>CM032879.1:37103527-38526027 GCA_019176425.1 Megalops atlanticus | reverse complement strand
ATCTCAGCTGACACAAGGCACACCTGTCATGGTCCTTCTTCCGTCTCTCAGTTTCGCTGGCAGTCAGGGGGAAGAGATGATTTCCTGTGATGGACAGCTGAGGGATTCGGGCAGACAGCATGTGTATGAGTCCTGTTCCTCAGTCCAATGGGAGTAGTACAACACTCACACCAAAGTGTGTCTGGAAATTCAAGTGCACCCACTCGATGACGGTTCCGAATACTGTGCTTGGTTCAGCCAACCGCTCTCCACAGTAACACAGGTGTTGATGTGCATCGTGATGCCAAAGCAAGCACAAACAACACGTCAGTACAGCAATACTTTCTACATTACATTGCATTATTTCATTTAGCAGACACTCTTATCCAGAGCGACTTACATAGGTTAACATTTTATTCATTTATACAGCTGGATATTTTACTGAGGCCTTTGTGGGTGACTCAAGAGTACAGAACCAGTGCCCCAACAGGGAATTGAACCAGCAACATTTTGGTTACTAGCCCTGCTCCTTACCACTGCACCACACTGCATTTGAAAAATCTGTATTTATTGATTTAAATACTGATGTGCATTCTACATAATAACAGCCCGGAACTCTTCCCGTCTTGATTGATATAATTGTTTAAATCAGAGGCGGATGCGCATACCTATTCTACTCCAGCTAGTCTGGAAGGGAGGGGGTGGGGGTTAGAGAGTGCCGTGTGGTGCATTTCATCACCAGAGCAGGTCACTGTGCATGGCACAGAACAGGCTGTGTGTAGGTGTGGGCACCCAAACAATCACAGCAGGGAGGGGTGCCCTTGTGAGACAGGGTGTACTGGGTGCGTGGGTGGGGAGTCTTGGACACTCCTTCACAGGTGTCTAAGCCTGAGCTATGAGTTTCAAATGAACTGGGACATGAGGGAGTGTGACGTATTAGTTAGACAAGGATACCTGAGGCATGTGTAAGAACACATTCTGGTGCATACTGGGTTACAATTTTGTTGTTAACAGATTTAGGTTTTCTCAATATAGTGGAATTTGCACAGCATAGTACATATTCTCTGGCTTATCTGTGGATATGGCCTGATAGCCTGGTATTGAGTGTTTGGTAGCTCTGATGTCTCTCTCAGTCTGAGACAATGGGCTCACAGGACAACACTGCAATCACAGATTCCAAGCATGTATGATTGCTGACCAAATATGCTGGCAGCAGACAGTAATAAAAAGGCATCATCTGGATTCCATATTCATCATCATATTGTATCATATTGTTCAGGAAGCTGTCTGAGAACTTGACATGATTTATTTGGACGGCTCATTTCCTTCACCGAATGCAGTCTATTGATTGCTATATCATTTCTAGACTCGCTCTAATGCCCTTGTCGTTGACCTAGACATGATCCTTTCAGACTACTGTATGTTTCAGTCTCTTACCTTGTCTGCAAGCCTGGGTGATTTATGTCCTGATAAAACACCTCGTCTGCAGAGAGTGGGAATCTGACACATGTCCCAGTACACTGACAGTGAGCAGTAGCCATTTGAAGTGAGTGGAGTGTGAACCTTGTCAGCTTTCAAAAGTCTTCCCCAGTACAGGAAATGGTGCAATTAAGGATTGTCTGTCCCAGAGGAATGGAACATACTCAACTTTTCATCAAGCTTTACCAAAGGTATAAAATGGAAGCTTCGGGAAAATATTTTACCTTGTTGGCCTTTGATGTCATTCCTTTATCTTTCATAAATGCAGTGATGCTTGCTAACTATTACATCTAAGTAAGTTTTGTTGTTGTCAGGATCTGTTGTCAGGATTTATGAGTTTACTGGTTTAGTTTAAAAGCCAACACATTTCCAAACACTGGATAGAGCCGTATGATTAATTTGGGGCCCCACTGTAAACTTCTTATAAACTTTATGATTGGCTACCTGGAAGTAGGGTTCACTTTTGGAGAGAACATGAGAATCATGTTTTGAAAAGCTCAAGAGAAGTTTGAGAATTTTACATTGGAGCTCTAGAATATCATTAGTGTTCCATCTGCAGCCCCTGGGGATTTGATAGTTCCAATCAAAATTACAAACCCATGGGAAATGATACAGAGAAGAGAACCCAAAAATGGATAAAAATGGATGTGTTTTATGAAATATCTCCATTAATTTTGTCTCAAAGAACCAGATCTCTCTCTCTCTCTCTCCCCATAAAAGATTCCTTCATATTACCATTCAGTATCTGACCAAGAGTGAATACAATGGCAAACATTTACAGTTAGATAGCAAAAGTTAGCATTACCTAGGTCACGTCAACTTGTCATGTGTCATTGTGTGCATAGCAACCTGCACATCAGTAATTCATGCATTAGAGAAAATTTAAACATTTAAATATTTGATCAAGCATCGCTGTAGGCCTATGGCATAAAATTGCTGGAAGACGTTGCACCGTACATGGTATAAAACTCATCATAAGGGGTAGAAAAGGAAATTCATGTAAAGTGTAAGGGTCAAGTTGTTGCACTTTATCTACACCAACCAATATGCAATGAGTTCAGCTACCTCACCCCCCCTGTAAAACCCTCACCTCCACTCATCAGTGAACATTTACACCAATTAAACAATTACTTGAAGAGGATCAGCCAGTGTTAGTTACTGTTACGTAGTTGTTCAAGCTATTAATATGCTTTTCTGTGATTGCACAAACTGATTTCACACGCAGTTTTTTCTCTGCTCATTTTTTCTACAGGATGGCGTTGGGCGTTGTCCAATGGCCAGCCATTGTACTGCATGTGAATTCTTGCCGCACACAGAGTACATTGTTATTCTCATCCAGCCTCATTCCCATAATGCTTTGTGATAAATCACCCACAAAAAGGGTGCATGACATTCTTTTGCACAGCTGAGCCACAGCACAAAGAGCTCTGGCACCATCCCTGATAATGAATCATATTTGTACTGCCCTCCTGTTTTTCCCCCATTCTCTACACATTTTATCTTTGGTGAACTCCCAGTATGTTTATTCATATACCTATTAACTATTTGTCTTACTATTTTAGTTCTTATGTCTAGACATTTCTATAGAACATTACATGAAACTACTGTAGCAATGTGGTGGTTTCAACTCTTTCGACAGAAAAATAGGAACGTGTGAATATATGCCTTTTCTCAATTCTCAACCACTTGGCGAGCAGAGAAAGTAAACTGGCTGGCCACCCTTTCAAGGTGAGACGTGAGGAGTTTGTGATTAAAGACCCTGAACAATGACTGATTAGAGGACCTCTACGCCACATTCTTTCAGCGAGAACAGCCTGTTACACATTACGCTCTTTGAAAACTCAGTGTGCCAGGAGTGAACCTGACGTGCATTCTGAGAGTGTCACGGCATAACTGGGGAAGGTGAGGCTGGTACACTCCACCTCAGGGTTTAGCAGCAACTTTGGAGGAACAGGACGTTGCTTTCTGGCCACTGAAGGTGCAGGAGGTTATGAAGCACCTGCCATAATTCCAGGACACAAGATGTCTTCAGCTGTTTCTATCTGGCATTTTTGTGCTGATCACACTCCCATTGTTTGTCGTACTAGATGTTTGCAGACATATGAAATAAATCCCTTGTAGAGGGTGTATTTTCAAATGATGCTTGAGTCGTGCATTCTGTCTGTCTGGTTCCATGGCTCTCCCTGTGCATTCTGTGCTGTGACTAAACAGGAAACACTGGAACCCCTTTGATAACACATTATGTTATCGAAAGATAATTTTTCACTGGCTGTTGGCAGTAACCCACTACTCATGAAACCCAGCACTGAACAGGAATTGGCAAAAAAAATAAATACCAGACTACTTGAAATCCGTTTTGCAGCTTGTAATGGACTCATAAGGGTAATTATTGTTCCTCATGGGACAAACTACATAAATGTGTTGGGCTGAGGTACGTTTTTAGCACGAATACAACAAATTTCTCAAGAATCATGACAAACTTGTGAAAAAAGCTATTGCAGGTAAAATCGGAATGTATGTCCACAAATGCCAAGTAATTCAATATTAAAATTGTGATGAGTAGTTATTCCCATCAATTATTCTACAGTCCAGGTATTTATTATAGTAATACAAACAGTGTAATACCTATCTTAACTGTTTATACAGCAATAACAACTTGAAAGGGATTGTGTTTGAGCCAATTGAATTTAATATAATAAAGCTAACAATCATCGAATCTGGCAATTTCTGTCAAAACTGAGTCAGAACCTACTGACAATTATCTTTCTTGATAATGATGTCCTCGCCATCACTTGTCAGGCAAGGTACAGCATGCAATCACTGTGGTTAAACTGAATAGAGCCAAAGTCACCTTTTAACCTTACATTCTTATTTGCAATGGTAATGGTAGGTAGGTGTGCTGTCGCTTCTAACTTTGGCCCTGACATGTGCACAGCATCTGAACAGACATGACTATCTTGGTCAGATTAAGACCACGACCTCTACTTGTTTTTCAAAGACATTACACAAAACCACAATTAGAGATGGACTTTTTTAACAGAAGACTTGCATTCCAGAGCTCAAAGAGTCCTCCTTGATGAAAAAGATCCACCGTTTGTTGTTTGAGCTGGTATATAATAACCTTACACTGAAATGAGTCAAGATTGCAGAATATTATAGAATCCTTTGCTGCCATACATAATACAGCAAGCATCCAACATTTCATTTCACGGTACAGTAGCCTGGTGCTCAGACTAGCAATTTTTTGGTATCATTAGCTTCAACTGACACAGAATAAAACACACCTGTCGACTAGCATACTTGATTTGACCTTTTTGTGGCTGATTTGTTTATATTTCAAAGGGAGTGGTAGGACGAAAGCTACAAGCTTGTTGCGGCTGAAGCGCGCCTCATTTGCATTCAGCTGTGTTACGGGTATACCTTCAGCAATTTCATGCCTGTGTAATTAGTGATGTAAAGATTGATCCGTGGCCTCTCGCTCCATGGCAGAATTTCTATTGATGACCTCCCTCTCTCTCGGGAAAAAAGCAAATGCTGTCAACTGCACACATCGGAACACAGAACCAAACAACCAAAGGATTTTCTCATACACAGAGGATGTAGCATGTTCCCTGCCAGATATTGTTCATTGCAGTTTATTACTGGAATGTTTTGTGCAAGCCGCTGTAGAACCATGATGGTCCAGACTTGAGAGTTGCAGGTCATTTGTACTTTTGAGCAACGAGGCGGACTGATCTCATACAAAATGGGTCATATCAGCAAAAAACCCTCTAATGTGTATAAAAGCTGTTGCCTGACATGAATATCTTATTGAATTTGAATTTGAAATGAAAGACATGTAATAATTGCTCCCTAGCAATGGTAGACAATTATGTTTTAAGTGTAGAAGATCATGAACAAGCAGGGTACCATATTTTCAGACACCAGTTGCAGGTGAACTATATGCTACACAAACAACATGGCCACCATATAATACAGTTGATATGTTACTTTTTAAAGAGCATCTCTTAACACACTTTTCGCCTGGAGAGTTAAATGGAGATGTGGACAGCTTCCATGTGAGTAATCACATGTGACTAACTGATGGTGCATTACGTGGTGCTTACAGGCCTGAGCGCAGCTGCTGCAAAACCGATCAATTCCTTAATCATTATTGCTATTGCTATCATCTTTAAAATAATAATCAAGATCATCAGGATCATCATCATTATCTGCACTAAAATGGACATGTACAACAACCAGAATTCTGAGTTTTATTCTGTGTTTTGGGATCCGGAGGGCAGCTATTTATCACCATTTTAATGACAAGGCTGTGTAAATGTGTGGCGTTAAAATGTAAGCCGCGTCTCCTGGGATGAGGGCCCCTGCTAAGCACACAGCTGTGTAATATGAGTAGGAGGAGCATGTTAACACTTTATCAATTCATCATACTTACTGTATGTCGTTTCAGTCGTGTTTCAGAGGAGCACTGTTTGTTTTCATTATAATTTTTTTGATGCTATGTACTCATTTACTGGCTATGCATGGCCATTAATCAGGGCGGGTTTTCAAGGCAATTACTAACACAGGTAATAACTTCACCAGTTCCGCATGCACACTGAGAATCGATGGCCTGAGCTAATGCCATACATATCCACCGGCTGGCAGGTCATTAACAAGAAATAGGGAAACCTATAATTCACGCCGCAGTCATTGGAATGTTAGATATGCTGTTCACCAAGTTACAGGTTGGCAGGGCAGTCTGAACATTTTATCTGAAGAGCTATGGTGTTTAAAAGCTCACCTTTATGGTGTTTGATGTGTCTTTGTAGTACCACTACATATACAGCAGTATAATGCATTACATTACATTATGTTACATTCATTTAGTAGACGCTCTTATCCAGAGCAACTTCCAGCACAAAAGAACAGAAGTGTATGCATTCAAGTTGAATGAGCAACAGTGTCAGACCAGGCTAACAACACTGCCACACAAGTGAACCTGAGCATAACATTATTCAAGCCCTACCACAGGTTAACTTCTGCAAACTGACTAGACAGCCTAGAATCTAAGAGAAGCAGAGTATACTACCATACATCACAGTCATGCAAGTGCATAACATTTAATGTCCGGTTGCTTATACATATTTACACAGAAACAGTCATTGCCAAGAACCAGGACTACCGGGCTATGACTGAGCTACATTAAAGGAAATGTAAAAAGCCTGAGTCGTGAGGTCAGCACCTCACCTCACTTCCTGGACGCTGTAAGGTGATTGATATCGGTTTACGGGCATCGACTGCTAATTGAGGTCTCTCTGGAGGGGCGGCCGTAAAACATCCTGTTTTGGGTGGCAGGTCAGGGATGCGGATCGAGAGCGAAGCTCCTCTGGGGGCTGTGAAGCCGGAGCAGGAAGCAGCCACAGCTGGGGCCAGAGCGTGTTGAGTCATTCCACATGGGCACACCTCTCCTCTCAGCCAGCTCTCTGTAAGGGAAAAAATAACCCTCGGGATGGGGCAGCTTTTCCTGGAGAAGGTTGCAATGTGAACATTTTAAAAGCATGTAGATGTTATGTAATGGCGTTTTATCTCTCAAAGCGAATGAGTGAATTTGTTCTCATTCACACATCGGGTTGCATTTGTGCTCTGAGTATTGATTCCTGGGGACGTATGAAATAAGCTGACATCAGGTTACTGTTAGTGATGCACATGCTCAGCTGCTAGATTGCAGGGTTTGACATTTACATTTTATTACATCATAGGGAATGGGAATGACTATTACCCTGCAGTGAGCTGACAGGGTATGGGTCTGATGTTCCAGGACAACAGAGGAGTAGTAACAGATAAAATGAAATGATAAGCCAGCTTTGAAATAATATGACAAGGTTGGCTCAAGTTTTGACACATTTTATATGCCATGGCAGAGATGAGGGATTCTTAAATATTTGGATTCGATTCCAGAATCAATTATTGATTCTGGCATTTATTCTATTCAGTGTAATTTCCACAGAAAAAAGCACAAAAATGATGGATATGCTACTCTGTATTCTTCATATGCTTCATAGACAATATTGATTTTAGATCAGAATGCACACATCTTTGGCCATCAGTTTTTTACACCCTTTTAATCCATGATCTGAAGATTTTAGCAATAACCTCTAACGCTTTTTGAAAGGACTCTTGTGGGATTTAGAAACAATTTGCATGCTCAGATTGCTCTGATTTAATAGACATGCTCTCTGCCTTATAAATATTACATGCCTGGCTCTGAGAATGCGGCTGCCAGACAGATAGTGGACTGACTGTCTTGAAATAGCCTGTTGCTATGCAAAGCTAAACATACACAAAAAAATGTTCTTGTAAAGCTAACGCAAACCATTACCTGCAAATTTTCAGTGGACAGAAAGCAATGTTATTGGGTGTTGGGTTGGAGGTACTATTAAATAAAAGAATGCCTGAATCTTGTTTTGAAAGCACAATTGTGTGAAGAGAAAGGGTGTACATGGTAATACAATGACGCATGTGGTAGGAGCAGCGAGTAAAGGTATGATGAAGCTCAACCTGGACAAGACCGATCTGCTGCTTATCCCGGCCAGGACCTCTCCTCTTCAAGAGCTCTCGGTTACTGTTGACGGCACCACAGTAACTTCCTCCACTTCGGTGAAGAGCCTGGGCGTCACCCTCGACAACAGGCTGGACTTCACCGACTACATCTCCCAGACGGCACGCTCCTGTCGATTCCTCCTCTACAACATCAGGAGGATTCGCCCTTTTCTGACCACCTACTCCACCCAGCTGCTCGTCCAGGCCACTGTGCTCTCCCGCTTGGACTACTGTAACGCCCTCCTCGCAGGCCTCCCAGCCTGCACCATTCAGCTGCTGCAGCTCATCCAAAACGCAGCTGCTAGGCTGATCTACAATCTCCCCAAGTTCTCCCGCGTCACCCCCCTACTGAGATCCCTCCACTGGCTCCCAATCGCAGTCAGGATCCGCTTCAAGACCCTGACTCTCACCTTTTCCGCTGCAAGAAAGACTGCCCCGACCTACCTCCAGGACCTCATCCTGCCCTACGCACCCGCTCGTCAACTCCGCTCTGCTACATCCAGACGCCTCGCTCCACCCACCAATAGTACGAAAGGCCCACGCTCCTCACAACGGCGCGCTTCTCCATCATCGCCCCCAGTGGTGGAATGAACTCTCCACCCCCTAAGAACAACTCCATCAATCCAACCCTTCAGACGTGCACTGAAGACACACCTCTTCAGACTCTACCTGGACTGATACCTCCCTCTTCGACCTTGTAACTTTGATGTTGTGAATCTGACTCCTGCCTTGTACTTGTTGCTCACTTATCTAGGTAGTATAGCGGTACTCCATTTTTCTTTCTGTAATTGTATTTGAGATGCAATCCTAGTTCAGATTAGTTGGCTCGCGTCACTGACCTTGCGTTGTGTCATTCAGGCAGGTGAAGGAGTGAACCAGTTACCTTTGAATCCCTGACAGGGTGGATTTATGGGGACGGATGGCAAACAGTGACTCATTCGATTGTTTCAGTGTGGGTGCTAACCTGACAGTGTTTTTCTGTCAGGTATCCCAGCAACAGTGACGCCCCACGCTGCTGTCCTAGTCATTGTCTGTCAGGTTTTGTGGTAGCTCTTGAGGTAGCTAACCAGCCAAACCTTGGATGAGGAGAACGCTGGGCATCTGGGTCATAATGATGGCTTTTGAGATTATGTCCAATGATGGCCACATGCGTTTAAACAGTTCTAAACTGCAGCGATGTAGCATAAGGCTGCAGTGTAGCATAGCGGTAAGGAGCAACACTCGTAACCAAAAGGTTGCTGGTTTGATTCCCTGCTGGGGCACTGCTGCTGTACATTTGGGCCAGGTACTTATCCCACAATTGCCTCAGTAAATATCCAGCTGCATAAATGGATAACATTTAAAAACTGTAACCTATGTAAGTTGCTCTGGATGAGAGTGTCTGCTAAATGCCGAGAGTGTAATGTAATAATGTAAACTGAGTAGGTGTAATGTGTTTCCATTGCTTGAGGGGAAGTGGGGAAAAAGGCAATGTATTTGTAAAAAAAAAAAAAAAAAAACAGTGGTGACAAATGCTGTGGGAATGGAAGAGGACTTTGACTGTGGCTCAAACATGCAATGATTAAAAAATTCTAACAAAAGATGAATCATGTTGTTTTTAGGTAGGGCTGCATGCATTACTGCTGGCAGTGCACAGAGGCTGCAGAGGCTGTTGTAGGATTGCCTGTGCAACCTGATGGAACTCACACGGCAAGAAGACAGTAGATCAAATTACTGGACTGTTAGTGCTGTTAGTGCAGCTACAGTTTAACCCCTGCATAATTTTCACAGCAGCTCCAAAGTCCAAGCATCTTTTTTCTTGCTCCATCTTCCCTTTTCCTGTTCTTTGTGACCCTGTTTGGATTGTAAAGAGGCCTTCATTTCAGTCAGTATGTGGACCTCTTAACAGTTATACTGGTAAGTATTAGATTTAGGTAGCTGGTGTTGTGGATTAAAAAAAAATTAGAATCTTGTTTTCATCTGTCTATTTGAAAATGTGATTTTTTGATAGCTCTGATGTTGTGGATTTCTGTGATTGCTCTGTTGCTCAACTGATCACCTCCCCCATATGTAACACTGGCTGTGAAGCAGTGGGTAGCACACTCTACTCAATATGAACTTATAGCAAACTATAGCAGATGTGTTCCTGCTGCACACATGGGTTCACATTTTTAGAAATATTTATGTTTTTCAGGACCAAAATTCAGTCTTGTTAAACGGAGGCCTGGATAAGTTCATTTCCTTATGGATGGAGATGAAAGGATCAGTTGATTTTTAGCTCACTTGAGGAAACTGTACTGTTATTAATAGACTAAACACAATGACAGGTCTCCCCGTCACTAACACCACCAGTGTCCATGTTTCCTCCTTTTTCCCATCCTGTTTCTTCTCTGTAAGTACACTGACAGAAGTGTTTATGAAATAAGTTGCGAAATAAAATTATTGCTTATTATGTTAATGTCTTACAATGGCCTCTGTGATCTAGCAGTGACCAGTCTTCCTTCAATACATTTACTACCCAGGGATCTCCTCTCGCTTGTGCTCAGATGTCTGAAATGGCCAAGTCATGCATTTTTCACAGGCCCCGTGAGCTCAGCACTGATGAGGCTGGGTCAACCAGACATGTCATTACTGGGGGATGCCATTAGGAGCCTTAATGAGAATGTTCATTAAGGTTTCTTTGCTGACCAGCTAAGACAGTATTACAGGATAAGATATCAGTCTCAACGATTTTACTGGAACTGATTTTCACTGCTACAAGGTAGGAGCACACCACAGTTATTTGTCTTGTGCATGTCACCAGGCAACAATGGGTGATGTTTTTATGTAGACTTGCTTACCTCTGTTGAAGTTACAAACACTGATATTAATGGTTGACACAGATTCTGAGCTAACACGATTAAAGAATAAGGATGGTTTAGGTGATTTTGGATAAAGCACGTAGCGTTGTAAGCCAGTAGAGTAACATGCTCATATTCATTTCCCCCAGTGCAATTCTTTATTTTTTAATTCATTTTTTATATAAAACAAAATTCATAAATTATTGATGCCCATTCTCCATGCTATTCCTGTCTGTGTTTAACAGATCTCACATGATTACCTATCAGGCCCATGTGAAAGAATGCTATTGCATAGCGGTGTGTTTCAGTGCAGGTTATACCTGGTCTTACGATGTGTAAATTCCCACCTGCTCCAACTCCACCACTATGGCCTCCCGGTGCCTCCACATTGTGACTCAGCATACTCTAAACATTACATTTTACAATACATTTCATAATGGTCATTTAGCAGATGCTCTTATGCAGAGCGACTTACACAGGTTACAGGTTTAAATGTTATCCATTTATACAGCTGGATATTTACTGAGGCAATTCTGGGGTACAGCAGCAGTGCCCCAGCAGGGAATCGACCCAGAAACCTTTTGTTTATAAGCCCTGCTCCCTTACCAGTATGCCACACTGCTGCCCCATCTTTTTTTAAGCTTGCGTGACAACTTCAGGAGGTCTCGCCTCCTTTGGGGATTTTGCAGTCTCTGAGCAACATTGGCCCTGCTGCACCCCCTTTTTGAAGTATGTGTTCAAAAAGGCGAATGCAGGACAGGAACAAGCTCTCCGGAGGGAGGAGGAGGCACAGTGCTCCTGCATTAACTTCCTGTGTGTCTGCAGCCTCCTCTCCAGGGGTGGAGGCAGGGGTGGGGTGGTCATGGCATGGAAGGATAACTCATACATTTATTGTTTTTCTTTTATGTGCATATAATCTCCTTTATAGGGGGGTAGGGGTGCCTCACTTGCCCTAATTTATGACACTGATAGAATTAAAGCAGGGGTATGTGTTCCACCCTTTGGGAAATTCCTGGCCTCTCCTCTTTTTACTGCAGTTATAAAATGGTATGTAGTGTTGATATATGGTATTGATTTCCCTCTTAAATGAGTTTTTACTATATTTGTATTGCCTGTAAATGCAGCTGACAATGTGTTGGTTGGTATGGTTTTTTTTTTTTACAAGTAAGTATTAATTTAAATTGATTTTAGTTTACAGATATATTAACATTATTGCAGCGTACATCAATTTTATCCCTTGAATGTGTTGCAAGAAGTAGAAGCATGGTTTATAAAAAAAAAACTTGCCTTTGTGAAAGAAGCAAGTTTTTTTTCTCCTTTAGGTCTGTGGTATTTATAGGTAATATTCTGAGGCAACAGAGTGTGCAGTTTCCTTTGTCCCTGTGTCCCATATGTCCTTAGCTGTATTGGTTAAGCATTATTAATTTTTATTTCAATAATCATCAAGACATTTCATAACCAGATAAATGCATTTTCCAAGGAAAAACTGCTTTGATGGTTAACAGGGAGTCTAAAACGTGTACCAGCTGCAGCAATTTCATCTCCAGTTCAGTCCGCTTCTCCTGCAGTTCTGCTTCAGGTTTCACAGTAATTGGCACTCAGGGAGGATAGTCTCTCCTGTAAAAATGTGCCAGGATTATCTGCTCAAGTGGCCTGCCTAGAGGCTGCAGCTGGCACTGCAGTGCCATACATCATACTGCCAAACTGATCTCAGCTATGAATCCCAATGTGGAGACTTTTGTCCAAATGCCCGTGGTAGCCTCTCTGACAGGCAATCTGCTGTGCACCTTCAATGCCCACAATGCACTTCCCATGGGAACCACAATCCTGCAATGATTGAGTGCCATGAGGGCACTCTCAGAACACTGAGACACCATTACAGTACTCTGCTCTCCTCCTGCCTTTTCCAGCTCGTGACCTAACTGTAAGTTTCACGGGGGGGTTGTATACGAGTCCAGCTCCCATGGACAAACGTGGACAACACCTGCATATGAACCAGGCCATAACAAGGTAAAATCCTCAGGGTGGAGTCTCTAATCTCAAATCTGATTACATTTACATTTATTCATTTGGCAGACACTTTTATCTAAAGCGATTTATAAGTGAGGTAGAGTACAACACAAGCGAAAAACCATAAGGAGTCATTCCATTATTGGCATTTAGCAGACGTTCTTATCCAGAGTGACTTACATAGTTTACTTTTTTAAATGTTGCCCATTTATACATCTGGATATTTACTGAGACAATTGTTGGTTAAGTACCTTGCCCAAGGGTACAACAACAGTGCCCCAGCAGGGAATCGAACTGGCAGTGTTTTGGTTACAAGTCCTCCTCCTTACCACTATGCTACACTGCCGCCCATAACAGGGTAAAATCCTCAAGGTGGAGTCCCTAATCTTAAATCTGATTATTTCCACATTACTCAGAGAGAGTATAGAGACCTTTGATTTTAATTACATTGTTATTTTAAACAGGGCATCCAGAGCAGACCTCTTGATGAAATCAGTAGTTTTCCTTAATTTACAATTTTTTTTTAAACCATATACCATAACCATTTAAAAGTATCATCTCACTGGGAGTTGAGATTACCTGTAGTTTTTCTGTGGTAATCAATAAGGTATCTGACAGTGAACCCTGAAGAGAAGGGTAAAGTTGGATGCTCCAAGGACACATCCAGTCTGTGGCCCCTACAAAGACAGATTTACAGATGTCTGAGATGCCTGACCAGGTCTGCATTTCTTTCTCCATTAGATCCACTCTGGCTGCATTTGATTAAAACTTTCTGGCTGTAAGGGAAATTTTGGTTCCTCCCAGGGGAAATCTATATTTGATTCTGATTTTAGACAACAATCAGCTTTTGGATCATGTGGACTAAATAAAAGCTAATGAATTTTAGCCGGTTTCTGTTGCTGATTTAGCATATATGTTGAACATGGTTATATGTCACAAATACAACATTTTACTAAAGCTTTGAGCATACTGTATAAATTCATTTATTTCTAATTCTACAGGGTAAATTTTATTCCTGTCTGTCCAAAATGATGTCATGTATGTATGACTGTATGTGTGTATTGGACATATAATTGTGCAGGACAACTATTCCTAAAATAGGAATAAATTTGCAAACAAAAACCGGGCAGATTTTTTTCTCTTACTGTGGAATCTGTATTAGATTTGAATGAGTTAAGAAGTCAGATATGTGCCTGGTCTGTTGTCTGGTTGTTTTTAAAATGATTACATCCCCTAAACATACATCCTATTTCCTGTCCAAACCTGCCAGCCATGTAGAATTGTCAATTAAAATGTCAATGGGAAGTTGTAACCCAATATTGGTGCAATTGCCTATATAATTTTCTATGGATTCAGACACAAATCCAAGCCATGTCTTTTCATTTGCCTCTTTCTTTCACAAATAATTATGCATAATACAATATTTAGCATTAAATGCCAAAAAGAAATTCTGCATATACTTGTGGTTATTTTTCTTGTGTACATAGCAATGTACAATGTACATTATGATTTCTAAAGAATACACTTCTGACACAGTAATAGTTGCTTGGAATTGCTCCTCTGAAATGTTTACAAATATCAATCATGTAACCAAGTGCTCCAAAATTGATAAAAAGGATCTGGAAATCACTAAACCACATGGTTTACAAACCAGTGGCAACTGCCTTAACCCCCTCTGCTCCTTCACAATTATGCAAGGGACTGTGGATCCATGTTCATGCTCTTTATTTAATTAATTAATTGAATTAAATAACAGAAGCTCTTTGCTTTGAGTGCAATGAAAGCCAAAGTGCATCCTATTCACCTCCATGATTTTTTCATCTCAAGGATTAAAGGTGCAGTAGATGAGGAGGTCACACGTTGTGCCAGCTTTTTCCTCAAGCTCTTCTCAAGCTCGCTACCTAGATATCTCCTTTCTTTCCTCCACTGAGGGGCAGTACTGAGCATCACACAGCTGAAACTCAGTAGGCACATAGCTTCAGCAACGCATCTTCAATTATCAAGAGGAGCAGATCACATTACACCAGCATGTCTGGTTCATCACAGCTAAACTCACCTTGCCAAATCACATGATGTCAGTAGGTTCTAGAGTCATCATTCCCAAGTATTGTGCAAGCACATTATTGTGAATGCAGGCCTACGGTGGAAGGAAATGTGCATGGTTTTATTGCCCTAGCCAGAATACATCCAGTTTGACCTTTTGAAAGTGATTCCTATTGAGGTGCATCACATGGCAGCCCCCCAGGGGAACGCTGGAGGTGCTATACGTGGACAGTAACTGGATGGTGACAGACAAAAGGGGGAGGAGTCGCAGTGTTAATTTCATTAAAACGCCACAGCATTAGCATTGCTTTGAGATGAGGGGTGTGTTCGGCTGGACCCCCATCCACAGAGCACAGTTCTGAGCTTTGGTGTGAGAACTAATAGCTGAGGATCACCAAAGAAAACAGTACAAAGTCACGACACAAAGAGGCATGCCAGTGAGAAGTGAGTGGAACGAGAAAAGAAGACCAAGAAATGACCGAGAAGGTTCACAGGACATATACACATTGAAAACGAACACATTGCTAATTACAGGGCTTCACTCAAATGCGAGGAGTCTCTCAACAGGCAATTAGTGGTGGCTGAGAAAGTCCTTGTACGATGAAAACAAATCCAAATCTCCAAAAATCCAAATCCAAGCATTTTTAAAAGCGCAGCGCTCATTCCCCAGTTGCATGCTTCTCTTCCTCTCTTGCTAATGGTGGTGGAATCAGAAGCACCTGATCGATTTTCAAGCCAGTCCTACATGGCCGTGCATATAAATTTCTGAGGCTGCAGCTTAGCTCTTCTACCCCAGATCTGGGTGCTTATGATCAGCATCTCCTGTAGGCCTGATATAATGATGCAACCCACACAGCCACTCAGTCAAGAGACAGACTGATTATGCAGCTACAGCAATTCATCAAACATTTTTAGAGAGATGGTGTGACCAGTGACAGCTACATAATACTTTCAGCTGTCTGGACTGCATACAGATTTTTAGTTCCTGTTGTGGCTATTTGACCTTTAGTGGAAACAGAGATTAAACATGTTTTTTTCCAAGAATACTGTTTCATGTTTCTCCCACCTTTGGCCTTGTTCAAGGCATTGAATTTTCAGTCTATGTGGACAGAATCTCTTCTGTTGCTTGACCAGACTGCTGGTAAAGAGGAAATAGTTTGGCCTGATCATTTTCTTTAACATGCTCTTCTAAATTAGAAATTGGGTGTCGGTACTGTTGCACTGCGTATGTGTCATTAAAAATCCAACAGCTAAATCCCTGTGATTATTGGTGATTATTATTATCAATGTTGTAATTCAGTTATTGATATAAACAATTTATTGACTTACCGTGAAGTAATTAAACTACAGCTCCAACATCATATGCTCCCACTAAGAAATAAATCTGCCATATATCTGTGTGCAAATTGACCATATTCACTGTCAAAGTAGATTTTTTCACTGTTTAACTGTAAAATTACTCTGGTACTCTGGTGATTTATGAAATCCCCAAGCAACAACTGCAGCAACGTCTGTCCCACCACTGTGACTGTGTGTAAATAAAAAGTAAATAAATACATTTAAAAATAATGTAACGGTGAGCCTGGACTCTGACTACATAATCAAAGGCATACAAATATGGGTTACAAGACATTCTGCTTAAATTTCCTTCGCCATTGTGAATTTTGGGATATTTTTTAATGATTACAGCCTAAAGATTCTGTTCATCTGAATGAGCTTGACTTCATGCCCTTACAGAGAATATTTAGAGATATGGATCAACGTTTGAGTAGTTACTTTCCCAGTGCTTCTGTGAGTATATATGGTCATATCAGAAGTATTTGTGACGGGGTATGGGTATTTAACAGCATGTATTGTGTTGCTACTATTTTCTCGGTGATATAAAGGATGACAGCTGAGCTTGTGTTGTCTTATAGTTCCACTAGATGGCACTGCAGGACAGTTCATTGAGGAGCTGGTTTTTTGAGCGCTTGCGCACTTTCCAGTTTTTTGAAAAGTTGTGCCGGGTGAATAAATATTAATTTCCCTGGAAAGCCACACCTTCCTGTCTAGAGCCTGGTTATATTTGCAATTTGTCAAAGAGGTATTAGTCGTCATTGCCGAACAGTCATGAGACTGTCACTTTAATTATGAAAACTGAGAGAAGAAAGAAAATAAAGCAGTTCTAGAACTGAGAAGAACCTGTTCAATACTTTGGTATAAAAGCTAAAATGTCATTAAATATTTTTTATAACAAAAAAGTAAAAACACTAAAGGGTGCTTACTTAAGAGTAGTTGTTTTTCCACATTATGCTTGTTATGTATTATGTTAAAAAAAAAAAAAAAAAAAGAAACAAAACAAAAAAAAATCCACACTAGCCTAGCACTTAACTTTGTATCTTACTGACCTCTTGTAGTACCTTACGATGTCTACTCTTAGCATAGTGATGCACATATTTGTAATGTAATGTAATGTAATAATAAAACGAATACCATTTACAATTTGCTTGAGCGCTAGCTGTTTACAACATTTTCAGATAAAATGAGCTAGCTGTGTTCACAGAAGAGTAAATATTCCCTTCCCCAGCTGTGACACCGGACCACATTGTGAATATTAAAAAACAACAAACAGTAAAATGCTTCCAGGATGTGGCATAGTTCGCACAGCATAACAGGACAGGATATTATTTGCGGGTATGTACGTGTGCACATGCGCGTATGACCAACGAGCAGTTACGGTAGGCTAGTTAATTTTACCACACCAGCAGAGTCGAACATTAATGAATATGTTTTGCATCCTGTGCTTCACCCGACAGAGAGAATATTATGCTGCATTTAAAGATAGTAAACGTTCAACATTTCAGTGATAGGCTAATTATGCAGGGTTATCAAATGGGGTGAATTTATTAAATAATAATGATGTAGCGAATGACAGCCGCTGATTACAGAGGGGGGTTGTGGGAAATTGGTTTGTCGGGTGTTGTGATATTTTTGTAATGTTCTGTGTTAGTAATGTTCATTTGTTGTTGTTAAGTTCTCGTTTTTATGTCTTAGAGGATGAATGGCAGTGTGAGTGAGTTACGTTTTTTAACCATGATCCTGAGAGTGCCGAGTGTCGGTGGGGTTAGGTGCGTTACTGCGGGAAAGTTGAGTTGTCCCCGACATGTTTTTGTGTGTAGTGGGTCAATAAAGCGCTCTAACCTTATCCTGTTACAACAACAACAACAACAACAACAACAACAATAATAATAATAATAATAATAATAATAATAATAATAAATTACCAACAATGTGGTTGTTAGAAAAGATGGCTACTGTGGGTACACGAATTATTTGGCTGTTTCCTGTGCGGAAGGAAAATAAAAAGCCACAACTTCATTTCGGGCAACATGCCCTCATTTTTGGCAAACTTCCCAAATCTAGCCCATGTGTGACTGTGCTTTGTAGTAACAGAGGCGTGCCTTTCTCCACTGAGGTACTTAAGTGAGGTGTACACTTAAGTATCTCAGTTCTGAACCAGGCCCTTATACACTACCTTTAACACCTAAGATCTCAGTAGATTTTGCAGTCACCCAAGAAAACATTCTTTGTCAGGAATATAACTGTTGCTTCCTGGGCTGGGCACGTAACTTCTTGTGTTCTCTGTCTCATTTAGTTAATGTCTTTCACCTATGTTAATTAGTTATTGTCTGCACCTGTGTTCTTTGTTATTTAAGCCCTGCCCTTTGTTCATGTCTCTGCTTAGTCTTGTGTTGCTATGCCTAGTGTGTGGCAACTCTTGTAGCAGCTAGCAAGCCCTGAGTCTCCAGTAATGATGGCTGTGTTTTCTTTGAACCAAACTGCTTGTCTCTGAATCTGGATTCTCCCTGCTGCTGCATTCCTCACCCAGTTTGCCTGGTCAGCATTAACATATCTTCCCTGCGGCATGTAGTGTGACAGGTTTTTTTCATTCCTTCTTTGCAAAAAATTACATTGAATTACATTCATTTAGCAGACGCTCTTATCCAAACAGATTACTATCCAAGACACCATTGAACATGGGGGAAAAAAAAAACACTGTCTTCATCTTTTAAAGCATTCCTGTGTGTGTGTGTGTGTGTGTGTGTGTGTGTGTGTGTGTGTGTGTGTGTGTGTGTGTGTGTGTGTGTGTGTGTGAGTGAGTGTGAGTGAGTGAGTGTGAAGTCATATATATGACTGTAGCATACTGCTAAGACACAGGGCTCATGACCGAAAGGTTGCTGGTTAGATTCCACAGGCATTGCTGTTGCACCCTTAGGCAAGGTATTTAACCCACAATGACCGAAGTAAATATCTATCTGTATGAATGGATAATTAACTTGCTGTGAATGACATCATCTGCTAAATGACAATAATGTCATATAAAAATATTTACAGTATTACTGTAGAAGTTCTGTCGGGGTTCAGGGATTGTGCCATCATGTTTCAATGTCACCACTATCACCGCAATTCTCCTTTGTATCTCGCCCAGATCTCACCACCTCCACTCTGTAATGTCAGCACGCCTGGCTATCCTACACCCCTCCCCCCCATGGGTCACATTTTCCCTCTTTACTGGCTAGCAGAGTGTGTGACAGGATAGGCCGTGGCTTGTCTTAAGTTCCCCAGTGACAGCATTAATGTCAGCGTTTGAAAAACACCACCACCGCTGAGTCTTATCTCCGAGGGATTTCCCACCCACATGGAAAACATGACTGACTGCCACACTACTAGTTTCACTTGTATGACATGTTCACAGTCACATGAGTGATCTCAGGATCCAGCACCTGAGGATAACATCTCGGTGTGTCACAGGTGTGTGTGTGTCTGTGATGGACTTTTTCCCCATGATTCACTCGTAACTAGTTGAAATAGTTCCATACCAAAAAAATGTATTAGTTTCCATCATATGATGCAGGTGCATACCTGAACACTTGGCTGTAATAGAACTGAATTATTTTATCCTGCCCCAGTGTGGCATAGTGGTAAGAAGCAAGCCTCATAACCAGAAGGTTGCTGGTTTGATTCCCTGCTGGGGCACTGCAGCTGTATAAATGGGTAACATGTAAAACTATAACCTTTGTAAGTTGCTCTGGATAAGAGCATCTGCTAAATGTTATGTAGTTTAATGTTGTTGTGCTCACCCTTCCCTTTGGAACATTATGTGAGCCCTAATCTGTCCATTTTCACAGTTCTGGGCAACATTCACATGTACGCATTCAAATTTAACCAAAAATCTCTCATCTGTCAAATCTCTAAGCAGCTTCCAGTCCTGAGATGTCATGTTCCGGTGGTCCTTAGTAACTGGTAATGAGGCTTATCAGACCCCACAGAATGAACATTGTCTCCATGACGATGACTCTCCCTGAGCTGGGGGTTGACCATGGTTGGGTCCTCTACTTCTCTCCCCCTTCCACCCAATGGCAGTTTGTATTTCAGAGAAGTTGCCTTGGAAAGACAATAGCAAAATCTCAGTGCCCGTTTGGTTCCAGCCTTGGCCCTCTGTGGAAACAGAAGATTGCTGGACTCTATTTAACCTGTGTGTTGCTTAAAGGGAAACTGCTGCACCCCTGGAACTGGAAAATGACTGAGCTCTGTGAAAAGTTACAGGAGGGAGAGGAGTGCTAAAATAATAAATAATGTTTCCCCACCAAATGGCGTTTGGTGGTCCCATCACATCGCAACATAATATCACTATCCAGAACTTTCTCTGCTATTGTCGCCGGATGGTGGAATGACCTTCCACACTTCATCCATTCTGCTGATTCCCTAACTATTTTTAAGAAGCATCTGAAGAAACAGCTCTTCCACACTCACATAATCACCTGAATCACAACCCCCTAAAGCAACAACAACAAAAAAACCCTTCAAATTTAATGGTTTAATGCATTTTTGTCTTTACCAGCTAGCTTGTACCTTTCTAACCACTGTCCTTGTCAGTGATATTGGGGTATAATACTTTTGAGAGGGTTATTTGGTATTTAGCTCAACAGGTGGTTTTCACTCTACGTCCCAGGCTAATTTGTCTCCTTCTTGGCCAATCAGGGGGCTCCTATCAGGGTTTGTGGATGATGCATGCCTGGTGCTCTTATCATACACCCCGGCCCCAATGGGACAGTCAGTTCAGAACTCAGGGAAACAACCTTAATTAGAGTCTATCCTGTCTCAGTCATGGCAAGCGCATGAAGCTACAAAATAACTCAGGATTTGTTGTCAAACCACAGGTTACATATGTTCTAACAGCTAAATAAACATAATGTAGAGTAAGAGAGGTACATGGTCTAGGTGTTGAGCCAACCAGTGGTCTACTTATCAAGGACATGACTGCTTGAAATCTGACCTCAAAAATGTCAGTTTCATTTCCACCAGGGGAAGATTTGATTGCACTGGAAAATCACTACATTTAATTCCTATTTTTCTATGTAATATTTGGAAATTAGGGTGTAGATTTATTACACTTTGATTCCCCGGTGTGTCAGGGATCAGGTGGCTGGTACAAGAAAATCCTACATCTTGAATGATAGTGAGTCAGTCTGTCAGCTGTGTGCAGCAGAAAGCACTCCTATTATTTCCAGCTGTATGGTCTTCACCCTGTGCACTTGGAAAAAAATGGTGCACATGTCCCACTCCATTTAAGTACAAGTCAAGAAATATCTCTGGAGCGAGGAGGAAAAAAAAATCTTTTATCACTGTGGTCCAGAATCCTGGTGGTACCATCTGCTAATGGTGACTGGAAACTCACAGCAGTGCACCAAAATAGCTGCATTCCTTCGGGAAATCAACGAGAGTTTGTCCAGTTTATCCATCTTGCACAAGAGTAACAATTAAAGAAAATAAAAAGGGATCAATTTTTTTATTTACTGCCGCTTCCAACACTCTGTTTTCTGGGGAAAACTATTGGCTCTACAATATACCGCAATATACAAAACACTTCTGTCGTGCCAAGATTAACCCACTATAGCATTGTTACAGGTTTGCCTTTGTTAGTCTGTTACACCCTGGAATTTGTGATAGAAGGGCCCCAATTAATCTTATGACTAATTTATGTGCTGGAAATGAGTTCAGCCGAGAAGAAACAGAGCAGAGAAACAAAGGAATCCAAGTATTTAATACTGCAGCATGTGAACATTTTCACCTCATTTTGTCAACAAGTCAGATGAAAAAAGCATGGTACTGCCTTGTCATTAAAAGGGGATTTCCATCACATTTTCCCATAGATGTGCCAGATCACATGCATCGATTTTCCGTGTCACCAAAAACAACACAGTTCTGCTTCTCCAACAGGACTCTCTGGGAAAAGGAGATGTCAAAAGTGAAATGAAACTATTTCATGCTTGAATGGTGGAAGAATAAATTCAATTTTACAGGAACTTGCAGAGAAAATACGGTGGAACTTTCCAGGAACATGCAGGGGTGGGGGAAGCAAAGAAGTAGACATAATGCCACTTCTGCACTTTGAAATCAGTTTAAACCACCACTGTGTTTTAAACTGTGGGGAATAAAACTGGCAGCCTTTAGGTTATCAGTCCTGCTCCTTAACCACTATGCTACACTGCCGCCCCCTATAATAAGTAGCTGATTTACCATATCTCTACAAATACATCAGTAATTCAAAGATTACACGTGAGCCTGGTTTGTAGTGTCTGCCCAGGACCAGGGACCAGAGACCAGGACCTCTGAGTTGAAATTACATATTTAAGCTCGTCAGAACTGAGCTCTATTTTATTTTAGAAATTTGTCAATGTTGATTTGAGTTTTCTGTTTTCATATTCTGACTTCTAATGTAATTTATTTACATAATAATAGATCATCTTTATCATATAATAATTACAGTAAGAGAATATGACAGAAATAGAGTTGGGCAGACACAGAGTGGAGAAACAGAGAGAATCCAAATGTAAATAAGTAAAACTCATGACCCGGTCATTAAAAAGGGAGTTTCCATCACATTTCCAACTGATGTGATACATTACACGCAGCATTTATCTGTCATCAAAAATAACACACACTTGACTTGAATTTTTTCACCCACCTCAACTTCCTTACGCTAATGTTACATCACATGACTTCACTACAGAGCCTGCATTACTCTGAGGAAGTTGTCTCTTTCAAACCAGTCTAATTGCAACACACGTGGAATGCTGTGTCACAGTATATTACTACACTATTATTACAGTATTGCCATTTAGCAGATGCTCTTAACCAGAGCAACTTACTGTACATAGGCTACAGTTTTGCAGGTTATCCATTTATACAGCTGGATATTTATATTAGGCAATTGTGGGTTGAGTACCTTGCCCAAGGGTACAGCAGCAGTGCCCCAGGGGGGAATCGAACCAGCAACCTTTCAGTTATGAGCACTGTGGCCTTGACAGGGCAATTTTTCCAACTGTGAAAAATTATTCAGTGAGCCCAGGAAAAACGGTTTGGGGAAAGTGAGAAACAAATAAAAGACTACAATTCAAAAATATATTGAAATATATCTAAACTTTGTCACTGGGCAGTGGGTTTATATTCTACATACATTTTCCAATTCATTTTTGAAAGGTTATTTTAATATGAAGATCTTTGCCTCACTGCATGGGTGGCGCCAGGGAGGGGCTTGGGGGTGCTGTAGCTACCCCTAGGATAGCCATAGCACCCCCCTAGCACACCCAAGAAATTTCTGCGGTTTATTTAGAATTTTTAATTTTTAATGTGTGAATACTATAATTTATAATTTGAAAAATAAATAGATACATTAATAAAACAAACCAATTATTTTTAGACTAAAAAACATAAAGCCAACACAGGTGGTCTGATTCAGCCTTGTGTTTAACACAGAATGGCATTGTAACTGTCGCGGAGCGGGTACTGCGTATGTGCGCATGTGTGTGTGCTTGTGTGTGTACGTGTGTCGGGGGTGTTGCAGTAGAATTTAAACTGTGGCGACCGGCACGTTAATGGGAAACCCTAAATTTCAGAGCACCCTCGCTGAAAAGTCAAGCGACCCCATATCACCGGCAAAAGAAAATCTCTGACGCGGCTCCTGCCTCACTGACAGTATCCTGTGACAATACGACCTCATAGCTTCATAGTAGTGGTCTCCCACGGAAACGCCTAAAAGTGCAAACCAAAATCCAAAATTAGGGTGATATTGATAAAACATTTGACATATGATGAAAAGGTTTTTTTTTTAAACTTCACGATGTTATTTAAGGATCAGTGACTCATCATCTTAAATTAGTCATCAAATTTTCTGGAACTATATAATACTATCCCAGAGATGGAGGTGAACAACCCACATCAAGAAGAAAATGCACAGGCCTATGGTAAGCAACTTTTTCTCATTCTGTAGCAACTGGCAACCATACTCCTTACCTCGCTGTGTCTTTTTCCAAGCAAACGGGAGTTTTGTAGATATACTGATTATTAGAGATGTTGTGACATTCTCAAAACAATGTAGATTTGACGCATACCTATTAAAGGGTCCAGGAAAAAATAGTAAACAAATACGTATTTGATTGCAATCGTTATTAACTTATTTGTTTGTTTGTTTATTATTTTTTTATCTTAGATACCATTTTTCCTGCTGCTGCTGGCTTCACTGAATAACGGTGACCAGCTAACACGAAAAACTTACCAGCGAACAGATGCCCTGACAGGTGACATCGTGACGTGTGAGATGTGTCCACCAGGAACCTACGTACTGAGTCACTGCACTACAGACAAGAGAACGCAGTGTGGGCAGTGTCCCGATGGACACTACACGGAGATCTGGAACTACGTTGAGCGATGTCGTTACTGCGGGGTTTTCTGTACGGAGGAGCAGTACGAAAAGGTGAAATGCAGCCCCAAGCACAACCGTGTGTGCGAATGCAAAGCCGGGTATTATTTGAGCGTTGGGTTTTGTGCAAGACACAGTGCGTGCCCACCCGGCGAAGGCGTCAACCAAAACGGTAAGCACGCAAACACCACGAAGCCTCATTCCGACATCACCTTCACAGTGCGGGGTCCCCCTTTCAGAGTTTCTGCACTTACGGTCAAGCTCACCTGGGCAGTCCGGTTACAAGAGGGAGAGACAGATGCGGTAGGAAGTCAGTAGCGATTAACCGCAGTCAGTGTTTAGGATAACGCGTGTGAGCGAACAGGAACTGCAGACGTCAGTTTGTCTTAGCGCAGCAGAGAAGTGCTTGGATAGCTGCGAAGTGATTGGACAGAACCAGGGAGCTGTGATCTAAAAGGTAGGGTGTATTTTTATCTGGCATCTCAACGTGAATGAGAAAGCCTACTATGGGATTTGAGCAAACTGAGTAAGAAAAAAATACTGAAAGGACGGTCGTTTTAAAAGGAGAATCTGTGAAGTGAGGAACGACTAGATGCAGAGTTTGACTCCTAACCCAAAGCGTTGTCGACTGGGCAGGGTGTTCACTGCAGATTGCCAAAGTAAAGACCCAGCTGCATAAGTGCATAGCATGTAATAATCGGAATCTAGTGTGACGTAGTGTTAAGGAGCAGATTGTGATTCCGTGGTGGGCCACTGCTGTTTGAGAAAGGTACCTTGCCCAAATTTCCTCTGTAAAATATCCAGTTACATGGATGCGTAAAATTGTGTAGGTCGCTCTAGATAAAAAAAAAAAAAAACATTTGCCAAGCAAAGGCAACCCGTTATCAGAGCATCTCCAAAGCGAAAGTTATGTGAAAATGTCGAATTGGGCTCCAAAGAGCTGAAGCTACTGTTAGAGATTTGGGACGTACAGCAAACATGGCTTGCACACTGGTACGACTATGGCCTCTTCAAGTGGTCTTTGCGTAGAGCAGTTTCCGATCCCTGTATACATGCGTTTGAATGTGCAAACATTGTGCTAACGGCGCCTAATGGTGAATACAGCGTTGCCGCTCCGGCAGGTTCAGTTGTTTCATTGGTAGAAAAAAAACAGCATCGTTTAAATAATCAGTCCTGATAAATGCGATATATAATGTTTTATTTCCACCTCTGGCAGGTACGGCTTACGCCGATGTACAATGCACACCATGCCCGAAAGGATACTACTCAGCTGTGCACTCCAGCACGGAGGGCTGTCAGAAACATTCTCAGTGCGCAGACGGGGAGAGGGCCATTCCGGGTGGCAGGAGGCATAACACATTTTGCACTGCCTGTAAGAATACAGGCACTGAGGAAGGTAGGAATTAAGCTTTGCTTTTGCTTTTTTTTTGAAAATGCCACGTGTACAAAATATTCAACTGTTTTTGATGAGTGATATGCATGTTTGATAGACACATTTATTCTAATTTCAATATAAAACCCTAAATGCCATCTGCAGGATCACATTCTGACATGAAAAGCCATCTGATGTATCAGGTGCAGCCTTAATAAAGAAAACGTTGCTTTTCTCACACAGATCGGACCGTGTGCGACAGTGCTGTAATAGACTTTGTGGTCCAGTATGCTCTCCGTCCAAGGGAGCTCAGAAGACTCAAGAATACAATTAGGAAGGCAGACAAGGAGAGCTTGGATCTGCTGCACCAGTTTATCTCCCTTCAGAGGAGACATAGGCACCGACCGTTCGTCAAAGTGATGCTGGAAGTTCTGGAACGCGCAAGATTGCATCGGCTGAAGAGGAAAGTACAGCGATGGTTTCTTGACATCTGATTGTAGGGCATTTCACAGGAGATTATCGCTGGTGTCCTCATGTGCAAGGCCAAAACTAAATGTTCTTACAGCTCTGGCATTACCAGTGCGTTATGTCATTCACTGCATGTTCCTTTGCCTTTGACCATATTCTTCTCAATGTTTCGCCTGTTCTAATTCACCATCTGATTTTGCTTATTTGTGAAATGCTTGCAAAATATAACACTGATAATATAGGAACATAGGATAGCATAGGAACACAAAAAGCACTAAACTCTCCTGTTACCAACCATGACCTCCTAAACAAGGAAGAACCATGGACGGAAGGAACGTGGAAACTGAATATGTGGTGGAAGCGTAGTATACTTGTTTGTATTGTGCAATATCTATATTCATTATTTAACCTAAACTGTAGAATGGGCATATAATTATCCCTGTATTTGGGAAAAAAAAACAAGACAGAACACAAATGGATCTTAACATATATCTTTCCATACTTGATTAATAAAATCCACATTCTTTTGAGGGAAAATAAATTCCTGTTTTATTTATTTAAATTTTTATTTTATTTAACCACTATTCCAATGGATTCCAAATTAGGAAGAAAAGGAGCCTTACATTACTGGCATGGTAATCTAGAATAAAGGTTCAATTCAATTCAATTTTATTTGTATAGCGTTTTTTACAACCCAAGTTGTCACAAAGCAGCTTTACATTGTTCCCAGGCCTGAGACCCCCTGAGAGCAAGCCTAAGGCAACAGTGGCAAGGAAAAACTCCCTAATTAACAGGAAGAAACCTTGAGCAGAACTCTGGCCGGCACTGGGCAGATAGAATTTGAGAGAGAAAACAAAAAAACAGAGTTGTACAATGTACTTTCAAGACAATCGAGTCTGATAGACAGTAGGAATTAGCAACAAAGTGATTATAAAATGTATCCTAAAATGTCCGGTTCTCGGCAGGCAGTTCACTTGATAGGCAGGGCAGTGGGGTAGCAGGACTCGAAAACAGGATGTGACTTGATAGGCAGGGCAGTGGGGGAGCAGGACTGGGAATCCGGAAGTGACGCTTGGGCTACTGCTCCAGGCAGGAGCCCGGAGCAGGGATAGGGGACAAAAAGAAAACAGCGATTAGTGGTTGTGGTTGTTAATTGCAGGAATGGAAACATAAAGGCATGAAGGCAGAGGGGGGGAAGAGGGATGCAAGTGTGTAAAAAAATCCCGGTAGATAAGGACTATGGCAGCATACCTAGGGGACGAGAGGCAAGGGGCCAGCACGATCATGAGGGTGACCCTAAGGCAGTCAACACCAGATCACAGCTGGATCAGCTGAACACAAAGTACCCAGGCCATGATGTAGTGACAACAATGACCACTTAGTCCACCAGAGACTCTACGATCAATGTCAGTAACCATGAGACCAAAGGTGAGAATAACAGTGGTTGAGTCATGCTAAAATTTTGATCTTTAAAAATGACAGCCGACTCATTCTAACCTGGCATTACTCATGCGTCTCCTGTGACTAAACGCAAGTATATTTATTGTTATGCAACTCTCCCGCGAAGACGCGATACACGCCCGAATATGTCTCCCGGTAAAGAAAACAGTAAAAAATAGCAAATGCTTACTACTACCAGGACGTGTCATGGGAATGTTACCACATTCCGTGCATTGTGGCCGTGCCCCACATCCGGGACATACACCCAGCATCATCACTTTCCTACGTGACTGATTCTTAGGAGACATGTGAACGGATAAAATGGATGCGCATGATTAAAAAAAATCTCTTTTTGTCTTTAACTGAGCAGTGTCTTTGGATAGGTTCTTCAAACATGTAACAAATTTATTGAATGAATTTTTTATACAATAATGTCCAAAATAAAATCAAATAATTAACTCAAAGTTAATCTTTACTGTCACCACGTGATTTCCTGGCACTGCATAGGCTGCGGTGCCTTCAGAGAGTCAGCTAAGTTTAAGCACAGAATGATATTTTAGCTCGTTATTTATTTTTGAGCTTCTCCGTGATAAATGAGGTCCGTGCAAGACAAAAAGATGCACTTGCCCGTTCACATTCGTTTTCGGTCTTCATGATGTTAATCGGTCTTTCGCAGTCTCAGAGAGTGCAGAGTGTGGAATATCCACCTGCCCAGCTGCATTTTTTGACCGGTCTTCAAGAGTATCATATGTCTCAAGACGGCAACGTTTTCCTTTTTTCTGCCTTACCGACTCCCATCCAGGGACAGTTATTTTCTCAAAATATTTTACGAGTTAGGGGCTTCGTTCAGCAGTGCAAGATACGATATTTAGTGTCATTCACAGTCAAACGAAAGGCTTTTCCCCCATTTTGTACGTGCCTTTTCACTCATTCATATTATGTTGTGTAGTGTTAAGGTGCAGGACTCCAAACCGAAAGGTTGCTAGTTCAATTCCCCACTGGGGCACTGCTGCTGTACCCCTGGGCAAGGTACCAAACCTGCAGTTGGCTCAGTAAATATCCAGTTGTATAAATGGATAAAACTGTAACCTAATGTATGTAAGTTGTTCTGAATAAGAACATCTGCTAAATGACAATAATGTAATATGAATGAGGTCAGAATAATTCTTAAAAATGGACTGCTTCATTCTTACAAGAGGAGTGCTCAAACGGCAAACACTGCGGTTAATTATCACTATCATCACTAGGTATTCCACTGGCTCCCTGTAGCTGCCCGCATCAAGTTAAAGGCCTTGATGCTTGCATTCAGAACATCCAACAAAACTGCACCTAACTGAACTCACTACTACAAGTCTATATTCCCTCCCGACCACTAAACTCTGCTACCGATCGGCATCTGGTGTTCCCATCACATCGCGACACAAAATCACTTTCCAGAACTTTCTCCGCCATTGTTCCCCGATGGTGGATTGACCTTCCACACGTCCATTCTGCTGAGTCCGTCACTATCTTCAGGAAACATCTGACACAGCTCTTCCACGCTGACCTGAACACCTGAAACACTACCACCTAAAGCAATTTATGTCTTAAACTTTGTTTTTCTTAAAAAAAATTCACATCTATGGTTTCATGCAACTAGGTAGTACCTTGTCTGGCCAACTGTTGAAACTTGGTCATAAAGTGCTTCTAGTATTGTTGACTGCTTACACAGCTTTTTGCTTGTGTTGTACTCTGCCTCACTTGTAAGTTGCTTTGGATAAAAGTGTCTGCCAAATGAATAAATGTAAATGTAAATGATTCATGTCTAAGGTAAAAGAGAGATTGCATGTGCACCCAATTAGACAGCTCTACCAAAATCCTGGAATATTCCTTGCAGGAAAGATTTCCCACTGACAGCTAACAAAAACTGTAATCTTTGCCCATTATGAAGCTTACCTGCTTGGTCTTGCTGTATAAAAATACAAGAAAAAAAACAGCCTTGAAATACATGAATAGGGGTACATCCTACACTGAATCTGCCAGGTGGGTGGGGGGTTATGTAACTGTCTGTTGTGTCTGGCTGTCAACAAGATAACTGAAATAGCTGAATGCTTGAGAAAACAAATGCTTGTGTAACAAGGAGGAAATTATGTTTACTTCTGTTACTTCTGGTGGAGGTATGCACAACACAGTGTGCAAGACAGACGCAATACCTTTATAACATACACTTCACTTGTGGCTCAACACTCACACATTTCATTTGATTCTCAATTTTGCAGCATATATCTATAACTTCAGATTGTTTGTTTATTTGTCAACCAGAAACAGAGCAGTATTCTTCCAGAATTATCTTACAGTTAAACTACAAAAAAATCTGTCCAAGTCATAGGCCTCTGTTCAGTCTAAATGCACCATATATTGTTCTGAACTTTGAGAAATTCATTCATGGATGATAACCCTGAAATGAATGAAAAAATATATAAATAAAAAAAATAAACAAACAAAAAAAGAGAAAAGCAATACCTGCTTCAAATCTTTCTTCAAGTTAAGTACTAAGAGTGTGCGGTTTGGCTGAACAGAGGCCTTACTTTGAGCACAGAAAGGCAAACTGCACGCAAATGGAGTCTCTAAGGTTGTAATTAACACAAAGGAAGGTCAGGTCAGTTCCATGCCCTAGTAGTGTGTATCTGATGGCCAGAGCATGCTATCCAAACAAAAAAAAAAAAAATACTATTACATACTACACGAACACACATTTTGAAACTTGAAGAAGAAAAAAAAAACAGAAGAGTGTTTGTGGTATGTCTTGACCGTGGTATCCACGTTAGAAGAAAAGAGGGGTTAATATAATCCATCTCAAGCCTCTTGTACGTCCACTCACAGAGGAAAGTGAGACAGTTTCAACATTCGGACACGGGTAGGAAAAAAAGATATTTCATCTCATGTCACTGACAGGAGCGATGATGCCGACATGGTGGTCTTTGACGGGAGTTCCGAGGGTCGCATTGACCTGGCCGCAGGAGACGGCTCGTCCCCTATGTGATGTCCTTCTGTCTGGGAGGGCGGTGAATGTTCCTGACCACACACTTGACCATCCACTCGATGCCTTCATTTACACCTTGCCTGAGAAGCAAGAATGACGTTTTAAGTTACTGTGACCTGCTTTTTTAAGATATCACTTGTTGTGGACATAGGTTGTGCTAATGTTAAAATATGCAGGCATGGGCGCGCGCACACACACACACACACACACACACACACACACACACACACACACACACACACACACACACACACACAATAGTACTCACAAAGTATTGTGTAAAAATCTCCCAAGAGACAGAGTATGAAAGGCAGTGTATTTACTTCAGCTTGAAACTAGTGTGTCAAAGTGTGCCCAATGAGTATATTATACAAACCCACCCTGCACTGCAGTTATTGTACGCCCTCCCTGTGCCGTTTGCCAAACTAGTCTTATGATCCCCTAAAGACTTTTACATATTTGCTTTGTCAGTGATACAGTCACTTTTTCAGAGTCTTTTAACTGTGGATATGGCTTTCAGACACATTGAGAGTATTTCGTAACTATCATTATCTCATTACAACACACAAGTACTACTGGATGATGATATTCATTCACTGCAAATAGGACGTTCTCACTATTCTTTGGAAGAGCAAAATTAACCAACAACAAAGCTGACTCAGAATGGTGTATAGATAAGACCAACACACTGCACAGAGAATCAAAACAAAGAGGAAAAAGGTATGACTTCTTACCCAGTAAGGGCTGTGCAAGGCTGTACCAGACAATCACGTTTCCCAATCTTTGGAGCACAGTCACTGAAGGCCGTTTTAATATCTGGTACTGATAAACAGTTCTAAGGGAAAAAAAATTGTTGGGTGGACATGCACTACTGCGATCACACACAGACACACAAAACAGAAAGTTCCAGAACACTGCAATGAAACAGAGCATTTTAAAACATTACGCTGGCATTGACTGGGGACTCATGAATATGTCTTTTGAATTTCATTGACTGAGTACAAATTCCACTTACTCCAGTCCAGTCCAAACTACAGCCCACATATATGAAAATGTGTGTGAGTGTGTGTGTTATATTTTTATTACATATTACCCTGTGTGATTCCCAGATTATCTATTATAATTATTATTGTTATCAAAAATTCTCCAATGATGCAGCTCCAGACCAAAAACACTCATCAAGATTTGCAAATATACTTTAAAAAATAGTGTTAATTTTATGCATGCGGGCAGCTTTTCTGGCTTAAATGATAAAATGACTCCATCTAGTGGAAATACAGACACTAGATTAGGCAAAACACAGGATTACATAGTAACTGAATCCAGGGAAGCAGGAAGTCCTCTCACATTTCTCCTTTCTGCTAATACATCCTGAATACGTGTCATTCTCCTTAACTTCCTCCTGTTACAGATGTCCATTTATAAGAAATTAGTGCATCATATTTGGCATTACCATCAATGATGACAAATGCCAAAGAGGCTAGGAAACCTCTGATATATATAGCTAAACAACAGTATCTGTATTTCTCTCCATTTTCACATGACAACCCCATGTGATTCGGTGGTTGCATCGCACAGACAGAGAAGTACAAGAAATAAATCTCTCGCTTTTCTGAAACAGACTGTCATACACACCTACACTCTGGAGGCATGCAGCTGACACAGGCTCCTCGTAAGACCTTCTTTACTGAATTTATGCAACAGGATGGTTTTTAACTGAGCTAAAACACGATATGCCAAATTATACTGTAGAAATCTACACCAACAAATCAACTCAGAAAACTAGCTTGCACATAACTTCTTTAATCATGTCAGAAAGTATTAGGAGAAAATAAACATCAAACATGTGCATTTATGGAACTGATTATGTTACATTACTTTATTATCATTTAGCTGACGGGTACAGCAGCAGTGCCCCAGAGGGGAATCACACCTTTCGGTTATGAGCCCTGTTCCTTACCACTACACCACACTGCAGTCCATGTTGCTGCTGTGTATATCTGATTTTAATTGTGAAGTCATCTTCATGAAGACAAGCCAATTCTAAATTATGGGTGAATAAAAATATATGGTCTTAAAGAAACAAACTTAGCAGTTCACTGCAGAAATGTACATAAAATTGGCCAAAATTATGATTTTTGGATTTGGAACGCAACTACATATACTTCAGTATAGTGTGACCACTGCATGTGTGAGCAAATTACATTACGTCATTTAGCAGATGCTCTTAGCCAGAGTGACTTACAGAGGTTATACTTTTTTTTTTTTTTTTTTTTTTAAAACAATGTCATCCATTTATACAGCTGGATATTTACTGAGACAACTGTGGGTTAAGTACTTTGCCCAAGGGTACAACAGGAGGGGATTCGAACTAGCAACCTTTCAGTCACAACTCCTGCTCCTTAACCACTAGGCTACACTGCCACCAAGACACACACTGTGACACACAGTAAAAGTGTTAACAAAGCCCATTTTTACAAAAAAAAAAAAAAGTCTGTCACAATTTGGTTTTTGCACTGGTTTGTGGAAAATGCACAACACCAATGTGAAAACACAGCGGGCAGATGTCAGAGTGCTACAGCAGGAACAGCAAGAAATGTGAATCAGACTAATTATCACCTGTGATGTTGATGACTGACAGGAGATTAAAGTATCTCTGATTACACTTCACACAATTAAAGGTGTATTCATGTAACAAAATTCATTTCTAGGAAATACTAAATGCTCTTACTTCCACATCTTGTTTGTTGGCAAGCACAAGAAGGGGAACACCCTCTAATGCTTCACTGCTAATCATTTTCTCTGTAGAAAAAAAAAAAACAGAACAAAAAATGAAACTGAACATTTGAACATTCATAATCCTCAATACATAACAAAACAATGCCAAAAATGAACAGTGTACACAGGATAAGGTAACAATTACGTACTTCTTACAAATATCTCAATCAATGAGACATACTCACCAAAGGCATTCTTTGATTCAGACAACCTCTCTTCATCGGTAGAGTCAATGACATAAATAACTCCATGAGACTCTGCATAGTACTGTAACACAGGGAAATCAGAACTGAGATCCAGGGTGGAAGGGCGTTTGATAAGTTTAATATTTAAATACTAATACATTTTTATCAGAAGATGGCATGAGCAAAAATCAAGAGCGCATGCACACACTTCCTCCAGTGTTCTGAATTTCCACCACTTAAGCTCACTCAGACACAGAGTAACAGAGTTATTCTTTATCTCATTTCAAACGAAAAGGGCGAAAGGTGACATGTTGGTGCCTCTGCAGCCATTGTCTCAGAAAGAGCTAAAACTCATGCTTCCTGTATAAAGCTCTGATCCACAGGTGCTGGTGTGGGGGCACCGTTTTGCTGTAGCAAAATCTCATGCATCGAACCTGACATGTGTTTGCCTTTGACCTAGTGTTGGAATGTGTTAAAGGCCATGCGGGTATGCAGGGAACTTGGAAATTTGCCAAGATATATTAGTAATTATGGGCTGTTTTGAATCAGCTGGTCTGTCTCTTGCTATGGAGACAGAATGGCTTCTCAGTACCAGGTGAGAACAGGCCAGTCTATTTTTCAACTTATAGGACACACAATGGGAACTGAAACCTTACACAGACAATGGGTGAGATACACTCTACTTACTTTATCCCATAGTGACTGCAACTCTTCCTGGCCGCCAAGATCCCAGAACATAAGGCGTGCCTTGCCTACATCTATTGTGCCAACTGTGCAAACAGGAAGAACAAGCCAATTACACCGCTGTACACATTTTAATTGTGTTATTAAATATTGCTATTACTGATGCAATTACCAGCATGTAATATAACTGAACCCATATAGCAAAAAAAAAAATGTTAACTTACTATTCAGACCCACCGTGGTTGTGATCTTGGACAAACTCATACCCTTGTAATTTTTACTGAATTTAGTCTTGGTTTGTTCCAGAAACGTCTGAAGGGGAGACACAAGCGGAATAAGAGAAGTGCTTTCATAACAGTCTGACATCACGCGAGTCGCTCCTTCTAAGAAGCTAGTTGCATCATCACAAGTCTTAAACAGCACGTACTTTACAAAAGTTGTCAGCCAGTATATGCTAAGAAAATGAACAAATTTTAGACAGTAGGCTACTTTAAAAGTAGGGGGGAGGGGAAATAGCGAGTTACGGGTAAAGTACACTCAACCCAAGATACTTTACCGTTTTTCCTGCATTATCCAATCCAAGAATCAGAATGCAGTATTCATCCTTCTGGAACATATATTTGTAGAGACCGGATAATAAAGTGTACATCCTAAAAGATAAACAAACAGCTAGCCAGTTGTTGGGTGACAAAACGAACGGAGTAACAAACTTTTCAGTTTGCTAGCTGTGGCTAGCAATATTGATTGGAGACATTAATTATTTAACTAAGCAAGTTAATTACCTTACACAACATGCTAAAGTGCATTAGATAGGTAGACTAGCTGGCTAACAAGACAAAAATGCGCATTCACTGAATCACAATAAACAACGAAAAGCAATCAACTGGCACGCTAGCTTTCTGTATAGCTAACAATTTTCAGTCCAAAAAATTACTAAAAAAAATAGCATGCTAGCTAGCTAGCTAACCCCCCTGCAGCCAGTTGTCTCAGCCCGATCTTACTAACTAGCAAGCCATTTAATGAGAAAAATAAGATCTGGAGTGAATGTAGTCCTTGACTGAACTTCATCGAAAATGTATCTATGCATCATATATACAGTGTGTTTTTAGAAAAACCTCTTTACAATACATATCTCACCCTTCTGTGTTGAACTAGAGACGTGTAATCCCATCATCAGTAAATAGGAAGTGTTTCCTGGATTGCAATGCACTGCTGGACTTGAAGTGAAATAAAGTGCCTCGTTTGAGTCTCCTGGATGCATGGCGAACGTATTTAAACTACAATACCCAACATGCAGTAGCACAATCGTTTTTGCGTTTAAAGTGCCACCGTGTTTGCGCCTATGTAGACACGTCATTGGTTTGTACACGGAGATCTGTTTAAAGCTACAACATCGCTGTGTAGAGGCGATTTTTCGTCGGTTTTGTATTCTCAGGAAGAACCGATGACTTGGTATCATTTCCAGAAAAGGGTCTGACTAACAGAACGATATTAATAAGTGCAATAAATATATTCCCTTCAGGTAAGTCGGTGAAAAAAAGCACAATTCCAAAGCAAGACTATTCAGCTGCAAGAGGCCAGGTGCTAGCCAAACAAGCTGTCATGTCGTCTGTTGAAATTGATGGTGACCTAGTCAGCAACGTAGCTAGCAGGGTAATTGGTTCGTTATAATGCGATCAATGGTGAGGAAATTAAAATTATGAGAAGGAGACAATGAAAAAAGGTTTATCATCAATGGTAGCAATTTATTGTTTGACCATATGAGATGTGTTTAAATAAGTCTAGGTGGTGCATATTTGTCAGGAGTTAGACGGGCAGGTAAGATTATTTCTGTATGAAACCCCAAGAAGGTGCTTCATAGATGTGCGGTATTCCCTGGCAACTTGTTCCACGACGGGTGGTATACCTACCGTATTATAGTGTAATCATATATGTCTACCACTAAATAATTTTGGGCAGTACTACTCGTGAGCAGGGGAACGCACTAATAAAAATAAGGGCCCTTTGGTGTTGAGGAACAACACATACATTTATGAAATTTACTCGAAAATTACATCATGGTTGTTATGTGTTATTACAGCTATTACTAGTGTTCTCTGGAACCCTCTCCTTGCTTTGGGCGGTAGTGTTTATTATGCCACGAACTGACAGCTGACATAAGATAAAAATTGATTTTTGTCTCAAAATTCTGCTTAATCCATATACTCAGTCCTCATTGTAAGGTGTGGAGCAATCACAGGAGTGTGATGAATCTGGATTTTCTTATTAAAATACATTAGAAAATGCGCTCTTTTACAGTACCAAGCCAATCTTTTATTTGATTTTGATTAAATTGCGGACATATTGTATATACAGTAACAAGACCATATTCCTGACTGTTGTACAAAAAATGAAAAGAGAGATAAGTACAGATAAAAGTATTTATCCTATAGGGGACTTGTATCTGAAAAGTCTATGCTGAAGTTTGTCCAGTAAGTTACACATCCTCGCCACTAGAGGTCTCCAAAGGAATATGTAAGATAACGGATCAAGCGCTGTTCAATGGGGAGTACCGCATTCACTGCCCAGAATCTCTTTGCAGCATGCATTCAGATGTGAGTCGAGGGTAAGATAAACACAGAAATGGATTATGCTCTCATCGAAGACCGCAAATTAAAACCACAATGCATGGATCAAAGGATTAGAAACTACACTCTTAAGCGATATACACTCAACATTTTTGTCTTTATTAATGACAAATGCTGTTGGTGGTTTTTGTAGACCAAAACCCCTACGGTGGCTTTGAAGTGCAAAACAAAAAAGAAAACGCAAAAACAAAAACTTTCGGCCCTGAGGTGCAGATGCACCATGCAAAAACAAAAAGGAGTAGTCCTGAGGTGCAGATGCCACATACAAAAACAAAAACAAAAACGTGCAGCCCTGAAGTGCAAAAATACACCTCAGGACCACTTCTTTTTGTTTTTGTATGGTGCATCTGCACCTCTGGGCCGAAAGTTTTTGTTTTTGCGTTTTATTTTTGTTTTTGTACCAAACTGTAGAATATCAGCACAGACGTACAAGTTAATTAAAGAGGAACTGCCTGCAAATCAGTGTCTCTGAGTGCAGGGATGCATTCCACACTACCAACGTTAACGCTTTCTAAAATGCAAAATTTGCTGGATTCATCATCAGGTTTCAAAATGCTCTCAGTAGCCCATGTTCATTTTTCAGTGTGCTGATTTACAAAATAAAAAAGCCAACTCACACTAAGAAAAATACATGAGTGACCTAAGCACAACATAGTTACAATTGAATTTGAAATTTAATAGAATTACAGACCATGGATAGTAATAAATGTATTCATGACCAACCTGATGTTGAATGCCCTTTATTGCAGCAGAATATGGTAAATTGGTAAACAGTGGCTTGAAATTATTGTAAAGATTGCTATGAATTTGATAGATAGGGTAAATAATAAACTTGTCAATCAGTGAGTCAAAACTGCCACGTCTTATAGTTTGGCGAATCAATACACACAGCCTGTTAAAAATGTTCAGAAAGAACAAATTGTGCATGAAGGATGCAGCTCTAATCGCTGGTTTGCATAATGACTCATTCTGGTGCAAATGTGGAAACTTTACGTCATTGCCAAGCATTGCCAAAACAGTGACCTTCCAAGGCAAGATCCACGGGCTGTTTTCACTGTGGGATAGGCACTGACGTTCCATTTGTGTTCTGCTGGCTGTGAGCAAGGAATCACACAGACCATAAAGAGTATAAGTACATTTATATCTTAAGTGGTTCTCTTCTGTGTTGCACACGTCTGCTTTTTTATCCAGGAGTAATTGCCTGTGTCCTCAGATGTGGCACTTTTGTTGTCCTAGAGGGAAAGCAATGAGAAGCTACCTGGATGAGCAGCTTCTAGCTGCCATTAAACAACTAGTTGTGCAGAAAGCCCAGGAGTTCAGTATTCAGCAGGAACAGGAAAAGGAGGCACTCACAGAAGCGTGTTTTCACTGTTTAGTGTGCTCCTTCATTCAACATATACAGCACCAGTCAAAAGTTTGGACACACCTGACACACCTTAAGATAATGGAAAACATGCATTCAAAGACATTTTGACTTGTGCTTAAATGCTTGAAATTTGTTTCTTAGACAAATATAAATAGTGAAGTTGATGCCTATGTATGAATTGCTTTCCAAAAAACATTAAAGACATAAAAACATTTTTTTCCTACTCTTCAGAATCTAAAACATAAGATAGTTTTGATGTCTTTACTATTATACTAAAATGTGGAAAATAGTAAAAATAAAGGAAAACCCTTTTATGCGTAGGTGTGTCCAAACTTTTGGTTGGTACTATATGAGAGCTTGTTTCACAATTCGCTATCGTCCCTTCTTTTTTTTCCTCTTCTGATCCCTTTTAAGTAGAGTAATCTTTCTACAATCCCAATTTAGTTATAAGAAGTGAGCCTCTTTGAGCTGGATGAACATGATCCTTTCTATGGTGTATTATGGATCAGGTTGAGGAATGTGCAGTTATTAGCTTTTAAGCTGAAGTGGTTTTGCATTTATATTTAGTGCTGTTATTTCACAGCAGCAGTGTACTGCAGTGTACATTTGTAGTGTCTCAGTGATACCAGGTGGTGTCTGATTGTTCCCTCTCTTCCTTCTGTTCTCAGATTCAGCTAAAGGAATAAACGGTATGCTGCTGTCTATCAAAACTGATATAGCTTTAGTATGCGACATAGTGTGTGACATATCTCCAGCAATTCTGAAATTATGTTCTTAACACACAGCTACAATGGAAGAAACAATCTAATGATTATTAGTTCTTACAATTCATGGGCAAACAGTGGGCCTGAATTGCGCTTGACACTGTTGTTGTTGGTAGTGTGACGTCAGAGCACTTGGCAAAAATGCAGAGCAGTGTTGTGCCCATCCTGGTTGCACAAGCATGGTGCCAAGTGTGGGTGGGTGACAGGCGGTGACCAAAACCAAGGCCAAAAGCACGGTAAATATTTGGGGTATAGTGCTGTTTTGTGCACAATGAATTAGGCATGCTCGTGCTAGCAGTTCCTCGACCTGAAATATATAATATTGGGCATTTCATTGAAAATAATAATTTTGTAAACCTGGGAATGATGCCCAGTTTCAGAGGAGGACTGTCAGCTCCAGTGGCTGATCCCGGCTGTATGTTCAGCATTTAAAGTGTCTTCCTCCTCCATATTCCCTGTGAAGGTGACAGCTACCTTGTCCGTCTATGTCACGGGGTCAGCCCAGTGCATTGTGGGATATATCCCAGTCTGCTGTCGGTTCTGCTGTCTGTGAGGTCACATCATGCCATTGGTCAATGGCTTCATTTGTCACTGTCAGAAGGTCCATTCAATCAATGAGCAGGTGCTTTGCAATGCCAGGTATATTACCACACATGCACAGTACATACATGCTGTATGAGTCCATCCACACAAATACCTTGTTCCCACTGCATTACAACAGGCTATCACATGACACTGCCTTGTGTAACTGAGAGGCCAGAGAAATTCCATGTCCATTTTGTCTTTTTTTAAGGTAGACTGTAGGGTTGCTTCAGATGAACAGCTGAAACAGGGCAGAAGGTGGCACAAGGTTATAATGCTGCCTCTGTGTGTGTAGCACAGCCCTGACAATTCTGAAAGGACTTAACACTGTAAACAGCAGTAGCATGTTGGTGTTAGGATGCTGACATCATGGAGAAGAGTGTTCTCAACATTGAAGGAAGGATTCACATATTGCATTCACATAGGTACGTGGAGAAGTCCTGCCAGTTATTAGAGAAAGAGTCTGCGCTTATTGAAAGAAATGCCTGGTCATTTTTAATCTGATCCTCATTCAAAATCAACTGAGAGACAATACTGTATACAAGAGCCTACTGTTTGTGTGGAATTTAAATGTGCCCTAACATATCTTTACATGTCAGGTTTTCACCCTGACATTTTGGAACAATCTGAATAGCTGATGGGGTATATAACACAAATTAAAAATCAAATAATTGCTTTTGGATGAATGGGAAATGTTTTACTTTAATTTGTGAGGCCACACAAATGTTTGACACTTGGGACGGGTCATGCAAATTGAATAAGTTAATTTTTCACTTGAGGATAAACTTGTTTACTATTTTCAATGGAAATGGTCATCTTCTTGAACAATGCTGATTTTAAGAAAAGAGAATTTCTGTATATTCATTTGTGTGCCCTTTATGTTCAAGTTACGATCCGATATAGTGTTTTATCATCAGTTAAAAAAAACTTTGAACATATTTGATTGCTACATTTGAGTTTGCTCATTTTCACCAAGCACGAAATGTCAGATGGGTGTCTGTGTCTAAACAGACTGTGTCATTTGGCATGTTTTGGAACACAACAGCTGTAGATTTGAAATTAATTCAGATTCTTACTTTCAGGCTGTTGCCTGCATTGCTTGAATAGACCAAGCAAATGAAAGTACTCCATTGCACCAGCTTACTTTCTTGTAAAATGGAAATATCCCAGCTAACTCATTTGAAACTTTGAAAGTACTGTTGGTCATTGTTAACCCAAAAGGGATATTGCAAGATGTGAATATACCATCGTACTGTGGAAGACTGTGTTATGTTTCATGTACATGCACTGTGTATAGATACAAGGACATTAATAAGATCACAAAATACCTTTTACTTCCACAGAGTAAAGCTCAATGATATATGTATTCATATGATTACTGTACCCTTCGGTTTTGTCCTCATATCAGTTACAAGTTACAAATAAAACCATTGGAAATGGTCATTTTGGACCATAATTCCATTATGCTGAAGGGTATGCAACTGCAAGTCATCACCAAGACATGAAACCATCCTGTTATTGATTTAGAAATTTGATTTACATCAAACAGCAATGTTACACTAAATTTACCATAATGACTTGACATTGGTCAATGCAAAATTAATTTGCTACAGTATTATTGCCTTATATCCGATAAGTTCTGTGCCACATGTTGAATGATGCAAATCATTGAGGAGAAAATTAATAATCTCACTCTAAAATAGATTATCAACAAGAGCTTTGTGGGACAGCAACTGCTACTCAATTTAAATAGAAGTCTTAATTATGAAATTAACCTTTCTGGGTTAGAGCCAATTATTTATTTTACCTTGCAAAACTGAACGATCCATTTCTTTTTCAGCGCTGCCTACCCCCTCTGGTCCACCCTGCAAATCAAATGGCACATAAAGATCCTTTATTTTTCATATTTTGCCACTGTGGCAGGTCTCCCCAACAAGCAAATAAGTCTGTATCCCTACCTAACTTCATGTAATATTTTGAAAATGCACATCAAAGATATTCATATTAAATACGTCTCCATATTACCATAAACCACTTAACAGTCTCAATTTCATGCTGTTTGCACAGAAATTGGGAAATGAAAAAGGTTCATTCATACATGTCAAGATAATTTATATGAAAGGGCAAACTTTAGCATCCTGATGATCTGACCCTGCGTTTAACATGGCAGGAAGGAATGTGGTGTCTGTATTTCAAAATGAGATGATGGGTTAATTAGAATTCCAAGTGCACATTGCTAACTTATGCAAAACATCAGTTGTAATCACCATGGTCGTCGTCACTGGACAGGCTATGTATTGTTCTGATATGAAACCAGGATTCCACTTAGGAATGTAATGTATGCTGATTTCTCCGCAAGTAAAATAGAGCATGTGTTGCAGTATCATAAGTTAACCCAAAGATACATGTAACAGGTAGTATGTACCTACCATAGTGATTCATAATGTACAACTGATCTCATTAATCTATATAGTAATTCATACCTAATGGAAAATTGGATGAAAGTATGGAATTTGTTGAGCTGGACTTTAACTGGTGTAACTGCTTGACTTTCACATTTTAGTGAAATTAAAAGAAGTAGTCTGAATACATACAGTACATATGGGGCTGCAGTGTAGCATAGTGGTAAGGCAATTTGCTTGTAGCTGAAAGGTTGTTAGTTCAATTCCCTGCTGGGACACTACTGCTGTACCCTTGGGCAAGGTACTTAACCAAAGATTTACCTCAGTAAATATCCATCTGTATAAATGGATAACATATAAAAATTGGAACGTACTTAAGTCACTTTGGATAAGAGTGTTTGCTAAATGACAATAATGTAATATGAAAATCATACATTACATTTGAGCCATTATTGTATTGCAGAAACACTTAATGTCATATCTAAGGTGGCAATTCCTTAAAAGTCACACTTTCTGTTTTATGACAGCACAGTTTTCCCACTGACTTCAGTGCACTGTGACAGAGGAATGACTGATACATTAACAACCCATCTTCACAGTATTTGTGGAATAAGGTCATAATGTTACCATTAACCATAACCGTTGTATTGGTAAGATTTAAGAGTGAAAAATACAAATGCAGAATAATGTAACATTCAGTACAGTATTTAAGACTAATCATGTTATAGTTCAGTGGTTCTGAATGTTTTTCAGTTGGTGTGCCTGTTGGCCTCTGTATGAGCTATCACGTACATCCTCCCATTTTTATCTTTATATTTATATTTCATATTTTTCATATGCCCAGCATATGTTTCACCCCTTGAATGGTCTCATATATCCCTGCACTTCAGGTCTGTCTTATCCCCCTGGGGATCCATATACTGCTAGGTTCAGAAAAGACGCTATAGATAAATATACAAAATATAAAATAAAGTAAAAAAAATAAAATAAAAATAACCACGGTGAAATCAGCGCTCGATGAACTTACTTCAAAGAAATGGATCGATACTCATCCTGCTCACTGAGGCTGCAGAAACGTACTTGGAGAAAACTGTGGAATCCTGGGAAATGAGGGCAGTCCAGGACTAGATATTTGGGTTGTCAGCGAAGGCTTTTATGAAGGGTGACAGACATTGGTGTTGTGTAACAAAGAAGTGTTGCCGGGACACTTAATCGACTGATTGTTTTCAGTTGGGACAGCCCAGAGATGTAAGGGAAACAAATACATTACTTTATTTGTTTAAAATATTGCAAGATATACATATATCATATATCATAAATATATCATATATTGTATGTATACATCATATATTTCATATATCATATATACATATAATACATCTCCAATCTCATCAATACGTACAACAGTGTTGACACACAGATGGACTATATACAGTAATACATGTTTCGTATTTGAGTGTAAAAATAGTTGTATATAACATTATTTGTGTACTGAAAAGGGCATAATTCAGCAAAATTAAAGGATGTGGATTTTCTCATGGGCATGTATGTGTTTTTTTTTTATCAGTATAGAATTGACACAGTATTTGCTGTGATTGGTATCTACTTTCATATTTTCCAGAACTTTCTATTTGCTTGGTTTTATGTTCCAGGCTCCCCTCTATCCCTTCTATGGTCTCATTGCACATAATGTACTGATGAGACTTGTTTTGCTACTTCATTCTGTTGTTCAACATAACTGTGCTATTTGATAATAAATTATGTTGTAATAGAAATAATTATCTGACATGATATGGTCTGATATGAAGTTCACATCTCTGTGTTTCTTCTGACACAAAGTGTCCTTTAGACCAGCTAGATTTCACTTTGATCTGAATAGTCCAAAGTAATGAAACATTTTCCATAAACAGTTTCCAATAAGGTACTCAATCTCCCCTGGAATTGGAAGGGACGAGTCTGCAATTAACAAAATGAATTGTGTTGTTGAGCAAGTAAAGCAAACCAAAATAACACCTCTTCTGAGACAAGGGATGGTTTATGTCTATCCCTTTCAAAGTTGCACGTTTAAGCAAACTGAGCAAACTTGTAACTCAGAGGAAGGGTTTTATGGCTTTTGGTCATGTCACAAAAAATGTATGTGTTTAATAAAAGCAGATAATGACTGAAATAAAGGTAAAACAATGTCCTATTTAGTACTGTACACAATGACTCACAGTTTATTGGACACAGAAGTAATCTAAAAAAAAAATCATAAACACAACATAAAAAATGTGTTTCATCTATGCCCCAACAACCCATGTTATTAACATTCATTTTCTGAAGAGAAAATCCAGCATTTCTGAATTAATGAAAGCCAGATGTGTCCGTCTGTCTCTCTCCATTTCCTGCAGCTTTCCTCCACACTATATCATTCCAGCAAGCCAGGGAGGAAGGAACAGTCCCACAGTCCCCAGAATGCACACTATAATAAACATCCAGAGAAATATTCTGTCAATGACCATTGCCACATACTTCCAGTCTTCTTTCACCTGTAAAGCAAGGAAAGACAAACATGTATCAATGTATAACCCTCAAGCCTTCAATATACTTACCTGTTGTAAGATGGTCTCATTAAGAAATGTGATAGCAAAGGACTCCACAGGGAGGGATATGAGCATCAGTTAACCCTATATGATGCAAACACTCTTATACAGAGCAACTTACATAGGTTACAATATTATCCACTTATACAGGTGGATATTTACTGAGGCAGTTGTGGGTTGTGTACCTTGCTCAAGGGTACAGCAGCAGTGCCCCAGCAGAGTATTGAACCAGCAGCCTTTCAGTTACAAGTCCTGCTCTTTACCACTATGCTACACTGCTGCCCGTTTTAGAGAATACGAGCCAAATATGGTCAAATATCCCCTTGGAGGGAAATGAACATGCAACGTTTCCCTCATATGTTTGGACTTTTTGCATGATATGGATCATTGACAAGCAGAAAGGAGTCATTATAACTTGAAAACTGCTAAGTGACTCTGCAACCCCACTGTGGCAGAATGAATTTAGACTGAAGTGTGTTTAAACATGCATATGAAATCAGCACAGAAATCAAACTTCAATCAATCTTTTCAATTTTTATTTAGGCATTTTTAAGCATCTTTAAGTGCTTCCACTTCTGCTGACATATGCATGTATGCTGATGATGGATTATATTTTGAATTGCCATGATGCTGGAACAGTTATTCTTACTTAGACATATTTTTACTATGTAAGTAGAGCTTTGTGCTTCGAGGTATGGCATTTTCTGCAATAGGGCTTATGTTGTGGCATAAAACTCATTAACAAGAAGACTTCCAAGTGGGAGCAGCTACTGAGTGTCCCTATAGTACGAGTGAATATATTACATCAGATTTCCTTTGGGGAGCATAGAGCTGACCTAAGCACCAGTCTCTTCAATATACAGTACATGTGGGGCCTTAACACTGTAATCTTATACTTTTTTGCAATTTTCAAAGTAGAGAAATTTCTCCTGGGTCCTGGATCCTTTATTAACTAGCAGTTTGCAGGTGCGGTCTTCACAAAACCCTCAACAAAAATAATGAAAACATGGACGGCCAGACCTGACTGTGGGAAGCAGGATACACAGTGCACCGGGTGCATTCATTGACCCCGAGAAATGAACAATGCAAACACTCTTGGATTCAGAAGCGCCCCCAAAGACTTTCTTGCTTAAATCAATACTTCTAAATCAATGTGAATTACCATAGAGTAATGTTGTTTACCTTAGACCTTGAACAGAGAAAGTATAACTTAATCTGACAGGCACAAACAAAACAGCTCTCGACTGTGTTTTTTTACCCCCTGAAAACAATGCTAAAAAGTTGAATTTTTTTATTCATTCATTTTCAGGCAGCTGTTAATTATCCACAAAAATCCTTACTACTATGATTAAAAAAAATGGTTAGGGCCATTTCTGGATAAGTTAAATAAAGCTTCAGTGTTTAGGTTGCAAACGTTTATTTTTAGCAAATTTTATTATCTGTGCCTGAACTATGACATTTGCCTTAAATGTTTCAAAACAATCTGGACTGGATCACTACTTACAGTATGCCTTTTACTTTTATTTTAAGCAAAATATATGACCTATGTCTGATCTAGGATCTAAATGTTTTATGACATCACGCTAAGACAACTCAGTCCTCGCGCCAGTTTCACTATTGGCGGTGATTTACTTGAGTGCTGTCACAGTAGTATTTAAGCATAATATGCTTAAAATCTTGAATCTTGACTTCACAGTAACAGTGTTCCTTTATACTATGTATATCTATATCTATAGTAATATACACACAGGAATACCGTTACTATGAACATATAATGTATGATATAATAATATATATGAATATATATGTATCAATTTAATGCTGACATAAGTACATAAACAAAATAAACCTACAGAGAAGTCAGCATCCTCTGCTCGGAGGTGGTCAGCGATGTACTGCACTCCCTCGATGGCCAGCTTCATGGAGGGGGACATCAGCAGCAGGTGCTGCTCCGCCGCACTGAACACCTTGGAGGCTCTGGCGGAGGGCGGGGCCGAGCCGAAGCGGGCGGAGCATTTACAGGGGGCGGGGCCGCCGCAGGACGCGTCCTCGGCCAGCGGGTGGCGCTGCAGGGCGGGGCAGGCGCCGCCTCCGCCGCTGCTCTGGGAGGACTCCTCGTGCAGGCAGCAGTACTGGATGCTGCGGGACCGACACCGGGCGGTGTTGGGGGCGAGCTCCCTCTCGCCCAGGGTGTACTGCACGCTGAGGGAGCGGATTTTGGGCTGGGCCCGGGGCTCGTCCGGGGTCGGGAGGCGGCGGAGCAGGGCGGAGGGGGAGGGGCTGGAGAATCCCCCATCCTGGGGGGGCTCCTCCAGGAGAATGGAGTACTGGCTGGAGGGAGACTTGCCCAGCAGCTGTGTCTTGTGCAGCCGCTCCTCTGCTGTGAGACACGGGGCCGGGGACGGGGAGCGGGTCAGGGCGTCCTTACCGCCGTCCGACGGAGGGACGGGGAAGGAGGGCTTGGCCTCCGTCTCGGCCCAGACGGACGGCTGGCTCACCCTCTTGTGCATCATCTCGATGAGCTTCTTGCAGCTGTCCTTGCAGACGGTGGAGGGGCGTTTCATGAACAGGAAGCGGGGCACCAGGTCCAGGAAGACCCGGCGCACCCAGTGGGGCATGGTGTGCGTGCGCGGGGAGCGGTGGTGCACGTTCAGCACGAAGACGGTGATGATGATGGAGAGGGTGACGAAGATCATGGTGAAGAGCAGGTACTCGCCGATCAGCGGGATGACCAGGGAGGTGGACGGGATGATCTCGGTGATGAGGAGGAGGAAGACGGTGAGGGAGAGCAGCACGGAGATGCAGAGGGTGATCTTCTCCCCGCAGTCGGAGGGCAGGTAGAAGACCAGCACGGTCAGGCAGGAGATGAGCAGGCAGGGGATGATGAGGTTGATAGTGTAGAAGAGGGGCAGCCGGCGGATGATGAAGGAGTAGGTGATGTCCGGGTAGATCTCCGTGCAGCACTCGTACTTCTTGGTGTTGTAGGTCCCCACGGCGTTCACAATCACCCACTCCCCGCTCTCCCAGTAGTCCATCTGGTCCACGTTGTTCGCCATGCTCACCAGGTCGATCTTGGCCCGGTCGTAGGTCCAGGAGCCGAACTTCATCTTGCAGTTCTGCTGGTCGAAGGGGAAGAAGGTGACGTCGATGCTGCAGGAGCTTTTGTAGATGGCGGGAGGAACCCACTTGATCCTGCCGTCGTGAAACAGGTGCGCTTTGGTCAGGTGAGTCACGGCGAAATCTCCATCAGCACTGGAGAATAAAAAAAAACATTCCAAGCAAATTATTAATTTAGCGCTCGTGAGCAGATGGGGACATAATCCAGGACACTGAATTCCTAGAAAGACAGATTTTCCTGCATTCGACTGCATTACGCCTGAGGCAGGTGTACAATGTTTTTGACAACAATTTTAATATTTTACATACTATACGCAGAGTAACCATTTTCTCTAATGGTTATCCCTTAAAGAATCCTTTTTGTTCCTTGTAACGATTTCACAGAGTGCTAACTATTGATACAAAAGTGGTTTTTTGATTTGAGAGGGATGCTTTAAACAGCATTCAATTCGATTTGCATGGTGTTAGTCACCATGGTTTAAACCAGGAGGTTTAAACATTCTATAAGTAACAAATTATTGTTATTAATAGCAGTAGTAGTACAACTCATAAACCTTATTAGGTAATGTTTAGGAGGAAGCATATCATGACAGTACACTGATGAGCTGCAATCATGTTTACAAAACTACAAACTAGTGATTAAAGATGAAATTGCTCCAAATTGTCGATGCCAAACACACTTATTATAAAGAACGATGTCTGGCCTCCAGATGAGCTCAGATGGTATCCGAATGGAGGTGACATTTTCGTAGTCTTGGGGGTTCCATCGTAGTTTGTAATCATTCCACTCCTGTTGGAACAGGAACAAATTATTTCAAATTGTACATGATGTGTGGTTCTGATGTAACCAAACAGAAATGAAAAATGCATTTCACTTACTGCAGTTACGACTTACTTGTTTCACCCAGACATTGGTTGTCATCATTTGATTTTTCTCATCCTATACATAGGAAAAAATATGTAAAGATAGGTATGAATGATCCAGGGGATAATATAAAAAATGGAATAAAATGAAATAACATTCCAATACTATGTTGCCATCCACATGTTTTCATAGGGTAGTAAAGGTTAATTTTTATGGGAGTAAAATATAAGTAAGATGAAGGGTTTTTCAAATATCCCTCCAACATTAGACATCCACAATCACTACGGCATGTGCACATCTATTCCCCTTTGGAAATTAATCTTCAAAGTGAGTAATGGCGATGTTCTGATCATGTCCGTCAAAGCCTGGGAAATCAGGTAGCAGAAGCGAGAAGGCAGTGCTTTTCCTGTTCTCTTAATCTCTGCTGTGTAAGCACTGGTAGTCTTAGAGCCCAGCTCTGAAGAGAGAAGCCCATATCATATTTCACCTTATACTTTGTCATGACATTCTCACTCCATCATGAATTTGCCCTCTGGGATGCACACCTCCATCAACAGGTGTTGTCTCACCTAAAATGACTTTAACGCATCTCCTACCCAAAAACTATGAGTGCGTCATGAATTTTGAAGGTCACAATCCAGCAGATTTCCTCTCCCGCCAGTCAATTAACTACTTGCAGGAAATGGTCTTTGCGTTAACCGTTAGGGATCAAGCACTCCTTCCAGATCCAGTTTATTACTTATTGAAAGAGAGCTGGAGAAGCTGCTGACCGAATGCAACTGAAAGCAGAAAGCTACAAATCTCGCCAGCAATGTCTCCTTTGGTACTGTAGATACTGAAACTCGACAGCGAAAAACATCCCAAGAAAGCATCCCAGCAAGCAGCAACAAAAGGCATTTACATTACATTGCATCCATTTAGGAGATACAGTTATCCAGAGTGACTTCCCACACATTTAAAACGATGATCGAACAGTGTCTGATATTTCCACACAAGATTACTTCGCCTCCCAGAAGTATGGCACTGTGGAGTAACTGTTAAATTGTTATTAATGGTTATGGGAGAGGGTCCTCACCACATCTATGAGCTGGGCGATAGACAGGCCAAAGCGGACCAGGACCACGTCGGATATGTTGGCCACGGGGCGGGACAGTTTGTTGTAGCGGGTCAGCAGTTTCCTCAGAAGTCTCTCTTCTGCGTGGGCCCTCAGGTGGGTGTGGTTGCACACTGGGGGGGGGGAGTGGAGTATCAAAGGCAAAGACAGGTATTTCAGTCCCCGGACATAAAGATAACGTTCAGCTTTCGATGTATGTTTGAATGTTTGCCTTATTTCATGTCTGAGAGGAAGTTCCATCTGCAGTGGTATGGTAAAACCTTGTTACTAGCTTAATGCTGTTTTAATGCAGATAGAGAAACAGACATAGCCAGCCAAATGAAATACCCTCCAAGTAAGGGTTATTATCTACTTTATGTTCTGATCAACAAACATTTTCCTTTCTTGTAAAGACTTCTAGCGTAAAGGTGCCTGCAGCATGAAAAAGTGAAAATTTTATCCAGGGAAAATTTGGTTGGATGTACTAAGAATATACAAAAACAGCACTCTTTTGTGCTACTTAGCATGTGCCAGGTATGTGTATTAAAAGCTTCCCTGTTTCATATTGATTTACTTTTTTTATTCCCTTTTTTGATTACTTCCTTTTTCATTGTCAGGAGTTAAAATTACCAAAGGCAAATATGAATCTTTTCCTGGAGTCAGATATCATTTTTAAAGAATATACTGTACTTTTAAATTGCATTGACCTTACTCAAAATTACACTGAGCAAAAGTTCTTTCACAAGGAAAACATCCCCATTGTCCTCTCTGTGACAGCACTCAAGTACATGATCGTCCGTAGTGAAACTGACACCAGAACTGCTTAATCAATAACCATATAACCAAAATCCATATACCTTATTTTTATAATGACTAGACGAACACATAAAACACACTTATGAAAAGGTACAGCATGCATGAGTACAGTTATACATTTCTTTTGATGCTTAGCACACTTCTTAGTTTTGAAATGCAGTGGAAATGTCCTGACCAGTGCTGCATCATTATATCATCCCCTCTACACATCATTATCTGTGCTGTGTGATTCTGGCTGAATCTAAAGCTGCTTTGAAGAGCACAGCAGCAGGACAGCAACACACAGGAATGCAAAAAAAAAAAAAAAAAAAAAAAAAAAAAAGAGAGTTTTTTTTTTTTTTTTTGCAGTATTGGTCCCGATGGCGCATTTCATTCTATTTTTATTTCAGTCCCTTCTTTTGTAAACTGTGTGTTTGATTATGTGGTCTGCTGGACCTGCACATGCCCTCTGGCAGATGCTCAGACCTCAGTGCTGGTTACAGCTCTGAGGATTTCAAACGCCGGAAAAACAGTGTAGATATCTTAGGGAATGTTGTGTTGCATCTGTGAATCATACACAGGGGTTTGTAGACAGTGATAGGTGGTGCAATGTGGTATGAAAAGCCTGCAACTGACACGTTTTCAGGGACTTGAAATTATGTATTTTCACTTGAGGCTGCAGTATATCTGATCTGAGATACCCCCAGTTAACTATTTAATCATGATCTTGAGTGTCATTTGCATGCTGTTTCAGACATTCAAATGAGACTCTCAAATAATTCAGAAGGAGGCTTTTCATAAAGTCTGGGATAATTTTTAAGCTGCATAATTTATGTTTGGATTAATGATTATTTAATGCCGTCATTAATCCAAAATGGTTGGTAAACAAAACTGCAGCAGCACCAGCCATGATGACATTCAATATAATCACTAAAGCCCTGTGTTCTTAACCTTCAGGAAAACATTTAAGCATTTATGTATATACATTTATTTATTTATTAAAACATTTATGTCTTTTTCATTCTTACACACTATTTTTCATAACTTGCTTAAAAAGTGTCCTATAGTCCTTGGCCTATAGTCTTGTACATGTGCAAGAAGATGGTTCACATTGATGCAAGGGCAATAAATAAAACAACAAAAAATGTAATCTCCTGTAGTAGTGGACATAGTGAATGGTGAGTCAAAGCACTGAAAGATGGAAATGACCAAGAGAGAACTTGAGAGGTCAGGAATGCTCAAAGGGACTGTCTGGGAGGACTACACAAAGCAGACTGAAGCCTGTTTACCACTCCAAATGAAATTCTTTAACATTTTCAATAAAAGGGTCTGATGTACAAATAGTTCAAGTGCTAAAATGCCTTCAGGAGACTGAAAACAAAGCTTTAGGAAACTTCACTGACAGCTCATTCCAGCATCAGGAAGTTTTAATTTTAAAATGTAATGGGCTATCATCTATAGAGCAAGTGATCTAAGTAATATCACATGTATAAACCTATGTATTATCAATCAGTTAGGGACCAGGCTTTGTGCTTACTCACATAGCTAAGCTGACCCAGGGTCAGGTATTCTGATAAGTTACAACAAGTAGCAACATTTTATTTGCTAACATTAGCATCTGCAATGAAATCTGCAGTAATTGCAGTCCGAGTTTTAAAGTTATTAGGGTTCCAATTATGAATTATGTGTGAACACAGGGTAAAATATTTGATCTAGGGTATATAGTGCATATACAAGATATACTTTCCAAAGAATACATGTACATCTAATCATACTGAAAGTACTGTAAACGTACTGCCATTCTTTAAAATGTGATTTTATGCATATATTGTAGAATAATTAATTGTACAATATTGGATGTTTCACAACATCAGTTCACAATTTCATATATTAAAGTGGTAATGACTGATGCTCTAAGTTGTGTTTAAGTAAGTACAACTTTGAAATAAAGGCAGCAAATATGTACAACTTTACAAATTGTGCAACAGATTTAAAATTGGTGTAACTGATGTAGCAATCAATGCATTCTTACAGATCAGCCTTTGGCTCGGCTCAATTTCAATTTTCTTTTCAGAACAGAGGTCCCTTTATACATTTCCAAAGTCATTGTCCATTAATCACAGAGAATAGATGAGTCCTTCAGTTTCCTGATGTCTGCTATGCCCTGCTGTTTTTAAATGTATTGGATCAATACTTTTATAAATTGATCTACTTTTTGTTTTTTGTGTTTTCTTTTCCCCAAGATAACAAAATGGTTGTTACTGATACTTCTCCTTCATTGACCTTCACTATTTTTTCCAGCCTTAAGAGATTAAACAATGAAAATTGAAAGACATAAAAAAGATTGTATTACATCTGAGACCACTTAATTCTTTGAAGGAAACGATTTACCGAGTGAAAAGCATCGGTTGCCCAGTGTGGTAACAGTTAGTTGCACAGTTAATTTCAGAAGCTGCTTTCTACCTCCAGCAATACATCTCCAGCTTTTGAATGGTGCTCGTATAGTGTCACATGGCAATTTGTGCAGTCAGACAGGACATGTATAAGTTACGAATACTGGTTCTCACAGAGAGTGATTACGGTATGTACCTGGTGATATTTTTTTGAAAAAAAAAAAAAGACTGACACCACTCATGCCTGCTGCTTTGTATTTCTTAGGTAACATGGCCAAGAGAAAGGCCACTCCCATTGGCTTGAACCTATACCTTGTGCTTTGTGTCTGCTTTTTAGGGGTGGAGACAAACAGCAGATGGATTCACAGGTAATTGCACTATGCATTTTTAAAGAGAAAGGACAGGGCATAAGCGGTCATCACATTGCCCAAATGTGAACCTGCATTGACTTCTCTGGTTTCTGTGTGGAGGATCTTTGTGGTTTTATGTCTGCTCATTGAAAGCAATGGCGAAATACTTCTCTCTGCTTTCATCTCTTTTAATGATGGAGCTGTTTTTTTTCTCTCAGTTGCTGGTTTCCCTTTCTTCCCCTGTGGCCACAATAAGGGAGTATGCCGCACCAAAACACAGTGTCAGGGTTCAACACCTTACAATGTGTTGTTTGAAAGTCCATGTCTGCTATTGCAGGATGATGTAAGGTTGTGTCACAGCCCTGTCTTATCTTTGTTGTAGCTTTTACAAAATACCTACCAAACTCTGTGTCTCTCTTCAGAAACCAAGATTAAGCAGAAGGTCATTTGATTGTCCATTAAAGCCACCACAGCACCTATGGCTCACATTTATAATTTCTGAAAGTGCCGTACATATCCTGAAGGTTTGCATTTACCCCCTTGCCGTAGTTTTTATGTCAAAGTTTTTTTGGCAAGCTATTTATGGAATCATTTAACATCTCAATTGGCATCTTCTCACAATTCTGTTCTTTCTTCTAGCCTGTCAGTTTTACTTTTCAATGCTTCTGCATGATGACCTGTTCCTTTGGTTTTGTCGGATAATGTATTACTGTCATCCCATGCATCTGATGACATCGGACTGAACAGGACAAAATGCAGCTATCCATCTTTTTGAAGTTTTAATAAGGAATGCTGATGTATTTTGTGAGCAATACAGGTGACCGAGTTCCAGCTGTCAGTCATCTTAATAGCTATGAGAATATCACATTGAAAAGAGAGACTCAGTTCCAGAAATATGAAAATAATTAATCTGTTTCAATTATAACTGCATCACTTGTTGTTAATAGTTCTTTTGTTAATAGTTTCAATGGCTTTTACTCCTTTAACAGATTATCAAATATTATTTTTTTATTGGGTTATTGTGAAATTGCATTATGATTATATTAAGGAAATGCTAATACATTGTTCTCGTAATACTGTATAAACCAGGTATCCATTATTCACTCTGAGATTTGATGACAGATGCTGAGCTCTTTCAAACAGCTCACACTTCCAGCCTGTCCAACCATAATTTCAGGCTTTTCATCTTTTGCAATTTCCTGTCCATTTTAACATGACCGATCTTTTTAAGCATGGAGCTGATTTGATTGAACATGGCTCTTCTTTTTTGTTGTTGTTATTGAATTCCATTTCCCTATAAGGTGACTTGGCAGATTTCACTCATTCCCAGCCCAAGTGTTCATGATAATTACTTTATGTCTGCGCAGACAAATGGCACAAGATGAGATAACTAACTGTTGCAATATTGCAAATATTTTTCTAGAAGTGTTTCAATAACTTTACACTGAGGGGCAGTTTAGCTCTTGGTTATTTTCTGTTTTTGAGATTTTGTTAACTTCATATGCCAACAGTTGCTCTGTACTTCATAACCCCTGGTGAGGGATTATGCCGTAGTTTAGGTGAACAACATGAAAAAGAATTTTATATAAAACAAACTCATGAGAAAGTTTTAAAAAGTGAAGAGATTAAATATGCCAACTGATAAACGTCATTACATTTCTCATACATAAATGAACAGGCATGAAATGAATCATTCAATATGTCAGTAATATCTCATCCAATAAACATTATAAATATTGATTTATAATATTTGTTGAGATTTTTGTTGCAGTCAGTACACCACTTTCTTACTGCATAGATTAACTCAAAAAGCTGCATGCTTGACAAATTAAAATATTTATTTATTTATTCATTTTAATGAGTAAGTAATACCACTAAGGATACAACCCATTCTCTATATCATATTCAGATGTTAAGTTTTAGCATACTTGTGCTGTATCCTGTCAGAATGATTGTAGTTAATTTGTACTTCACATGACTAGCTGGTGATATAACTGATTCTGCTCTGTTCCCTACATACAACCAGTGGAGTGTTTTTATTCTTAACCTGAAATAAGGATATACTCATGCTATACTCCTCTTTTGTCTTGAATAAAAAGTCCATACCTTCAAGGTCATATTTGCCTTATTCTTCTCTTGTTTCTTTTCAGGTTCCAGTTAAATAATACATTTGTGTTCCTTTTCTGTAAATAATTCTGGTAAGTAGGTTGCCTTGCAACACCGTGGTACAAATACATTTTATTGATTAGAGATTTCAGCTCAACATGATCTATTCTTTTGTCACTCAAAGTGCTGCCTATAATTTTATTAATAACTTGCGTGTCATATAAATGTATTTATAATGTATATACATTTGTATATAAATGTATATATAATGTACTATATAAAGGAGACTACAAACTACAAGGTTTAGAATGTCTGTGTAAAACAATAAGCATCATCATGCTATTCTGCAATAAAAACACTGAAAAATAGGATAATATGTATTGGTAGAATCGAAATGTCAATATAAAATTATGTAAAAGTCTCAATAAAACTGTGGTTTACCTGATGTCAGTGGAAAAGATAGCAGCATGCCCAAAATATGAAAGCATTTAGTGAAAGACATTCTCAGCAAACAATTCAAGCAGTCTTCTTTCTCCTGTTTTGACCAGATCAACTTCACAGTTTGTCCTGTCCTGGCCTGATTGTCCCGTTTCTTCCCTCTTGCAGAGATTCTGTTCACACCTGCCTAGGTCCTATTTTATTTCTTTTCTTTACATTCTTGCACATTCTTGACACCAGGAAAAAGCAATGTTATAAGTGATAATAAATGCTAGAAATACTTTTTATGTTATCCTCAACACAAACAGGTATCTAATATATGAATGAAAGCTTTGAGTCCATCTACTCTTCTCATTCAGCATTCCGTGTCCCTTCTGTGAGCATGTTGTTGCTGGCAGCATGAGGGCATCACCTGACTCATTTATGCTTTTTGACAGCCACAGTCTCATTCAGCGAGTCCCTGGCTGTTGCTCCAATCCGATGCAGAGTGCTGCTCCACTATTCCTCTCTCTCTCTTTCTCTCTCTCTCTCTCCCTCTCCCTCTCTCTCTCTCTCTCTCTCTCTCTCTCTCTCTCTCTCTCTCTCTCTCTCTCCTCTCTCTCTGCCTCTCTCTCTCTCCCTCTCTCTCTCTCTCACTCATGTTCTCATTCACTCTCGCTCTCCTCACATTGCATGTCTAGGTGAGTGGCTGCCTTTCAGAGTCCAGGCCGGGCTGTGTGTGTGTGTGTGTGTGTGCATGTGTGTGCGTGTGTGTGTTTGTGAAAGAGAGAGAGGGAAAGAGAGAGAGATGGAGAGAGACATTGTGTCTGTCCATATGGGGAGGGGTGCAGCAGTCTTTCACTCAAATGCATGGAGAATGCAGTCCACCACTCTCCGGTCTTTATTTCTGGGAAGGATTCATCCTTCAGGCTTAAAGGTTTTCATTTGAGAGAGTAGAAATGCGCACTCCCTTTCTCTCCCTTCTGCTTCACATCCTCTCTTTACAATCTTTCCTCTCATTTTCTGTCAGTCCATCACTTTGTAAAACCAGGATGGTCAACTTCAAATGGTATTTTTAGAAAAGCTTTAGCAACGTTTCTCCCCTCTGCATGAGAAAACCAAGGACTTTTTTCTCATTACATTTCTTTCATTGAGATTTTGTTTTTCCTTGAACCCAATTTTTTGTTGTTTATTGTTTGTTAAAAATGTTTATATTTGTTTTATAAAAAGCCACTTCCCATGTAAACTGTTGCTTTTTTATGTATGGTCTGTGACCAACTGCTGTGATAAGGACTTGCATATGATATATTGAAAGGCTAATAACAATAATGTTGTCATTGGTTCTGATATGGAATTTTCAATAGAAACTTTCATTACACCTAAAACACACATAGACAAAATCATCACAATCATAGACAGACAGTTTTTGGTTCACTGAACCAAGATATACTTCCATAGGCATACTTTCACACACTTCCTTGACTTTTAAAACCAAAGTCAAACAAGTGATGACAAATATAATATTAGTGTAAATAGGAACAGAAGAAGATATAGCTTTGTCAAATGTAAATTAATGATTTTGGCAGGGATAAAGCTTAAAAGTTTGTGGGGTTTTGTTTTACGGCAACAGGATTTGTTTCTAATTAATTCCTGCCACATCATATCTTCTTCTGGGTGAGAGGTGTCAGATGTCCCCGGAGACAAGCAAAGCAGGAACAAACCAACCAATTAAACAGGCCTATTGACACAATGTGTTTGTTGGCCACCCCCACTAATGTTCCCCAGCCATCTGTGCTGTTTGTCTGTCAGGAGGTTCTTTAATTAAGCCTGGGAAGCAAAAAATAAGGAGAGGGGCTCACACACTGCACCCAGACCTCTTAATAATTCAGCACAGATTATGAACGGTCATCTTCTCCCAGAATGCAATCTTCCCCATCACCCTGCCTTCCCTCCCATCCCCAGAAGCTCATACCTTGGGCTGTCACATGACTGTCACATGATTGTTCGGGTTGTGACACTGTCCCAGTATGGGTCGTCTTGATCAGTTACGGGCTTTCATCCAGAGCCTAGTTCAGATTTTGCAGCTCTTGCCATTTCATCTTCTATGTTAAATATAAAAAGCCACCCTCTCTCAGCATTTGTGCTATAGGGTGTGTGGACTTTGAAGAAGCTGCCTCTGGGTGATATAAATGAAGAGGTATGCCACTTAGGGCTTACACTATGGTTCCACAGGTGGATAATAACATTACACATTATTGGTATTTAGCAGACACGCTTATCCAGTGTGACCTACATAGGTTACATTTTAACATGTTATCCATTTGTACAACTGGATATTTTACTGAGGCAATTCTGGGTTAACTACCTTGCCGAGGGTACAGCAGCAGTGCTCCAGCGGGGAATCGAACCAGCAACCTTTCAGTTACAAGCCCGACACCCTACCACTATATGCCACACTGCCTATGCGTCATTAATAGGTTGAAGAGATGACATTTTCCCTCAGCCTAACCCAATATTGGACACGATTTTTCTATAGTATGAAAAGGTCTGCATTTCATAGTTTGAACAAATGGCTTACTGTCTGGTACAGAGTCAACTGCCTTACACCTTCCACTCTTTTTTTTCCATGGAGATGTTTGTCCAGAGCTGACTGTTCCACTAAAAGCAGTCTGTTGGCTTTAACGGGTTTGCTGCTGGCATCAGCACATTCAACCCAAGATTTCACTTCCTTTCATCTTGACCCTTGTAATGAAAGTGCTGGCACCAATCTGAAATATTATTTTTTATTTTTATTGGCAGAGGCATGGTGTCTCTGGGCATTATCTTTGTAAGAGTTAAGCTGACGTGTTAACTAACTCTGGGACCATCTTGTTGCAGATGCACCCAAGAGAACATAAACATAAAACTAATTAACAGGGATTTATTTGACTTGGGTATAAGCATATGTGGCTCTGAAAACAAGCACGCACGCACGCACGCACCCTCGCGTGCGCATACGCACATGCGCAGCCATATATACTTTGAGTGCGTTCCTCTGCATCTGGCTGACTCTGGGGGCTTTGATGTTGTGTCACTGTGAAGTATTTAGAAATGTCATCTATGGCTGAATCCTCTCAGTGTGAAGCTTAATGTTGCTTTTCAAACTGGCGGCTCCCAAAGCTTTTAAGACACTGTTTGACAGGAGTGATTAGAATTTTCCTTTCACCGACAAGTCAAAATCAAAATAAATGCATGTTTTTCATGCGCACTCTACTGTATCTGACACAGGCAGACTCATTTTAGATGACTAGTAGAGGGAGGGGATTCAGTTTTTGTTTTGTTTTGTTTCAATATGCTCATCAAATTACCCATAAGCTATGCTTCAGTGCTATACACTCATTTGCTAATAACTCCAGCACTTTGGCGTGTTGATCTTTTACACGGAAACCTCCTCTGGAAAGACTTTCGTTACCCTTAAAAAGATTGCGACTTGGCTGCGTGTGAATGAGCAAAAAGTGAGAAGTCTTTGTTTTTCCTCAGAGCAGCTGCAAACAGGGTGAGTCACTGAGTGGTTGTGCCATTACCCCCCAACACACACACACACACACACACACACACATACATACACGCACGCACTCTCCCCCCTCCAACAGTGGGAAAATGTCAGATTAGCTCTCTCCATTCCCTTCTGGTGCGCTTCCAAAGTCTCCTGGGGACAGCGGTTGCGATTTGGCTGGAAATCCATATCAGGCTGCAAATTCCCGCCACCTCCACTCCATCCTTAAGGAAGAAGGAGACAAAGCAGATGTAGTCAGTGACTTGGACACCACACATGACCAGGAAACACTCCGGCACCAACGCTGGTGCTTAAATAATTTAATTTGCATTGAAATGGATTGGTTTTAAACATCTTGTTGGTGCATTTTAGGCAGGACTCCTATGGTTTATACAAAGTTTCATTACCTTTGTGATGTTCCAGCTGAAACATGAAACATATGCTTGTTCATTGAATCGCAGACTCTCCATCTCTTGCAGTTATTTAAACTGCCTTAAACCCTTCCTCTCTTCCTCTGAAGATCCAGTACAGAAGAATAGAAGAAATACTCACCTGCTCCAGCTTCAATTAATAGACAGGTGGCCATGGCTTTTAGGGGATCTCACTAAAGGAGAGAAGTTATTTGGGAGAGATAGATGATTGGATAACGGAGCTGTGAGGACAGCCAGGAGAGGCCCTCGTTCTGGCCCAGTGAATGGGTTTCAGATAGAGGGAAGGGTTATTTATCCATTTACAATCAATAGGCCACTGGGAGACAGCTGAGAGAAAATATATTTCACTGTATTTCATATCAAGCTTATATGTCATATATATGTATTTTTGTGTGTTTAAATATGTGTCATATTGCTATATATCATACCTATATGTATGCCTTTTCTATGCAATGAAATATCACGGTTAAGGCATTAATTGGTTTGGTGAACATTTTGGCCATTTTTCCTTTTTTAATAACTTTAAATGTTGAGTCTTTCAGTGTTCCTCATATCCTCCAGTGGCCGTCGTCCTTGTTTTTCGTCCTACAGAAACACGGTACCAGATGCGCTGGAATTTTCTGTTCTTTGTTGAGATTATTGTTCTGGTGTTTCTTTTTCAGCACAGAGGACGGAGGGAGTGACTCGCTGATGATTTTGCTGTGAAATTCCCGCTAAGAAATGCGTTCCAAACAATATGACAAAGCGTTGAACAGGATGCCTCATAAACATCCCCGGCAGGGTGTTTTTCCGTTTTCGGAAGGATGCCCGCCGTATATATTTCCACTTACAAATGGTGTTCCTGGCAGCAAGAGAACCTGCAAAATATCAGCGCCATTTCAGTAACAATGCTGCAGTGCTTTAATGGAGCTCCCTAGAGGGATTATCAAATGCAGAGGGCCATATGTTTTAATCCGTTTCACAGACACAACAATAATCATGTACGGGAGTGTAATGAGAGTGGAATTGCACTGCTAATTCAATTGTGGCGGTTACATTGGGGGATCAATTCATTAGAGAAGCTACCATGCCTGCTTAAAGGCCACTGCTGCAATGTACTGGCAGCAGAGCAGCTACTTTCCACACAGTGTGAGGATTCAGTGGGAGCAGGGCTTTGATGGCCAGATTACCCCCCTGAACACATTTTACCCACAGTGAGTTATTTCATTAAAACATACATCATATTTAGCAATATTATTATATGACACAAATTATGGAAAGGGCACTCCATATTGATTCGAGCTGTTATTTAGCATGCGCGAGTAATTTGATGGCTTTGATTGGATTTGATGACTGTCAAACCGTTTACTAAAATTGATACAAATGTTCCTAAAATGAGAATAGGTTGTTTCAGTGTGTTATATATTGTGCGTATGGTCTGAAATGACTGTGGGATGAGACTGTTGTTCGGTTTGTCTTCAGAGAGACCTAATGCTGCAGGTTGTACCCTGGGCAGAAGAGATCCTTGGTTTAAGGAACGTGATTAATTTCAACAACATAACAAGACGGATGGGGTAGGGGGGCAGGCGTAGGCCCTGCCATTCAAATTAGAGTGATTCTGTGCCTCAGACACTTCCCAGTGTGGTGGCAGGGTTTTTATCTGTCTGTGAAAAAAAAATCTGCATATTAAAATGAATTTGATTCCCGGCGATAAATCTCATCTGTAATCGTATCATCTTAATTCGTTCATTTATCATGCTGTATGTTGACAGGCCGAGGTCAGGAAAGCTCTGCTGACATGCCTGGGACTGCCACCTCCCTCGACCTGCACCCGCTAAGCCACGAGAGCCTCCGTCACTCACAACCATCAAACTCTCCATCAGCTACACTCAGACCAAAGGCGCTGCGGACCACCGCTCCATGCTCAGAGGCCTGGCTGGCCTGTTAACAGCACAACATTCTATTTACTTTGGAATTTATTTGAAAATTTAAAAAAAGATGACGCAATAAAAGTGACAGTTGCAATGTGACAGCGAATTGATTAGTTGATGTGTATGTATGGAGACAGAAGTATGGTGGTAAAGAGCAGGGCTTGTATCCAAATGGTTTCGGGTTCAGTTCCCCGCTGGTGTTATACCCCTGGGCAAGCTACTTAACAGACAATTGCCTCAATAAAAATCCAGCTGTAAGAACAGATGAAACTGTAACATATATAACTTGCTGTCGGTAAGAGCGTCTGCTAAATGACAGTAATATAATGTAATGTATGTGTATTCATGTGTATATATATATATATATATATATATATATATATATATATATATATATATATATATATAATATGAATACATGTATATGTATTCATGTATATACACCTTTGCAAGTGAGATCCAGCCTTCTGTTCTCATTGCAGAACTCACTCTAACAGACAACATGTTACCAGCTGAGCTAAATGCCATTTGTCCCTACCTCCACAGGCAGCAACACTAGCTAACTTTCAGGAGGTGATGTCACCTCTGGAAGTGCTCTACTACCTGCCACCACACTGGACTTACAAGCTACAACTTACAGCTCTGCTGCGTATGTTGTGCATGTATGATTGCCCCTCTAGGCTACAGGCTATGTGCTATTTCAGTAAGTTGGCCCCAGTCAGGGAGGAAGTGGATGATTTAATGCCCGGCTGACACTGAGGTAGGTTGACACAGCATGTTTGTATGTATACGTGCATGTGTGTTTGCATGCAACACGTGAAGGATTCAGCCAGAGATCTATGACATCAAAGAGCAAAGCGTAAGGTATCCGTTGCATTACGTAGGTATTGCTTTTAATGCAGTTCAAAGGCAAATAGTTTCTAATAAACTATAATCAGAAGTGTAATCTGCTATCTAGACAGGTAAGTGATTTTGAGGTTTTCCAAAAATTTGGGTTTGTTCTGAGTCAGTCTTGTAGTTTACAGCCATTTTTACACTCTCTGAATTATATACTCTCATAATTATGAATTATGTGTTGTTGAGAGAACAGATATTATTATAGCTCACATTGGGACAGCTACAGTTCCGCTTCACACATTGTATGCAGTTACTTTTTGGGACTGTGCCCCAGCTGTAAGTCAAAATAAGTAATGAGGTTGACACCTTCAGCAATTATAATGAACATTTGCCCTCGGATATTTGTCTGGTTTTATTATGCAAGTGTAATTGGAAGAACTTTTTTTCTCACTTGAGCAGAAGCAGGCCATATGCTCATTATTTGCCTGCCTCCAGTAAGTCCCCGAAAGTCCCACTAACAATGAAAGTACTGTGTGACTGGTAGTTTGTGAAGACTTCAAGCCATGCTTCTCGAAGGGTAACTTCACCATAAATTGAACATTTATTTGTTTGTGCTTACATTCACTATACACATACTGAAAAAGCTCTGACTGAGAAAAGTTGTTTGTGCCTAGGTGTTTCAGGAAAGCGGAACTATGCATTATCAAGTTATTTAGGGTTGCTTTTTGGCTGTCATTGTGATTCTGTTTAGAGAGATATGAAGAAATTGATGTTTTTTTTCTCTTCTGTTACTTTTTTTGATGATTAGGGATGTTGGACTATAGAGTTGGATTGTTGGGACTGAGGCATTAGACCATGGATATCACCAAAAATGTAGACTTTGGGGAGAGAGGGATGCTGTGGGCCCCACTCTGAAATAACGTTGTACTTATCTTGTGCCAGAATTCCCTAACTAGTGTGCAGTGCCACAAAGTGTGAAAGCACTGTATGTGTCAATGACCGGGTCAGGGCACAAACCGCATACTTGCGTGTCTGACATTCCCATGAGGAGCTAAACACCTTTGAGAGAAATGTGGGATCTGTGTAGTAATTTCGATGAATTAGATGAGTTGTGTTCTGGGGTTAATGGTAAATAGGACGTTGTTTTGGCATTTCACTGGGGTCATTCCAAAGCTACATGTTTGGACATCCATCCCTTCAGTAAGCAGCTACAATGTTTGTATTTGTTTTTGAGGGGACAAATTTCAAACTACTGACATCTGGCTGCAAATAGGTGGCCAAATATTTGATTATTATGTATCACAAGGCACTATAATGGACAGGATCACCTGATACACATTAACTACTGCAAATGAAATTGATTTGAGGTAATTACATAGCTAGACAATTAACTAAATATATGATTATGCAAACAGGCTGCGCCATTAATCTTTTTACAGCTAATCTAGCTGTTGAACAAATGTTGCTCAGTCCCCAGGAACAAACACAAGCACAGCCACTCCGACAAGCCATTAATATTGCTGTCATAACAGGCAAGGTGATATTCCCAGCTAATAAAATGATGAATGAATGTGGGGCTGCTGAGTGGTTGATTCGGTAAGGTGCTCTTCTTGAGAGCAGATGGAATCCTATGGCCTGGGTTCGAACGTTGCCATGTTACCTGCCAAAAGCAGCAGCACTCATAGCAGCTGGAGTAAGTGGCTCCCTTCCACTGGGGCTTCATCATCTGACCACACCCTGGCCCCCTGTTTGTTCTTCAGGTGCCTTTGTGTGACTTGTATGACATCAGTGGAGTAGTGCCAGTCCTCCAGTGAGCGTTCGCTTCATTGCAGTGGGCTGCTTGACTATTTGTGCAAAAAACAGCTGTTGACTGTGTGTCATTTTTCCTTCATGTAAAAGTGACCTCTCCTTCGAAATAATGCATGCGTGTGTCTGACCACGAGCTTTACAAATATGCATGACTGGACCAAAATATTTCCCAGATTCATTATTTTTCAACTTAATGGTTGAGACTTCATTGCCTAAATAAGAGGTATTTGCAGATTACTCTGTATAATTGGCTGTGTAGCATAGTGGTTTGATTCCCTGCTGGGGCTGCTTTACTCTTGGTCACGATACTCAACCCAGAATTGTCTCAGTGAATATCCAGCTGTATAAATGAATAACATGTAAATTGTAACTAATGTAATTCACTCTGAATAAGAGTGTCTGCTAAATGACAATAATGTAATGTAATGTGAGTGTATGGGAGGATGTAAGCAGGCTGAATGCAGCACTCAAATGCAATGGTTGCCACAATGTAATGTATAATTGGAGATTCCACAGACACGATTGCATAAAGTGGAGAAAGCATAAAATATGATAGAGTTAGATATGAAAACCTTTCAACACTTATCTGGTGCATAGAAAAGAAAATTATGAGAACACAAAAGTAATTCTGAAACTTACCTACCTCTTTTATAATATAAAACAAACTATACATTAGCTGGCTGGCATGATTGAACCGAAGGGCTTATTTACAATTTTGGCCTAATTACTAAGTGCAGTCTTTTTCTCGGATTTTAACATGACCTTAACAGTCCCTGTACTGTACATTTTCCTCTCTCATAAGCCAATTTGTGAGGCCATTGCTGCACATCTAGAAATTACCTTTACTGAATGGACTGAATCACGATGTGACTTTTTTTGTCATTGCGTTGCCTTCAAGCATAACTATTAGACTTAATTCAGTAGAGGAAAGAAAAGCTACAAAGAAAAAGAGGAAGAGAAAACATTTGAGGGTGAATACAAGGACATGCCTAACCCTCTCAATTTAATGCATTCTGACAATTTAATCAGTGTGTCATGCAAAGATAATTACAGCAGCTTCTAGGACATGTAAACAATGAATGAATCAAAACGCACAATGAAATGTCTATGCAGTGCAACAGTGAAATTGCAGTTCAAATCCTGTTCACTACCTCAACAGTAGCTTTCATATTTATCCTTATTTAACAGGAAAGTTTGGTATCAGTAAACTTCAGCTAAGCAGTAATAATTCTCAGAGACACTAATGTGGGAAGACCACATAACTGAAGAAAGCTCTGCAAAGAGGCACAAACCATGAATATGATCATCTGCTAATAAAAGTCTCTGTAGTGCACACAGAGGAAGCAACATGTTCACTGACCAGCAGAATCGCAGATTTCTCCTCTGTCTCTGGTGTCTCTTCAACCATGCTTTGAAATGCCCACAGGAAGAAAAGTGTCTAGAAATGATTTCCATGCCCATGTACAAATAACTTCATGGATCAAACCAATGTGGTGGACTAGAAATGGATGAAAAACCCTGAAGTGACCCCTGAGATACCTCAACAAGAACTTGCCTTCACCCCTCTCTGGTTGCACTTAACAAAACAGAGAAGCACATGGACAGACTCATGCTCACCTTTGGGATATTTTGCTTGGTGATGGTGTCAAGCTTCAAATTTGGTTGTTCTGTCAGCCAGGGACGTCTGAGGGGAAATGTCTTTGTCCTCACAGGCTTCCTTTAGTGCGGTTCACGGTCAGCTGTTTGCACCTCTTCCCCAGTCTCTCTCTGAATGGGAGCCCTCCATAAGACGTGGCCTAACTAAACCTACAGACTTAGTGCAGCTACGCGTTCATGAATTCTCTCAAGGAATCGATGACGCTAGCTAGCTGGATTTGTGGGAGGGACCCCCAGTCCCTCTCTGAAGTGACACAGGGGTTGTGTTTGTGGCACTCTGCACAGACCTGTTGGCGTGACTCGCCTGCAACCTTGTCCTCATTTTATCTCTCATGGCTTGTGCTGATCTTATAGTCCTCTCTGCTGCAGTGTTTAGGGAATCGGGGGAGCAAGAAACTTTTTTTTGGACACAGATTGAACCAAATGGCCCTCTTGAGATGATGCCACATGATGTACAACTTTTTGTCTTGGTCTTTAAGGTGCTACAAGGAGCCTAAGTGAACAGTAGTGTGATAGTGTAGTGTTGTGCCGAAATTGCTCTGGACCACTTGACAAAAACATAGTGAAGGCATGTAAAATGCATGTAAAATGCATGTAATGTTTAACATTATAGGAACTTACAGTGAGCATTCAATAGCTAAGAATAGCAGTATTACTCAGTGCAACTTAAAGTTTACAAATGAAATATTTGCCTGAACTATTACACTCAAATTAGTAATGGGATATTAGCATCGATATGTAAAATCAGCTGTAATAAAGAAATTCAGACCGCATAATTTATTACAAAGAACATTCATTTAATGTGTGGACCTCATAATATTTGGCAAGCACCTCATTTCATTAGCAATGATAATGTTTCACGAGCTATGCCAACACTGCAAAAGTGGTATAAAGTAAAATAACTATCCAGGTCAGACAGAAATTGCAATAGACAAGCCTCAACATTTATCTTTTTATAGTTATACCAAATGTAAATTCAGATTAATAACTACCATTCTGCAATTTACCTTTCACATCCAGTCATCAAAGTGAGCCCTGTGCTTTCAAGGAATTCATTTCAGAACCAAAGTAGCAAAGACTAAACAAATATTGCTGTGTGTAGCTTCAGACTGAGGAGAACAGCAGTGTCTGGCCCAGAAACCCACTGAAAGAGCAGGAGTTGTTATTCAGACCCCTGGATCCATCCAGAAGTATTATCCTCCAACAGCTTGCAGGCTGTGAGTTGCATGCACTGTATTTTAGTATGGCTAGACACGTTCCCTCTTTATTTACTTTATTCACTTTGTGAATACTTTGTTCCTTGAGAGACAGGTAGGAATCAAGCTCAGTCATGTAACATGGCAAGCCAATATGTAGACAGAGGGTGTACTGTTGTAAAATGAGAGACCTGTTTCTGGAAGGCAGAGGAGCTGCACCTTCTGGCTGCTTCTCTCTTGAACACAGTGCTGTGTTTTTTACATGCATACAGAACTGACACAGAGCTTAGCCAGACAGAATTATGCTTTGTAATATAGTCTAGTGACACTTGCATGAGCGCTCTCTGCCTGCGTATGTCTCCTCCGCACGGTCGTCGACGGCAACCCAATGACACAAATACGATAAGGATTACAGCTCGCTACGCAAGGACTGTGCTCATTTGCGAGATAGAGAGCTTCTGGGCTGCGTATGTGTCTTTGTTAGCGTATTTTGATGTTGTGTGATTGATTTATTTTGACTTATTCTCTTACACAGATAACACTACAAGCTCAGCAGCCGCCATATGATTGGACAAGTTGTGTAAGTAATGGGAAAGAAGTGACACTGGCTTAAATTCACTTTGAAAGGTAAGGGGGAGGAAAAACCACATTGCTGCTGGAACGATTCCAAGCCTAAATATCCCCAGGCACCACGCGGCATTCATTGACAGATCACAAGAGCGTTTTCAATATTTAATGATGTGAACACAGCAACCTCAATCTCCACAATGCTACTGGACAAATAATCAATCTGCACGTGGAATCCACTGTCACAGTTTTATATAGCATGTGAAATTTTAAAGCTTACAAATGCAGCACCTCGTGTTATGCCAAATTGGAGCCAAATTAAAGGCGTCATCCAGATGAATCTCTTCAGATTGGTAAAGCCCTCTTAATTCAGTTATCACGTGTGAGTGGTTTTGGCTTTGGGATGGTTTCCAGTTGCTCTTTTAATGTAATGGAAGTGGCATTTATAGTGTCTGGAACAAGCTGGCAATTGTTTTGTGCCCCCTGTCTTCGCCATAATCGTTACACATATCCCCTTTACGCCCATAGCATCTCATTGGAAATCCTGGCATTAGATCAGAGCAATCTTTTTTTTTATTTATTTCTGAAGCTTTTACTGGAAATGAATAAGCTTGGTGAGTATGCAACTTTTTAAAACTTGTATCAGCTCCTTAAGATCTTTTGGTGAGGCTGTAATTGTATGCTGTATCGTCTGATACCCTAGGCACGTACAATACTTGAAGTGAACATCTGCCATCTCTCTTCCCACTTCAGTGTTGTCTTTTTGCTGTCATTTTTTTGAATATGTTCATTGAAACAGGCATCTTTATGCATAACGTGACACATTACTATATCAATGCTATGTCTATCCTAGCACAAATCTCTGCTTATTCTGAACCTCACGTTACATTAGTGTCCCTTAGCAGACACTTGTATTCAGAGTGATTTACATAAGTTACTATTTCATCCATTTATACAGTAGAATATTTACTGAGGCCCTTGTAGGTTAAGTACCTTGACCAAGGGTACAACAGCAGTGCCCCAGCAGGGAATCAAACATAGTCCTGCTCCTTACCACTATGCCGCACACTGCTGCCTTATCTTTAGCAGTTTTATCCATCACTACGTGAAAGCTGCAGTTATCTGTATGGAATCTGGCAACTTTAAGCCAAACCGCAATTGATGTGATTTACCCATATTAGTGGTGAAGTTGAATGAGGCTATTGGATTTTCAAGCAGGCACCTCTTTTGCACACTCTCTTCCTTACCTCTATGTATGTTGCCTAAAAAATACCACTGAAGAACTGGAGGAGTTCCTCTGGACCTATCCAAGAGTAATATTCTCCTTCAATTTGGAGACTTTGAGTTTCAAATATATTAATGTCTGTACAAGTCAGAAGTGGCCTCTGGCATTAAAGCATTAATATTGAATGAAAGCGAAAATGGGTTCTTTGATTTGAATATAGAGAGACTACTGGAAATGCCCACAGGACAAAATTATTCAACACCCTCCTTGTCTGGTTTTGAGGTTTTGATGGTACTGGAAAGTCAATTATTTGGATCTGATTTGTCTGTGTAACTGAAGGATTATAAATATTTTCAGAAGATTTCAAGATGGACCACTGTCTGAAATTGTTATAGTAAATTCTATGCTCACAATAAAAAGTTGAATGTCCAAGCCATTATCTAATGATGTGTCTCTAATTTCAAGCATTTACTCTTGCTAACCTGCTTTCCTTATGTGCCTTGTTTGCTGAAATGTTGGCTCTGAGCCTGGTAGAAGTTAATAGGGAGAAGAGCAGTGTGGCCAGTCATTGTGTGACATGAAGGGGCATTCAAGTTTAAATTTGTTTAAATTTGTTACTCAACGCTGATTATTTCGTACTCAGCTCTGACCGTGTCGACTGTGCTGTGAGGTTCTTTTTAAACTCTGCAGCAGGAGGGTGCTTCAGAGAGGAGCAGCAGAAAGGTTTGGGTGCCCTTCAGGTCTTATTAAACCCTCTATGTATGGAAGGGGAAAGCTGGATTGAGTGTGAAAGCATCCGGCAGGAACTTGTCCCTGTGGGCCGAGCTGATGCCTAATGAACAAGGAGCTGAGGAATCCTCTCGCTTGACCTGGCCCAGCGCTCCCACAGAGACACCACTCTTCCCATCACACCTAGCGGTTGCCATAGGTACCTTATTGCAAGGACAGGAGAATGCTGACGAGCTCAACCATGTCAGGCGGTAGTGTAGCGTAGTTGTAAGGAGTAGGGCTTGTAACTGAAAGCTTGATTCCCTACTGGGGCACTGCTGCTGTACCCTTGAGCAGGGTAGTTAACCCAGAATTGCCTCAGTAAGTAACCAGCTGTATAAATAACATGTAAAAATTGTAATTGTAATTTAGCTGATGGTCAGGATAAGAGTGTCTGCTAAATGACAATAATGTAATGTAATGTAAGGTAAGGCTGAACCTTTCCAAAGCTAAAAAAAAACACTGATGGTAAATCTACGTTACAATGTGCTTGGACCTGTGTAATCACACATGTGGTTGCCATGGACAGAGCATGACACATTCACTGACACCTTTAACAACGTAAGCTGAGACGTGCAGACCTCAGGGTCGACTGTGTTTGTGAAGCCAGCATCTCCGCCAGGCAAGATCTTCATTTCCTTCCTTGGCAGAAGGTAACATTTTCAGCATCAGAGTTCCTTTAAGCTAAGGGAATCACTAATTAAAGATACCTTTAAGCAATACTCGATCAGGGAGCGAGCCATTGACCGAACAGCCATGAATTCAGCATCTCAAGGATCTTTGCATAAACCATTCCCAGCCTTTTCCCATACAACCTGCTGAAACAAGCTCGGAATCATTTCATGTCACAGGCTGAGTATGAAATATGCATAAGCATTTTGCAATAACATCCATATTTGAAAATGTGCATTATGAGAAATGGAATCAATCTTTGCTCAAGAGCTGACTATTTACACAAGTGTAAATGAAGTGGCATGAGAGACGGGATGAGTATATCTCATGGGGTGAGTATATTTTTTGCTGCAGAGGGCAACGTTAACATTTGCTGTGCATCGTTCAGCTCCCTCCAGGTTTACAGTGTGCCATTTGGTGAACGGCGCTCTTGACGTGAAAGTTGACGTGTGACAGGAGGGGAAGCAGCACCTCCAGCCTATCACACGTACCCTCAGAGCGGAGTGTGTGGAATCGAATTCTCCAGCCAGCTGTGATATTGATTAGATGTGAGAGTCGTGCTGTCAGATTATGTGGGTGAAGAAGGTGGGTTGAACAGTACAGCTGCCATTAAAGATGCATGAGTTATGATTGTGTGGTTGGTGGGGGTTGGAGGTCGATGGGTTTTTGCACAGTGAAACATCCTTTACCAGGTTGCCACAAGGTTACAGGGTACAGGGTTTAAGCGTTCCCAGCATCCTTTGTGGCCACAAAGAATTCGGTCTGAAAGAATCAGTGGAGTGACTGGCAGACAGCAAACAGTCATGCTTTGTCACACACATAGAGAATACTCCATAGAATGTTCCACTGTCAGTTTAGATACATTCTATTTATATCTGAGTAGTAGCTGTACGGTAACATGACAGTGGAGGGAATTTGGTTCACCTGCTTTTTAGTTGTGTCTTAACTGCAAGTAAACAAAATTTTGGCTGTTTTTCTTTAAAAAAAAAAAAAAATTCATTTGATTATGCAGTGGAAATGTTTTGCACCTCAAGGAAAAACAAATGCTCAAAACAACTGATACTCCGAATGATACCGATATCATTCATTCATGATTCATCGGAAGTATTCAGTTACATTTGGTTTCAGTTTTTCCAGGACCAAACCAATAATTTGTTTCTACACAAAGAAAGTGAAACCAGACTTTATGCAAAGAAAATTTCTAAGTCGTTCCTTAGGACAACACCTCTATTAAAACTGATCCCATAGGAGCATTTTTCTTATGCGGTTTGGCAATGGGTTTTAATCTGTTCAACTGTGTCCTTCTCCCAATGACAGCTGGCCAATTGCCACAAGCAAAATGGCACAGCAGTAAGTGATGCTGCGCTCTGTTGGCAAAATTTTTGCTGCGGGTTTGCTCTTTTAGAAGTTGTATTTTTCTGGGATGTAGGAAGCGTGATATATAATTCTTCAGGGGAGAACGCTGTCTTGGTAATGGTGTGCTGGTAATTTGCTGTAAGTGGGCTACACAGTGTGGACAGCATACGCACTCATTATAGCTGGTAACCTATGGCTCTGCACCTTACACTTGAGACTGGTGCAATTAATGTAATTCTGTAGAGTAATTGGTGTTAGTTCACATGTCCAGTAATTTCTTGGTGCTGCACTTTCCCTTCACAGAAATGCAGCCATCTTTATCACAGGGGATTTTCTGATTCTAATCAGAAAGAATTGCGTAGATGAACACAATCAAATACATTAACCTGTGAGGATAAATCATTGATGAATAAAAAGCACCATGTTACTCTGCAACCTTTTTAAAATTATTTTGTGTGATGAGATACAGTATATATACAGATATACAGTATATATATATATATAATATTTATATATAATATAAAATTCGGGCTGATCTTCATTTCTGTGTTTCTCTGTACATGTAGCTCTGTTGAGTATTCATGACAACTATGCTGTTTCTCCCTGATTTGGGGGAAAAAAAAACCCACACTTCTCACATGATCTTAGTGGTTTCACTGTAGTGTGCACTGGGTGTGCATTGGAAGCAGATGCTGTCAGCAAACACTGAAAAAGCAGTAGAGCCATTGAAGGAATGATGAATATCATTCTCAGAACCGCGAGTTTGCACCTGCTCCAGTGCATGCATTCCAATAGGCTATTTGCCATTTGAATACAATGACATTATCTGCCAGTAATTTGCAACAATCCCCACAATTCAATCAGTGTGACAGAAAGATAATGTGCATTTCAGAGATTCTGTATTGATGACACAGTAATGTCACAACATAGGTAGCAAGCTGGACAAATACCATATTGAAAAAAATGGAGATTGTTGTAACAATAACCATAATCTTAAAATGAAATGCTAAACATTAATAGATAAGTGTTACATCCTGGTTTCCCTAGAAGCATTCTGTTTGTGAGTTGTATATGCACCTGATAGATGCCAACTGCTTGAATGCATTCTACATCCATTATCTTGCTGCTTCCTTGAATGAAATTGCATAGTTTAGGTTAATAGCCCCATGTTAATGAGGTGGGAGTGGTTTATTTTACAGACAGTAAATCTCCCTTTTGTAGTCACATGTTCACTTGGTCTCCCTGTCTAAATCAGTCATTTATCTGACATCTGTCATTATACAGAGACCCCTGGTACATATGCTGTGTACTTTTGAAATTCTTATCTATTTATTCATGTGTCTAATATAACTTCATCCAAATTTGAGTGCATTCATACTGTTCTACAGGTAAATATAATAATGTTTTTATCCCACAAAAATAGAATAAATATAGAGTGCTGACATGTTCAATTTGTAAAAATTTATTATAAAAAGATTCTAAAACTGTGTGTTGAAAGTATGATTTTACAGCAAGTTCAAAACTCCAACCACTCTACACAAAGGACAAGATCTCAAGATTCTACTGAATATACTGTATGTACAATGGTAATTTTTCGGGTGCTCTCATATTCTCAGAAAAAAAGTTTCTAAAATGGCTCTGAGATTTTTTTATTACAGTGTAAGGGAATATATTTTAATGGCAGCCAGGTAAGATGTTTCTTACAATGAGAAAATCTCAAATCTTAAAATCATTTGAAATAGCACAGAAGGGATGTTTGAGGTACAGTACTTGCTATGTGCAATGATCTATCTCTCCTATTCCCCTCAGCATAATGTTATTAGCATTCACCAGTAAATTAGAAACACACTTGGATGCATTGCAGACCTTAAACTCAATTGTAATCATAGATCATTGTTCAAAGTGAGGCTGACAAAATATGACAGATTATCCTATTGGTCTGAAATGAGCAGCAGCATAGAAATGCAATGTCTTTGTCCTTGGAAGGCCAGTCTCTGGTGAAAACAATTGAATTTAAAAGAAAAGAACACTGCTTCCTCTGCAAGGTGAGTGCTCACAGCAGTACGGCATTGTTTGCAATGTGTTGCACTTCATTCAAAATGCACGGTGATTGCACTGTTTGAATGACGACTTATTACAACAATAGGATACAACAAAATTTTCTGAACTCCAGTCTTCCGCAGGCAACAAACCTAGAATGACTTTGAATTGAGCTTTCAAAATGTAAAGTGGACAGTAGAGTTTAGAGTGTCTCACTATATCTTGTGAAGATTAGATAGAAGGGGTGATATTCATCAGATTTGACAGGACAGTGCGCATTGTATTCTGTCTCACACCCTGAGAGAACACTTTGGAAGCAGTGAAATGTCCTGACAATGAAGGTTTTACACATCTGGTCTACCCCAACTATATATGAAGTAAAATCCCAGCCAATTTCATGAATGTAATTTATCACACACGGTAGGGATTCTCCAGTCTCCAAAAGCCCAGAGGTCATTTGTGATGGTCAGAAACAATCCCCCAGATCCCCACAAGTTGTCCCTACCGAAAATGTACAGTACACCCCAACACGCAATTTCCCTGGCTTTCTTTGAGGATCACCAAGCAACCAAAACGGGCCACATTCTCCTGTTTTAGAGTTCATGCATGGGAAAATTATTGATTCATGCAACACTTCCCAAGCACTCATACAGTGGCAAGTGGTTTTTCAGAGATGCAGAGAGCATTCCTTATGGAGCTGCCAGTCCATCCTGCTATCCCAGTCCACAACACATGGACAATGCTACCACACCATTGAAAAGCCGGGTTTCCTAATGAGGTTGGAACATACTGCTGGTCAGCTCTTTTTGGCAGTGCCTCCTGGCCAGGTCAGCATAATTTCTGTGATACTGCACAGTCGAGCACCAATTAGAGGCAACAGGTGTGAAACACTGCAGCATACAAAGGCCTGGCCAACACTTGTGTGTGTGGCCTTATGTTGCTGGGAGGGTTTCCATCACCTCCTCTCAAGTAACTTAGTAAGAATCATGTTTAACATTGACTACCTACCATAGCTAGCCAGTTACTTACCACACTTACAGCAACAGGCATCCCAGTGATTTGGAGGCTGAAATCTTATTTTTTTCCCTCTTGGAAAATGCACCTCCAAGTCACCCATGTCTTTTTCCAACAACCCTAATAATCCAGCCGTCTTTTTCCTTCCTGTCTGCGATAGCTCTGTTACCTGCCATTACTCGTGTCTGCTGACCTGGAACGAAAGTTGCAGCCTCCGAAACATAAGCACTCGATGATGCACATGCACTCCCTGGATAGTGCACTGGCTTCGCAGCGTTCGGAGGCTAACGAGCAAAACACGGTTGAAATCGAAAGTGCAGAGAGCAGATTCTTCCCCTGTCGATAAGCAATGAACACAGGACATATGCTCCATCTTTGATTCAAATTTTAAAAGCTGTAGTTATAAAAATGGCAAAGTATGCCTTTACTGGCCCAGTGATAAGGACAGTGCATGACAGATGGTGCTTTCAATGGGGTACATGAGGTCTTTATCCCTGTGGTGTTTAAAAAGATGTGGCTTGGTTGTCTTGGTTGTCTCAATGATTTCTTTCCAAATGTTTTCTCAGTGAAACAGTGTAATAAGACATTGGATCACAACCAGTAACACCTTTTGACTTTTGAATTTTCTAATTTCATTTCATTTTCAGCTCTTGGGCTCTTAATAGAATGGATTTTAAAATTGTACAGACATTCTATCACTCACACAACCTTTGGAGACAGAGCAGGTCAGCACTTCAATCTACACCTAGACAATTTTCAGCAACTACTTGCCTCTAACGTTATAACATGCAATCCATCCAGGATAGCTGTGCAGTGACCCGGCAAGGGCACTCTTACAACACTATTCTGGCTGCTCTGGGATGCACCTGTCTATGGTAGGCTAGGCTTAGGTAATGTGTCCTGCAAATGACCTGGTGTCCTAGATTGGATCCTGAGGCTGTTAATTATAACTGTGTTTGGAGCGTTGCAGACCTTATTGTGACAGACTGACCTTTTGCTCTTCCTTATTTTCATCTTCAGTTCAATTATTCCTATTTGTTGCATGGATCACACATTTTATTTATCCTTTTTTTTGCCCAGAGATGTCCCGCTGAGATATAAAATGTTTTGCTAAGGAGTCCTGGCCAAGAGGCAGTATCAAATGTCAAACAGAATCCACTTATTACAGGTGGAAATTTACTAAAGAATTTCAGGTATATAACCCTGAGAAATGGTACAAGCAGCAATGTCCTGTTTAGGATCTGAACCTGCAAACCCGTGTTTGTAGGCTGAGTTCCTTGACATAAAGATGGCCTTGTGTCTGTATACATAGCTCATTGGAGACTAATTGGCAATAATTTTAAATTGTAAATAAAAAATAAAATTGTATTTCAAAATTGATGATTCATGTTGGATTTAATCACCTCTGACTGAACCATTGCTCTGTCACAATCAATAGATTTGGCTGAAAGTGAAATGCATAATGAGAGGGCCTGTTTAATGTTTGAAGTGCATGAATCATGGTTGGATGTTCAATCTAGCATTAACTTTTAATTTTTAATAACACCAGACTGGCCTAAAAAATACAGCTTTTTGTGATTTACCATCCTTTCTTCCTTTGGTAACTTGTTAATATAATGCATTTGCCAGGAAAGGACATTACACATTGATTATGATTGTATTTGTCCGCTTTGTGTTGTTTGAAATGGAAACCAGTGATGGCTGTCAGACAGGACAGTGAATTATCAGTATGCTAAAAGATAACAAACCAACACTTTCTGTGACTGCAGCTTCTTTGAAAAAAAAGGAGGAAAAAAAGGCTTTTCACAGTGAACAGGATTATGCATCTCTTTGTGTGTGTCCATGCTTGGAGTGTATGTTTTCAGACAGGCAGTCTTGTTTGATTGACCAATAGGGGATCAGGCTTTCACAACAACTACAGAAAATGTCCACAGAAATTAATGCAGTCTCAGCCTATTTGACTGAATGAAAGATGCTTGGCTTTATGTTTACATAGTCTAAGGACCAATTTACACCTATGGAATGTTCCGAAAGTTCTGACTGATATACCACATACGTGCCTAAATAGTACATCAAAGCAATGCTTGTACCTAGTTATGCTTCCTTGTGGAACAATGTGGGTAAATGCATAGCTTTTTTTCTACCTGATTCAAATTTATATAATAGCAATTTTATGGTACAGTATGGAATACAAATATTTCAAAATACTGAGTGTTAGCAGCTGTTGGCATTCAAAAATACACAAAGCTTGACTTCATTTTAAAAATAAATAAATGTATTATGTGAGAGCTGTCTTTATGATGCTGAATCTTGCACAAAATAATGCAGAGCTGAGATTTAAATACAAGAAGTGTTGAATGCCACCTAGTGACTCTAGCCTGGAATTGCAGAACATTTGTATTACAGCATGTTTTTTTTTTATTTTTTATTTTTTTTATTTCAAAAAACTGTTGACTGTTTCTGTGCAATAGAAGAAAAGACTCATCATGGTCAAGTGTGTCTGCAATAGCAATTTTCTGACACATAAACAAAAGTGGTTGTGTTAGGTATGGTGAAATTTCACAATAACTGTGTGGTTCATTTGTTATAGGGCAAGCAATACATAGAGTGAGATGATTTAGCAACACAATAATATACAGCAGAGTCTGTCAGCAGTCTGAGAAAACATATCTGAACAATACACTTGAATCTTTAAAGCTGCATGTGGAAAAACTTAGTGGACCATATAAAGGTATAAATGCAAGGAAACATCCAAACAATATGATGTACAAAGTTTATTATACATTTCCCATGTGGCCATGGATTTGAGTGTCCTACTACACAGGGATGCTACATAATAATCAAAAGCTATATTAATGGCATTCAGCTGTTGAAAACATGCTGGCAAGCATTTGTTCTAAATTGTGTCTTAAAAAATAAAAGTAAAAAAGTAAAAAAAAATTCAGAAAATTTAAACACAGAAAAACAACTTGATAACAGCTTTGGAGAGCCATTCATACATCATCACCTTGTTGTGAAAGTGTATTTTAGTCCATGTTTTTTTTTTTTTTTTTTTAACTATCGGCTTGTGTAATAACAGTGAAATAAACATGTTATTGACTTGTAAACGAATGCAAGACTAAGTGCCACATCACGTGTCACAAAATTAAGGCTTGCAGGGATGGCAACATCCTAGACATCAGCAAACATGTGCTGTTGGTCCTCCCACTCTGTCCACTTGTCTCTGGTTTTTTTTTTTTTTTTTGGACCCCATTTTCACCTCGACTTTGGAATCTCCAATCATGTATGAAGCTTCTCTCACCATGGCAACCTCCGCACGCACACAGGTGCACTGAAGCTTGAAGAGTGCAAACTCAAATACGGGAATATATGGCCATGTTTCACAAGTTCCACAGGGTGGTACAGGAGAGCAAATGCTAATTGGAGAATAGGTGCATCTCTCATTGACATCAACTGCGCGAACTCACAGGTGCCTGATCAGTCACTAGGGGGTGCTGAAGAGCAGTGTGATGAGGAACCCTGGCTGATGTGAACCCATTGTTCAACAGCCAGTTATTCACCAGCACTCTGCCCTGATGTGACTGTGTGATATCCTGGCCTGTGAGCTCAGCCTGTGCTTGGAGTGTGACAGTGTTAAATCAAGACTGCCATTACAGGAAACGTTCTCATCTTGAAAAATGGCATTTTAAGTGCGATGGTATTAGCTAGAAAGACTACATTCACAAGCATGGTTTGTGTTCAGTGTAACATCCGTGTAACATCACCACATAAACTATACTTAACAAAGGACAGGACTAGACTTTTAAGAATTTCTTCCAAGGCATCTGCAAGATATATTCTTTGGAAAAACAAATAAAAGCAAAATTTGCAAGCGAGGCAGCCGTGACGGAAATAAAAAAAAAACATTTTCATAAAGACAGTCAACATATATGTTGAACTTCATTTTTATAAGCTGTAGCATTTGTAGCATTGTCATAGAGCCAAATGGATATCGCTGGTTTTGACAAATGTTACATAGTGATAAAGAGACAATGAAGTAAATACATTTCATTCACAAGTGATCAAGGACATACAGGGTTTTGAGTGTCATCTGCAGCTCACAAATACGATTTCCATTTGTAAAGCAAACTGCACTTATACAAAAGGTCATTGACATGACGTATTCAGTTTGTTATCTATTTGCCGCTCATTGTAGCTGATGCAATGCACCATATTTGAGGACACAAAGACATCCTGAAAGTTCAGACAATACAGAGTGCAGCACAGCCTCTGACCAGAAGGGGGCACTACCGATGCAGGACAGGGAGGCTTATTGGCAGTGCACCTCAAAAGAGCATAAGGATCGAATCACTTATTGGTGCTGCTAACCCAGTACAATTTACAATGGGAAATGTGATTAATTTCGAAAACAAATTATTCAAACATGACACATGATTCAAATGATGATTCAACCGATGATTTCAAACAGGTGAGAAAATAGCCCGTGTTTCCTCTGCGCCTTAGAAGAAGCCTTTATGTGTGAGGCGGACAGGTAAATATTGACATATCTGCAGCTGAATTTCCATCTGCTTCACCCACATATCCTGCATTGTATCACATTTAAGTGCCAGAAATAATTAAAGGGCAAGGCATCAAAATGAGTGCATGAATGCTGATAGGTGCATTTTGAAGACTTAAGGTGAACCACAAAGAGGAGGCAAATAACCAAGGGAAGCTTCTATCTTCAAGTAATCTGCTGGTACAAACCTGTAATTAGAACAACCTGTCACACCAACTCTGAAAAGCCTCCTCCATTCAGATGCATTAATGAATAAATTTTTATAATATGCAAATATATTAAAGACTGAAAGTTACAACAAAATAATGGTCCTTGATATTCAAATATACATAAGCAGTTTTTTTCCACTATATGTGCATTTCTGAAGAATCTTTGCCCTGTGCAGCGCCAGTTCTCCATTGTATGTGTTTTTTGGATTATTTTGTGACGATGAATTCAGTGCATTTTTCTTTTTCCACAACATGACTCAATTTGAGTTCAAACCACCAAAAATGGCACTGTCTGCAAAGGTCACATCTGTGGCACAATAAATGTGAAAGCAAAACATACTGTTTATGCATGAAATTGCAGGTGAGTTTGCAGAAAAATTGTGCATGCATATCTTACATATGTAAAGCATGCTCATACAGATAGTATACTAATATTGATAGTATATTTATATATATAGAATTTTTTGCATCAAAATTTTTCCCTCCTTGAAGATTTTCACACCATAAAATTGAATTTGTGGATGTTTTACCAAACTAATCTAATGTGCCCATAGTAGTTACACACGTTGTTGTAGCCTAATTCAGATGCTTACAAACCGAAATGTAATATACACAACGTCACCCCGTAGATCTTATGGAGGACTGCAATTTAAATAAATGCAGAAAATAAATAAACTTGTTACCTTTTCAAATCCTCAGAGAGCTGCAACAAAGCTGGAGTTTACCTCCATTTTTCATTAGCTTATCTAAATATATTCTATCTATAAAAAAGATTGAGGTAAAATAGATTTTTGTTCATTTATTTTGTTATTATTCTTACTAAACTATCACCCTTGAGATATTATTTAAACGAATGGCTAAGTGTGCCATGCACAGTAATACATCTGATATTTTGGGAATCATAAAACAAAACATCATAAATGAATAAAAAAACGCAAGAAATAAATGAAATGAGGCTTAGGTGCTGTATCATCCTTTGAATCATCGTCTGTGCATCAATATGAACAACGTTATAAGTCTGAGTTCAAATTCAGTAGTGATTATATACAGTACAGTCCTTCCTCTGTACACTTGCGGTCACACTTACCTTTAAGGGCCTATTTATACTGTGGGATAAATGTCAAATACATTGCTTTTGAGTAATTATGTGTATATTTGAAAGAAACAAATATTAAGCATGTAGTTATAATAGCTACTAAACTTTTTAAGGGCTACCAGTAACAATTTAACTGTGTGGAACAACTCGTTTTACAAAACGCATACATCTGGTACGTTAAGATTTACGGTTTTGAATTAAAACCATTGGCCAAAATGGAAATACTATAATACCAAAATATGAGATGGAGATGGTTAAAAAAAGCACTTGTACGTTCATGGACAAGTCAAATTTGCTAATGTTAATGGTGAATGTGGCCAGTGAGACTCCAGAGGACAGAGCGAAGTTGTGGTGTGTAGCATTAAGAAAATGGATAATACCTGCAGTAACCATGTCAAAAAAAAACGTTGACTGAAATGGGGGCTATAACCCAAGGGACTGAGAACCAGCCTTTCTGCCAATTAAGGATAATTCCAATGCAGCTTTGCATTGCATGTGTTGCTCCTCGTCCTCATTAAATTGGAGTCCACAGAGAACAGCCATTCATTTTTTTTTTTTTTTACAAGGCCAAAATAAGATCATCTGGATTCAGAACCAAGTCCACAGCAATCAGCCTCATAAGAATCAAAGCATGTGTTTTACTTCCTCTTCCTGTCTCTGGATGCAACAACTGAACTGTACAGGCAGGGAACTGGATGCAGGTAGGAGCAATATTAAATAATTCAGGATAGTTAATGAGGCAACAAGCAACTGCTGTGCTGCAAAACAAGAGAAAAAAAAAACACCAAAACCCCTCATAAAACTCAGACGATGACATGAAGTTTTATGTTTATGTTTTACAGTTGATAATTGATTAAATCTTTGATTTAGAAAAACATGTAAACAGTATTCGGTGGCATAATTGGTTTGAGTTTATTCCTAGATTACATACGCTCTACCAGATTGTAAAGTCATTCTATGGTGAATAAGAACATTTTTTTTTACCCCCCATCATTTGCAGAAGTTATATTCTTTTTTTTTGGTTTGATAAAGTGCATTTTTGTATTACTTGTTGATTCTGTTGTTAGGAAAGGGGGATCATCTTATCAGGACCACCTTATTTTTGGGACATTTTGTAACTTATTTAGCATGTTGTAAAATAAATAATGATTTTAAAATAGTATAAATAGGCCTGTAAAAAGAAGTGTGACCCATTTTTTCTTAGGTTATATAGAGTAAGAGCATCCCATACATGATTACACTTATTATACAATATGTAAAAATGGCTTTAAAAGGCTCTGCATCACTTCATACTCTCTCCCCCATTTTTTTTTTACCTCAATGCGGTTAGGTTAGGTCTTTGAGTTTCACTTTCTCAATTACATAGCCAGGATCATCCAGCTATGTGTGTTTAATTTGAAGTGAGTCAGGTTTGAATGAATAGCAAATATACATTCCAGTTAATTACATCCTTTGAACATGCAAAACAAGCTCAATTCAACTTAAAGGCTTTATTCCTGTACAACCTTTATTCACCTAGGAATAATGGGGTGGTGAAGTCTGTTGATCCATAATCAAACCTACACTAGAGAGCAATGAATAACTGTGAACAATGAACATGGTTTGTGTGCACTGGTGGATATAATTTACAGTTTTGAATGCATTAATACAAATGAGATATATGACCAGTGTGACTGATCTCATTGTCATGTCATATGTTGTAAAAGCACTGTAAAATGTGCTCCTTCCTCCTCCAGAATTACATTCACATGTCAATGACGGCAATGACACGACTTCAATCTGAGATATAATTTCTTTTTTTCTTCCCTTACAGATAGAAACATAATCTGCAGTGGTGAAATGAACGCATGGATATACATTGCAAAGTAAATGTGCTCTCGGTTGGGTTAACTTAAACATTCCCGTTAAGAAAAAAAAAAAACTACAGACTTTTAATTCATAAAAAGAGCCGAACAGATGTGGCTGTACCTCCACGATAGTCACTCAACAGAAGCCGGTCGGTTTGAAGCGCAGGTACTTATCGGAAAGTACTCCGGTTTTTTCCCTTTTGTGAGGCTAAGCTAAGCTAAGCTCCCACTTCGGGGGCAGGGTGGCCCAGGTCGGGCTGAAGCAGTTCCCCCGGTCCTGTCTCACTTGGAGCCTGACCACCCGCCCCGTTCTGCGTAGGCCCCCTCCCCCGTGGCGGAGTGGGGCGAGGGGGCGCAGAGGTCGGAGTCGGTGTCGGACTCGCCCTCGGCGATGTAGGGCCTGACCTTGCTGCAGCGGGCCACCCCGCCGCCGAAGTAGCCGTTGTTGAGGAACTCCAGGTTCTCCTTGGACTGCGAGATGCTGAAGCCGCTGAAGGAGCGCTCCAGCTCCTCGTGGTCCACCGAGGGGATGGAGATGGAGGTGTCGCTGTCCGCCTGCTGCTGCTGCTGCTGCTGCTGCTGCTGCTGCACCTGCTGCGATTGCTGCTTGCTGTCCTCGCTGCGCTGGTGGTGCGAGCTGCCCCGCCCGCTCCCGCTGTGCCCGCCGGACGAGCGCTCGTGGGCGGGGGGCGGCGGGATGCGCACCAGCGAGGGGTCGCCCACGGGGGACGTCCCCTGGCTGCGCGGGTGGAACTCGTTGCCCGGGTGCTGCTGCCAGGACGTGGAGGGGGGGCACTGGCCCTGTTGGCCGGCCGAGGGGGCGGGCGGCGGGTCGAAGTTCTTCTGGCCGGCCGCGCTGTTGGAGCGGATGATCTTGGTGATGGAGCCGCTCTTCTCCATGTGCTCCCGGCTGTCCACGGGACTGTGGTAAGGGGGCGCCGGGTCCGGCTCCTTGGAGCCGAAGTAGGCGTCGGTCTCCGACTGAGGGATGCCCATGCGCTGCACGTAGATGTTCACCAGGAAGTCGAGCTTCCTCTCCATGGACATCACCTATCCGGAGGACATGGGGCATGATACTGTTAGGAGACAGTTCTGTCGAGCGGCACGGCATTTGATTCGGAGACAAGTGATGTGTATTAGCACGGCGTTTGATCCGGATTAAACGATGTGTATTAGAATACAAAGGGGTGGCGTTACATCCGACCGGAGCCAAAAGGTGCCCCATGACCATATCTGGACCTCACTTCCGAAGTTTGAACCCTACGGAGCCAATTAGGTAACAAGGTTCAGGAGAAGACCCAATTAGAGAGGGAGCTGTTTAGCAATGCACAACTCCACAAAACCAATCAAAAACAGCACCCCCTTTTGGTCATTGTAACTCATATGTAAATGTACCTACTGTAACTGTATAAAAAAAGAACTACATCCTATACCTGTTGAACTTCGGCTCCATGCTGTTGTTCCCACGGCCGGCTGTGTAAATAAACCTTCCTGACTTTAACTATGAACATCGGATCCATTTCTTTATCGGAATAAAACTCGTTTTGGTATTTGTGACATTTACCAACAAAACAAACACAGCCCTGAAACGATGAAGCTGGAACGTGGGGAGAAAAAAGACAAGCAGACATACCTGTTTCTCCACTTTTCCCAGACGTCCCATCATGCTGGGGTCCTCTGGTAGTTCTGCTTCTGCAGAACCTTTGGGTCGGTCCTTATCTGTTATTGGGGTGCCTCTACCAACAATCTGGTCAACTCTAGCAATTGGGAGAAGAGGTGACACCTAGAATGAAGCTGATGTTTTAACTGCCCCAGGTGAATAAGTACATAAAACATGACCAGATGCAAGAAAATTTGCTCATGAAATGTGTTTACTTTCAAAGCCTATATTCTCTTTAAAACATAAATCCAAACATACCATGAAGGTGCAAGCCTAAATAGCCACAGCTGTTTAGAAATTAACTGTTTTAACCTACTAATATGCATCCTGAGAGGTTACATTATCACAATTTATAATAATAAGCAATCTACTGTAATTTAACCCAATATAATTATACTGCAGTTAAGGAACTGAGTTACATAAATAAGCTGTGTATAAATGCTATGAAAGTACACATTTATTTTTTGCTATGCTATGCTATTTTTGTAAACTTTCAAGTAGGTACATTTTATCATTTCTGCTGACAATAACTGAGCATTGAAAAAAAATTCAGAGTTACAGTCTCATAATTCAACACTACAAGACTATATTGCCACAATATCATGATTGTTGGAAATGTGTTTACAGAGAAGAACGATTTTTACTGTGATGTTATTAAAACCTTTGAGTTTAAGTTTTTGTAAAAGATTTTACTCCCACTTATAATCCCCAGTTTTCTTGATCCATTTTTATCTCAAAATCTAGATTTTGCGATAAACATTCCCTTCTGTGTTATCATTTAATGACCTTCTTGGGACTCACCATCTCTAATGTATCTCAGTCTGAATTATTCTTGACTGTAACTTAAACCAAAATGATCGCAAACATGACTGCATTATAAGTATTCATAACAGGTGAAAAGGAAAGCAGCTGATATAGAAACAGAGGGATGTTTTATTAGCCCTCTGTGATAGTCTTGGATTGCCATAATTCAGGAAATTTTGCGGAAATTTTGTGCTAATTCAGGTATTTTCATGCTAATTTTGTTTCTTTTAACTGCAAATTACAATAAATAGTAGTTTACATCTGAAAGTGCAACCCTACAGATCAACTGCATTAGTTATAAACATGTGTTCCTCACTATTTTGTACCAAGATGCTTAGTACTCACACATTAGTTACTTATGTAATTATATTGCAACTATTGTGCATAAGTTCCGTATATAACATGAAGACAGTTTTACACATACCTTACATCTTATTTATCTGAACTGTACGTCTTCTCTTGCATTGACATTATCTGCACAATGCTCTTGTAAAAAAATAATCATTTACAATACCATGAACGAAGAACACCATCAATTCACGACATAAAAAACAGGAATGACATGACACAGAGGATCCTGTACACAGTAAGGGTTTTGAACCACCTGGGTCGTCCTCTTGCAGGTGCAGGTGTAGGAGGAAAAGGGCTGCACACCCAGGTACAGGTCTCACTGCCAAGCAGGGAGCGTGGGGGCGGGGGGTTGTAAGGGTGGGGGGCGGGTTGTGAAATGGGCGCATGCACTGGCTGTTATGGGATGCGATGCGTTGCAACACAGAGAGGAAAGGAGATGGACTCAACAAGCCTGTCAATCACCTGTTTTTTTTTTTTCTCCTATTTCTGTCCCCACTGTTTGCAGTGGCGGCAGCAGCTAAGACCTTCCGGGGGCTTTGCAAGCTGGGCGAAACATAGACTTATCCAGGTAATTCTCTCAGATGAGAAAGAAACTCTTTTTTTTTTTTTTTTTTTTTAGCACAGTTAAGCATTTATCCCGGATATATATCAGATGCCATGCCTCAATGTTTAGCAATACTGCCCTTAGAGGCCGCCAAACTAAACAGACTAAAGCTAATCACAGCCTATGGAAGAACAAGGGCAACTTAAGTCTGTAAATGAGCAAATTACTTATCCAGGTAATTCTCTCAGATGAGAAAGAAACTTTTTTTTTTTTTTTAGCACAGTTAAGCATTTATCCCGGATATATATCAGATGCCATGCCTCAATGTTTAGCAATACTGCCCTCAGAGGCCGCCAAACTAAACAGACTAAAGCTAATCACAGCCTATGGAAGAACAAGGGCAACTTAAGTCTGTAAATGAGCAAATTACTTATCCAGGTAATTCTCTCAGATGAGAAAGAAACTTTTTTTTTTTTTTTTTTTTTAGCACAGTTAAGCATTTATCCCGGATATATATCAGATGCCATGCCTCAATGTTTAGCAATACTGCCCTCAGAGGCCGCCAAACTAAACAGACTAAAGCTAATCACAGCCTATGGAAGAACAAGGGCAACTTAAATCTGTAAATGAGCAAACTGGTCTGTATGAAAATGTTAAGACATCATCGCTGCAGCTTGATCTGTGGTCCAACAAGCACTATGCTTGCCCAGCACTGAAACAATTTGGCTTCTTAAAATAACATGGAACTAACAGAAAGGTTATGGTATTTTGCCAAAGCCAAAGTGCATTGCCTGGCATGCCTCATTACGCCTCATGCCAACATGCACATAACACATAAATAATACATTAATGAAGAGTTCTGTCTTGTTTTTAGAGCCATTTTCCTCATAGGCAGTAGTTAAATTCGGCATTCTGGCATCCTTTTAAGTTCTCAGTCTTCAGTGCATTATTGCAAGCATATCAGCTCAATCCCTTTTTTGTTCGGCTACATGACTGGCTACTTACCCCTATGTCCCCTGAGTGAACTAGCATAGCTGTATGACATACCACTGCGCTTGATAACTAGAGGAAGCAATGTTGGCTATTCATTTTACAGCTGCATTAAAAAGCAATATTTCATTCTTTTTATTTTGCTATGCTGGATGAAAAAGATACATTGTAGTAGTACTTACAAAGGAAATTAGAGAGAAATTGATTAATATGGGAAACCAGCTTGCATATCCAACATTTTTAACAGCCTCTTTGTTGAGCTGTAAATTCAAATTAGAACACGATGCTGATATGATTATGAGTAATTGTCCCTCCTTTGTTGTCAAGGAGATGAAGTATCAGTGAATATCACAGCGCAGAAAAATTGCTTCTTTGCTGAAATATTCTATTGTCAAAATGAGTCTGAAGGCTAATTTTCTGCTGTTCCGATCAACCCCAATGCCCTGCCACATAGCCCGAATCAAAAAAGGTTTATTTGCTGTTGATAAACTGAGAGAGAGAAGCTGATAAGAAAGATGCAGGTCTGATGAATCCTAACCTAGGAGAGAATTGGGGTGACTCTTTGGGTCCCTTGGAACCATACTTCTTATGTCGGGGAGTTGAGGGGACAGGGGCACCCACAATCATATCTATCCTGGCAAAGTAGATAGAGAAGACACCAGCACAATGCAAGATGAAGCAACATGTGAGAGTTGTAAGATGCACATCAAAAGGAAACCAAAGAGGAAACCAAAGAGAAGAAGAAAGACAAGGACAAATAAGTGAAAATATATTCCATACATATCTCTTGTAAAGCAGCAAATTGTGATTTGTTTTTTTTTTTGTGTCTTTTTTTTAAACCAATCACCTACTTTAACTGTTACATCACATTACTGATTAATTTCTTCAATTTAAAGTCAACATTTTTTTTTATCTCATTCTGGATTCTGAAAGCTGGAATATATTTATATATATGTGGAACCATTCTTTTCAACTCACAACATATATTGTACTTATTCGGTGGAGAAGTTGCCTCTGAGATGAGAGAAAACTGAACTGAATGTTCAGGAGTAGGTTAGAATGACAACTCCCTTTTGTGGGTCTCTCTCCTTCAAACATTAAGGGAGTGTTTTTGATGGCAAACACAGCTTCTGAGACATGGGTTTGGCTACGCACTCCCCCTGTCTGTGTGGAGTGCAATCAGCAAATCTGATTGAGGGGAAACTAACAGCAACCGATCTGCTACCCCATGATTTCCAAAAGGTTCCTCTTAACCTTTTTACATTCATGGAGTTTAATCTGATGCATCTCCCCTTTGTAGATGTGGTGGCTTCAACATAAGAGGAGAGAATAAAGTGGACTGTGTACTTGAATATACCTGAATATGGCTTGGGGGGGCTAGGCCAACAGGGCAATACAGTCTCAACGATAAAGGACGATACCCTGAAATATTCAACTCATATGACACATGGAAGGTGCAATGGTGTGCCACTTGTACTCCTACTACGACTAAACCCGGTGGAGCAACACAGCGGAGGAACGCTACACATCACCACAGAGCTGCCGTCATGATCACCAGACAGGTGGTAGGTGGAACATGCAGTGTGCAGTAACCGAGTGCTCAACCGAGTGCTGTACCCAGTGCCCAGTGGCGGAGCTGCAGACAGGCTTTGGGAAGAGAAGAGAGGACAGACACAAGAGATCGAGACTGGGGGGGGTGAAGACTGAAGACAGGGTTTAGCATCTTGCCTGGACTGCAGGTTTTTAATCCGCGCCAGCATGTCCAGGTGGCCTGCGGAGTACTGCTCAATGACATCCATCACGTCGTAAGGCCTCAGGCTCTCCTTGAATTTCCTCTTTGAAACCATAAACCTCATGATGCTGAGAGAGAGAAGTGTTTCAGACAGGATACGCATTAACACAGGGAATCATATTAAAAGCCATGCTTTTGGGGTTGACTCTGACAAACTGACACTCTGTGACCCTATCTGATGTTCTAAAAAATTTACACCCAATCAAGACCTCTGAGGTATTTCCAAACATTATGTCATAATATGCTCTTACATAGACTCAACAGAGAACTTCTAACCACTTCTAACAACATTTGAATTGTCCTATTTCAAAATACACCTGAACAGTTGCAATTCCACTTTTAAGTCTTCAATGCAACAGTACCAATTTAAATACCACACTAATATTATTAACTGGCAATGCATTACATAGCAACACATAACTGTCACAAATAATCATCTGAACTACCCTGTTTTTTTAATGCAAGCATTAATATCAAATGCATTCATCCATCCAATACACCTGAGTAGCATATGACATCATACATTTGTTGGATTCCCAATTCTGGTCCTGGAGGATTGTCCTAATCTCATAAGAATTGTGGAGATTGGTTCAGTCAAGGAAGTGGTTAAGTGTTGAGATCAAACACACGTGTGGACGGCAGCCCTACAGGACCAGAATTAGGTGTGGCGTCTCTCGTTACAGACATTCTGCTGAAATGACATCAAAAACTTTTAGCGGGCTTCTCTTACCACACGGCCCTGATTGTAACTTTTAGTCCGGGGGTTAAATCCTGCGGGACAAACTCACAGTGGCAGCTCTTATTGTCATCGACGATGTCTTCTCCGGGCAGGCTGGCTTCTAAAAAACACAGCGGAGGGGACAGCACAACTCAGCCGTTAGCGTGAGCGCCGGGTGCCCAACAGGCCCGTCCTCAGTCCCCTTAAGACTCCAGCCATTCCGTTCTGATGTTTGCATGGAACCAAGCGACAGCAAGGCACGGCCACTGACTTGCACAGCCCAGGGGAGGTCATGTGTGCTTAGACAGCCGTTAGATTCGGGCAGATTCATTAAATACAGTGTCTGCTCTGTTTGGGGGGGGCTGGTTGTGTCAAAATGTCCTAATGCAGGAAGGGGGTGGGGGGAGGGGGTTGAGGGGCATGGGAAGAACACAGCGGTATCAGAGCGGCAATTTTAGAGATTAAGGGCGTTCCTCAACCAACTGTGGCCCAAAAATATGAAGACATACCCTGACATAGCTTTTGTACTCCCAGGTGAGACAGTTTGATGGGGTATTTCCATTCGAGAGACACAGAGAGAGTTATGGTTAGGCCATCTGTGTGCAGCTAGGCTTCTGCAGTATATCCATCATAATTCTGTCTATGGGCAATCTGCACTCACTCATATTTACTTTAGAGAACGTTAGCAGTCAGAAGAATGGAGGTTATGAGAAGCTGATGCATTTACCTTACTGGCAATCTGCAGAAAGCCTGTAAGACAAACAGGGTATTTTCACAAGGGAAGCCTGGCAGAAGCGATACAGGCAGTGCAGTTAGGAACGTCTGACATGTTGCAACAGAGAGAGACTTCACTCGAAGAGTTATTCAGACCTTGTAATTATTTTAACATGATCTCCTTGGCAGATGCCTTCATACAGGGAGACTGTTACAAGCATACATCTTACATCTTATACAGCAGGTTTTGTCTGTTTGGACAACAGATTATTTCCAAATTTGGTAAAGGACCTTGATCAAAAACTGTTGTACTATTACTGTACAATGCAAAATATGAGAAAACTCACTTTAACAACATTATGGGGTGATAGTTTAATAGAATCATATAACATTTTTTTTCTAAACAATCTAAAACATAATGTAATATTAGGAAATAATAAACAATTCTGCAACCCAATTTGGTGCTAAATATTTTATTATCAAGTCCACTTACAATTATGCTACTGTTTTAACATGCTGCTTATCAGCTGGCCAGTCACTTAACCTCGGATTATCCTAAAGTAATATGATTATGTCTAAATGTGATATAGTTCTACAGCAAGGAAAATGCTTATCAAAATCCAAAACCACACAGCACTTCAACAGGGACGTTATGAAGCAGATCTGCTAAATAGCTAGCAACACAGCAATACAGTAATTAAGGACAAAAATGAATTATTAAAAATTTTAAAAAGCATCAGTTTTTTTCTGCACCCACACAAAAACTGGATTCTGGGAGAACAAAAGGATCGCTGTATTTAGGAAGTCTGTACTTTTGGGCCACAGTCTTGACCTACTTCAAAGTTTTTTTCTCCAGCAGTATGACTAGCATGGGGAAAAAAGGAAAAAGATATCAACGTGCTTCAGATGCCACAAATAATAAAAAAAAAAGAGAACAGATTAAGAAAAAAAAATACTACAGAGCCTTGAAACAGCAACACACGTCCACCCAAAGGAGGTTTGCCCTTTGAGGGCTGAGCAATTTCACTGGTCTGTAGTTCGGGGATTTGGGGGTCTCCTGTGGCTGCAAGGTGGACCAGGTCGACCCCTAGAGAGATCGAACTGCTTCCTTCATGCAGATTCAAATGCAGGGACAGCAACCACTGGAGTGCACAGATCTCTGTCTGCTGGTTGTCATTCAGTAAAATGGCGTGATGTAAGCCCTGCCGTGTGCTAATGGGATGTAGCTAAGGTCCGGCATGCATGGCTCCAGTTCTGCCTATTGATTCTGGGACAGCTTGGTTCGTTTTGCTTGCTTCGGTGCTCAACCCCTAGCAGACATGTGGCGTTCTCTTACTGATTAACCCTTCAATTGCTGCGAAGAGGTGGAGAGGAGAGACATGAAATAAAAGCTGTTAAATGATAAACTAGTAATGAAAAGAAAAAAAAAACAAAAACAAAACAGGGTTACTCAGAAACAAATACAATGCAATTTCAGTATGTAAAGGAAGATGGGTGTCTGTGACCATCGATGACCATGTCTACCATTAGTCCATGCTTCTTTTTTTAACTCCAAGTGCTATGTTCAAGAGCAGGTACAGTATAACGGTATTGTAGAGATGAGCATATTTTGCACTGGCCGGCTTTGATGAATGAATTTCAAACATGGTGCGAAGAGGTTAATGTTCTTGATCAAAACAATTGACCTAAGGAACGGACACAAATGAACTACTAATAGCAGGGACGGTATGTTGATAAGAATGAACAGGACTGACATATTACACATTAGCTCAGACGTATTTGAAGGTTTATGTATGACTTGTTGAAAAGAAGCACCTAGTCACTGACTGCAGAACAGCAGAGAAAAGGCAGATTCTTTTCTTAAGAACTTACCAATGGACTTACCAATCAACTTGTGATGGCACACAATGGCAAAACTAACTGATTAAAACAAAATACTCACATATTCAATTTTGTTTTTAAAGGTTATTCCACGGCACCCATGAAACTTTTTTGTGTCTTTGTCTGTTTGTCAGTATTCAGCCTTACTGTACCTTCATGAGTACTTTGACAATGAATAATAAAATACATCAATATAAATAAATGAATAATGTTCTTTTTGTACATATTGACAAAAGAACATCATACATTTTCCTGTAGAAAAAATAAAACAAAGATATAGTATACATTTAGTGGCAGTTATGGCGGTGAATATTGAGAAGGATAAATCATTTCAACATTTATAGAAAATGGAAGTCACCCAAGTGTCATATAGTACATTTCAGTATGCTGATAATCACCTTAGACAGATTTTACCAGCAAAAATTGTTGTGCTTTTGTTAGTCTGTTGTTGCACAATTTCATTACTTTCAGATAGGCTTATGTTTTTTATATTATCAAAAATGCTACCCAGTGTTACCAACAAAGCATGTTAGATTGTCACTAGATTTTTGAGTCAGGTTTAGACATTAACATTAGTTTTACAGCCTACAAGTAGTGCTATGGTGCTTAGTCTTTAATGTTGAGTAATGCGTTTACGTAAGTTGTTTGATACACATCATCATAACTTCAGCAGTTACTGTAATTAACAAAAATGTGCAACAACTTGCCATACACCAGTCCCTTTCACAATGTTAATGACAACAGCTTTATAGCAACTAAAAACACTGGCCTTGTCACCATATGACAGAGGTGGTACGTTTGACTCCAGGTTTTCCATAGATATGAAATCATTTACCATGAGAAAAAATATATAGGAAGAAGGTTTTGAGTGACATAAGTAACTGAACGGCGATTGTGCCACAACAATTCTGTAATCCCAATATTCTAGAACAGTTGAGCCATAATCTTGAGATGACGGTTTGCAAAACAGGATAATCACCATTCACACGTAAGAATTTTAACCAATTTGGATGAAATGGATTAACACAAACCAAGATTCAATTTCAACATGAGTGTTGGTCACATGGAACTGATGACTTTTTGACTGTGTTTTTTAACATGTACTGTTGTAAATACATGCTCTTATTCCCTCTCACATAACCCTACCAGTTTTACCTCTGTGTAGTTTTGCTCTAGATGTGAAATCACCACTTATTAAAAGGCATGTCATGAGCCCTAATTTATAGGAATAGGATCCATTTAATCCAAATTGGCAAAATCTCTGTTTAATAAAAGGGAAAACTGTTTTAGTATCACTTCATAGGCATTATCAATGGATAAAACAGGTAAAACAAGAATAAAACAAAACAGAAATCCAAAGATGTTGTACAAATCTCTGTACAATACACAGGATGTGGCAATATAAATGTGTATTTTTTATGATTCAATGTGAATCATATGCTAGTGCATGTATGCCAATATGCTGGGAAAGTGTGATGTCATGGTTGTTCTTCATGTACCTGAACAGCAATGATGGAGTTGACTCCAGAGAGATAACAGCACCTAACATGGTTTGGTGCTTTGTCCCAGATCATAGCTAGATACATCAATTATGACTGGTATTACTGGTATATTTTTTGCAGCTGTGTTCAGGATATGATTACATTGCTTAGCTTTGTACATAAATACAAATACAACTAAACCTTTTAAGATTAACCTTTGAGATTGCATACTGTACTGTATCTATAGTTGCTAGCTAGACAGTGAATAGCTGCCTCTCCCATGACAGTTTAAGTCTTTAATTTATGCATTTAAGTCTTGAGTTTATGTCAATTTATCACCTTTAACCCATCTTTATCTCCCCAACACTTCAATGTTAAATATTGCAAATAAAGCACTCCACTGGTATAACACTGATAATGTCTGATAATGTGAACAAGTAATTAATTGATAATTCATGTCTAATAGCATTTGATAAAGGTTCATTCTTTGACACTTATCCTTCCTTAATAAATGATAAGTGAATTCTTCTTTCAAGTGATTGTTTTGTTGCTAAACTCATTAGGAAGTCCAAAGGTGCTCACCTTTTTAGTATACTCTTTTGCCAGAGCATTTGAAGTGATATGTTGTGACTTCATCCAAGAGATGTCAGAATAAGTTTCAGCCACAATGCTAAAACATGAATATGGTCCTAGACTACAATGGAATCCTGCACTGGAATCCAGCTCATCTACTGCAATATGAATTGCATTTCTAAGTTTGTGTGCATGCTCAGTTCTGTGTGTGTGAGTGTTTGAGTGAATCTGAGGGCAGGGGATGCTACAGGTCTTAAGTTAGTGTTTAAGGTAACCTTAAGTAAGGTAGCAAAAGGTAAACGTTAGCTACACTCAAAAGGAAAATGGATGCAGATGCCAGCCTTTATAACACCTATTTAACAGTATTTTTGTCAACAATTTTCAGGGGAAATCCTCCCAAATTCTGTGAAAGGAAATAACACTACTGTACAAAGGTTAGTAAACATAAATAAAATTTGCTCAATAAATAAATAAATAAATAAATATTGTATGCTAGCAGATGAAGTTGAACATATTTCCACCAGAATTTGGGAGCATGACATTTAAACAATGTTTTTAAAAATTAACAGTGATGATATTCTGTTTTCTTTTATCAACAATGGCAGGACATATCAATACAATACACATGTACAAAGTTCAAAGGTTAATGCTGCTTTGCACCCATTTTACCAACACAAAAAAAAAAAAGAATCCTTACGTTCATTACAAATTAAATGAACAAAAAAAAAAACACTGATAGCATATCCTAAGGTTTGGGGGTTTACGCTACGGCACTTTGGAGCTGTTTCTGTGGAAGCTGCTGGAAGTGCAACCCGCCCAGTCAGTGCTGACCTGGAGAGCTCTTCTGCCTGAATTCTTCATCCTGCATCTCAATCAGCACTTTAGCACGGCATCAGACAAAGAAACGAAAAGGAACACGTGAGGATTGGCTTTTCCCAAAACACAATATGCACATATGTATATCTATATATCTATATATTTGTATATGTTTCCACAGAGAGGATTCCATCAATCACAGCACGAGGGCATGGATGCGAAGGACATGGCACTGTAAGCATGATGCACAAGAACACAATCAAACGCCACAGAGCACCAGGGGATCCAACTGCATCCAACATGTCCCGCCCCCACCTGGGAAAACCAGAGCTCATTTACCCCGTTTATAGCACACTGCGAAATGCACAGCCACTCATAACAGACAGAGCTAGAGCTTGGCTTGTCAGCGCCTTTCCATGACATAGCACCAAATACAAATGAATCGCACATGAAGACGAAAGGCAACACAGCGAATGCGCAAACACAGCAGATAAATACACAATGCACATTATTTCAACTAATAAAAGCTACACAGCAGATTCTTATGACATATTTAGGCTAAAATCTTTTTTATACATCAAATCCACTCCAGATCCTGTATACTTTACAGTTTTGGCAAAAATTTATTTTAGCTAATATATTTTATGTCAGATCTTTTAATCTCGTGTTTGACTGACACCATCCCTACAAAGCTGCCCTTGCTGGCAAGAAAACTGCTACTATTCAATCAACCCGCATACCACGGCGATCAAAGCGTAAAGTTACTGACGACCAAAAGAGAGAGACACAACACCCAGGCGCACCGGTGCGCTTCTGACTCTCTCACCTTCGGAGTTTTGGCGGGACGCGGCCCCTTTGATTCGGAAGGCCTGCCTGGTGCGGCTGCGGTCGCCGAAGCTCCAGCTCTTGGGCACCTTGCTGGGGCTGTCCTCGATGCTGTTGTCTGCGCTGGGGGACCTGCGTATGCTCGGCCCCTGGGGGGAGCCCTTCCCCTTATTCCCAGAGCTCCTGGGGCTGGAGAACACCCTCTCCTTCAGGCTCACCTTCTGGCTGTAGGGGGCAGCAGGGAGCGAGAGACACCAGGCCGGTCAAACATTTACCCATCTCAGCTGATGGTAATGACCAAGAGGAGGGAAGACAGGGATGAAGTGGAGTCTAATCACAATCACAGATGCACACTGTCAATACTGTTTGAGACGTACTGTTACTTACCACAGGTCTTTTTTGATATATTTGAGAAGTTTTTTCTAAATCTCTTTTTTTACCAGCTTACAGTTTAAATACTGTACCACGATGTATCATAAACTCATCAACTAATTAACTGTTTGCAAATATTTCTACAGGGCAGTGGCAAGGAGCTGATTCACCCTATCTCACCCTGGCACAAAAGAAAAATAAACAAACAAAAGCTAACATATGGTCACATACTGTTGAATTGCATACGATTATCAAACATGAAACAACGTGAAACTGTGATCATCTCTCTTACCTGTCATGTAATTTCAAATGGAGCGATTTACGACAGCTGTCAGTGTCTTGCCCATGTTTGATGTTTGAAACATATATTGATTGAACATATCAATCACAAGCAAGCACATGCACATGTAGGGCAGGAACACATCCACAGGAGCACAGTGTCAGCGCAAATGCACCTCAGTCATTCACAGATCATGTTCTCACCCAGTTCACTCCACCATGCATTATTAGTAAAATGGAGGGGTAAAAAATGAACTTCCACCACTGGCCCTAAGCTATCACATCCTCATCCCAGACATTTGTTTTCACTCCCACAGCCTGTAAGAACAGCCAAGTCACTCAGCTAGAAGCCCCCCTGATCTCAGTTTTTAAGACACCCTGTCCCAGACACCCATGGCCAGCTATGCAGATGCTAACAGGGCTTAATTTTTTTTTTTTGAGAGAAATTTAGCATTTCAGATAATACTTTCATATTAAAGTACTAGCTACTTTGTAACTTTGCTAAACCGAGAAGGCAAAAAATACTCCAGGTAAGCAGTAGTGTATATGTTATGTGTAAACAGCCACAACATAAATATTTAGTGGCAAAATTATTTTAACGAAGGAAGGGATGACGACGAATGTGAAGATATGGCTGGATAGACAGATGTCCTGGGAAGTTCTATCTTGTTTCATTTGGTATGAATGGAATAAGAACCCTAGAACTATTGGAATCAGAAAAAGAAACTGCATCTGGAAAAGTTTCCTGCTTTTCAGACACTGTAACTGGGTCTGCTAAGATTTGCACCATGTGGTTCCAAAGTTACTGACCTCACTACATTTCATTACATTATTGTCATTTAGCAGACCCTCTTAGCCAGAGTGAATTACAATTTTATCCATTTATACAGCTGGATATTTACTGAGGCAATCTGGGTTAAATACCTTGCCCAAGAGTACAGCCGAAGCGCCCCAGCAACCTTCAAACCCGCAGCCTTTTGGTTTTGAGCTCCAGCTACTCAGTCAAATTCAGATACTTGTAATTGTAGCAATAATTTTTTAGTCATAATTTTGGAGGTTATTGGCCATGAACATGAATATAATATATAATACCAACTGGAAATGAGTGCCTTTAAGTTGGTGAATAAGCACTGGAAGTGAGAGCATGTGTGGTGTGTCATGAGTTAATTCTAAACATCAGTAAACTAAGAAGCTCTGAGAGGAAGGAAGCATATGTGCGTCTTTCTTCTCACACTCACATTTGTTCAGTTTAGGAAACTTCCAGTTTGTGTTATTTTTTTAAACGAGTATTGGTTTTACAGCATTATCTACTTCATAGGGTGTACAGTTTGAAAGTAGAGCCTAGGAAAAATTAAGTTGCACCTTACAGCATAATTGCATGAATTAGGGTGAGTACACATTTTTTGTATTTGAAGGTCTAAAATAATCGAAGCCAACAAGGCCAGTCAATATTTTTTGCAGCATTACTGATCCGTGCAATTCTGCAGGGAGCTACAGCTGCTTAGTGCCAGCAGGGGTCAGAATACTCAGGGAATCACCGTCATGTTGAATGTTCTTGGGTGTCATGCGGAGAGGGATCTAGAAGAGCTTGACCTTGACATAAAGACTTGCTTGTTGCTTTTTGTAAGGTTTTGTAATGTCTGCAATTACAAATTCAGATTGTGATTTGTAGTACAGTTCTGAATATGGGAAATAATTATGTACATACATTATATCTTTTTCTTTTTTCAACTTTTATTTCATATTAGGTGCTTGCATGGAAAATATTGCACTAATCTTACACTCAGATTCAAATCTGCTGTAATGCTTAAGATGTCACTGCTGAACATAAAGCATTGCCAGACCAATCTGTGTGTGTAAGCTTTGATTGGTCACTGACCCCCATAAAAAAGGCACTGTTGCTAAGGCTGCGCGCTTGAGGGAGCTGCAGCTTCTGTGGCTACATCAAACTCAATCACAGGTCAAGGTTTCGGCGTCACCTTTGTGACAGGTAATGAATTATTTGTTGTTTTGTGGTCCACAGTCCGGCATGCAATCAGTGCTAAGGCTCACGCATGCACACATCCCTCTGCTAGACCACTGAGATGCACCTGGCTTTCCCAGCCACTCACGAGAAACATTCCTCGCATGCAGGAAATCACACAATGCTGTCGGGTTTTTAAGTTCTGCTTTCTGTGTGAGACAGCTTGATCTGGTATATTAATTTAATGGGGCAAAACAAAAAAAGAGTACATTCCAATTCAGGTCAGAATTCAGTACCCTGTTGAGTACATGAGGTGTGAAACAAAGAGGTGATTAGCTTTTCTATTCAAAAAGGATGTGACTTAAAACCAAAACAAAAGGTGCGGAAAACATGAGGATAAGCAGCTTTTGTGTGAAAATGATGCTTCTGAGTGATGCTATTCTGCTGGATTTTTAACACAGGACAATTTAGCACTGTAGCATTTGTCTTAAGAGAGTATGACAAGGACATACAGGGGTACTGTGTGAAGTTCAGCTCTATGTGGAAATAAATTAATCGATTAAAAACGTTAAAACATTATATAATAGATTTAAAAAGTGTGTTCTCAAAGAAAAATAAGTGCAGCACTTATTTCAACATTTTATTCCCATATAAAAACACAAACAAACATTTTGGTCTCTAAAGACTACAGGTTAAAGGACTGTAGAGACATTCATATTTTATTATTAATGACGAAAAAAGATATAAAAAATACACACCTAATTAACAGAAATTAATAATGCATAATGCATGCAATGCATTAATAAAGCATTTGAGATTTTCACAAAGGAATGCTGTAACCCTTAAACTTTTATCAAAAATGAAGGATCTACATTATTGTAACATTACTGAAATCGGCCCAAAAGTTGAAGAACTGGATTTTTAAACATAGGTTTAAAGATTAAAGTCCTGTGTAGGACACTACTGTTTTATCTTTAAAAATACAATTCATCTAAATTCCACCTGTACTTATGTCAAGCTATTTGAATTGACAGCATGCAAGCTGCATGTAGGAGTCATCTTCAAAAAGGATTTGCCTACAAAATAAAATATATAATATTGCTCTATGTAGCCATAAATGTTGACTAAGTTCATTTTTACTTTTTATTCTAATATTTCCTCCACAAAGGCCAATAAACAATAACTGTAACAATAACTGTAATGGTAGTGGTAACATGATTACTACAGATAGCACAAACCAGTCATAGAGTAAGTATACCTGACTGAACATATGTGAGCAGTTATGAGGTATGAAAGGTGTGGAAAATTTACTTTTTTTACATTTACTCCTTTTAGCATTTAATGGGAATTTATGCTACCAGAAATTTGAGGATTTTGTTTTTATAGATGGGAATAAAAACTGAAACACTGAAAGAACTGGCACTGCACTTTGACTTCCTTGAATACAGCCCGGAAATCTCGTGGGAAACTATTCTATATGTAGCACCTAGGTATTGCATTAGTCAGTGCAGAATAGAAATGTATAACGACACTGTAAATGTAACACAGAAAAAGTAGGCCTTGGCCTCAAATCAACTGAAATATTATTTGCTTCCTTTGGAGCCCCCACAGTAAATGAAACGCTGTGTTAGCAAGAGAACCTAAACAGTGTAGATGGCGGTAATTACATTTTAGCAACAAGATTTATGAGCCTTTTGGATTGCACCTGGCTCGGCAGGTCACCTCCACGGGGGTAGGTAAATCATTCCGAAAGAGTGCAGAGGAAGGAAACAGGAGGGTATCAGGAGAGGGAGAGCAGACCTGAATGCGTTAAAAGGGGTCTAGTCGTGCAGATCTCGGTATCTGCGTGCGACAAAATTCCTGTGGTACCTATCTGTTCCCGGGCAGCACCCACAAAAGGTTTCTTTGCATGAACTCTCATTACTGGAAGTGAGGAAGAGTAGGATTAGTGGGGGGGGGAACGCTTAAAGAGGAAGATTACTGGTCTTCAACGCAGAAATGCTGAAAATAACATCCCTGTCAAAATGTTAATATGCACATTTAACCAGGTTTAAAATGGGTTTAAAAAAATGTCCATTTAATACATCTGATATGGCAGGACACTTCCAAGCATGTCTGATATTGTGTTACAGGCATGGTGGAAGTATGAGGCAGCTAACTGAGAGCACCATGTATGATGGTTAGAATAATGGCTATATGCTCAGTCTGGGTAGAGAATTGCTGTGTTTCTGTACCTCTGTTGCTGCTATATTTATGGCTTTGGGAAACTGTAAAATTCATAAACTGAAACTGACTCTGGGTAACAGGAGTTTCTATGTCCTAAACGGAAAACCTTCTGAGGAGAAAAAAAAAAAAAAAGCTGTTACTCTCACTAACCAACAACTTACTCCAGGGTCTTGCTCATGTATTTCATTTATATCTCACTGTTTAATCATGCCATCCACTGTACAAAGACAGGAAAAATAAATGGCAGCTGTGAATCCGATAGAAAAACAGAATTATATCACGGAGCACTGAAGCTTCACAAAATGAGTCAGGCCTCAACAGCAAAATATGAATTAAATATTGATTTCATACTGGAGCAAAATAAATATACATGTATGAGATGTCAAGTGCTGTATTTGTTAATGATTTAGATGTAACGTGGAAGCAGCACACAGCCTGGTATGAGGACAGCACAGTAATCAAACGATTACGTTTCTGATATTGCCCAGCTGTTGGACTTCAGTTATTGACCCACTGAATCACGCACGCCCAGGAGCCTGCTTCTGTAAACCGTTCTCACTAAGCGTAAATATCACATCTCCACTAACCACGGGAAAAACACTCTCACAGCGGATCAAAGCCACTAATTAGGCCTCGTGAACAAAAAAAACATCTTGCTGCTCAGAAGACACCACTGAGAGAGCAGCTGAGATATTCATCTGTGGTTGATAGCCTCTTGTTGTGAAAACATGATCTTGGCAGACTTATTTTGCAGAGCGAGGGGCACAGAGATAAAGGTCAAATGCGAGTTCAGCTGGGGAGCGAGAAAAATTCAGCTGCTGAAACATGAATGTGAAAACTGTTGATGAACAATAAATGTTCATGACATGCGTGTGCCCTGGTTTCATTCAATAAAGGACCAGATTGTCACGGTCTGTTCAATCATAGAGTCATTTAAATATTCCTCAATAAAACAGCACCAACAGCTCACCAGTATAAGGCTAGGCTAAGACAAAATAAGATTTACAAGCATCAATCAAGATAGGACGGACAGATTAACACTTTATTTAGTGTCCTTCCAGGTGTTTTTTTTTTTGTTGCAAATTTACAGTGTGACACTTTGTATTTTCAATGCCAGGACACTGAATGTAAATTGCATTGCATTGCACAACCTTGTCTTATTATTTGAGTTATTACATCTGTATGGATGAAACAAATATGCCTAACACATATGGTCCTTTAAAAAATGTGGTATCACATGCGGTGTTATGTACAGAGATATTTTAATTGACTACACCGCTGTAGTTGATCACTCGTTCAATACACCTAATTACAAATAATTAAGTACGTTAGCCTTAAGTAAGCCTTAGACAGTAATTAGAGACACCTAACCTAGTGTTTCCCAGAATGAAGTCCAATACGACACTGACATTCAAAGGGTGCTGCTATATATCACAGAGGCCCAAGGGACCAAGCCCATAAAAGGATTTCCTTCACAGTCACCACCTCACACATGAGGAATAATTAATTTGTGCATAATAACATTCCAACAATCCCAATACTCCTGTTTCCATGTAAATTTGGTAAATATGTACAGATATTTTATTGGTCATTAAAAACAGATGTCTGGGCAAAATCAGAAAAGGAAGAAATAATTAACTGCATATGAGAGCGCACCAGATGTATTTTAATAGTATTTTGATAATAGACAAATAAGGGAAATTCCCAACATTTTACAAATCAAATGAACTCTCACATTTCCTGGGCCATTTCATAATTTACAAATTACAAAACATCATATTATTATTATTTATCATTTATTTCTTATTATCCTGGTATTTCCATATAAACTAATTAAAAATGGCTCAATAAAAGACATAATGAACACATGGAAGCTCATGGAAATCACATTCAGAAGTAGTGGGAGTAGAGTGTTATTACTCATCTGACACTGTAGGGGAACAAACTGAAGGAAATCCAGCCCAAATGGCATTAAAGTGGGTGGATATTTGGGTTTAAACAGAAAGCCAGAGAGAGATGCTGGCCGTTTGGAACAGTAGCAATACCCCCTTTCACACAGTCACTGAAAATGAGTCGAAAGGAAACTCAGGTAAAACTCAGGTAAAGGTCATTGACTGTGTCACACTCACCTGGGAGAGGGTTCCGGCTGAGGCTCCTTCCTTTAAAATCAGAGGGAGAGAGAGAGAGAAAACACACACACACACACACACACACACACACACACACACACACACAGACACATCATTGCCACTCCACCATCACCTCTAAATTACCCTCACTTTGACACCATTTCTACTTTGATGTTATCTGCATGTTCAGGCCACACCAGGTAAATTAAGGAGACAGCAAAGTTGCTTAGGGGCGTTTCACACAAGATCAGTGTCAATAGTTTCCCTCTTAGTTAACATTTGGTATATAGACTTTATAGTCAATAAGTACTTAAAAAGGAAGTCCTCAGAAAGGAGTGGAAGGTTCCCACTATACACAAAGCTTTTTATATCTTTGTATGTCTAACTAGACTCTTTCCCTGGTCATCTGTCAGCCACCACTTAGGGAAAAAAACCTTTCCTGATTATACCAGTTTATTATATACCTATGTCATGCAGTACTATGAAAGACACTGAACACTTTCATATTTGACACTTCAGTGATCAAACAGTACTTCCTGAAATTCAAAACTCCATTTAAGCGTTCATAACAAGTTGTACTGTATTTGTCAGCTCTAAACGGAATACAGTGATGTTCTTGACCTGACCTGAAAGACAGCCCAGACTTGCTCTTCAGATTACGCAGAAGGTCCAGCTGATTCAGAGGAGGGATAAGTCTGCAATATACATATAACAGATACATTTTTCATTATCTAGCTGGTGATACTTGTACACAAGATAACTCATGTCATAGAAAGTGATGGCATTCATAAGTGGCAATCATAAGTAATTAAGACCTTCTCCGTCTATCATCCTAAATTATTCTGGAGGCACCATTCAGATTTTGTGTAGGCATTATGGGGGCAAAATATGTAAGTAAACTTTAATAGTTTGTTATAATAGTTATTAGACATAAGCATTTCCCAGTTTTGCTGCAGTTGGAGTCAGGCTGCTTTCAGAATTTCCACGCAGAATTTCCATGCAAATTTGGAGGGAGAATCATCAGGTGAAACTTGAAAACGATTCAATGATTAAATGATTCAGATTCAAGTCATGAAGAAACGATTTAAATTCATAGATCAGGTTTTTTTTTTATCAGATCATCCTCAGCATCAGTGGATGTCATTGCTATAACAAGACAAGAAGTTTTGCTGTGATCATGAACAGATTTCTCTGTATTCAGAGAGGCTGTGACTACTTTGCATCTAGTCATTTTTAAAAGAGCAGTAAAAGTTATCAAGGAGCCCTTTTTCACAGCAGATGGCAGTGTCTTACCACATTTTCCAAAGTGTAAGGACCCCCCCATCCTGAACTCAACAGACATGCTGGGAACATTAATGTGACCACATTGATTATAAGACAATCTGAAAATGATGGGCTCTTTAGGAATGGTTTGAATACTTGAGGTTTAATCAATAGTAAGTCTTTAATACTGGTCACAGTTAACTTGCCCAGAGGGAAAGTTGTAATTACAACACACAAGTTGACATATACTTCAATAAATATTTTGCAGAAACTAAGGCTCCACAGTAAAGAGCAACATGGGCAAGCTCCTCTATGCAATAAAGAATGAAGAATTTGGTTTAAAACCTCATCATTTTATGGTGTTTTTAAATAAGAGTCGCAAAATATTGTGATGTCTGTTATAAGCATGAGCATGACTGTTCATTTGCAATAATGAATTCCATTAATATAGTGTCTTTCACGCCATTTAAGGAGCCCGGTGCACTTTACTCTGAAGAGGAGATTATGCACTATAATTGCAGCTATATATAGCTATACAGCTTCTGCACAGGGTGACTGACCTCAACCATCATGTGACTAACAGCCATTGGGGGGGATGCATGGCAGCCATTTTGCACCAGAGCTTTCACCACACATTAGCCAAGGTGGAAAGGGAGAGGTCTATTTAACTAATTAAATTGGGGATTGATTAGATTGGCCAGATGTCGACAGCCAAGTTGGGAATTTGGTCAGAGCAAGTAAGGAACCCCTCTTTCTCTGTGTAGTAAGTGCAAAGGAATCTTTAATGACAAAGTGAGGCAGGACATTGACTTAAGATCTCATCAAAAATACAGCATCTCCTACAGCACAGTGTTCCCATTGCTGTGCTGAAGACATAAGGTCCCCCGCTTATTGACCCACCAGCAATAACTGAAGTGGCACCCTGATTTTACCAGGAAATACCACATCCGAGTACAAACCAAGCTTAGCCCGAGTTAGCGTGAAACACATCCTGAGGCTGAAATGATAGAGTAGTGGATTGCTCATTTTTCACTTTGTAACAGGTATTTTAAAGGTACACTGCTTCCGCTTCTCACAAGGCCTGACGTACATAGTTACAGAGTATTCATTTCTGCAGCAGAACATGCAAACGGCCCCAGCAGCACACTCATTCTCCAGAAACGATCATCTTTCATTTAAACTGAGTATTGATTATTTCGTGAGATGTGCGTTTTCTCCTGTTCCAGTACTGTCATCCCAACAGTAGAGTCATCGAAACTACAGCCCTCATGTTTCTTTGACCTCCCCCAAGATCTTTGATCTACCCCCAAGACAGATTCAGAAATGACCCTATCATTACTAAGCGGAGGTATCTGTTGTAATGACGACATGAAGCACTACTGGAAAAATATGCATGCACCTACATAACCCTCAACTATAAATTACCAGAATCTGAAGGGCATTAAAACAGAGGGGGTTGTTTTGGTACAAATTAGTCATGTATCACGCACTCTTCAGTACAGAGCACACTGCTCACATAGTGCCTGTGAAGGCCATATGAAAGTAGGTTAACAGCATGGGGGCACGTATGAAAGAAGGCAGAAGCATTGAAGGACAGAGGCCATCAACAGGGGCAAATACATCTGAGTGAAGCACAGGACATTGCAGGGATGCAACAGACAGAATCTGAGATTCCAAACAAGCAATTTTCCTTGGACAAACAGAAGAATTGGTTAGTCTTTCCTACTGTAAACTATGTGTAAGGAATCTCCAGTACCACCCTGTGCATTCTTTAATTATATCCACATTCCCCAGAGTGGTGAGGAGGCCAAAGGCCATAACCATCTTGGAAGTGATTGGGAGTGGTCGCAGTAAGAGCACACTACTCTGAAGGGATTTTATTGATCTCTGGGTCCTCCACTGCAGCTGCTATGGTCAAATTGTCTTTGTATAAATATTAACCCTTCCCAGAATCAATAATCTGGAGAGAATATCAATATAGTTTCCTTGGTATTACATTGGATCATTTCTTTGTGTCGAGGTGAGCCCTGTCCTTGGGGGGGTTGGTGTCCGTCAACCTCACTGCCTCAGCAACCACCCCCCTTAGGCCTCGGGAGCACAGTTCATTTATTATAAGTTTTAATGGCTTCAATTAGTGTTAGAAAAGTCGACTGCATCTCCACTGTCCACATGACTGTGCCAAGAGTGACCAATGGATATTTTTTTTTTCTTTTGATGGCAAAAATGACAATCCAATCCCTAAAATGAAATCCTATACCATATATTTGAGTTTGAACAAATAAGCTAATTATATCTGAAACCAGATTCGATTGTGTACCAATTAGAAGCAGAAAAAGGATGACGGATGGAGAAAGAAGGAAGTTGATGTAGTTGGCATGGGTTTAATCAACCTATAAGGCAACATCCATCTGGGAAAGTAGGTAGGGCCTGGAATCAATCAGCCATTATTGATAAATAACAGAGAAATTGAGCTGTCAGGCCCCAATAATGGAAAATCAATCAAGATTAAATGAGAGTGTCATGTGACTATCTGAATTCTGACATTTGTTTCTGAAATTTGTCTTTTGATCACAGGTACCTAGATACTCCTTTACAGAGTGATGTCTTAATATTTTTGTTTCATGTTTGTTTTCATGTTTGTTTCTTAACGGGCAAAAGCAACTTTCATCCCTTGCAGATTAAAAAGATAAAGAGAAAAATGAGTGAGACAAGAATTTTTTCTATCAATCCATTAATGAAACATGTTTAAGCAACATGTTTCAGTGTAAATGTTACAGTTACCATTAAAATAAAGCCATTGAGGTAATAAAGTTTCCCTGTAAGTTGTTTAGGGAGACATAATTTCTCATAAACCACAACACTAACAGCAGGAAAAGAGGATAGATGGATAAGCAGAGCTCTGTGAGTCATCAGCCCAGTGTAACCCAACACTGTTTGTCAAAAGATAAACTAATATAGCCAGTGGAGACAGAGAGCATGTTACTGTCAATTTGTATGCATATGATGATAAAAGTCCATCACAAAGTGTACCAAAGCACAGTTCCTCTGACTATCAAATAAAAAGGGAATTCATTATGCTCCAAATCAGGCCCTTCTCACTTTCAAGGTATGGCACAGAAACCCCCACTGTGAACTCTCTGTAAATCAAGCAAACCAAGTGATTTTTAAAGCATTGAACCATTTGTTCAACTCAAACCCACAGGCCACAGACATGGAGTCAGAAAAAAAAGGGTCTGGCTTCTTATTCACTCTGGGTTTAAGAGCAGGTACAGGCAATACCTGTACATAGGGACGGACACAGTCCTCTCGTAGTAATCCCAAGTTGACTGCAGGTCTGTCCGTGTGAGGTTTGTGGCATAAAACCTCCATGCGGCCTGGTTAGGAAACAGTTTTAAAAAGAAGAGTAAGCTCAACTTCCATCTATTTTATAGCTATGTAATATCCACATGCTCTATCATGCATACATTCTGTGCATGTGCATGCAGGAAATGATGTCATAATGAACCAGTTTATTAAATGTACACCATGCTCAGAATAGTGGAGTAAATATACTCAGACCTATGTATTGTATTGAGTGCAGTTGCTATACTTAGACGTATGTATTGTGTTCACGCTGGACTGACTATTAGACCAATGTATTCAGAGTAGAGTCACTATACTCAGACTGATGTACCATATTGCATTCAGCGTGGTGTTTTGCTATAGCTCACCTGGATTAGACCTGCTGCAGGATTTCGACGCTTCTCAAAATGTTTCTGTCTGTGTTGCTCCTGTACCTTCAGGGCAAACCCTGAACCCAAGATTCCCTTTCAGAGACAGAAAAACAGGCTGTCAAAAAGCATTTCTATCAGTGATCATAACTGTTTATGGGCTTAGGTCCCACTGTTTTAAAAGCTATATCTGTATCTTGAGGTGACACAGACACCTAATTTTCTTTTTATTCCTAAATTTAAGCAAAAGCCTTTTTTACATTGCTGCTCAGTTTCTGCATGTCTTTTAAATGCAAACAGCATTGGGCCCTTTTAGCAAAATACCTCTTTGAGGACCATTTACCGGAAAATCAGAGGACTTACTGCTGGAAGTGCAAAAAACGACACTCCGATCAGAGTAAAGGTCGCGGCAAGAAGCCGTCCATTCCATGTGATTGGGTACTTATCACCATAGCCAATAGTAGTCAGGGTGATCTGCAAAAGAAAAAATATATATACATATATATTTGACACATAGCACATAGCTCCTCAATAATCAATATCTGAGCTTTTCCAGCAAAGCTAAATAGACAGGGCTAAATCTTGACTTGACCATTAATCTTTCACAACCACGGCTATTATTTTCTCTGAGGCATTTTGGTGTAATTGGTCTTGAGCATAGGCAGAGTATGACAAATCCAGTAAGAGCTGGAAATGACACACCGGAAATCTAATTCCAAGGTTCATCATTGGGGTAAACTACTGTAATTCCCTGTTAACAGGTATTGCATGCAGTGTTTTCTGTACAGTCCATCTATCAAGTCTTAAAAAAATGACTTACAAGTCCCCACCACAGTGCGTCCGCATAGGTTTCAAATTGATTGTTGTCTTCTTTCTCAGCCAAATACACCAGGAAAGAAGCCAGAATGAGGCACAGAAATCCAATGTACCAAGCAGTAATCAGCTCCTGCAAGACACAGAAGGGCAGCATTATAGTTTCTCCTCCGCAGGTACTAGGGCACATTCCTTCAAGAACTTGCACACCATGGTCCCCTCTAAGTCGTGCAAGGAAAACTTTTATTAGATGAACTACATTATTACATTACATTACATTATTGGCATTTAGCAGATGCTCTCATCCAGAGCACCTTACATCACTTACAGTTTTTTTTGTACAATGTTATTCATTTATACAGCTGGATATTTCCTGAGGCAATTCTGGGTTAAGTACCTTGCCCAAGGGTACAGCAGCAGTGCCCCAGCAGGGAATCGAACGAGCAACCTTTCGGTTACGAGTGCTGCTCCTTAACCACCATGGACTGACACCAAAGACGCATATTAAAAAAGCGACCTTGATGAATTGATGCCACTGTCCATGTGTCAAACTGAGTGGGCAATCCATGTTACTCCACTACCCACCCCCAAGGATCGGAGAAGAGTATCTAGCACAACAGAGCTTTTACCTGACTGGAATCTAGCCCAACTCATCAATATCTTTCCCCTGTCCATGGAGCTGGGAACACAGGCTAATTATATTTGAGTTTGCTTGAGCTATGTGTCAGTATAACTCTAGATGTTAGCAGTGATAACTATCTGGGTTTGCAGAGTTTGCATAACGCCAAGGTACGTGACAGCTTTGCTTCTGTCAGTGTAAATAACAATTGCTCTGGCCTCATTTTTCCAAAATGGGCAGCGGTCCAAATACCTCTTCCATCCTGGTCGGTAATCAACGAAAATGTATATAGTGAAAAAAGGCTTGCAGATTTAAAAAATGCAATCCTACTTTCTTCTTGTTGTGGACAGTAGATGTCGGAGAACAGCAGTACTTCCCCTGTGGCCTGTCATTCTAAAAAGTGCTCAAAGAGGTCTAGTGTAGGAGTCCCTCAAGTTTTTTAACAACACTTTGGGTGGTACCACGATAATATAATATCCAAGGAAAGGGGTTTTAGTTGGAAACGCCAAGCATTTGTACATCAGCCCTGTAAGGGCCACTGACTCACTGTTTTCATGGTACATCAACAGTATTGCTGTGATTTATATCCTCTCCCAGACTGTCTCCAGAGAAGTTCAAATTAACGTCAGGATCCAATTAGATCCGGTAATTCTGTAATGTTATTGAATCTATTATGACTGTGGCTAATCACTTCAAAATCAATGTAAAAAAATGTAACAAAATTAAATCCTGAATTCATTTTTTTTGTCTTGCATTAGCCTACTTTACAATTGGAAAGTAGGAAAAGCGTGCATTGTTGCACTGTACTGTTGCACTGTACTCATTTTCCTACTTTCAAATTAAAAAAATGGACATAAAAGCGTGCAGACCAAGCAGGTAGGCTTATTCGTTATCCTACCACTTTATTAACTGAATATGTAACTGCAGAATACACACCCGCTGCAGTCACTTTTGGCCAATAGCACCAGTTCCCACCAGCATTAAAAGTTTTGCCTCATCCACGAATATAGGGCAATTTGCATTTTTAATACACTTATACTTTGGGGAAAACTGCTTTACATTTGAGTCGATTTGGTTTCTGTTAAATGATACATTAAAGGTTAATTACTAAAATTTTCTGTGCCTGGAATGGATTTGGGCTGTAGGAAGAAGTCCCGGTAAAATTCAATAAGAGGAAAGGAAGCAGGTCTCCCCAGCCTACTGCAGCAGCCCAATCCATTTGCTCTGGCAGTTTCCCAGAATGTCTCATTAGAATTTCTGCTCTTTGACGCCCCTCTTAATTCCTCTTAGGCAGTATTACACATCTCCAGGGACTGACAGAGAGGGGAAAACATTACTTCAAAAGATTGTGTCCCATCACTCAACATTAGTTTTGGGGTGTGGACCAAACCCAAATTTAGTGATGATCATTCAGACATGCCCTACATTTTTGCCAGGATATACAGGTATTGTTTGATGCTACACAGTAAAATTTATACAAAGGTCATTGTATGTGTAAAAAAGACAATTTTGAAGGTTTGAAATAAGGATGTCAACAAATATCCGGGTATTTGGTTAGCCATTATTGTCTGTCAAACCAGTGAATCTTTTAGGAATAATGCACATTAAAAAGGAAAAATGTATCAATTTTGCATGGCAGGATTCTTAAACTAAAACATGAACCAAAATTAGCTTGAAATTTCTGATGTTTGATATTTTTGATATTTGCTTGACAAATATAAATAATGAATTTGATGCCTATGTATGAATTTCTTTTAAAAAATGGCTACTTTGAAGAATCTGAAATATATGATAGTTTTGATGTGTTTAACACTTTTTTGGTCGCTGCATAATTCCGTTTGTGTCACTTTATAGTTTTGATGTCTTTACTATTATTCTAAAATGTGGAAAATAGTGAAAATAAAGAAAAACCCTTCAATGAGTAGGTGTGTCCAAACTTTTGACTGGTACTGTATGGGTGGGAGTATACATCATGAAACCGTGTCGTTGTCCCCAGCTAAAGCTAAATGCCCCCGTCCACGCCCCCAAGGTCTCACAGCCCCCCCGCAGGTTTTCCCCTGCCTCAGCAGTGGGCGTGGTCACCTTGCTGTGTGCGTAGACCACCGATCCCAGGAGCTTCCAGGTGCCCCCTCGCCTGTCCATGCGTATCATCCGCAGAATCTGCAGGAAGCGCAAACTCCGAATGGCCGAGGTGGCGAACACGTTCCCCTGGGTGCCCGCGGCCAGCACCGAGATGGAGGCTATCAACACCATGATGTCTGGGGAGGAGGAACACGCTCGGTTTAAGCATACACGTGCCTGAAAGGATTTCAGACAAACCCAGAGCAACACCATGGAGTTTTTTAATATTAAACTACACATCCAACACTGTAATAATAATTACAAAATACAGTGATGTTGTAAATATTTCAGTAGAGTACAGTAGAAGGAAGCAACATTAAAAAAAAATAGGAAAGCTATATGCCTTTTGTGGATACCTTAGTGATTCTATTGCACTCATTTTTCATTTGATTTCAACATCATCTTAAACACAGTGACATACATACTGCAATTACTGATAACAATCAATAAAACCGATGGCTTTTAGGTTCAAATGTCTGGATAAAAAGGTCCTATGTGATCAAATGCATTACCCATGTAATCTGCTGCCACGTGTGACATTAAGGTCGAATATTCTGTTTCATGTTCAGGGGCCTTGCCCTCTGGCAGCAGAGAGACTGTGTGTGTGTGTGTGTGTGTGTGAGAGAGAGAGGGAGAGGGAGAGGGAGAGGGAGAGGGAGAGAGAGGGAGAGGGAGAGAGAGAGGGAGAGAGAGAGGGAGAGGGAGAGGGAGAGAGAGGGAGAGAGAGAGGGAGAGGGAGAGGGAGAGAGAGGGAGAGGTTGGCAGTATCTTGACAGCGTACGCAGGGAGGCCTCCCTTGCTCACCGATTACGCAGAAGGGCTTGCGGGCGAATTTGAGTCTCCCCCGCCATCCTCTGTAGCGACAACAGCACCCGGCCGCCCAAATCCTCACGATGTACTCCACTCCGAACACCACGATAGTCACGATTTCCTGCATGCGCATGCGCGCACACGCACACACACACACACACACACACACGCACACACGCAGACGCACACACAATGTTTTGTGTTACTGTATCTCACCGCTATTTTTAGAAATAGCGGAATAAGAAAGTAAAGATGTTTTGTTAATTTGTCATGTTAACTTGTCATAACTTTGTTAATCTGTCTTGTTAATGGTGTCAATGCTGTCATGTTAACAACAATGCAATTATCATATTCTTCAGTGCAGAGCCAAGCAAAAAAAAGCAATCATGCAAAACAGCAAGTACATATAAAAAAGAGAATGTCTTCTATGACGTATGTACATCTGCACATCTATGTAGGTCTATGTATAACTGCAAACATACCAGTATGTACAAGGCGTCCTCTGAACTTTTCTCATATTCCTTGATGGTGGAGAATACAGACAGGACAAGACAGGAGAAGACCAGGAGAAAACTGAAAGGAGAAAACAAATATAAATACAGGCATTATATATTCATGGTAAACAAAGAAACAGTTACATCTCAATACAAAATAATAAAAATGTTATTTTTTTCATTATTATCATTCAGCTTCATTAATTACTGAAAAAAATATACACGACTCAATTATATTTTTTCGCTTTTGTGAATGTGTAGTATCCCTTTGAGTAAATAAAAAATTGTAATAGTTTATACTAGTGAAATATTTAAATTTGAAAATCCAATCTCTTTGACAGTTAAATTAACAGTATTCCCTACAAGTGAAAAGAATAGGAGTCACTTATATAGTGACACTCCTCAGAAATAGTATTATATCACTGGTGGACAGAGTCAATGTATTTTTGTTAGTCAGTATAAAGATTACTCAATCCAATGAAATTATTGTGCTATTAAATGGACACAACTCTAGCACTCAGACATGAAGGTGCAATGCCCTAGTGATGATTAAACTTATATATTACCACAATATTACACATATTACTCCATCATAGAGAACCCACATGAGGCGCTGAGTTTTACTGATAACACAAGGTCCCCATTATAAATGCATTACGCCACAGGTAGGTTTCATTCACTGGCCTCAGCTCCGTGGTCTTAATTAGCTGGCTGGTCACAGTTTTCATCTAACGATGGCCATATTCAAGGGGTTTTAATTACATCAAAGGCTATAACTTCTGAGAGATCTGCTGTCAGTCACTGATGTATGTTTTATCATTAAGCAGACAGGAACTTGACTTAGTGACTGCCAGAACATCATTTCCTAAATGTATGTTTGTGATAGATGGGCTGGTCATTTGATACAGAGGGCACGGTTTTTCGGCTCTAACTTTTAGTTTAGTCAGCTTTATGCTTAAACATAAACAACGCTGCACCGCAAACATCTGCATTTCAGTTTCAAACTGAAATCAATTTAAAAGTTACACTTTTTAAGTACTGTAAAAAGAAACGCTTTTGACAAAAAAACTGCAGAAGACTCCAATGAGGCAAAAAATATGCCTCATAAAATAATTATGCTCACTAAAATATTTTGATATCTTCTGTATTACCATCTATTTCAAAAATCATAGGTTGTAAAATGAACAGAAACGATTCATGTTGATACCTGTTACTTCAAAATAAGTCATATATATCAATTTTTATTATTTGCATTTTTTTTCTTTTGCATTTTTACCAACTTTTAAAAGTCAAAAATTGTTCAACATGAAAAAGAGGTTCTGCATTGTGGCTTCTCTTCCCTGCCATCCAGAACCTTTCTCTCTGCTGTGAAGTATTATATCCGAGCATATCAGACTATCTGGTAAGAGTTCCAGCACATTTCATTTTCGAAAATTGTTCATTTAAGCTTGTCACCACTGCAACAATAACTGCTGAACCTACATAGGAGCACGGGGCATTCCAACGATGTACACGCATGCCTACCAATTTTCCACACTGCAAGTCCCAGAACGCACCAGGAGGCAAATGCCATTGGAGGACAGCCACATCTACCTGACACTATCTGAGTCACTCATTGGCTCACAAGTAGGTTCCAGACTGACAAGGGGACCTTGGCCAAGGTACCCACCCCTCTCCCCAGTGGAACAAAGCCAGTTTGCTCCATCGATACAGGCTCCTGGTCATTGCCAGCAACATGATGTGGCTGGTTTTGAACCTGAGCCACAGGGCTCAGCCTGTGCTTGAATGAAATGCTTTCATAGTCTGAGCTACCCAGGAGCTCTAGCCATATACCAAACTTTTAATTCACATTACATTTGTGGTTAACCTAAGAATCCATTGAATTTTCATCAGTGAATCAACATTTAGCCTCTGTCTAACTTCTTTGCTTTGATGTTAACACAATTAAGCAAGTGTTAAAGTATATTTCTTGCACATCATTCTAATTTTAGTAGCCATCAGTCTCATTAATGTTTGCAAGATATTAGTGTGCTACAATTACATCAAATAGAAGCCAGAAACTCCAAAAAAAAAAAAAAAAATAGCTGAGATGCCAATCTTTTGTTTACTCACGAGCAAACAAAGCCTTATCTACCATTTTGATTCATTTTAATTCGACCAGCCTGCTACGGCCATTAGTTAGCAGTGCAGTTCAAAACAGACATTGTGGACAGTGTATTAAGTGACACTAGATGCAGGCCCCTAATTATAGAACATTGATTTGAAATGCAAGACGTGGGTCAATATGTCGACCTGAGGGCAATGTACACCACATAGGCCCCGGTCCTCCTCGTAGGACAAAGATTTTGTGAGGAACATGTATGGACACATGCAGAGAGTGTAATCTCCTCATGAAATTCTATCTCACATCTAAGTAGTATTCAGTATGTGTAGCAGTGACCATTAGGATCACACGCATTAAAATTAATGCGGCTGACAAAGATTTGTATCAGATAACTGAGATGTTTCATGAATATTACAAAACTGAGACAAGTTTGCCAGCCCAACTCTTAAGCCTGTATCCAATATAAATGCAAAGGGCTTTGTTATTTTTAGTTTTGAGTTTAGAGTAGCAAGTTATAATTATTATTTCTCTGCATGACATTGCAGTCCTTCAGAATTTACAGAAATTTACAAAAAAAGTGATAAAATCAAAAAATAAAATGAAACATTTTCCAAAACTTTTTGTTCAAATTCAGAAATCCGTTAGAATGAACAACCAGCCAGTGTCTACCCCATACCATTACCAGCAATAGCATTAGGCTTTACAGAATACAGTGCACTGACAGCGGGCTGAATTTCATCGGTCAGCTGACCACACCAAAGCAAGCTGAGGCAGATTCAGCCAGACAGCCTGGACGAAAGAAAAGCCAGTCAGCATCTGCAGCAGCAGCCCGATTATCCCAGACCTGCACCGCGTCTACACTGCCAGCTCAGAAAAAAAAGAAAAACAAGAACACGCAGCCTGGATAGAGGCCCCACTGAAAGCCATACGATGCCTTACAGCCAGTAGTGGAAGGTTTTTTTTTTGTTTTGTTTTTAAAAGCACTTCCTCGATGGATCGTCCTGCAATCACCCCCAATGGCAGCTTTTTCCACAGTAAGATACAGTCATTAATTCTTCTCCCAGGTTCCCTCTCCTCTGCAACACCGTCTGGGGTTGACCGAGCAAATCGGCAATCAATTACGGCATCTCTATCAGCCCCAGCTCCCCTCAGAGGGTCTGGTGTTGCCTGCGTTGTGCCGGATAATTTTGATTGCACAGAGCAGGGAGTTGCAGGAAGGCTCAACATTGCAATTTGTACAACAAATAAGTGCAACAAAGGTCACATCAACCTGATTTAATGGTAACGCTTTTAAGTCCTGTTCTTTAAACTGACTGCATTTGGATCGAATTCAGCTTTTCACGTTTGATGTTATACAGCGTTATGCACAGACTACCTAGGCTAAATTACAACTGGTCTGAACTAGTGGGGGGACTCCTTGATAATGTAGTTTTGTTTAACCTGTTTTAACAGTGGGAGTGTACAGCGCAATGCCTTACATGAGACAGGTTGTATGTTCTTTCATGTGGACATGTGCTAAAGTGTACAAACACAAAATTGTGGCTACTGCAGTTAAACTGGTATTGAGCACAAAGTAATTGTGTAATTGTGTGCAGATCCTAAGGAATATATTCATTCCCTATGCTTTGCATTCCCTATGCTTCTGCAGAATCAGAAGCAGACTGGCCAAAACATTTTCTGATACTTTCTCCACGTGTGCATTATTTTTACTACATTTTATTACTTATTTTATGCTGCGTAACAAAACAAAATAACTGAACATTTTATATGGAACCCGCTGTGAAACCGCCCTCTCTTTTTTCACTTCATTTACAGAAGTGTATTTTTGCAAACCTTTCCTTTTACACTCATTCTGAGTTCACACTCATCTGAAAATCTGTTAAAAATATCAGGGTGGGAAAGTGCAAGAGTCAAGGCCCTGTTACAGGCTACAATGCTGCAACAAGCCATGAGGCACTGAGGTGACCAACAACCAACCTCAGTCCTGTTACAACAGGGGCCAGTGTATTCTGGGAAATGAAGTCACTAAGCATTTAAAGGAAGAACTCCAGACAAGTATTACTTTCTTAAAGATCTCTCTAGACCTACGGCCCTATGTGAGAATAGGAGAATAAGTAGCTATGCTGGAGAACACGCATACAGGAGGTCATGAGAATAAAGTGACCTATAATTTAGTAATTTAACACTGTGGGCTCTCAAATGTGTTGGTGTTAAGCTGGCAAAATGTATTTCAGGTGAACAAAAATACATTTTTGACAGTATTTTCACAGTATTATGGTGCTGTATGATTATTTCACCCTAAACATACAATCTTATCCAGAGTGACTTACATAGGTTACAATTTTATCCATTTATACAGCTGGATATTTACTGAGGCAATTCTGGGTTAAGTACCTTGCCCAAGGGTACAGCAGCAGTGTCTGAGTGGGGAATCAAATCAGCAACCTTTCAGTTACAAGCCCTGCTCTCTACCACTACACCAGACTGCTTTCCCTAAACCAGCCATCCCAGACTACCCACAGAATACCTTTCTGCCACCTTGTTATGTGTCTTTGAACACTATCAACACTGTACAAAAGATCAAGCAGCAAATGATAACTGCAGCACTATCAGTAACCTATTACAGGTTACCACACAGAAGCCAGTACAGAAATGTTTTCGACCTCTTTGAGACAAAACATCTTCCCTTTTCTGATTCTATCATCTGTCCTTAATGCTGGAAAATTAAGAGTTTAGAGTTTAGTTTTCTTCATGTCAGTTGTTAAATTTTATGATATTTGAAAAACATATTAAAAATATATTTCAAAATAAATATATATTCAAATATATTGGTGGGCATACCCTATAGGCCCTTTTCAGTGTTTCTCACTGAAAGAACCACTGGACCCCTGAGATTTGACTCACTGTAGACATTTTCTTCTGTACCATTCAAACATACAAAACTCTGATACTTCACCAGGTCCCACACCAAAGGCATGTTTTGCACTCTTCCCTCGTAGTATCATCTATTGATTTTTCTGTCTTAATCTTCCTGCTGTATATGCTTAAGCACCTCACACAACAGTTACTATTAATCCATTTACCCAATTAAAAAACACTAATTCTACACATTCACAGTAGCATTGAACATATTGTACTACAGCTGGCATTTACTTTGTATACTTGCTCCTGCCTAGCTATCCATATACTGTACGAGTACAATACACCAAAATATTTTAGTAAACGCACCAGTCATTACAGAAGAAAAAGTGATCACCAGAAACTTTCTCTCTGATTTACTGAAATTATGATGCAAAATAAATGATGACTTCATGCTGCAAGACAAATTCCTAATCAGTGTTTTTGTTTTTTGATGTTTGTTTTGTTTTTGATGTTTTAAAATAGGTAATCATTACAGACCTAATTACTGTGTAAGTACGCATGAATAATCAATCAGATTAAAGTCTACCTGCCTCAACAGACAGGATGCCTCAGCCGGAGCTGCTCTGTATCTTATGATGCCCCTTCCCCAGATACTGCTAGATGCCCCCCCCCGGCCTGTCCGAACTAACCACGACATCCCCTGACCGCCACACCACCCCTAGACTCTAACTGATGCAATGACCTGACTTTCATGTTATTCCACTGTTAACATTACATTATATTATCGTCATTTAGCAGATGTTCTTATCCAGAGTGACTTCCATAGCCTACAATTTTCACATGTTGTCCATTTATACAGCTGAATATTGCGGCAATCTGGGTTAAGTACCTTCCCCAAGGGTACAACAGCAGTGCACCAGCGGGAAATCGAACCAGCACCCTTTCGGTTACAAGTCCTGCTCCTTACCACTATGCTACACTGCCGCCCAGCTGCTCAACTGCTCGAATGTCTTACCAGAGTCTCAAGACTGTCTTTTCCTGGGCTCAGGGAATCATTTTCTACACACATCCCTCCCCACGGAGCTGGCCCTTGGTACTCCCTCTGGGAGCCCTCTGGAAAGTGCACTCTGCTCTGTGTTCGGCACTTTGCAACAATTTCCACTCTAAAAATGTATTATAACAAAAATTGACTGATTGGTAATGGTGTCTCCCAGGAAAAAAAAAAAGCATAATGTAATTTCCTTCTGCCTGTCTTGAAGACTCCCTTCTCGATTACAGTACATTTGTATTTAAGCTGCATGTTTCACTTGTGTGCATATCACAGCATCTCTAATCAAGAGGTTATTGACTCCAGCCGCCACAGTAAACTGCTCGTTCTATCTGATTTGAACTCGGGTCCTCTTTATACTCCTGCAGTGCTCTCCATCTCTGTGATAATTATGCAGGGACTCAACTCCCATTCGAGTTTTGTAACAGCAGCAAGGTTCATTTGTGCCTCTCCTTCGACCCTACGTGTCTGAACTCTGCGTTCAGAACTTACCGCACTCGTGACCGAGAGACACATTTTGTTCCCTTAAAACCAACGTGTTTAATCTGTAGATGTAGAGAGACCTGTGCTATTTTTATCCCCCCAAGATGTGCAGAGCTTTGAAATATTCATTGGGGGAAAAAAAGGGTGAGTATGGTAGTGATGGAACACAGTAAACATGGGCTCCGAGGACCAGGCAAAACCATCTGCACACTCACAATTGTGGAAAGCACCACTCTGCATATTTCCATTGTAATTATATTATGTTAATATTTGTAGGTATTGAAAGATTAGGCTCAATTAAACACAGGATCTAGTATTGGTGGAAATGATGGTATAAACCAGGTGTTTGTTCATGGTATGAAAACATTCTGCGCAGTTAAGTTTCATATAGATACTGTACGTCTCCCATGCTAACATGGGATAATTTGACATTTGCCGGTTTTCCTGTTCCTGCTGCAGAGCGGACTAATGCTGGTGTTGTGCTTTTGCATCTCTAGGGAGTGCAACTTTACACAAAGGCCTTCTTCTCTTTCACCACATATTCGGCAGTAAGAATGAAGACGCATCTCCAGGCTCTTTCTAGATGCGATATCAGTCATTATTGCTCAACTGTTATAAAGACTGCACCAGCAACTGAGTTTAACAAGATAATTCATTGATTAACTTCTAAACAGTATTTAACACGTATCACAGATTGAAGAGTTCTGAGAAAAATTAAACATAGTGTTACAGCAATTACTAACCAAGCCATTACAACTGAATCTGGGGAGCAGAAAAGAAAAAACATAATTCATTTGGGCAAAATAAAACTGGTACTTTGGGTAGAGAAAAAAGTATTCAGATAAAACATTCAGAACAAAAGCAGCAACCTCTTGAACAATCCTCTTACACACACAGACATACACACACACACACACACACACACCAGGCATTTCACACAGAACGCACACATCCCAAGCAAAGTGCACTTACATGCAGCTGATGGTTAAATTGAGAATAAAACAGAAGAAGGGGCTTTTAAGAGCTGTGTCCTGTACCGGCGCTGCACTCACCCTGCCCTGATGTGACAGGGTTTGTCCCACCAACCACCTCCCCTGTCACTTCCCATGTTAATGCCTTTCACACCAGCCCCCATTAACAAGAGGGGAGGTTACAACGGGACAGCACAGGGAAAATACTAACTAGAATAATTACACCTTTTGTGTTACATTTTTAAACCCAGTTCTCAACTAAAAATTGTTCCACGACAAAGCAGTTTAAAATAAGGAGGGCCGTTTACTTAGTGCACCCAAATATTCAATACCCAAACATTCAGCTATTGACAGATGCTTTAAAAGTAAATACATGCACATAGATGTATAGATGTACTGACATGCGCAAGATGAAATTCAGGGGTATTGCTACCACCTTTCAGACTGACAGAAGAGTTATTCATAAACAATGAGCCATGCCTGTCAGGCAGCGAGGGCTGTGTGTGGAATGTAAAGGCAGGCGGCTGCAGAGGACGTGTGTCTCTGAATGTTAGCAACGAGGAGCATTCTCAGCCCTCCTCCTCTGTTCTTTGCCAAGAGAGCAGCTACTGTGAGCACAGACCTGCCAGCAACATCAGTGCCCGTGATTTTATTTTACAACCACACGTGCAGACGTGCACGCACATGCACACAAACAAACACACACAAATACCGACACAGACATACACGGACATGCACAAATACTCACACACGTACATCGCACACACATGCACACACACATGCATGTGCACATGCACTCACACACAGACAGACAAACACGCACGTACATGTACATGCACACGCACGCACATACACACACTCGTACACGCGCACACACACGCACATGCACACACAGTACATGCACACAGACACACCCGCACACACACACACACACACACACTTGCACACACATGCACACACACATGCACGCAGACATAGACACGCACACACTTCAGAAAAAGATTCATTCCATACTGAAGCTCATTGTACAGTGAGCCGGATTTATTTGTCATTATGGCTGGCAGTGGCCACTGCCTGTTTTGATGCACTCATCAATCATGCCACAACACCTCACCCTGAGCACATGGCAGCAGGTAACCGCTGAGGTTAATCAAAAGCTGCAAGGCGTACTTCCCAAGAAAAGAGATTACAGCACAAAGGCGTTGATTACATTTTGGCATGTTTTTAAAATTACTGTTTTACACCGCGAAAAAGTTGTTACTATGCAAATGCACTTGAATGCATAATGCTTTCCACTCTTAACGGCCTGTGATTAAAGGAACTTGAATGTAATTTATCTGTGTGATCGATAAAGCGGGGACGCTGTTATTGGCCATGAGGAACTGCATGAAGAACAGTTCATACGGTCAGGCGCTGGAGGCGAACGCTGTGTATATTTATTCACAGCACCAGGCCGTCTCATTTGCACTGAGCTGCTCTGTTTTCATTTTTTACGCTAACGACTTCATACGAGTAAAAACGGGCAATATAGGAGGTGAAGTCACATATTCAAGGCTGGGGGACAGGAGCCGACAGACGGCATGATCTGTCACACTTGCATGTTGATGTCAAGCTCACCGAGCGAGCTCTTAAAACACGGCTCATATTTCATCAACAGGAAGCATGGGAGCAGATTACTTCCACAATCCATTGCTTTTCACGGGATTCAGGGCCTGCTCATGTCTGAACGAACCATCTCTGACTGCTCCTGTTCTTTTATGGCTCCTCTACATTGAGATGGAGGTGCTTCTAAGAATGGGCCATGATAAAGTTATTAAGGCAAAGCAATGCTTCCAGATTACTAGGAAGAATAAAACTCCAAATAAATATATAGTCATGCCACACACATGCAATGATAGTGGTATATTATGTATTATGAGGGAACCCCTGCCACAGTCATACATCTCCTGTAACTATGCCTCCTTCTCGTGTTTTGCGACAAGCATTATGCGCTGTTGAACATGCTAACAATTCCTGTGTGTGAGAAAGCAAAACAAGGGCGGACGAGTGGCTCAACCAGTAAAAGTGCACAAAGCTGAGCACTGCAACCAAGGTTGCAATAGGGACAGTGTTTAAGGACATAACTGGGCATTCCAAATGGGAAAAAAAGAGGGAAAAGCATTGGACATTCAAAATTTCAAAGAAAAAAAAATAAAAGAAAAACAATACAAAAATTTCAAAAGTATGTTGCAAAGGCAGCTGTATCCAGTTTTGACATCATTTGCATAGGACACATTTGTTTACTGTAATATTCACTCTATCAAAGACATTTAATATTTTTATATAACTATTCAAGGCAGCCACAAATGAAGTTACCTGCGTCAAAGAAACCTCGCTTGTTCTATTCATGGAGTTCATAACCCAGACTGATAAGGGAAAAGATTCTGTTGTCGTATTCACCGATGGATTCTTTTTTTTCCACTGGTGCTTTGTGTAGATGCAAAGTGTTCAAGATTTGAGTGCTGAACACTTGACAGCATGTTTTATCTGAGACCATATTCAGAAGCTGGAAAGCAAACTGTGAGACATTACAGGCTGTCCTTTTTTAATAAAGGAATCAAAGCCAGGAGAGCAATTTTAATTCTGAAATGGAAAATAAGGTCATAACAGCACTATTTATGTATGCATACACCTTTATTAAATAAAAATTTGCTATGCTAACCTGCATACATTTACTGAAAGCACTCCTACAGTTTTGTATCACAAGATGATGGCAATTCTATTCATGACCCCATACATCAGGCTGTTCATACAGGCAGGAGAACCAACTCCATGTATTTAAATAACTGATTCAAGGGCACTCAAACTGCTCACAGCTCACAGCTTGTGCCTCCAGCCCACAGCCAGAGTCGAGTTACGCAGGGTGACAAAAAACCTCGCAGGACCTGCAACGGGTTGGACAGAACTGTTTTTCGGCCCGTTTAAGCAGCTGGCCTCTGGCCCTCGGAAGTACATGATACCACTAAAATGTTATGCCTGCTTATGCAGCTGTAATTACTCATAGCGTTGCAGCCTGTGGCACAGAAGAGAGAGTAAAAAAAACCAACATAAATAAGAGCGGCATGGTTTTTTCTTTTCTTTCATTTATTCTGCCTCAGTTTTTCAAAGCATAATCGCAGAAAAGCAGGAAGTTGTTTTAGGGGGAGAGTACAATCTAGATATGATTATGGCTGGGTACTCTCGACATGTACCTCATTTCTGGGAGGCATTTACGGTTTATTCTGACCTTTCAAAACCTTGAAAATTTGCTTGTGACGCTGGGTTACAGGGTGGTGAGTCTTTTAGCCAACAGCTTCCAATGTAATTCTGCAAAACAGCAGCCCTTACCAAATGGTCATATTACATTGCATCACTAACATGCGACACATTACTCCAGTACAGATAATTATCAAAATAACAGGTGTTTGACACTTTTAAAATCCCTATATGACCTTAATACAATCAGACTTCTCAAGGCAAAACCAGCCAACTGACAGTAGGATATTAATGATTTTATCTCTCAAATTAATTAAAAGAGAAAGAGAAGAAATCAATATATTGAAAGGAAGACAAGGATAAGAGAGCTTATTTTTTTTTTTTTTTGCAACTTGATGGAATCTTGTGGCCATGGGCTTTGCCCGTCCTGCAAAATGCAGAGGCATTGATTGGCAGATTTGTGCTGCTCAGCAAAGATTATCCCTCCTAATTTCAGTCCAATGATGAATATGGCACAGAGGAGGGGAAGACTTCAAAAAGAATCACTAATCATACGCATATATCAGTGTTTCTCAATCCTACTCCTGGAGGCCCACTGTCCTGCATATGTTCTATCTATCCTGGCTCCAAACACACCCAATTGTGATTAACATGCTCTTGATTAAATCAGGTGTGCTCAAATAATCAAAAGTGCCACTGATGAGTTCAGTCAGGTAGGTAGAGCAGGGAAAGATGGAAAACGTGCAGAGCAGGGGGCCCCAGGAGCAGGATGGAGAATCAGTGGCATAGATGAAAGGCTGCGCTGTTTGGTCCTCAAGCTCAAAGAGACCTGACCTCTGCAATCAGCAGAAAAAGGTTTAAACATTAGTATGTAATATTGTGCATCTTCTCTGGAATTCCAGGAGTCCCTCTGTAGTCCTGACAGCTCAGAAGATTAGTAAAATAGGTCAAGCAAGGTATATTATTTCTTTACTTTTTGCTGAAAGTAGAGTTTTAAGGTTTTCACTTTACAAAAAAAGGCACAGACCTAGCTGACATTGTTGAGAAATGTTTAACTAAGGTACTTGACATACATATTTACACGTATTTAAACACCCTATGATTACCCCACACATACATCTGTATGAAACTAACACAGAGAGCTGTTGTATCATCTACTGCTCCATGCATCCATCCACCCATCAAAAGAAATGTTTCAAATGTTTAAGCAGCCTGATCTAATGAGCTTATTATTTATCAGATCTACCCCCCTAGATGTCATTTATTTAGATTTCTTGATAACACATGATAACTGACTGCCCCTAAATAGAAAATAATTTCAAAAATAAATTATTATAATTAAAAACATATATCTCCAAACCAGGTCAGGTATGATTAATATTATTAAATGTTCTCAGTCTGTCTCTATCAACTGGTTCTACTGGACACTTGTCTTTACTTTATCCTTCTTCAAGCTTTCTGAATGTCCTGAAAAACAATCAATAAACCATTATATCCTTACATTATGTTTTGCTTTAAGTAAAGTGTCAGGATATGGATGAAAAACAACAGTCAGCAGTCACCAAATATGTACCTAAAAGGCAAGAATACAGCAGTCCATTATCTGTACCAACCACAGCTTTACAACTGTGTAAGCTGCGACTTCAACCTAGCTCCAGCCAAATTAAACCATTAACTTTAACATGCATTGTCTCTGAGAAAGTTTAACTCCCATACAGAGACAGCCATGAAGCCAGTCAGGCCTGTATGAATGCTTTTCAGATAGGTGGTTTACAAACATACACACATTTGTAACATTGACAAGATAGCCCATATGTCTCCTTGGGGTATGATTTTGCTCTAAGCGAAAGGAGGATAAGAGGACCATACTGTGTGTGGGATAAGATCTGAAGCCTATCAAAAAAGTGCATTTACAAAGGATTCACATACTAAAATGAAAACACAGCACCGACTGCAAATAGGCCTATAACTTGGCAACTCCCTGTTACCTGTGTTTTAGGAATTCTTGTCCACAAAGAATGCTATATTTTACATCACATTATTGGCATTTAGCAGACGCTCTTATCCAGACCAACTTACATAGGTTACAGTTTTTTTTTTTTGTACAATGTTATCCATTTATACAGCTGGATATTTCCTGAGGCAATTCTGGGTTAAGTACCTTGCCCAAGGGTACAGCAGCAGTGTCCCAGTGGGGAATTGAACCAGCAACCTTTCAGTTACAAGTCCTGCTCCTTAACCACTATGCTACACTGCCACCTTAGTTTATAAAGCTTTGCTGAGGGAAGGGTGCAATGTGGCGTCGTGGAAACAAGTAGGGTTTGTAACAGACAGATTGCCATTTCAATTCCCTTCTGGGGCATTACCATTGTACCCTTGGGCAAGGTACTTAACCCCAAAAAATTGTCTCAGTAAATATCCAGCTGTATAAATGAATAACATGTAAAATTGTAACCTATGTGAGTCACTCTGGATAAGAGCATCTGCTAAATTACAATAATATAAATATTTCTCAGTAGACTACGCACTTTGTTTAGTGCATACAAACACTGAAAGGAATGTCACAGACAGAGGAAAACACATTGCAATTTAATTCACCACTGGCAATAGAAGAGATATGGAGGAAGAAAAATGCAGTAAAAAGAAAATGAAAGAAAAGAAGGAGGTTTGTAGTGGCCCTCTGATTTCCAGCTTTCAATACAGGTATATTATTGCTTCATTTAGCCATTTTTGAAAGTAAAAAGGCTCAAAAATGAGTATAGGTGAACTATAATTCTTTTAAAAACGTCACCTTGATTAATACAATTCACTGACAAAATAATGCATTATTACCAGTAGAAGTGTAATTCATGCACAATCTCTCTGAAATGCTCCCTGTATTAAAAAGTATGTTTTGCATTTCGCCTTGGAGGAAAAAAAATGACTCAGGCAGGCTTGGCAGAGATATTTAACCCACATGCTGTTACATCACTCGCATGGCTGACCACAGTTTCCTCAATCATGGTGCACTACCTGACTAATAAAAGCTTCGGTAGCCTGAAAGACCACAAATATTTTAAATTGATCAATTTTCGTTGTGTTATTATCTGCCGCAGAATTGTTTGTCATGGGCATGGTTGGGGCCATTTGTTTAGTCGTGTCTCTCTGGTTATGTTCTGCAGCCAGTCTGGTCACACATTGAATGCTGGGTTAGAAGATGGAGCTAACTATTCTTCTTTGCATTCAGAGTTGTCGATCTCAATTAGTGTCCATTTGGAACTGAGCAGTTGATAGCAATCAGCTGTGTTTCTGTTAAGACAGCTAATAAGAATGTATGTTCTGTGACAGCATGAAAAGGTTTAGAAAGGTGCAAACACATTATCCTTTTTGGCTGGGTAGCATAGCCTGATGTATGATTTTTAGTATTAAGCATCAATTTTTTTCTCATAGGAAATATGGTCTGTGCTGTGCAGTGGATGGTTTTGCCCAGTGTGCTTCTTGTCAAACATGCCCATCCCCTTTAGCTTTGTATCTGTTAGTGGCATCGGACGATACACCAAAATATCAAAGTCACATTATGAATATATGACAATAAGTAATGTGGAACAAAAAACCTGTATGGCAATACTAGCTTTTGGATGCTTTCCCTTCTATTGTTTTATTTTTTGTTTTGAAAAATGTTATTTGAACCATTAACTACCTGTGGAAATTTTACAGCTAGCTAGCTAACGTTAACGTAAGTGTTCCTAGATGGCTAATACATTGCATATCAAACAACTTTTCTCAAGAAATCAGGCTGCATTCCTTAAATTAGATGTATATTTTACTTAAGTTTAAGACAGTTCAATCCAGCCAACCACAACATTGAGTGAGGCACAAGGATGTCACAGACTGGTTGTCTATTAATTTTTCCTTGCTGCTATGGTTCCTACATTGTGACACTTTGTTTTCTGATTTTTCCCCAATAAAAGGTTAATGGGCTAAAATGTTCATTGTTGCTGTACATCCATTTGCAATAAAGTTAAACACAAGAATTCGCTTTTTTAAACATGATAAAGCTCACTTAAATTTGATGTCTAAAATGTCTAAAATGATGTCTAAAAACTACACTTGCAATGGAACTGTGTGTAGAGATAGACCCATGTAAATTTATGCTCTTGATTGACAGTGTGTAGATATAAGTGTGTGGAACTTAGTAGCTAACTGGCCAGAAAAATCTTTGGATTGAAAGAAAATTATACCGTTCCTTTATAAAAATTTACACAAGGTATACTTGCAGTTAACAGTATCAGCTAAACCAGCTCACACTAAGAAATGTTTTCTTAATTGTTAGGGGAGAAATGTGAGGGACAGATGCTTTCTCAATGTCTTTGTCCCTCTCCTCTTAAACGTCATCAAACTGTGCTACCTGGATTGACCTGACGCTTGTGATCGCCAGGACATATTACAATAGCAATCTTATGGAATGATGACTGCACAAAGCTGGACATATTGATTGGTCCAAGTCACAGTGATGACATTAAGAACCTGAAACTGCCTCACTCAAAACCCATGGAAAAATAGATCAGTTGTGCTCTCTATGCTGTTGACAAGACCCAATTGTGAAAGAATATTTTACAGTAGTTCTGTGCCCACTCATTCAACTCACTGTGTTGACTGTAAACAAAATCTTGTAATGCTACTGGCTAAATAGTGAAGGGACATCACAGTTGACTTTCATGGTTGTGGACATGGGCTTAATGATGTTAAAAAGAGAATACATCTCTGTTAGCTCTCTGGCTATATATTTGCACAGTGTCAAATTTCAGGTCAAATTTAAAATATATTTTATTTATTGAATCTTGAAAATGGTAAGTAAAAAAAAGCCTCCAAAAATATGTGTTGAATTAAGTCATGAAAATCACAAATTAAAAACACTGCATCTAATATGCATGTGGTATTTTGTACAGCTTTGATGTAATGTACACATTGAAATTTTGTCATTATATTTATTGCCAGAGGATCTCCAGAATCAGGTGAAACAGATTATCTATCATTTATATGATTACCTCCCTTCAGCCTGGGTGCTGGCTAAGGTTTTACCCTCTGACCTCTTCCCTACAGTGGGCTGCGTTTTGTATACTGACATTATTACTTGCTTATTATTTTTAAACAATGCAGAACTGTCCGGCTAATAATTTTCCTCTGCTGGCTTTGAAATGGAACTTTGACACTGATAAGCCTAAAATACACAATTTGTAAGATAAAAAAAATTCCCAAGTGAGCTTGGGGGGGGGGGACAGTTCTCTTTGTCAGCCCACTCCACTGGCCCACTGCCATCAGGCCTACAGTACAACATAAGGGGGAAGCACCAAATGTAAGCTCTATGCTACAGCCCATTCATCAAAATCAACCAGTTCAAAGATTAACACCTTAAATAACATGAAATCTATGAAAGGGTATCCACTGTCCCCAGGTGAGCCAGACAGAGCCGCACATCAGTGGAACAGATGAGAAAAGAAAAAATCAACAAGAGGGCAAATTTGCTCCCTTTCAGCTATTACATTACATTATTGTCAATTATCAGACACTCTTATCCAGATCAATTTACACAGGTTCCAATTTAACATGTTACCCATTTATACAGCTAGATATTTACTTAATCAATTCTGGTTTAAGTACCTTGCCCAAGGGCTACAACAGCAGTACCCCAGTGGGGAAATCAAACCAGCAACCTTTTGGTTACGAGCCCTGCCCCTTACCACTACACCACACTGCTGGACTCACAGAAGAAAAGCACAGACATGAAAGTGTATGACTGCTACGCTTTAAAGCTGATGCAGAGCAGGGGTAGCCCCAGATCCCTGTAGCACTACCTGAGAATGAAACACACACTGAGTACATACTGCTTTGTGTATACACTGGATAAAGCTTCTCTTTATCCAGTTTTTATTTTTTTATGCACACTCCATCTGTCTGTCTTCAAGCAAGGTAACAAAAACAAAACAAAAAAACACTATGGACAGATGGAACTGGGTAAAGTTTGGTGAATTGATTATGTGCGGGATAAGGAAGAGATTTTTGGGCTTCATCAGACAGCTGTGAAGGGTGCCAGAGGAAAGCACTCTATGGGGTGCTACTCCAGATTTACATGTAGAGAGCAATGTTAATCCTCAGTTACAAGGTTATCAGGCTGAGGTTCTCATATGAATTGTCTTTCATATGCTTCCTTTGCACTCCCAGCATGTGGACACTCTCCTCCGGGGTAACAGAAGGGCAGTGAGGTCATCACACCTGGTGCCAGTCTAAGGCAATAGATTACGTTACATTACTGGCATTTAGCAAATGCCCTCATCCAGAGAAACTTACATTGGTTACAATTTTTACAATGCCATCCATTTATACAGCTGGATGTTTACTGAGGCAATTCCGGGTTAAGTGCCTTGTCCAATGGTACAGCAGCAGTTCCCCAGCATGGAGCTGAACTGGCAACCTTTTGGTTACAAGTTCTGCTCCTTACCACTATGCTGCACTGCTGCCCTGTAGATGATTTTAAGTGGGAACCAGGTAATGGTTGACTGTTGCCTATGAGGTCTGAGATTCTTGGTAAAGTGGATGGTTGGCAGGATGGGTTCCACTCCTGGTAAAGACCAGCTAATCTGTCTTCCTCAAAGACACAGCAGTCTTGTGTCTCGTTCACAAACTGGTGTATAGACAGTGCTCACCATTGTCCTGCTCCAGTGACTCACTCAATCCAATTTCTTCATCAAGACATAAGAGAGCAGATGGGTTCTGAGATTAATGGTAAAATGTGGAGTTGGCAGGGTGAGATTGAGTGCTGGCAAAGGCCTGCCAATCTTCCCTCCTCAAAGACACAGCAGTCTTTTCTTGTTCACAAACTGGTAAATAGACAATGACCATCATTGTCCAGCTTGGACTAATTTCTTTATCAAGACTAAAGAGAGTCTATGTGGTCTGAGATTCTTGCTAAAGTGGGCGGTGGTCAGGAGGGGTTCCAGTCCTGGCAAAAACCTGCTAATCTTCCCTCCTCAAAAATACAACCGTTGTGTGTCTTGTTCACAAACCGGTGGATAGACACTGGCCAGCACTGCCCTGCTCAAAAGACTGGTCAGCGCTGTGTTGGCACCCACGTAAGTAATATTGCGTTGGTAACATTCAGTTTTGCAATAAAGTTACGTTAACATCGAAGTGGCAGTGGAGCTGTCCAGCTGCTGCAAGTGCTGAAGGCAGAGAAACCCTAAAGCTTTGCCGTAGTATGCTCAATTAGCTCAGTCTGAACATCTCACAATAAATCGACTGAAAGTAATAACTTGCGCTTACGGCTAAATACGAATGCGACTTTTACCACTGCTAGATACTGAACATATTTAAATTCTTAACAGCATTTCCATCACCATTTAAAATCGTTGTTTTTAAAAATTATTTTATTATTTTTTAATGGACCTGAAGCATGAAGACATGAAACATGCATTAGCGGTCACAAGAAATTAATAAGTAAACTTCAATCCCAAAAGACATGGATTTTACGGCAATGCTCACAATGCGAAAAATATGATAATCGCAGTTAACGTGAAAGCCCACTGGCATACGTTGCTAATGGCTTTAAGGTTGAGGAGATTTAAGTCGATGGTCATTTTTTCCATTGTATTCAGTGAATCATGGTGTGCAATCATGGGTATTTGTCTTTGACACGCGCACATATGTTTTTTTTCTTAATGACAAAAGAAAAGGTGCCGCTTCAAGCTGATCTCGCAGACATGAAATAAAGAACCACTTCACAGGGATAGAAAATGGACAAGTCTGCAAAAAATTTACTCTGCTACACTAAGAAGGTAAATTGGGTACAATGCCATATCATATGAACCCATGGTTCGTCTAACAAACGTGTTAAAGACGTTCACGTTACCACGTTATTATTTGAATGTCATTTTGAAAAAGAATGATCGTTTTAAGACGAAATAACAAATATGAAGGGATGGAAGCACGGTTCTCAGTGCGAAGCGAAGCTCATCAATATATAATGTAGGGTGCCTGCACGATCACTCCCCTGTACGCCAATGCAATGTAATCATATGGCAACGTCCACATCAAACGCGAAAAAGAGCAACGATTCAGGCACTCGAAACAGTCCTAGAACAATGCACCTTCACGCTGGCGGCATATCAACAACACACCATTCAACACCATGCCACGAATGGTGTGGTAATCAACCCGCATAAAATTAACCATCTCAATACTTACACATAAGCGTGGTATATAAACGCCCATCCCCTCGGTCTTTCCAATACATTGTAGAGAAAATTCTGCAGTCTTCGATAGAAGGCATTTCGCTTCGGAGGCTTCCCTTTGCCAGAGATGCTGGATCTCGGCTTGCTCAGTATGCTGCCTCGCTTTGTTGCTTCGGAACCTGCTATGAGGAGCGCCCCATCCCTGTTCGAGTCGGTAGCCCCAGCTTCTAGCCCAACAAAGCCGACTTTGAGCTTCTTCTCGGCAGCTGGACCCGGGTAGACACCGCCGTTGCGGGATTTTTGCACCATTCTTACAGTATACCGTCATGGGGAGCCAGTCCGTGATTTTCCCGACCCTTCGCCAGGTAGGAGCATGGCAGGGCTGGGCTTGTTGGGTCGGTGGAGCCCCTATGCGCGTGCTGTAGTCTCCCCTGCTGCTTCTGGAAAGCCAATTGAAACGCAAACAAGAATCTGCAATGAGTACCGTCTACTACCCAAGCTCCTTCCGGCCACCTGACAGCCAGAAAAAAAGACACGAGAAAAAAAATACTTCAGTATTTCAGTATGAGACAAACACCGCAAGTATCAAACATCACAACCATTGCATTTGCGCAATATTAGCAAAAACAGAAAGACAGATTTATACATGAGGGAAAAGGGATGACAATATATTTAATTTACTAAATAATTAATGTTTTAGTGAAAATGTTAACGTTCATTTGTACTATTACAGCACTCTGGTGTAATAATAATAATGAAATACAATTCCTGTTTTCTTGCGTTCTCCTGAAATAACCTCAAAATAGCGTAAATATTTCCCTCTTCAATCGGTGGATGCTTTCTTAGATCAAATGCAAGTTCTTTTATACTGAAATGTTTATTCTAAAATTTTGATGTCTGAAATGTTTTTATTTACGTGACTTTTCTATCTCTTTGCTTGCCTTGTTTTAAACTCGGCTTTTCATGATACTTTCTTTATTTACTAGGATTTTAAGTGCTATTGTTACTTATTATTATTATTATTAGTAGTAGTAGTAGTAGTGGTAGTAGTAACAGTAGTAATCATCATCATCATCATCATCATCATCATCATCATAAGAAGCAGTAGCAGCAGTAGCAGCATCTTACCCCTGGGACCAGTAGGTGGATTGTAATTGATTGTCTCAGTCTATGTGTCTGTCTGTCTGTCTTTGCTGTGGGCTTTGATCTGGACTGGTAACATAATTGCCTGTGGGGTGTGGGTGAAATAATTTGATTTAAGAGCTGATAGGACAGATACACACACTGTAACCAGTACCGGTCTAGTTAATGTTGTCTGTACTTTGAGGCAGCCTGGGGCACCTGCAAAGTCACTTAAGAGCAAACTCAATTTAACACTTGGTGAGACTAAACATTTAATTAGTGTTATTAAGGGTATCCCCTGAACTAAGATGAGGCACTTTACAATAAAAAAATGTGAAAAATCATTAATTGCATTACAAATTCACCTCACGACACACCATGATTTTGAATTTGCCTTTACCCTCAGAGAACTGAACAACACCCCATCTTCTGGCATTAACAAATGACAAAGGAGGGAAGTGAGGAAAAGGGGAAATCTGGCATCATCTAATCATGACCAAGTAGTAGCTGAAGAAAGTACTTCTCCCTTGGTTTTATATTACACATTAACTTCCCTTTAACTAGATAACATTACTGGATCCATTTAATTTCTCAACATAATACATGTAATTCAGTACAGCTGTTGTTTGCATTTCATTACAAACTACTGAAACTCAGTCCCCACCAAACTACCAATCCTCACCCCCTAACACCTGCTACTTGTGAAAGTGTTGCAATGTGTTATGGATTCTGTGACCTAGTGACTGTAATGTATGGTAGTGCTTGTACTTGGCTTCCCTTAGTTTCTAAAATATCTAGTCAGGGTAGCATAAGGTAGGGCTTGAATTATGCTGGTCTGGTAGTGTTGTTAGTCTGGTCTGACACTGTTGCTCATTTAACTTGAATGGATACATTTCTGTTCTTTTCTGCTGGAAGTCGCTCTGGATAAGAATGTCTGCTAAATGAATGTAATGTAGTGTAATGAAGCTAGATAAACAAATGGCTATCTATTTTTCTGTCTGCCCGTCTATTCGTCTGGCTAGGTGGCTACTGTTATACTATTGTGCTTTCAGTAAGCCATACACATTTCCAGCTAAAAGGCACAGCTGGCAATGTCTCTGGCTTTCTGAAAGCAGAATAGTTTAAAGTGGAATCATTCAGTCTGGAGGGCTGAATAGCTTACTCACTGCTGTTTAGGTGAGTAAGTTTGTAATCTGAGAGGAACCTGACTAAGCAGTTATAACTGCAGCAAATAAGTGAGGTTCCAGTCATTGGTGCAAAGCATCAACTGAGGTCAGCAGTAAAATTATTCCACAAAATGTACACTTTTTTATTTTAAGTGCTTAACATAATTTACAAGGGTAGCGATTTGTCTGCGCTGTTTGTAGATTTCAGTAGCAAGCTGGATGTGCAGGGAAACCAATGGTGAAAAGCAGGGCGGAAACACATTTGTAATTTCAATGCTAAAAAATTGCATAGCTAGTTTTTTTATTAACAGAAAGCTTGTGACAGTAATAAACACTTCAATATCTGTTGATTATTATCTTATTGCAGTTTTTTTTATCAGTTCAGGATGTTTTCACCGCCAATGGAGATTCAAAGAGCAAGCTTAAGCAAATGCTTATAAACGTGCTGACAAAAGGATTTACAGAGCAAAATATCCATAGAGTTTATCATTTGACAGTGAAAAATGAATAGTTCAAAGTTTTTTAAAATTGCTGAGTGAGTTCTGTGATGATGTAGTTATCTAAGCTGTTACTCTTATTATTTTTCATTTTTATATTTTGCATTGTTATTTATTCAAACAAATTCACTTTGCACACATAACCTCAGTATCTCCATGTTCTACATTATAGCTGCTTAGCAGACCATCTCATCCAGAGTGACTTAAACAGCTTACAATTTTACATGCTATCCATCTGGATATTTACTGAGGTAACTCAGGTGGGTTAAACAGCAGTGGCTCACTTGGGAACTAATTCAGCAGATTTTTGGGTTATGAGCCCTGCTCCTTTACCACTTTACCATGCTGCTGCCCCGATTGAATTCATGCTTATCTTGCATTACAGTACATTAGCGGCATTTAGCGGACACTCTTATCCAGACCGACTTACATAGGTTACAGTTTTTTACAATGTTATCCATTTATACAGCTGGATATTTACTGAGGTAATTCTGGGTTAAATACCTTGCCCAAGGGTACAGCGGGGTATCAAACCAGCAACCTTATGGTTACAAGTCCTGCTCCTTAACCACTATGCTACACTGCCGCCCCATCTTGCAACCAGTAACGAAATGTTCCTTATAGCTGTTGAGTCAGTTGAGTTCAACAGCACCTCGGCAAAGATACCCTTATTACCGGTTGTGCTCCACTTATCAGCTTAAGCTTTTTCATTTTCTCCCATTGTTGCCAGATAGGGGTTTCATAATAAAGAGTAAAACAGATACGATAGGTACAGTAAGTTGTGGTATGAATAGATTTAGTCCTTACTGGTATGGCAAGTTATAACAACTTGCTGACCCCCTACTATACACATAGACACACACACACACATACACATACACAGACACACACAGACACACACACACACACACACACACACACACACACACACACACAACAAACAAACGTGCAGTACCAGTTGAACTATCAGAATAATATAAAATTTGAAGTAAGTAATCGTCACATGCTACCAGTGAGCTGGCTCAAGTGTGACCAGACTGGATACTAATGTCACAGTCTGTGACCAACATGTATTTTTATTGAAATGTGAAATGACACTTTTTTAACATCAGAATCATTAGAAATATAATCCTCATCTGTTTGTCTCATGGGTTTCCATACAAATCAGCAACAAAATACATGAAAATTCTAATTCAGACTAAAATTATAAAAATATGTCAGCTGCACTGTGTCTATCTGCTTCTCTCTCTCTTTCTCTGTGGCTCTGTATATTGAAACCCAGTCTGCAGTGCACCCATTCCCTTGGATGAATAACATTAATGAAGATGCTCTTAGACTTTCTCAGGCAATGATGGAATGCGCCCAGAGCAGAGCCAGCTGGGAGGTAACAGCACCCTGCCTCCAAGAGCATAGGAAGTAATTGCTCCCTCTGTGGCCGGAGCGGAGTCCCGCAAAATCATCATCTGTTTCTCCAGAATGCGCTGTCGAGATTTCCCAGTGCTGGTAACTTTATATGGATCAAACCAGTTAAGGTTACCAGATGACCTTGCAGTCCGGGCTGTCCGTTTTATCAAGTTCAACAATTCTATGGAAATATAATAGGTTGGGGAAGGAGGGGGGGGTAGAGTAGAGTAGGTCTTCGATGTACGTAAGAGATTTCTTTGTGGAAATTATGCAGACACAGTGATGGGAACGCAGTATTCTGGGATGTAACCAGAGACACCGGTGCTCACAGCAAACTGCAAAATATGTAAATCTTTTCGTCAGTCATGTTCTCAAGGAAGAGCATTCCTCATGTCGTCAGCCTCTGTAAGATTAAAATAAAGCCTTATATAATTAAATATAGCATTAGTTTATCACATTCTGTGGAATACCATTTCCCTATACTCTTTCATAAACTGTCAGTCATATTAAGATATCATATTGCTGACCAAAAAAAAAAAAAAAAACATGGCTGTTCAGAGAAACCTTAGATGATCATCTGATGACCCTATTTTACAACCTATCTCACTGTGACAGTAACACAGAGACTGCTCTTCACTCAGAGTAGTTAGTGTACTGCAGGTTAGCATTCCCACGGGTAACATTTTTCAGACTTTATTTAATATTTTTGATAAATTCTCTGTGAGCTAATGATGATTAAAACTCAAATTTGAGCACAAGTTCAAACTGAATGACAAGCACCATGTTCAGTCACACTGAATGCCCCCCCCCATCTTGATTACCCGTTCTGCATTACATAAAACAAAGACGGAAACAAAAAAAGGCATTATAAGCCAATCAAAAAACACTTTAAAAAAAGTTATACAGCAAAGCAAGAGGTTTTTAATTACAGCTGCGCTCGAACACTAGAATAACGACTCTTCCCATCCTGTAGATAATAAAAGAACATGTGAGACAACCAATCTCGGGTAGTGGATTTGTTTTCATCTCTGCTCTTTGGTTTCTATGACTACTGCAGGTTCTCTTTCCAAGGCTAGAACAGAGAAGCAGACGCCTGCTGCCCCTCCTGTCTCTGACAATGCCCCCCATAGACAGCCTGCCATCTGTCATTACAGTGGCAGGAAAGATTCTCTTAAAAACCTCATCCACCTTCCTTCAAGCAGTGAGGGTGTGAACCTCCCTGAACCTCTGAGATACATGAATATCTCTTTGACATCATCATCGCAATGAGAGTAACGCACCTTTATTTTATTCCAATAAATCCCTCTATGTGTAATAGACACAGACACACACAGACACGCACACCCCCATGCCCCACACACACACCCATGTGGAACACATGAGCACAAACACACACTTTCACACACATAGACGCAAACACAAATACACACTTTCACACACACACATACAGACACACACTTTAACACACACATTTCGCAAAGCTAATTGATACATTCCACTTTGATCAGGTTTCAGTCTTCTTACATACTGCCACATACCTGTATTAACAGACACAAAAATCCCTCTACTCTTCAGTTTTGATTGCTGGAGCAACGTGCAGCCTGGCACATTACCACTGTTGAGGGCTCTCTGCTGCAGAGCTGAAGCACTTTGACAGGCCAATTAGCAAAGTAAGAGCCACCAACTTCAAAAGCTCCTGCTGCATGTAGCAATTCCTGCAGTACAGCAGTCAGGCATCTGTCAGGATACAGCCAGGATGCCACAACTAAGCCAGTCACAGAAAGTAACAGTAAAATAATAACAACACTCCAGGAAAGAAGAAATGCACGTTACCTGAGAATATTACATGGTAGACAAGTAATACAAGAACATTTTCACTTTGGTCAGTTCACACCGTTTAGCTGCCATTAACCCCTTGATATACGACTCCATGCGTGTATGTGGTTGAAATAAATATGAGATTAATATTCCGAAACCTATGAAGAGACAATGGATACACAACAGTCATGGATATGCATATGCAATACAAACCAGGTTTGAAACCGTAACCATAGAAACCGTTTCTATTTCAACCATGACTCCAACAGCAGGTAATAATTCTCAGCCCGAGCTGTGACTCTGTTGCACACTGTCCTGATAAGGTTCCAGCAACATTCAGTTATACAGGGCCTGGATCACGGTCAAAAACTCAGCAGGACCAGTGGGTTTGTCTCTCTTTGATCTTCAAATAAACATCTTTTTTTTTAATCACCGTAATCATATTTCACCTGTTAAACACTTTTCAGATCTTCCCTGTAAGGCAGTATGCCAGATCACAATATCAGGAGCTAAAATAGCGGTGTGTATGTTCAGCAGAAGAATGATTCATTGTTAATATCGACACATGAGCTATGACACTATGAGATGATTCTTGCCTTATGAGAACGATTCAGTGAGATTCCATGTGACTCACCTTGTTAGAACTAATTGTACCCGTAGCTCTATGACCTTCCATTAACTCTACCATACCAGAAAACAACCAGAAAAGCATGTTTACTGTTTAAATATTTTATTAACTAGCAACCGTTAAAATTATAACATAACGTAATGTTGAAACAAATTTTAACTTTTGACAATGTTTGCAGCACATCCAACGTAAAACATATAAGACAAAGTATGTACAACATTGAGGGGAAAAAACTATTATAATACAATTAGGTAGTACAGAACCTGTTTATCCAAGCATACCAAATACACTTTACTAACAGTTGCTTTGCTTTTGTTTTATTTCAATTTTGAAATATTAAAATGACAATACCGCTGGGATTATTCACCAATTGCTTTGGGGACCTTTGATATTTTTGTGAATATTTTTTTCTAGTCACTCACTGCAAAAGGATGTGGCCAATTCTTACCACACAGAGCTCAGTTGCTGAGCTGACATGCCAGCATTATTTTCACCAAGGCAAAAATACACCATATGTTATATGACACGAAGGGTGACATGAGGATGACACTGTGTTACTAAATCAGCAATCATTCCCCTGCCTCTAAACATTTCAGAGTCAAGCCTTGGTTGTTTTGTGAGAACAGTACTATAAAAGAGTCTGACCCCTAACAAATTTAAGTTAGAGGAAACATTTTTCACAGGTGGCCTAGAAAGTTTGTGCCTGAGAGACCATTGCAATGTAATTTCAGCTCAAGGTGGTCCAGTGCCCTGCTAAAAAGTTACACTTTTCCTTTTTGAAAGAAGGATTGCTAAGAAAAGCCATTATATTTTCTTATAACACTCGTCTGGTACATTATGGTTCCCTTCAGTTGAACAAGGTATTAATACATTTCTGTTATATAACTAAACTGCAAAAATTTTTGGGCCTAGTCTAGTCTGAGGGGGTCTAATCTGACTTGGGCATTTGCACACAAAGATTTACTCCAGTGTTATGAACATATTTGGAAAATATTTCCACATTAACCCATACCTTGGAGCAGGTGGTCTGTTCAGGGAAAACCCATATCAGTTAAGTAAATTATCTTCTCTGTTCAGTCCTACGCTCCAGCAGCCAAGCTAATGACACAAACTGACTCAAACGTGACTTATGAATATGAATCGACTTGAGAGAGGTTTAGAAGGCTAAAATAGCCATTTTATTGTCACATTGACATATATGATCACAGAACTTTGGATTGTGCAGTGCAGCTGAATTTAAGGCTATATTCTAAAGAGAAGTATGATTTTCAAATCAGTTCATTAGCTCTGATGGCTTTGGGGTCATGATGTCCATTTATCAGCTTTTTTAAAATCTGTAACAACTTATATACCTGAAGCACACAGACATTTGATGTCTGAGCTGCTGATCTGTATTTTGTGAGCTTTATTTATGGTAAATAGTGGGTGCAAGCTTCAGATTACGCTGAAGCACATTTCACATAATATATGCTATTCTGGTTAATATCAACTAGCTACCTACCTGCTGCATTTGTAATGAAAAACCTTTATTTCTCATGCATTTTGATGGGAAATTGTACATGAAAAACATTTCCAGAGTTTACAGTATTTGTTTTATTTTCTCCACAATTTGATCGGCAGGAGACAGACTATGTGAAACACCCTCTTCAGAGATCAATCAAAGAAAACAGAGATAAAAAGAAAATACATGACTGAAAAGTACTGAACCTGTGTAGTATATTTCGAACTGAATTTTAGGCACGTGCAGGTCAAGCCAGAAAAGACCAATGATTACTCAACAGGAGAACAAGAATACTAAGAAACAAAAAAAAAAATAAAAATGAACAATTAAATGTACTCAGTGTGTGATGTGTGTGAGAGGTTTGGAGAACAGATATTCAGTTGATAGTTGACCAGCACTTCCCTATACATTATACATATCTCAACCATTTTAATATAAAAGGCCTAATCTTTGAGACAAACACTGTGACTCGCGGCTTACATCATTGTTCAACAGCATATTAGTTGTTAAGCACCACAATTAAGGATTTAAGAGTGTTCAGGTGGGTGATTTATTTATGATGGCACCTTTCTCTTGCCTTGTGATAAAATATCCACAGTAAACGTTACTAACATGATCTGTCACCTGGTTTTTTCCCCAAAGCAATGACATAATGACAGTACCAGTTCATGTACAAGCAGAGGGAAATATACATTTTGCTCTCTACATAAAAGTACACTTGGATGCTCTTTCTCACCACAGTCTTTTAAATGAACTCATATACATCTGTCGAGCTAAAGTTAGCTTGTGACAACTGATTAGCAATAGCTGAGGCTGTTGAACTGTGTTCCATTCCAGAATCGCACAGCACACATTGACTAGTGGGCTGGTCTACATGATTAACCCGACAGGGGAGAAACTACCAAGCAACAGCGCTCACATCACAGCCAGCGGAGCGATTTTGTGAGGAGAAGAAGAAATTTTTGTAATGAAAATGCTGGCGGTGTACAAGACACCAGTAAGTATAATGAAATGAGCCTGTATTTGTTTTTAACAAAGAGACCATTGGTGTTGAAGTCATGTTACAACAGCCTGGATTTACACTGGCAATTAAGTAAATGGCAAAAGTACTTATTTTTTTGTTGGTAAGGCTAACACATTCATTGGATAAAATCACATCATCAATAATTACAATTATCCTCACTTGTTTGAACAGACAATGAATACAATGTTGAAAATGCAATGTATTTCAGGTCACCATCGGCTGTGTCTAACTGTGATCATTAATGAGTAAGAACAATGGGATGAATGAACTGTTAACACTGGACCTTCAAACACATCATTTAAATCAATTTGAATAAAGAATAATTACTCTCGGAATGCTAAATAAGAAAATCTGTCTTCAAAATAAAGTGTAATAGTGCACACTTCAAATGGAAATACACTTACAATTAATTTGTCAAAAAGCATTGCTTATGCAATTGACAATTGACAGATTAGACATTATGAAATATTTCACATGACAAATATAACATTATGTTTCCAGCTTTTAACGATGCCACCCTCAGAGGACTATTCATTTCCTATGTTCCTTCTGGGGGAAAGGGAAAAATTAATTATTGTACTGTAATAACACTTGCTTGGCATGTTGGGGTTTACCTCCAATCAGAGAGCGGGGGCCCAGAATGTCAGTCTAGAGTAAAAGGTGCCCATTAAGAAGCACACACCATTTCCATCGCCGTGACAAGGCCAACGTAATAATGCTCCTCACAGCCAATCAAACGCATCCCCCATGGCTTCATTTTCTCGCAGGACCACCCAAGCTACCCAATCGATGGCCTTGCTGATTGCTGACATCACAGCTGTGGAGTGTATTGGTATGTATGGAACCCGCACAGAGGCAGGGAGTGTGTAAAGGTATAACATCAACCTAGTTTAGGTAATACTATAACAGCGTACGATACAGTGACAATCAAGCCCTTTTAATGAGACAGTGTGTAGCTTGCTTACTGACTCGCTCAAGTTAAAAGCCCCACTAACTGAATCGTTCACACGAACAACATTACAAAATACTATGTTTTAAACATTACATTTTACTCTCTTAATGCTTTATTAAATAATAATATTACTCTCCTGCAAAGAGCAGAAGTATATTGACTGCACATGCTGGTCCCTCTTGACACAATAAAATCTCTGGTTATAAATATGTACAAGAAAACTACAAAAAAGAAGAGATCTGATGTTTCATATCTATACTTCAGTTATCCCTTATTATTATCCATCACTTACTCTGGAACCTGAATAACACTTAAAATATATTTACGATATTTCCTTTTATCAATACAACACCATGATATTCAGGAAAAGTATGCTTGCTTAATGACAACTATGTTCTGTTCAAAACCCACAGACTTTAGAATGCTATTGCTATTATGGTAATGCTAGTCTGTTAAATTATTTACATTGGCAAAGCAGTAACAATTTTTAACATTACTGGATATGAATTTTAAATTTTCCAAACAGCAAATGTCCTGCTACCTTCTCTCCCCCCCATCACTGGATTATTCAAGTAATATTGATGATTAAAAAATAAGGAAAATTATTTCTGTTAATTAAAACTATATTTAGCTTGGAATGCAAGTAGTTTTAAAACATATTTTTAATACCTGATAAAGTTTATGGGATTAATGCCCCTTGTGAGATTTCACAACACACATTAAAATGCCATTTCAAGGGAATGGTGCAAACTAGCCGACTGCAGACTGCCATATTTGGTGAACCAGTTCTTGGTGGTCAGGTATTTGCATGGCGTTGTTTTCATGGTAGAAATTTCCGGATTTCCCTAGTGTCAGAGAACGCAGGGCTCCATCCGAATCCCGGGCATATGTCCGCCCACTGCGGGCTTCTGTGCATCCACCACATCATAAATAATGCAAACGGTGTTTGACAGCACGGACGAACTGCAGTCCGTGGCGAGTTTTGTAACACGAGGGTGTGTGACGGGTAGCGGAGCCGCCGGATAAGCAGACTCCATCAGGACAGCGGGGACCTTTGAGACAGTCACCAGCTGGTGCTAATTCCGCTCCTGATCCCCAAAATCTCCTCCAGGCGCTCCGGAGCGGGACAAAACCGGTCCTGTGTGTCTCTCGGGAGCACAAAGATTCCAGAACTCGCTGCACAAATGTCAATTGCTGTCATGTGGAAAAAATGCATTTTGAAGAAATGGCGAAAACGAAGTTTTGATTTTCTAAATATATTTCTCTGATGGCAAAATCCAGATGGAGAAAACCCTCCATGAGATGGATATTTCTGTCCTGAAGAGACCCTCGCCTCTGAAGCTGATTAAATCTCTGACAGAAGACCATTATAGTGATGCAAATCAAAGATGTTCCTTACAGATCTCCATCTGAAGGTGGTAAACATAACTTGAAAAGCCTATTGGAAAAAACAGAGCTGGTTAGGAAATGTAGTCGTCCACAAGTTACATATTTTGGAATGTGACACTTGAAGACTAACTTGTTATTAGAGAATTATTCATTTCATTGTGAATCACTCAGAGCATTTCATATAGCTGGATAGCTAAGAATCAATCTTTCAAAAGATACTTTTATATAATAGATATATTAGGATTAATATTTCATTGAAGTAGATTTTCTGATGACACATATTCAATCCCTACTGACATTTCTCTTTATACATTTCAGATTTCCTGAAGTTGAATTCAATTTCTACAACTATCCACAGTTCAGCGTTAAAATAAAATGCTGATAAAATGTCAATAGGCAGGTTAAGCATTCTGTTATACAATATTCATGCCCGATATTTCACATTTCTTAATTAAAGTGTATTGTAGAGCTATCTAAGCTATCTAAGGTGACCTGAAAAGGTCCCACATACTCACAGTGTCAATGTATAGCACAGTGTGATATATACATTAAAAAATTAAATGTAATATCATACCTTGGTGCAGAGGGAGGCATCTGGTCCATTACTTTCAAGTTTTTAGCAGAGATTTCAACCCGCGCTCCCTGTACAGACAGATTTACAGGGTTTCCATTTCATGAACTCACACTTTATTGATGGACAGCATCCTCTGATATACTTAATGCCTGTAGCAAACTATTTCACACATGGCTACAATTAATTTCCCTTTTCTAATTAGGACAGAGCTTCAGCCCCTTCAGATGGATAGCTTCACGGGCCACACTTCCATTCCGATGCTAAAATTAAGACAGCCTAATTCAGCTCTTCAATCACATAAATAATCAAACAAGTATTAACAAATAAGACAAACGGGGAGGAGGGACAGGATATGGAAACGTGAGAAATGCAAGAAGACAGTAGACATACAGTACCAGTCAAAGGTTTGGACACACAATTTATTTTTAGCATTTTCTGCACTTTAGTAAAGGCATCAAAACTATGACACAACACAAACATTATTATGAAGAAACCAAAAAAGTATCATAAACAAATCAAAAATATCTTATATTTTAGACTTGTTTTGTTTCCCATTCTCTTAATCAGGTGTGTCCAAACTTTTGACTGGTACTGCATAAAGACATCCAGTGCTGGTCTGGTGGGCTGCCTCTTTCCATGAATGCGGTAGGAAAGGTACCTGTTTGCGCATGATATCGGTGGCCTGCATGATGCATCTGGGCAGCAGGCCGTGGTTCCTGGCCAGGATGTTGGCCTGTTCCAGGGACACGCTCAGAGTGCACCTGGCCAATGGAGAGTGACATTAGCAGGAAGTGAGCAGGAGCAGGTACAGAGCCACTGCCAACTCAGATTAGCTCCTCAGACAGCACACTGTGTATGCAGCCAGTGTGTGTGTATCTATATAAATATATATATATATATGTGTGTGTGTGTGTGTGTGTATGCGTGTTTATATTGTTAGGAGACAGTTTTGTGGAATAGCATGGCGTTTGATCCGGAGACACGCAATGTGTATTAGAATACAAACGCTGGAGACAAGCGATGTGTATTAGAATACAAAGCGATGCCGCTACATCCGACCGGAGCCAAACGGCACCTCTTGATGGTAATAGTCTGCGGAACACAGAGTTCCACATGACCATATATGGGCCTCACTCGTCTGAAGTTTGAGTTTGAACCTCACGGAGTAATACGGGGTTCAGGAAAACCCAATTAGAGAGGGAGCTGTTTAGCTATGCACAACACCACAAAACCAATCAAAAACAGCACCCCGCTGGTCATTGTAACTCAAATGTAAATGTAAATATATAAAAAGGAACAAAATGTTATACTTGTTGAACTTCTGCTCAATGCTGATGTTTGCTGCCGGCTGTGTAAATAAACCTTCCTGTCTTTTTCTACGAACATCGGATCTGCTTCTTTGTCAGAATATAACTTATTTCGCTCCTCCGGGAGTTGACTAACAATATATATGTAAAGTATTCAGACCGTTAACCAATTATCACTGTATATGATATACTTAACTAAAATGAAAATTTAAATTTCATTCTGTGTGATATTTTATTTAAAAACTTCGTGTATTTAAAACCTTTAAAACCAGCACACATTAACATATTAATATGCTGCAATAACAGCTTTAAGTCAGCATACCATCTTTGTACACTGTTTGGGAGTGATGTTTGAGGTTCTTTCTGGCACATTTGGTCCAGGTTGTTCAGATTGATTAGATGACCTCGTGGACTGCAGTTTTCAAATAGTGTCAACGATACTCTCTGTATATAGAGAGAGGCTGATCAAAGCCTCTTCTGTCTTTTTTACATCATAACATTCCTGAGCGGGACACAGTGCAAATTTGCATAAATACAGCACATATTAATATGCAAAACAGCATGACATGCTTTAATTGACTGGTGAGATGTGTTATGGGTTCTGACATGTTTAATAGATGCACACACTACACGGAGCCCTAATCCACCCTAATCGTTCTGCAGTTATGAATTTGTGCAAGCGTCACTTTTTTCTTGTTTGTGCCTGTCAGGACATTATTGGTAATTTCACTGACAACAAGACCCACAGAGGAGGGTGGGGGAAAGGTCAAACAGAGGCTGAGAAGTTGGAATTCTGGGAGGATAAGGAACGAGGGTGAAGAGGGTCTATTTTGCTGTGGTATACGGGGATTGGGGGTGCCGGCGGAAGGATACCTCTGCATGCCCGTGGCGCACATGGTGATGTGGCAGGCGCCCAGCCGGTTGCAGAGCTCCGAGGACACCGGCAGGATGCTGACCCCCGATGGATGACTACTGCCGCTGGGCTTGACGTTGACGTAGGACTGCATCAGCCGACAGAGGTCGTCCAGGGCGTTCAGAGGTCGCAGGAGCTGCGCGGGGAGGCAGACGCGGTCGCAGGGAGGTCGAGGGAAAGGCGGGAATCATTCGTTACAATCAAAGCCCCATCAACAGACAATCCATACAGCTGTATCTCAAGGTATCCTCTCCACTGGGCCGTCTGTATGGGTTCTCATGACATACAGACCTACAGGATTACACAGCACAGTCGCCTGTGCGGTTTTGGTGGATTTGGTGGCGCAGCTGGGCGGCAGTGTAGCATAGTGGTTAAGGAGCAGGACTCTGAACCGAAAGGTTGCCAGTTGGATTCCCCACGGGGGCACTGCTGCTGTACCCTTGGGCAAGGTAATTAACCCACAATTGCCTCAGTAAATATCCAGCTGTATAAACGGATAACGCGTTCCAAAAAAAATGTAACAAATGTAAGCCGCTCTGGATAAGAGCGTCTGCTAAATGCCAATAATGTAATGTAACAGTTGTTTTAACTCTCAGGTCTCAGAGCTGAACTAACACTGGTTATTTTTTCATGCAACTGCCAGGGAGAGTAATGGAACTGTAGAAATCGGGCCAGTGGGACACTGTGGTCTTGAGGCTGGGACGTACTCTCTGAGAATGCAAGATTTTGGAGATGAGTTTCTAAAGACACTTAAATCCCCACCCTTGGCCCTGCTGTTACAGAGGTAAACTGGGGTCATGGCTGTGTTTTGGACTGGTGTTAGTTCCAAAGCAACTTCTTTGGAATCAAGCAGCTTCATACCACAGATATTCTTACACGCGTTGAACCAATAAGCCCTTTAACACAGGCAAAGATAAACTATATGAAGATGGAAGACTGAACTTACAACATTTCTAGTGCAGTATTCACCAATGCTACTCCAGAAAGGATGGTATATGCTCAAAATAAAGTTTTAATGCATCACATCATAAATTCTTAAATCAATCACTTATTAATAACCATTTCTGCTCAGCTATGTGGACACAGTCTTTGGCATAATAAATAAAATAGGTCACTCTGGATATAAAGCCAGTGGGCATTATAGAGGAGTGAATAAGAAAATGTACCCTTTTATTACAGCCATAGGAAACTCCACATTACTGTAACAGTATTTTGAATAGCTAGTTATCTTCTATACTTGTTAGGTTGTTCTTGCTAACTACTTATGAAATGCATGTCTCTTGCTGGGTTTCCAGTATATTTTAAGTACACTTCATAATGCATTACATCACATAATGCATAATACGTATGGTAAGGATGTATAGTAAAATATAGCAAAGCTCTATATTGCTCTTGCTGCAGTTAGAATAATTAACATTGGTGTACAACAACAATAAATCTTTGTAATACAGGTAATACAATTAGGTGGAGCAACCTAAAGACATCAGTAAACATAAAAAAACAGACTAAGCAGGTACTGAAGTAGATAAGCATCATTCTGCTTTAGGTTTAGGTTTCTGCTCCAAGCTGGCCTAACTATGAACATCAGTTCTGAGTAATTTCTTCTCACATTCAACTGCTGTTATTATTACAGAGATCAACAGAGCTGTTGTCTTTGTATCCAGTCAAACACAATTGTTTTCTTTAAGTAATCTGAACGCCAGGAAATCCCCTTGTGGTACCCTATGGTGTCAGTATAGATGGTCTGAGACAAGAGGCAATATTAAGGAAGTCCCAAATATTATCCTAAAATTGTGCCATCTTGCTGAGCAGAAAATGTAACAATCAACAATCACTTAACATACATCTATGATAAAACAACACACGCATTCATCACAACACAACAAATTTGAAAGGCACAACTACATTTTTTGCGCACCCATTCTACCAGATTTGAAAATTAATACAATCACAGTGGAGTACAGTATGAGTACAGTATGCATTAACAAATCCCAGTACTGCCACTGTTTTTTTTATAATCACATGCTTTACCTATAGTTACCTGTGCTTAAAGCTACCTGTCTTACCTGGTCTATCTTAACAGGCGCGGAGTTGGAATCTGTCGGTAAATTGGATTTCTCCAGGTAAAATGCCCTAAAAAAGAGATGTGTTCAAAACCGACTACATCAGCAGTGTTTACAGATAAAATGAAATTATCAGGTGATTACCCAAGATATTATCCAGTTATAAATAAACATGGGAAATTATCTAAAAACACTGGCTGTGCATGTCTCCTTGAACACGTGTCAGATGTCAGATTAAGGAATGACAGCTTGAATGAATGTGCTGGCCAGCTGTCACACTCCTGCTGCAGGTACCTGAGTTTGCGGTAGTAGGACTTGACCTTCTCCAGAGAGACGGCGTTGGTGCGCTGCTGAAACTCCTCCACAGACACACAGTCCTGCAGAGCAACTCCCTCTGGCCTCTCCAACGCTGACACACACACACACACACACACGCGCGCGCGCACACACACACACAGACACACACACCCAAACACACACACACACACAAACACACACAAACATAAAAACATGGGAGGAAGCACATTAATCCCATATCAGTGTCACAATCTAATTTCTATGCTGTATGTATGTGCATGTATATAAATCTTAGCCACTAGGGGGAGACATGCAGCCTACACATAGGCATATATCTATAGCCACAAGGTGGAGCCAACACTCCCCACAGGGAAAACAGCAAACAAACACACGGCACCCCTACTGAAGCAGTACACAGTGCATTGCGGATAGGGTCTCACTACACAGGCAGGTATTCTACAGAGACACAGGCAGTTACCTTTAGGAGTGTCAGTGATTTCTGCTCTGAGGATTCCCAGTAGACAGCCTATGTGGTAAATACCTGTGCCAGGTAACAGGCAGACTCACCTCTGGAGAAGAGCACGGTGTGGAGCCGGAGGCTGCCCCCGTTCTGCAGGCGGCTGGGCAGCTTGCAGAAGTGGCATCCGTCCAGGTACAGGGTGATCACCAGGGCCTGCCGGCTGCCATCCACGCGGTAGTACACCGACGTGTCTGAGGAGAGACGTGGAGGAGAGGGTGGCAGTGTAGCATAGGGGGCGGCAGTGCACCATAGTGGTTAAGGAGCAGGACTCATAACCGAAAGGTTGCTGGTTCAATTCCTCACTGGGGCACTGCTGCTGTACCCTTGGACAAGGTACTTAACCCACAATTGCTTCAGTCAATATCCAGCTGGATAACATTGTATAGACGTTGTTGTATAAACATTGTATGTAAGTTGCTCTGGATAAGAGCGTCTGCTAAATGCAAATAATGTAATGGATTTACAGTTATGACTCGCAAGGTTGATGGCACGCTGGAATGCATACTTCCTGTTGCGCTGAACCATGTGATCTTCCCAAAAAGGGGACAAACAATGGAAATCAGATCAGTCTGGGATTGTGCTGAGCCGTGCACCAGATCCCTCATTCTCTGTTTTATCTGAGTGGAAACACATCTGCGGCCCTCGTTTTGTGGGCCCATCGCACAATGTCGAAATCCCTGAACTGGTTCACCATGAATGAATCCTAAAATAACTTCCTTTTTTAAGTCCACAGGAGGGAAACTCTACCCCTATCAGTACTATCTACATAAACCTCAGAGCAACTGAATAAAAAAGAAATTAGTATGAATAGTTGAATGTGTTTTACGCAGAAGTGCTATTCAAATATTGTGACACCGCTGAGAACACTCAGTGTTCCCCAGATTAAAAAAAATAAATAAATATGACTGGACAACTGAACATTTATAAACCAGCGCTGTAAAGGTGGTGACGGAACGCAGAACGCAGAAGAACAGAACGCTGCATATGGGCTTCATACACATAAACTTAAACTCGCTGTCTTATTTACATACAGGAAATGGCAATCAAATGCCATTCAAATGCCCTAATATTGAAACATACTGTAACTGAATGCATAGCACATACAGATATGCAGTGTGTACTCACATGAGCACTGTAGTGCATGCATTTGCTGACACACCATGCATACAAATTGAGGCCCACCCACGGAATCTATTAGTTATTTAAAAGTTGCGGTGAAATTAAATCAGTCCTTTCGGCCTTCACTTGGTAAGCTGTCAGACGAGGTTAATGTATGTGTCAAGGCTATACGATACACGCGCTGCATCTTACTTGTGACCAGGCATTCATCCTCGAGTTGCCGGAAGAACACAGTGACTTTGTCCAAGTCTTGCAGCGCTCCCTTGGTGTCCTCTAGCATTATTCGTTCCTCCTGCTGTTGGACAAAGTAGTTTGCACAACATAAAAGTCCTTACCCATTCAACCAAAGCCAAGGACAGTGATGTCTATGAAAACATGTTTTGTCCAGATTACAAAGCAATGATAATATATATTTTTTATTCTCCTCTACCTGGCATTGTGTTCAGGAAGAGGCTATTTTTAAGACTTCACACTTCACCCTGCAGAGTCTTTGGACTTTCCCTCCAGCTAGATTAGCTTCTCAACAACCTCACTTGACTAATTGCTGCTTTGATTGCTCTGAGAGCGTTAGCAGCTTAAAAAGAAAAGGGTTGTAGCCCCCAAGGACCTAATACAAGAAGCCCTGGTCTGAGATGTACAGTAATCATGTATTTTACACCAAAGTGGTAAAAGAATCGAAAGTGAATGAATGAATCTAATGTAAAGTGGTCTATTGGAGCAATCCTTTGATTTCATGTCGTCATCAGTATTAGACAGTATTAGACTCTTGCAGCTGAAGTGACAGGGTGTTTTTCAGGGATGGACGGGGGTGCATCTCACCACATAGGGGGACAGCATGGACTGGAAGTTGAAGAGTACCCCGATGGCGGCGACCTGCTCCAGCCACTTCCTGCTGACCTCCCTGCTGTCCTCCTCGTACTCGCCGTTGTTGTTGTAGCGGAAACTGAGGGCGGCCAGCAGCTGCTCGGTCAGGGTGCAGACGGCCCCCACCACACTCTGACAGAAGATCACATCCCGCCGCAGCTGCAGGTCTGTGTCTGCAGACAAACAGCCTGCTCAGTGCTGCCCCCCACTGGACGAGTCCTGCATTGCAATGCTATCATCTGCCTCTCGAAGAAATCGGGGATAGGACCCCTATCCCGCCCTCAGAGACGATGAACAGTGTTGTTCCTGAACAATGTCTCAGTAACTAATCTTTGGGGAAAGGCAACAAGCTCATTTGGAGGGGACTGTAGTGATGCATTAAAATCTTACTTTATATTGAGAATCCCCAGCTTTTCATGAGGCCACAAAATATTTCATGCATTACAAAATATAACAATACATTATGTATAATATATATTAACAATACATTTGGTCCCTTCAAACATCCAAACACCTTTCTGACAGTTGGACATATATTAACTGGCCCACCATGACATACAATATAAGTGTATATCAGCAAGAAATTATCCATTTAAACTTATTTGTATGTACACATCACATTTAAGATTAGTGTTAAGTCTGTCATTCTTACAGTAGAGGTCTTACAGTTAAGATTAGTGATGAAAGGCAGAGTGCTGCATTATTCCAGCTCTGTTAGTGCCTGAAAGATTATGAAAGCACTGTGGGACAGAGATTAAGATAACCATCTTATAACTGTAAAATATGTAGGACTGTATAAGGGCAATGCAATGCTAATATTAAATGAACAATATAATGATGTTGCAAGTTACTTCAGAGAGATTACCTGTACATTTCAGCAAAGCCAGAAGCAGCTGATTCTTGCCATCTGAAATTGAATCAAACAGGAATTTGACAGTGATTAACTGTTACCATGAGCACAAAAGAGTAACAGGACGCACCAATGTATTCACACTCTCTTACCTTCCACAAATCTCTGCAGGCTCTCCACCAGGGTTTTGATGGAGGTGGGCAGGTTCCAGGGATCCTCCTGGATGTTCTTGTGTATGAGGCACCGACAGTGCATCGTCCAGTCATCAGTGTGGCTGAGTTCTGAGGAGGAAAAAGGGAGAACATAACTGTCACTGAGAGTCTTCACGGTTTTAAATACAGATTTTGCCCTGAACACACACAGAAGGCAAACATCATCGCTTCAACTCTTCAACACCTACATAAGTTCAATAACAAATGTTAGATTGAATAAATGATCAATTCAGTTCAATTCAACTGAATCTTTTGAAATTAAAATACTGAGCTCCTGAACCTACATTACATTCAGTACACATTACATTATACTATATTATTGTCATTTCACAGATGCTCTAATCCAGAGCGACTTACACCCATTACCATTTTCACATGTTATCTGTTTATACAGTTGGATATTTACTAGGGCTAGTCTGGATCAAGTGTCTTGCCCAAGGGTACAGCAGCAGCGCCCCAACAGGGATTTGAACCAGCAACCTTTTGGTTATAAGCCCTGCCCCTTGCCATTATGCTCCACTTAGCATTAGAGGACATGATCAAAGGGAAATAGACTCAGTGCAAGAGACTGCTACCTGGATGACTGTGCTCCATTGGAAAGTGCTTGGTTTCCTCAGATGCCTTGGCCATGACTGAGCCCTTCAGCATACTGTTTATAGAGTCAACCTGAAAAGACAGACACACGGAAAACCCAAGCGTGACTCAACCGTAAAAACATCCTGTGCCCAAACTTTCTACAATAAGGCGATTCATGGCTCTCAGTGGCACTTGTCTGAAGGGAAATTAATTCATGAAGATTGTTTGGCGGGAAATGTGTTGGAAGGAAGAGCTGTCTGAAGGTCAAAGGTCACACAGGGTCAGCCAAGACCAAGAGAGGGCAAACAATGTCCCATACTGATGCGTGCCAGTTCTCCATACACTGCCACACATAAGAGATGAAACGGAAGATAATTCCCATAAGATAACCGACTGGAGTCATCTGTACAAAATGTTCCTGTAAGGATTTAGCCAAAGGAGGGTTATGAGACAGTACTGTAGATTCCCTCCAGGTGTACATGTTTATCCAAAAAGCCTTCTCCAGTACTGGACATGGGGGGAAAAAAGGAAAAGTGAGTCATTTAATACGGTTTACGGCCTGTGCCAGATGTCAGTATAAGTGATGTCCCTACATAGTACGGCTGTTGTTGCAGAATATCCTCAGAGCGAGGGTCAGGGGAGGGACAGGCAATCTGCAGCTGGTATGGACAGGGTCGGAGGCCTACACGAAATACCCCACCTGGTTAAAGAGGTGCTCCAGGCACCCGTGCAGTTTGTCCTGCTTGTCCGAGGGGATTCTCATGTCACAGGGCAACTCGTCACCTGAAAACGAACAGAACTAACGTTCAGAAGTTCACCAGGACAGAACTAATTTAAACATACATATTTAATATGTATTTAAGATTTACTTTATTTTTAATTTAATGTTCAAACTGAATGCAACAGCAATCCAAGTTCAGAAATCCACAGGGGACAGAATTCAACTAAATGCTAATATGCATCACACTTAAACTTTAATTTTTTTTTTAATTTTCAAAAACTGAATGTACTGAACTGGTTCAAACTGAATGTAACAGCAATCTAAGTTGTCCTTAACTTTAGCAGGCAAATTTAAGTAAGTTCTAATTTTTCCATTTCTTTAGTTTTAGTTTTACTTTAATTTAAGCAAAGATTTATGTTAGCATATTTTCCCCAAGGGGTAAAGGACAAAACAATATAAATGTGCAGTTAACATTTCACATTGTTTTCTGATCAGCATGAACATATTTCAGAAGGTTTACGTGTCCTTCCAGAAAGTCCTTCAGAATGTAATGCAAAAAATGTGACAGTCCAGTAGAAACCCATTACATTACAACTGCATATTATCATGCGGGAAAGGATGATGCACAGCTGCAATTTAAAACAAACCCAACTGTTTACTTGGGGAGCGAAGCGAATTGTACAGCGTTACTTGCGGAAGACGAGCGTGTCTGCGGATTTCCGTCCGTACCTGACCCCATCTCATCACTGCCCAGGTAGGAGCTGTTACTGCGCACACTGGTGTAGGATAGCACGGAGTCCCGGTTACTGTTGCACTCACTGCGGAGATAAACCAGACATGAGACCAGGGTCCGAGTCACGCAATTTCAGGGGAAAACTAGAGATTATCCCTCAGCGAAGCCACAAAAGAATTCGGGGGCTTCGCTTGCAATTACGCTGAAATGAAGATGCTCTTTAAGTGCTTAACACAATCCGCATGGATATAAATTATGTGCTTTTTCCACTCACAACATTCATACGAAGCTATGATTTGGACTGTGCCTACAATGGCCTCTCACATATAGTAGAGTCCATTTTAAACATTGAATCTGACTAAGATTGAGTCATTAACCTCATAAACATGAAGCTTTTAAAGCTGGAGTATCCAAAATGAGACTGGGTAATGTCACTGATTCTCCTTGTGAACACTCATGTCACATCACATTAAACATGAGAGCAGTGGCTAGGAAAATAATGCAATACAAATCCAAGAAAACTAATACAAACTATTTTTTAAAATTCAATTTCTCTTCATCACTTATTTTTTCCATAAACACACAAGATGAAGACTTGTGTGCTGTAAGTTGACAAAATGGCATTTTCTTTCATGAACTGGTTTGCGAACAAGGGCAAAACCATACAAACGTAGAAAACGGAATATATTTTTGGAATTTCTCAGTTCAAATATCACTAGTTTCCAGATGACTGACTCTGTTTTGACAGTAATGACAATAAAATGAAAACAGTGTACAGGGCAACCACTAGTTTTTAATATACCCAGGGTGGTCTATAACTGTTACAATTTAATGTCTTAAACATTTTAACCACAATTGTTTAGGCATTGTATTTCACAAAGTTATTGAGCACCGTGCCCAAGAGTGCCACAACAACCACATCCTACCCAATACAAAGCCACAACTGCCACATCACTTTTCACTATTTACCTTTTAGCTAATGGTGCAGCTGGCGGAGATGTACAGTATCAAGTACTAATAAGTGTCATTTTGTAATTGAAGTCCAATTACCATGTGATATGAGTACACACACACACACACGCACACAGCACACAGCACACAGCACACAGCACACACACCCCTACACAAAACTGGAAGGGACCAGGAGGAAAGAATACTATTCAAGGCGTGTCACTTGCGAATTGATCCTGCGCTTCGTTTCATTAACGGCAACAATGACCTCCGCACTGTGTGATGGTTTTGGCAGCTGGGGGGGGGATTAGCCTCCAGGGGGCACCAGACCGCAATGCGGCCGGCTCTCGGGCACTGATTCAAACCACATTGACATCTCATGCGCGGAGAGCCATGCCACAGGAATGTTACCCCAGAGATATGAAAACAAACACTGCTCACATTGATTCCGGCAGCGTGCTCGGAGTGAAGTGCACTCACAGATACACTCACAGAGACTGCATTGTGACGGTAATGTACAGCAAGTCACAAATCTGTCACTGACCCTTCAGTCATGATACTGAAAATCTCTTAATGAATCAAATACTGAATGTGTTTAGCAACAGACAAAGCCTCATGGCAGTCAGTGAATAAACTGTATTATCTATCTATCTATCTGTCTATCTGTCTATCTATCTATCTATCTATCTATCTATAAAAAAGTATCATTTTGTGCAGGTAATGGGAAGTTAAAGTAAATGTACCTCTTCTAAAACATTGTACAGAATGTTTTCTGTCTGTCTGTGTGTCTGTCTATTTATCTAAATATCTACACATCAATAAAAATGACATTTTTTGTGTAGGTAATGGGAGGTTAAAGTAAATACAGCTGAGAATGCTTTAGGAACGATTTAAGAAATAAATAAATTGGTTTCCCATACTCTAAGAGCTGACCCAAATTCAGTCCAACTACAGCCAAAAATGGAATCTGCAGAGAGCCGGGGTTCAGGGATGTTTACAGGATTACAGCAGCTACATCATCACCAGCAGGACAGACAAATGGTCAAAGACTCAGAGAAAACCCTGCACTGACGCACGTGTGCAGACAGTATGGGTAGCTAAACAGACTGTGTACACACTATCAGTCCAGATGATCACATTAACATTTAGCTATAACATCCTAGGCCAGTTCAATTGGGAATGCTATACTAAGCAATGGGTGAGGGTACAATGAATGTTTTGGCCATTGTGATGACAAAAATGTGGAGAAAGATTCATTCCTCTGGAGATAACATTCTTATTCCACACCAAAATTCACTGATTGTGGATGGTGGACAGGATCATATCTATCCGAATACACATCTACATGAACTCTAATAATAGCATAAGCTTATTTGTCATGGATAAGCATATCAAACCAGCGTTCATCTGCTATTTATTTGAGCCTTTATCTGTTGAAAACAGTTAGTACAACAGATGATGTGTACAAATGACCCTGGAGCTAAGCTTTTGCCATCTGTATGCTGTTACAATACAAAGGGAGATTCAGTTCGGTCTCACATGAAAAGCAATGCAGTTGTTGCATAGTGGTTAAGGAGCAGGACTTGTAACTGAAAGGTTGCCATTCCCCACTTGGGCACTACTGCTGTACCCTTGGGCAAGGTACTTAACCCACAATTTCCTCAGAAAATATCCAGCTGTATAAATGGATAAATTAAAAAAAACTGATCTAAGTTGCTCTGGATAAGAGATTCTGCTAAATGCCTGTAATGTAATACAATATATTTTATCACCTCTTCCTGGGATGACCTCTGAACCTAGCTGCACAGCAAGGTCACCGTCACGGAGGTTACGAAGGTCAGATGTCATGCGGTCCTTGTGCAGACCGGTCAGCCTCACCTGTAAGAGTCTCTGTAGCTCATGGTGTCGTGTCCCGAGTCCTCCTGGTCTTCCTCAGACACTTTGAAGCAGACCTTCTTGATCCCACATTGCTCCACCTTGTCCAGGTCTCCCTCCTCTGACACCAGGGAAGTGGGAGGAGTCTCCTCAGAGGTGGGCGGGTCACAAACATCAGGCTGGGTGGGCTCTGTTATAGAGGATAAGAGACTGACAAGGGGAAAAAAACAGAACAATAAGGAGCAAGGCCAGAGAAAATATCTGAACTTTACTCAGTGGTGTGTGGTGTTCTGGCTTTTTCACTCTGCTTTTTAAGTATTTTTTTCCAGAAATATTATTACAATTTTTCCTCAAATCCATGAATCGTTTTGCTGTTCACTTTTCAATAAAGATGAGAGGACACATTGAGGAATGGGATGAAGCAGTAAAATCTGAATTCATTCTGCTCTGATTTGCTCTGAATAAAAAGCACCAGGATGTTCTGGAAGGTTTGGGCCTGGGGGAATAAACCTCGTCTCTGTAAGACCGGTCTCATCTAATTCATCTGACTGGCCGTTCCACAAGGTAGAACCCAATGGACCCATCAATGTAGTATATTAGAGCTCAGTAATCGTGTGCATCAACGCAACAAGAATGCAACAGAAAGAAGCCTGTAGTGTTATCACTGCTACTCCAAAGACACTACACTGTTTGACACCAGTTAAGCTAAAAGACTTCCACAATCCCATCTATTCAGAAAACCTCTGAAGCCTGTGCATTTCGGGCTCCAGCAGTGAGTCCTCGTAATCCTACCTGCAGGGTGCCATTAACGTTTACCTGTAGTCTGTGTAGTGTGTCCCGGAGATACAGCACTTACACTTCTATCTGGGCCACGTACTGCTTCATGTCCTTCAAGGTGACATCCATGCGGTTGAAGAGGCGGAGGTAAGCGTCTTGGGTCTCCACGTCCTCCTGCTTCAGGAGGAGGCTCAGTCCGCCCCCCTCCTGGAGGGACGTCCCCTCCGCGCTGGAGTCCAGGACGCTCCCGTTGGCGTCCGGGGGGCAGTCCTCCCAGTTCTCCTGGGCGTGGCAGTTCCAGGACGGGGCCGCCATACTGGTGATGCAGTGCTGCGTGTGGGACATGGGGTTCAGGTTCGCTGCAAAGACAAGAATTTAATCAGTCATTCATTTGCCTAATCAGTCAGCCTGTGTTGTAAAAGCATGGAGAAAAACAGATGACTGTTGATAAAAGCTGGAACATATATTTATTCCCACACCATAATGTACAAACAGAGGCAGAAGCGTGGTGCAGTGGTAAGGAATAGGGCTCTGAACTGAAAGGTTGCTGGTTGGATTCCCCACTGGGGCACTGCTGCTATACCCTTAGGCAAGGTACTTAACCCACAGTTGCCTCAGTAAATATCCAGCTGTATAAATGAATAAAATTGTAACCTATGTAAGTTGCTCTGGATAAGAGCATGTGCTAAATGACGATAATGTAACGTAATGAGATTGAGCAGAGATACATTAAAAACCTGACTGCAATCAATTACTTTCACTTATTGCAATAAATATATGCTAAAAGGCCAATGCGGCAAGAGATGATCACTAAACTACACTGCACACAGTTCACAGAGCCCCAGCGGGTAAAAACCTCCACCGTGTCGAGTGAGAGAGAGAGTGTGAAGCGTAACTAAGAGAAACCGCTAAACGTTTCAGCGGCGGAGAGCTGCCAAACAGATGTTGGAGCGTAAATCAGACCAAACGCTCCCAAACCAGCCTGCAACAAGGGGCTGGGGCGCTCGTCCGCCGCGAGCTGGCGTATCGGATGACAGGCCAGACAGCGATCCGACGCCAAACAAAACACACAGGGCCAGATGGGGCCCCGACCGCACCTGCTCTAACCACTCTCTACCTGCTGGCACCACCGATCTGTGCACGGCCCGGCGAACAGCGCGGAATTCCTCCTGGTTGCGGAACCCCAGGTGCTGTTAGGACAGAGTTCCAAACAGCAGCAAACACCCAGCCCATCCAGAAGCATGCGGTCGAATGGGGTTTTCCACTTTCAAACACGGCCTTGAGACAATTAGGCAGCGGGCTTAAGCCTCCTCTAATTTACTGTGGGAAATACTTCATGTGGCAGAGAAGTGAAAATAAGGCACTCGTTTCTCAGGAATAGGTTTTAGGGAGTAGAGTTTAATTGCTGGTTTAGAGCTCCTAATTAATCACTCATATGCTCTGCAGAGGGTAATTGATTTAAATTATCCCTTTGTTTGAGGACAAAAAAACATTAATTGCTGTACCAACATATTCAGGAAATACTGTTTATTGAGGTAGATAATTAGCTTTTCTGCACTCCTGCAGGAATGACAGGATAAAAGAAACATATATTCAGAACGCAATTTCCCACTGTTTTTCTCCTCATAAATCCTTGCATGGGTGAGTAATAATCAGAGATCCCAAACACTTTGTGGTTTTTACGGGAGCTTGGAGATTTCATTGGTTCTGACATACAGAACAGGCATACCTATGCTCAGTCTTCAAACCCTGTATTCCGTCAAGATCACTACGCCCTGCATCTACAGGGCAACTGACTGTCCCATCCCAACGGGTCATTCCTCTCAGACACGATCCCTGTCTCTAGTGGCCCCTCAGTGGTGGAATGAACTCCCAACAGAGGTTAGGACAGCAGAATCGCTGGCCATCTTCTGTCACAGACTGAAGACCCACCTCTTTAGCCTGCACCTCGGTTCCACCTCAATCCCAGCCCCCTAACACCTGCTACCTCTAGGATTTGATGTTTATTTTATGAGCAGTATTGTGATGCGTTTTGGATTCTGCGTTCTAGTGACTGCGGTATCGTAAGTGTACTTGGCTTCTGTTGCCTACTCAGGTGGCACGAGTTAACTTGTGGTAGGGCTTGAACAATGGTATGCTCACACTCACTGGTCTGTGAGTGTTGTTAGCCCGGTCTGACACTGTTGGTCATTTAACTTGAATGGATACACTTCTGTTCTCTTCTGCTGGAAGTCACTCTGGATAAGAGCATCTGCTAAATTAATGTAATATAATGTAATGTTATATGTCTCAAACCGCTCTCCTATTAAACTATAAATAAAAATTATTTTTAAAAGTGTAATCTAATGGTTTAACACATTCATTAGCTTCACCTGCTAGTTTATACCTTGCCTGGCCAACCATTGAAACCTGCTCGTGTACTGCTTCTAATACTGTTGACTCCATACGGTTTTTCGCTTGTGTTGTACTCTACCTCACTCGTAAGTCGCTTTGGATAAAAGCGTCTGCCAAATGAATAAATGTAAATGTAAATGTAATGAGGTCTGGGCCCCACCTTGGTCCGGGTCCAGCCCGAAGAAGGAGTTCTTGCGGCTGAAGCGGATGCTGAAGGTTCGGCCGGCGGACGTGCTGCTCCGGGGGTAGGACACCTGCAGCAAGTTGACGTGGCAGTTGGTGGGGACGAAGTCCATGCAGCCCAGGGGGTGAGGCCTGTTGGTGGCCTGTTTAAACGTCGGCCAGGCCTTGTTCCTCAGCTCCACAGCAAACTTGGCGAGAGTGAGAAAAAGCAAACACGATTAAATATCCATCAGAAAAAAAATAACAAACCACAGACAGTGTTTTTTTAATATGGATTATACAGGTTATGTTCCTCTGCAGATGGAAGCACAGCTAAAATAATGGCTTAAATTATAACTTAATTATAACTTCATGATTTCATATCTTGAGTCCCAATCCAGCACATTCCTCCATAGCATGACAGGTTAAGCTTAAGGTTATAAGCCTGAAAGCTGAAAAGCTTAAGAACCTGAGGTTAAAAGGTTAGGAATAAGGTTAGGCTTAGGGTTAGGTTCACTTGCTTATGAATTTCCAAACATGTGACTTGGCCTCTAGTGACCCCTGCAGCCTCACTGTAATTTGATTGGTGCTGATGTCAGAGCTCCAGTGCAGGGGGGGGAGGAGTTTACCTGCTGGTAGCTGGTGATGCGTCTACGCACGCTCTCCAGCTTGATGTCGCAGATGTTCCGGAACTCGTACTGGGGCATGGTGGCCACCCGGTCGCTCTGGGAGATCAGGCGGCTACAGCTCTTCACAAACTGGCTGTCGTCACTCACAAAGGCCTCTAAAATCTGAGCGGAAATTTACCGGCCCAAATCAACAAAACAACAGCAATGACGAGACACACAGAAGACAGCTGCACTTCGTTTCGGCCGTACTCAGTTTTTCCAATTGTTTAATGATACAAAGACATTAACATTACATTATATTACGGGCATTTAGCAGACGCTCTTATCCAGATATCGCAAATATCAATATCAAATATTTTATCCAGATATATTCTGAGGCAATTCTGGGTTATGTACCTTGCCCAAAGGGTACAAGAGCAGGGGCCAAGTGGGGAATTGAACCAGCAACCGTTCAGTTACAAACCCTGCTCCTTACCACTATGCTACAGTTACATTACATTATTGTCATTTGGCAGAAAATCTTATCCAGGGCAGGGGTTACCATGGGTTACAATATTATCCATTTATACAGCTGGCTATTTACCGAGGCAATTCGGTTACAAGCCCTGCTGCTTACCACTATGCTACACTGCTGCCTGCACATCTACACAGAACATCCCATTTCCACACACCTTGGCTGCTAGACTGAAGCAGCCCTTGGGCTCCACCATCTTCTCCAGGACGTGACACTTGATACCGGTGGTGCTGACGTACTCATAGAACACGCCATGTTCAAGGTGCACGTTGTCCACGGTCAGGCTAACCAGCGGAGCCTCATCTGAGATGCTTAACTGGCCAAAATCCTTCCCTGGTTAAAAAGGAAGAAAGAGAACTGAATTCAACATGCAGTTCTATGTATCCGAGCACCAGTTTTTACTAAGGCAAAAAAGCTTCTGCAATTCCAAACAGTTTTGGTTCGTTCTTTTTTTTTTAATATACTGTATATTTGATTTGCTTTCTACCCACTCAGATCAGAGGGAGAGTAGCACTGCTAAATTCATCTACCGCACAGTGACATCTTATGTGGAAGCACACTATCATTCTGGAAATGTTATATTTCTGTGAGGATCTTCTTTTATTTTTTTCTCACTGACTGATTTATTCACTTATTCATTAACCGATATGGATGAAACTCTGATCCAGACTGAGTAATTTACGATCATGGGAGGACATCATATGAAAACCACAGGTGCAACAAGAAGAGCAAAGACAAAGTGTCACTGAAGGGGCATTGAAGAAAAAAATTTGCATAAAACCATCTAATGGTGAAAAAGGGGATTTCCAGCTTTCCTGTTCCAGAGGAAGCCCCTCGTAACTACTATTGCAGGAAACTGACAAAAAGCCTTGGACATCCGCAATGAACATCTTTCTTTCGCCAAAGAAATGCAACAGCAGCAAGTGTATGGCTCTTGTAATGTGCTCAGAAAGGTGCTCCATATTTAGCCTTTTATTGGATATTAAGACACAGGATGTCCTGTTGGCCCCCGGTCCTTCCAGCTTCCACAGGGAAGCAAACCAGACAAACACTGAAAAAACTTGTGAGCTGATCGAACTGACTGCTGCCTGAGGTGTGCCCTCTATTCTGATCTTAAGGTCAGGGACTAGGCTGTAGTCCGCTATACCCCCCTCCCCCAACACCGTCCCCCTGCCCCCCCCAACACCCCCACCCCACACCATCCTCCCGGCCCCCCCAGCACCCCCCTACCAGTCTGAGGAAAGGTCAGAGCCCAGTGGTCTGAGGACGCCTTGAGCTTGACACTGCTACAGCACTAATTAAGCAGAGTCTTTGTTCTTTCCCAAATGGCCTTTCATTCCCTTTCCTTTGATCTGTATAATGAACTTTTTTATTAGTGGCATGAAATACAGGCACTGTATGAAAAAATACAATGTCGATTGTCTCTGTTGATGGGATTTTATGCAGTCACATTTTTTGCAGATGCCATTTACAATGACCCTGTAATCATTCCATGCACCCTCTACCAATGATAATGATGTTTTAGGTGCAGAAACTTACATGAGTTTATGTGTGTGAAGGCATGTGTGTATGTGTGTGTCTGTGTGTGTGTGGAGGGAGTGTGTGTGCATGTGTGTGTTTGTGTGTGTGTGTGTATGTGTGTGTGTGTGTGTGTGTATGGAGGAAGAGTGCATGTGTGTGTCCGTGTGTGTGTGTGGAGGGAGTGTGTGTGCATGCATGTGTGTGTGTGTGTGTGTGTGTGTGTGTGTGTGTGTGTGTGTGTGTGTGTGTGCGTGTGTGTGTATGTTTATATATGCACCAGCCAAATTTAACCCCACCAACATAAACACACTCATGCTCAGGTGCTTCCCTTTTGCAAAGCCGCTGGGACCCGTGAGGTCATGTACCTGTTCCGTTTATGACATCCTCTTCCTCCGTATCAGATCCCGTCTCTGATATGCTGGGTCTCAAGGACTTTTCCTCTTCCGCATCCTCAAACGTCCTGTACACCCACTGAGTCAGACCCTGCGTTCAGAGCACAGACAGCGGCCATAGATCAGTCAGCGGTACACCTTTATAAAACTACAGAGGGTGACGTAAGGCTGACCAGGTGTCTGCCACGCATCAAATACGGCCGTGATTACAGTTAAACTGCCATATCCTGGCAACATAAGGCAGCCATATGTTGGTATCACACTACTGCTCTGTGAGCCTTAAGATTAACATTGCATCAACATGGCATCAAGGTACAATGTTACTCTTGAGATACTATAGCCAAGTGACCAAATGTGTTCACTATTATACAAGTAGGAGCAGTATTAAACTGAAGCTAGTTCAAGGAGGTAAATCTTCAATGTCTAGAAAAAAACGTTCTTTCTGTGGTCTCGTTAACTGGGCTGGTGTAGCAGACATTAATGGCCAATGAAAGCAAGGCGACGGGATTCCCACCAGCTCGCGCTGCTCCTGATTGGTTCGATGGGCTGAGAAGTAGCCCAGGACTGCCAGGTCGCTGTCGTTGTGGACGCCATTGCCGTTGACTTTCAGGATGCACTGTCCTGGCTGAAGACCAGCTGAGGCCGCCTCTGAACCTGAGGTGAAGGGGAAACAAAGAAAAAAAATACAAAAATATACAACAAAACTGAATAACTGCAACCATGCTGAAGCATTGTATTTTTAACACAACTCAATGGCTACTCTTCCTCAAAGATTCAAGGTGGCTGACGAATGAAGTAACATTTCCTAGCTTGCATGTCATGGTTCTGAATGATAAAAGGTAGTTTCTTGTCATATAAAAGACACTTTCTTTAAACACACTTTGACATAATATGGCCTACGTTCAAAAACATTCATATTTTCCGATGCAGTGATTTATTTTACGTGATTCGACTTCTGGCATCAAAAGCTAGTTGATTTCAAGTATAAACCTGTCAAAAAGCTGCAGCTATTTCCGCCGTACCCTGTCAGATTCTGTCAGGTGCAAGGAAAAGGCAATCAGCTTTCTATACCGCAGCTGTTCAACACATTTGGAAACCACATTCACGAGTTCAGATCAGTTCAGCCATATATCTTATTTAACCTTTTTTCAGGACATCTTTGTGAAGGGTCAAAGAAGAAAAGAACAGACACGTGGCAGAGAAACGGTGAAAAATGACTTCTGAAATGAGATGATGACGACAGAGAGTTTCTGGCTACATGTAATCAGGTTTGCTGTAATCGGATGTTTGAGAATAACTTGAAATATGAGAGCTTCGGCAACTGGAAAAAAAAAAAAACAAGGCCCAGCTTTAGTGTGACACCAATGCACTTTGCCCTTAAACTTAAGTAACAAACAAAACACTTCTGGTAGAGGCCGAACTCAAGATGATTTATGAAAAAGTTCAGATTGTGACTCCATGTGAAGGATAAAGCATACTGCGATTAAAGAGAGTGCCGATAGTAGTATAGGGGCAGCAGTGCACCACAGTGGTAACTAGGAGGGCTCAGAACCAAAAGGTTCCTGGTTCGATTCCCCGCTGGGGTACTGCTGCTGTACCCTTGGGCAAGGTACCCACAACTACCTCAGTAAATATCCAGTTGTATAAATGGATAACGTAAAAAAAAATGAGGGTAAGAGCATCTGCTAAATGCCAAGTAACGTAATGTAATGTAAAGGGGAACTATGGAGGGGGCTTTCACAGATTCCTGTTCCTCTACCCCTGGCTGTAGCGAGCCTCTCACACCTGTAAAATAGCTGTTTTTTTCCCCTTTTACATGCATGCTACATTGTGCTGACATGCAGAGGGAGACCCAGCGAGGTGTTTCTGCTTAACGTGAGGCAGAGAAACCACTGCCACTTCCACCTCCGCCTTGCCTCAGCGGGGGGAAAAGGCCGCACTAACCGCATCGGCTGCGCTGAAGCAGCTCCTCCTCTGCAGAGCGGGCCAACAGTCAACAGCCCGGCCGCAATATCCCTGACTAAGAGCAAGAGATTGAGGTCAAACGGCAAACCAAGGGGACTGCAGAAACCTGGCTTGCCGGTTTGTGAAGGCAACCCTGGTTTGTGGTGCCTGTGTGATCCATCGAGGAGAGAAGCATCAAGGTAAGCTTCATCACACCATGTTCATGTCTATCAACTGTCACCTTCTGAAGGCCTGCTGCATGTTCGCTGGTATTGCACAGATCCCCTAATCTTTTCGTTACATGGATAGGCTTACTTTATCACCTATATCAATTATCGGCACCTCCTCACGCAGTTAAGGTAAGTTTATCTGCCCATCTGTCCATCTCCTGGTTGGGTTGAACATACCTGACTGCTGTGTGCGTGTTAAAGTAATTGCTTGGTTTCCGCTTCTACGCTACACTGTATTGTCTAGGTGTGCCCTCGCGGTGCCGTTAGCATTCTGGTGTGGAACCTCAGACGTATTCTAATGAATGTGATGCAATGGAGAATCTGACTGTGTCATAATGGACATAGGCTACATGATATGCAATGTTTATTCCATGCCATGAGCCACTTGCCTTGCACACTTTCACGAAACAGTTGTAAGGTATCCCACCTCAGTCATTTGTCCATTTAATTTTTTTCTCACACAAACGAACAACTCATCTTCCGGTACCCTGGCAAACCAATATATCACCACTTCGCACATCCAACTAATGTGCTGGTAACACCTCCTGTCCAACATCGAATTAAATGAGCCAGCCTAGCCCAGACTCTGGACCACCTCAGCCAAGCACAGAAGGATTTGTATGATACGATCAGGGTTTCACAAATGCCAAATAATAAGAATAATAAAAAAGCAATTTAAGCTGTCAGTCACTGTTCAGGGTGATTTAAAAGGGATAAGTGAAAGCACCATAATGCTCTACGCTGCCCTGGATCAGGGTGTGTGGCAGAAAAAAAATACACATAAAGATACCTTTTCTCACAGCGTGGACGTAAGGAGGGGCCATGCCTCGGATTTTAAAGGACAGAGCATCCGGACAGTCCGGGATCTTCACAATCCTACAAAGAACAGACACACACCGATTTAATAACCACACAGCACAGTGAGGTCTTAAAGCATGAAATTAAATCTTCCGCAAGGACAGCTAGTCACGAGAGAGCTGGCAAGGTCTTTTAAAGGCTAAAGCAAAGGGCTAGCTGACACAAATCATCGACCGTAACTGCACGAAACAACACCATTCCGCTGTCCTGGTGAATGCGTAACATTTTACATTACATGATTGTCATTTAACAGACACTCCTATACAGAGCAACTTACATAGGTCATAGTTCCATCCACCTATACAGCTGGAAATTTACTGAGGCAATTGTGGGTTAAGTACCTTGTCCAAGAGTGCAGCAGCAGTGCCCCGGGAGGGAATCAAACCAGTAACCTGTCGGTTGCAAGCCCTGCTCTTTAGCACTATGCTGCAGCCTGGTGCAGGTTATGAGCGGAGAGGCCCTACGTGAGCATACTCACTCCTTGGCCTTGGTGGCCACCAGCAGGTGCAGGGAACGTCGGAGGCAGAAGGCCTGGCTGATCACAGTCTCCACCTCGGACAGGGGCCTGAGGAACACCAGGTCCTCGTTGATGGTGTAGATTTTCCTGCCCGCGTGGAGCCCAGCCGTCTACAAACAACAACAACAGACAGCCAGCTGTAATTTGATGCCGAGCTCTTGACATCGGACAGGTGACTGTGAAACCGCGGCATCTTTCATACAAGTTTTCTTCACGCATCCAGTGGTCGATGATAAATAACCTAATACGCACAGAACAGTTGAGACACTTACATTACACTTACAATAAGTTGCTTGGTAGAAGATCTTACCCAGAGTAACACGGGTTACAATTGTTATCTCTTCCATTTACATAGCTGGATATTTACTGAGGCATTTGTGGGTTAAGTACCTTGCCCAAGAGTACAACAGCAGCACCACAGCAAGGAATCGAACCAGCAACCTTTTGGGTACAAGCCCAGCTCCTGACCACTAAATTACTACCCACAAGACCCCTGTAGCTTTGGAAAAAATAAACCAGCAATCACACCTCCTATGCAGTGGGGAACGTGTGAAAGAAAGTATGTTTTAGAGTAAAAATAGACAATCTAAAATCGGAGTTATTCATCACGGTGACAGGGACAGTGTGACATGACTGATGACGGGCTGAGGGATCAGTGCAGTCTACTCCCATAAGCCCTCCCACTCCGCCATTCATCTCACTCACCTGGCTGCCGTTCACCTGTGGGGGTCTGTCAGATTCCACAGGGGCCCTCACTCTCCCTCACTCTGTCCTGTCAGGATTGGAGCCCCTGCTACTTCAGAGCACCCTCCCCCTTGCTCCCCCCTCCCAACCTATCCACTCCCACACTGTGACTGGCTGGTACTCAATAATCTCCTTTCATATTGCAGAATAACATACAAAAATGCAGGAATTCACTGCGCCGCTAAAACTTGGACTGACTGCAACGTCTGCACTTTGCATCTGCAGTTTGGCGTATGCTGCCGAGCCTTTACGTGCGTATTACAATTGACTGATTTCATATGCATGCTCTGTCTGTTATACGGTTCAGCAGTACGTGACATTGTAAAATTAACCACAAAAGAGAAACTGTTTCGCTGACCAATCATTACCAGAACACACAAGACTGATTTCATCAGAAGTCAGAACACTGTAAGAGAATTGCAGAATACCCACAGAGGCAATGCCACACAAATATACACAAATATATCAATCATCTTTTTTTTTTTATTTAAATCACATCATATCATACTGTTGACCCAAATCTTAAGGTCATTCACCATAGAGCATTAGGCCCTTTCTCAGTTGTAAAGCAGTCTGTATTTTTGTCTTATGTTGCAAAATCTGGTCTCTCCCAACCATTATATGTCCTGAATGTACAGCCCTGCCGTAAAGCATAGACTGAATCCACCTCACTCTACTGCATTGAAAATTTGGATTCCCCCCTCAGTAACTCTGTTTAAAGATGCGGGACAGTGACCCAAAAATGACCTTCACACGTGGAGATTAGTTAACTCATCGAGGACCTTACAGGCGTATCCCTGGCTGAATTAACGGCTGCAGTTACCTTAGTTACCAAACAGACAGTGCTCAGGATGCCCTCCTTTCCTTTCTGCAGGGGTATATTTAGTATTCCGCACCCTGCCTCTTTAAGCCTCTTGGCTTTTTAATAAGCCCTTCAGTGCAGCAGAGGACTCAAAAGCCCAAACTTGTCTCTGCCTTTGTTGTGTTTATTAATGAGTGTGAATAAATGACCGAGGAGACACCTGCACAGAGAGCACTCGGTCTCCTCTGACACCCTCTCCCCTCTTCCCTCCCGCTCTCTCCCTCCCTCCCTCTCCCTCCCCCTCTCCTCTCTCTCTCTCCCTCTCCCTCTCCCTCTCCCTCTCTCTCTCTCTCTCTCTCCCTCTCCCTCTCCCTCTCCCTCTCCCTCTCTTTCTCAATTCAATTTCAATTTAAATTTAAATTTCAATTTATTGGCAGGACAGACAATCGCTGTGTTGCCAAAGAAACAAGAAAAAACAATACATTGATAACTGACAAACAATATACATTGATAAACAATAATTCCTCTAGCTCCCTCTCTCTCTCCCCCCCTCCCCACCCCTCTGGCTCTCTCTCCCACTCTTTCCCTCTCTCTCTCTCTCACCACATCGGAACCGGAGCTGACACAACCATTTCACTCCGTGGCTTTTATGAGATTCTGAAGTGGCGTGTCTAATTATCTCCAATGCGTCTCGGACAGACGGAGGGAGACAAACAAAACCAGGAGAACGACAGCAGCCTGACAGGAATAAGCTAACGAAGCACTGTCATGCTAATTACAACTCGACTCTGCGTCAGAGTGTCAGAGAGGGGATCAGAGTGGAACAGGTTCAACACGGCACTGACATGCAGCTGGTCTCTCAATCACTCAGCCAATCCATCAATCAATCAAATATGTTTTTGCAAAAAGCACCTTTAGCCCTGGGTCTTGACACTGACTGACAAAAATAAAATACAATTCACATTTTGTGGCAAGGGGTTATAAACTGTATAGAGTGGTCCCAAGATCAACTCCAGTTTACCTGTTGTTTTCTACTGTCTTCCCCCTACAGACCTCCTTGCTGTTTACCTGCTGTTTTCTACTTTCTAACCCCTATAGACCACCTTGCAGTTTACCTGTTGTTTTCTACTTTCTACCCATTATAGACCTCCTTGCAGTTTGCACGTTGTTTTCTACCTCCTCCTGTTTGGAGACTCTCTAATCAATCTCACAATCACAATCTGCAAGGACAATGGGACACACTGTAGCACCCAGCATGATGCACTGTGGAATCAAGGCTAGCCTAAGATATATCATTCACATACTTTTTTGGTAAAGTTTCACAGTTAGGACTTGAGTGGGAGTCTGGTATAGCGAGAAGCAGACTCGGCTTCTAGTCAGCAAGTTACAGGTTCTAGTCCCTGATATGGTTTTGTTCTTGTAGTTTTTGAGCAGAGTGCTTACCCTAATTTGCTTCTGTAAGTGTCCAGCTACATATCTGAATGACAGATAAACTCTAAGATAGGTATGTTGCCGTGACTCAATGACAGAGCCATGCATTGGATCACATTCATCACAATGATTCTGATCAGTTGTGAATGATTAGTCTGCATAAGAGGCTGAAGTGTGTCGAAAGATCGAAGACTCACCTCTGCATGGGAGCCGTGGCGAACTGATTTCACTATAATGGCCTTGTTCTTTTCCTCGATCTCAAAGCCATAGTCCTCCTCCTGAGGGTGGATCTGATAGGAAAAACAAAATAAAGATTCTCTACTTTAATAAGTTACATCACGTTATACATTTTCCATTAAAACGTTTGACTTTGCCATTGTTAAGTGTTCCACCCTTGGAACACTGAACCAGGGGTAACCATGGAGTGTGAAATATCCCTGAGGGTTGCTGATGTACCACTGTTGTGTCAAGGAACTCTTTCAGTAAATATTCAGCCATATAGACCCATCATTTTCTATGGATAAGACGAAAGGGTGGAAGAGACCTTGAGCACAACGTGAATGAGGTGTTGATGGTGGCAAGCAGTAAATTCAAAATAAAAAAGCCAAATTAATGGAAGGCTATAGCATATTCACTGAACAAAAAAACGAGACAGATCTTACTGGATCAGTAGTTCTTCATTTTATGTGGAAAAAAAACCCCCAAAAACTACTTGACTATATGTTAGTTGCAAGTTGAATATACTGAAAATATATACTGGAAGCTACAACAGTTGCCTTGGAAAGGACATTGGGTAGTAAAATGAACAACGATGAACACATACAGTACACGCTTCACCTGTGCACTTCTCCGATGAGATTGTTTTTCTCTCTACTGACTGACTGTGAGGCCCTGTCCACACATACATGGGTATTTTTAAAAACGTAGCTTTTTCTATGCGTTTTGGCCTTTCGTCCACACGCAAGTGGTGTTTTAGGTCACTGAAAACAGATCTTTTGCAAAACGCCTTCCAGGGTGAAGATTTTCAGAAACTCAGTTTTCAGTGTTCACGTGTAGACAGGGAAAACGGAGATTTTGGCTTGTGACGTCAGAGTGTGCGCCGTAATAACTTTTTTTTTCAGGCCTCTGATTGGCCAACATGGCTTTACGGTTAGGGTTATATCGTCGCCTGTTGGTCTGGCATGCTCTTGACAGCGTGTGTTTGCGTTTTCGTACGGACGGAGATTTTTTTTAAGAACGAAGGAGGGAAAACCCCCGTTTTCAAAAACACCCGTGTACGTGTGGATGAATCAGCATGCACCCGTGCAGAAGAACCACCAGGCTGAATTAACCATAATGACCTGTGAGAGGGGTCGGGGGCAATCAATTAACAGGCCGTCAGACTGCCTCAGTATGCCAGGGCCGAACAAAGCCCATTTCCTCCCCGGTTTAATACAGCAGCTTTTTAAAGCGCCGTTAATGCGCTCATGTTTTCAGACACAATGTTGTTTATTGTTATGACCTTTCCTCCCATTCTCCAAACACCTGCAGCTAAATGTCACTTCTCCGGGGACTGGCGGGATAGGACGCAATGGGCTGGGTTTGCTTCTAATGCACTGAGAGAAAAGACCCGAGTGTGAAAGGTAGTTTGGTATATACGGGGCTTTCAATCAGTACCTGTACATCCCCTGCCTCATTATGTTTTTTTTTCCCTTGGTTGACTTACACAGTATGTCGATATTCTTTACAGCTAGATAAAAAAATGCATATAAAATCAATATGAATAAAATAATATACATAATATATAGACAGACATGGGCTTCACTATACACAACAGCCTACTATATATAGGAGGCTGTTGTGTAGTGTGCGTATACATAAAATCTTTCTTTCATAGTGGGTAAGGAACTATATATAGGGCTAGAACTCTGCAGGCTCAAATCCTTGGGCCAGACAGGGCTTTGATTTCTTTATACAGATTTATTTTTATATTGATTTATACAGAATGTACAGAATAAGAGGTTCTTTCAGCTTGAAATGGAAAATGTAACAAGACGGTGACAGGTACTGCACAAGTGATGATTAAAAAAACTCCTGAGCGGTTCGTTTGAGGAGTGGCTCTCCGCCTGGTGGAGTTGCTGTGAGCTCACAGGCCTCTCGGTGTCAGCCAGCGCTCGTATAAACGCTCACCCCAAAGTGAGATAATTTAGTCTCCGGGACGAGCGCTTCATCCAGGCGGTCGTTAATCTCGTTAAACCTTTCCTTTTAACGTTTACGGCCTTACTGCAGGGTTACGCTAATTCCACCAGACACGCCGGACGGGGGCAGATTGCCTTAATTAACAGATAAGCACCGCCAGCTCTCCAGCTCACTAATGTAGAAAAAGGGAGGGCTACAGCGCTCAGGAAGAACAATGGAGTTATGAACCCATACGGAGAAAAGGTCTCACAGTAAATCCATAACATTAATTGGTCAGACAGAGCAGTGTGCTGGCAGTGTAATAACAGTGGAGGGGCCCTTCTCTCTCTCCCCATATAGGCCAGGATGGAGGCTTTCAGAAGCAGGTAGAAAATCCTTGTAGGTAGAAAAATTGTTCCTTCTGTTCTAAAGACCCTGTGTATTTCTATGCAAATGTAAATGTCATATGTAATGTAAATGGAATGCTAGTCAAAGGTGGTAGAAATCTGACTTCATCAACTGCCATCCAAAAGGGGGAAATTTCCTTCCATATATTATATGAAAGAATATATGAAATACATGTATCTTTCATATATTAGTTTCTCTCAGGATCAAGAGGGCCCTCCATATTTCTATGCACATGTATGTGGATATGGCAATAGTCAAAGGTGGGACAAATCTGACTTCATCAACTGCCATCCAAAAGGGATCATCATTAGACTGGATGAAAGGAAATCACATGAAAAAATTACCTGAATGAAATTGAATCTCAAAAAGAGGAGGATTTATTGAAAGAAGCTGATGGTAAAAAGCACGAATGTGGAGGTTTGCTTGATTACCTACGTTTCACTCAGTCACGTACAGCCTGCCTTTTCTTCACTGGACACTAGCTGAGATGCTGAGATGAGTTTGGTAGTTCGACATGACTGATGCGTTTGAGGTCAGCGTGACTGTACCATAATGACACCAGCTTCAGTCTCTGATTTGGAATAGTCACTGGGCTCAGTTCTGGAACCCCCTGCACCAAGCCCTCCACCCAGCCCCCAAGCCCCACACCGCCCCAAGCCCAATCCCATTGATTTAATAAATCACTGAAAGCTGATCCGCTCATTCTAAGATGATCAAGGCTTAATCTTCTTTCATAGCTCATGTGTGGGTTAGCAAAATAGAAAATATTGTGTAAATGTCTTGTTGTAGTAAAATTAGCATGTTGCATATGAACAGATATAAAAAGCTTTAATAATATGATCTTTGTGGTAAGATGCCAAACACCAAACTATAAGATTATACAAGGCAAATGCAAGGAATTTCATATGCCAAACTTTCCTGCATATATTTTCAATGTCTACAAATCATTATCCCATTCACTTATGCAAACGTATTAACTCTATATATGCCGAAAAGTACACCATACATTATATTACACATATAAATTTTAATTCAAATTTAAAAATAAAATGTGCAATATACAGTGACATATTAAAAAGATTTCAGATTGTAGAATACAGTCAAAACAAAGTTAATATTTAGGACACATTTTTTTTTAAAGACAAGTACAGTCTTTTCATAGGATAGACACAGTATTTGACATGAAGGTTTTGAATAAATGTGGCCTTTGAGTTTTAACTGGGTGTGTTTATCTCGCTATTTGGCCATGAGCTGAGACTCATTCTGATTGGTGGAGAAGCTGCCAAGGGGGCAAATAAACAGAATGATATTCTCCATTATGCCATATCCGGGCTAGTCCAAGCAAGGCTAAGGACTAGTTCATGTGTGAGCGTGTAGACATCAGCTTAATTTTATCCACCACACTGGACCAGTACCATTTCCACTGTAAGCAGGGAATCACAGAAGCCAAGAGAAATAATGTCACTGTCCATCTGGGAGGTTGACACTGGACTGAGACAGAGATTCTATCCAAACACCAGGTAAAAAACCTTTCATCAGAACTGCAGTTACAGTGTACTTATTTCAGTGCATATTATTAGTTGAATTGCTAGTCGAAGCTTTGTCTCTTAAAGTTACAAAGCAGAATCCTTCATTTTCCACCTTAAAAAACAAATGCCATTTTTGCCCACATTTTCCCCTCCTTTGAATGGAATGTTGAGTTCTAAATAGAGTGTTTCATTTAGGACATAAAGTGTTTCCTTTTTGTATAACAGGTGGGGTCAAGTAGGACAACCCTGCGGCAAACCTACAGCAATTCCCAAATGCAATCCCACCTGAACAACGCACCAACCTCCTAATCTGAAATAAAGGAAAATACATAAATAAGCTCCTCTCTTCAGCCTAATGTCAGTGATAATTTAAGTTTTGTTTCATAAAAGATTGTCTTTAGAGTAATGATTTGGGTCAAACTCTTTGTTTCGTTATCACAGCACTACAGATGTAGCCAATTAGCTTCACTGAAGCTTGGTGGTCCAGGAGCAGTTTTGTGTAGCAGTATTTTTATTTTTAATTATTGGAAATTTAATGCTGCTAAGCCTCTACCAAACTACATCTCTTATGAAAAGTATTCACTCATAAGTAACACATGGGAAAAACACTTCCAGGGGGTTTCCAAAGGGTTTTTACCTGATGTAAAACACATGATGAAAAATGCTTCCCACTTAACCCCCACGACTGTAGCTTAATGAGGCCTCTCTAGTCTCAGATCAGTCCCTCATGCAGACAACTCAAAATCAACCTCTTTTTATGCGTGTTCTCTTCTTCTATTTGTAATTGACTTTCACAGCATGGGTAACTTCTACAAATCAAAACAAAAGAGGCTGTTGTGGTATAGATTTGTTCCCTGCATGGGGTGTCCTGCCTGATCCCCCCAACACACACACACACACACACACACATACACACACAAACACACACACAGAGGGAATTGTGATCTGAGTGCTTAGCATCTGAAACTGAGCTCAGAGCCAGCATAGCTGCAGGCGTAGGCCCACTGGAAGGCCAGCAGTGGACGAAAAAGCCCACTGAGCAGTCTTTCAGAACCAGCCAAACCAGCAAACAATTACTCCCTTATACAAATGGTATGAAGATGTGTTTTTTTTTTAATGATTATGTCAGGAATAATCAAAATCATGGACTCTTTTTTTTCCTACTTAACTTCTACAGTTTAATCCAGTGAAAAAACAAAGGCTGTGTTAGTGAGTTACATCATGAGCTGCAACACACGCCACACAGGGAAGGAAGAGCAGCCCAGAACCCACTGTGAGTAACGTGTGTCCTGGTGATTTCAACTGAGGGCAGCATGTCTCATCGTTTTTCACCGCCACGGCACAAACCCGGTTTAACGGCCCCGCGGTGGCCTTACCAGCAGGGACTTGGCCACGATGTTCTCGATGAGTTTGAAGTCGTTGCGCAGCTGCTTGCTCTTGGAGCTGGTGCCCTCCATTTCTTCGTCGGCGTAGAAGCGAAAGAACTGCGACTCGTCTTTGAACTCGCTTTTCTCCAGCACTGACAGAAAGACGGAGGGAGGAAAGAGATGAGAACAGAGATCACCACATGCTCCTCCAGGGGCAGGCTTGGCCAAGGTGTCATCAAACAATCAATTCATTCGGTTTTCATTTTTCATTAGGCTGTGAAATTACACTGTATAAACAAATGCAAATTTACCATCTATTTAAAAAAAGACATGCTTTTCCTCCATCTTTTCTCAGGCAGTTGCTGAATTTCTGCTGCCAGCTGTCCAGCTGTGAGAAAGTTCATTATTTACTTTTAACTATAAACACTGTGTAATAAACTATACAAACAGTGTCCACTGGCCAGTGTCAAATGTCCACTGACTCATGTGCAGTTTGGAAACAGTATGATGTACAGAGTAACTGTTATTTTCAAAGTAAGTACCATGAGCACCGTCTGTATTTAGACCTAAAACCGCATTATAACCTACTGTGTGTTTTCTCATTTGGAAGTGGACACTGCTCCTTTCTCCAAGTTTAGCATAGTCTCCAACCAAGATTTGTCAGAGGTCACAACATCTGTAAGAGACATAAATCTACTGTGTATTCCAACAAGCTCTTGTTTTTTTGCACCTGAGGTTTGTGTGCAAGGCGTTACAGTTTAACTATCCGTCGTGCCAAGAGCTGGACATTTCACGGAGAACACAAGCAAGGATGGGCCAGTCTTGCACCATGCTCAGAATGAGAGCAAAGGGATCTAGCTGCTGCACTGAGCAAGCTGACTGCACAGTGGAACAAAGGCCATTACAAACGGACTCAGGCCGCCCAGTCAGGCGGTGGTACAGCACCTCATTCACACAGTGGTGACACGTGAACAATGGGCGGCAGTGTAGCATACTGGTTAAGGAGCGGGACTTGTAACCGAAAGGATGCTGATTCAATTCCCTGCTGGGGCACTGCTGTTGTGCCCTTGGGCAAGGCTACTTTACTCACAATTGCCTAAATGGATAACATGCAAAACATGTAAAAATTGTAACCTATGCAAGTGGCCCTGGACAAGAGCATCTGCTAAATGACAATAATGGAATGTAACGTGATGTGCCTCAACTGCCCCTGTACTGCATTTGCAGCCTTCTCTCAGGATCAGGATGTTCTGATTGGTTCACAGGTGTCAGCTGAGTAAAGCTGAGCTCATGTAGAATGGCAGGCTGTGAAGAGAGTGGACACGTGCTGATGATGCAACAGGAACTACTCCAAGACGAATAAATGCAGACATGCCCTTTTACAAAAGTGACTGTATTATTATTCAAATTAAAAGCAAAAATATGCAAGCAGAAGGGGTACTTGAGCGGGTGCTTTGATACTGAGCTACTGCGTGACCCTGACAGATCATCTGCACGCTGTTTACAAAGTACTGAACCAGAAACCGGTGACCGTGCACCGTGAGATCTTCAACGCCGACCGTGATAACGCTGTTGAAACACAAAACAGCCAAGACAGGGAACAATGCAAAGCCGTGTGTGCGTTAGAGAGGGCGTCGGCCCAAACCGTCCCACGAGACAGAGTCCCGGGTTCAAACAGGGGCGTGAGGTGGTTCCTCTCACTGACCGTGGTGCATGAAGCCGTTGTTGCAAAGCCCCACCCCCAGGGCCACCGCATCCTCTCGGGTGGAGCAGTCGCCCTGTGGAAGACCGAAACAGCACCGTTACTGTCACACCAAGCCACGGTGTCCAACACCCACACAATAACTGCCAGAATAACTATGGTCAGAGCGCCTCCAGCTCTCCGGCCAGGGAGGTGAAGAGGCACCTCTGAGAACAAAAAGCCGCAGGATTCACAGTTTTGATTAAAAAAAGAGCACAGAGGGTAATTCAGTAAGAAAATTACATCCGGGGATGGCATTTGAATGGGCTTAACTTAATGAGTATTTATAAATGAGGTCTGTATGAACCATTGACTTCGGCTCAGATTCAGTCTGACCACATTGCACTTTGCTTTTAATTTGGAGTCACACATTTAGGCAAATGCATTTTCTATCCCCTTCACATCTTACTTTTTGCTTATCATATGCTGATCTCAGAATGTTGTGCAAGACATAATTATGCCTATTTAAATGTTGCTCAAAGTTATGGACAATGCACACTGCAGTTAGAAGGAATAGGAACCTGAGTGCTTAGTATTTCAAACTAGACATCTTCCCAGGGATTAACTTTCAAATACTTCAAATCGAACAATAGTTCAAATTAGACAATGAGTGGAGCATATAAAGCGCAGCTGGTGTGGTTAAGGGGAACAAAATAAATGCAAGCGATAGCAGGTATCTGACAGGCGCAGAGACTGCAGACAGTCCTCTCTCATCAGTCACAACAGGTGACTTCACAAGGCTTAATCCATTAATAAAACGTCATAGCACACCACCCAGTCCTTATCTCTTTCCCTTTGTTCTCTAGACAAATGGAACCTTTCCACAGAAGCTTAGTCTTTATTGAGTCACTTTTCTGTCGTACATCTTACTGGAAATTGTTTAAACGATGACTTGCCAGCTTGTCAACTTTCTCTCCCCTGGGAAAATTCGTGCAGGACACAGTGTTAACACACCATCATACAGTGACCTAATGCTATCACCTGCATAATACCAGCAGAGATTTTGCTGTTTGTCTTGAAAGAACTGAAGAATATCCCACAAGAACCTTGTGTACATACACATATGTATATTATATATAATTATTTCTATCCACTGGTTTCTTGATAATGTTACAAAACCACATTTCAATTACGATGGATTTAACAACCCAACCCAGGAATAAAACAGCTTTATGGTAAAAAAATACTGTGGAAAAACTGGAACAAACAGTCCAGATCCAGGGCAAAAATCAAATGAATACACAGAAATGCGGTCACCAAAATGAACACAAATCCATGGGAATACGTCTTCACTGAAGTAACTCCACTGCAGCAGCTGTTGAAATAGATCAATTAACCTTCTGCTAAAATGGGGAAACCATGTGTGTAAATGTTCATGGGAGAGTGCTGCACAACAGAGTGAGAGAGAGAGAGAGTGTGTGTGTGTGTGTGTGTGTGTGTGTGTGTGTGTGTGTGTGTGTGTGTGTGTGTGTGTGTGTGTGTGTGAGAGAGAGAGAGAGAGAGAGAGAGAGAGAGAGAGAGAGAGAGAGAGAGAGAGAGAGAGAGAGAGAATGACAGATAGAGAGACACAAAGAGAGAGAAAGGGAGGGAGAGTGAGAGTGTGGGAGACAGAGAGTGACAGAGGTGAGAGAGAAAGAGAGAGGGAGAGAACAAGAGCGGGGGGTAGAGAGAGAGAAAAAGTAGTTAAATTAAAAGAGCCCTGAGGAGACATTTCGCGTGCTTATGAGCTATGAGGGCTAAGCCCACGGGAGTGACTCGTGGCCCAGCTGACGGCTTCCGCCCTGACTCCGCTTCTGTTCACCTCCCTCTCGGCTCGCACACGATTGCATCACATTGAAGTGAGAGGAAAGGACGCTCCAGCTGCTTTCTAACGCCCTGGAAAGGGACCAAACATCTGAGAGGGAGGTACAGGACGCTCCTGCCAAACAAACATGTCTCCATAAAGAGGAGGCCAGCTGGGAGCAGAACGTGTGTGCTAACACACCCTGTCTGTGCTTGTTCACACTCCGCCAATACAGCAAACAGTAATTAAAAAAAAAAAAGTAAGAAATAAACCCTGACATTTAAAGGTTTCGGTGTTCTTCTGCCATTTTTGGAGAGGAAAACATGGCTCTGAAATCCTTAAATCGCTATCCTTAACCTCAGGGTGTGTGCGTGTTTGAGGGGGTGTAATCCCATAAATGTGTATTCTTAAAAAGTATTTTGCAACACAATGTGATATAATTTTACCAAGATTAATTTTTATTTTTCACAGGTCTGTCGACTCCATTAAGGAGTAGAGATTCTACTGACATGTTGGGGGGGTGGAGGTTAGAGTTCTGCCAGAAATAAATCCAGAGAGAAACAGTGTTGACAGGGATGCAAACAGCATGACTAAATATTAAGAAAACCTCAGCCCAGGTTCACAGAAGAGGTCATGCTACAGCTTCTTAGGACTGTTCCAGGATGTTACTCGGATGTCAAACCAATTGTTGTGCTACGCCATTTGCATTTTGTCAGCTCTGTGACAGTTCTGCACCATGAGTTGTGCACATGATGTGAAGGGAGTCTGTGTATATGTGCTTTATTGATCCAAATTTTCCTTCATATGGGGCAAAATGCATGATCAACACTTTTACTGTACCTGTGATATAAGCCAATCGACCAGTTTGTTTGCTGGAACCACAGACTTGAATGTTTTCAAATGGTAGTCTCTGTCCCTGTATTCCAGAGGAGAATCATTAAACAAAAATCTAAGAAGAGAGTCAAACACACACATTTATAACCAAAAGGTGATTAATTCAGCTATACACACAATTCTTGACTTACAAAGCAGTACAAAATTAACTGATTATAAGTTGGGGATGCAATAAATCCCAAACACTTTCTTTCAGCACATTATGCAACCCCCTAAACAGGTGATCAACTATTTTTCCGTTGTCTTACTCTAAGAATCTCAGCAATAATTAACAAATAAAATCGTTTTATGATTTTAAATCACCCCAAACAGGCAGTATGTTTGTACATCGCTTGAATAAGACCGTTGTTGTAAGAATAGAGCCTGTATTGTACTATACAAACAGTACTTTTACAACAGAGTCTCTCAACCAGCGAGCCACGGCATAGTAGCATAACACCAGAGCTGCCAGAGCCAGGTGTGCTGCAGAATTTTTTCAAATAAATAAAAAGTGTTAATGAAACTGACTCCACCTCTTTCTAGTTCTGAAATTATGCATTTATGTGAATCCAGGGGAATATTGTGATCAATGGAGCAGTGTTGGAGAGCTGTCTAATTGTTCCGATGTGGTGTATGTCAGTCTCAGAACATGAGAGTGACTTCATTGCTGTTTCAGTGAGTTCACCCTCCTGAGTCATTCAGAGATTTTTATTGGGTTTTTAGCCTCTTTACAGACTGGTCAATGTCAATGTCAGTGTCAGGACTACATCCACTGCTTACAAGCCACACAGTCAAAGGTGGTTCATAAGCAAGAGAGAAATTCAAGAGAACTTTTCAATCTATACATTCAAATCAGTCAAACTGTACACAACAAACATGGATCATGGTGCATCTTAGTGAACCAATTCACAACCCGAGACAAATCATTATGCAGCCTAAATGTAACGGTGCAGACTGTCCTCTCCCTGGCCCTGAAATCACTGAGTGTGTGGGAGGGAAGAGTAGCACTTACTTCACTATAGGAGTGAACAGGCAGTGGAGCCGGCAGTACAGCCTCACACCCTATGAAAGGCAACAATGCGGAACAAGGTCAACATTCATATGAACTTTAATCATCCACGTTTCTTACGTATGTGTGCTTGACACGTTCAACACCTTAAGCCAACATTTCAGCCGTCATCTGTTCTGAAGACAAATAAATCTTTGATTTCTATGGATATTAGCAAGATATTGAATAATCTGATAAAACAAAACGCAGACAACTTTCATAGTAAAAAAATTAAAAAAATAAAAGAGTTTAGGTCCACATCAACCTCAAACCAGTTATATATTTCTGGTGCAATTGCTATGCCTTTTCCCAAACTAGCTTGTCTATATACTTTCATGTAGGGCTGGGCGGTATAGCTGTCGCGATACATCGAATAGCTATATTTAGTGCAATAACAGCTATCCCCGGCATGTGATGTTAGGTTTCTTCCCCCTTTTTTCCCCTTTTGTCATACCTGATGCGGGAGCACACCTCCAAAGTTCAGTGAAATGCTTTCAGGGCAGAAAAATATCACTTGTATCTATATGTTGGTTAACTTACCTATTAGCTTTGAAAAACACATAGCATATGTTTTCACTCTTTATCTTTGTAGCCATGTGTTTCTATCTATCACATGGAAGCAGCATATTGCTGTTGCTGTGATATCAACATGGAATAGATATGAGTGGCGTTTTTTCCCCTGGAAGCATTTCACATGGCCTCGGAAAACTGGAGGTGTGCTCCCGCATCAGGTATGACTAAAGGGAAAAAATACTTTCTACCTTCATGTTAATATCAGAATTATACTTGCAGATGCAGGTGGGAGGGAGGCAGGCAGGTACCTTTGACATGATGTCCTCCATCTCACTCCTGGCTTTGTAGGTTCCATCATCATAACGGAATCGATACAGCACCTGCTCATTCTTGAACTGGTGCTTATCGGACACTGAAATTATAATAAAAATAGTAAAAAAAAGTTACATTGTATTTACTCAATTTACTCTTGAACATAGAAAGTCTCAGACACATTAGCATAATGGAATCGATACAGCACCTGCTCATTCTTAAACTAGTGCTTATCGGACACTGAAATTATAATAAAAATAGTAAAAAAAAAGTTACATTGTATTTACTCTATTTACTCTTGAACATAGAAAGTCTCAGACACATTAGCCGTTATGATCTATCAGCTGCTAAGCCATCTGCAAAAGCCATCAGTAAATCTTCAGTGCAGTTATTTACCTTGATTTTGTTCATGTGGTCTGAAATGCATTGTCCACTATGTGTTAAAATATATATTTCACTGATGCTTTGTGCAGTAATACGGATGTTTTGAGGTACTGTCAACATACTTTATCAAGATCATAAAAAACACTCTGGTTTAATAGGTACATTCAAGGAGATGTCTGAGTTGTCTAACTCCTTTTTCACTTTTGTTCCCCTTCATTTCAATCTACTGAATGATGATGGCTAACAATATTATTACTATTATTTTACTGCTCATTTAACTTAGATACACTTCTGTTCTTTTGTGCTGGAAGTTACTGATAAGAGCTTCTGCTAAATGAATGTAATGTAATTATCATAGCTTTTTGTCAGAGGAGTCCTTGTTTAAGGGTCAGTATTCCTGGTGACTATTTTCACATCACATTTGAAAGTGTTACTACAATGTATATCCTGGCCAAACGTATTCTAGGATCATAATCGAATGAAGGCTCGACTTTGCGAAACAGATGTGACCTTCAAGGCTTTCGCACAAGTTATTGCCTGGAGGTGCGGCCCTTAGAACGTACCAAAGTCCTAATAATCACCTAAATAATGCATTGCATCTGAAAGAGTCTGGAAATGGCAAAGGGTCAAATTGCAGAGCAGGGGGACGGGAGCTGACATTCACCACACCTCTGCGCTCTCGTCTCCTGAAATAAAACCCTCCCTCCCTTTTGTGAGCCATTTCCCGCATAAGGTCAGCGAGCATTCTGGAAGCATGGTCATTGGAGGGTGAAACTAATTATCTACTGTGAGCTCACAACCGCACTAAATGAATATGGTCGTAGTTGTGGAATTCGACAGGTCATCCAGACTCATAACTCTAAACCTTCAGACACTGAGAATCCGTGCAGGGTGTCTCATGGAGATAGCCTACCTCCTTGCACGCACATCAAATGATTCACCCTCTTTTTGTGATTCTTATTCATAAATAATTTATAGGAAATGCTATGCTAAATTTTGATTTCAATTTTTAATTTGCATAGTGCGACACCTGGATACAATACCCTGGAGACTACAACAGACCCCAGAAAATAGGTTACTGCTGTTTCTAAATTTACCATCATACCAAAAAAATGTATGTTTCTTTCTGACAAACAAGATTATGAAAATGACTGAGCACCGTAACAGAAAATATCATGAAGGGAAGTGTTTTTTTTAGTAACTAGAAAATACAGTCTATTGATTATTCTTGCTATTTGCTTTAGATTAATTTAACATGCTGATATGACACGTGCTACTGTAGTAGTATATGAAGTATGTTCTCTTCCTTTAACCCTTTCGCATGTAACTTATTTTATGCTATGTAGCGCGCATGTTACGTTACATGGTTCATTATCTTTTCATTAGCGTTATTAAGTTTTCACCGCTGCAATTGCTGTACTTTTTAACATCAAACTGCTGTTTCCTCAAAGCTAACATTACCTAGAATTTTTTCAATCTAGTGTTCTAATTGACCGTACGCGCTAAACGGCAAATCACGCAGGTATGACCGTATGCGTAAAAAAGGGTTAAGAGAATGAAGAAGGGAAAGGGAAAGAAGAGGCCTCACCGTGATGGATGATACCGTTCTCCAGCAGGGCCTGGCCCAGGTTCACACCTTCCTCGGGTTTGCTGATCTCTCCGCTCTCCATCAGCCAGGACACAAACTCACTGTCAGGGGAAAAAGGACACGCTCAGAGCCAGTGGAGCCTGCGGCCTGTGGAGTCCGTGCAAACTGCAGTGAAGAAATACCACGTTACTGCAGTTTTGGTCCATTTAGGAGGTGTGTCTTCTCTGGGATGTCTCAGAGAGCTACCGTTCTTTGACATGGTACCCATTTCCACATAAGGATATTTATTATACGTATATTGACATATCATGGGGGCTGCAACCGAAAGGTTGCTGGGGTACTGCTGCTGTACCCCTGGGCAAGGTACTTAACCCAGAATTGCCTTAACAATTAACCAGCTGTATAAATGGATAACGTAAAAATTGTAACCTATGTAAGTTGCTGCGGTTAAGAGCATCTGCTAAATGACAGTAATGTAATAACATAATATACAGCTTTGACCTAGAAAGTGAGCTTCTCTTTTTGTCCTCAGAGAGCTACCACTCTTTGACATGTTACTCATTTTATGCAGATGGATATTTATTATATTTATATTGTTAAATCATATATTAAGGGGAACAACAACATTTATTTTATACAGCCCATTGTACAACCAAAGTTGCTGCAAAGTGCTGTAAGGAGATTTGCCAGAAGGAATTAAAAAAAAAAAAAAAAACACCTGAGGACCACTCTGGGAAAAACTGAAAATGAGTCCCTGACGTCTCACAAACAGCCAATCGAGTGAAACTCATACAAAATATTGCAATACAAAAATAAATACTAACACACACACACACAGTGAGGTGTACGTAAATCGTCAGAAATGAATTAGCAGTCTGTTTGGTTAGAGAGGTTATGGAGACGGCTGGCAGCTGGCTACAGGGGAGTATCTCATTCATCGGTGGGGTTAGGGTTTCAAAAATAGCCCCATGGCTTGTGGATGTTGAACATGTCAGTTGCAACACTATGGTTACCAGTCCGGTTCCCTGCCCACAAAAGAACATCAATAGCATCAGCAGATCACATTACCTTACATTATTGTCATTGAGCAGACGCTCTTATCCAGAGCGACTTACATGGGTTACAGTTTTTACATGTAAGCAATTTATACAGCTGGATAGTTACTGAGGCAATTTCGGGCTAAGTACCTTGCCCGAGGATACTGCAGCAGTGCCCCGGCGGGGAATCGAACCAGCAACCTTTCGGTTAACGAGCCCTGCTCCTGCACTGCTGCCCATCATTTGTATTACACATGTTTCATACCAGTCACTGGGCAGTTTCGTCCTTTCATTCCTCCTTTTTTACAGAAGGACATGTTGCTTCCTAGTTTACAGCAGAGTGACATGTTTACTGCATGTGGTACTTCCGAAGAGGAATTTGACAGTCCTGCAGACCCTCAGACCTGACGGAGTGAAAGAAATGCCCTATCCACTTTTTTTGGAAGATCTGATTTCCCAGAAGCCCTCTTAGACCACCCCTGAGTGTGTGTGTGGCTGGACATAGCACTGCCTGCTGTCCAGTCCCAGAGTCAGTCCTTCATTTCCCACGGTAAAGGTCACACTCTCTCCATTCTGCTGGTTATGCATGTAAGTAGTAAAGTAAGTAGGAGGGGGAACCATTGAGCCTACCCTGGACCCAGGCCCAGACTGCTTTGGCAGGGACAACCCTAGTGAACACAATCTTCCTGACCTCCCCAGCTTCTACACCTCTAAATCCACTTACACCACTCCGAACCGAACAATGGTCCAAAAGACCTGGCCACATCTGCAACAAGCACCTACACCGAATAAGCAGTTTGCAAGCCAGACTGTACGACACGTGCGCGATGGCAAGCGTTTAATCCAGGAGGAGCTGGAAAAAAGCCGTTTTCAATCTATTTTTGTTGTGTTTAAATTGGGCACCAGCCCAGGGTTTGGATCAGAAACTCCCTGTGGTCCAAATATGATTCTCAGACTGTTTTAAATATTTCCACTCTGCTTGACCAAGTTTGTCAGAGGAAGATCCATCCAACAAAGGACGATGCCATTTGAAGTTGTTAACACGCTATTTCCACTGTGCTTGACCAACTTTGTCAGAGAAAGATCCATTAAAGGAAGATGCCGTTTTAATTAGTTAACACAGAATTTTGTTAGGGACAGTCCCCTTCGACCATCTGCTACCACCTGGGCGGTTTTGTCAGGTACACCACGCTAGGAATATTTTACCATAATTTAGATCTTCCCTGACCTAAGTTGAATGTCCTCCTTTGCAACCTGCACTGCTGGTGGGGAGAATTCTCTATGCAAGCCTGATTTCCACTCTGTATTCTGACAAAAAATGACTGCTAATTACGACTGGCAAGTGACGGACACACTTTGTGCGAAGCAAGCACCCATCTCAAGTTGCATAAAGTGCGGGTAATTTCACCAAGGCTCCCACAAGTGGAGGTCAAGTAAGGACAGAAATAAATTCAGGGTTGCTGTGCATGTTTATGAGGCTCATATCACTTATATGCAGTGCACGCATTCAGAAGTCAGCCCCAAAGTCGGCCACAAAGATAACCTTTTAACTGGCCAAAGGAATGAGAGGCACATGACAGAAGAGGTTCAGCTAAACCTTTAATACAAAAACCAGAGAGGCATTAAAGGCTGATGAAATTTCAGACTCTCATGTCTGCCATTTTTTTTAAAAGGAAAAAAAGGTAAAAGGAAACTTTCTTCTTCAGTTAGACATTGTGTTAATGTGATCTTGGAATATTCATCCAGTGTGATGTAAAGTTTTTTTTTTCCCCTAAAATCCACATCTGCATCCTGCATCCAGATTAGGGGAAGAGAGACTTCAACGCAGGAAAGGCCGTCAAGATGGAATCTGAGTAAAAACGCCACAGTGCAGAACAGCTTGTGCCTCATTCTCTAACAAGTTTAATTTAAAAGAGTCATTTAGCAGGACTCAATGAACTATAAAGCACTTCAGAGTCTTTCAGTCTTTCTAACACAATATCCATCCATATACATGAATATTTACTGTAGAAGTTCACATCAGGTACCGTACTCATGGGCACACTAGCAGAGAACCACCTGGGAATTGCACATGCTTGCTTCTGCATTGAGTTTTTTTTTTTTTTTTTTAACATTCGTTGGCTTGACTGCTGCTTAAAGTGGCATCTTCCATTCTAAGGAAGACCTTTCCTGAACTCATGGCACCATGGCAGGCGGAGTCCAGTACAAACCACGCAATTACGTTACCATGCATCATAATCCAAAATCATTTTACTTATTTTAACTTATTTGATACTGATTTAGTATCTGTAGCCATTGGTACTCCACTTAGGAGGAAGAACAGGCCAGACACTTTCCAAATTTAAGTATTCTGAAATAAATATTTCTAACTGCCAATAAGTATTCTCTGGGGAAAAAACACTGAGAATAGCATCAACATGGCATTTAAAAAAGTCCCTCTCATTTTCCACACATAATTTCATTTTCCCTGTATATGTGTAAAATATGCTGTTGACCAAAGTACAACATCCATTTAGACACCCTGGCTGGCCATGAACCATACCCTTCATTATCAAAAAGAAAGCAGTGGAAAACACCTTGTACAGAGATAAATATGAAGAAGGGACATGTAGTTTTAAAAAAATGTTGCTGCTTTGTGGATCAGTTCTGTTTATGTCACTGTCCTTTCAATCTAGGCATTGTTAAACCAGAGGAAAGGAGATAGATCTGTTGCATTGATTTTCTGGTCATGTTGTTGACAGGCTAAACTTGAGCCTGCATCAGTGGAAGAAATGATAACTGTGTTTTTCATTTCCACACAAGCCAGCAGACATGAAAAACAGCCAGTGCCTGCCCATAATGCAAGACAGAGTTGCAATTAAATCTGTCCTAATGGGGACATTAGGTCTTCTGTAATCTGAAGTTAATTAAGAGGCCATCGGCTATTGTAGATGCTGTCTCCACAGAGGGGAATCCTGGAGAGATGTAATATACCTCATTTTCATCTCTGTGGGAATTCACGAAACAGCACAAACACTTTGTGTGAACAAGCTACGAGATGCAGAAACATTGTTTGATCTTAGACTTCTTAGACTTGCACAACATTTTTCAAAATGATGCCGACGACATATTTTACTGTTCGTTGGAATATTGCACATGCTGCCTCTTCAAACTGATGCCAAAATGAAAATGCATTAATTGCCGGATCTTTGCACGCAGCTCCCCATTGTTCATTCATCGGAAGGGAAATCTTTTCAGAAAGAGCAATTAATCCTAGCAGCTTGTCGTTAAAGGGAGCGCAGTGTCTTCCTAACGAAGCCCCATCAAGAACGATCCAAGCTGACAAAGTCGTTGGCATGGGGCTCAGGAAAGCAAATTACCTCTGCTTCACTCGTCAGCAAAAGTATTTCACCATTAAGCTATTTGTCGTCTTAAAGCTTGGCTTCCATAACCCTCAGGAAGCTTGTGTGGATGATTAAACATCTTCAGCATATTTAAAGCTGAGGACTGATGGAAGACAGTGAGAAAATGGCAGCTAAATTAGCACAAGAGATATACTGTAATAATTTATAATATAGATACACTATAATAATTTATAATAATAGTTTCACTGAACTTTCAGAAACAACAAACTGTATGAGAGCTGAAGTCTGAGCTGAGTTTTTGTTTTGTGAGTTATATTTCCAAGAAGTGTTGTTCTGGCAATTTTCACCTCAGTATTTGCACAACTGTCATATCTCATCAGTATCTGCATGACCTGTGAATAGACCAGACTCATACGCAGAAATGATTCATATCTTACTGTCCCCAAAATGTAGAGCTTGGAAATGTGAAAGGATTTTGAAAATGGCACTCTCAAGATCAAGTCTCTGATTTTCTTCAACACTAGAAATGACGCTGTGGAATTATATCCCATGTTACGGAATTATATCCAAATATCCAATAATATAATTACTTCAATAATATCATACTGATTGGCAATTGGGTTATTCAATTTAGTATATATAGAAAGCACATACACACATATACAGATATGTATACACACACACACACACACACACACACACACACACATATATATATACATATATGTATATACAGACATATATACACACATATATACACATATAGTAAGATGGTCGGTTGAGTTCTGCAGACTCACTTTCCCAGAAAGCACTTGGGCACGATGCTCAGCTTTCTGCGTCGGTCCTTGATGAGGTGTCGGCTCTTGCTCATCATCATGTGATACAGCTTCTCTCCTTTCTCAGAGATCATCACGTAAGCATCCCGCTCCATTCCCAGCTTCAGACCTGCCCAACACATGCAAGATGCATCAGTTCTGCCGCCACGCCGTGTCTCTTTATTATAAACACAGCTTGCCTTGCACCAATACAACAGACATAATAAACAGATGAGCCATTTGCCAAGTTAATTACTAACAGACAACAGAATACATCTCTATCTAAAAGGTCTGTAAATCAAGTCATTATATGATTAGAACAGCAAAAGAAAAGCTTTCGTCTGCCCAGATTCTACACTGAAAGTCACTCCTGCACAGAATTGTTTGGAAGTTACCTAATTCACACTTCTGCATATCACACCAATATACCATAAATCTAATCAATTAGTTATTAGTTATTAACAAAAAAACAAAAAACAACTGAGGGGAAGATGCTTTCCACAAAATTAATTTTAAGACATGCTATCCCACAGTGAGATTGTACACCACATTCATATTTTGCTTTAGTTGACACGTTTCACAGATCCTGCAGCTGGTAAAGAGGAGAGGAAGGGGGACAGAGAGAAGACCATAAGCAGATGATTCCTAACCCTCAATTTCCTGTACAAAAGCAGGGCAGTTCACATAACTTTTACCCAGCAGGTACAGTCCTGTAGGCTGCCAATCTCAGAGCTGATCTGAGAGAGAGAGAGAGAGAGACTCAAAGCCCCAGATAAAGTACATCCTACATGTGGAAACATCTACCCTGCACCCGGAGGAAAAGGAGTCACGGAGCTGAGATGAAATAATTCCATCCCCTGAAGATTGTCCTTTTATGATAAACTACAAGCTGGAAGGGTAAACCCAAAACAATTCACGGCTGCTGTTATCCACAAGAGGCAGATTTTAATCTCTCTGAAAAACACAGAAACGCTTCTACTTTAATGCAGTGCTACCTCAATAAAAAAAGAAAAACACATTCCCATAGCTGCACATTGTATGGACCCCAATGGTAAGAACAGACAACCAATGGAAGGACTGGTGTGATTGAGTGAGGTCAGTCTTAAACTGAATGGTTTCAAAATACAGGGTCCAGAGTCTTAAACAGAACAGAAAAGTCTCCAAATATGGGGTTCAAACGATCACGTTTCACAATACCGAGGAAGGAGTAACAGCATTGTCCTCTAATGACTTCCTACGCCCTGGGTGACATCCCCAGTGCGCCCCCAGCAGAAGGCAGCCGGGCCCCTGGGCCCGTCTGGGGGATGAAGGGAGAGCGTGGATTACAGCCAGAGGCAGCTGGAAAAGCCTCGAACAAAGGGCGTCTTTGAGAGGTTAGCATTCCTCTCGCGGGCCTGCCATCCAGACCGGCGGTGTGGGAAGCCTGTCGGGTCCCGTCCCGTCCCGTCCCGTCCAGCTGCCTCACCGAGCACCGCCACTCAGAAATTGGGCCCACGCTCCCTCTCCAGCCGCTTCCCAGATTAACACACACACACAGGCCAGGCTACGAACACATACTCACCCCACCAGGCTCCAAACGCTGCCCTGCTCGACAAGCACATGCCAGCTGCTTATATATTCCTCACAATGAGGAAATATTATATATTTAGTAGATGGGTTAAAAGCTTATGTTTTATCCATTTATTAATCTGTGTCACATCTATTAAACACTTTCTGTTCTTTGAATTGATTGACATGCACTGGAATCTGCTCCCTCTTCTGGAGCCCAGATTAAGCCTAGCAAATAAAATGGTTTGGGGGTGGGGGGGATCGGGGGTGTCAAAGAAAGCAGATGCTGGTAAAAAAAGGATTTCCATCAGTCAAAAGTAACTGAAATTAATAACTGTAAATTCACTGAAAACACTGAGCCTGGGAGATACAGATGTGCATAAAACTTTTTGACTTGGCTTTTCAGTTTAGATTGAAATCCTCTCATGCTCTTTTCAGAACGGAACCGCTACACGTGAAAGCAATTATCCACGCTGAAACGGCATCCGACCGTCAAACTGCCTGATCCTTTACACACGAAGCAAAGTGAGAACGCTGGCACAGGTGAGGGCAGCCTCTGCAGATCGAGGGCCCGGGTGACAGCTTCAGAACCCGACACGCCCGTCACCTCCTCCAAACAGAGAGTCAAACAACTGGCGTGACATTGCAGGGCCGTGATTGCCAAATTCTGGCACAAACCAAAACCTGGAAAGTCCTCTAAGTGGCACATCTGCCAGTACCTACATGCCTCCAGAAGAGTATGTGTTCAAAAAAATACATACACACATATTTACAAAGTGTTCAGCAGTGCTTTTCAGTGTGTGTTAGCGTTAAAAGCAGATAAAAAAATAGTTTTGAAAATTCATTAGTTGATTTGTGATGCAGGAAGAGTGGGAACAACAAAGAAACCAAAAAAAAATCCACATTGAATTATTATACCAGTGTAAATTAATATATCATTCATGTGTGATTTGGTCATATGTTTGCCTCAGCACCACAAGAGTATAATGTAAACACCATACTGAAGAAATTATAATTAACCACAACACTACTCATGTGGCATCACAAGTTAAACAAAAAAAATAATAAAACGTTTTAATTTCCGATTACGTAAATTATAATATATAATCAAGGGGTTGGGTCTTCCAAAACCCATTTCTTATCTGAAAACTTTTTGTTTTGCCATTTCAAAGAATTATGCACTTGAGGCCTGAAAATACAATAATCCATCAGTTGACTATAATGGCCATTGTCTCATAATAATATAATGAAAACTTAATCAGAACCAGTATTCGAAGTGACACAAAATGAGTCACAGTGAAAGACAGAGAGCCTCTGAACTCACACAACCCCGCCTGTCCTATTACTAATAGAACGGAAGTGCTGGGTTTCATGGTTACACATCCTTCAAGACATAATCTACAGGGGAAAACCAATTGCGCTGAAAGGGTACCTAGATTTGTTTAAAAAAATAAATAAATAAAGAAACTCAGACAGTGTTAGATTGGTGGCGGAAAGTATTTATCTGGCTGTCTGGAAGGAGCATTGATCTGTATGATGAATGGATTTAAACTGCCCCTAGTATTGCGCGGTCTTGTATACTGAGCAATATGGCAGTCTGTGCTAGGACATACAACAGCCTAGTCAGGTACAATGGCATGAACACAGAAGACCCTACCTTCCCTAACCCTACGACCCTAACATCTGTACTAACTATTCTACAATTAATACCCTAAAATAGGGCACTCCGTCTTCATCTTTTCTTACTGGCACCCTTTGAGCTGTGATGGATGGAGTCGAAAATCACATCCATCAGGGTCCTGGGGGGTCATTCCACAATGTGCATAACGCTTAGGTCAGCAGGGGCCCTGCGTTTACATGATGCGAGTCCCAGCGCATTACAGTTAACAGCCGCTCATTGACTCCCGTGCCCTCGATTACAGTCAGGCGATATCCCCACACACCCTTTGGGAATATCTGCCCCCTGTTTCAGAGGCACCGTGGCTGAGGTAATAAACTATAGCTCATAAACCCCCCAGATTCATCAATATGCAGAGAGGAACATTACGGGCCTCGGGGCAGAAGGGCACACACACAAGGCACAGCCTTTGAGTTGTGTAACGCTTTCTTTGTTGATCTTCGTCATGGTCTCAGATAGCTAAATACGCTCTTTGTGTGTTACAAACTTCAGGTGAAAAGTTCATTCAGACGAAAAACATCTACAGGAAGCTGGTCTGAACGATGCCACTTTTTTTTCTGGGTGTAACTCTAACGATTTTCATCCCTCGAGTTCTGAAACAAACCAGGATATCCTTCTCTGCTTACATCTCTCTCAGGTGCAGCCAAACGTCCTACACACCATGTTGGGCCTAAGAGAGACACACTTCTACGCTTTGAACAAGTATACACAGAGGGCATAAAAGCAGTACAGAGAACAGTACTATTTTTACAATTTTTGGATGCATTGCTGTCTGTCAAAAAGTTATTAATTTATTCCAGGTTAGGGTCAACTGTTTTCAGGAGGTTATGGTTTTATATCAAGCTGCCTGTTGAATTATCTGCACTGTCTATCCTTCTGTAAGACTCTGACAGCATCATCTCTTCAGTTTACAGGACAGAAATCCAGAAATAAAAATGCGTAGGGAACAGAGAATGGAATGAGAATAGGGAAATGACTTCTGTCTGGTGAATTTAAGATGAATCTAATTCTGTGCTGCAAAGAGCGCCCACCAAACAACAACCTGATTAAATCTAAAAGACAATTGTATATGTACAGTATATAGAGAAACACAGTATCAAAGAAAGTGCAATACACGCAAGGCAAGAAGGTTCACTCAGTCTCGGGCTAACGGTGGCATGAGATTATAGTGGTACCCACACTGTGGGTAGTTCCTTTTACACGAGAGGTCTTTGGTAAAATACTACAAAGGTGATGGGGAATACTGTACGTGCTTCAGACCATGGAAAGTACCGAAACACAAACCACACAATCCACACAAACAAACCTGTATTAGATATTCAACATCCTGCCACGGATTCACATCTTTATCTGAGCGGAGTGATTTACGGGACCGGACAAAGGCCAAGGTGAAAAGATAACGATTTTGTCACAATGTCAGCGGCGGCCCTCTCGTTCTCACGGCCGTACCTCCAGCGCCCGGTCAGGCCTGTTTTCGGGCAGAGGAACGCGCGAACGCCCCGTTCACCTGCATCTGAACTTTCCGCTTATCTAGTCCAGGCGCCAAAGGTCACGGACGCAGGAAAGGCTATTTTAAACAGACACAAACACACACACAAAAAAAAAAAAAAACGGAAAAGGTGACCCGGACGAGGGCTGCCCCCCCGTTGCTCACTCTCTCTCTGCTCTCGCTCCTTCAGGATGGCGTCCAGCCATCTCTGCTTCTCCTCCGCGCTCTTCGCCATGCACACAAACCACTTGTTCTTCGCCGTGTTGTGGATTTTCCAGCCGTTGGTCACAGTGTAGTTGTTGCTGTGATAGTCAGCTGCAGAAGACAAAAAAAGAAAGAAAGTGAGACAGATGAGTTAATCCAGCTTATCCAGAGAGACTTACACAGGTTACAGTTTTTACATTTCATCCATTTATACAGCTGGATATTCACAGAGGCGATTCTGGGTTAGGTACCTTGCCCAAGGGTACCAAACCAGCAACCTGTCAGTTATGAGCCCTGTTCCTTACTGCTATGCTACACTGCTGCTTAATAAAGTTATAAGAACATTACCAAATACTGTTCTAGTTTGTTATTGTTATGCTAACAAATGGTTAATACAACAGGCATAAGGATATTTAAAAAAAGGACACACAATTGTCATGGATCTTTAAAATAGAATTTCCACAGAAAAAGAACACACAAATATGTGAAGCCTTGGTCCCCTGGCACAACAAGGAATAATCTACGTTTAAAAGACTGCCTCCCCCATGTAGCAGGTGTAATTATGTTAATGACAAACACTGGCACATTAGACATGCCATTCCAAATATAACACAGCATTTTAATCAAGATTCACATGAAAACCACTGAATTATTCATTCTGTATTAACACACACATTGGGTTAAGCTGTGGAGAAAAAAGAGCTCATCCTTGAATCCCCCATGGCTGGAGAGAGCAGACCTTTACCCCCAGGGGAACGGAAATCTGTGTCTTTAGACTTATCATGTTTAGATCTTTATGTGGAAAAAACACATTAAGGTGCAAGAAGCATTTCCATCTCTCCGACAGGGTGTCTTAATCCAATTAGGCCAATTTAAAGCAGCTCTGGGGTGTAAACACAGATGACTTGACTTTATCAGTCAGACTGTACCTTCAAAGGCATTTATATTTCCAGAAAGGTTGGGATGTCTCTTACTCTGAGAACACGTGAATGTATTTTCATTGAGAATCTGAACCTCAGATAAAACATGACAATATTTTTATGTGTGTGTGAGTGTGTGTGTGTGTGAGTGTGTGTGTGTGTGTGTGTGTGTGTGTGTGTGTGTATATGTGTACAATATATACATCTATCATAAGTATATACCTATAAGTAACACTGCAACAGGTCTTGTTTCCCACCTACAGCACAGTTACTGCTACAATGGCTCGAAAGTTGAATCACAGTTCAAAAACAGACAATAGGGCAGCACACATTCAAAGCGAAACAAGTGGCATATTTTGATCTGTGTTGGCACCAGGTAACATTTCCACCTACAATATAACTGCACTGGTAGACTGGTATTGCCTCGCAGCATGTGAAACACCTTGATCTAACGGGATAGAACAAATCTCTGATAAAGAAGGGCAATAATATCAACCATAAAACCAAATGACATAGAAACTAGAGAAACACTCAATCACCATGACAAGGATTTTCAAAGCCCTTCAGTGGATATTTATGCCAAAATAGTGATATTATTTCCAGTTAGCATACTGTGCACACAGCACATTTTCCAGCATGTGTATATTGGCAGATTCACCAGCTCCATGGAGATGTATAGATTTATCAAAGGGAGAATAAGCCTGAAGTAACTGTTCTCCATAGCTCAGGCTTCACAAATATAATATCATTTAATTTCTGCATACATAGCATGTTCTATCATTCTTCTGAACAATTCAGAATTTTAGTAAAAGTATAAAATTAACTGTATTTTATCATTTCTACACTCTTTAATTTCATTACATACAAAAGCTATTTCTTTCAAACTTGTTTCAGGCAACTGTGGTTGTTTTATAATCAGTATTGGTTATTTCTTCCATAACTGATCTTTCAACCTGGCAACCTCTCATGCTGTTTATTTCTTCTCTTAGTACTTATCTTACATCAACATGTTTACTGCCATTGCAGTCAATGTACTGTAACTGCACTACCATGCGTCTACATACTGTTGATTGAGTTAGACTTGACATTAATTTCACCAACTTAGTAATGAGGCTTAAAGATTTCAAAAAAGCCTTTAATACTCATTATAACTATCAAATGTCAATTTCATGTTAGGACTCAAGGAAAAAAAAAACATTTTATTTTCTCCGTCTTGTTAAGAAATGGGCCTAAATGTCCCCCAGTGGTTAATAATGACTAACTTCCTAGTGAGTCATTTAGGAACTGTCACCGAAGCTGTATTAGTCAATGCAGAATAAGTGCTCACAAATACTGCAAACGAGAGGCATCGTTTGAATAGATCAATTCCTGTTTTAGCTTATGTTCTGGGGTTACTGTGTTTGTTGTCAAAGGCAACTGCAGGATGAGATGGACAAGCAGCAACGTGTCACAACAGCCATTCATGCGCACGGACACCTGGCAGCATCACCTCACCAGCAAAGCAAAGCCACGTGCTACACAGAGCACTTCAGAGCAAAGCACAGCAGCTCCCATTGGCTGTCCTGCACCAGAACATCACAGCACCAGACCTAGCCAATCAGGTGAAACTGAGAGGTATAGAATTTTCTAACAAGATGGCTGACGAGCCATGGTTAAATAAATAGAATAAAATAAAAATTGAAACATTTATTCAGGAGAAGTGTCTTCTTTTAGGGACGACACATTTCTCCTTGATTAATCATCTGACAGTTAAAAGCTGTGCTGTAGCTCACTAGTTCCATTTAAAAAAACAGGCTGAAGAGAAAGCTATAGCTATCAGCCAGCCAGATATAAACAGGAGTAACAGATCAGACACCATTAGATATCATTTCCAATTCTTAAACTGTACTTTCTTGACATAGCAGTGACAGATTATGCTATCATTTTATCATTATGTGTGAAAAAGACAGATTTAACAGATTTTCTTGTATTCCTGTTCTAAACATATTTGTCTTTTTAGTGGACAAGTGTCAATGACTGAAACAACTTGTTTGATGAAACTTGTTTGATGAAAATAATTATTTCATATACCTCTGCATTATCCTAGCCTTAAAAGAAATTAATTATATCAGGATTTTCTACTGTTTTCACTTCCATTGTATCCTGTTCATTTGTGGGGGATGGAAACTCAATATTTAAAAGCTATTTTCACATTAAAGTTACAACAATTTGGAAAAAAAGAATTTATTAGTGCACCTCAAGGCAAAAAAGATAAATATCAAAGACTGTGTAATATAAATAAGTGAAGCTCAATTCGACATGACATTAATTACTTTAATCATTTAATTAATGCATTAATGTGCTCATTAGTTAATGAATAAATTAAATATCACATTTTCTTTCTTTACTGATAATGCATTCAGAGCCATGAAATACTGAGCAAGTTATTGAACTGAACCTTACCCTCCACATAAAAGAAGACACATCAGTAAGGTGACTGACTCAGAAAAAATACACCCTCACTGAGGGCTAGACAAAGAGGAGCAATCACTCGATTTCCCCTAAGAACACGATTAGGTGTTATGTTTTTCTATGTGGTTTCTTTCACTGCATCTGGCTGTTTACCTCTAGTTAGCGGCGCTGCTCGATAGAACTGATAAAAAGAGATAGAGCTTCCTCTGAGACACAGCTGCACAAGGCACCGCTTCAAATAATGAGGTGAGAAAAAAAAAAAAGGGCCGTGCATGCCGGCATACTCGCTTCACTCCAAAAGTGTGAAAATCTACTCCTTCAGATTTTTGTAATGCATTAACCATAAATGCAAGAAACCTGTTGACACCTACGAAAAGCAGTGTTTTGGACCATTCAAATAACTCTTCGCTGATTCACGGACTATGAGTGTCACATGACTAATTTTCAGCACTGTTATTGGTTGTTCTGATGTACGGAGTGATTCTGTTACATTTCTATTATGTTTTAACTACTTTGTTGTCTGATGTAGAGACTGTCCTGATGAAGCCTTTTAGCTGAAACATGTCTTTTATTAACAAAAAATATAATTTTGTCTTTCATTTTCATTGTCTCCCTAGTAGTGCTGAACTTTTTAACTTTATAATGTTCTCTCAGCTCCATCTGCACTTGCTTTGCTGCTAGCCCTTTGACCAGATTCATTCTACAGCATGTGTAAATCACATATTACATCATTTCAAACAAAATTCTTTCATCAGAAGTGACAGGAACCACATCCAACCTGTTCCGTCTTCCACGTTTTCCACCTCCATCACCTCTGTGTTGATTCTGCCCCTGAAAACATACAGGGGCCCATTGATGGACTTGGTCCTCTTCACAGATTTCTTCCCTGCAACCCTAAAAAAAAGGGAATGACAGCTTGCTCATAAATCACCATGGTATGCAGTGATGAGTTTGTGTTTTGTTGAGGTTGCTGGTTTGCTATAATTTGACAGACATTTTTGAACATGGAGTGCGAGGTGTCTTCACTTTGTCATCTTAAAACAAGTTTGACATTTAAACAGGATTCCTAATTTGTTCACCCAGGCATAACCAGTTCACGTGTTTGGCAGGTTGGTCAGCATTCGGCCCCTATCCCACCATCTCTGCCGTCCCCATCACTCACCGTGATTTTCGCTTGCAGTACACCAGGAGGTTGTCAAACAGAAAGAAGACTCTCTCCTGAATGTTTCCTGCAGAGATCTTCAACAAATTGCCATGGAGGAGCAACTCTGTGCAGATGTCTGTGAGATTGGTACCCTGTTAAACATGAGCAAAATATGATATCAGCATCTGTGCTTTAGGAGGATGGACCAGACTTAATAATATAATGATTGCATTGGCTACATTTACATTTAGTCATCTAGCAGATGCTCTTATTCAGAAAAACTTAGAAAATCACATACAAAAATGTTAGATCAAGAGCAGAGATGATACCAAATCATTAGTATTGCAACCAATAGAAGAAGTCACTACATAATACAGCATACGGTATGCAAGCTGAAAAGTAATGGACCTTAAACCTAACTGCTAAACCGATTTTAATTATTATTAACAGTAACTGAACATACATCAGTACTTTATTTGTGACCTCATCCATGCAGAATCACTGAACCAACACACAGCACACTAAGACTCAGTGATGACATGTTAAAAAGCCATTGAAAAGACTGCCAGACTTTGTTTTAAGAAATATGGAAGATTCCCAGAATACTTCTGCCTAATTGCTTTGTCTCACAATCCACTTTGAGGAGGAAGTAATCAGGATGTTTCAAAAGCAAAGAAGAGAGGTTTTCAGTATGTTCACATTAGAATACTAATGTGTAGCAATGAATAAAGGGAAAAAAGGAAAACTTGAAAGACAACAGACATCACAAATGGGCTAATCCCTGACCACAAGAGCACAGCATTTTCTTTAAACAGAAGAGATGCTCTGAATGCTTGAAGTCTTTGGGAAGTCCACTGAATTCCAAATGACAGCAGGTGGATTGCTGCACATTATGAATATTTTGCTAAATACGTGTTGATATAACAGTCTCTGTCAATAGAGAGAGAAACGTATTTCTCTGGTCAATAGTGAAAAATTCACTGCATCAGCACTGGCTATTTGAATAACAATGGCATAAGAACTGCTTGACATCAGTCAGTATAAAATTTCTTAGAACTGAAATGTATGTCAGGTTTTCATAATTCTACAGCAAAAATTCTAGAAATTCAGCAATTTATTTCAGCTGATCTGTCACAATCCTTTTAAAAGTTTGTATCCACACTGTCTGCCTGGGACAATAACTATACAAGCCTAAATGTCTATGCATTCCCTGCTGTAGGAAGGTCTTTGGGACAATTCTGCAAATAAAAGCCACATGAATTTATGTAAAAGGATCTAAAAAGGAAAAGATGGGGAGGGAGAACAAAATGAGCAAATATGCCAACATAAGCACATACAATCTTTGACAGAAACCAAACTCATACATTTCACACTGATTAAACAACTCCTAATAGATTATAAAATAATAACATTTTTATGTTTTACTTCAAGTTTGGGTTCAGAGGATATTCTACCCAGCGCGCAATACCGTAACTAAGCATCTCAACGTGTGGATCTTTTCAGCTCCACATTTAGAAATGTGCGCTCACATCGTTGTGGCTGGAAAGGGTTCAAGTACCAAAAACACTTTGATGCTCCACTAAGACAATGATGTCACTGAAAACATTTGTCTCTGAAGAAGGGGGAGTCTCATGATAACTCCATAACTGTCCATAATTGATTCCATTCACCATCGGGGTAATCAGAACATAGCTGCTGCTCACATTAAACACTCTCTGTGCTATCTCTGTTCCAACGGTATTTAACCTGCAACAAATGGATGTTATCTTGGTACCCACTGGATTTAACAGTGTAGCAAATAAATCACCAAAAGCTTTCTTTGAGATACTCAGACAGTGTCTTCCTAAAGAGTGGACCTTTTGTAACTGTACCATGATGTGACTGGTGTGATGATGTATGTAATGAATGTAATGTATGTAATGATGATGTGAGGTCCAATACGATTGCTGGAGCCCAATTTTCCCACTGTGGGATGCCTGTTCCTCTGTTGCACCGGATTTCAAAAGGGCGATTTGCCACAATGAAAAACAAGAGGGGGAGGTCTGAGCAAATGTATGGTGTTACCTTACACAATCTTCATCAGATAATGCAAAGTCATGCAGCAATACCATACACAGCAACTGTAATCAAGGAAACAAGTCAAATGCAAAATATGCATGGCTTGGATTGAGATTGTCAACTTCTGTGGGGTTACACATCAAAAAATGTAGTTTGTGGCATCTGTCCATGTGCCTAAAGACTGCACAGTGTAAAACAGACATCTGTATATGTTAAGGAGTGTATGCTCCAAACCACAATGATACTGACTACTCTCTAAAGCAACCACGCTTCCTATGTGTGAACATTCTCACTTCCTCTGTACTTTTCACAATGGATTCTGACAAATTTTAAGCGAGAGAATACGGTACGGTTGTTGCTCTCTTCCTCCGAGGTTATGTAGGTTGCAAAAAGACAGACTCAACAGGAAAAATTGTTGGACCTGCCTGGTTAATCCCCTATCTCTGCCAATCTCTGTTTAAATAGCTGTATAGTCCCCTTCCCACATCAAACAACCTCATCTCTGCTTGTATTCACATCCAGACATACAGCACTACTCACCCCATGGTTCTGTATACTCAAACATTAAAAGGGTACTGTACAGCACAATACTCAAACATAGAATGGTACTATACAGCAGAGTACTCAAACATTAAAATGGTACTACACCGCACAAGCACAAAAGCATTGAAGACAGCCTGGCAACTTATCGTGCCAAGCCATCAGTGGGGAATTAGCTCAAATGGTAGAGTGCTCGCTTAGCATGCGAGAGGTAGCGGGATCGATGCCCGCATTCTCCATCACACTCTTCTTCTTATGTTCCTTTGTGCTGGACGTCGCTCTGAATAAGAGCGTGTGCTAAACGCATGTAATGTAATGTAATCAAAGTAATAATGTGGTTTGAAATACTAGTGTGACTGACTGAATAACTGTGGGTCCCTGACATGACCAGTAAGCAGAGCTGGAAATGGGCTGAGATGTTGCAGCATTGCTGTGTTGCTTCATGCAATGCTGCACAGTCAGCCTTTGCTAACTCTCACACACGTAGGTCTGACCCAGTGTGCTGAATGACCAGGTGAAAGCAAACAAATTCAAGGAAACGCCCGGACATAAGAACAGGACTTTTAGGTGACCTGGTTCCCATTACAGAACTAACAGGCTGGTTTATGTTTGATCTGATAAAGCGTGTACTGTGCACTGCTTACCACTTTCTGTAAAAAAAAAAAAACCCTAGCCTGTTTCCCAGAGAGTGATGCTAATCTTGGCGGTGATCTCACCCAAGCCAGCCTGGCCCGCCAGTTGACTGCGAAACAGAGGCAGGAGATAAACATCTCACCTCCCACCCCTCAATGTGAGACTGGAGCTGCTCCAGGGCCTCCAGCTTCTCCATCTGCCTCTTGGTCTCGTTGATGTTGGAGCAGACCGCCTTCATTGCCTGCAGGGCCACCTCCACTGCAGGGTAGTCTGCATGCTTCTTGGGAGTCCTCTTCAGCAGCTCCTGTGGAGAAGCTTCTTAAGTGTTTTCTCAAAAACATCCATGCTTTGTGAAATGACGTATAATTGCGCATTCCCAGAACGTGACACTGCCTTAATCAATCCGCTTTCAGACAAAGAAATAGTCTAGGAATTCAACTTACATGCTAGTGGTTTTTGACTGTTTTTAACTGAGGTCACAAAAATTTGTAATGGCTTCTGTAATGTATTTTGTGCTATTAAGTCCATAATATAAGCCAAAGGACAATGGTCTGGAATCCAGCTTCGTATGCGTCACAATTCATTTTGATTTAAGTAAAGAAGGGGCCTGGGAGATTCTATAACTGGCTAGCTTTAAAATCTTTCCCATGACCTCGGATTTGTATTATTAAACCAAAAATATGAGCGAAATCTGAGATAGAAATATCAACAAATTAACAAGACATTACAACATTCCAGATGTGTGGCCAAAGAGCTTAGTTGATGGAACGGACTCTAAAAGTCATCAACAGAGGGACTTATTGGGTCTCAGTTTGTTTCTGAAACAAGTGCTTTGTTAAACATTGACCAGCAGACAGTGCTTTACGATTGGTATGGGGGATTTTTACAAGAAACTCTAGTAATGCCACGCAGATACAATTTGCTCAACACAACAACGCAGTAAATCGTGTAACTATATCAAATGGAAATGACCGTGACAGTTTTCTTCCACCTCTATCAGTGGCGGTTCACAAGGACGGGCTAAAAATGCATTATCTCACTGACAGATTGGCAGCTCTGAGACGTGCACAGCCTCAGTTTCCTGCCTGGCCAATCGGCTGCTGCTCTGACTCACTTCCTCATCTCTCTGCAGCTCAGTGGCTGATGTCTGAATCCCGGAGACTGAGGGTAAACATGCCGTGCCCCGCCCACAGCAGGGGCTTCACGGCTTTCATCACTGCAGGTTTAATGGAGGTTCCTTTGCTACGATTGGCTGACCCCGAAAAACAAACAAACCCGCACACTGATTAATGCAGTCCGTTAAGATCTGTAATTAACCGACCCGTTTGATTCTCGCTGAAATGTTGAAATGTGTGAATTCACTTTAAAATTATTTAAAAATGTTTATGTCACGCAGCGGTAAAAATCTGATCACTCCTCTAGATCCACAGAGGAAGGCAAACTGGTTCATTTTGCCAGTCACAATGTTAACATGAATTAATGTCTAATGTCTCTGATGCTTTGGGACTGTGGAGCTACTGACTGTGTGACAGAGAAAAAAATAAAACCAAAAGAAAGACTCAGGCTCCCTCACCTTCAACAGGAGAGGATATTTGCATATTCTCTGGATGGGCGTCAGCAGGTAACCCTCCAGTGGAATGTCTGTGGTCTTCTTCCCTCCCAGAAGCATACAGTGCTAGGAAAAAAAAAAAAAAAAACATCAGCATCCCAATGTGGTCCAACCTCCACATACAGCTGCTCAAGCTCCTTCTTGTTTCTGATCCATTTCATGTGGAGAGCCATTTCTGCGCATGGCTCCACAGCTCCGGGAGTCAGAAAGATCAGCAGGATAGTATGAACCCTGACACAGGCACTTACAGGCGCCACCATGTTGTGAAAATAACAGATTGTTCAAATCTAATCCCTAGTATGGTACAAATCTTAATAACTGCTTGTTTTGCTTTTCACAATGTGACCCCTTTTCTCTCCTGTGAACCTGGAAGTCTGGACATGAACAGAATATTTAATTACTGAACAGGTCTCCAAAGTGTGGGTGACAAGTTGCTCAAAGGAAAACATGCTATAAGCAAGATGTTTAAGAGTATGACAACATAAAATGGAGGAGAAGTGAATTCTCTCCAGCACTGAGTTTTAGTTGATCCTGACAATATGAAGGTCAGCGATGACTACAGCAACCAAACAGGTGTTTGTAAACACCAATAAATGCCTTTAATCAACCCTGAAATGGATAGCATGAGACAGAAATTAGCACCATGCTAATTTCACCAGATTGGTATTGAGGGAGAGACAACAACAAGGTCACTGTATTAACTGGAGGAAATATGGAGCTTGTGAATGTTATTTTTGACAGCTCCTAATTTCCTTATAAATATGGAAATAAAATGACGGCAAATATTCAGATTTTAATGTTTACACTCCTGCACTGCAGTGAGAGGCATGTTCAGCATTTCAGCATGGTTTTTTTTAATGGAGCAAGGTTCAGTTTGACAGAGAGTAACGGTAAACAAGGTATGCTGTCAGAATTATGTTTTTTTTCACACCCAGACAGAGACAACATATGATTACTCTCAGACATTTCTGCATTTCCCCTTTCTAAATTTCTGGGGGGTGTCAATCATAATTAAATAGATGCATACAATGAGTTTCAGACACAGTTCACAATAACAGCAATGTGGGAGGTGGTTAATAGACTAGGCACTAGACTTTTGGGTTATGGGTTTGTATCCTCCATGGGACTATGATGTTGCTCCCCTAAGTATGATGTACCAGGTTGCATTACATTACATTACATTACTGTCATTTAGCAGAGGCTCTTATCCAGAGCTGCTTACATAGGTTACAATTTTTACCCATTTTATACAGCTTGATATTTACTGAGGCAATTGCGGGTTAAGTACCATGCCCAAGGGTACAACAGCAGTGCCCCAGCAGGCAGTTGAACAGCAACCTTTCAGTTATGAACCCCGCTCCTTAGTAGTATGCTACACTACGGCCCCAGGTTGCATATAATAAACTGCCCCAACAACGCTAGCCGTCTACATATACACAATAATTGACTGCATATATACGGTACCTCTGAAGGGTATCATAGTGCTTTTACAGGGACAGTGGAGTGAGTCATCTCTACCACCATGGTGTTTCGCACCCTCCTGGGTGATGTGGTGCAGCCATTTTTAACCAGAGCGCTCACTACACATCAGCTGAGTCAGAGGGAAGGAGTAATTTGGCCAATTAAACTTGAGGATTACTGGAAGGCGTGACTGAAACAGGCTGACAGGGGAAGGACCTCCGCTTCGTGAGTAGTGTAACAGGATCTCTAATGAGCGCGATGAGTCGGGGCTGGAAGACTCATCCGATAGATGACGTTTGCACAGCACATTGTCCCGGCCCACCAAGACCCACTGTTAATAGCAACCTGCATTTTCCAGCAGGTCTACTGTCTAAGTACTAACCAAGCCTGATGCTGTTTAGCTTTAGCCATTAACTAAACAATGCTGTTTAGCTTCAGCCATCAGGTGGGATGCTGGATGGTTTTGTTGCTGACACACACACACACACACACAAACACATACATGCACATACACGCACATAAACACACACACACACACACAGACACACACGCACATACACGCACATACACACACACAGACACACATACACACACACACAGGCGTGCACACACACACAGACTAATTTAACATTTCACATGTCATGATCATTGCTACCCAGCTCACTGAATTCTGAATAGGAAAATTTCAACAATGAGGAACAATGATTCTCCTGCTCAGTGAAGGCCCTTGAGGCAAGCCAACACAGCAACCAGCAACAGCAGAGAGCCCGGGGATCAAAAGCAATGAATTTTAATGCCAGGGGCATTTAGTGAGCAAGTCGTTTCCATTCAATTATTCATGTGCAGGACTTTAATGATGCCCGTCTTTGACCAGTCAGAGTACTAAAACAGCTGTGATTTACTGGTCAGTGTGACAAGCTCTCCAGGTGGCACCGACGCTACAATGAAATTTATTTGTGTTTGGAATCCTAAAATGCCACGAATCAAAGAAAAATGTGTTCTATCCTTAGCAGCTGTAGTAGCAGTAGTATTGTTTATCACCAGCTAACTATCCTTGCTACATGGAACACCGCCTTGACCTTCTGGAATGAATCCCCACCTTGGACTAGTCCTCCAAATCACCCCTGCAGTGCTGCTTCCCATCATTAAAAGGGGATAAAATCTCAACTCACCAGCAGGAAGGTTCTGACATTTGGATTCTTGTTCAGCTCCATTAGAAGCCTGAGTGCTTTTTCGTGGTTACTGCAGTACTCTCCATAGACAGAGAATCGCCCTTTCTGAAAAAGAGAAAAAGATCACCCATGTCTCTGACTAATAATATCAAACATCTATACCATTCCATAAAATACAAAAATACAAAAATATGTGTCCATGTGTTACAAACTGTGTATATAGAATGTTATTTGTATGGAAAAAAAAAATAAAACTGGCCCCGTGGTACAAGAAAAATGAATCAGTTTTTTTTTTTTTGCTTTGTCTGCTTTTGCACAATCATAACGAGAAAATATTCAGTGTGAAAACAAAGGCATGACTCTCTCCAGTCATCCTGAAACCTCCTAATAAACACTGTTCAAATCACCTTTTTCTATGGGAGCTTACTTTCAGGACAGGCAGAAAGGGTCATGCAAATTTCATGTTGATTTCATACTGAATTATCCAAATTCCTAACTAAATTTCTAACTACATGATATAATAATGAGATTTGCTGCATGATGACTTGAGCCACGCATTTAGCTCGCAGATTTTCACAGCCACAGTGTTGACCCTCATGTCTTTCATCACCACCATTATTCAAAGAAAAACAGTCAAAGATGAAAGCCATAGAATTCACCAAGAGACAGGAGCACAGCTCAAAAGACACAATGAGGTACACAGTGCACTTCATTTCTCCTTCCTGTCAGTCAGTATTAAACTTATGCCATCGCCACCGAAGGCAGTCTGGACATTCTAAGCCACTTCCTCACCAAATGAGAAAAATCCTCAATGAATTCTCTCAGTCTGTAATATGCCTTTTTTCCTCTTTGAACTTGGCCTGTTCATTAGCAAGAAAGCCTTTCCTCAGGCAAATTACCTTCTGAATAAAGACCTAGAAGTCATATTTACCATTAATTAATCATAAATATATATGTTTTTTTTCATTACACAACAATGAAACCTTCACCCCAGAAGCCATTTGGAGGCCAACATAAATAAATCAGTGCATATACTTCATAATACCATAGAAATGACTGGCCAAGGAATGAGGCCAATATTTGACATCTGTAATATATCTCAATATTTGTTCATGTAAAGCTGGTTCACAGTCAGGCCTAGCAAGCCTTTGCAGGTATATTTGCAGCTGAGTGTCGCCTCTCCTCCAAAAATAATCAGTAGACGGACCCAAGAGAGAATCAAAAGGACTACAAAAAGCAGAACTGGAGTCTAATAATAAACCTCATTAAAATAATACTGCTCAAGTGCATCAGCTTTATATGATGAGAGACTGTACATACCAGTTTAAGCAAATACTGAACAAATACATTTCAAAACTTTAAGCTTAAATTACTAATAAATATGGGATCTTTGAGATACCGTATTTGCAAATTGAGATAATTCTAAAAAGAATAATTTGAGGGAAAAAATCAATGCATTTGAGGAAACACATGTGGCTTGCATTGTGATCCACGATGAAATAAGAAAGAACTGCAGGAGCTGGGAGAATCAATGCTCTGTTATTTTAGCGTGTAATTGAAACTATATCAATGACAAAATTACACTGGAGAGTAATCAGACATGGGGCAGAGATGCCGGCAGGAATTTGACATAGAGTGGGGGGTCAAAGGTCAGAGAGCGGCAAACAGAGAGCTACCATTTCGCTGTGTGTGTGTGTGTGTGTGTGTGTGTGTGTGTGGGGGTGTCACTTCTGAAAGAGCAGAGCCTGACTCTCGTATGGATCCTGATGACATGGCCAAGAAATAGTGTTGCACCCCAGTGGCCTTCTGACTGTCTCCCCCAGCTCAGACTGAGGAGGCAATCACACCCCAGTCCCCCTCCAGGCTATTCCCCTGCGGCTTCCCTTACCTAATACTATCTCCAAACAGCACAGAATTCAGGGGGAAGGGGGCATCTGGAATGAGGTGACCCCATCAGAAGGTCAAAGTGCCACCCCAGAACCCCTGTGACCTTCTGCCAGTGTTGCTCCCCAAAGGAATCCTTATCACAGAGGGGGCTGAGGAAGGTGATATGGTCGGCCTACAAGGACGTACGCCAAAAAACTCCACGCCAGTTCACTGGCTCGTGCTACGTATGCCGAGAGCTTTCCAGCCTGAGGCTAACCAATTCAAACACATGCCAATATACTGAACATGTGTGAAAATGCATTTGGATCCCACATGAAAGGTTTTGAAAGACCAAACTGTAGCACATAGTGAAAGGAGTTATGATTTACCCAGATTGATCTAGGATCATTCTGGGTAAAAAAAAAGCCCTTTTCATGTTCAGAGAATTTTTTGTAGTATTGTTATCCAATGTTACACATCAGGCACGACTAACAGTTTTAATGCATCCATTCAAGGATTGACTGTTCTATAAAATAAGACTATAAAAGTATAAAAATAAGAGATGACAAGAGATACTGTTTGTAATGAATGCAAACCTCAAATCGTGTGGGGCTCTGACATTAATACTATTAATACTACAATTCACAGGATCAAGTCCTTATGAATCCTTTTAAAACAAAATTAAAATTGAGTTAGTCAAAATGATCAGGAACTCAGTGACAGTCTGCACCATTTCTGACTGCTTCAGCAATCAGAAAGTTAGGAACAGTGGTGAAATTATCAGCTGGGGCTGGTCAGCTGGGGCATCCAAAATATCAGGACTGAATCAAGCGCAGACATGTCAGGCATGCCTATTGATCAGGTCCCTTAATTGCTTCTGGTGCCAATGCAGCACACAAGGAGATAAGCGGAACGTCATTGTGGCCATTAAAGAAAATAACAGGTAAGAGCAGTCTGTCTTGAGGCTGCGGTTAGGAGTCTCCCAGGCAGGCTCTGTGTGAGAGATGGCTACAGGATGATCAGTACCATGCACCCTGCTAAATGCAAGCAGCTGTGAACTGGGTCTGAAACGCATTAGCGGAAAGGCAGTCAAGAAGATTCTGGTGCTGAATTTATGACGATATGAAGCCAGGGCACGAAGGGAGACCTTTCCTCTCCTTATTGACATGGCACCGCTGTCTGAGAGGCTGTTGCTATAGATACAGAAAGCTGACGAGCATAAACAGTGATAGAGCTAACCGCAAAGGGTACGGTTTATGAATAGGCAGGAACAGCATGTCTTGGTGTGGGCAGCAGTGTGGTGTAGTGGTAAGGGGCAGGGCTTGTAACTGAAAGGTTGCCGGCTGAGGCACTGCTGTTGTACCCCTGGGCAAGGTACTTAACCTACAGTTGCCTCAGTACATATTCAGCTGTGTAAATGGATAAAACTGTAACCTATGCAAGTCGTTCTGGATAAGAGCTTCTGCTAAATGACAGCAATGTTAATAATGTTCAATGTGCTTTGGGGAAAAAAAAAAAAACTACCATTGTTGACTAATCTCTGCATATTTGAACGTGCTGGTTCTTTTCATTGTTCACTAATACACCAGCTTCTTCCCTATGTCAAACAAGCTTTTAGTGTCACTTAAAGGACAGGGTCAGGGATGGTCCACATAAAGGACAGGTGACAGGGGTGAGTCCACAGAGGGCGTGCAGGAGTGAGGAGACAGGTGCTGGGGGCCGTGGCGGGGAGGGGCACCTGTACTCACGAAATGCAGGAAGACGTGTCCGAGCGCATGGTGAGGCTGGGGCTCAGGCTGAAGACTGGACTCCAGGGCTGCCAGGACCTCTTTGTGAACCTCCAGGATAACCTCTATGTTGGAGAACAGAACCTTTTTTTGGCGATAAGACAGAGGGGGGGAAAAAGGACACGGCACCGTGCTGTTAGCGAGGTTCTCACCGCGGAGAGCGCCGGCAGTGTTGCCGTGCCACCGGTCTCCTGGCTTCCTGGAGAGCTCAGAGCTCCTCAGTAATCCAGAACAAAGCCAGGACTGTTTCCCTCCCCCTCTCTCTCCACCCCCCAACCCCCCACCCCCTAGCCTTCCAAAGCACAAACATCACACCATCTCATTAATATGGATGCTACCAATGTGGAAAAAACAAAGGTATAAATGTATAAAACAGCCATGGTGCCGCTGTGAAAAGAGGCAGTGTTGGCTAAAGAGGAAAAAATACTGAAGGTACTTAACCCCCAATTGCCTCAGTAAATATCCAGCTGTATAAATGGATAACGTTAAACTGCCACCAACGTAATCTGTTCTGCATTTGCTAAATGACACTAATGTAATGCAATGCAATGTAAAATAAATGTATTATGCAACTCAAAACTAACAGGGAAAAAAACAGCCAAATCATATACTATGTCACACTAAGAGTGGGATTCTTTTAAAAATTGTGGATGCAAAAGGAGTGAAGGACAGCAAATGGGTTAGAATGCAAACTGCACTATCGTATAATGCGTGACCACTGAGCAGGAGAGAGGCCCATTAGCTCCTGCTTTCTCTCTCTGCCTGTTGAGAGCATTTGGCACAATTGCAAAGTGAAACAGCTGTCTGGTTAGTTTTGGATTTGGACTGATATTATGACAGCATTTCATGTTCATAAAAGAAGAGAGTCAGCAGCAAAGTGGCATACACATGCTTGTTAGGTTACAATCACTGTTCTGAATCCCAGGTAGAGCACCACTGCTTTACTTTGGAGCTTACCCTAAACTCCTTTAGTAAGTTTTGAGTTGTATAAATTCATATGCAAAATGTACATTACAGTATGGAAGTTCATCTGGATAAAAGCTGTCTGCTAAGTAAATGAATGATTTTTTGTCATTTTTCAGCAGATGCTCTTATCTAGAGCCACTTGCATAGGTTACAATTTTTTCATTTTAGCCATTTATACAGCTGGATATTTACTGAGGCAACTGTGGGTTGAGTACTTTGCCCTAAGGTACAGCAGCAGTGCCCCAGCAGAAAATAAAACCAGCCACCTTTCAGTTACAAGCCCTTCTTACCACTATGCCACACTACTGCCAATTTAAGCACAGTTTTATCAGACCCTCCGAAAACATTTGGACTCCCCTGTAATGCAGCATAATACAATCCTGGAGCAGATGGGGTGGAAAGAGGTCGTCGAACCTGGTGGCATGGATGGCACACTAGCCGCTCCGCGGAAGTGGAACATGAGATCTTATGCATTCTGCAGTCCACTGTCAGCCGCTGGTGAGGCCGGGGCTGCAGTGTAGCATAGTGGTTAAGGAGCAGGACTCGTAACTGAAAGGTTGCCAGTTCAGTTCCCCACGGGGGCACTGCTGCTGTATCCTTGGTCAAGGTACTCGACCCACAATTGCCTCAGTAAATATCCAGCTGTATAAATGGATAACATTGTAAAAACCTGTATTTGATGTAAGTTGCTCTGCATAAGAGCATCTGCTAAATGCCAAACGTAATGTAATAATAATGTCTGATTTAAGAGGTGGACTGCCACAGGCTTGCATGTACTGCCACAATGCTGAATTAGCCTAATCTGATGTAACACAATAAGACAATGAGCTATGCAGCTATGCATGAGCTGATCATATTTTTCATAAGTGAATTGCTCTGTGTAATATATTTGGTACAAAATTATTTTGCTAAAAAATTCACAAATGAAACCTCTGTCTGGACAATAAAGTTAAAAGCACCCGCATGACACGTGTTTGGGAATTTAAATTCTCAAACCTTAGTGTTCCATCTCCTCTGCTTCTCTTGCTTGTTCACAAAATTAAGAATGGGCTGGATAGCATCGAAACTAACTGCTATTCACACAAGACTGCAACTATGAGCTGATGCATGTAGCTGGAATAGTACTATGCTCTCTGTGAACCATGCAATCAAATCCTTACTGCCACAGACTGAATCTGTGTCAGAGCGTTTACCTTGACGTTTTCTGGGGAAAGACACTGCTGGTCTTCTGCAGTTTGCTGTATCCGGTGCAGAAAGGCCTACAGGAAGGCAGAAAAAGACAGGTGTCAGGTTGTGGTCAAGTCAGGTATCACCCTGACTCTCACAGTCTGAAAGCAAATGAAACATTATAATGACTTCATGTTTATAATGCCATCAGGTTGCCATGGTCCCAGGACACAGGAAACCATACATTTCACACATGGGCTAGCTTTTGATGGTTGAAGATATAAAAAATTCTAAGCCGTTACCACTCCATTATATTGAAGTGTTCTTAATACTTGCCAGCTAAATCATAAACAATATCCAGCACAAATATTTAAAACAGGCAGCAACACATTGGATACTGTCAGCGTTTTGTTGGAGTAATTGCTTATTCTCCTTGATTATGGCTCAGTCTGAATTTCCTAGCAGATGTTTACTCTCACTGCTAAGGCACACACCAGCATCTGGTTCAAGTCAAGCAGTAGGGACAGTTCTTCCACTGTGATTTGATGACCTCTGACCTATCTGCTCTCCGGCATCTTGGAATTCTTTGACCCAACCGTGATAGGTCAGGCAAACCAATGCATACATAAAAGACCAGGGAAAATCTGGCGTCAGCACGGTATTGAAGCAAAGCAGATCTGAGATCTGAGGACAGCCCAACCAGCACGGACATCTAAGCCTCAAAAACAGGCCCTGCTCTAATGAGATATCAACATAACAGCTGACAGAGGAACGTGACAACTCAGCAGCCTCAAAATGTCACTTTTTTCTACTCAGATTCGAAGATTGCAAGAGTTGAACTTCTGTTTCGACACTACAAGAGGAGATGGAAGTAAGAGGAGATCAAAGCTAAAGGATTTGGCAAACTGAAGACTACTCATGTTACCGCAGCTATGGAAAGCATATGAAAATGACCTGATGTTAGATATCTTTTATTTATTTTAAGGTAATGAAACGCTTGAAAGCTGTTAAACACCAAAACCAAGAATACAAAACACATGACCCATGTGCTAAAAACACTTAAAGCAAAATACACACTCCTATTTCAGTAACTCACACCCAGTGTAAAATGTAATGTGTAGAGTTTCAGCTTATAATGAAAGACCAGAGACTAATCTGCAAGCCCCCAGGAGATTCAATCAAGTGACTCTACAGTACATTAAATCATTTAATGTAAAGCAGGGGTGAGTGTGCAGTGAGTTTTATTTATTCTGCATTGATGAGATAATATTTGAGTGAGTAATTTTTAATTGAGGCCGAAAATCAATGCGCATTAATACTCTAATGTTCGAGCTTTAAGCATTTCAATAAGAGATGCTAGCCATGATGTGTCAAGTTTAACAGGTCTACACAGCTCCATGCTCCATTCCCACCTAAACAGAAATAAAAAGGAAAAAAAAGGAGTATGAGCAGACAGATGGAGCAGAATTACAGCCCTTAAACACATTCCAGACATGTGTGCCATTTAGGTACTCACTACATAACACAATGAAGGTGTATTATTTGAATAGTCAAATTTACATGCCATTTTCCCTGTGTAGTGAAAACATATAACGACATAACATACGTAAATGTTCACATACAAAGCTACCACTAAGTACATACAGTTCTAGTCAAAAATTTGGACACAACTTTTATTCTTTATTTCTATTATTTTCCACATTTTAGAGTAACAATAGACATCAAAACTATGAATTAACACAAATGGAATTACACAATGACCAAAAAAGTGTTAAACAAATTCAAAACTATCATATATTTTAGATTCTTCAAAGTAGGCAAGAAATACCTTTTAAAAATACTTTTTTTTGGAAAGAAATTCATACATAGACATGAACTTCACTATTTACATTCGTCTAAGAAACAAATTTCAAGCATTTAAGCATAAGTCTTTAGATAAAATGTATCTGAATGCATATTTCTCATTATCTTAATCAGGTGTGTCCAAACTTTTGACTGGTACTGTAGAACATATACAGAGCCACTGGAAAAAATTCTTTGATCTAGGAGGGGTTAGAGTAAGCTAACTATGTCATTTCCAACATCACACTACATGCTTTTTATTTACACAGACATAATATTTCAAACCCTGTTCCAACCGACTTCAAAAAATCAGTCAGATTCTGTGATTTTTAACAACTTTTTATATGGACCTAAACTTTTTTCTTTTCCCAGACACTTTTAACAGAATACAACTTAACATATTAAAAGAAAGTGAAGTGGAGTGGATCTAATTAATCTACTGCTAATTAAAACTTGTACTGCTCCCATGGGAGGCCCCTATGGTGTACAGCTTTTGGGCTTTTTGACTTTACTTGAAGGGTGCGCTAATTAATCTCCCACATGGCAATTCTTGCAGCATCACTCATGTGGAAGATTGCAAATGACATGTAAGGAATGGAGGATGTGACATCACAGCTATCATTTAACAACTTTCTTAAAGCTGGATGTGGAGGGATCACAGCTCTTACCCTTTTCCACTCTTCCACTTAATATGCAAGGCCTCCCCGCCCCATGAGAAATGTCAGCCATGTCAAATAATGTCAATGTGGCTTTCTAAGTAAACCAATACAATTAAACCCACTGAATCGAAGCAGCTCCACCAATCGATACAACTCCACCACCAAAGGTTACTCGTTGATATGGGTCCTTTCTCTGGCCAGTGCAGACCAACAGAAATGACTGCTTGTTTCATTTGAACAATAATGAAATAATGGATTTATACTGTAAGCAGAACCCTGGGCCACCATGTACAAGATGGAAACAAGGCTAGCCTATTTAAAAAAAGCACAGCACTTCCGATATTTCATCACATTTTCACATACGTTCAGGTGACCTTTCCACAGTGTTCTCTGCATCAATAGACAATCACTGAGTGTCAGGCTCACCATGGTAGAAGCTCGGCTTTTCATCACACCGGTCTGGGTCTGGATCTAGAGATTACTCACCACTGGCTCAGAGGAGCTCTGCTCCGTGAGACTGAAGCGGCATAATATCATGTGATCTCCACCCACAGAACTGCAACTGTTAGAACAGAGTCATTTTTCTTTAACGGTGTGGATTACAATGCACATTAATACATACAGTTTGATCGAAAGGGGTTCCTAAGAAAATGTGAAAACGATTTATGCTTTAAATCACCATCTTTCAGTTGAACTGTGGTCTGTGATTCATTGTCATCATTACAGATCCCAACGTTATCCTAAAGTCTACAGGGTTGCCCAGTTTACTAGCAAAATTTCCAACCTTGCTCTTTCAATCTAGCATTGTAAGCATCCCCCTTTTTAAATGGCTAAATGAATCCCTCCCTCTCTGATGAGTCAGGAGGGATGTGGTAAAAATTGGCAGCCATGCATCACCTTTGCAAGTGTTACAAACTGGTGAAGGCTGAGGTGACCCAATATTTTGGGTAAAGTGTTTTGAAGACCATGCACGAAGCAATATATATACAAGTTGCTCTTCATCTTCCTCTCATTATTATTATCATCATTATCCATGGTATTTGTAATTAGTGCTGAACAATATATATAACAGTTGGTAATTTTGTCCAAGTGTAAAAAAAAAAAAACTAGAGGGAGTTAGCTAAAACTTGTTGTCAGACAGACTTCATCTGGGCAGAATACATAGCCTGAGTGTGCTTGATCATTAAGAAGCTAACAACATCTAGCAGCAATGAATATCTTAATCAATGGTTATATAACAGTTTCAGTGATCTTCAGTGTACTAATAACAAAAAAAGGAATGGCAAAATCCCAAAACTGTGACTAACATGGCATCACATTTCTTTAGACTTCAGCCAATGCTCTTGAACTGCACTCACTTTCAATTACAATGCAGGGTGACGGACTTAACTCAGTAACAGAAAATAGGGGTTGCAAACGCCCCATACTTACTTAGTCCTTGCCCCTATTTCAAAGATAAATTTAGTCTAAACGTGCCTTTATGTGGTCCGCTGACCTATTCTAAACCTATATCACAGCAACACAGGTTTGGTGTGTCTTTAGCGGCACAGCTCCATCCAGCATTTTTTAGTAAAACATATTACAAATACACTCTGCTTCTAGAGGAAAAAAAAACATCAACAGACATTTTCCAACCGTAATATCCTCAGTCTACCTTTCACCGTATGTTTATACAATTTCCTTCCATTGTTTCTCACTGCAGTGGCACCGACCGTTTGCCACCAGAGTCACTTTGCAAATTGACTTTTATTGCTTTCATTTAAATAAATGTAGTTCCCTTCCAAAGAGACCTGCCCATTACACACATTAACTTGATAGGCACACAGTGCCTTGTAACAGGATATTATTAAACCACTGTTTATTAGCGAGGCATTAGGAAATGTAAGCCATTATCAGACATAAACAGACTGGCAGTATCTGTACCAGGGAAAGAGGTTGCACACTTAATGTGATTATTTGGGGCTACTAAATAATCATGCAATTTTTCTTAGATGCCGTAGTGGAAATTATATTCATTGAAAAATGTACTCAAGGCTGTAAAGTTTACTGACATGCACAACAGTTAATCAAAATGTTTATTTTTTAATATTGAGTGATTTAGGACTCTGTGCAGAGTTTAGTTTTAGTAACAGAAATATAAATAAATAATATAAATAAGGGAAAAGTCCAGTGCTGCATCTGCACCAGGTGACCAAGCAGCCACCCAACTTAGTATGGTGACACAACCCATCGGCATATATAAATGTATCAAATGTAATCAAACTCAAATATGGTTTCACACCAATTCTACAGTAACATCAAAGCTCCAAATGTATTGACCCCTGGGGACCATGTTTTTTGGATAATATTAATTTCTTCTTTGTAATTCCATGAAGGTCCCATGTCCCACATAAAAAAAAAAAACATGAATGGCACTTAAAGTTCATGAGAAAGAGCCTGTGTTTTTCAAAACTTACAAAAAAAAATGCTGTAAAACTGAGTATATTATATTGCTGCTGCAATCTGTGCTGGTAATATTTGTACAGTATTCCTTTCAGCTTTTTTTTTCTTAGAAAATACTCCTTTGAAATTTTAACAGATCAGGATTATATATTCCAAATCAGCCTTACGGTTTATGAGTTGAGACTAAATGTTTGATAATTCTTTCAAAAGAGCTGCCAGATCTTGTGACCTCTCCTATAAATCCTTACTGGTTTATTTGGCACAGAAATGTATGCATGGAACTTCCAATCAGAACAGCCATTTCAAGTTGGACAAAACCTGACACCTGTAGAAGACTTCCTGTTGCATTCTACAAGACAGAAAAGTTTATGATTAGGATTAACTATGATTAACTGGGATTTATAACCATCTGAAAATCACGTAGGAAGATAAAAAGTATTTTGTATTTCATTTTGCTGCCAGTGGTAATTGTACTGACAGGCCCAGTGGCTCATGAGAAGTTGATATTTAAAAAAAAAAAAATCCAATAAGCTACCAGAAATGCAATATGACAGACCTTACATAACATAGAGCTAGGATTGGCTATTCGAATACCCCTCTAGTTCCTTGCCCAATTGTTTTAGATTTAGAAAATTCTTCTAAAGTGGTAGAAATAAAAATACATATCTGAGCAACAACAGCAGTGTACTTTCTGGATAATCACACAGTGCTTGCCCCCTAATGAGCAAACAAAGCTTTTTATAAAGCAGACTGGCAGATCTCAACATGATCTACATGGCCTGTCACTTCCTCTGGTCAGTCTGTTTTCCTTCACACATTACTGTCTTCTTGTCTGGGTTGCATCAACTTGCGATCTGACCGCTGTTTCTTCATCACGAGCCACAGTCAGTGGGTAAACACAACAAAAACACAGGCCCGGCTACCACCAGCCAGACCTTCATCAGCTACCATCTGAGAAACACTTGAATGACACCATCATCATAATGAGTCACGGATGACTGGTCTTCCCTCGTGGGTGGCGCAGCGTCAGGACCGGCTTAATACCACGCCACACCAGACCAAATCCCATTTTCTCACTCTCCGGTGCCAAATGAGCGACTGTCTGCATTCTGCACGGAGAAAGGACAGTTGCTTCTGTTTTCATGTAAGCACTCAGTGTTCCCTTTGAGAGAGATTATGGTTTCAGTGCCCTACATACTGACCACGCCTAATGCAGCCAATAAACAATGCCATTCTTTAATCACCCACACAAACAAATTAGCCATATGTACTGATATTTCAATTTTTTGTGTTCATTATCTTTTGTGTTGAAAATATTGTTAGTGGATGATCCACACAAGGATGGAAGTACAACAGAATTGCCCATTAAGAGGAAGGGTAATTTAATTACTATGCACAGTGAATGCCTCCAGCATAGCCAATTTAAGACTGCGTTTGTGTGTAGGCTTTGGATTTGCTCAGTTTAGGCTGTGGGTTTGAGGTTTTCAGACTAAGAGTAAATGTGCTTAGGAAATAGGAGGAGATTCTGCCTTTCTAAGAACATGACTTTGTCTGGTTTTGGTTATGCTGACCACCCAAAGGGAAATGTCCAGTGTTACATATACAAGAAGAGAAACCTATGAAATTGTCACGTTGTATAAGGAAAGGCAAGATGGTGTTCAAGAGGCTCATCTTCTTTCAAGGTGACCAGTAATGGATAAACTCAGAAAGGAGCAAATCTGAAAATGTTTTTGTAGGGGATTCCATATGAACCTGGAACTAGAGACATGTCCTATCACTGGAAAAAATATTGTTCTACATAAGCTGTATAGTATGTGGCACTTATATTCCACATTCTGAGCAAAAAAAAAAGTAGAAAAATTTCTGCTGACTAGCACATTAGAATAAAGTAGCCACAGTACAGTACACAACACCTTCCACAGCCCCCCACATCCAATTAAAAATTAAACAAAAACAAAAAACTACACAAAAGCAAAAGAAAAACACACATAACATATGAGGCGAGATGAAGAGTTCACTGCGCTCTCAGCATCAGCTGAGTTTCTGCTGGAATCCTGAGGGAAGGATCTTGTCATATTTTATGGTTGGAATGTACTGTCAGAGAGACGCTGCAACACTGGAATACTTGCCATCGACCAAACAGGATTTCCTTTAACTAGCATGAAATGCAAAATGAGCACTACAGACAAATCGCTCAAGCCTTTCCTCACAATAAAGGAATAAACATTGGCACTCTGCTGAGTCCAAGAAGGACAGGCCCTGCCATTCATTATCACGCTTGTCACTGGGCATCCACTGAGTCACACATGAAGTGGCTCTGAGCGTGCCCACATAAAACCAGGTTGTCATTTTATGAGGCAAACCAGAACACAGCTATATGTAGCTGATATGCTTTGTCTGTTTTAAGATAGGATCTGGCCACCCTGACCTCGCTAAGGTGCTAATCACAGATGGGCCATGTGCTTCTTTTGTTCACTGCGACAGTCACGAAATAAGCCCAGCTGCTTTGACATTCTGCTGTCATTTTTCTCCCCACGCATTAGAATCTAATGCAATTACAGAGTCATGTATTCAACTTAATTTCAACATAAAAGTGCACGGCTTCTGCAGGAAACAGCTGGTAGGTGTTTTAGGGTCATAAAAGCCTTATTAATGGTACCCTGGGTTGGGCTCTGAGCAAGGAAAACCCAGCGAGAGTGTGCGGTTTGGAGGACCAAGAACTTATGAATCAACCTTTTAAAAGCCATACACATGCTGTGTGCCTGGAGTTCTCTACCACATTCCCTTATGTTCATTTTCAAAAACCTCAAATAATAATTTTAAATCAATCACTTGAATTTTTTCTAAAACTTCAAGGTCAAAATAGATAAACATGTTAAGGATGTAAACATAAGTTGGGAATATACTGTTACATACACTTCTCATATGAAGGCTGTGGATCTGGTCAACACCACAAACAGTACGCAAGTGACAAGAGAAAAGAGGTATTAGGTTGGGAGGTGAATTTTTACTTGAGTACGTCGAGACTGTCATTGTTTAGACATCTTTCCCCTTTCAGGTGATAAACAAGCAATGCCTATATCCTTCAACCAAGTTTCAGTCATAGTTTAATACCAGGTGCACAGTGATATGGACTCCAGAACAGTGTGGGAATCCTTCATGAAACCTGTTGACCTTTTCACATAGGCTTCTGTAAGACAGTTAACCCTAATAGCCTTGTACTAGCAAGTGTTACTCTTCAAAATGCACAGGCATACAAAATTATCCCTCATGACCCATGACCCATGATTTGTGACCCTTGAACCGCTTTTTACTGACCAATCATGTCCATTCGTAAAACAAGCCGCTGTAAACGTGTTGTGTACCTTCAGTCAGACTGTTCCACAGTGCTTTAAAGACGTAAACCCTCGCTTTAATGGACATAAACAAGCATTCTATAGTTAGACCATGTCAAATTAGCTCAAGAGCCTGTTTCCATCCTTAGTCTCAGGCATTGGTGTTTCTCAGACATGGTTGTCAATAGCTAATCTAATGACTAATGGAGGGTGTGAGGAAGGCAATTGAATATCAATGAGCTCCATTCACGTTAGCAGACCGGGTGAATTGCACAGAGTGGTCAAATTTAGACACGGCCAAAAGAGAATCCAAATTCTTCCTATACACAGCAAGACCGAAACCATGCCTGAGGTTACGATGGCCTTACGAGAAGGTCAAAACACCTCTGCTAAATAAGTGAGCCATTTTTAGATACTCTCTGTTTCCCAGTGTGAATAAGCCATCATAGCTAAATTATAGGTTGTTTACACTTCGTATTCCAAGGCAGAATGCAAAACGGTAAGCAAAAGTAATTAATGGAAGTAATTAAAGTCTTGTGTGTCAAACAAATTGATCAAATGAAACCTCTGTTTCCCAAGCCCAGCCTTAGCACCATCAATTCAAAAACACCCCTTTTTCATTCATACAGTATACAACCAGCACAACTCAATATATTTGCCAATTTTCTGGTCCAGTAAAAAACTGAAAGTATTGAAGATGGAACATTATTCCTTTTAACACAACATCTACTGTTTGCTAAAAAACAAAATCACTGTTTCAGAAAGGAGACTGAAAATTGTCACACTGCAAACAGAATCAAGGTTGAGAGAGGGAAGTGGGAAGTGAATTAACACAACTCAGGCGTATTAAGTACATCATATGATCAAAAATGGTTTGATATTCGGACATGCAAAACTCACAAATTGCGACATGCATGTGAGTGTGTGTGTGTGTTCTGAAATCTGACCAGGTGCTAAATAAGGGAAATATTCTGTAAGGATAAAATTTGTTCAGCTGTCATGTGGACATTACATAAACCATCCCTGCCTTCCGTCTTCAGATCCATGACTTAAAAGCTTTAAAATAACTTCAAAAATAGATACCAATAGACTTGTTTAGCACTTGCCAATCAAAATCAGAAAGTTTGTGGCAATGTGCCACATCACAAGGCCACAATTGTAGAAACAAATCAGGGGACTATTAGACAAATAGGAAAGTAAATGGACCTGTCTCTACAGCCACTATAGGGGGGAGTGTGTGTACTGTAAGGAAAAAGAAGGGTGAGAAATGCATGAAACCTTGAAAATCTTAACATGAGAGTCATACAGGACACTCAACATGTGAACTGACACCCCAGGAAAGTGTCCATCACCCCTGAGTTCTCCATGTTCCTTCCTGTTCTTCACATTTTGAACAAGTCTGTCAGAATCAAGGGAAACTGAAACTGGAGACTGGGGACAGCATGCAAGTCAAAACAGCAGCTTACAGGGTTACCATCCCTAACCTTCTTCAAACAACAGAATTTTTATGGCAGAAAAGCTCATAGATTTCATGCCACCACCTTATTGTGCCTCAATAGTGCTATTTATATATATTCCACTCATTTATAATGTTGGTGACATCATCGGGCGAGGACCTCACACCAAATCTGTGAATGCTCCAATTTTTTGTATCTTTTATTACTGCCACATTCAATTTCCTTTGTTTTTACAGTAACTGACTCACATAATAACTGCTCATGACTGCAATGTGTGTAGTGATGTTGCTAGCAAAAATTCAAGTAGTAACTCCTGACTTCACATTAAATTAGGAGAGAAAGTGCTGTCACTGAGGTTCAGTAATGTTAAAAGTCAGCAATAATGTGAATGAACACCATAAAGCACAGCATATAAGAGTGAGAAACATCAGTTAAAGAAGTGAAACTGGAAGGAAAAAAAAACTAAATCCAGCAGAGACAGATGAGGTATGCCTTCTAAATAGCCTAATTAGTGAGGGGCTCCACTTGTTTTCCCCAGCTAGCCCATGTTCTCCATTTCAGTCTTGTTTACGTTTGGCCGGGTGAAACAGAACACCTCACTTCCGAGAACAGAACCGTAAACTTGGTGCAAAATAACAGAATCAATGAGCTGCTGTTATGAACCCAGGGGCATTAGCTAGGAAGCTACAAAGTGCTTCGCCACCCATTGTGATCCTTCCAAACAAATGTAATGAGGACTGCATTATGTAACAGTGAGGAAGAATAGCCCATTTAGGGGTGTATCTCCAGACTTTACCAATGGTAATAATGAAAAGAATAGCATACAAACTTGGCACCAGAATGCAGTACAGCAATGCAAAAAAATGAATGAATAAAGTGGTATATCTAAATATTTTACTAGATTGGATTGGATTGAACTGACTCCTTTGTGGAATATACACAGTGTTAACCATCTTATGTGTGGTTGGTGATGCTTGATAACTCTTAGAAGAGCAAACTGAGAGGACAAAGGTTTAAAGTCCTTTTGGAAGTGTGACATTGGGCTAACATGACCTCATAGGTGTTACCACATGTCATTAAAAGATGCTCCATTACAATCTAATCACATTCCTGTCACAGAGAAATGGAAGCTCAAACTCATCAAGTGGCACACCACAGTGAATTTCTCTGCCGCCTAGAAAAACAGAAAAAGGAAGCTGGCCACCGATAGACCGTCTCTGAGGCTCGCTGAAAGTTTGGCTGAACGAGGGAGAGGCCAGCGCTGACCCAGGGGGAGTTCTCTCCTGTGTGTGCCGTAAAACTGAATGAGGGTTCCTCTTTTTGTGGCCGGGCCCAGCCGAGCGTGACAGAAGAGCCCGATAGCAGTACAATGAGCCTGACTGAATGGCGCAGGCCTCTGCTGGCTGGCAGACCTGACCGAAGGGGAGTAGCGGGTGGTTTTTCTTTTTTTTTTTTTTTTGCATGGGACGGCTGGAACCCTGTCCCTCCTCCCTCGCTTTTTAGGCTCTCTTTCCCAAGCAGGCGTCCTCTTAAACAGCGCCGGGGAAACCAACAATGTCTCCTTTGGAGCTGGCCCTTGTCTTCCGTTTCCTCTTTTAATTGCCAGTTCATGGAGATTTGCGTTGCTCACACGGGCTGGGAGGAACAGCGATGGCTGCTGAGTCTTGAGGGCCCCTCTCCACTGTGACACGGGGCAGAAAGGCCGAGGGAAGGACCTACTCCGTGTTTTAATTTGAGACAGGAGTGCTTCCTGCTCTCTGGGGTGCAATTAGCTAAAGCTCACTTTTGAATGGCTTCAGGTTTCGCCCCTTCTCATGACACCGAAATCCAAGTGCCCTCATTCATTCGGAAATAGAGGAAGAAAAAAAAGACACCCTCATCTGAGCGCTTTGCAAAATAAGCTACCTTCACATTGCATATGATGGCTGCCATATTATGCCATTATGCTCACCTGTTAAGCTATAGCTTGTTTAATAGCCACCACACAATCAAGGTTAACAGCACGCACTTCTAAAAGAATGTGTTTTAAATGCATATCCCTGCCTAAATGAATAACCTTGGCACTGTAGACTACATATAACAATTTTTGTCTTCATGCTTCAGTGATTCTGTACTTTCAAATATTATGACTGTACATCATGACTGTACAACAGTAAAAGGAAAAACGTAAGACTAAAATATGAAAATGAGGAACTGCATCTCAAAACTGAAAACAGGAAAAAAATCATTCATTCATTCATTCATTCATTCAATGAAAACAGTATAGGGCATAAACCTGCAGAAAGTCAGGTCATTTAGGCAGAAACAGCAAAACAGTGTGATCATTACCAACTCCAAAGGACAGAAACAGCTAATGACATATAACCTTCCTTTAAATATATCATTTAAATACATTGATCACATTCACAGACAGGCAGAACAATGGCATTTTCAGACTGTAGTACACACTGTGATATTGCAAACCACTGATTATTAGAGGTAAGACCAAACATTTTATTAGTAAAATATCTCACTGAGTTCCATAATCTTAATACAGAATAATGTATTCTTTCTCATTACTTTGGACAGTCACAGAGAGCTTAATAATCATTCATAAAACAATTTATCGATATTCATTTTCATGTCAGAAAGAATTAATGCAGTGAGTCATTGCTTCCATAGAACAAAAGAGTTTTTGCAGTATGTGAAGGGAAAAAAGGCTTCACTGCATGATTCACTGGTCTTGGGATCAATACTCTTTGGTTGTGTTTATAGCTGTAGGCACACTGAATGGAGATGTATGCAGGAGCCCTGAAGTGACACTTCACAGAGTGCGACAACCGCATCATTCAGGTTCGACCCACTGCAAAGACATCTCATTTACTTTGAAGCATCTTCTACTGGGAGGTTTAAATGCATGGATGATTGACAATGGAGTCCAAACAAAAAAAAATTCACTCATGTTTCAAGAGCTCCCTGCAGCAGACAGAACACACTGTACCATAGACATATTACATTCAATGTATCTTGCCTCAACTGAGAAGACACTGATGAGATGTTGAGTGATGTAGCATACTATTATTTTCATGAAATAATTAAAATAAGCAGTGTTGGAAATTTTCCTAACCACAGCTCAGGGGTACATCTGTAAAACGGAACTGAAACTGATTTGCCCAGGTAAGTTACCACCTTGAGAGGGAAACTGCTGGACAGCAGGATTAATCCAGTGAATGATTATCTCTTAAATAAATGCATCCCCACTCCTCAAACACTGAGTAAATGAAGGCTTTGTGGTTACCCTCTGTATGTAACATCAGCATAGTATAACATATGAGTAGAGACACAGGGTGGTCTTTAAGCTGCTCAGGAGCACTTGGTCTTTCATGTTTACTGCTTAATAGCAACTTAAAGAGCATCCTGAGACCATCCAAAGATACTGGCAGATACCTGTCAGTATCAAAGATAAAGGCAGGTACCCGTAGTTCACTATTGTACATTATTGCTGTAATCTGCAGTTTATATAATTATGTCCAAATAACACTCAGTGTAGCACAATGCTATCAAGACTCGTCATACACCATTAAATGGTAAACGGCAACAAAAAACATATTCTGGGTAGGAAAATTATCCATATCTGTATCGAAATAGTGCTTTATTATATCCCCCAGCCATCAAGACATCAGACACATTGAGAAAGACCTGACTGTGGAAAGGCAGATCTGTTCAAAAGGTCCCCTGTCCAAACCAATGTTCATCCTTAGAGGTGACACGCCCATCCCTTGACCCTAGAGTAACCCTCGGTGAATTTGCAGAGAGACTAGCCAGAGAGACGTCACATTCATGGACAGGATCATGTGGGTGAGGTTACCTTTTTTAGACAGATCTGCCTCTGGCCTGCTGGACACCCCCCATCCCCTGTAGCAACCTGACACACAAAAAGCTGGTTCATGAAGGACATGAAGTCACATTCAACAGTCTCATAGGGCTACTGTTTTATTGTGTACCATTTTCAAAATGGCCAGTTTAATTTTTTTCACATATTTTTTAATGCATTTTTAATGTCCATTTTTGTTGTTTAACATATTCCCCCATCTATTACCATAAGAATGAGCTAGTAAGACAGAACAACAATTGTTAAATAAATAATTACAGAGTAGTTCATTCATTTTGGGGGTTGTAGTTACCAACCCAGTCCCTTCTTCTCGCCGTGGTCAACCAATCAGCCATTTGGAAACTGAAGCTCTAGCACATTTTTGTATATGCGTTCTCATGAAGCAAGATGGTAGTTGGACCGGTACTGAACAAGGTTATGCAATAAACTCACACATGGTCTGCACAAGTTACAGTTGATTGGTTAGGGAAAGTCAGAATTTGATCCTGATCCAGTGTAGCACAACAAAATGTCAATGAATATGCACACCACTTTAAAACACTTGAACAGTGCTCCCTATTTACCTCATATTACCATGTAAAATTACATCATTAAAGTTTCTGTTCTCATTAAAACGTCTGTTCTTGCAATGCCCGATTTCACTTCAAAAATAAAAGTTGTGTTTCCAATTGGGCAATCTGTCTGTGATTTTGTAATCAAGGAAAAGTAATGGCCTTATCTACAGGCTCAATGTCTGAACTAGGTAAAGAGGTCCTTTCTTCATAAAGGTCATTTCTGCACCTGATATCTCCCTGAAAAGAAACACATGTAGGAGAAAAGAGCTCATTAAGTAGTTACAACCAAGACGTCTAAAGTGTATAATTCATTCTAACAGGAAATACAAACAGTGAATGGTCATTCAGGCCATTTCTGAATATGGATTTGGTGTACCATACAATACGCTCATTGCTTCTAAATGTTCCTCAAAAGTACTTATGCTTACCAGCCAACTGTGCTGTGTAAATCCAAGATCTCTTGTAAAAAAAAAAATCTTAAAAGCCCAACGGCTGCCAACTATTTAACACTGCCAGTTGCCCCTGTGCCAATTTACCTCATGTCATGTTCCACACTGGGGCCAGAATAGTAAGTTTAAACATGAACTGGCAATAAACCTGGTTCAATCTGTTCCTGTTATTTACAGTGCAATCACTGCTTCCCTGGCTGTTCCTAATCTAAACCAAATCAGACACAAGCCACCATCTAATCAGAGTTGCCTCTCGCTCTGGTCAGCAGCCTGACTAAGTCCCGGACGATAACCTCTGGTCAGTCTTTAGGGAAGGTGTAATTAGCTGTCCTGACTTAGCCTTCCCGTCCTACTGCTTTGCACAGAACCACACATAAGTCAACCGTTGGATTGCTGATTTATATTTGTGTACCAGTATGTGTACAGAGTCCTTTGTTTGTTTAACAAAAAAGGGAAAAAATAACAGTATAAGGATGACAACATTATACACAGACCCAGATTTAACCTTGGCTGGACTGGACTAGACACCACATCCAAAGTACCAAAGGCCGTAAAACAGTGTTTTGCTCTCTGCTGAAAAGGGCAGTGCTGTAGAATTCAAGAGAGCACTACACTGCATCCCAGGGACGGCCAGTTCATTAAATTTTTTTAACTAGAGTCATCCCACTGCCATCCCAGGGGACAATGCCAGCTCATACTCAGCTCAGGCAGCTCTTTTGTCATATTTTGAAAGGAACAACCAAGCTTTGATTACTGGTGGAACCAGGTTATTTTACTCCAAAATATAACATCAGTTCAGAAGTAATTACACAGTCTGCCTCACGATCTTAAAGGGGCCGTATAGTGGATGTTTTTTCTTTATTTTTAATCATTTGTTGGTATCTAAGAAACTCATCATTTTGTTTTTTTTTTTTTTTTTTGAACTTTTTAATTTTACGTTTTTAATGTTATGGTTGTGCTTCTCCCTGTCCTAGGAATGAACACGCTGTTTTCAGTGGGAGTAACGCATTTGGTCATTCATAGTCATAAGCCAATGCCTGATTGGCTGACAATAATCGTGACAGCCCAGCCCCCTCCAGCCCACAAAAAATGAAGAGACGTGCATGGCCCTCTATCTTAGCAAGCCGGCTCACTCGAAAGATGGCTCAAAACAAAACCGCATGACCTTAAGCTGGTCGGCCCGTCGGGCGATGTGCTCCAATGGTACAGTCTGTCAGGGTTGGCCAATAATCTTTGATAAAGATGTGCGGTAAGACACAGCCCAGGACACAACTGACTCATTTGACTACAGCTTATTTGTAGAGACTGTTGCTGTGGCTTGACTCTGTCTGTAATTGTACAGGTCTCTGCAGGCGTGTAGGTACTAAGACGAGAAGCACACACTAGTAAAGGCAGTTCGAACACTGCAAAAATAAGGAACAGTATGTCACAAAGAGGCTGCAAGAATAGATTTTCTTTTTTCTTTCTTTTAGGGTAGCAAGCTACCGGCTATCAGCTATCGTAACATAGTACATGTTCACCTATCATCTCCTGTCCATACTACCCCGACACAAGCACATTTTTTATCGCCTGCTTTGGTACTCGTTATTCAGAAAGGTTACTTGCTAAGAGCCAGACTGAGGATGTCTCTGCAATCACAGCAAGTTACAGGCACCATGGAGGGGCAGCGATTTGCAAATTATAGATTAAATGAGAGAACTTGGTTGGTCTGTTAAAAGGAAGCCCAGCTGTGATGTAGAAACTGGGGCTAATTGTGAACCGCTTGTACAAGAGAGAAATTTTCTTAGGCAGCAACCAGAGCAAAATGGCACTGACCACTGATGTCGTATTTTCACACTGTTTTCTATATATAACACAGAAAAAACACATTACTGATCACACGGCTCCTTTAAATATGCACTTCCTTATCATTTGAAATGAGCAGACGGTGAAATATATTTGCTCCATTCATAGGTTTGCAGATAAAACTCATTTCCAAAGTAGCTACTACTACTGCTGTTGCTGCTGCTACTATATATAATGTTTATAGCGCACCTTCCAAACAAAGTAACAAGTAGCCCTAAGTATTTCACAATGTAAAAAAAAGGCAATACATACAAAAACAAAGGTAACATGCACACAAAATCAGTCGAGCAGACAGATATAATAGAACAGAAAGGGAGTAACATCAACAGTACAATCAAACCCAGTGTTGTGACCTGGGAACAGGAACACTGGGGGAGAGCCGATTCCTTTCCCACCTCTCCAATATCGCCCTAAAGATAAGTGTGTGTGTCGGGTTGGATGTCCACAAGCATGTGCACCGTAAGCGTGTCCTGCAAGAGATAGCCCTCGTAGCAATTCCCACTCTCTGGGCCTTACGTCTGTTTGGGCTGGTTTGACAATCTTGACAAATGTCTGGTGCAACTTCATTATGCAACAATGGCAGCTATCTCCACAGGAAATAATGGAAAGGGTTTTTTTTTCCTCCCCTTCAGCTCTTGCTGGGAAACAGGCAAAGGATTGGTTCACTTGGCTTTTGTCACAAGTGCACAAGTTAACTTGTGGTAGGGCTTGAATAATGTTGTGTTCACACTCACTGATCTGGGAGTGTTGTGAGCCTGGTGTGACACTGTTGCTTGCTTAAATTGAATGGTTACGCTTATGTTCTATTGTGATGGAAGTCGCTCTGGATAAGAGCAGCTTCTAAATGCATGTAAAAATGTTAATGTTTCCATTGACTCCAAAGACTGCCTCCACTCCACTGCCTCCACTCCACTCAGTTGCTTGTATCTTTACCTATTAACATATGCTTATATATAAACTTATAATTTCTTTATACAGTAGACTGTATAAAGAAGACAGTGAAAGTGTAGCCAGAGAATAGACTACCAAGTAGTAAAGATGACAACACTGAAGGAGTCCCTGTAATAGGAAACCAAACCTGTCAACCTTTTACAGAAATGTCAGAATTACTTACTTAAATTAAAAAGATATTGTTGAGAATATCAGTGTTGTCATGGTGCCCCAGTGACTCAATCTGAAGTTCACAACGGTGAAAATCCAGTCAAGATGCACAAGTCCATGTCATCTAGAGGGGGCAGCAGAAGGAGGGGTTTTGGGCAGGGTAGTCAAACTCTGACTGAACAGTGAGAGGTCTAAATAAAGTGTCTGATTTACAGTGTTGTTCATTTGTAATCTACAGTGTTTCAGAAACACTGTGGATTACAAATGAACAAAACATGGTGTCTCCCCATTCTCTACTCTACTACTAATGTTTTGCTGAGAGGTCTTTTCTCAGTACACCTTCTACTCTCCTAAAATGTACCACCCATATGTGGCACATCCTAAAGGCACAACAAACACAGGGCAGCCTAACAGTTAGTGACGACTGGGGTATTTGATGTCCTCCATCCTCCGCAAATTGCATCAGCCACACAAATAAACAAGAATGTGAGGATGCCAGCAGCAGCTTAGCACTGTAGACAAAGCAGACTGAATTAATTAACCCACAATCCTTGATTAACTCAGTGTCTGATTGGTAATTAAAAGTAAACAGCACATACATCTAACTGACCACTTCTGTACTAAAGCTTTGCCTTCTCAGATAAAAAGACTTGAATTTTATGGACATTTTTACAGTAAAGTGAAATAAATATTAATTTTATATTAAAAAAGTCAAGCAGATGAATCACTCTAATACTTCAAGTATTGCGTCATGTTGATGTCCAGAAAAAATATTTCAATTCAATATGTACAGTAATGTGCTGATTGACACATCCACTGTGGAAATTTGCCAGCTGACCAACCAAAATACAGGTCTGATTCTCGTGAAATTATGAAGGTTGATTCAGAGGGATTAAATTTCTGTAACCCCACAAAGGGTCTACAGAATGCTTTTCCTAAACTAGGGTGGAAAAAAATCAGGGCTTGTTCCCTCACACATACTTCTTCATAAGTGGAAATTAATATGGACTCTTCCAACAGTCTCTCCCATGGAGTCACCCCGATGAAAGACACCAGGGAACCTGCCGGAAACTCCACGGGACGGAGCTGCCATCCTGTTTGCATGGCCCTCCACAAATGTGCAGCTGTACTGAGGGATATCCACACCAGCTGGCATCTCCAGAAAGGGTCAGCTCCCAGGCAGTCAAAGGAAACAGACCAATGACCCCTGACCCCTGATCCCTTCAGAGGAAAAGGGGGCATATTTCACTCACCCTGATAGAGATGTAAATACACGAGAAATTACAGCTAGTCTCTTCTTAGCCGTCAAGACGAAGTACCTGTTATTTCACACAGTTTGACTTCCTAATCACGGTCATCACCATTTACATTCATTTTATAGATGCTTTTTACACCTGCACGCAATGTGATCACCTTGAGAAATACTGAAGCTTTAAACAGGCGAAGGGATTCAAACGATTTTGAAGGAATAGGGTTTTGTGCCAGCACACTGGCTGAGCACTACTGATCCACAAAATGGCCATTCTTCAGTGTGGGAGGCTTGAAATCAAGCTGTTAACATACTGCCCCAGTGGAAGAACAGAGAAGCCACAACCTTTGATTTAGATATTGATCTGAGCATAATGTGCATTTCCACATCATGAATAAAATGTACTAAACACTGAAATCTCCAAGGTTTACGTTAATTCTTAGATATTGTAGAGGCTGTTCCTTTGTTTTCACTTTTTTGTTCTTGAGAAACAAATAATTGATGCGAGACTTCTTAAAGTTTTAACTATTTGCTGATGTAAAGAAAACATGAACATTACAGATGAAATACTAGTCGCGAGAAATCTGTGTAGTCACGGTCAAAGACTGTTGCGCTCTGAGTCACATACATCACTGTGTGAGTTTTCTGCGCTTACCGTGTGATGTCAGGCATCTGCTTAGGTTCCAAGTATGCAATATCAAACTGAAAATGCAATATTACAGAACACAACAACTATCATGTACTTCAGAATCATACAAATGCTCTAAATATTACAAAATAAAATAATAACCACTTATTTCCATTATGGCTCTAACAGATATAATTAATAAACAATTACAGTACGCAACCCGCAAGTCTTCCTAATTTTCTGTCAGGCTTTGATTTACCCCAAGGAGGTATCCAGTGCTAGTATCTCTGTCTTCATTCTTTCATCTAAATTTACAAATTACCTATCCTCTCCCAAAGTATTTCAAGAAATGACTCAGAAAATGCCCTTTGTCTTACAATGTCATGACAGGAAAAAGCACAATGGATCACTTTGCATGATGGGAAGTGCAGTTCTTTGTAGATTGGGATGACATTAATGTATTTTTTTTTAATTCAATCAATGCCATCAAATCCCTGCAGCTAATCCAGAATGCAGGTGCACAACTTGTCTACAACCTCCCTAACACACAGTCAGGTCACACCCCTCCTCACCTCACTTCACTGGCTTCCTGTTATCGCTCGCATCAAGTTCAAAACCTTGGCACTGACACACAAGAATTCTATAAACTGCAAACCTTTTGTTTACTCATTCATGAAAGTAACACTAGGGTATTAGCTACAACATAAAATTTTATAAACAACAAAACAGAAAAAATTACCCACAATTCCTCTGATAACAACAGGGCTGAAGGCAATAACTGTGCCAATGACATTGAAGAACGGCACTTTAACAGTCACTTGATGAAAGGGTTAATTGCATGCTGTAGCGCTGTCAGAGACAATGCTGAGACAGGTGGTAATTAAGCTATGTCACTGAAAAAGGGAGGGAAATTCCAGATGTTTCCGATTGGCCAGACTTGCGAACAATCTCCCCTTCCAGCTTTCCCAGCGCTCTGACAACACTCATCCATTTGGAGTAATTACCATACATAGGTCCTCCTGGCGAACTGGTGTGCTCCATTCATGTAGTTAAAATTGAAGGTCATGTTGTTTTTTGGGTCATTTAGACCACAAGCGTATGGGATTTGGGACTTGAAAAGGGCTGTGTCTTACAGGCCTGCTCTGTCTATAAAGTCCTTTCGAAAGAAAGACTTTTATACAGACAAAGGTTGCCTGTCACTTTCATGTTTTGCAATGAAGCCTATGCTTTTCAGTGTTGGGTTACTGGATACCTCAGGTAAAGTCTCACTGTTATAAATGTACCATATGGCACACTGCATAATTGTTCCCTTGAGTGAGAAAAAGAGCGACAGCACGGCATCCATTTGCAGGATCTTCAAACAGGACATTTATTTATATAAGAATACTACAGTAATAACACAAAAACTTTTTGATGTGTCAGAATTTCTTAGTAAACATCACTGTGACACCATAAACATCATCATCTTTACATAATAACTGATTGGTAACATCAGCAAACAGCTCTGTGGCATTTGCTGATGCTTTTCCTGTGGCAAAACTGCCCAGCAAATACAGACTGACCGAAGGACTTAACGGATGTCAAAACAGTCCGGTCAATCCAGGCCTGCTCTGTTTACCCGCTCAGAGAGGGCGCACACGATTCCAAACCCAGGAGCAGCAGCAATGCAAGCAACAGAGAGTTTCCTGATGGAGAAAATACATCGAGCTTCACAAGGACTGATTCAAAGCCTCTGGCAAGCCCGTCCATCCTCACCTCCCTGCTAGCTCTGCGACCGCGGTGTGAGCGCTCCGGGCTGTCTTTACCCAAACCGTATGCCCTGCCTTCTTACCCTCAAGCGACATGTCTTATCTGCGCCAAATGAGCCGTTTAATTACAAAGCTTTCCCTCCTAGGGAAAGGAAAGCAGGAGGGAGAGTCCCTATGAAATGAGCATATGAAAATGAATACATTTTTACAGGACAAATGCTATAAACTTAGTATTTGAATATGCATCAATTTTTAGAGACATGGCACTGATACTGGCACCATCCATGGATGAAACTCACACCTAATACGCTCTTCACTGGAGCCCTGGAAACACATACTCTAATGCAGTTACAGAACTTGGGGTTGAAAGAAAAAACCTATCAGATTTACTGGATTTAGTCAGCACAACATGTACCACTCACATGTGGATAACCAACTGATCCTCTTTGAAATTCAAAAAAATATATATTTTTTAAATTAATTTTATGTTTACATTAATAATATTATTATCACCAAGCAGCTATATGCTGACCAATATTATGGATTAATAATGAATTTTCTTGAAAACTCTTTCAGTTTCTGAGTACACACATGAGGCTGAACAGGGTAGAGGGGCAGAGATGGGCCCAGAGACCAGTGACAGCAGTAAAGGGATTAAAGACATGGGACAGGGTGGCTATTCACTGCTGCTGCTGATCCACTCTCTCGGCTCCCCCCTTTTGGGGGGAAATCAGTATTGTTTCATGGGAGAGGGGACAGACAGCGAGCCCCCATAAGACGTGATCCAGAGCTCTCCCCGACAGCCAGGCTCGACGCAAACACTCTTATCACTACCCCAAGGCTGCCGTTTCTTCTAAAGCAAACCCATCCACTGCATGTCACAGTTTAAAACGTCTGTGAGATGCATCCTCAGTTTTAGCTGGGAAACTTGGCAGAATGCAGATTGCACAGTAATTCATTTTTAATGCATTCCAAACTCGTCTGGTAAGGCATTTAAGGATGACTTTAGGAGCCTGCCTTCATATGAAGGGTTTTTTTTCCATTATTCCTTTGTTAGCCTTAGGGTCCTGTTCACCAAGCAGACATATATCAATAGAAAAGAATAGATGAAGCTTAACTCTAACTACAATTATATGACTATGTTTATTATACTATGCTCCCCATAGGCAGTAAACAGCCGGGACTTTTTTGTCCTCATTACTGTGGTGTGTGTTCACATACTTCTCTTTTTTACTGCATGATACCACATTACTCTCCAGCCGTATTGCACCAGTCTTCAAAAGGTCATGCATTTCTGCCAAATCTGTTGTTTGGGCACCACCTGTCTGAGCATGCTGTACAGCATAGGGGCTCTGCTTATGGGATGGGAGGGAGACAGGGACTTACGCTTGGGGCTGGTTAGGGGCCCGGGCTAGATTGTTTCACGGAGGAACCTTAAGCAAACGCAGGTGGCCTACCGTGAGGCAGTGCGCTCCGGGATCGACACCACGATGTGCGATCCCGATCACGACTGCAAATAATTGCGTCCCGGCACACTCGGAGGTGACTTAATCCGTGCGGAACGCTCCGATCGTTCCAGTGACACACCCCTACCCTGCCCGCCGGCTTCTCGGAAGCGTTCGCCCTCTATTATCGCGCGATAACCTGGCAGACTGCCAGCGAGGTTTCACCATCAGTAATAGCGGCCAATATCAGATGTTAGAGAGTTCCTTAACTGATAAGGTGAGGCTGGTGATTTTATATATATATTTTGTTGCATCTCTGCTACTTGCCACTCGGTTAAGGAAGGCCGTGCAGACTTGCATACCTGAAGGAAGAGTGGGGATTTAATTACATGGTTGGCATCTGACTTAATGTGAACAGAGTTTAAAAAAGCAAATCTGTGAACAGTGTGATATACAGTATTTCATGATAGCCAAGGTAGACACTAGTGAACAGTCATGCTGAAGCCCCTGCTGCACTATGATTTTGCTTTGTCTATACAATATGTCCAACGTTATTTTCAGAGAGGTCTCATAAAAGTTCGAACAGAGAAAGAGGTGAGACTTTGGAGGTTCTCTCTGTTGGCTCTGGGATCTCATACACAAAGTTTGCAGTTGATGCATACTTATAAGGAGAAAAAATGCTTTATTTTTAAATTTCATAATCGTATCCATCGGGTGTGAAAGTTCAGTTGACCCAATCGATTTAGGACATCGAATCATCTTATGCATTTAGTTACTGAACAACAAACCTGGACGATCGACGTAGTCATGCCAATGTAAAAGCAGGTTCTGAGTAATTAAGTTAATGACATCGCTAGCCTACCGCAACGTCAGTGAACAGCAATGACATTTACAATGAAATATAGCTTTAACTAGGGACCAAGATTGATGCGCCTGTCTCAGCTGGTGGAAATTTTAAAATTCCAAGCGTTGCTCAACATTTTCCCTCAGACTTGGCCAGTAGTTGTCCACTTTTTGAGCAGCACTACCTTTGGTTTCATAATGATCTACGCTGGAAAGAATGAAACAAACGTCTCTGATCGAGCAAACTGTAAAGTCAGCTGCGATCTCGTTTAACAACACCAAGCTAGCCGTCTTTGCTGTCAGTCCTGTATACAAGCTAGCAAGGAGAGGAATGGGTGATTTCTATAAACTCTCGCTCTACCCATAAAATGCCCACGGCAATAATAAAAACCTATCCGAACCAATCCGAAGTCACGGTTGACAAGCAATCATAAGAGAGAAAAGCCCAGCTCCAAGTCACTCAAATGAACAGTTTCAATTACAAACGGCATGATATTATTTTGTCTAATAAGATGAAATAATGGCATGAATGATCATGAATATGTACAATGTAAGTCTCAAAGGGAACAGGAGTCAAAATGAACCACGCACCCAGCATTCCATTCAAATACATGAGGAATAGGCTACTTAAAACGCATATTTGCTTTAGGCAAGTTAACCATGTTGCCTGTTTGCATTTGCGGCTAAAAACCAGAGGGCTACATACAACGGACATACAAGAGCTATGCTGGGCTACTTCAGGCTGAAATATCAACCGGAGAGGCAAGGAGCGCCTTGGTAAACTGTGCAATTCCGACAGGACCGGTGACCGGTGATGAGATTAATTTAATGCAACATCCAAACCTCTAAATGTACCGAAACAATTCTAATACGACCACGCTCTTTTAGAAGGATACCTCTGGAAATTGTCTTTTTCAACAAATACTGATTTACTTGAACCCCAGCACTGAGAAGTGCAAAAAAGTATACATCTGCTGTTGGCATCTAAACAGATGGCAAACTACAAACCAAAAGTCCTACTCCAACCACCCCACGCCGTTTTTCTGATTACTGCCGCTTACTTTGGGTGCTGTGCGTCATGGTAACGATTCGCGATAAACTGCGTTTCCTGCTGCAAAACAATCTTAACAACTGGTAGACAAGCGAGCATTTCACCTACAGGCTATATCTGCATCTTGCAGTTTCACTGAAGCAGCATGCTAGCGTATTGTGCTGTCATGATGTAACAGAGACAGTATCTCACTGAAGTTAGCTAATTATTTGCCGTTGCAAAGGATGAGCAGCGATATAAAAACTTACGGACTGAAGGAAAAGGAGAGTCCTCACGTAATCCCGCTCGGTATTCAAAATTTCATTTAAAACGCAAAGTCTCAGGCGGAGTTGGCGGTCCGGATCTTTGATGGTCTGAACTCCATTCTCTTGGTGCCCTTCCTCCTCCATGTTTGTGTTGGTATCACTAAGACCTATAAATTGTAGCTAACAGAAACCCTCGTACAGAGTATCTGATTCGCTTGCTTCCGAAAGATCCAGGGAAACAGGTTTAATCCATTCCGCTATACCGCTTGTTCAAACACGGGACCAAGGATGCGTGTCGAGCTGGTTCCAGACAAAGTTTTTCTCCAAAGTAGCAGAACAATAACATCAGCATAAGATAACGGCGTTGTGTGTTCTCTTCCCACTTTAATAAACACAAACAATACATAATCCGTGTAGAACAAGTGCAGCCAGTCAACATAAAATCGCACAGGTTTAGAGCAATTCCAGCTTTAGTATGAATTAATTGTTTCCTAAATTTAAAAGTTAAAACAACGCCACATGAAAACAAAAATAAGATAAACAGTAACAAAACGTGTTTGTCAAAGAGAACTAAAAGAACGTAACGCGCACTGCAAGGTCTGCAGGAGCGGAAAGCACAAGCCCTTCAAACTTGCCTCTTCAGTCTCTGTGAAGGGAAAAGTAAACGCTCTCGTACAACAGGAGGCTGCCTAGGGGTTATCTGTAAAGTACTCCTTTTACAAAAGGCGCACTTTTACAACTCGCAGTGGATAGTGGTAGTTTTTATTTTTCCCCATTGCCTATTAAGATTTGGAATGTATTTATTCTAACTTAAAAAAAATATATAGGAGTCAAAATAGTAGCAATCAGCCTAGTTGTTAGAGTGTTCATGATTTATGACGGGGGAAAATGTCTGTACTTCAGTGGACTATAGCCTACTGGAAACATAAAATACAGTTTGCTTTATAAGTTCAGGTGGACCCCTGATGAACGTCAAAGTCAAAATTATGTGGAGAACTAAAACAGCCATACGTCTCTTGCCATTTCAGTAACGTCAAAAACTGGAATTTATCGACAATCCCTGCTGTTTTGGGTGCGTTCACGGTCAGCACCTGTCTCAATTGTAGCAACAGAAATGAGAACACTGAATGAAAACGGTACGATAAAGGGACAGTCAACAAGGCGGTCGAGGTGTCGAAATATTAATCATCACAAACACCAGCACGACATCATTATCATTATCGTCGTCATTATATTTTAACTGTTTAAAATGCGTACCCTCATAATAAAACAAAATATTGCTTGTTTTAATTTATTGACAACTTTACCATTTAAAACAAGCCATAAAGCACTATGTGCCTGGGGGAAAAGTTTCTTGAAAGAAAAATCAAGTAACTTAATGCCAAGAAATGAAGCATGAAAACCGGCCAGGGACATGGGAGAGGGGATGCGTCTTTCGGTAGGTCTGACTGAGGAATGTAGTAGACAGACGATATACTGCAGTATGCTGCTGCCCTAAGTTTGTATTACAAATCTTCGTGCAGTCCCAAACCTTAATATACATGCACTCTGCACTCACAAGTACTCTTACTACGGGAAGAAGGCTTTAATTTGGGCAGAGTAAGTGATGAGGATGCGCTTTTGAACACCAACACAAACCACATGTCAACGTGAGAAGTCGTTGTTTTGAAATGCCTCCTTGTGGTGACAGATAGTACTGCAGTACAGCGCCTTCGTGGCATCCCCGTCTCTATAAAATGCAGATCATGATCAAACGCGCAGCTCGACGATTTCAAGCTGTTGATGGATGAGGCGAGTTAAAAAAAAATACATCAATGAGCTGGTCAGTGGTGATGTGTAGTGGTTGTGGGTTTAGATGATAAAAGACACTTCTGTTGTGACCTTGAGCATAGTACATAGATCAGATAAAAGACATTAGATTCTGTTGCTTTACAGGACTGGCTGAGGATGTTAAGCTAATAAAAAATGGAAAAATTATCTCTGAATACAGCCAACTGTTTAACAACAACAACAACAACAAAATTATTATTATTATTATTATTATTATTATTATTATTATTGAATAAAAACTGCAATGTGCCTAATTGCTCTGATCTCACTCAGTGACCTGTGTCTTGTGTATGCTTCAGGTCTTGAATCTCCTTTAGGAGTAATCAGCATATTTTATGTACTCAGTGTATGCTTTGCCTATCTGACAAAATATTCTAAGTAGGCATTTCACCAAAAAGGCCACTAGTTAAAATTCTTGATCATATATATGTGGTGCATATTTCTGGATTTACTTTGTATTGACTTTTGTTGCACACTGCAAAAGGTCAACTCATCACTAAAAAAGGCAAGATTACTATGTGATTGATTTTGATGTCTTTTCCCCCCGTTGTCCTTTCAGGTGTTACAATGAGGAAACATGGTGAGTCACATTCTTTAAAGTGGCTGGCCGTCTCATAAGAAAAGATCAATAGCACACTTTTGTATGATAAGAAGATCTTTAAAATTTTTATTCAGTATATGTGTTACATTCAATATCCAATGTGTTTCTTTTGGACACATATATAATTGGCATAAATACAAACAAGCGTTTTTGTGCCTTTCCTAATGAATAAAGAGAACAGACAAATGAAATATACTTCACACCTTCATATTTACATATAGTCCTCCAACTAGATACATCTCAAGTTAAAGCCTGCAATATTTACAGAGAACAAATGTTGTTTCATAGGAACAGGGAAAAAAAAAATCAAGTTTAGGCAATATGTTGAAGTTGAGATTGTACATCATATTTGCGGTACACAATGGCTTTGATCATATCTTTCAGTGATTTTTCAAGAAGCCACGTGCAGAAGCAACATGGAACACATTCCACTCCTCAAAGGTTAAGGAAAACTCCAAGCCAGAGCCTGAATCTTCATTCACATTTCACTCTGTCTGAAAAAAAAAATCTTCCCTCTCTCTTGTGTTTGGGTTAACCCACAAACACCAAACTGCTCAAACACTACTGAGAAGTAAAACTTTAAAACAATGACATAAAATAACAGGAAAAAAAAACCAAAAACAAAATTTTTATCTGTAGTGGACTGCCCAGAGAAATGGATAACTAGTCAATTCTGAGTAAAGAGGTCAGTCTTTTTATTAATTGGGATTAATAATGTTGATTTACTCATTTTAATAACCGTAATAATAATCATCAGAAAAAATTACTTCCTGTAAAGGCAAAGGCAAATCTACATAAGAAGCTAAAGGATTGGGAATTTAGTAGGGAAAACCTGAATGATCAATGATTGATTGAGTGACACTTTTTAATTACTTCCAGAGTACATTAATTGTGACGTAACATGTCCAGCAGAACATTAAAAGGGTATTTAACCGTAACGCAATGGCAAAATTTTGTCAAAGACAAAAACTTAGGGAAGCAAACATAAAATGGTCTATGTCTGAAATTAACTGCAGAGACAGGGGAAAAATAATGTTTTAAAGCACACGTTCAGTAATTAGATGAATGTCTGTATGTGGTCACGCTTAAGGGAAAGCAAAGACAAACTTCTTTTTGGGAAAGAGTGGCCTGCCAACTTAACATAAAATAACAGTGAGTTGTTCCCTTTTGAAGACTTTACCTGTCTCTACAGGAAAACATACACACAATGGACACAGGAAAAGAGCTCTTGGTCTGGTCAAGTTCCTTTGCACTTTAAGCTATACTTAAATAGCAAAGAAAGGGTTGGGCACTTCCTTGAAATAAGAAAAATATAAAAACTCCAGAGCCAGACCTCAATATGTCACAAAATAAACTGGACTGATGAGGCATCCACCTGAAATGTCCTTTTTCTAATCAATTATTATAGGATGTCACTGCTCCTCAATCAAAAAATATGGCTTTCACTTTGACCATATCAGAGTTGATACAATGAGCAACAAAAAGACGGAAGACTCAAGTAGCTTGAATTGCAATTATACTGACTGTGATATCACCAAAACGAGACCTCTGCCAAACTCTCCTTTCACTGCGACATTGCTATGGACTCTTACATAATGTATGTTTATATATTATGGACATATGAAAAAGGGTGCACAGATACATGGTCAGATGCAGTTCCAACAAAGTCAGGATCAAGCTTTTAAAAAAGGAACCACTGCCCATTAAAAATAAACCACTTCTTTGAGCGTGTGACAAAATATGCTGAAAAAAGCCAAAACTGTGTGATTAATGCCTTAACTGAGGTCAGCTGGTTGAAGTGCATTAAATACATGATCAGATGTGAATGCATATACAATATGGTATAAACTACCTGAGATTTAAAAAAGAAAGAAACAAACAAAAAAAAAAACGACCTTGCTCATTTGAGTAGGGGGAGATCATCATTCAACAGGCTTGCTTTCTAAAAGTCTGGCAACTAACGGCTTGCTTATGCACCCATTACTGTAATGAAAGGAAGAGATTGCTCACATTATGCCATTGTGTCAGCTGTAGTGGTAGTATTTTTGGTTCAAATGCTTCTTTCTCATTTGCCAAGATATTGTTTGTTTCCTTCTAGGCCTAAGTTAAAAAAAAAAAAAAGCAAAAAAACTGAAATTACAGTAGTGTTAAAGACGATGCACAGTTAAGATATGATGAACAACCAAATGACAGTATTGCATTCTTTGGGAAAAACAACAAAATTCCACTTCTTCGCTGGGCAAAGGTTTGGTACAGATTTGCCACCTGCATTGATGGTATGGCCTAATTTTTGCTATGAGCGACAAACCCACATTTGCTGTGTGTAGTGTTCTTAAGCTTATGATGCCATGCTCCCAACCGCGGCACCGAGGGGGCCCGGGCCTCGGGGGACGGCCGTGTCTGTCCTATGTAGTGATTAAAGGTAAGTTAGTGTTAGTGCGGGGCACACCGGGGGGGGAGGTTGCCGTGGCTGCGTGTCGGTGCGGAAACTCACTTCTCCTTGAGGACCTCCTGCATTCAAAGTGTGTGGCCACCGAGTGCTGATATAAATAACAAAATAGTTTTATAAATATATAGAATCTGCGCAAGTCCTTTTCAGTCTGTTTCGCGGGGGGTCACGGATTCACGCTCCTCTCTCCCACCTCCTGGAAGAGTGAGGTATAAAACTCGGGTTCCAGCTGCTTGTTGCGGTACTTGTTGACGATCTCGGCGATCTTCTGTTTCCGCCGCACGTGGGGCGGGTTGTACGAGTCGCTCTCCAGCCTCTTCCTCCGGCACGTGTTGATAACCGTCTGTCTCACCAAAAACCCTGAGAGAAGCGGACGAAGGGAACAGGAAATTTAGCATCATCGCTTCCCCCAGGCAGACTGACCAAGGGAGCAAGGCTTACAAGCTGACTGTTGAAGGGGTGTTTTGATTGGACACTGGAGTCGTGATGCAATTGTTTTCATTGGTTCAAACTCAATCCCCACCCCCTAACATCAGCTATTTGTAGTATTTGCTGTTAAATTTACATGTAGTATCACAATCTGTTTTGGACTGTAGTGACTCATGTATAGTGATATACCTGGTTTGTCTTGACTAGTCAGGTTGCACAAGTTAACTTGTGGTAGGGCTTGAACAGTGTTATGCTCACACCAACTGGTTTGGGAGTGTTGTTAGCCTGATCTGACACTGTTGCTTATTCAGTGTGAATGGATACACTTCTGTTCTTTTGTGCTTGGAGACGCTCTGGCTAAGAGCGTAATGAACGTAAATGAATGCAACGTAATGTAATGTAACATAACTGTGACGTCATTTGAAACATCCTACCTAAAGCTCTCCTGCTGACCACCATCCCGTCCACCAGAGGTATGACCATGCTGAACTTGCCCACGGCTCCATGGAGCTTGATCCGGAACAGGCCGGTCTTCAGGGGGTGGATGAAAATGACCGGGACGTCCTTTTCCGACGCCACGGGCCTGACAGGGGACATGGAACAAACATCAGAGAGAGACCCTGTCATCGGCCAATCAAACACAGCCCCTCAGGAGCAATTCCTGTGTAACGAGAGCCTGGGAGAAATACTTCTGCAAGTTTCCGACATGTGGTACCTGTAGGAAGTGCTGCTGTTCGTTGTCGTCTCCACTCCAGTGCTGGTCTCTGCCAAGAGTTCTGGAAGGGGAAAGTTTTCTAGAAAGCAGAGGGGAAAACTACTGAATGATTGCAAAATACAAATATGCTCTCAATCCAGCTTCAACATTCCAGGACATCAGTTAATACACTAAATTTTAATAATGTTGGGTGTTAATTTGCTGTAAATTTATAAAGATGTATTAAAGAGTGCTTAAGGCTGTTAAAAGACTACTCTCTGGGAAAAAAAAAAATTCCACAGTAATAAGTACGTTAAAAGGAACCTCAGGATGACGTCTTTAGCTGTATGTACGAGGCCAACAGCCTTAAAAAGACGGATCAATTCCTGTTTCATGCACACAAACACTTTTCCTGGGTTTTACAGTCTAAATGAGTAAGTGCTGGCAATAAAATTGCCTGAAATATTAAGAATTAAACTCCTTTTCACAACAGCCAAATCTTTGGATACCTTTGGATTAACTGCTCATGCAGAGAAAAGTAGAGTTAAAACATGAAAATGATTTTTTCATTACTACTATAGATTTTTAAAAATATTTTACCAATGTCGTCATAGCGCTCCACCCAAACTACTAGCACTTTAGTCTCTGGTCCCAAAGGTGGCACAGTTCGGCTCAAGGGCATCTTCTTGGTCTTCACTGTGGGACTCTGCTGAAAGGACAAAATGGTGAGCTCATTTCTCACCTTAGGTTCATGTTTCAGAACCGAATGTCTACTGTTTATCCTTTATTAATGAGGATCAATTACTGGATATCTAAGAAAATTCATTTTTTCATCATTATTTTGTGTTTTGATGGATGTCCTCCAAAGGACAAAATAGTTTCTAGTTGTATTATTTCAAAAATTATAATTGAGATTTTGATGTGCACTGTACTGTAATACTGCATTTTATATTTTCAAATAAATAGAAATATTTTCAAATAAAATGTATATTGGAAACATACGTTTTCAGAGATTTTTTATTAATCCAGTCCAATACCAGCTGGAATACTGAACTGCTGAAGGAAGCATCTCTGTTGCTAGCGGAAACAGCAACCCTTCCTCAGCCTGGCTCACCCTTTGAGACGGTCCGAGGTTTTCAGAGTGGTTTGGGAAGAGCTCCAGTGTCAGGTTAGACTGTTTCAGTAATCCGGGAAGCAGGTCCATCTGAGAGTCCGACTCCATAGTGGGGAAGCTGTTTTCTGATGACTCAGCTAGACGACGAGAAAGCACAAACACAATGTCACCAGTGCTCTGTCAGCCACACAGGGCTCAGGGTATCTGCTAAAGAAATAACAATAATAACCTCCAAAAGACAGACTTCAGACCGTAAACTGAAACATAGCGTCTAGACTTTAACGCATATTATTTCAGTCAAAATAAATAAAGTGCTGTAGATGATTGCCTCTTTGAAAGACATCCTAAATAAAAAGCCACCTGGCCATAAGTCACTTACTATACTACACCATGACAAATGGAAAAAATAAAATCATAAAACCTGGTTAGATGACAGAAAAAAGCAATGGTGGGTGATGTGATGCAATAAAGAGCAAGTTACTCACTAGAGGAGTCCATCAGTGATGGGACTACGAAGGCTATTTCGGTTAGGGCATCTGCGTAGTAAAGCACTCTCTTCTCCCCGTTGAACACGCCCCCACCAGTGTCTCCTATTGTGACTGCCTCATCTGCAAAAAGGGGACAAAGCTATCAGAATGGGCCTCGCTTCATTCACACCGGACTGACAGTGTTCACACTGCCTCACAGGACTCACACAGGAGTCACGCAGAACTCACAAACTCACACAGGACTCACACAGGACTCACAGAACTCACACAGGAGTCACACAGGAGTCACACGGCCTCACAGGACTCACACAGGAGTCACACGGGACTCACACAGCCTCACACAGGACTCACACAGGAGTCACACAGCCTCACACAGGAGTCACACAGGAGTCACAGAGGAGTCACAGAGGACTCACACAGGGCAAGAGGCTCCAAACCTGAGCTGGGCCTGCCACGGGATCCTCACCTGGCTGCTGGCCCTCGCTGCCGTTGCAGGCATTGATGGACCAGCTGGTGTAGACGCTCCCCGTCCATCCCGGGTGCTGGCCAACCTCCACGGGCCAACCCAGAGACAGCAGGAACTCCAGGAAGTGGGGCTGGACATTGGCCGAGGACTCCACGTTCCTCAGGATCTACAAAGGAGAAAGAAAAACAAACACACACATGCAGTCTTTAGTTTGATGTTTAAAAATGCCAAACCCGCTGTGTTCCCGTTTAATGGCTTAAAAAAGCACTGCAACTGCACAATGTCAAAATGCGTGATTACATTATGTATTGAGGGTTTTCCTTATGTCTCCTAAATACTATGTAAAGAGGTATTTGGTGTTCTTGGTGTAAGAATGGATGAATACTTGTGAATGATTAACACCCCTTACATTTCACGCTCAGTAAGGATAATATATTTAGGGTTTAGTGCTGCAACGACATGCAGAGAACACATCTGTATTCTCGCTGAGGCAAGACAGATGCAAACCTTCCACACACTCATACGCACACTACAGCAGAGCGGGTGCTAATTGGAGGATAGGTGCTACTCCACTGATGGTGTCCAAGCAACTTGCAGGCCTGACGAATCACAGGGTGCCTAAGAGCGTCGAGATGAGCAACCCCCGCCAACACACCCACCCCTATCCCTGGCAGAACAAAGCCAATTCGCTCTCTCACTGTGGGCTCCTGCTCATTGTTGGCTGATGACATGGCCGGGATCAAACCCTGGCCACAGAGCTCAGCTTGCAGTCGAGCCGAGCGCTCTGAACCAGTGAGCCACCTGGGAGCCCCATGCAGAGAAAGGTTTGAGTGTATTCTAGAGACATTATGCTGACATTAAATTATTTTGTTGAGTCATTCCACATCTTGGGTTCTCTCCAAATGCAGCAGCGCAGTGCCCAGATCTTTTGCCAGGTGCGCATTCCGCCCTTTAATTAACCACCAGCTCTTACCTCTTGGCTGCTCTTCTGGCCTGCTCTCATGTAGAATATGAATACAGTGTCAAAGGGCCGGCAGGGGAGGAGGTCAAGGTAACCTATATCATCAAAAAAGCCAGGCAAGGCAGACTCCAGTGCAATTAGATGAGGAGGTAAGCGGCTGTTTCCCGGCTCCTGCAAAGTGAAAGTTCAAATTTCATTCCACTTCCAGCGTTGACATCACAGGTGTAATAACATTAGGACTACAGTGCTTATACTGCAGTGGGTGAATCACTTCCATTTCATAATTAACATTCAGTACTGTCACCTAGCATCAGAATGCCTCTACAATATGGCAATTTTTTTATTTCTAATGATTAGAAAAAATAGATGGTTATATTTAAATGGTTTTATTTCTCTACTTAAGATATGGGGCAAACAGGGTATCATGCCAACAATTCCAAGCAACTTCCCACCTCACATTGTATGTCTATGTATGTATGTTACAGTGCCTTTTAAGAAAATGCCTGCCGCACTTCAATCTACCTGGGCTGATTGATTGACAGGTCTACCGTCAACTAGACGCGGTCTATTTAAGGGCGCTTCCCCTCTTTGAATGTTTGCACTGATGATGGTCTGAATGGGACCGAAAACGTTTGCACTTTTCTTGATGCATTAAAATTGCCATTTACTCTTCTGTATCGGCAATATTGGTGTGCGAGTTCTTTATTTCTCTACTTGACATCTTATGCAAAAAATATCATTTAACAATAATTAAAAACCTTGAAATAAGCACAAAAAATGCTGGAATTGTGTCTCCATGAGACATTTGCTTTAGTAAAGTCATAGTTTTCAGTTTTCTAGCAGTGAGAAATATTTTCTTGGAAGACAAATGAATTTTGACTGCAGTGAGGAGCCAGACTGAGGCAAGAAATATGGAGCAAAAGCCCCACCCCCACACTCCCACACCCCCACACCCAACACTCCCACACTCCCACACCCCCACACCCAACTCCCACACTCCCACACACTCACAGACACATACACATTCAGTCCCACACTCACATAGAGGATTTCCTGCCCCGTACCTTCAGTGCCTCTAGAGACAGGAAGCCGAAGTGGGAGAGGAAGAGGCGGGCGGTCTGGAACTCCTGGGAGGGCGGCGGGGGCTTGCAGTCTATCAGGGGGTCCGGGAAGCTTTTGTTCCTCCACCGGTCTTCCGTGTGGCGCTCCAGGGCCGCCTCGTACTCCATCTGCTTCACCATGACGCTGCGCAAGCGCTCGTGCTGCATCTCCAGCTGGGGAAACAGAGGGCCTTCAGCCAGGGGGGGTCCCTCTCCCCACCACCCCCAAACCCACCTGCACCTGCACCTGCACCTGCACCTGCACCTGCCTCTGCCCCTGCACCAGACCGCCTTCGGACACCGACCACCCAGGTCCCAACCTCCATGTGCGCCGTTTATAGTGTTTGCAGAACCAAACATGCATTCCCATATGTCGACTCAAAAAAACAGAGATTCCTAACAATTTGCTGCTGCTGTTGATACAGAGACCATGATAAAAATCGCGAAAAAACGAGAGAGACAGGAGGATATTTTTAGCCGCTTCTAGGACTGACAGTCTATGTTCTCTACAAGCGAAACAAGACGGGGGGGAACATTTGGCACAGCAGCAAAACGTTGGGAAAAGGGCCCTCTGTTTGTGTCCACCTTGTCCCGTTTCCAGTAAAGGACAACTCACTTCTGGGTCAGTGTACTTCAGACTCGTTGTGAGAGTCATGATTGGCTCAGCCTGTCAGTTGAAAGATATTGCATTCCTCATAAATTCACACCACAAACGTCATCACTCAACAACCCTTTAAACCTCACACCAAAACGAAACGTACATTTCACAAAGGTTTATAATTTACATGGAATATAAACACAAACTGTTCTTTCAATTAGCTATATTACAGTTAGTTATTACAGTTATATTCTTCTTAAATTCAAAATGTGTAAAGAATAAAAATTAAATAAAATGATTTTTATTATGCCACATATAAAGTATAAATGGCTAAAAAAGAAAATTAAAGTACACTGATAATACAGTCAAAATGATCAGCATAAAAACAAAAATTCATGTCAAAAATGAATTATTGTTTAATCTATATACGACAAAAAACATGAGATATGACATAAAACAAAAAAAAAGGCAATAAATCATCATTATGAAAATAATGCATGTATCAATGTAAAGATACAAAATATTGTAAAAGTGCCCATATTTATTTGCCATAGGTATCTAACATACGCTTGATGCTCATTGCTGTATGATCAGAAGTTATCAGGTGGAGTACAGATGGCTGCTGTAGGCGTAGTGGAGAGAGGAGAAGCATGATATCTGTAATGAAGCATTAGGTAACTGAGCTCAGACACACCTAGAGACGGCACACATCTCATTTCCCACCTCCTTATTGACGATGTCGTGCAGGTCTGGAATGCTCAGGTCAGCTTTCACAAAGGGAATCTTATCCACCTCTTCCGGGAAGGGTCTGTGTTTGACGTTAAACCGAATACCGACGTCGTTTTTAGGGGTAGGACGGCTCTCTGGGACAAACACCTGCTGCAACAGAAACACTGATTGGGCACTGGAAAGAGCATGACATATCGTCTGTGGGAGAACATCAGAATGTTAAAGGCAAAAGAAAACACAGTACGAGAAGAACTGGGTTTGACTTGTAATGTAAGATCACGGTCCCTCAGGAGAGGACTGCGGACAGGCATCTCACCTTCTGATTGGCTCGTGCCCCTCTGGGCTGGTGGTAGAGCTGCATGGTCCAGGCGTGTCGACCCGACATCCCTCTCATCAGCACGGTGACGGACGGACAGGGGTCTGCCGGGACACACAGGGGAGTGACTCAAAGGGACAAACGAGCAGGTCACCCAGCTGGCGAGGGTCACGATAAACCAAGCTGAATGGTGCACACTGACATGCATGGTGATGGGAATGATGCTTCTGGCAATATAAGGAGCATATTGAACAGGTCTGACAAGATGCTGAGACCTTCCATCGTACACAAATCTTTTTAGGTTTCAGGCAGACAGGTGCAGTTCATCACAGTCCGTCCCATAGTTCTGTTCAGGCAGGACTGGAGAAGCTGTGATAACCACCACAGTGAGGGCGGGGTCATTGCAGGTCAGGAGGCAGGGTCAGTGCAGGTCAGGGGGTGGGGTCAGTGCCGCTTGGGCGGGGTCGGCACAGGTCAGAGGGCGGAGTCAGTGCCGGTCAGGGCAGGGTTACTGCAGGTCGGGAGGCAGGTCAGTGTCTGTCGGGGCGGGGTCAGTGCAGGTCGGGAGGCAGGTCAGTGCAGGTCAGGAGGTGGGGTCAGTGCCGCTTGGGCGGCGTCAGTGCAAGTTGGGAGACAGGATCAGTGCAGGTCGGGAGGCGGGGTCAGCGCAGGTCAGGGGCGGAGTCAGGGGAGGTCAGGGGGCGGGGCCACTCACTCTGCTCGTTCCCCAGTGGCTGCTCCAGCATGGCCAGGATGACCGAGTTGTCCAGCACGAAGTAGCGGAAGTTGCTCCGGCTGGTGGACGTCAGCCTGGAGTACTTGATGAGGGTGTCCTCGTTGAGCAGACTGCAGGGAGAGGCAGGGCCGCTCGGGGAGGGGAACGCTCCCAGCACCTGCATGATGCTGAGAGAGAGGACCCCAGAGAGAGCTTCAACAACACACCTCACCCAGCCAACTGCTCAGCGTGAGAGAACAGGCGGCACAGGAGGGGTAACAATGGTGCAATCTGCCAGCCTGCTGTGGGCTTCAGTTAAACAGCAACCAGGGACATCCCCTGCAGAGTTAAAAACACCTTACCCACCAATTACCTTCTAACATACCTATTCTGAAGCTGAAATGGCTTTTTTAGTTTTCGGGTTAAATTCAGCTGGTGATGTAAAAGGAGCAATGAGGAAAGCTCTAAATAAACCAATGGCCATTATAAAGGTGACTCTGGTAAAATGTCACAGCTTAATAGCTTCTCCTGGGGTTTATGTTTCCTGCAGAACCACACTGGATGCCTTTTAAAACTAGGTCATTCTACCATTTAGCAACATTAACACAGCAATCAAACTCAGAGTAAATGGAAAAGGATACATACGGATATAAAGAACTGAAAAGTCATTATAAATCAAGTATGCAGATGAAATATGGAGAACACTCATCAACACGTACTATTCTGAGCCCGCTATAGCCAGTATTTTTTTTTACCGTCGGCATTTAAAGAACTCACAAGTAGGTAAATTATCAAAGGACAAATGAGACTAAATTTCCAGAAAAAGAGCCAGAAAAAGAACGCAAGATGCCTCTCCTTGTGCCTCTCCCTCTGCTCTGTCTGAGTGAGCGGATGACTCTAGCGGGGCGTGACGGCAGCCATCAGGGCGGAGCTCGTACCAGGACAGGGTGGCCTCTGCAGCGTCCTTCACCCTCATGGAGGCGGGGTTGTGCTCTTTGTCCCCCTTGTATCTCACTTCCTGGTCGCCGGTCTTGGACTTGCTCCCCGAAATGCCGAGCTCCACGATCTCCAGCACCTCGATCAAGCAGTCCTGGAGGGAGAGAGAACAGGAACGTCAGTTTACCTCTCAGTGCGGCGCACGTGTTTGCATATCACTCAGTGCAGCGGGCGTGTTAGCACGCCCTTCAGTACAGTGGGCATGTTAGCATAGCCCTCAGTGCAACTAGGATGTTAGCATAGCCCTCAACACAGTGGGCATGTTAGCACAGCCCCTCAGTACAGCAGGAGTTTTAGCATAGCCCTCAGTACAGAGGGTGTGTTAGGCTAGCACTCAGTGCAGCAGGCATGTTAGCCTAGCCCTTAGTACAGCGGCATGTTATCCTAGCTACAGTACAGCAGGAATGTTAGCACAGCCCTCAGTACAGTGGGCCTGGTAGCCTAGCTACAGTACAGCGGGCATGTTAGCGTAGCCTGTTTGTGCAGCTGGTGTGTCAGCTGGCCTGTCAGTCAGGAGGCTGTGCCGTTGGGGTGCTGGGGGGTGGGAGGCGGGGCGCCCTGCCTTTTCATTGAGCATGTCGGGGTGCTCGGTCAGCCACACACAGAGGCACTGGAAGGCGGCCACGATCATGGAGTGCAGGTCCCGGGAGTGCAGCGGGGCGGGCCGGCTGCACTGGTACACGATGTAGCCGCACACCGAGCTGACCGCACGCTTCTTGTCCGTCGATTCCGCGTTCGCCTTCACCTGTGCGAGAAGGCCGACCAAAAAAGGCTCGTCAATGAACAATGTGTGATGGCAACAGGGAGAAACCACAGGGAGAGACCCCGAGTCTGCATCCAGAACCTCGAATCCTTCTCTGCTTCAATGTCTCAAAATTGTGTTCTGCTAAAACTACGAAATAAACTAAAACGAGAAAAAAATAATTATGGTTTAACACACTTGTTAGCTTCACCAGATAGCTTGTACCTTGTCTGGCCAACCATTGAAACCTGGTCATGCAGCCCTTCTAATATTGTTGACTCTACCTCACTTGTAAGTCACTTTGGATAAAAGCGTCTGCCAAATGAATAAATGTAAATGTAAATAGCAATGCCTAGTTGGACAAATGGACAACAGGTCAAAGTTGCAAGCTATGCAAGTTTCCTGCATAAGAGCAGCTGTTAGGCAAATACATTACGGAATCTCAGTTCTGGGACTCGCCAGTGTGTAAAACGAGATAACTCGCACTCATCAGTGTAAGCGGTTTCACTGTGTCATTTAGCATGAAACCGTCCTAGGCGGGCGCTGGCCGTAGTTGGGGATTAGAGGGGTCTTGCCACAGCCAGGTGCCAGGTGCTTTGGGGTTACCTTGGCCAGGCCGGCCAGTAGCTCGAGAGCTGCCAGCGAGATGCTCATGTCGGGCCGCCACTGTGAGTTGAGCCTCTGGGTGACCAGGTGGATGCTGCGGATGAGGAGGCCGGCGGCTGTATCTGTATGAAGAGCTAGGATATAACCCCCAATACCACACCACCACAGAGAGGGAGAACAACTAGGCATTAGTAACTACGAGCAAAGCAATCCGACGAGCAAACAGGCAGACGCAGCCAGACAAGCAAACCGAGGTAAAGAGGGACTACCATTCCAGTGGCAACTACCCAGAAGGCCGAGGATACAGTGATTTATGGTACTGAAGGGGAGAGTTTAAGATTAACCAATGGCACCAGGTCCTTTCCCTTCCCTTCAAGGAACAAACTTAAGTCCGAAACTTAACTTTTCGAAGCTTAAGCATCATCAAGAGTTTGACAGTCACTGACATTAAATTATATTTTAAAAAAATAATACTTCCTTAAATTTGTTCCTCAAAGGAAAGGACAAAGAGCCAAAGTGGTCAGACCGAATGTTCTAGAACATTTTTCAATTTGCAGATTGAAAGACACAGTTATCCTGAGTACAGGAATACTGGCGTTGCCACGGTTACCCCATGTTTTCCGACACCATTACGACCTTACAGATCAGTTGCCAAAGAGTTGCCACACGTCACAAGGCTTTTAACATGCAAAACTGAGATTCACAAAGGGAAACAATCAACAAGACAGTTTATTCCAATTCACAAAGCAATCTTTTCACACGAGCATCACTTGTGTCCTTAGTTGAATATGTTATCGCCAAATGTTATGTTACAGTAGAAATCACAAAACAAGAACACACATTATTATTAAGCATTGCAACGTGTCTTGCAAAGCCTTTCAGTAAGAAAACATAAGACAGCAAAGGGCAGCAGAAGGCAGGTATATAAAGGAACATTTCTATTCAATAAATTTGCATTGACATTAGCAATAGCTTTAGTCTACCTTCATTAATAAATCAACGCTGGCTTTCATGGAACAATATTCTATTTCTACTCATTATGACTTCCCTCATTATTGTGTGAGTCACAATAACTCCTCTGGTTCAAGAGCCACCATGTCACATTGATAAGAACTCATTAGTCACTCTATTATGGCATTGTTACTTCACACAAAGCCTGACAATGTTCTCCCGTTTGTCCTTTTATCACTCTCTTATTATTTAGTCAGGGATGAAGATCATGCAGGACTACAGCTGACAAGATTTCAACACAAATACATTCAAGGAATATTTATTAAGCAACCGTTACTCTCTAACCCTCATTTCAACCAGTGCAAGACAGGGATGGACTATTTGGTTGATGGGCAGTAGTATATTAATTTATTATTTGTATTTTTTTCCTAGACGTTTTGGTTGTTTTGGTCGTCTTGAACCAATTCTAAATCCAAAATCTTCCAGTTTTCCCTCCTTGCCCTGGTCAGTTCTTGTAAGGCACCTCAGCTTCTCTCAGATCATATTAATATAACATTGCAGCCTGCATGACAATCGCATGCATATGCCTTACACAGGGACACATGCCGTTAGTCAAAGACATGTGCCTGGACCACTTACGTATGTACAGAGTTCAAAGGTGACAATAAAAGCAACAGAGTGATTTATTTCCCACTGAGAAAAAAATTCCTTTATAGTCCAGATTCTCACAGCATCACTGCACACATGAAAGAGAAGGGTTTAACATACAGACTACTTTCACCCAGCGCTTGCCACATCTCCATACCACTTTTACCATGTTTGCTAAAAAAAAGGGTAAAGCCACACAACAGGTTTTTAATGCGTTCCTTTTGTCTTCAAAAAGGCTTATCGACGAAGCAGGGTGAGAACTTCATCTCACATTAAACGCGGGATTGGCAACATTAAAAGTTGCCTATATTACAATGGTCAGGGAGATTCATTCTGCAACCTTCCTTAAAAAAGGAATTACTGCATCCTCCAAGTCATATCTAATGGACATACATCATATGCAGTCACATAAACAAATCACAAGAAGATGCTTGACCACTGTATTGGGCCCCAGCCAAACACCACATACAGTACACACAACAGGCGTGATTATCTGTAACAATATTACTAGGTATACATAACAGTGAATGATACACATGGTGCCATTTCGTTCTTCAGTGGGTTTATTAATTCTCTGGGTTTGTTTATGTCATTTACAGACATGAGTGGTTCCCTCCCGTTCTTTAAAAGCCCCCGCAGTCTTACCGTAGTCTCTGAGCAGTGCCTGCGCGGGCCTCTCGCTGTCCGGGGTGGTGGCCTCGGAGCTCCCCCCGCTGGCGGTGCTGATACCGCTGTTGTTGCGGCTGTGGCTCTTCACCGACACGTGGCTGCCTTCCGTGCTGCCCTGTGCGACCAGCAGGGGGCGGTGAAGGGACCAGAGTGACATAACGGGGTCACGGATGACCTCTGCGGAGTTTCTGCCTGCTCTGCACGTCAGCACATTCTGCTCCTGTCTTACAGCGTCAGCTTCTAGCGCTGAAGTAGTAACCAATCAGGAATTACTTCTAACATGAAACATAACGCTCCTGTGAAACCGTGACTGGAGGGACCCATAACTGAGGAGTTAAGAATATCCCATATCAGTCTACAATGAGGATGGAAAAATGGAAGCTACAGAAACATCTCTACAGGCACATATTTATACCTGTATAACGTCCATGCTAGTGAGTCATGTGTTAAGAGAACAAAAGGGAAGTTTCACTAAGGTCACACCCAGACTGCATGAAGCATAACAGCGTCTTACCATTTCTGCCTGAGCGCCTATTGCCTCCAGAAGGGCCGAATCCTGGACAATATTAAGCATTGCACCTGCAAAATGAAGTTCAGCGTTTCTGTTACATTGCTCATGCATTATTAATTGCACTGAACAGAAACAGGGAACAGAATGGAGCTGAATGACAAACCTAGAATCATCTGCGTGTTGATGGGGTCGGTCTCGGTCTGCAGAGCTCCGATGAGAATGTTGACCAGCCGAAGTTTGAGGGACAGGAAGCTCACAGCCTTGTCCTGGAGGGAGTTTTCATCGTTGCTGAATTTTCCCTCCAGAAGGACCTGGCGATAGACAAAACGACCAGTTCAACATGGTTTGTACCATGTTCCATAGACATCACCGCCATGAGAACCACACCAGCCAGGTCTTTTCCAAACAAACGAGTTACTACCGTTACGACTAACATGGCTGTACTCATATTCTAGACATGGTAAATGGTGCTTTGACAAATTCCCTGTGAGTAAATGGCAATGCAATTACTCTACCTTCCAGAACATTCCACATTTTCTCTTACAGTACGCTTCTATCATCCTTCCCTCTGTGATACCTCCTGATATGACAATCATCACTGCCTGCTGCTGTTATTATATATTACCTTGTCCTTTGCTTTTTCTGTTCTGTGTTCTTTGCCTTTCATTTGAATCCCCTCCCTGAACCTTCTAAAGAGGCCTTTTGCCTCTTACTACATTGTCATTGTATAGAATTTAAGAATTAGTTCTTAAATTACCTGCCTGATAAAAATGAATAAGAGCACTGCAAATCATTTAATTCTTGACATAAAATAAAAAAATAATATTAGTTGATAATTTTGAGACATTTGAGAACTTTGCAGAAATTGTCCCAAGCCCTCTCTACACCAGCAACATTTACAAATAGCAACATTCTCACACAAAGTATTTCTGGCATCCTTAGGAGAGAGACCTGGGGAGGGCCGTACCTCTGATTTTACATTGCCGAAGTGATGGGGAAGCGGCAGCATAGACAGCAGGATGTGGATGGAGGACCGTCGCAGGTCGGTCGGGTTCACGTAGCTTTTGAACTTGGACAGTTCCCTGGGAGGACAGAACAGGAAGGAGGTTAAGCACTGATGTAAGCCTGTTCCCACAGAGCCACCATCCTGCACGCCATCATAACCAGCGTATCTGCAACACACACCATGAAATGAGGCGTGGCAGCAGAAGTCAGCAGCAGAATTTCCTTGTGTTTTCTTAAAATAGCACAAAAAAAAAAAAAAAAGGATACACTGCATCTCTAAAGGATCAGACACGCAGACTCCGGCACCACTGGAACAGAACTGACTACGCCAGCAACATTTCCATATTTTCTACAGTGACTGAATGTATTTATATTTATTATGCTGACTATACTGGTATCCCAGCTTGACCTCTCAGGAGCAGCCACAGACGAGATTCTCTTTCACAGCTTGGCGTCCCGGATCACTTGCCTGTCAGGGAGAATGGTTTCCAGTGCAGAGATGAAGTAGGGGACGACGACGTTGATGCCCTTCAGGTCGGAGCAGAAGAGCGCCGAGGAGTTCAGGATGATACTGGCCAGCACAGGCCGGCAGATGAAGTCTGAGATCTGCAGGCCCTGGATCAGAACCATGTAAAACCTGCCGAGGACGGAGCCGTGCTGTCAGTGCTCCGGAACATTCTGCATTTTCTGTTACTGTGCGCTTCCATCTTCCTCCCTTTGTGGTACTTCCTGCCTTTACGGTAAATCATCACTGCCTGTTGCTTTTATTGTATAATGCCTTTATTGTCTATTGCTTTTTCTGTTCTGTGTCCCTTGTCTTTTATCCTAATGCCCTACTCCTTCAAGAGGTATGTTGCCTCCTGCCAGGCTGTCATTGTATATAAGAATTTGTTTGGAGCAAACTTCTGGAGATCATTTAACTCTACTCTTTAAATAAAAAAAATAAATAAATTAGAGCTCTAAAAGACTCAAGAACTTGAGAAATTGTCCCAAATTCTCTGTCCACCCCGTGAAGTTCATTAAGTCAGCAGCATCTGCCTGTAACACAGATGAAAAGCTGTCTGATGCCAATTTGGATGACAAACAAATCATTCATATAATGTTTTCATCGTGGTGTCATCTCTGAATGCACATTTTCTGTATCTGAGATGAATCTAACATTTTAAGATAACATTAGGGAGCACATCAGGTTGTCCAGGTTTGATTAAATTGTAAGGTAAGACCAGAAGGGACTTAGTGGTGATTGTACATTACAGATAAATTTTACGGCAGCAGGCATTGATATGGCTAATATTGTATGTTAACGAGCTGTTCGTCTGCAATTACCTGGACAGGTAGACAGGCAGTATCTCCTCTCCAGTCTTCTTACTGCAGAATATCCTGCACAGCGTCCCACAGGCCTCGGCCCTCCCGGACTCGTAGTTATCGGGGAACTCGTTGGCGTCGAACATGGGGTTGGAGACCATGGTGTCCGTGGACATCTGGGACCCCTTCCTGCGTAGCTCCACGCCGGCTTGGGTGGCCAGAGCTGTGCCGGAGAGAGGAGTGGCCCGCTTGAATGGACCCACTCAACACCCGCAGCCACCACAGGGATCTCTGACACAAAGATTTTGCCAAAACCGTCTACGAAGAAGGGTGTCGTTATTGGTCATCCGAATAACATCAGCAGGACTCGTGGGACCGTCTCACAAACCGGATCCTCTTGGTAAAGAGTTTAAAAATGCCTCAACCCTGAACAAACACAGGGCCTGCTAACATTTTTTCTTGTTGTTCTGAATTACGAAATAGGGGATTTTGATTCCTGCTGATGCATGAATGACGCAATGTGGCCGATTATCACCAAAATTCACCGGACCATGAATGACTGCCGCCCCTCGTCCCAAAGTTGGTGTACATTCCCTGCACTGATATAAAATCTGGGTCTTTTCAGATGCAGTGATATGCATGGGGTGTAAGTACACGGTGGATTTTTACACTGTCCTCTTTTCAATGTATTGCTTGGTCTGTGAACAGTAAGAAGTCTTACTGTACCAAACTGCACGTGATGCAATAGTGCCCAGAGCCCAGATTAGACCGAAGAAACACCTAAACAACTGCAAAGTCTCTTTGTCAGCTCCCTGTAATTTTCCACAAAAAAGGGCATTACTTGCACTTGCTGGACAGACACCCACACCATGCATTAAAACACATACAAACACAACCAACCAACCGAGGAACAAAAAAAAAAAAAAAAAAAACAAAAAAGAATAAAAGGAACAAAGATTTTAAACTGAGAGTAAACTAAGGGGTTGTTTGTTTTTTTGGAAAAGAATGGTCGGTGCACAAAGCTCTGGATACATGACGTGATCACAGACTGGCAGCAGCATGGTGGGCGGGGTTAATCCAGGCGGAATGAGTCCGGCCTGCAATCGCTTCCACCCGGAAACACAGGAAGGAAGTGGACGGTTCTCTTTCCCCAAGAAAACAGTGCAACGGCAAAGACGCAGTGACAACAATGTTAAAATCAAAGAAAAAAAACTTGTGACGATGGCAAAATACAAAGAAAAAAAGAACAAAAGGAAACTGACTGCAATTTAAGAGAAGCTAATGTTCCTACTTACAAGATTTATAAGAAAGAAGAATTTGGATAAAAGATGCTGCAAAGATAATAGAAATAAAAATGGGAAAAATCAAAGGACAGCAGTAATATAGGCCTAAATATCTTTAGAGATCATGTCTTAGTATCAATAACCTTATCTTTTTCCAAAGCAGCCTTCTGTTTCACTAATTACTGGTATTGTTTTAGTTTATTTCAGTAAATCTCATTATGTGAAAGCAAACTAACTACAAACACAATGGATTGGCAGTCAGGTTATAACGGCCAAGACTTTGACATCCAGCATGCACAACAGTAGCAGAAAACTAAAACATACAAAGGAAAGAGACATGATGTATCAAAGATACTTCTAAAGATTTAAACTTTACATATCTTTTTAAAACTTTCAGCTCAGAATGCTTTTGAAAGAAAGTCCATCCAATTTGTCCTTGGACTTCGACAAACACAGGGTGAGTCAATACAGGTATCAGTGAGAGTCTTAACACTCTCACAAGGGGATACACACTCTTTCTAGTACCTCTAACACAAGGTTCGTGTGCATTTGTCATCATCTTGGGATTACACAACTGACATTTGCATCCCGTGAATAAATTATTTCAATTTTAATTTATTTTCCACAAGGAGTGGAGTTTTGAGCACTGTTAAAAAGTGAAGTGATTTGCCATGCTTTCCGCCTTAGCGGCCAGAGAAAGGAAGGGAAGCGGGCTAATCTCCAGGCCCGGGCCTGCCGGTGTGGCCCTCAAAGGGGGAAGAAAGTGGGCCAGCAAGCCGTGATCAAACACAGGGAGGAAACAGCCTCCGCAACCGCACACAGAACCATCAATAACTGCTGCAAGTGTTCCCGTTTAACAACAGGGTTCACTTTATTAGGCCTATTGCACATTCACACAATAAACAATAATGCTTCCTCTTGGCTAAATTTGGAGAGCCGTATAAATACAATTCTCACTGCGTAGAGCCCCAATATATTAGACTGAGGGATGTGCGAGTCCTCTGAGCTGAAAGGGGTTAGCTTGAGACCACAGGGTGGTACTACTTCAAACTGCAGGTTGCTATCCTTTAAAAATGCTGCATTTTTTTCAGGAGCCAAAGCAGATGGAACGGTTAATCTTGCAGGTAGGAAATCGAGGGGGAAAGAAGGGAAAGCATATGAAACCAAAATTAAATTAAAAAGATTTAAAAAAAAAAAAAAAGAGGTAGAAAGGTCTAAGCTGGCGCGACCCAGAGCTGGCTCTTACCGGTCATGCTGCTGTCCCTGTTCATGCCGTTGTGCAGCTTGCAGTGCACCAGCGAGGCGTCGAACAGCCACTGGCCGAACAGGTTGAGGATGCTGTTGACCTTGGGCCGAGTTGGAGCGGGCAGAGGCCGGGGCTCCGAGCAGGTCTGGTTCGGGCTGGACAGCGGCGACGTGGAGGATGTCTGATGGGACACTTTGGGTGGGTGAGCTGTGGTCCCCTGGACATAAAAACGAGCACGAGTGTTCACTTAACTAAGGCCGCTTCAGACTCAAAACTCAACCTTTGTGCCACACTACATTTTTAGCCAGTCTGTGTTTGTCACAGTACACTAGATACTGTGATACACTAGACTCTAGAACTCTAAGATAACAGATTTCCTGTTTTGTACGACTGCTTGGTCACGTTACAAAATCCTTCCCGTGGTTTGATACATTATGCTATATCATACTGTTGTCATTTAGCAAACACTCTTACCAAGAATGACTTACATAGGGTGCGATTTTTACACATTACTCATTTATACAGCTAGATATTTACTAAAGCAATTCTACCTTGTCCGAAGGTACAGCAGCAGTGCCCCAGCAGGGAATTGAACCAGCTCCTTACCACTATGCTACACTGCTTCCCATACAAGACACATGATACATTTTCCTTTACAGTACTTTTCAAGGTCAGACAATTTGTCCCACAAATTATGATTACACTGCAGTAATGTACATACCTGGGAATCTGGGGCAAATATAAATAATTAGTTTAGGAATAACGGAATCTGCTCGAGCAAACGGCTGTCTTGCAGAGCCGAACGCAGGAGGCGGAGACGCGGCGTACCGTGGAGGCTTTGCTGGCGGTCTTGGTGACCCCCGTGGGCCTGTGCCGGCGGCTGTGGGGGGGCGTGGTGTTGGTGGTGGTGGGGGGAGGGGGCATGCTCAGCCGGTTCACAGGCGTGGGCGGGGCGCTGTCCGACCTCGGGCGGGAGATACCTGCGTAAAGGTGCGAGATGGACAGATGGAAGAAAGGGCGGGGCCTCCGTTAAAATCGACAGGGCTCGCACTTTTTCTGCCAATGTTTTTTTCCCCTTTTTTTCCCCACATGCTCTGTTAGAAACATTGATCTGACTGGTATTAGTATTAGCGCTGCTGCTTCTCACTGACTTTTTTGCCCCCCAAAAAAGCACTTGATGCAAAAAAAAAAAAAAAAATCTGACGTGGAAACTTCAAACCAGCAGCATGTATCGATCACTGTAGAACCAGCAAACGGGAACAAGATGATTTAAATTCACATTAGATGGTGCCCATGAGGAATGAGCAAACATTACCTCCCCCCTGGGAGCGCAGTTTGCTGAATTCAGAGCACTTATGATCCTTATGTTTGGGCGAATCAGAACACACATGCATAAAACTGAGCAGATTTCCTTGGCTTATACAGCAATTGATTCGGTAAGTCCTGCACCACTGTACATGGATCAATAATGCATGAAAAATGAAAGGGTACCATGTACATGAATATGCTGATCTTCACCAATAAGTCAGGTGCACCATAAATTACCTACCTTTGACCATGCACAGCTCTGTTACCGAACCGCCAGAGCAATTTGTCAAAACAAGTCATTGACTTTACTACTGGAAAATAAAAAATCTATGGCAGTGTGTGCAGGATGGGGAAGTTTCTCATAGACCTCTGGAAAAAGGTCCCAAGTATTGTGAACGGCAACACTCCACTAGAGCACTACCAAACCTACTGATCATAAAAAATCATTCGATCAAAATGTGGTAACTGTGAAAGTAGCATTTTTGCAAAACGTGTTTATCCTTTAATCTTACAGTTTTTAAGTAGTGTGTGTCATGGCAGTTTGCATCCATGCAACAGTTTCATCACCCAATCAGATTTTGCAAACCCCTGAAACCCATGAGCTCAGATCAAAGCTCCACTGTGATTGGTCTGGAGCACAACTCTATACCATAAGAGGGTAGTCTTTCCCGAAAATTGTTCCTAGACACTGCGACACCTGTAGGAGAAACAGATTAATTGCACCGACTCAAACACCGTATGATGAACACTTATTCTTCTGTGAATCAAAGCGAGGAACTGACCAACTCTAAAGCCACTTCGACGTTCATTCAGATAGCTGAATATAAACAGTACAGAAAGTTAAACAGTAAATGAAATCATTCTTCTATTACAATCATAAAAGTGCAGCATTTCCAACTTTCTCTTATCCCCACCAGAAGTAAAATTAATTTCATTTATTAATAACCCACACGCGTTAGTAAATGTTACTGTACTGATTTGGGTTAGTCAGGCTTAGTATACCTATAGATGGAAGTCTGTCACGAATATAGGTCCTAGACACTGTAATTCCTGAGGAACAGAGACAGAACAATACTGTTTAACAAGGAGGAAACTAAAACAGCCGACACCTTGCGGATGCAGGAACAAACAATGGTAACCTAGGAACACACATCCACAAACTTTCAACATTCCAGTGTTCCATTTTCAATGAGACTAATAACTCTCATTTTTGTATAAAAAAAAAAAGAATCACGCCAGTGCCTAAAAATAAAGTTTTTACATGTAATTACATGCAAATTATATTTCAAACTTAACAGTTTATGAATAAATTGATAAACTTAGAATACAACAAATAATTGGTTTAACTGTGTTGGACTTTGTTTAGGGCTGAGACAAATGCATTTCTGAAGTCATCGAACTGAAGTAGATGTCTACAGGCATAAGGATAAGATTTTAAAAGAAAACAGTGCTTGAAGAGCTACCTCCAGGGAAAATACAACTAAATTTTGGATATTCTTCTTTTCCACTTCTAAACAATTAATAATTACTTTAACTAAATCTTGTGAAAGCAGCCAACCAGCTAGCTAGTATTCTAGCTAGTAGTCTAACAGTTAATCTAGTTAATTAGTTAATTGTTAATTGTATAATTCATATCACAATGGAAATGAGATACAATCTAGCATCCATTGCACTGTATTACTGTCATTTAAGAGATGCTCTTATCGAGAACAAGATAGGCTACAATTTTTAAATGTTATCCACTTATACCGCAGGATATTTACTGAGGCAATTCTCTGTCAAGGCACATCAAATAAAGAGGTGTTAGGAGGAAGAGGTCATCACTGAGCAGCGGAAAGATGAAGCATTCAGTTTTTATTTTTTGTGAAATGTATCATACTAAACAAGGATCTATTATGTGTGCATGAGAAGGTGATATAAACATGCAGATAGCATGCACTAAGCTACTTCTACAGTGTTATTATTGTCCTACTACGTCCAGAAGTTTAGCAGCAAAGATTTAAATTTTTTCCTTCCTAATTGCATACCACAATAAATGCTGCATCTCCCAACTGCTTTCTGACCCATTTCAAAAAACACCATCAATAAGAATCAGCATTTCTGTTTGTAAACCCTCTGGCCCGATTTATAGCACAAATTGCTTCATTGCAAAGATGCAGTTTATCATGTACCATAAGAGGGCAGTCTTTCCTGTATCTCTTTCTTTGAGACTGCAACACCTATAGAGGGGGAAAAATTCACATACTTTTTAACAGTGATCATCAATTTGTCATCAACTTAGCAAAGCAAGTACCTTCATTTAGCTGCTTGAACAATGAATGACAGTTTATGCTCATTTGTAGCCAACAAACTCTACGACAATAAAGTAATCATCAATTCATTGCCAGTGAAGAATGAAGTGCATTGCTGTTACATTGAATCTTGGCCAACAATCAACAATGTCCACCTGTGTCTTTGAACTGAAAGGTTCACAGACAAGGAAATCACCGTGTCACAAACTCCCGCTTAGAACGCGGTTGGTCGTAAGTGATAAACAAGCTCATTCGATACATCTGAGCGCTTACAGCAAGCACCGAAAGCGTTCTTCTGTTCCCCTCTTTCGCCGTGCGGCCCTTACCCAGGAAGGCGTCCACCAGGCAGCTGACCCCTCTCATGGCACGGAAGAAGATCTGCGGCAGCTGCTTGAGGCAGGGGTGCTGTATGACCTCCTGGGGAACGCCGCTCACATTGAGCAGCTGCTCCTGGAACTTTGGCGTGGAGCTGATGATCACAGGGTTGCTCAGGTCCACGGGGTTACTGCAACACAGCAGACGGCACGGGGGGATCACAGAGGGGAATGCGAGAGTGCTGCTCTTATGGACAAAAACGAGGAAAATGTAGTGAGGCATGCTGCTTTAACAGAACAGAACTGAACAGAATGGAGAACTCAATAGAATGGAATGGAATGGAGAACTCAATACAATGGAATGGAACAGGGCAGAATTGAATAGAATGGAATGGAATGGAGTAGAATGGAATAGAACGGAATGGAATAGAGCAGAATTGAGCAGAACATACTTCTGCTTACTGCACTGCCTTATTTACTGTTTTTATTTTATCTTTGCATGCTCTCATGTTCTGTAATTTGCCTAGGTAAAGGGCTTCTTCCAAATCTCAACATGCATGATGAATGACACCCTCCGGGTCCTACCTCAGCATGTGCAAAAAGCGGAACCAAGTCTGTGCCACACAGTCATTGTCCATCTCAGCAGGAATAACGTTGGCGTCTTCATCCGGAACTTTAAACGGCGGGAAGGAGGGTCCATAGGTAAACCGCAACAGTCTGAAAACATAAGAAGAAAAAAACGTGTGCCGCTTTTGATTTTCCTCAGATAGCTGAAGCTACAGTCTGGTCTATCTGCTCGGCCTGTGCCGCACAGCGCCCCCTGGTTACCTGGAGGTGAGAGCGCAGATGACCTTGCTCCACTGCTCCACCACTGGGGGGTGGTGCCTCCAGTTGGCCAGCATCTCCCTGGCCGTCTTCCAGTAGGGCGGGGTGGGGAAGCATCGCGTGCAGGCCAGGAACCACACCTCAAACAGCACACTGATCAGCTTCTCCGCCAGCTTCTCCGCTATCCCTCCTGCACGGAGCGAGGCATACATACATATGCATAACACTATATCTGATATGCATTGTGTTGTTTGCTGCTATTATACAAAAAATACTGTTAAAACTAAGTTCTTACATGTTTCATTTCATGGCTGCTTGTGTTTTTCTGTCCTGGATATGTATACACTCATCCAGTACCTACAAACCAATACACAAAAATCTGGCTTGACTGAAAAAATGTGCTTACTGAAAGGCATTGCTGTGTCAGTCTGACTGAACATGTCAAACTGTTTTATGCCTGACTCAGCCATGAAACAGAAGACTTCACCAGCGCATGAGAAACCAGCTAATCGTAATACTAAGTGTCTTATTAAACCAGAAAAAGGCATTCCCAAGCAGAAAATATAGCAAAGACCAGCAAACATCACCTTGATTGAGTTTTGTCTTTTTATGTAGTTGTAACTGTCGGGTCTAAAAGTGAAAAAATTAGCTTTGCTGTAATTAGTCTTGCTTAGAATCCCACTAAACTAGTTTGTGACTTACTAATCAAATGCTAACAGGCAGAATAGATGTGAACAGTTCAAAGCACGATCTGGGAATTTAGAGGCAGACTAAAGAGAAAGAAGACTAACACATGGTTTTGAGTAAAACTTAATATCTAAAAAATGTCAGCCATAAGTGCAAGTATGGATTTTTTATACAGCTATTGGTGAAGAAAGCCGACTTATTGCAGGTGTTTTAAATTGAGTGTCCAATCATCACTCATGCAACAGAGAGGGGGAACGTCATGTGGAGACATCTGTGCATGACCTTCTTGCATTAATCACTGTGTGTGCACACCTACTAAAGAGTGATGTATGGACCAGCATATTAAAAAGGCTAATTTCCTGTGAAAAGTAAACTTTAATTTTCAGTGACAAATATTGCTTTGCTCTGTACTAATACAACATCATGGGTTCACCTGAATGTCACTCGAATTAAAACAACGCTGTATGAGAACCGAAAATTCCTTTCATGAAAAGCACTGGCTTAGCCCCGCTGCTCAGCATTAGGGCAGAGCGCGCTGCAGTCAGAGAGGACAGAGAGGGGGCGCGGGCGTGAAGGCGGGCACGGGCGCGAGGGCGGGCGCGGGCTGACCTCCCACGGTCGGCGGTGCCAGCAGGGTGTCGTTGATGCGCAGCAGGAAGAGGAGCAGCACCTCCCAGGTCTCCCTCACCATGCTGCCCGACTCACGCGCCAGCTTCTGCACCGCCGCCAGCACCTGCTGGCACAGGCGGAAGTGATTGGGGCTGTAGTGTTCAGGCCTGTCAGGGAGAGGGAGAGGAGGGGAGAGAGATGGAAAACCGCATCAGAGAAGGCTGGAACTGGAACGCCGCTCTACCAAAATGAAACGCGGGTTGCTTATTTTCTCCAACAAACATTCTTCGGCTGATCATTTCATATTGCCGGCGCTTCAGGTACTTTCTCGTCTTATTTCATCTGGCACTGTGGTGTCAGTATATTATACTGAAGGCAACTGTTTGACAGCAGACCTCTCACTATATATTTCATTTTATAGTGACAAAGTATTTGTGCATTTCACCTTGCGTCCTCCTCAGGAGATACAAGCTGAAAGCACATGAGAGACCGTCTTTTTAAAAGACAAAAATCAAACATATAAATGCAAGCCGAAGTTACACCACTTCTAGGAGTTTTAATCCCATTCTTTATAGTTACATTTTGTATTTAGGCATTAAGTACTCCACTGAAAGCAGACACATCTTCAGCGTGAACTGAAAAAGCAACGGATACCATATAATGGCAGCCAGTGTGTTTGTTTGTTAGGAAATCTCAGAATGGCAGCGAGCTTATGGTGTAGGTAGCAGGTAATCAGGCCTGAGTGCAGATTCCTGCAGTACCTCGGGAGGAAGAGGTTGTGGAGGTGTTTAAGAATAGTCTGCACGTAGAGGTTGGGCTCCTTGATGATGGGTTGAGGGATGGAGTCTCGCGGTGCCACCAGCGCCATGATCCAGTCAGTGTACACGTCCACGCAGAGCTTAACAGTGTCTCCGTCCAGAGGTAGTGTGAGGCCGTAGCACAGAACTTCCATCGTCCACTTCACCTGTACAAACACCACGACCCGCTCTTAGGACTGTGACAGACAACCTCTTGCACTTTGACCCTCACTGAAGGTTAATCTGGAGTTTCTGCTAGAAGATCAGCTTTGCTACAACAATGGTGCATTATTTTACATTGCATTCATTTACCAGATGCTCTTATCCAGAGCAACTCCCAGCACAGGAGAAGAGGAGTGCATCTCTCCAAGTTCAATGAGCAACAGTGTCAGACCAGGCTAACAACACTCCCAGAGCAATGAGTGTGAGCACAACACTATTCAAGTTAACTTGTGCTAACTTGAACCTAGACAGCCTAGAAACCTAAGGGAAGCTGAGTACATACACTACCCTATGTTTCAGTGTTTTAAAATTGTTTGACAAGCTTCCTCTTATGTGCTTGTTTAAATATGAGTGACACAAGCTGAAGGCGAGGAAGGTACAACCAGAACACACCACTGAACTAAGAGACATCTTAACGGCTTTCATTGTCCCAAAATACACAAGACGCATAGCTGTGACGGTGAAAGGGGCCATGCCTGCAGCCCTTGGCCAACAGCTTACATTTTTGCCTGCCGTACTACAAACAACCGCATCTAAATAGCTTTGCCTAATAAGATAAAGGAGCCCTCAGCTGGGTGGAGAAACAGTCAATAAAACTGCTGGCAAAAATGCCCAAGAGGATACACAGGAAATCCTTCCACTGTTATCACCAAGTGCAGAGGCCTACAGCACAGGGAGCTACTACATAACATGTGGAAGTGAACATGGTATTCAGACAAAGGGGCTACCAAGAAAGTTAAGGAAATTTATCACTGCACAAATATCCAGCGAAAATAGCCTCAAAGCCTCTCTTTGTAAACAGTCCTGTGAAAGTGACCAGCTACCAGATGTTTAAAACCGGAGCTTTTCAAAAACCGCTGAACATTGCTTGTGTTAATATGAATAACGGTGACACTATGATGACATCTGCAATGCCAAAGCAACAGTTGCAACATCGAATTAACCAGTTCACACATAGTTGTTTCTACTTAGAAAGTCCAAACGAAGGGGAGAGGCCCTGTAGCAAGTCTACTTTCTGGGTCCATAAAAGGGTTTGAATGTTCAAAGCCTGTTTTCCTTTCCTCCTTATTTGTCCTACAGGAAACAGTGGTGGTGTAATTCAGGTGCATCGGTAAGCTGTAGGTTGAGCACGGCGTGTGCAGCCGAATCCTTTGGCGGCGGACACTCACCTCTTTGTCCGTTTTGAGGAGACTTTCGGTCACCGGGGATCCGAGGGCCGCCCCGAGCGGGCGCACCACAGCGTTGGCCACGTCCCGCCCCACCGACGTGGGGTAAGTGTGCAGGACGCTCACATGCCCCTGGTCGCTCTGGACCACGAGGTGCAACGACCGCCACTCTGAATACATGGTGCGTCTCTTCTACTCGATCCAACGGCTACCTGCAACGCAACAGAAGGGCACTCAGGACTGCGTCTGCCCTTCTCTGTGCCACTCGGATGTGGACATGGACTGTGACTTGTCAGGCACAGCAGTCTAACACTATAAACAACGGCAATCACATTACAAAACATTGTATTATTGGCATTTAGCAGATGCTCTCATCCAGAGCGACTTACATTGGTAATTTTTTTTTTTTTTTTTTTTTACAATGTTATCCATTTATACAGCTGGATATTTACAGAACCAATTGTGCCAACCTTGCCCAAGGGTACAGCAGCAGTGCCCCAGCGGGGAATTGAACCAGCAACCTTTTGGTTACGAGTCCTGCTCCTTACCACTATGCTACACTGCTGCCCTAGTTAGCACACACTTTTCTTTTTTCCCTCTACCACCATCCTTTACAGTCCACAGGTAAAAGACAACAAGTAAAGAATGAGCATGTCCTCTGATATTTTGATAATAAGCTTGTGCTCAAGACCTGCAGCGCTACAAAAGCAAATATGTCCCATTCTGCACAGAGGGCAGGCAACAGCAATCCTGATGAGTTACTGTCCCACATGCTTTTGTTAGTTTTAAATAAAATGCAACCACTTTTAAAAACTTCAGGTTGATTGTTTCACAGAATTCAAGCCTTACGGAAAATGTCCTGTTTAACCGTGCTCAGTGTAACTGTACACAAAGTAACATACATATATTATGACCTAGATATTTCCCAGCCAAACTGTGGTTTCAGGAAAAAAAACAGCAGAATACTCTGGAGTTTAAGAACAAACAAACAAACAAAAATGGATTGTTCTGTTGCTCCACAATTACTCTGCCTTCTATCCAAATGACAGCCTCAATCTGATTAAAACATCTGGCGTAATGAAAACCAGCAGGCCTTGCTGTCCATGTTAAAATGAGACTAACCATCCCAGGCGTTCAAAGATCACAGTTCCTGAGATACGGAATCGCTGTGTTCACATCCTTTGACCAGAGCTCCAAGCGTGTTCATACGCATCAAGACTGAAATAAGACATGTGGACCACGCTATAAACAGATGACAAAGTGTTTATTTAAACACCGCAGAGGTGTCTAAAAAACCCATGATTCATCTTAATCTTCACACTGATCTCTGTGGTATGTTAGTATTAACAGAAATAAGTTAAACAGTCAAGGCCTCAAGAGTACTACTCCAAACTCTGGTTGTGATAATGTTTATGTCTTTTAACAATATAAACCTCGACTTTAAATTGAACAGACTCCTGTGATAAGAACAACATCTCTGAAGCACATAAGGGAATTGATATTCCAGTTAAAGAAAGAAATGCTTAGTTCAGTCTTAGTATATCAGTGTTGATATACTCAGCTCAAAACTTTTAAAACAATGTTTTGCTAGTCAAAACGCAAGAAAAGTTAAGCCTACACTCCAATGTGACTTCCTGGAGGTAGCCTTGCAGTTGCTTTAAGTTGTGTTTTGGGGTCAAGATCACTATATCCAGCAAGGACAGACGCTGGCACGTCTCTCATTTGCTCAGACTTCTAAACGAAGTTCATTAAGATTTCCCCACATATTAGATAGATAGATGATAGATAGATACTTTATTAATCCCGAGGGAAATTCTGATATCCAGCGGCATATACAAACATACTCACAACATCACTCCACACAATAATCCGAGACCAGATATTAAACCATTCCGCTCAACACTACCAATAATTAGCGATCGCTGGAATATATCAATGCATGAGCCACCATGGAAAGGATTTGAAAACGTGTGTCGGGGCCAATGATTCGCGCTAGGTTGCTGGTTGATAACGTTACGTTAGCCAGGCTTGCTGATGTTAGCTACCACAAGTGAAGGGCGGAAGGGCTGGGCTCATTTCTCAGTGCCTGCATGCACAGAACGATAATAAAACTGATAATAAATAAGGGGTTTTCCCACTAGCGATCTACTTATCATAGACGTTAAGGAAGAAAATAGTTTGCTCGCTCAGCTAGCTTACTCGCTATAAATATGTGCATATCATAATCCATCAAAATTTAGCTAACTGTGTAGCTAGCGTTAGCTAGCTGGATAGTTTTGAAATGCCCTTAGCGTTACTTGCTGATGAGATAGATCATGAAGCTAGGACACAACACACAAATGACCAGATCAAGCTAGTTGGGTATCTAACAATTTGCTTAATAAATAACAAAAAGATACATCTTGTTTAGCAGGCTTGGGAGCTGGTTTTCTGCTGGAGGACCAGTTAGCTATCGGAGTAGTAGCGTAGCTCGCTAGCTAGCTAACTACTTAATGTCGGTACCCTGCAATGGTGGTGCAAATTCTAAGCATTTAGAGAAGCTAACGTTAAATGTACTTTGCAAGATAGCTAGTAAGCGGTTTTACAAATGCACAATGTTTGGCAAGTCGTGAGTAAAGCTAATCAACTAACCAGCTAACTTCCTTTCACAGAGCTGGCCGGCTAGGTAGCTAACAGTTCTCAGTAGGTGTGTTCACCCTGCCTTGCAAGCCAGCGAAGATATACAGATTGTCTCATGCAAAATGTGGAAAATAAAATCAACAACTTTTAGACTACGTGGATAACATAGCTAATTTAGCAAGCTATCGAACTGAACAGAAAACAGCAGCAGCCGTTTCGCAGTTATTATTTTGCACAAAGGTCATTTTAGCTAGCCAGTCGTGCTAGCTACAATGTCGTCAGAGATGCGGTTAGCTAGCTAAACTAGCAGCGACGGAAGCGTTACCCGTTACCAGCCACAAGGTGAACTCGAGTCCCCTGCTCCGCTATAAAGGCAGGCCGCACTGCGGGATAAATAAAAACAGAGCGACCGCACAAATCAAGAGATGCACAAACTAGCAAGCTACCTGTGTTGGGAGGAAAGGCTGACATATCAACCGTCCTTGTCTTCTAAATAAATATTGCCTTACAGATCGGGATACTTCAGCATCATCCCTGTTCCGCGACCACCGACACTATGAATAGACCCTTCCGCCCCGTCTCCGTCCGGCGGAGTCCGGCACTGACACTGCGGGGATGGGGGATCGGGACTCGCCGCAGATTGCCGAGAGTAACCGAGAGCTGCGCCCTCTGCTTGCGCTTAGCCGCCGATTGGTACTCTTCCAGCTGATTTCAAGGTAGATTTCAAGATGCTATTGCATAGACTATACACAGGATATTCAATCTAACCGCGCTTTGGAGCTTGTTGGTCATGGTCTTCTAGTAATGAAACTATGGAAACTATTACGTGGTTTTAATACTTACCAACACATCATCATGAGTTTGGCGAAAGCTCAAAATTACTCAAAATGCAAACAAACTGTTAAGAGTGTAATTGTATAGGCTAATGAGTTAAATAATTAAAAGCTGTGGATCAAGCAAACATGCGCGTCTAGGCATGTTTGAGTATAATGCCACAAAACTTTTTTTTTTTTTTTTTTTTTTTGCAATAACGCATCTTTATTATGTATGATTACTGATTGTGTATATTGACTGTTTTTGATTAATAAAAAATAAGTTTAAAAAAAAAAAAAAAAGCAAACATGCGCATTTAAAGACCTAACCTTGATTACTAAGGACGCTGCTAAACTTACGGTAAAGTTGTTTACCTGTATGGTACTGCAGACGGCTGAATGTGACTGCCATGGTTTTTGTTCCTGCTGTACACTGCTCACCTCCCATTTGGATGTCAGCTGGTACCGTCCCACTCATTCAGGAATCTCACTATCACCATAGTAGTCAATCTTCCCTTAGAAAGAAACTATCACATCAGTGACCAGGTCCTGCAGATCCTTTCACAACGTCAACCACAACCTCAGTGTATCTGCTGGTCCGTGTCCATGTACAGTTGTGTCTGGAGTACTGTTACCCCCTGAAGACTAGACTCAAAGCTGGTGGCACCAGATGGCTTCAGCTCTTTGTGAATGTGGATGCTCAACTGCTGTCAAAGTCCCCAGATAAGCCCAAGTCTTGCCTCTCCTCATCTCTTTCAGCTGGCCACCATTCAGGACTGACATATTAAATCTGCCCACTCTGTCCCAATGGGTCTTCATGCTGAGTCTGTGTAAGAATAACAGAATTAAGTGTTCATTTCTTAGTTGCTTCCTTTTGTTTTTGAACAGTAGACTGGCAAATTTAGTTGCCATCTAATTCCAGGAAAGCCTTCAGCCTGTCACTGTGTGTTAGACTTTGCAGTTTGGTTCAAATATGTTTAATACAACATCACATTTTCCAAAAATCAGGTTCAACCAACTCCACCTCCTCTGCATCATTCATCAAAATATTTATCATTTATTCACTTAACAAGTGTGGAGTCAATCAAGGTACTTAATGAAGGGAATGTTTAAGTACAGTGGCACTGTTGTACCATATGCAGAACATGAAGAATGGTACCTCCACTACTAACAGATTTTTCATCGGTAGCCCACCTACTCCTCACTCTTCGATTGATTCTGACTTTCCAGACAGTTCTTCGTGGCGTCTGATAAAGATGATTGTCCTAATCTCCCATCATCTCCTGTTCATTCCCAACTGCCCATATGCATTGACTGGACAGGTCCACAGGAGTGTTCTGTGGGGATTTGTTAGCTGTACACAGGGGTACGGATTGAAGACCGTTTAAATGAATGACAGTGTACATGAAACTCAGGAGAATGGGCTGTGTTCCTTTTCTGTTTGCACTCTGCTGTCTAGATGCTCCATGTGACACTTTTGTGCCATTGGCAAGTGTGTGTTGTGAGCAAAGAAGGATAAAATTTCAACTCTGTCAATACCTCTGTGATAATATTATCTTATTGTAAACATCCCATGTCACATGGTTGTTGTTTTTTTTTTGAAAATACAGATTGTCAGCAAGCAGCAGCTAGACTAGAACTGCTACCCTGACGAATTTAAAAAGTATTAGTAGTAGCATTGTAGTATGTTATTATGAATTTTATTAATGCTGTCTGTTTTTCAGATGTTTAGGGATTCCTTGGGATGTTAGTCCATGACAGATCTGTATACCAATGGATTCATTTAGCCTTTGCACAAGCAGCCAGTCTTACATTAAAACAGATTATCAGTGTGAATTGTTTCAAAGCTTTCTTATACAGAAATGTTGTTTGACAGGAACCTTACCAAATGCAGACATTCCCTATCTGTAAATGAAACTTAAATACTCATCCCCAACATTAATCACTGCATGTTAACTTGTAAGCTTGCTTTATGTACACATATCTACTGGCCAATGGTACTGTTTCCAAGTACATTTTACAAAATTACATTATGCCGCAAGCAAAGAGACAGCATCAGAAGTGACACCTACCTTAACTTTTATTTGTTCCACATACTTGACTGCATTGTTCTCAACAACCGGTTTTGGGTCCCATCAGATGAGGAAGTGTTATCATGTCCAACAATAAGTGTTAAGTTCTCCGCATTTTATTCATTTAGGTTCCTCTTTGAAGAGGATATTAGATGAACACGTGCACAGATTAGTGAAGCTATTGTTTAATGATTTTGGCAGACATTGTACCAGGTTTCTGCAGAACCCGCATGTCAACTTGGCTGCTAGAGTGGTGATATAATGATTTCACCAGTATGGTTCAGTGCATTTAAAATCAAACAATAACACAACATACGATCCAGCCTTTCCGCACCAAAACACTGAGACAGACCGAGGGAAATAATAAACACTTTTCTACTCTCATTCTTTACCTCTGCCACCATTTGAGCATGACATTCAAGCTCATACAGTTAATTTTGCTTTTGATTAAGGAGTAATTACTAATAATTATAATCAAATTGACAGAGGTTACAACTTCACTTGCCAATGATATCCCTACTGATACTTACAGCAACTTCTCCTTTTGAGTGTGATAAATATACTCCATTAGTTCCATACAGTTCAAATTCCACATAAATCATATTCCTAACTAATGAGAAAATGTTTATTTGAAAAATGTTTTATTAATCTTTTTTATTATTTTTTAATAGGACAAAACTATCAGAAAAGTAAAGCAAGCAGAGCTTATTGGTCCAAAACATGTCCCTTTGTACTAAGCTGTTTCACCACTGTAAATGGTCTGAAAAGTGATATGTTTGAAAGATGAAAATTTAAAAACTACAGGACAAAAAAGAAACAGCCAGTTATAACATAAGAATGATGCACCAACTAATGCCATGCATGATGTAGCCTCCTCAAAGAGCAATTTCACCCAAATAATGAAAATAGGGTGTCTTGCACCTCTCCTTACTGGCTTACTAAATAATAATGTTATGACATTTCATATTAAATCTGACCATTAAAAAAACCAGTTCAGCCACATTGACAACATTGTACCTGGGGGTATTATATCACTTCATGGTGAGGTTTCCTCGATCTTTCACACCTCTGCTTATGGCGACTTACTGTCCACACCTAATTAAACACCTGTCGAGGCCTACCAGGTGTCAGACTCCAAAGGCCTGCTCTCAATCCCTTTGGTCACGGGGGCCAGAGAGCAATTCACAGATCATTAAAAGAGCCCCCTTTTGATAGGCATCTAACCTGATGAAATCCTCGTAATTTTGTGGTCTGTTTGAGAGCAGTTCGCTCCACGCTGCAGGTGATCTCGCAGGCGGTGGCTTGTTGGCTCCCAGCGTGTGGGGAAACAGTCTAGGTGCCAGACTGAGGTGATTCATTTCAATTGGCAACACTGATGTCCTTGGAAAGCAATCAACCCTAATGATGTAGGCCTGACCATGTAACACCACAGCATTTCTGTCACTTTCCCTGCACTATTCTCTGTGTACTGTCCTCTGAGCACATTAAAACGATGAGAAATCAGCTAGTTAATGAAAAATAATGACAGTAATATTCATAAAGAGGTCTGGGAATATCAGATCAGCCATACTTTCCCCATGTTTCCTGCTTTTTTATCGCTGTTATATATTATACATTCATAAAGAGAATATTTCTGTCAAGGTTAATTATATGACATGGCAAATTGGACTGTGCTCACGGAGTGTATAAAGATCATAGAAATATAGTGAATAATTCACAATTCTTAAACAAGCATTGGATTGTACACCATACATATTTAACATATGACTGAAATGGGTCCCAGGGTTATAATAGCATATTCATTCACACTCTCCATCATATCCCCTGCTATTTATAAAAAGGTGCAAAGTGGATATGTGATTGTTAACACTGTGGTCAACACTGTGACACTGTCTTGCCCTTATCGCTTGTATCAAATAAATAGAGCAATAGGGGATTATAACAGTAGGACTAGCACAGATCTCCCTCTACAGAATATGAAAACAGATCTTTTCAGCAAATGTTTGTTGCATTATTTACATAATGACTTTGGGCTATTAGACTGTTTGAGGACAAGATGTCAACGAAGGGACAGAAGGTCGTTTCAGAGACTGAAGCTAATGTCTTGTCTCCACAGCACACATCCTTAAACGCGGTCCCACGAAAAAAGGTCACTTACAGCCCTGTGTGGGTGAGATATGGCTGATGAGCACTACAGTTGGCCTGCTAGCACTGGATGTAGCCCGGGTGCAGGCACAATGGCAAATAAATGTTGAGATCTCCCTGGATACAGCTGATTTAAATTACACATTGAATAAGGCAGATGGCAAGATCCCTCACTGCTTCACAAAACGAGGGAGAATATTTGTTTCCATCACACTAAGTTAGGCAATAAGCTCCTGGAAGACCACTGTCACATTGTAAAGAGAAGTACTGTATATAAAACCTGACTCTGTTGGAGGGGGACTGAGTTTGAAGGACAAGCAGAGCTTGCAAGCTCTTTTTCTGTTTGCATGTATGCCAGTTGAACATGGGTTGATGGCACAGAGTTATGTTTCTGTAAATGCATATGTAAAATAGAAAAGTGGGAGCATTACACAATCAACCCTGGGAAAAATAAAAATATGTATGGAGTGTAAATAGTCTATGTCATTACTGCATATACAATGGGTCATTTTGAACTTCTCTATAGCAAACTTTGTTCTTTAGTGTAATGGAGTTTGGCAAGATCCCTCACTGCTAGAAAGCTGGAAATGATGGCAACATGACTCTTTCTGTCATGTAAAACCTGTGTAGCCAGCTAGGTAGTTAGTCATATTTTTCTTGGTGACATATTGTTGACAAGTTTGCAGCCCGTGAATGGTACACTGCAAATTTACCCAGATGGTTTTAGATATCTTTCCTTAATGTAACAAGGGCATATCTGGACAGTAGGTATTTTCAGCACCACACCATAGCACAACGCAATTAAAAAAGGAAAATCAGTACCTTCTCAATTCTTACTAACCCCACCCCCACTACACCACGGGCCATATAACGCCACATAAGTCTCCACCCCAAAATCACATTGTTAAACATGCTGGACATGATGATGTGACACAAGGGCAGCAATGCGGCGTAATGGTACGGAGCAGAGCTAGTAACCGAATGGCTGCCGGTTCAGGTCCCCACTGGGACACTGCTGCTGTAGCCTTGAGCAAGGTACTTCACCCACAGCTTCCTCAGTAAATATCCAGCTGTATAAATAGATAACAACTGTGACCTATGTAAGTTGCTCTGGATCAGAGCGTCTGCTAAATGCCAATAATGCAATGTAATGTAATGCAAGACACGGGGAGGCAATGGAGAGGCCAAGAAGCTCTGGGCAGCACTGACTACTCACAGGCAGACAACATTACAATGTTTAACATGCTTTACATACAGTTGGCTCTTCACCAGAACACAGCATTACAATGTTTAATATTCTTATTAAACACACTCAATTTCAAGAAAAAGTGTCAACTAAAGTTTAAACGGTCTGATTGATCAACTAATTGCTGATTTTTACAAGTGTGTATGTACACATGTCAAGAGGGGAAAAAAAGATAATCATACTACTGTTAAAACTACCATTAAAGACTACTGTTAAAGCTTCTACTAATTGTAATGACATTGCATTTTATTTAAGTGCTGCTCCCAGATTGAAAGCACATAACAGGGTAGTAGTGAGCAGTGAGTAGTGAGTAAGTTTGGCTTCAAATTAGCTGGCAAAGAAAACATATCTGATAAGATCAAAGCTTAGATTGCGAAGAATGTTTTTTTCATATAGTGGCAATGTGACTAGATTGCAGTAACATTCATGAGCAGAACGTTTTGGTAAGGACGGAAGCACAATGCAGGAAAACACAGGTGCAGAAGAGGCACTTTTTTGGCACATAAGCAAACAAATTACATGGTTCACCTTGAAAGCTTCTCACGAAACAAACCAAAGAGCTGTTATGCTGTGTTTTCTTTTCCCAGTAGTATTTATTGTTGTTGTACTTCTTCTTCTTTGAAAATTGTGTTCTAGACACAGCCACACAGACCGAATCTGCTCAGTGATGAACTGTTAAGGAAACAACATCAACTCAGAACCCTATTACACATGAACTGCATGGCCCTGTATGGCCACTAGATGGACACCTTTAACTGGAAATCGGAAGCTAACAAATTGCAGGTTGACAGTAGGGGGGAGACATATTCCACAGAAAGCTATATCCAAAGCGCACAAAAAAAAAACAAAGTTTATGGCCTGGTAATACAAGATGTAATAAAAAGGGTTGTTTTTTTAACCACATGCCAAATTTTAAAGTGTTAAGTCAAACTATGTTTTTTCTTTCTTAAACAGAAAACATAACTATCTTCCACACTACCAAACGCAAGTGGAGAACATTTCAGCGTGCATATCTGCTCACAGACTGCCGGACAGAGAAAGACCACATGCTGCTCTCCATTTACATGCATCCACACAGAGTTTCCACTGTGGCTAATTTCTCAGTTTGAAAGGTCTTTCACAGACACACCTGTCCTCCTCTTACAGCTTTCCTCTCCCATTCTCTTCTCTTGAAAATGGCCTGGTTAACAGAACATGCAGTATGTAAATGAAGTAATTTATTTATTTATCTCTATCTATCTATCTATCTATCTATCTATGTATCTATCTATCTATCTGTATGTGCTAGCTGTCTGTGTAATACTGCAATGAGGTTCTTCAAGTTAGGAAACATACTTCTACCCCCTTGTATTTTACCCCAGTCACCATTCTGTTTCCAGAGCAATCAGACCCTTTTCCGTACACATGTACAGCAGATAATCAACACCACAGAACTATATTCCAAAGATTGCTTTCATCAAAAAAACACTACTGATGAAAAAGGTCACGCCAAAGGCAGGCTCATTGTTTGCTGCTGTTGATGTTTTTTCTTTTTCTTTTTTTTTTTTTTTTAAATGGGTTTTTCTTTTTTTATTTCCATTCAGATTGCATTAGGGTCACATGACATAACAATTCAAAAGAGGACGATTGGGTGAATGTCACAACATATTCACTGGGTTGTGCACTTGTGTTAGTGGGGAGCATAAGAAAAATATTACATTTTAGTCCCACAATGATCTAATTTACTGTTCTTTGCCCTTGCGATGACTGTCCCATCCACAAGCAGGGCTGTATTTCATTTGCTCTGTGATGTTCTAATTCTATCCTATTGGGGAAGGAGAATCGGGTTTGTGCTACATGCCCCGGGGTGTCTTCAAATGACTGCTAGGCAATTGAAGGGTTAAAGGCTTGTCATATAAATCTGCTGAAATTGCCTCAGAGGTGGAAGGCATGCATAATTCCAAAGTCAGAGGAGCAGCACTGAAAATGATACCATGCTCATTGTTGGAAATGAAGAACAAAATGTGAAATTCAAGAGCGGCAGCCTTTTTTTGTGCAAACCCTTCTGTAAAAGCAAGCATTGTTATTTATTACTAAAAGAAAGTGCCATCTAGTCTGCTGTAATTTCAAAGAATGCATACTGGATAACTAATATTTCTATATTTATTATTCTTTTTTATGATTGTTTTTATTATCAGTAGCAGTAATAGTAATAATATTTTTTATGATGATGATTATGATGATGATGCTGATGACCATTTTCATCATCATCATCATCATCATCATTATCAGAATCATCATTCATCTTTTCAATCCACAGTTTTTTGACAGTACAAAGAACAGACAGGCAGATCTCCAGGGATATTCATAATTTATTCAGCAGAACCTTGGAGTAAAATGAAAACAAATGCAATGCAATAAACTGAGAGAGACGCACTGATTCAGCCATGATGCTTATCCCTCCATAATAAATCAAAATAAGAAGAGAGTTAGGCTGCCTGGGCTCCACTCTCTCTTCAGAAGGTACTCAGTGATGGGTTTCATATCTGAAAGGCCAGCCCAAGTTTGATTGAAGATCATTTACACAACCGTAGAATTAAATCCAGATTTGCAAAAAAAGACTATTGTTTTAGACAACATGTAGAATAATGTGTTTATTACGTGTATGTGCACATAAAATGTTACATTACATAAAGAACCTAACCTAAAACGACAGAATAGAAATACTGTGAGTTATTATTATTACTACAATTATTATATTTACATTCTCACCTAAGTGGCACTGTTTCATAAAAAGGAACAAAAAACTGGCAGACAAAAAGGTGTACTTTATACTTATACAAAGATTAATTTGCTTATCTTGGCATGTTTTTCAAAGAAGTAAAAATTCACTGAGTTCTAACTTCTGAGTTATTAGCGAATATTGTGCTTACATAAGACAGAACGTTAGAGGTGTGGGCGTTTTGACTGTTTAGCACCTGCACGTGTAACATGGCCTGTGTTCCACTTGTGACAATAATGTGACAGATTTTGAAACCAAGGGAAACTCAGTGTTGCATATTAGCTGAATAAAATTCCCAGCAGTCAGTCTTCTTTGTTCAGGTCTCATAATACTGTAAATCCTACACCCACTTTAAACATATATTCATTCATCCTTTCACTCTGTAGCACCACAGCTCCTACTCTCTGATAACAGCCAAAGGATTTTACAGAGTGGTCACTGCACTTTGCATGCTGTTTATATGGCAAATTTAATTCTCCATAAAGCTTCTAAAAGCCATTTTAATCATGAATAATTTATTAGTGTTTTCACTTCTGCTCTATTTTTTGCTCACCCTCATCATTACTTAAAAGGCACTACTGAGGATAGATGTATGGAGGTCACGTCTCATACCAACTGGTCAAGGCTTAAATACTGTTGATGTATTGACTGTGTATAGGCACGTTAAGTTGTGTTGCACTCCAGAGATTTGAAAACACACGCTGTGAAAAAGAAAGAAAGAAAGAAAAAAGTTCTTAAGAAATTACCTCACAATATAATTGTGATTTTTTTTTTTAAATGTAAATTGCATGTTTCTCTACTGGGAAATCCAATTCCAGGTAAAGCCAACACAGATGATGGGGTGATAGTTTCATTTCACCCTTATGGTTAAAATTATGAAATAATTTCAATATTTGTCAGTGAGACAAGCTGTAATACATGTTGAGGCCTCATTTCTTGGAAGTTAAAAGACTGGGTCTTGTCTCCCACACCGCAGTTCACTTTCTGAGTTTCTGTTTCTTTGCTTCTTGAGTGGAGATTCCCCTTCCACGTCTTATTTCTTCTCGAACCACCTCATTTTCAGAGCGAACCCTTTTACTTTAACCACATCTGAAACCAATGGAAGCCAATGATAATTGAAAGGCTCTGTGTGAGAGATACAGAAACAGCGCTAATCAGCTGCATTTGACACTCCGCTGTTAACCTGGACAGTGGAAAGTAAAGTGTTTTTTTCTTCCTCCAGAAGGAGATGAACCAAACAAAAGGGTGCTCTGTCTCTGCTATAATTTGCAAGAAACATCGGTGTGCTTCAATGATGTCAGTATTACTTAGCAGGAGTTTTTACACCTCTGGAAACAAGAAAAGGTATAGCTCAATTGTATTTGTGTGTGTATGTGTGTGTAGGCGTGTGTGTGCGCGAACTTTTAGTGTACAAAAAAAAGCCAAATTACACTTGAAGAAAGTGTCAACATGTCAGCAAAACTTTTGCATGACTACCTCTTCCACTAAAATTATTCATACTGAAATGAAACCAAGTTACGAAAAATATGAAAATATAATAGTATTTTATTTATTATTCATTATTGATGTCTTTCTGATTCAGTGACAAGCAATCCTCGGCTATTGCTGTGAGGAAACCATGTTGAATTTAACGTTGGTTGAATAAAAAAAAAAATAATAATAAGTTCCCCGTTTGCACTTTATATAACTAATCTCAGAGGCAGCACAGTGCTGGTGTTTCAGTGCAAAGTAAATTCAGGGTAAAGCAGAAACATTACAGCTGACTATCAGAAATCATATAGACTGTAAAGCAAATGGAACATTAACAGGCCTAATTCAGGCCAATGATAATTCAGACCAAACTTCACTCCCACGTTCCTTGCAGTGTTATTTAGAATTTGCGCAAACAAAGGGTTCGTCATCCTGTTTATATTATGGCTGTACATGTTTTCCATGATGTTGGAGTGATTGTGTTTTTCTGTATGTAAGTCAATGGAGTAGCTCTGAAGTTAATGTCTTTCACCATGAATGCCAGTACTACACTGACAATGATACTGAGGCGAGGAGTAGAATGATGTGGAAGAGACCAAAACAGCTAGTTAGATAGATGATGTTGCAATATGTGTTGTTAAGTATTTAATGTATTTAAACAATAAAAAAAAAATGAAATATCAAATGGGGACTGGATTAAGAGAGCGTCTGGTGTATCTTGCTAACAGCGAACTCAGATCTGCAGAGCCAGACTCACCTTCACAAAATGACAGAATGAACAAATGAAGACACTTGTAAATGCCAGACTATTTTGCAGCATGCACATTTAGCAAAGAAAGCTGGCAGACAAAAAAATCACAGACTAGCTTACTACAGTGGTATAATAGCTATTTTTCCCTACCTTAATCTTGATGATGTTTCAATTGGTGGCTTTTTACTGTACCGATGGCCTTGGATTCATCTGAGTCTTGTCACCCTGAAAGCAACGACTTAGTTAACAGTATGACATTGCACATTGTTGAGACATTCTTCTTGCTTTCTGTAAATAATTTCCATGCCTGGATAAATGGTGCATTACCAACACTAGCATTTGTGTCATTATTGCAACCACTTATGCTCCTCTGAGAATGAGGTAGAATGGAGCTCATTCAGTAAATGAACTTCTCTGCACGTGGAACAACCCGAGGGCAACAGGTGGATTACACACGTGACACACGGGACTGATGCCTTTTCAAAGTGCTACAATTATGCCATTAATAAATTATTGCATCTTATGTCATGAATAATGTTATTTTTGTAATAATAATGTAAAAAATTACATTATCAAGGCTGGCAGTGCTGCTGGCCCTAAGGCTTTTAGAGAAAACATTGATCTTATATGGTAGCTAAAGCTGGCCAGCTGATATTGTGGATCATTTGAATGGGTGCACTTTTTAATTTGTTTCTGCCTGCCTCTGTACATTTCCTCCTATTTAATATTAATTCACATTTTATTTTGAAGACCCATTTCTAGCCAGCATTGGATGCATCGTAGGTCCTGCATATGAATACCTGTCAAATAACAATAATTATACAAACACTTTGAAAAGGTTTGCAGCGCAGTTCTTGGCCAAAATATATTTTTTCTAGGTTGCATTCATAAGCAGATGCTGTAAAATAGATCAAGCTGTAAATGTTGTAGCTACCCATCCATTTAAAATGCACCTTTTGGTCACTAACTAGCTGAGCTCTTGGTTTTGCCTCAAAATGCATCGCACTGTATACTGTGCCAATTTGTTCAAATATATCATCATAACTGAGGGTAAAAGAAGACAACTTTAAAGAGAAAATTCAAAAGCAATGCCAAGATCCTTCTACTCTGATGCAATCTCATCAGTCTGGGACCACTCAAACTTTTACTGAATTAGTACTTTGTGTTTTTTTATGTGGGAAAATTAATATTTATCCTTAAACCTATATAGCTTGCCAAAAAGTAACTGTATATATGGTATAAACCTACTGAAAAGGACCTAAGCGGAAAAAAGAACTAGACCATCTGTCATAGGATTAAAAATACATAACAGACAAAAACATTACATTTGAAAATATTGTGATTAACAGTATTATTTTCGCCAAGGAGAAACATGACTAGAAATCACCCACCCACCACCCACACACACACACACACACACACACACACACACACACACACACACACACACACACACACACAATTCACAGAGACTTTGTCTATCAGACATTGAATATCTAGAAGTGAGCTGGGATCAGTCATTTCCTCTCATGTGGAGCCATGGGGGCCACAAACCTGGAAAACTCTCCAATCAGTGCAATTTAATCTCCAAACCGAATATCTAGTTGTGGTACATGACACTTTATCCCCACCCCTCCCCTCTAGCTTCTGCTCTGTGCTTTCTCTTTTTTTATTGCGGCTGCGAAATCTAGGGAGTATTCAAGTTTTTTTTTTTTTTTTTAAATATGTAAACAGTAGATTGAGCTTCGTGATCCAGGAATTTTCATTTGTATTTCGGGCGCTTAACGAATAATGCTGAGATATTTGCTGGCAGGAGTCCATGAACCTCAACTCTTTGGACCTGAACTGTGAGAATCTGCAGTGTTATGCGAACCATATGACACTTGTGCGCTTGTGTTTGTGTGTGTGTGAGTCAGAGCATGTATGCATTTGGTGAGGGACGGGTACTATACAGCCTGTGCAGATGTGCAGTGAAAAGTCTCTCAGAGATGGAATATTACACATAAATATATTCACACTGAATTGTGTGCTCCACAATGGCGTAAATCAAATATTTTAGGATAGAGTATTGGAACAATCTACACCGTTAGTCTGTTCTGACAAATCCAGCACTCCACTCTGTATTTTCACCGCCCTCAGCCTACAAGATAATCATCTTTTGATGGAAATGAATGATTCTATTGGCTGAGAGGATCTGAGGAAAGGTAATTATTCTCACTTTTCTAGATTATGTCTATTGTGCTGCCTTAACCATCCTCCTCTTATGATTCACCACACTATCGCTAATGGAATGGGAAGCAAATAGGGGCTGCGCAGTAAGCATTTCTGAAATAAGACTTCCAGAAGCACAGCAAAGACTGCACGAACATGAAGCACTTTTTTTGTCTTTTATTAATATCGTTCTCATTTTACACACCACAAGTCAACAGCACACTTAAATGAGAGCAGCAGCAATGAATTATGTATGTGAATTTACTTGCTTTGCTGAAGCTGGGCCCTTTTCCAATGCCACTGCACAGAAGCCATTTTGATGACAATTAAATTCGAAAGGTAGCAAGAGTGATGGGAACAGGATTTTTTTTCACAGACTCTGAGCAGTAGGAGGAGAAGTAGCATTTCAGGAAAGGTTATAAAATGTTAAGATCAGCACAAAATGAAAGATAAAAAAATGACAATATGCAATGGACACCCTTGAAAACCACATGGCATAATTAAGCACAGGAGTGTTTGTTACACATCTCAGGTATAACAGCCCATCCTCTTAGAGAAAATAAATCATTTTCAATTCTTTTTTTTTCCCAAAAACAATATTCAGGTGCTAGGTGTTTGGGGAACAGTTAAAGGAAATGTGAAGGAGATGCCAGGCATTTAAAAAAGCAAGTTGAAATAAAAAGACAAAATATAAAGGATCTACATGTAATTAACAGACAGCAAATGCAAATTTTAGGATGTATTGTTCTACAGTGTAACACTGTTAATCAGGATATCTGTGGATTTTAATAAAAATAAGGCATATACAATGTACACACATATTATACATGGGACATTCTTTCACAAGAGTCTTTAATTTTGTGAGCCCAAGCACGTTCTTGAAAAACTCTCTCTTTTTTTTTTAAACTGTGGGTATTGTATGTAAATCGCTCTTAGTTAAGTTAAATGCGTACTTTTCCCAGTGTGCTGTAATCTCTCAGCATATCTGAGAGTTTGAAAACTGACTGACTTTACAGAAAAAAGCCTGTTTATGACTCATAGCATACAGGGCAGACTAGGCAAGATTACTATACTAACCCCTGCATACAGCCTGGGAAAATCTAAAGAAAAGTACACCTAAAAGGCCATGCATCTTTTTTTCTTGGTGCTAATATTACATATGCTCAGTATACTCACATCTCAGTTAGAGTGAAACAGCACACTTTAAACCGAACCAGTTTCCCATGGTGAAGCACAATTTAATGTTAAACAGATGTATACACATAAGCACGAGGGGCCTCAAACATCTTTAGAAGTGCTTCATAAACTATTTCAACCTCTGATGTTTTGGTTAGGAATAGTTGAATGTAATGTTAAGTGCTGTACTGTATGACTGTAAAATGCTGAACAACAGCAAGAAAACTACATATAAAAGTCCATGTAATACCAGCACTAGTGATAATAAAACATAGTTACAGCCAAAAAGGTCAATAAGTAGTCTGAGTGTTCTTGAACATTGATTTGATGTTATCCCTGATACAAAGTAGAGCATCAGACCCATGAAATTAACAACAGATGTTAAAGGGAACCTATGACTGTTCCCGGAAAAAGAGGCAAGAATCAGCCACGAAGTCATTGATAAAGCCTCTTATATCATAAAGCAGAAACAGTTGGGAGCACTGGTGAGAACTGTCTAACAACAAAAGAGTAAGTTCAGAGGGCTAGAAATTTGAAGAGAATTGCTGTTACATCTTAAAAACGACCACAACAAGGACACAATTTTTGTCCAAAACGGAATGTCTTTTGAGGTTTAAAGATGACAATAAATTTTAAAAGATTAAAGTGATTAGACCAGGCAGGGATTGTGTTTGTAACATTTAAGCAGAGTGACTCACACCACTGACACTAAGACACAATGCTGCTCCCTTATCAAAATTGGTGATAATGCTGCAAGCCTTAGCAAATGTGTAACAATACAAATGTTGATTCTATGCTATAAAGTCCACGATTAAATATATTTAGATGATTCCTTTTTAGCAGAGATAGTACATATGTACTTACGTATCAATTTTGCAGTGCATTCAAATGGCACAATATACCTCACTTATGTTAATGACACTATATTTCTTTGTTTGTATGCACACATCTGTTTTTATTCAGCATTCAAATGGATACAAAAATGTCTTTATCTGCATTTAGACAGCAACATCATTGTACACAATCTCAAACATTGTATGGCTTTCCTAGTAAAAGTGTAAGGCATGCTTTCAGATTTGTCCGAAAGACTCATTCACTTACACCTGCGTTCAGATTCTAGACAAGAATAAACTTCAAGGCAAAAGCTTTCCCTCTTACATGCAAAATACAGTAACGGATCACTACGAAGTTCCCACCTTCTCTGGTGTTAGCAACTTTCAACTTTGTTCCGGTCATCCAGTTGACAGTTTGATCCTCCGTTCGTTGCTTTTTTTTTTTTTGCAAAGTCATTGCGTTTCAGTCTTACCTCTGAGCCAACGTTTCTGTTGCTGACCTGTTTGCTCTTCAAGTCTGGCAGCTGTCACTCTCTTATCTTTTCAGGCTTCCAGTATCAGAACCTGCTGTGCCTCTTTCACTTTGAATTTCTCTGTGAAAAGCTTTAAACACCCTCTAAACACCCAAGGTCGACACTGCTGACGTTCTGAAATAGCCCAAGTCTTCTACTAATATTTCTACTGAATTTCCCTTCATGGCGTCTCTAAGGCTGTTGGTATTAACACACCTCGGATGTTAGAGCTGTTTTTGAAAGTCGCCATGTTAGTAGCATTAGACCTTGTGTGGTGGGAGCTCACTTCTCTCCACTCTCTGTATCAAATCCTTCACAAATAACTGCCTTTTTTGGCTTGATGAGTACGGCTCAAAGATTTTTATGAGCCTCTCTTTCACTTTCATCCATTTCATTCACTCTGCCCTTTTCTGCAGTAGTTTTCTTAACTTACCTGCCATGAAGACCATACAAGCTGACGTTGATGAGATTTTTCATTCCTTTAATGTCCTCCTGCTCACTGTGAATCACTGACATTGCTGTTGTCTTGTCACCCATAAAGGGTCACTTTAGTGCCGGGTGGACAGTCTCCCACCTGCAGTCATCTGCTGAATTCACCTGTAGAACTAAGCTGCTTCTAACACAGTGGCAGAGATCATTCAGCTAATGATAATGCTTGTATCTATTCCTTGAGACTCAGTGGGATAGTTTCCCTGTGAATTTCGTTCACATCCTGTGAATCCACAGGAGTTCCCGACTTCCTGGAGACTCCTGATATCCTTCCCCTCTGCATTCTCGTGATATTGGTTAGACCTTTGCCATCCGCCTGAATGTCACCTTCTTCTTTTCCTCCATTTCACTCTGTGGCTCTCTATAGTCAATCCTATTCGATCCTGGGCAAATCCTACAGGTTAGTCATAGGGTCGTGTTTACAGTAGGCCAGTACAGGCTGTGACATTCGGATTTGGCTTTGGTGGGTTGAAAAGTCTGTCACACTGTTCCAGGTTTTTGTACCTCATCGGCTTCCTTTAGGGTGCGGGTAGCCACTCTTCCTCTAGATGATCATGGGTTACACCAGCATGGGTTAGACGGGACTCTGAGTAAGTTCTCCTCTGCTCTTGAGATGGTAGTGGGCATTGAGCTGCTGTCAAAATGCTTTTCAAGATGCGTACAATCCTGACACTTTTTGTCCCGATAGCGCTAGCGTTTTGCCCAGTGCTGACGGGACATGGGTGACTGTCATAATATTTGGACGATTATTGTGAAAATTCAAGAAGCAGTGGCATTTTTGGTGCAATGCCATAGAATTTCCTGAACATTTGACAGAGAGCATTTAGTTAAAAATAAATTGCAAGTTGAGAGACACAGAAAAGACATCTGCTGATGGCTGGTTAAAAAAAAAAAAACACCATTGCATTTGGAGACCCTACATCTATTGACCTGACATGGCTTGTCACCTTGTCTAATTAATTCCACCTTCACAATAATCAACATAGCAAATACTATAGTCTTCACTGGTCAAATAATAAACCACTGAGGGCTAAGCACAGTATAAATATAGTTGTGATAGACCTGCCTTGCAACTATGATGCGACGGTAATAGTCACTTAGCGGCATTACTTTACTTTTAGTAATGTGTATGATTAGCGGACCAGCTAGCTAGCTGTCAGCAAAATATGGACAAAACAAATGAGATAGCTAGCTAGGTAACTACTACTCTGGTAAAGAATTAGTTAACAAAACTGATTAGTAAGCTACATACTGTCCTTGCTGCCCTATGTAATTTGAAGTACTGTGCTATTTCTGTAAGGTGGCTAGCAAGCCATGCAGGTAATTCAATCTAAATAAAAAGAAATGACTTTGAAGTGCACTGGAAGGATTATGTTTAAGATGCCTAAAACTGAACCAACTCCCCCATCTTCTTCTTTATTCAAGTTTTGTATTTCAGGTCATTGGATTTTTACACGCACATTGTCCTCAGGCGTAAGATTCAGCCTCCTGTGTTAAGGCACAGTGTGAAGGCAGGACATTAATTACCTACTCAGTTTGATTATTTTGTACTTATCAGAGTTCTCACCTCAAACACGGGAGAAGGTGGCTTTAATTAGTCATAAAGATAACACCATATTCTTTATTATAAACAAATTGAAATACAGAGCAAGTTAATTTAAATAAAGTTTAACTGAAAAAGAACTAAACTACAAATGCAGATTCTTTTCTGAATGGTTCACAGCACCTTTGAGTGGGAAAAACTTTAATTCTTGTTATTTTTCGGTGATCCCATAAGTGTTGATTTTCATATGATATAAAAAGCAGTAACAACATAATCATTCCACTTGGTATCAATTAATTGCCCAGCAGGTGCCTTTTTACAGAAGGACATGTAATGTTAACCTACAGAAAAATTTAAATTGGCAAGAATTCTGTTGTGGCAGTTGAACTGCCTCTGAATATCCATCAGCGGAAGCAAAGAATTGCAACCATGGATACTGTACAACATGTCTTTGTTAGCTAAAATGCTTCAGTGTAACACATTTCACCTTATCTCCACTAAGGGATCTCACTGATCGTCGAAGAGTTTTGCTAATTGAGCTGCTAGGTGTTTTGTATACGGAAAACCTTCTTGATCTGTGGATGACAGGGTGGATTGTTTTTCAGTCTATTGGGAAAACATTTTAAGACATGACCCTGATGCCTGCATTCAACAGAGAAGGTGTTCTGTAATTCGAGTGTTTATTTAGATATTCATTTTAAATTAAGAAGTATTAAGGGATTTAGACAGATCTACTTGAAACCCTTAACAGAATTGTATTTGAGAGTGTTGTTGAAAGGTATGTCTACATTTTGTCTGGGCAACCATCGCTAAACCAATAATTTTGAATTAGGTAGTTAGAATTTTTCACTATTAATACTTCCCCTATTTTTATGGCTTATCCAGATGTATCCTGTTTTCTGTATAGTTCTCAATTTCCAAGAAATACTGTCTCACTCTCATTCTGTGTGTGTGTGTGTGTGTGTGTGTGTGTGTGTGTGTGTGTGTGTGTGTGTGTGTGTGTGTGTGTGTGTGTGTGCTTGTTTCATTTCAGTTGTATGTGCAGCTTTCATGCTTTGGCCAGTGTGATTTCCTGAAGGCTATATACTGGCAATTGTTCTCCGGCTTATTTAACTGTTGAATACAGAGAGATTCTTACAGTGTGAGAGAAACAGGTCACAGTAAAATCATACCAATGACCTTAGGTATAAAAATACAATACAACGCAGACTGAATTCAATAAAGAGGGTTTGTGAGCCATGTGAGCAAGGAAACGTATCTGTAGTAGTCTGCTTTTATGGACTTGTGAGGAGTGTGAATATATCAGACAGGACTGAAAATGTGTCAGGCAGGGTCCTCTTTTTCCATATTTTTCTTTTCTTTTTTGTTCTTGGTTTGGAGAGCAGGCCATTCTGAAGAGACCATGTTGTTGTGCTGAAGACTGAAGTGACCTTTTGGATGAAATATTATAAACCCAGTTTTATACCAGTTTTACTGTGCTGACATAAAAAAGTAATTGATAAAATGGAGAAGCTTTTGTGTACTGAGCTTCACCATTTTAGTATCCTCGCCACTTTAGTGCACAAGTGACTATCTGCAGTAGGAATTATATATATTGTTGGTAACAGAATTTGAAATGAGCACATAAATAAAACCAGAAACATCAGACCCATTGTGATGAAACTATCTTTCTGCCTTCCAGGTACAGGTGATTTCATTAATCAGATTAGTTACCCTTGAAGGCAGAAGATATAGGACAAGTATAGGACAAGTAGAAGGTAGAGGACAAGTAGCTCCACAGTTTACAGTTACATTTGAGGTCTGACCTTACTCCACCTTCTCAGTTTCTTGTTGACTTGGCTGTCCTGGCACTGACAAGGAGTTACCTTTTATTATTTATATATTATTTCCTGCTGACCCAAAGCACTGCTGTGGAAACTACCTTTGCCCCTGATCATGCAAACCTTTTCATGGGGTTTGAAGAGCAGAAGCACTCCACCAATACACCAACAATCCTTTCCCCAGCAATATTCTCTTTTACAAACGGTACATTTAATGGAACATTTATAACCTCTCTAGTGTGCTATGGGTCCAAATCAGAGTTGAATATGCTAGTGATTATGTTGATCTCTTAAAAAAATAATTGGAGTGTGATCCTGTTAAAAATAGTTTTTTTTTATGCATACACACATGAGAACAATTCACTTTCATACCACATTGTATGTTAAGCCAACTGACAAGACTTGCTTTCTCCATGAGATAGGGGTTACTTTGAATATGGCACTCAGTGATGTTTGTCCTATTTGAGAAAAAAGGAACTTTTGAGAAGGAGACGAGAGAGACCCAACATAAAGATTTTCTCGTCGTCTGTTCGACTACTTATGCCCTACCGGGCCCCCAAATCAAAGCCTTTATCAGAAAGCAGTGGCGTGTGCTGAGCACTGATACTATGAACTCAGATATCTTTCATATTTTTCCTCTTTATGCATTCTAGGTTCTGAAGCCTCAGAGACATACTTGCACACAGGCTTCATGTAATGTTTCTTAAACTCCAAAAGACTGCCTTGATGATGCCCTTGTTTTTTTTCTTGCAGAAACTGTGTGACCTGTGTAGGTATCAAAAGAAAAAAAAAAAAAACACAGGTTTTGTTACAAAGAGAGAGTACACTGTCGCATAACTCATCACATGCAGCTCTAATAATGTGGTGTATCTCCTCATCCTTTGTGGTTTGGAGTATACAGGAAAAACATGTCTGCAACTCCACATGCACATCAATGAGCATTGCAGTGCTATCTGCAGGAATAATCCTAAATCATCTACAGCTAGACACCTTCCATGACAACCATTCCATGTCTGATTTTATGCTATTGAATGTTTGTTGTCTAGCCATAGATGTTGAAACAGAAGTGTGCTTTCTTCAGATTGAACATATATATTTCATTTATGCACACTCCATCCACAGGGTGGGTGAAGAACTGGATTCATCCTGTTTTCTAAAGGCATATTGGCACACATCAGCGTCCCTCTTCTGTGGGATCCTTTTTTTTTTACAAGTTTTGTAGCCGTTTCATCTTTATAGTGCAGGTTTCTCATGGAGGGAAACTGGAACTGTAGCAATGCCTCTTATCCATGACTACCTGTCATGTGACCACCACTGTAGCTTTCCATGATTGGCCAAACAGCTTTATTGAACGATTCAGAATGTTCGTTTCTCGACAACTCAAATTTAGTAGTGTGACTGTTTCCTGTGCTATTTTTCTATACACGTCTTGCATGGCAGGCTGTGTGGTTTTAGTGAATAATTGCATCGGTAGTTTTGGTATGACAGTTTCCAGTACTGTAAGACATGGCAGAATATGGTATGTTTACTGTAAGACATGGCAGGATGCGGTAGAATGTGGTATGATATGGGCTGTAGTATGGTGTAATACAGTAGGTATGGTTTGGTAAACTCTAAATACTGTAAAGTAAGTAATTCCTGGATTAGGTCACCACCTCTGCATCTCTCACAACTTTATTCAGCAGTGAAAACAAACAAAGCAGGAAGTAACGACGTGCTTAAGAGCACTCTCTCCCTTATTTTATTTGAAATATGCAGAGTATGTGTGATTTCCGTTATTTACTCTGTTACACAGCAACAAAGAGAGAATGGAAGTCCCCTTATGAATATCATTCTTCCCCTGAAATATTATGAAGATATTAGTCCTCCTTCATGATGTTTATCTGAAGTATAATGTGTCCTTTTTAGCAATTGTTTGTTCAGTAAATTAATAATTCTCAATTGTTACAATAATTATGATGTGCATATATTTATGCATTTTAAATGAGAATATACTTACTGATATACATAAACACTGCTCTCTGCTTTTTCTTGCTTAATTAAATGTATGCATAATTCATCAAAGGGAAAAAAGAAACTTAAAAAGATGCAGATAAAATAATTTATCACATTTAGTGTGGGGGAAAAAATAACGGTCAAATTCATAAATTATTGTGCTATGCATGTGTTCGGGAAAACTGTTGCTTGCTGATAGTGCCAAGAGAGATACTTACACATCAGATATGACCTTCATGTCTCTTGTTTTCAGGTGTGGCAGAATATGCAATTGGCAATTAAAGCATGTCTAGATGTTTTACTGGCTTTATATCTCTGTGTGAACAGTAGACTGAAATTAGCTTCCCCCCAGCCATGATAGAATTAATCACCTTTATCAGTAATAAACATTCTGGGTGGGGTGTGTTTGGGGGAAGGGGTAGATTATAAATGGTAATACACAAAATTAACCAATGTGTACAATCACAGACATGAATTTGAAATTATGATAAGCAGTTTTACTGGAGTCGGCGCACATTTCAGCTAGCCTGTGTCTCTGATGCTTGCACTCAAAGCCTGAATTGAATGGCAGCCCTGCTATACTGGCGAAGACATAACTCAAACTGCAGGAAGTGCGTGCACTTCTGCTGCCAGCTTTCCTCTCTGCATTTTTACCTGTTTTTTCAAATGACTCATGCCTCTGGAGAGTCACGACTGTCCTCTGCACCGCGAGCTTCATCTGAGGCGAATTTGACCATTCTCTCCCTCTGTCTGTTTCTAAACCAGTCTCATAAGTTATCCTTGACATTAGGCTTTGGATTAAGGCTTCTCCTTGAACTGACCGTTAAAAGAGAGCTTTTGCCTCTCAAGCTGCAGCTGAGACCTAAACAACACTACTGAAAAATATCCACATGAATTATATTTTTTTATATTGGGCGTCTGCCACTTGAGTCATGGTAACCAAAGCAGTCCCAGAGAGTTGTGCTGTCTTGCTGCTTACTTATTTCAGAAAACCACAGACACAATTTTCTGTCTGTTTACATATATTGCTTACACAAAATGATTTTTACATCACTATATAAAGAAATATTGTCTTTGAGTTAGTTTGGGTTTAAAAAAAACAGTCTATTGGATAGATAATAATGTATAATTATTATTCATGTAGTATACATGTATACATGTAATAATATGATCTGGTGAATGATGTATGGTAGTATACTTGGCTTCCCTTGTCTACTCAGATTGCACAAGGTGATTTAAGGTAGGGCTTGAACAGTGTTATGCTCACACTCACTGGTCTGGGAGTGTTGTTAGCTTGGTCTGACGCTATTGCTCATTCACCTTGACTGGAAACACTTCTGTTCTTTTGTGCTGGAAGTCTTTCTGGATAAGAGCATCTGCTGAATGAATGTAATGTAAATGCAATGATATACATGGAATAACAATAATTTCAATTGACCATTCATTTATAATCCCCTACAGCCAGGTACATTCACATCATATGTAGTGGCAGATGCTGTTTTCTCAATGTGCTGACACACCTGCTGAAGATGGCCAGGTGTTCGATTTCAGCAGTAATGGTGAGGCAATATCCTTATGGTCCTTTTACAGATCACTTTATTGACATGCTGAACAGGGGCTTATTTCACAACAATCCGCTGGATGTACATTCAGAGAGGAAGTCAATTATTTAATTTTAAGTTATATGTAGGCTGTAAAACCAGCACAGATATGTACAGTATGTGAGATGCATATGGTCTGAGGTTAGTACATATTCACTGTCAACCCAGAGCACTAATACAATAATCCCAAAGTGTATTACATTACATTACATTACATTACATAAATTTAGCAAATACTTTTATCCAGAGCAACTTCCAATATATATGTGATATGGAAAAAATGCACTCAGTAAAGCAACAATAAAAACAAGTACATACTCACTGAACAATTTAAAGCTATGGCTGAACATGTACCTAACTGGACTAAGTATAAAAAATATCCATTGATTGCATGCAAAAGGATGATAAGCTATTCCTGAGCTTATCTTGGGATGCCAGTACACCCCTTTAGTCAAATGATGAGATCTATTATGTTGGGGTCTTGACAAGATTAGCCTTTAAGACCATAATATATAAGTAAATATTATGCAATGTTATAATTATTCTGTACAGGTAAAAGAAAATAGGACTACACCAAGTACACTGTTACTGCATATAGTCACACTTGCAACATAATATTCCTCAAAGATTTTCTTTGTATATCATTCTCATGTATTTATTAGATGTACAAAAATATATTTGGCTTATTTTGTGAAACAATTTGTAGTCAGTGCGCAGTGTAATGTGAAATACTTCAGTGCACATTCCCAATGCAGTTATTGTACCCTCTGAGGAATCAGCCACGATCAGCGGGATTCAGTTAGTTTCTGTTAGTGATTGATTTCAGCACATCACATGCGTTGTGCAGAGTGATTATAGTGTGAGCTGCCACATGTATTCGTGAAATGCACTAAATAAAGCAAAAAAAAAAACAAATTCCACTTTGCATATAGGTGCTTTCCACGTGAGGTGACCGTATGAGTTGTCCTCAGTGTTATAAACATATATAGCCTGCTTCCCATGCTCTGAATTACAATAAGTACATATTCATATAGTATTTGATAATTATTTGACACAATATTTTCACAGCCTTATTACATTTCCCATATTTTTCATACAGATGGGCATCTGCCCATCAGCTTAGGACCACATCATATAAAAAATTTTCAGCCTCATAATTCATGTAAAATCTTCCCACAGCAATGACGTTAATGTTGCAGGAAATTGATTTCATTTATCGATAGGTTTCTCAAACAGAGAAAAAGTTTTTTTTTTTCCACCATAACATTTCAGTCACAGTTCATGCTCTGTAAACTCTTTCAATTGCATTACAGTGCAAATGACAATCTCTGAGAATCATGTGGCAACAGGGCATTAAAAATAACACTGGCAAAGATAAAAAATCAAGACACATACTCATGATTATGTTTACAGAGGGGTTCCAGCTGGACTGAAGAAAACCACAGTGAGCGATTAGAAGATTTGGTGAAACTGGACTCATTCAAGGCCACAGCACCATTGATTGGTTGACAGCACCATCTCATCCCCTTCCCTCTTCAACATTTATCACCTCTTACTCACATCGCAGGTGGTAATCAATCAGCCACATGGCAATAATTCAATCAATCATTTATTTAGGGCTTCATTGTACAAAATATCTGAGCAGATATGAATGACAGGAATATTAATTCACCATTTCTTGTAGCAAAGGTCAAGAATCATGCAGCATGTATTTATTTAAATGTTCTGATGTGGTTTGAATTGTGGTGCAACTTGTTTGCTTATTTAAATGTTCTGTGTGTTTGAATAGCGGCAATGCACTTAAGTAATTTATTTTTTTAATCTGAGGGCCCAATACGAACAATTCACAAGGTATCTGTCATTAAAGTCGATAGCGACATCGTAAAGGTCTGGTTTTAATGCATCACAAATGGAGTGTATATGGCAAGTGCATGCCATACAGTGGTTTTTTCATATCAGGACATTCCTCAAAAAAAGTCCAGCTGCAATTTTCTGTCCCAATGCGCTGCTGTTTTTTTTTTTTTTTTTTTTTGAGTGAATGAAGGTTATGGGCAGAAGTGTAGCATAGTGGTAAGGAGCAGGGCTTGTACCTGAAAGGTTGCTGGTTTGATTCCACACTGGGTCAGTGCTGTACCCTTAGACAAGGTACTTAATCCCAGAATTGCTTCAGTAAATATCCAGCTGTATAAATAGATAAAAACCTGTGTAAGTCCCTCTGGATAAGATTGGCTAAATGACAGTAATGTAATGTGATGGGGGTGGTCAAAAATGTAAGGAGTGACAGTAAATATACAGGACACAGTGATATTTTGGCATGGGTCATTTGGCATTTGCTATTTTGTCACCTGAGATCTGGAAGAAAGTCCACTGCAGTGTCTACCCTGACAATATGACTGGAGCATTTGTACCAAAAAAAAGGTTTGGTCAAGGCATCTGCTGATGGACACCAAAATTTAATTAACATTTTAATTATGTTCATCATTTCAGTCATATATCTGTACAGACTTCACAAATGGTTTTTTATAATTAGAATTTAATGTAAAATCCAGTTTGAGATGTAACACAGAAGAGCTCTGAGTTTTCTCCATTGTGGCCTCTTTAACAAGATATCTCTGTTTTCACGTATGACCCTAGAGAGTGTTAAGACAGGATTTTCTCTCTGACAAAGCCATATGCACCTTTTTTCTTGTTGCCTTGCTATATTTTGCTGAAAGAATTCAGAATTCAGGTTCTTCCAAAAAGTTTTAGAAAATTCACACTCACCCAAATGTGCATATGCATGTCGGCTTTAAGTTTGTAGAAACAATCATATAAACCTTGCCCTGTACAGTAGAACTTGTACGGTAGAGCTAGTTATTTTTAATTTGTTTTGTGTTTGACCACATTATCATATACTGTAACATGTTCATAACTTGTCAAGGAATACAAAAAGACAATATGTGATAGATATAAATCTAAAAAAAAAAAAAACTGGGAATTGTACAGATTGTACATTTGAAATTACATACACATACAAAGCCCAGACCCTCTGTCCTCTGGTAACTCCACTATATCAGTTTAAACTGAGCTGTAAAATGTGTTGCAATTTTTTGTTTATTCAGAAATTTATGGGATATACAAACTGACACAGTGCAGTTAAAAAAAAAAAAGTTCATTGCATTGAGAACACTGCAGATGACCTTTGCAAGTTTGCATAACAAGTTTAAGATAACATCAAAGTGGAGAGTTTCATTCTGAAAAATGCATTTAGTGCTTCAGAAAATCAAAGTTTACAAGAGTTCTGCAAAGGCAAAAAAGTGACTAAAAATGAGCATCAGATAGTAATTTAGTTTATGTGTCTCATTTGTATACCAGAGGAATAGTTCTGGCTATGAATAAGTGCTATCCAAGAGATAAAAGGTGGAGGCTGCAGAATACAGACTATATATTCTGTTAAAAATGGAAATCATGTTTTGTTTTGATGTTTACTTTTTAATTGCAACTACTTTTTACTACTCTACTCTTTACTTTTTAATTATTACACATTCAGAAACAAAAACTATGGATGTACTCATTTAAAGATCTCTGATCCCACAATGATTTACAGTTATTTGCCTCAATCTGTATTACTGTTTTGACACTGATTAGAAGGTAAATCAATCTACAGTATTATCTGGCTTCATGAGGGTGAAGTGTATATATATATATACACACAGATTATACAGATATATATATATATATATATATATATATATATATATATATATACAGATTTTTATGCATGCATTTTCTCCCCTTTATGCAACTTTGTTTTGGAATCTCACTAGGCTTGTTTCAACCTGACAGTGTCTGCACTTGCCCAAGAGTGCTGAGACAAGACAAATGGAACAGACTTGCCCATAGCCAATGGCTAAACTACGTAGCCAAGTTAGCTGAACTGTGGTGGGGGAAAACTGTTGCCAGACACATTTTTAGGATTTAAAGAAAATGCTTCTTGCCTGTTGGAATCTCTGTGTAACTGTATGGCTAACATTTCATACAGCTGAGTACACCTTGCTCGTATGCTAGGGAAGTGGCTGGCTAGCACAAGACCCATTTTCGAGGAATGGCTGACAGGTTGGTAGGCTGGGACCTGGCCAACTTTAACCAGCTTTACTGATTATGAGGCCTACAATACAATGTTGTGTGAAAGTGTGAAAAAGCGAGTGAACAAGTGATGCAATGCAGTTGTGAAATCGGAAGAAGTGCTTTTTAGAAACTTGTCTTTGCAAACCGCATTTCACACTTATTAGATATTATTAGATAGCCACCCATCTAGCTAGTTTTAACGTGTAGTGAAGGTGGCAGACATAAATTTGTTTATTTTTATTTTTATTTTTTTTAGGTAACCTATTGCCTGAAGTGGCATCAAAGTTGCACGTCCTATTTGTTGTGCATCTTAATAAATGTTTAATTAGGCTGTGTGGCATAGTAAGGAGCAGGGCTCGTAACTGAAAGGTTGCTGGTTCGATTTCCCACTGGAGCACTGCTGTTGTACCCTTGGGCGAGGTACTTAACCCAGAATTGCCTCAGTAAATATCCAGCTGTATGAATGGATAACATGTAAATCTGTTACCTATGTTGCTCTGGGTAGGAGCGTCTGCTACATGGCAATCCAGCTGTTGATGGCGGAGGCACTTTCTGCCCTTGGCAACTGATCCTGGATCTGAGTTTCACCACATTTCATTGCACATGGTTTATGGTTAGGAACTTGGGTGGGCAATCTGACCTAACAGTCACCAAACAGCATGTAATATTACATGTTAAACTAGTTACTGCTTATTTTTTTACTCATTCTGTAAAGGTCAAGGATATCTTTAGGATTATTCTTAAAATGAGAAATAAAAGGCATTTCTCTTAGTGAAGTGGTATGGCTGGTCATTAGTAGGTATGTCAAACAGCACCACGTTAGCAGATAGGGGAGGTCATGTCAGAAATGCTCTATGGCAAAAATAATCGAATCATTAAAGTGCATCTGAATGTTTTGTATGCTACAGAGATTAATAAAATGTGATACTTATTTAGTTTTTACATGAATCTTCTCTGGTACTCCAAAAGCACCAGAAGACAGGACAACGTGTTTGTCTGTGGTTTCAGATTGAATCAGAGCGAAGAGGATGCCACTGCAATTAGTGGTCCTTTTAATCAGCTAACCTTTAGAAGAACATGAGTCATCATAATCTAAACATAGAAAACATTTTTTCTGCTGATTGTACCTGAACACATGTGCGATTACAAAAGATCTCAGATAGGGGCTATAAGTGCCCAACTAGAGACAATATTTCAGAATTTCACGGCTTGTGGTTGAGGAGTCACCAGTTAAGATATGACATAACGCTCCAAGATACCTAACTTTAGCTACAGACTTCAGTGGTACTGATTAGCTTTTGTGTGTGCTTTCTAGATGTAGCATCTTAAGTGTGCGAACTGTCAGCAAGCTACCAGGCTTGTCTAGCTAGCTGTGTAAGTGGCCAGTGTTGCTAGTTTATGTTACCCTTTTTCTGCCTGCAGAGTGACTCATAACATTATCTCATTCTGGTTCCACTTGTGTAGTCCTGTGGTCTAAAGTGCAAAGATAGCTAGCCTGCAGTCATTGATCATCACCATCATTATTTAGCTTGTAGTAATTAGCAAACTTGTCTCATTGTTATCTAGCTTATAGTTAATAGCTAATTAGCTAAATTCATTGCATTCGTCTTGAAGTGCGTCAAACAGCCACATTGGGGAATTACCCTGTGTGAGCATAGAGGTTTTTGCAAATAAGTATATATTATATATATACTTGTGTCACCTCATATTTATTCAGTAAAAAGGCCATTTATAAATGGACTGTATTGAGGTAGCTACATCTGTACTTCCCTCTCTGGCATTCGATAGATGAGGTCTGGCATGATGGATTTTTTTTTTTAGAAATGAATCAGTTGGTTCTTTCCACTTCATGCACCCCTCCACAATTTACTTCCCTTTTAAACTCAATCATTGTCACTTAGTTAATTTCAGGTTGAGCTGGGCTAGTGGATAATGGTTTTCCATTTTTGAACACTAGATTGCAATCGAAAATGATCAAATAAACTTGCTGGAACGGAGTATGTTATACTCATTTATGACACATTATGATGTTGCTTTTTCAACAGTTTTTTTACTTCAGACGACATGCTTCATAGCAACCATATTGCCACCTAGCTTATTAAAATCAATAACAGATGCATTACAGTACTACTGTTGTCATAAGGTATCCAGCATCTGTTTGTTATGTCAACAGATAATATTAATTATCTTAATGTTCTATGTATAACGTAAAAATGCCACATAAACAGACTCCCTGGTTGTAATATGATGCTTTTGAACCTACGTTTCTGGTCTATTTGCAGGACTTTGGTAAGATTCCGTCTGACTTCCTTGATGGAATCTGCATCAGGTCACCATGAAGTTATTTATTGTCAAGCTTACACTCAGGCATGGGTTTATGGGCGGCTCCTGCTGCAAGCACAAATCTGTCTGTCTGTGGATTAGACGAAGAATGATAATGCAATAAAGTGTGTTAAGGAGTATGCTTTTCTTTTTCAGCATGGAACAGAGCCAGCGTTGTTACTGGAGTGGCAAAACCGCATAAGCTCGCTATTGAGGTGCCGTGAAAAGAATGTCTGTGTGGAGCACCCTGGACTTCAGCAACAAACCTCTGTCAGTGATTCAGCCTTCATCCATTGATTTAGTATGTCAGGGTGTTTTGAGCTTTAAATGTTATGATTAAATCCATTCAAACAAACACTGATTTTAATGCCAACAATGAGAGGATATGGATATGAGTATAGATATGGATTAATGGATATTTTTCTATTGCTTCATGCAATAGTGGCCTGTGAGAAATGAACAGGGTAAAAATTTTCTTTAAACTAATAATCATCCTGAACTTTCAGAATTATTTTTCATGATTGTCAGTTTTGGAAGATGGACAGAAAAAAACGATATTAAAAAGTTTAAAAATATGCACTCTTCTCATGAACTAGCATTATGTTTGTACACTTCTCATGATTGTACAGATGGTATAAATTTAAACCCAATCTCTGATTCCTTTGTTGCAATCTAAACAATATATTCATAGGCTGCCACTACCTCTGTGGTATTGTTTTTATCTTTAGTCAGAAAAAAGAGAAAACTGGGGATAGATTTGTTGGAGTGACATGTGAAACTGAGTAAAACTAATTTTGGGAACTTCCAAACTTTGTAATTCAATGTCAAAACAATGTAAGCCTCCTGATTTATGGTATATAATGACTCCCTGAACCCAAGGACAAACACCTTAGAGGCCTTCTGATGGCGACCAACAAACAAAAAAAAACACAGAAAAAAAGTAATGCTTGAAACCCAATCTGTTGATGAATAAACAACATCAGTCATCGTTTCACATTATTTGCTTTGTTCAATTCTTGAAGCCTTCAAAGGAAATATATGTAAACCTTTGCAATGTAATATGGCAAAGGTCAGGCATTCATCGCAGTTGTGGAAAACACCATTGGCAGAAGGTCACATTTATGTTTTCAGGTGGTAGTGTGATTGGGATGAAGTATTTAGGGAGTTGGTTTTGTAGAGAGGCCTTTAAGAAAGTCACTTTACCTGACTGTGATAAAAAGTAAAGTTGATTTCTCCCCGAACAAGGATGTCTGCTAAGTGAGTAAAAAATGTCAAGCCCCACTGTCTTTGCATAATCAGCATAAAACACTAGCAATCTAAAGGTTTCCAATTCCTTACGTTTCAAGAGCCTTAATTAAGATGATATGTACGTAATTGCAAAGTCTGGCATTTGTGATTCTTTTTTTCTTTCTTTGTCTGCTCCGTTGTAATGCAATTCTTGTGTGACGTATGAGATGTAAAGTACACTTTCAACGTCCCCTTTGTGCAAGGCAAGAACCGCTTGTAAGCTTTTGAGTGGAAAATTATAGCCCACTGCGCTGCACGTTGCTCTTTGCACATATATATGCTATAAAAAAACAGCATCACTCAGTGCTGCTCATTTTAATCATAAACAAGTTAGTAGTCTCATAGTTAGTAGAAATGCGCTTTTTTTATTTTCACAATATGAAGTCAGACAGCTGCATCGAAGAAGCTGCAGAGAGTTGCTGCTGAAGAGAAATTGGACTTGAATTAATGGCATGATCCTCTGCACTCATTTAATTAAAATCTAGGTCACCCAATTGCCTTCCATTTTCAGATATCTGTGTGGGATTCAGTTAAGTCCTAGTGGTTTGGTTTAGTCACACACTTAATAAAACTGTTTTTTAAGTGTAAACCGCAGTCTCTCAAAAGTAGTAGGCAACCAAAGTTAACCCTTCGCTGGACTGAAAGTTTTTTTGTATCACAGTAGTCCCCCGATGAGAAAGTTTCAGTGCCAGAATCATACATTAATATGCTTTTGGAGTCATAATGGACAGAAGCTATGATGGAAAACTGTTCTTCACCTTCCGTTTTCTCACTTCTGTGGTGAGTTGTCTTTTGCTTGTTTTTGATGCTAAGTTAATAACTGCCATCGCTAACAACTAAAAAAGATCACAGACCAAAATAACATGTGACTATGTCATATCACAGTATCGTAAAACATTAATCTTTCATTTCCATCAGTTACGCAGAACTGTGAAAAAACTGTTCAACTGGTATACGTGATGCTGTTCACTTCTTTAATGGAAGTCTTCCAGGAGTAACTCAGTGTGTTGGATTACATCAGTGTAGAATATGCCCCAAGCCTGCGTTTTCAATCTGGCAGAAATTCATGTCATATTTCTTTATTTACTATGCCTTCTGTGCTCTTAAAAATTGAGCAAAATAGATCATGTGGATAGTTTTGTAGAATTTAATTCTTTAATACTTATGAATAAAACATTTTAAGGTAAGAATTGAAAGGATAAAAAACTGCACATTACCTTGATGGTCTTGATAGAGAATAGTGGATGGAAGCTAAGGCCAGTACCCTTTCACTTTCCAGCAAGGACTGTGAACTGGGCTGAGACATTTTGAAACATTTGTTTACAAGTGTGGAAATACCATAAGTATGATTTACACAAGGATTGCCTCCTACTCTTGAGTTTTAATATACAATGCAACAAAAGACGGTTCAGAGGAATGTGCTTAACAATGCCACAAAAGAGAAGCAATGGAGTTCAGACGTACAGTATAGCAGAACACAAGTATGAATGTTAAAAGAATTCCTTTAATGACCTGTCATCTTCTGACCAGACTTTATCTTCACCCAAAAGAAATCAAGGCTTAGGAAAAGCCCCCAATGACAAATTTAGTGGCTTCAAAACTGCACCCCTGGCATTCCCGGGGGAGTCCCCCTCCGGTACACCACACATACCATAACATATGAAATCATCCTACACAAACATTGCCTCTAATGAAAACGCATGGATGCTGTTTGCTTTGCAAGCAGAACTGGATAAGGACTGGATGAGTTCATTGTTCTTAAGAGTCTTTTTCACTACTGTTCCATCTCAGATTTTCTCACAGCGAAGATCTGACTATACGCATGCAGCTTAATACTGTGTGAATATTTAATGGACTTTTCCCTTCACACTGTTAGCTCCATTTTTTTTTTCCAATACCGTTGGTCCACCACATCCCTTTGTAATACAAGAGCTTCTTGACTGTCAGCAGCTGTTTTCATGATTTCTCTGTAAGACATTGATGTTTTCACAAAATTATGAATTATCCATGACTTACCAATAATAGCATGAGCTACCCACTGTGGTTTTGACTGAAAGCTTGTGCTTGTGCATACAGCACACACACTCACCCATCAGATATGTATAACAGACATGACTGGGATGTATTGAATCTGTTTTTGAATACACACAACAGGAATAGTGACCAGAATCTACCAGCTACTGCAGAGAGACATTTCAATGCTCTAATGTCGTGGAAAAATGGTGCACAGTACGTCATGTGGAAAAAGGTTTCAGATGTGATTACAGTTTGCTGTGGTGTGGTGAAAAATCAGTGATGCAAGTACTAGTAGCCGTAATATTATGAAACTAAAGATTTCTCTTTGCATCGCTGGCTACCAAACACATTCTCTGAAGAGCCCTGAGCACAAGATGTGGAAACAGCCGAAGTCAGACTGACTCGGCTCTTTAAGCCAGCTTTTAATAATTTAACATTGAGATTAGAAGCCATAACATTATTAAATCCTGCATAGACTTTAATTGGACAAACATTAGAAAGGTTTTTTGTTGTGTCAATTAGTTGATTAAGTATCATCTTCTCTATGTGTTCCTGCAACCTGATCTGTTTTTAAATGGATTTGTGTAAGAAAGAGAACAGGACTGGGGCATGGAAAGGTTCTAATGAAATTTCAGTGCTGAGTGACAAGAACTATTTGATAGGGCTTTTAGTTTAATTGCTTGCATTTAATTAAGGGATTAATTAATCAAGAAAATAGATCAGTTTAGAAGTACGCTGCATTTGATCAGACCCAACAGTCTTTAAAATACATTTCAGTAATGCTTAGAAGATAAAGCCTTACCTTACCTATAAAGCAGGGAATACGTGCAAAATAATATTCAAAAGCGGTATCATTTCTATCTTAAAATCCCTCTTTTTATGTCAGACCTGAAAGCAGACGTGCACAAGTGAATAGCATCCCGGTTAAGGCTGGGTCACAGCATTTATGAATGTACTATATGTCGTTTATGTACATCCAAAAGTTTTTCTTCTGTTATTATTATTGTTGTTTTTGGTTTTGTTGTTATTACCAACAACAAAATACAGAGGCCTAAGCACAGATATGAATGAGAGAACTGCTTGTTAGTAGCAACTTTATCATGCATCAAAGTTGCATCCCTGTAAATTGCAATTAAGTATTTCCATCAAAGTCAAAGGTGACTCAGCCACAAGATGGCAGCTGTGTGGAACAAATCAATGGAAAAAACACAACATGACTAAAACCACCAAATCCAAGACAGTGGCTGAACCGTGTAGCCTATCCACACAAAACACACTCATCAGACAGTTCTCATAGTCTCCATCCTCCTCAGAAATATTACCACCAGTATGTTCATTTAATTTTAACAGCCTTGGATTCAAGGCCCTGAAACTGTATCAAAACCATGGACAGAAAACTCAGAAAACATGTCTCAGTCTTTAATTTCACCTTTAAGAGGAAAGAGTTGTAAGGGCTTTGTTGTGTGATTGGAATGCATTTGAGTGTACTTGAGTGTTGTCTGGTAGAACAGACTTGAACAAAAACCTCCAAGACCTTTACCTTAACAATCACTGGTTATAAGATGATTAAAGATGGATGAATTGCAGGAAGGAATGTTTTCAGGGTGTTTGAACCTAACTGCCAATCACAAAAACCTTCTGGAGTGAGTCCTAACACACACTGATTAAGGCTAAGGCATCCTTAGACACTTTTTCCATTCATCAAACATTCCATATTGTCTCATTGTTGGTAGATACACAGTAGAAGGCACACATCTGATAAGGAAAGCTAGTGTAAGCAGTGTTTACACAAACATCCCTTATACTGTGTGCTCAGTTTCATTACTCCACATAATGCAGCTAATTGATGAGAATTTTTAAAATTAAGAATATAAGAAATAATCTCTGTAAAAAGAAACACAATTAATTAAGAAATAATCACCGTAAAATGCTGTGTGGCAGCCAAAAGATTGGAACTACCCAAAAAAAATGATGACAGGTTTCCTCTAGTTGTGTTGAAAATACTATTGCTTGTGACAGGCATTTTTGCATGAAATATATTAAATAGCAATATATTACATATGTTAATGTATTATATATAGCATGGGTGGACCCAGAACTGAATATAATGTCTTCACTTGCATACATACATAAATATATGATGACCATAGATGATGACCAGGATGTTGACCTAGAAATGTACATTTAACAAATGTAATTTAACAAATCTAATTTATTATGTATGTCAAGTTTCCTGCAAATCAGCTCAGTGCTATGTCGTTCCTTATTTTTTCTCCAGCTGTAAATGAAAAGAATAGCAGTTCTGGGTTATTCAGATCATTGTTAGTCTGATCATTGTGTGTATATAATTATAAACACTGTGTCAATGAGTGTCTCTGGTATGGAAAATAGGCTTTGCAGTGGAGAAATGGCCGTCACGGTATTGTGGTGCCATGGGGCAGGGCTCATAAGTGAAAGGTTGCTAGTTTGATTCCCAGCTGGGGCACTGCTGTTGTACCCTCAGCCGATGTACTTAACCCTCAACTGCCTCAGTAAATATCCAGCTGTATAATTAGTTAAAATTGTCTGCTAAATGACAATGATTTCATGTAATGCGGTTTTTCTGTGATGCAGAACAAGGGTTCCCATGTTTTTCGAGTTCATCACCAACCTAAGCTACTGTATTTCCTGTGACTCATTATAAGAGTGAACTGGAACATTCTTACCTAAAAGGTCACACTGTTTACTTTTACTATGGAAGCCTATCTGCATCTGCCTCAAAATCCAATTCACCTTAAAGTCTTTGTCTTATCATTAATGCACATGTTGGAACAGACCGCTGCCCTTTTGATATCATAGCATCGGTAATGCAACCTTTGGCTTTGGATGGCCTGGAATTGCCCATTGTATAGGGGCCTTATGAATTCACACGTTGTTCATAGGAACACCAAAACATTATTTGAAATAATCTCATGTAACAAATTCATATGGGAAATGCTACTGCCCAGAGGCAATGCAACCAAACACAGCTCCACCAAAGATATAACCACATTGTGCAAGCTAATTTTTTACTTATTCTGTATGGAACATATTACAAGAAAGGCTTATTTATTGTTATTACTGACAACATGAATAAAAGTAATACTTATGCACACACTGGTCAGAGGATAACTGTATAGAGTATTTATTTAGTTTATCTAATCATTAAAATCTGTACAGCTTTTGGTCAGTTTAAATTTATTCCCCTTTTAATTTCTTTTTGTCACTCACGTATCACTTTTATCAATAAAGTAGACATATCTCAACATGAAAAGGACTTGGGAGTGCTCACTTCTCCAACATTGTAACATTGCATTCTTCCAACATTTGATCAATGAATCCTAGATCCCATTCCTGTTCATGTACACTCAAAATACATGTCCCATTTAATTTATTTTTGCCTCCCACACATCAGTTATCACTGCAGTACTTAATACAAAGCCCCTCTTACCCCCACATCATCATAAACATTTCCACCTCAGCTATTAGCATGTGAAAAGCAAATCTGAATGTTACATTGATAGATAGCATTGGGGGACATTTCTTATTGAGGTAATTAAATAGGTTGAGGTAAATGAGTATGTCAGTGAATGCCGTATTGAACCAGAGCTGTGCAGTAAACGACCATTGATGAAAGAGCAAGCTCAACAGTGACTCATAGCACTGTTAGCAAGTCTAAAGCAAACAGGAAACAAAGAGGTTTATTAAAAATGAAATATGTCTTTCCACAGGATATCTCCAGACTCCAGCTAGCTTGGGTTGGAGCTATGTAAAATAATAAAGTGCCATATTTCTTAATACTGTTCTGGTGCAACAATTTACAAGCTCCAAAAATATTTGCATAGAGCGTGCAGTACTGGTTTTGTGATTATTCAAAGCCGGTGCTGTCTGTTATTGTTAAAATGCCATGTCCGTTTACTTTAGAAAAGCGCCCCCAGTGAGCAAGCCTTTTAAAATGTCAACCTCAACATCACTAACATGACATCTTATATTAAAGCAGTATAATTCACACTGCCATCACGGATCTCAGTCACGCTGTTTATTTTCCTAAATGAATATGCGGTTGTTCCATTGTATAAACATTCCGTGCTAAAAGAGTTTACTTGATACCACATTTCCCAACAGACTGTGGGAGATGCTGATGATTATCAATGATTACTTCAAGTTGCTATCCAGCACAATGCTAAAATGTGGATCTTACAAATAGTCTGGAGATCGCTGGTAATAGCAGAATGCATATGAGACAGCAGCGCCCTTATGGTTCCTTGATTATTATAACACACAATCAGTCGTGTTTTCCTGTCCTTCCCAGCACATAGGGGTTAAACGGTTTGGAGACGAGCTAAAGCTTATGGGGGAGGGGGCCGAGACTTTCACCCTTCAAAATATTTGCAAAGCACCTGATTATCATCTGGTAAAGCCAGCCTTATTTAGACTGGAATGTCACAGGGATCTGGATTCATACATCCACAACATTCAAACCTGATTACCGTTACTTTTGGCTCGGCGGACCCCTGTAGTCCTCGCAAGCTCACCTCAATTCGCCTCAAAGGACTTGGGCCCAAAACAGAATCTCATTTACCAAATGGATAAGGACAAATTACTGAGATGGTAATGCACAAGGAAGCTTCCAGTGCAGTGTATTTGCCTCCCTATATCACCGTGGCTGTATAGAAATTCAGTTATTTACTGCCAAGAACGGGTTACCAGCTATGATTTATTTCCTCTTTTGTCTGCTGGTGTCCAAAATGCTTGTATTTTACATAAACCTACGCAACTGTTGGAATGGATTTTTCCGTTCTAAATTCAATGTTAATGAGGGTCAATGCTATTTTAATGCCACTTAATGGACGCATTACTGTGCAAATAACACAAACATAACTGGATAAATTAAGTAAAAAAACATAGGTTTGTTGAGAGCAACTTCCACTGCTGTGACTGTCAAGCTGTATCTGGACATTTACTGCTAATTTTTCATTTGAGGAGAGCATTAGACTTCTTTCTTTCTACATGCTCAGACTTATTTCCACCAAGGCATTTGACTAATACCAGCTCAGTGAGCTGCATCATTTGAGGCAAAGGACCATCCAGCTGTAGACGTTAACCCCTTTGACGTGCCAAAGATCATAACTCTCAGCATATTATGCAGTTTGAAAGGGAAAGTAATACAAATTTCATTGCAAACTTCAATAAGGCTTGAGCAAAAAATCCATAGATTATTGTGCATGCTGTGTTTCACACAGGGGTGCCACTAGAAATTTTGGGCCCTATGAAAGACTATAATATTGGGCCCCCCAAAACTATATAATAATAATAATAGTGTTCTGTGAGGGCCCCCTGTCAGTGCTTGGCCCTTGGAATCGTCCTAACCCCCCCTTACGGCGCCCCTGGTTACACAGCTAAGGTGCAAATATTATACCCTTTTTCTTCAATATAAACAACACTACACATTAGTCAAAGAAAAGGCAAATGGCCTTGGGCCCGCAGGCATACATTCAAATGAAATGCACTGCGGGATCATACCTCCAATGCAAAGCAGTGTCCTATTGTGTTTCTGTTAAAACGCATATCAAGATATCAGGCCGTGAAGTCATTCCAATCAACCTTGCCCCAGTCTCGTTCCTTTTAAATAGGTTCACCGTCAGTATGCACAGCCATTAGCCCCTGAAACAGTTTTATTTTCTGAAAATAAACTCAAGGGGACAGGGGTGGCTACATGCAGGCTAATTTCGGTTTAATTTGATCTCTGATAGAAGTGAAACCCCACGACGGCATGACAAGTGTACATTAAAGCATTCATTTGCAGTGAATGGGATGTGACTCCCCCACCCCCCTTCTCTGAGTATTTTCTCTCTTTGTCTGTGCAGCATGTAGCTGGAATATGCTAACAGATGGATTGCTGGGGTCTAAATGATGACATGTTTATCCATTGAAGACAGGCCTCTCTCTGTATTTATGGTGCTGTTCCCATGGAGGCACAAGCTGCAATGCTGATAAAGGTGATTGCTGCTTTTAGCAGAACACACTTTGGGGGGGGCTGGACTTTTTTCTCCCCACACCATTTCCACAGTTACTTTCCAGGTGGTTTTGGGTGTAAACTCAGATCTCCAGCACTTTGACCAAAACACAAGACTGTTTGGGACGTTGCTTTGTGACTCATTACTTGTTAAGATTACTGAATCAAATAAATTGATAAACTCCCCTTATGAAAATCATACTTCAAACTTATGCTTCATTGATAATCTTCACACGGTGTCATACTACATATCCAATAGGCCCATTTGATTATTTTGCTGTCATTGTTGCCAGCTTGCTTTACGTGTCAAAGGTTTTGTCATTTTTTTGTTTAGGATCTTTACCTCCTTCATTAGACATAGGCTTCCCAGAATGAAATGATCATTTACTCCTATTTGACTGTCTTAATTAATCTATTAAAAACATTACGCTGTACATTGATATTTGCTTTTCTCCAGTAGCTGACAGCTCTGTTGCTCAGCTGTACAAATTTAATTGTCTGTGATCATCTCCTCATTCCTAAATTGGAAAGAACACTTGCTTTCTTTACTATCATCATAGTAATGAGCTGTGATATGCTTCGGAACCAGGGTGAGCAAACTGAAAGCTACTCAGCAGAGATTAGTTTCACTGAACTGCACTGCTCCCATTTGTGAAAACACAGCATCCTTTGAAACACAAAGTCTTCTTATTCCAAGCAACACACAGAAGGACAGAAAGACATCAAGTTGTTACAATTATATGTATGTAAAGTTGTAATATATAAAATCACATGTTTTCGGGGAATGTATATAGGTTTTTCTCGCAAGTCCATAAATAACCACAGTTGTTATAACTGCTATACCTCTGGAGCTGAGCATTGATTGGTTGTGCATAGATTGTATATTTTTTATGTATATTGAAGCTTTTCTACATCTCAGTCTGCACCTGGGTCAAATGCCATCATACCTTTGGTTTTCATATCTGTCAAATAGACTACTGCTATGTTGCCTCAAATTTGATTTGTACTCCGTATGAAATCAGGGTGCCAATAACAATGCCTTGCTGTAGCCCAATTTAGAAGGTGGTTGCAGCTGTAATGTTTGACGTTGGAGTATATCTGTATATGTATATTTCATTGTTATTGACATTCAGGGAGGTATTGATGTGGAACAAGAAAAAAAAAATCTGTTTTACTATAATTTCAGCTCTGCATCATAGTTCTCCTCTACTAATAAGTACATTCCTCTTTTCACGGTTTTTGGTTTAATGACCTAGCTAACACCACACAGAAAAGTTGTAGTTTAAACCTAACTTGACTTTCTGAAACTCAACCTTAACAATGAGGTTAGAAACCTAAAGATGAACAGACTGGCTCCAGAGTGGTTCAGTCAGCTGAGGTGCTTGCTCCAAGTGCAGGCAGAGCCCCACAACCTGGGTTTTCTTTTCTCAGCAATGACAGAAATTACACCCAGAGAGATGGTCGTTACCTTCACCACATGTCGCCAGATGTCTCACAAACATATTTTCTAGTAATAGGGAGGTATTTATTTATATTTGTATGTATGACCACTTTACATAATCGGAGCTGAGACAACAGCCAGATGGTTGAGGGTATTCATACAATCAACACTAAAATATTTCCCACACTTTTCAGAAATTAGTATATATAGGGTTAACAGCAAATTGGTAAATAGGCTACATCACTCTGGGGCAAAATTGGTATTTGGAGGTGGCAGTGATTAGAGAAATGTGAATTATATGTTTTTCAAGAACTAGTTTGACCTTTATCACTAGAGCAAGACATGCTTCATTGTGTCAGAAGCAAAACACAGACAGATTAACACAGCCTTCCCACCGTCCCTTACTTCAAAATCAATGAACATTACCTTTTAACTGATGTTTCTGGCCTGTTTCGAAGTCTAACATGAAGTACTTCTTGAACTTACTTACCGGTGTGAGGTGAAAAGGTTACAACAACTGCCAGATTGCATTGTTTTGATGAAATAAACGGAATAGATTTATTGTGTCTTAAACTGTGTAGTTTAAAAGGATTTGTGAAAACCATTATGTAAAGAAATCAGTATTTTTCTGTGGCAAGGTTGTCTAGGATTGTGGTTTAAAGTTATATTGATGTAGGTGTAGAATTGGTTAATGGTACAGAAACTCTAAAATGAAAATTACTTTCATTTTGTTTCATAATCCTAAAATTGCATATCCTAAACTCTTCTGGTACTCATGGCTAATTCTGTGGGAGGTGGGGTAAACTTTGACGTGACCCTCATTTTTTTCTGGGACATACATTCGAAATTTGAAAGACAAAGCTTCTCATTTTGTAATTCGGTTTATGATGTGGTCACTTCAGTATTTTTTTGCTATTGTATGCCTACCTAGACATCATTGAAGATTTTTAGATTTTCAAAAGATGCAGTTTTGGTGTCATATTTATGAAGGCCTGCTCAGATAGCTTGGGATCTTTGTTTTCTGGGTAGCCTAATGTTGGCCCAGAAAAGCCAGCTTTTGAAGACATTAAGGGTTTTGTCACAGTGGAATATGATGGAAAATTATGGCTTGGCAGTGTGCTGGAGGTTTTCAGCCTTCCTGCTGGACCAGCCCATTCATTCTCTTGTCCAAGAGCTCATGATATTCTTGCAAACCAAGTCTTGACAGATGCAAACCCTTTGGGCTTTTGGGAAGAAATTACCACATTTGAAGAAAGTTTCTTTCATATTCTTCCCAGGTTTAAGAAATAAATCATAGATTATGAAGATGAACTGGAGACAAGGGAGTTCAGTATTCAGTATCAGGCCACGAGGACCTCCAATTCCCTGTAGATGAGTCCTGATATATACAGAAAGGGATGTGATTTGGTATTGCTCAAAGTGTAGGTCTGCTAAACCAGGTGGTGGTAGCCATTGTTAGGATAATGTAATTCAGGACTTCCTATTTCTCCTGAGAGTATATGTTACGACACCCTTTTGATCTGGACTGTGGAATGTCTATACCACAATATATGACTCTAAGAAGGGTATGATAGCCTCAGCAGAATATTCCTTTTGAGTAGATATATTCAATCAAATCATGACAAAGGCAGGTTGGTCCAGTGATCAAGATGTGCCGTGATACATTGAATCAGGGTAGTGAAATTTGATTCATAGAGATTAGGGAGTGATAGGGTAATGCAGACACCTTGATAGGCAAAACCATAAGGTGGAAAGGGAAAGTGTCGAAGGAGAGCCACGTGAGAGAATGATCTGTTGGTCTTGCTTCATTTTCTACTCTTAAAATGAGTTATTTGAACAACTCCAGCTGTAGTAAATAAGATTCACAAAACGTTTAACTGAAAAATTGCATATAAGATTTCTTATAATGTTTTCTATATAGGAGTTTATATTTCTTGTATAGCTGGCGTTGTTCCAGATTGCCTCCTGTATTTGCTATTTTGTCCTGTTAATTGTGGGTTTTCAGGTGTCCTTGGTGGACCGTAGTCTATAGTCTACACGAGCTACAGGTTGTACTCCAAATGCATTTGTTGGAAGCCTTCAGACTTCGGTAATGTATTCATGATGAGTCATTAAGAATGCAGAAAACGATCTGCAGTACATGGTAAATACTTTCCGTTCAAAAGAAAAACGCCTGTTCTGTGAATTTCTTTTTTTTCTGTAAAAATGAGAAAATTGACTCGCCTTTGAAGTCTGTTTCCTGGTTGGAGTGTCTCCATTGCAGTGTTTCCAAATTTCATGCCATCTGTAAAAATGTGATACCTCTCTTCAGTACAATGAACTGGAAATGGATGGAGTGCTTCATATAATCCCTGATTCCTTCCAACTCTCTCACTTTACATCATGCAAATTTGGTGCTGTTTAAAGGGAATCCTGCTTCTACCATATGCCAGAGCAGAGTAGGAACAACAATCTATTATGCATGCATTGCACCAAGCTTATGGTAATAAGGTATTAAATTAGTGTTGGACATTACTACTCCTCATCTGTGCACAAGAGATTTTTTAAAGTAAAAGCAAATAGATTCAATCACAGAGATTGGGTTTGGTCCATGTCTTGGGAAAGGTTGGGCTTTTTACATTACTGTCCGTATTCTTATGCAATATATTTTCAGATCTGCGAACACAGTTTTGGGTGTGGAACCAATTACTTCAGTTTGTTCTGTTAAATTGATCCTCACTTTAAGTATTTGTACAAAATCACAATGTTCCAATTATCACCAAATGAAAAAAGTGTCCTCCCGTAACAATGCCTGGTTGGAATCCAATTTAGTCTCGCAAATCGTAAATTATTTTGTCCTGTTCTTCATTTTGTGCCTTATATTGCATTTATTTTGTGCCAGCCACAGTCAATATATTTTTAGAAGTCGTCCGTATCACTGAGATGTTTCATGTCCTGTTTGTAATAACTGAGGTATGATCTGCAAGCGGCCTCATTGATTAAACATGGTCCTGTCATGGTTGCCATGGATGATTGAGATTTTAATTAAAATCATAAATATGTCTGAAACAGGACAAGGATCGACTCCCGAGCTGACTCCTTCATCGCGCTTGCGTGGGTACTTCACCCTGACTGCAGCTTACTGTGCAAAATCCGCTGTGTTGTAAACACATTCCATTCCATGGGTACACACATTTGTATTGATTGCAGCAAATTGATGGAGCTGGAGAAACATATTCGATTTTGCTTTGGCACAAAAGAAAGGCATAGACATACAACCTTGAGAGGAGGCATACACATTAATATGCAATGATAATGGAGAACTCTGCCGAGTGTGAAAATGGCTGCCTATTAATGGACCTGTCTTTGCAGTTTTAGTCGTTATGCATCTGTAGTTAAGAGTAAAAACATATACAGTAACATATACAGTAACAGTATATTCAAGTGCAACACTAGATTTAGTTATTTACAACTGTTTCTTCAATGTACAGCTGAGACAAACACAATTGGCTCAGTAAATTCACATGTGGTGTTTAGAGGTAAAAGTGCTGTAAAAGGGGAAGCTGACTAAAACCACTGTTCATTTGTTTGGCTTGTTTTGATGACGCACGGAGAAACTATTGCAAAATTGTTCTTATAATTTGCATATTTTTTGTTATGATCTTCCATGAAAAATTAGTTGCTTCTGAAATGCAGTACAGAAAACTGTTACCCGTGTCATATGCAAGTTGTTCATGGCCATATGAGTTTGTATCTTGTAACATGTAAATAGCAGATTACAAATATAGAGACTAGACCCTGAGCGTTTCAAAACTATAAAAAATGTGTGATTTATTGTAACAGTAGTTTGTACTTCCTTGACCTTTTTTGAGGAGGGTCTCCATGAAATGGTTAACGGTACAGCTACAATGCTATCAACAAGAATTCCAATTCAAGGGCTAGGAACCATGCTAAATGGCAATTTGAAACAAAAGGAAATCCTTAAACACACCCAGTGAGAGATTATATGCAAGCAACGGCGTTTGTTGATGTTTGAGTGCACATTTCCTGAACAGGCTATGGTGAATGCGGAAACATGATTTTTTTTTATTTGACACCCTCTCTTCCCAACCACACACACACACACATACACACACAGGCATACACACACACATGTTTTACACAGTTTTAGCCCCTGTGGCTGTGCCTTTTTCTGAAATAAAACCTCTTAATCCAGGAGGTTTCAGTACCAAGTCCACTTGGCCCTGAGGACTAAACAGAAAGAGATAGAGAATGAAACCTGGAGATTTACAGAAAACAGAAGAGACTGGTCCAGAACAGGGGCTTCCCAGCTTTCTAAAGCTTGCCTCATCCTTAACTGCAGGATGTTTCAGAGTGCACCATTATCTTCTCTCAGTTCCAAAAGGTGTGAGAAACCAAATGGCATTTCCTTATTGGTCCTTGGCTGAGGTCTCTCACAGGGCCAGTGATCCAATAATGTGTAAAAAAAGTTGTTTTAGCGCTCTGAGGTCTTCACTGCATTCGGATATGCCCATTTATATCTGTTTTTTTATTCTTCCTCAGAAACCTTTGATATGTTGAGAGAGCAATGTGGTCCATGTATTATTCAATGTTGCATAAAGCATATTAGTGCTGGGCTTTGTAATCTATTATTAAAGAATGAAGCATTAAACATAACACATAATCAGGGTGCTATTTGTAAAATTAACAGAAGGGGGAATTACATTTTTATATCAGAGTATAATCCCCAGGAATTATTTGGAAAACAGAACAGTCATCTTCAGCCTGCTTATGAGTGTGAAACATGTTGCATATTGACTGGAATCAATAGATTGCTTACATATCTCACCATTTTATGTGGTAATGCCTTACTTGGGGGTTTATTTCCCTATGCTGTCAACATCATTTTGTGGAGCAGTTTCTGCTACAAGACACATGCAGCCATTATCTCTGACCACTGTTTCTACCCCCCTCTCACCATGCCTCTTTCTACTGTCTACTACTCTTTCTGCTCCCTGTCGAACCGTGTGAATTTAATTTTCAATTATCCAAGATACAGTATTGAATGTAAAAACATTGGCTTCATGTCCACCCCACACAGTACATTTATTCAGATCACGATGCTCCACTGAATATTACTGAAGAGTTCCAAAATGAGTAAGTAGCTTCTAAACTCGTTTTCTTTTGTTTCCTCCCTCTTTCTACCTTTCTCCTCCATTATATTTGCTATGACACATCGTCTGGGTGGTGAGTCAACCTTGATGATCCACCTCTGAGAAAGAGAAAGAATAATCACTTTCTTTGAAATAATAGGACTCTGCTATCTTTGTCTGAAGAAGTGGTATGAAGTGAAGAAAAGCTTTCTAACTATTAATATGACATCAAATCATGATATCATTAACAATGAGAAAACACAAGAGCAAGACAAGGTGGTAACATGACAGTGCCATCTTCAGGTATAAGACAAACATGAATAAGTCGTTCAGTTGCCTACCAAAGCCAGTTCTAAACTGTCTTTTCGAGGTGTGCCTGGATCTGATTTGAGGAAATTGCAAAATCTTTGAATTACATGTTTATAAAAAATTCACTGCAAGTTAAATATGACACAATGAAATGGGAGGAAAACAGAGGAAACTGCAGGAGTGTTTAGTTGTGTTTGTTTTTACCTCACTGGGCTGGTAGATGTTGAATTACGAGGCTGGTAGCTGGGCTGAGAAGACTTGGAGTCTTAGACAGACTACCTGTTGCCTGTAGGACCAGCGTAAAGGTTACTGTGAGAGTGAGAGGAGACACAGAGGTGCACAGATGCAGAGACGCTGCCGCACAGTGAATTCAGGCTAGCTTTCCGGTTTATGCCCACGACGTCTGGAGCTGCTAAGCCCATGTGTGGTTCATTCTCTTTAAATGTAATTATCAATCAGTCACTTCACACACAATTCAACAAGATTAAACTACTGGATAAAACCCTCCTATTTTTTGCTTCAGATGTAATAGCTCCCATTATGTGTTCATACGGCACATATACTTTTTACTGTAAGGACCCTATACTACATGAGAAATTACGGTTTCACAAAATTTTAGCATGATGTACTTTGTTGAAAATAGTAATATCTAGAGAAAGACAAAAAAAAAACTATTCAAATGCATATTACTTTGCCCTTTTTGGTTAAAGTGATCAGCTAAAATCTTGACTGTAACATCAACAACAGCTTATTTTTGTGAACATAAAGCAGCACAGACATATGGCTTAATCTTTGCTAAAGTTCTCCTTTGTGAAATCCCCCTAGCTAAATTCAGAAGAGTGGCCAAATCGATCACAGTGCATTTTCATCCTTGCAATTTTCCGGCGAGGAAATGTGGTATAATGTGAGCTAACAGCATGAAAAATCAATGCTGTGCCACGAAATAACTGAGAAGTTCCATGTCAGTATGGAGGTTGCAGAAGGGAAGTTTAGGAGATAAATATAGCATGAATTGAGATGCCATTCTTTTTCATTTTGTGGGAATACAGTATTCACTGGGCAACAGGACTGTTTTTAGTGGCATGTGGCTTAGAATACTCCCTCAAATAAAATAACACATGGGAGCCTAACCATTTCTAAACAATTTATGATCTGGCCAAACCAGCATTTAGCTTGCATTTTTAGCCACTAGCAAAAAGAGAAACTAAATATATTCAAAGTATAATGTGAAAATCTAAATATTTAGCTTTTATTGCATTGCTTCTGAATTTATGCATATTCTGAGCTGAAGCTCATCACCCTGTGTATCATTTTTTTCAGCCCTCTCATTTTATCTATAATGACTCATATAACTCTCAAGCAAAACTGGCCTCACTAAACCACTTACACTCAGTTACAGTCTCATATGTCTGACATTGGGAATTATTAGTGAGGGTTTACGATGACACTGCGTGTTAAAAACACAATATGTAAAATTTACTGTAAACATAAATATTTAAATGTTATCTCAGTAAGGGTAAGGAGATTCTACATGTTTCTTTCATTTTTTTTTCCCCGGAAGTAATGCATTTCCTTAGCAGAAACCATGTTTACCGTCAATCTAGTTTTGCATGTTTTTAGTGCAGTGGTTGCTGCTAAGTTCTATTTGCTAATAAACACAACAGGAAGAACACGGTTGACCACAGTAAAGTAACTGTGAGTCAGAGGCTCCCTTGAAGATGTAATTTTAGCAGTTTTTATTTCAGCATCTTGCCATTCATGAAGGTGAAAAGCAGCCTCTGCAAGAGATGAAATGGTCAGCTTGATTCTCAGATTATCAGTTAAATTGTGCTCTACATATCATGATTTCTTTTAAGAGAGTTGCACTGTAATGCATATCAGAGTATATTATACACAATGTCAAAATTGGCAAAAAAAACAAACAGTGGTAACTGGTGCAGATTTTGTCGACCTGACACTGTGCTGCGCCGTTTGGTCCCTCAAATTCGCAATGCATGTTGCTTAAAAAAAGAATTCAGAATGATTACATTTCTTAACTGGCTGCAAGGCTTTCAAGTTTCTCAAAGGTTTATTCTGCACCCTCTGACATTTAAGTGTTGACACCCACCTGGGCCAAAGATAGCATCTAACCCTTTATTTTCCTCTACCTCACGTCTGGGACTTCCTCTGACCTTGTCTTTAATGCTTTGTACGTGGCCTTGTGGTTGTTTGAGTTCCGTTAAGCAACAACAGTCAGTCACTGCTACAATAATTCAAGAAAGTTCTACTCTGGCCTCAGCAACCCCTTGTGAAATACACCTGTTCACATCTCAGAAACACAGTAGTCATTAATGCAGAGAAAAACATCTGCAGTCACACAAGAAATCCCAGCAAAGCAAGCAGACTTCATTTACAGGGGGACATATCCAGGGTATTTAAATTTTGAGACAGCAACACTGAACACTGAAGTGCTGTGTAACCTCATAGTTCACATTGACCATAAATAAAGTTTGAGTTTGGAGCAGGATATGATCCACTAATCACAACAGCAGACTATCACAGAGTTACTGCTCCAATCTGCTTCATTATGTTAACTGTACAGCTAGCACTCATCAGAAAGGTAGCATCTCTACAATCTTTGGTATGACTCATCCCAGACAGAAAGTTCCAGGTCAGAAGATTAAGACCAACTGTAGTCTTGTTTTTAGACATTCATTTGCAAGTTCAACCTGGAGAAGTTTTCAAAGTTTCTAAATTAGATGCAATGCTCAAATATACTAAAACAGTACCAAAAAGCACATCTTGAGTTGGTATATGATACTGGATAATTACTTCAATCAGGAGAGCTAATGAATTCAGAAAGCACAACTTTATTGTACATTTATATGAAACATGTGCAGATGTTGTGATAGTAAATCTTAGTCACTCTCCCTTTCAGGGTGTTTCCCATCCAGATGGAGATGCACAAACATCTCCCACACCTGACCGGCAGGGGACACAGCAGCTGCTACTTTCCGAAACGTGTAATCACTACTTCTCTCATAACGCGTAAGGCAGGGCACCCACTGTTTCCTGAACGTTTTCCCCTAGAATATCCTGATTAACACCAACGGTTAGGGTTAAGAAGGTTAGGGAATTTGACAGCCGAGGGGTTGGCGTGTTTTAGAATGACAGAGTAAGTAAGTCCCCCACTGTCATTTATCAGCCCTGTTGGCGGAGGAGAGAGCAGTAGCTTAATCAGATTGATATCACTACCTGCAGTGATGTGTGGTTCCAGGCTTGGAGGCGTGTTGGTGGTATTATGCTGAAGACACAGCAGGAGAAATGGATGACACACTGGTCCCTGACACCATGTTACGGAGAAGGATGACATCAGCAGCTGAGGGACACTGGCTATCCACTGAGGCTAGGTGCTCCTCATTAACTACAGTGGTGTTACATTACATTTCATTGTTGTCACTTAGCAGACGCTCTTATCCAGAGCAACTTACATTTCTTTACAGTTCTTATATGTTATCTCCAGAGTTGGAAAACCCCGGCTTCAGAAAGTAAAAGTCCTACCATGTATTTGTTCTAGCCATTCACTAAACTAGGTGATTTCACTAATTAGCTCGTCTACCTGGCTGAAGAGTTGTGCTAATTAAATTCAGCTGGTGTAGTGCATGGGTGGAACAAATATGTGGCAGGACTTTTACTTTCTGAAGCCAGGGTTTTCCATCTCTGGTTATCTGTTTATACTGCTTAATATTTATGGAGGCAGTTCTGGGTCAAGTACCTTGTCCAAGGGTACAGCAGCAGTGCCCCAGCATTGAATTGAACCAGCAACCTTTCAGTTACAAGCCCTGCTCCTTACCACTATGCTACGCTGCCAACATGGAAGGTTTGACATTAGGCTGCTCAAAGTTCTTTGCCAGGGCTGATGATGAGGCAGAAGCAAACGTAGGAGCAAAGGGGCAACATAATAACAGCTGCTCTTTTTTTTTCAACCTTCAGTATCTGAAAACATCTGGAACAAATCTTTGTGGGAAATTCTGGGCGAAACAGGAACACACACCTCGAAAGGAAAGTCCAATGGCTTGCGTGGAAGTCAGAAATAGGAGCCGTTTCAGCGATGCACAGAGCTCAAAGCAGCAGTAGGCAATTTCTAAAGCCTAAATAATGAGGGTAATGTTTCCACAAACATGCCATCCTAGCTGAAAGCAGCACCCAGCAAACAATTCATGCTGTTACACAAAATAAAGGCACTTGACCACAAAAAAGCAAATTAACATTCAAATTGAAATGATTTCAGTAGCTATTCCATGGCATAAATGGATGGCATGTTTTTTTTTCCATTTCCCTGGATAAGGGTATCTGCTAAGGCAGCGTTCACATACTGTAAATTTAGGAAACTGCATTATACTATCAGTTAAAATCCCCCTCATTCAAAAAGATGCCTTATGCCGTAACAGGCAGCAGGTTGGGGAAGAAAAACCAGCCGAATCTGTTTTTTTATATTGCATCAAATATCAACGAACATGCTGAAAAGCCTTACACGTTTCAACTTTGTTAGACATCATGTGTTTGTCCTCACCAGGATGCATGTGATTTTCACCTTTGGGTTCACCGCTTACAGGCTGCTTTTGTGTATACGGCATCTGATAGCAGATGCACACTACCATGCTCCTGGGGTGTCAGAGAACCCTTCTGGTGTTAGTTCCACGGGAACCCCTAACCATGTAATTGGATCCATAATTAAGGTGATCGTGTGCTCAATATTTTACCAGTTAAAGTGACCTGGATGGTACACGGCTGTAGCAGTCCAGTGGCAGGACTGCCTTCCTCTGCTTTATAGCATTAGTAACCAGAGTATATTAGGGAATCTGTTTTCCACCACTAAGTCTCTGAATAGATAGTCCAGTCACTCACTACCTTAGTCTGGAGTTTAATACAGCCATCATTCCCACACAGATTTAATGATGCCAATGAGTGAAATCATTAGTATTATATACAATATTCCACAGCATCAAGCAGCTACCAACCTTGACTAATTTTTATTTGCATCCAGCAAAGCTGGGATCCCTGGGGGACGTAAGTGGCTTTACTTCACATCTGACTATGCTAATTACTTTTTTGCATGATTAATTGCCCCAATTAGATTTAGCAGAGGAAGAAAATGATTCTTGGCAAGGTGTAAGCATTAATTAGTCGGTGAATACATGGAAACATCATTAATGCTAGGTTTTAATCTGTGCAAATACAAAGGAATTAGAAGTAATGACAATTATTATTTTCCTTGTAATGTATTTTTCTGTGTGCACCAGTGGAAATAACAAGGGTCAATCATAACATTAGGGTTGTCTCTCCCCCCCTTCCCTCTCTACCCCTTCCAAAAACACTATTGTTTTATCCGTTATGAAATGGAACAGCAATAACATAAACATTTCCCCTCAGATTAATGATTTTGTCCAAACAGGATACTTGGTGTGTTCATGCTGATGTATCCTGTGAGAGGCCTATGAGAGTGATGTCACAATGCAAAGCAGCAGCAGCAGTGGACCGGGTTGCAGAAGCAGGTAAATGTTGAAGGTGAAGACAAACCGAGGAAATATCAGTATGAAGCAGTGTTCATTCGGCCATCTTTGATCATTTTCAGCCATTCACTTTCAGTGTAATCGTCATGTTATGCTTTAATGAGAGCACAGTGAAATAATCACAGCATTTGTTCGAGGATGAGTTTGGATCACTGGTGCAACTACCGTACTGCTACCACTGAGGCTGGATATTTTATTGGGTGAGTTTCCTCCGCTCTGGTATAATTTCTCCCACCAAAAAAAAACCACCACCCCCCCAAAACTACCCAACTACATGTTCCATTTCATTCCATGTACTGGAATTTTTTTGGGTAGATCTGAAATAAGAAAACAGATTAAAACTTTAATAAATATCAATATTTAAAATGAATGAACAAATCAAACAAGCAAGTAAATAAATATGTCAATAAAGCCATATTGCTGTGCATTCAAGGCTGATGTGGAGATTAACAGACGTTGCAGAGAGACTTGAATCCAGTTCCCATTCACTGTTTACGCATTAGGAAAGGGGAATGGTATGTGCAGTTATTGGTTGATTTTATAACATTGTGAAAGGACACTGAGCAGCTTGTTCCTTGCATTTCCGCATCCACGCCTCCTAAACTGTGATGTGAGGAACTACACAGAGTTTTACATTTTTGGTGAAGCTACTATCTAAGGAATTCTTCATGACAAATAAAAAAATGTTGCTCATTGGCTAATTTGGTATGTGACAAGTGAAGTCAGTCAGTGAGACAGAGGAAGACACTTCATCATTCAGCTGCTGTATTGATCAGCTGGCTACCTTTGGATTAAATAGCTCTCTGGTCTCCTGTCACTCCAGACTGACATTTTATATTACACATCTTCTGCTGGTCCCTTTCATTCTTTTCATATTCGGAATTAACATTTCTTTTTCTTTCCAAACGCTGAACATTATCAAAATAGATAATAGGCCTTTCCATTTTATGTTCAGACGAAGTTTGAAAATAACTGCGCCTCTGCTCTGTAAACTGCAACAACTGTGGCTCCCTATCTGTGTGATTAGGTGGCTTGTAACATGACAACTAAGCACTAAAGAAGAAAACATTTCAGCGGCGGAGAAGCGCATTTGAATTAAGATAACCACTTAGGATAAAGAGGAGCAGCAGAAAATCTCAGTTGAGACTCCTTTTCTCCACAAAAGTTTGAAAGTTATGTTTTTTTGTGCAGTGATGCAGTACAATCACATGAAGCAGAGAATATATATTTCTTTTAAAAAGAAATAATGAAAAAGTAGTTATGATTGCTTGAGTTCCATGATGTTTCAAGAAGTAGTTCCAGCTACAAATATTGACCTTCCTCTTCCTTAAGGATTATTGTTTGCCCAGTTTACATCACTATATCACACAGTAAAGAGGCAGAACCAGATATTGCCACCTTAGTCACACATGAGGTGGAGCAACAGGATAGTGGTCTCTGCAATATACAGCAGAGTAATATCAGACTATATTTAGAAGGTAAACATTGTCACTTTAATTGCAACAGCATAAATATTTGATATTCAGTAAATTAGATCTGTAGCTAAAAACATTTCTGTAAATGGAATTTTATCGGTAACTCAGTGCCATTAGCAGCTAAAGGCAGGGCCGCCTCGGGGCCTGTAATTAACTCCAGTCGAGCGGAACTAAACATTTTTGACATTTTTCCTAGTCCGGAATTAACTGTCACAGCGGAGAGAGAGAGTAACCATCTTGTCACATTGCGTTTGCGTAAGAATTGCAGAATGCTCTGTGTTCTGCTTCTGAAAGTCAGAGTTCCATACCGGCGAGCCTTCCTCATGAGAGACATGTATGAAAGTATGTAGGAAAGTATGATAAAAGCTAGACCTTTGTGTCTTTGTAGCAGGTGTGTGTGTGGGAAGGAGGGGGTGTAACATTTGCCTGACTCGAATGATCCACCAAAACAGGCAAAATGGCAAGCCAATGGTGTCCCAACCTGGAGGACTACCTTAGAAAAGTGCAACATCAAAACAACACCAATACCTGCTGAGTACACCCCAAGGCCTTCAGAACCACAGGGAGCTGCCTCTCTCAAAGTTCTCAAACACTCAAACCAAGAGCCTACACTTATACAGCAATTCATAACTCATCAAATCTATCTTAGGTTCCCAAATAGTTCTGTGGTTAAAGGAACTTGCTTTGAGTGCGCAGTGAGTTGTAAGGCCTGGGTTCAATCCTAGCTGTGTCATCAACTGACACTGACCCACAGCAGTGGAACAAACTGACTTCATTCTGCAGAGGGGAAAAGTGGGTATGTGGACTGTTTTTGCTCGTCTGGGTTGCTTGGATGACATCAGTGAGGCCACGCCCATCATCCAGTTGGTGCTTAGCTCACTGTTGTGCCCTGGGAAACTTGCGGGTATGAAAAATAGCAGCAGTGAGTGGACTGGACTGGAAGACTGAATTTGCTGAAGCCCCAGCAGTGATTGTCATGGTGAGACAAACAGCCAGTCTAGAAGGTATCCTGGGTGATGGGGGAAAAAAGTTTTATAGACTTAGCCTGCATAAAAAATAAGCTCAACCTCAATCAAGTCAAGTCAAGTCACTTTTATTTATATAGCACATTTAAAAACAACAGGTTTATCAATCCGTTATAGCATATTTTATCAATCAAGACTGTCACAAAGAGTAACATAGTGCATTTTCCAGAGAAACATTTTTCAAAAAAAACAGAAAACGCAGGCTAATTGGGAAAAAAATGGAAAACTGTTCCCTGACCCATGGAAAAGGTGGTCGAGAGACTCCCACAGAATAATGATAGAAAAGACAATATTGGTGTAACACAAGGCATCAGTTCATCTCAACACTCAACATCTCATCTCAACAGAATAGTTCCATTCTATCGCCAGTGAGGTGGACAGGGGATGGAAATATTGGCCTCAGGCAGGGTATGAGTGGGGACCCTCCTTCTGAGAGTGGATGGTCTCATCAGAATCAGGTGTGTGACTCATGAAATGGTCTCAGAGCTTGCAATTCATTGTATTAGCTGATCTTTACCCTATGCTTTTTTAGCATTTTCTCCTTGTTCACACTAGTTGCAGTGAAGGTGATGGTTGATTTGTAAGCGGTCAGCTCTGTTTCTGATGTTACATCAACCACATCCATGGTGTTTTGCAAGTGGTCAAAGTTGTCATTACCCAACTGTCAGCGGGTCCATTCATTCAACATAAAGGGACCTTGCGATGCTAAAACTTTGTCTGCAGTAACTTGTGGTTTGAACCATTTTGCTCGTGGTCCAGACCAATTAGTTGATGATTCAGACCCTTAGATAGCTAAGTAATGCAGCTAAGCTCTGATTGGTCAGCACATGTTCACACCCTTGCCACTCCTAGAACTCATTAAACACCCTGTGTCTTCCTCATGCTTGGATGTTGCAAACAACATGCACCCCTGTACGCATGCAGCATGCAGGACGTTAGCCTGGCTGTTCATATGCAGAGAGCATCATGGAGGAAGTGTGAGGAGCTGGAAGCCTTGGCTGCTTGCTCCGCCATGCTGCTGTCCCTGTGTACTGTATAATCACAGGCCAGCTGTTGTCAATGCCCGTTTATTTAGTCTGGTTTGCCCCACTTTGCCAGTAACATATTTCATGTCAAGTTGCAGGATTCCAGAGGCATCTGTGGAATGAGAAGGCATGCAGTCCATTAGTGTTTCTCCAGTGCATCACCCAGAAATCGCCAATGAACTACTCCCAAATGCACTGCAGCATTTGTTGCAACTTGCTGGAGAATTTGCAGAATTCATATAAAGCTCAATCAGAAAAATCCCCCAAAATACTAGAAATTATTTTTCTTAGCAAGCAGTTGTAGTGCCATCCCATCCCCCAAAGATAAAATTTTTACTGAGGACTTATGCAAACAAAGGCAAACAATGATGGCAATTTCTTCTATCATTTTGATTTCTCTTGATCTTTTCAGCTGAAATATATCTCCGTATTGGAAAAAATACTCATAGCAAGTAAGAAGACATAATGCTCTGCGTAGATCTTCATGACATTTTGGCCCATTAAATATGCTCTGTCATATCACATTTATATTCTACTTAATTCAGTCTCTTCTTCATGTTTCACAAAGAAATGAAACTGACATTTACTCTGGAAATTGCCCACTGCAGCTGGGAGGTTTACCAATAATTTTACAATGCATAATACAAAATACATTTAAATTACAATTTTCATATTCGTACATATTGTGGCATCTTGGGCTGATATTCTTGTGTGTGTATGTGGTGGTGGTAGTTTTTCCCATGAGCCTTTGTACATGTGGTGAATTGTGATGTTAAGTGTTAAGGTTGTAGACATTTGTATTGACTACCTTTTGTTTTTTTTTTGTCCTTATTCCCCATTATCATTATTCCTTTGTCATTCCTATGTGGTTGTGTGTGTTTAAAATGAATGTAATGGCGTGGCATTATTTATGGGTTCAGTCTTAGTTAGCATATTAAAATAGTTTTGAGACTAGTAGAACAGGTTTTTCTAATAGTTTGAACTGCAGTACATGGTATTTATTGTGCAATAATCAGTATGCTATATTGGAGATGATGCTACTTTTACAGTCAAACTGTCTATATATAAATATTCATTTAATATTTGCTATTTGCATATAGCAGCAGACCCCCGGCATTTGACGTATGCAGGTGTATTTCAGGTCACATAAATTTAACTGTTAGAAACTTCGGACTAAAAGCATGTATTTTTGTTTTTGTATGTCTAGCTGAAAATAACGTAATACTGTCCTAATGTCACAACACACATGCTTTTTTATTTCAAAGGGATTACAAATCTACTTACCTTTCAAAAAAATATCTAATGGAGAAAAATAAACGACAGTCTGCCATTCAAATGCATTCCTTCCTTTCTCAAAAAACGATACGCTAGGTTATATCCTTCCAATTTATTGTCGAAAATCTTAACCCACACATACAATGACAATGGGTACACTGCATCAGCGAGATCCAACGCCACAGCTGGGTGGACACTGACGTTAGACAGGATTCATTATACAGACACTCTGAGGGGGTTTTTCTGCCTAGCTCCTCTGCCATCTGGATCAAGCAGAAGGCTCACCTTTGATTGGTTTAGCTCAGAGGGAGAAAAATGAGCCGGGGTATAAGATCGGAAAGGTGCAACTGCTGTAAATCAAACAATACAGAACTGGACCAGAAACCATCATGCTTGTTTATTATTTTTTATATTTATTTATTTATTTATTTTATTGTATAGCGTTTTGTGCAGTGCACCAAAGGGAAAGACAAAATGCTGCAGTGAAGTATGCTGCCACAATGGGCTCTCTCTCACTGAAAAAAACACAATGTTCTGAACGACTATGAAGAAAATTCTGGATCCAAGCTTTAATAAAAGAAATCTTGTGTTGTTGTTTTTCATTTCAACAACACTTTTATTTTTGATAGTATGATTGCATTTTCCTTGTATTGCAGTGTAAGGAGCAGGCATAAAGGGGCACCACAGTGCTCAGTTTTAGATAAATACTCACTGCCGTGTTTCATGGAAGCGGTCACTTGATGATTTGAGCAGTGTTTAATGCTCCTCTACAAGGAAAACGTAGGCTGTAACATCAGCATCTTGTCAGTGCTTTACATGATTCAGCTTGCAAGCTGTGCATGGAACAAGTTCATCGGGGATATGACTGACACTTACTGAAAAAAGTGGCAAACCAGCTGTACATGTTTATGATTAAATTTGATATGAAGCATCAACCAGATCCTACTCCCTTTGTCGAATCAGTTTTGGAATCACTATCTGTATGCTAGGCTTGTCTCGCCATGTCAACCTCTGCAGTCACATAGGAGCAAGGAGATGAGAATCCCACTACTAACAGCCAAGCACCACCAAGTCAAAGTGCACCATCATGGAGCGGGTGCCCATTGGAGGATAGGCAGCATTCCACTGACATCATCCGAGCGTCTGACCACTCACCAGGTGCCTGAGAGCAGCGGGATAAGGAAGCCCCGGCCGACCCTTCCACCCTAAGTCCGAGTGGAATGCAGTCAGTTTGTCCTTGTCATTATCAGTAGGTTTTGAACCCACGCGTTAGGGCCTCTGCCTGTGCTCAAGGCAAATGCCTTGCCTGTTGAGCCACTTGGGGGCCTTTTTAGCTTGAATATCTTGAGCTTTCTTTACAAAGAGCGTTTGAGTCTATTTCTATTCTATGTGATTACGGCCAGGATAGGTGTGATTGGTACCAGTTCAATGAAAGAGTGGAAGAGTGTGTTTTGTCTTTAGGATGTTTTGAGAACAGATGACACATGAACATTGCCAACTTGTTGGACTTTGAGATTTCATAACAAGGGAAAAGCAATAACTGTAAGGTCCTTATTACAAAAGTCAATAGCTCAATTTGACAATTATGGTAGTCACTTAAAATTATACTGATATCATGAATATTGTTTTAAGTGTGTATATTCTATCCATGTATTCCTAATTGTTGAAGTCCTGTCTGTGACTTTTAGCAAAATTCTGGTGTGAAAATCATAACTTTATCATTGACCCAAAGGTTACTATGATTAGTGTAAGAGCACACAGGAGTGCTCTTAATAATCCTTCACACGTTTCAGAATTAAGATGATATAGAGGAAAAGAAATCAGCAATCTGCCTCTTTGCTGCACATTTGAAAATTGCTCTATTGACATGGAACATGTATTTCAGTCTGATGGATTGCGAGAGGGAGCCTAATTAAGTTTTTAACGACAGGCAAATAAAGTTAAAATGGAGAGGCATTTTACAGTTCCATTACTCACGCATTGGAGAGCACAACTCCTCTTTTTTTTCCTACAGGATATTATCTGTGCCATCCCTGAAAAATTCTGCTCTGTTGTAATGCCACATATTTCATTTATGATTGAATGCAAATGAATGTCAGTCATTTTACTTTTATGCTCTGGTTTTTAACTATCTGCTGTGCTGGGCAGATGTTCCCATATTAAAGGCACGAGATTATAATAACAGCTGAAAGTGCTCTCCCCTTTATCAGATCTGTCCTGGTGCATGCCTTCACTTTGGCTTTCTCCAGCCAGCACTCCTATTATTTGAGTTAATCAATCACTGCGGGTACATGAAATCATTCGAGAGGATGTGCTCTGTGTTACATCCCCTCCCCAGTCTTGTTCCACTGTTTTGCACTTTGATGCCTTCAGTCAATGTCAAGGGAAACCATATTATCTAAACTACCGAGCAGGACACACTTTGATGGGCCAGAATCAGCTTTGAGGCCATATATTTTCTGAGCACGCTTTCAGTGTTCATGTTGAAGATCACCATATTTTTGCTTTTTTTCCTGTCTTTCCCCTGCCACGACCTTCACTGAACTGAGAGTGCAGATTTACAGTTTTCAATGTAAACATACGACTTCTTGGAATTCTCAAGCATCTCCCATTCAGGCACACTTGAATAAAACTTCCTGTCCCACTTTGTGCTTGCAGATTTGGACTACAGGCACCAAAAGCCCCTTTAGCCAATGAAGTGTAAAAATGAGTGAACCATAAATAAAACTACAGCAACCAAGACTGGACCTCATATTGAAGTGCAATCTCTTCTTATTTCGTAAACCAGGCCATGTTGTTTAGGCAGCAGAACTGCACTAGGGACTATATGAGAAAAACATGCATTAATAATCTTTTCTCATTTTTAAAATCCTCTTCTACTATAGTAGTAATGCAGCCCCCAGGTGGACTACATGATGTTTTCTGTTTGCTGGACTATTCTCAGATTGCATCAGGGTGTGTTACACGTCTCCACTCATTCACATTGTAAAGAATGTGGTCACTTTTCTCTTTGAAATAATCTCCAATAAAGTGGAAAAATTAGATGCCAATGTGAGCTTTGTTTCACATAAAGACTTTCTTTCTTTTACTTTCTAAAGACTTTCTAAAGACTGTCTCGTACCAAGGAATTACTTTTATGGTTCCAAAGTTTGTTGGTTTGAAACCCATTTTGCCCATACTGGTTACATTGAATTTGTAAGTCTGATATTTTTGTAACTGTACTGGTATTTCATCTTTTTTTTTTGTTGGTCATTCTTGTAAAACTTGTAAAACATGTTTCTGTTTCATTGATCTGTGTTTAAAAATAAACTTTCAATGACTCTTCAAGTACCGAAATCTTGAAGTTTGGGAAAGTGCAGCTAACGAGTTTGCTGCAAGAAATCCTTGAAATTGATAACAACATACAAAATCAGCACATCTGCAGCATCAGAGTAATTTCAGTTAACTGTGAGTCATAACTCCACTGATACTGTAAGGAAATGAGAGAGTAAAATGTTCTGCCAGCACAAGATACATCCTTTGTAAGTCAGTGTGTGTTTATGGGTTCGTGTTGTGGCCCACAAAAATAAATTTAATGGCCCCACCACTCGTAATTAGACACTGCTGCCTATGCTTTGAAGAATGCCCTGTTCAAAGCCTGGTGTCGAATTTCAGATGCCAACGAAGCATACCAGATAGGCAAAAAAAGCATTGGGTTCACAGACACTATTGTGAGGTCACTGTACTCTACATCTAATCTATATGAAAAGAAAGTATATGCATACACACTGTTTTTTAAAATCTTTTAAAAGTCTTTTTAAAATGTATACATGAATGGAGGTTTACCAGATCAATTTCAACAGTCATGGAATTAAATCTGTGTGCAAAGTAATAAAGGAAATTACTGATGAATCTAGGAGTGCAATGGTTGACTATGTCTGCCATTCACATAACATACCTTAGTTTGTAGGTCACAGTTTAGTATATATATCGGTACACATGTTATATATAAACCAACCTGAGTGAAATTGTACTATTACGCAAACCATTTTGAAACTATGACTACAAATAGTTCACAAACCAAGACATAAATAGTGTCTCTTTAAATTAAACTGGAACAGAAATACAAGTCAATAATGCACTCAGGTATACTGAGAGCATTATTGACTTGTATTTCTGTTTTGTATTTCACTCACCTGAAAAGCTTGGGTTTCTGAGAATTATTCTCTATAATTTTAGTAATTTGCCAGCACAACCTGAAAAATGTTTAGGCCACATACTGGCACTCTAATACCCTCTTAAGACCACAAGGGTTGCAACCGGTTTGAACTGGTAAATACCCGCATTGTTGCCTTAGTGGGAAACCTCAACCCAGTTAACTTATGCATTAAGCAACTGAATACCACCTTAGCTCCTGAGTAGCTAGTTTCAAGCATGTTGACAAGATGGGTTTTTCGCCTGGATAAAGATGTGTCTTCAGACACATCCAATATATATTTTGCAGAAACAACATTCAGATATTAAATGTCTTTCCCAACAACTACCAGAACAGTAATTCCAGAAGACTTGGCAGCGGTGCTAGTCTAAAAAGAATGAAATGGCTGAATGAGTTCCAAAAAGCCGCTGACAATATCAAGTAGCAAAGTTCAGAGAATGTCATTGACGAGGCTGTTTTGCAGCTAAGAAGGTAGTCCTTACGGATGACCTTCTTGTCATGTTTGTCTGTGTAATTAGCTGTGTGTTAGCTGTTGCTGCTAGCAGTCCCATGCCTTAGCTTCTGTAGCTAGATATCTTCTTGTTTACGTCCAACTAGCACTGCTTGTAAATCTTCAACAAAAGCATTATCTAAGTGTCAAACCAAACTTGACCAAACTTGACAATGCAGTCAGTGCATCTTTCATTAGCATATGCCTTTCTGTGCTACCGTTCATTCCATCTCTCTTTGTTTTCATAGGCTGGACTGTCTTTTCTAGGATGTCCTGATCATCTTTGTTGTAAAATGTCAGTTTTAAACTACTTGCGGAATATTAATTTCAGAAAAGATCTTCCAATTTTTGTTGTCATTCTTAACTAGCTTGTTGTTGGTGATATTTGTTAATGTTAACTTGTTAGTCTACATATATCAGTTCTAAATGGACTTTAGAATGTTTTCAAAATTGCGCCTTATTATGGAATATTTTTTGCTAGAACTACTTCATAACCATGCTGTTATCCAAAAAAAGTTCAAATCAAATCTGTCTCAACCAGTCAGAATCAAGGAATCAAGGCTCTAACAAATCTGTGGTATAATTATCCCATGTTAATGTAAGAAACACAACTTGGTTTCATGCTAATAGTTCTGCTACATACCTATACCTTTCTTGCTCTGTCTGTTCAAGATGTCAGCAGCGGTATTTCTTGGGTGGACTACCATTTGTATTCTCACCCACTCTAGGCGTACAGTAAAATTTATTTTTTGCATTGGTGCACTTTGGACTATTTTAATTTCCTCTGCAGCTCCTTTTGTAATACAAACCAACCTTATTTTATGCATGATCAGATTCTGGCCTCATATCTCATACCTGTATAATTTTTCTGTTTAACTCGCAGAAAACCTTTGTTTTCTCTTGTGTTCTGACGACTTGGAACACCATTGTGTTCTGAGACGTTTTGCCTGGAAATGTAAGAGTAGGATGCTTTATCACAGTGACTGTGTAATTACCTGCTTTACATAACTATTCTCGGTCAATTGGTCTTCGGCAGTGTGCCCACGTGTTTTTGTGCTGGGCCAATCACCCTAATAAATCTGGTCCTGAAAGTGGTGCTGTTATTAAACAAAAAAAATGTGTGTACACACCTCCTCTTTTATAACTACGTACCTGCTCTGTATATATTGAGCAATCAATTTGAAACATCAGAAGAAGAAAAAAATCCACTAATATGCTTCTTTTTGAATGAATAGAATTACATGTAAAATTCACTTTTGTCCATGAGCGTATTTCATTTACCTTTACTGACTGCCCTAAGCCACAGAAGGGCCTCAGGTTTTCCTCTATCTCAGAAAGCAGAGAGAGAAAGCAGGCTGCCTGTGACCTCTTCTGGAGATTTCCTCAATCGTTTGCTGCTGAAAACAACACAGTGAGCACAAGAAAATGCAAATGTAACTGGAAATGATTGAAAGTGTCTTAGATTTTTTAAGTACATTTAGCTTCAGACTGCATAGAGGTTTATCTAAATAAATGGAGCAGTTATGCAGGCTCAGATCTCGTAGCTTGTATAATTTAAAATCATTTTAATCAATTTAATTGTTAACGTTTGAATTACGTTTATAAAATGGAATGAGGATTAAATTATACTGGGTCTATTTGATGGATAAAAACAAACCTAAAATAAAGAGAGAAAATCAAAATATAGAGCTCTTTTGAAACCAGCCTCAGTTTCAGTTCAAATAAGTCCTATCATCTCCATGACAACAGTTGTACTGGTAACATGGAAACATATTAATGTAAAACCATGGCAACGTTTTCCAATTGAATTAAGCAGCACCTGTGCACATTACAGAAGAAGATAAAAGACAAATAGCCCTGGCTGTTGCTCACTGAACAGCTGTGTCTTTCACATTTAAAATCCATGTTTATTTCCTTCAAGTGAGACATTTGATTTGGTAGATGTTTTTGTCCATCATCAAATTAAGCTTTCAGCTTTTTTCAATGTATTTCAAACATGCTATTTATAATAGTTTTTAATCCAAAACAAGACAGAGTGGTTAATATTTCCCTTTACTTTATGATCTTTTGAAAATATACAATTATATGCCATTCAGAGCATGGGCTATTTACCTCTCCTACAGCTTCAAAATCTGCTTCCTTTGGATCTGTGGTCTGTAGTACAATTATACTGTATGTATACAAGTATATAAGTATATATAAGCCCATTGCTAATAAATGCAAGCATATCCTTCACTTTTCCCTGGAGCGTGTACATGCTAAATACATTCAGGGTATGTATGCATGCGCTTTTGTTAAACAAGAAATGAAGCTAATGGATGTGTAACAGAAGGGGTTTTTTTATATTATTTTGAAACACTGAGCATCTTATTTACTAGTACGTGAGCAGAGAGAAGACTATTAGCATCATGGAGCCCTGGAAGAGGAATATCTCCCTTACCTCCAGGTTCTTGTCCTTGGAAGCTTAGAGACAATGGGGACAGTACGGGCAGTGGTGACAACTGGTAAAAATGGTATCCATGCTGCCAATGTGTGTCAAGCATTTCTCTGTTCTGTTTTTTTTTCCCCTCTTTATTTTATTTATGTGATGAACAGTGCACATTAAAGGTCTTCATGGGCTTGAGTAATTTAATCTGAACCCAGCCATATTCATTTAAATTTTGTTGAGATATTTGTTTGTAATATTTTTTTGAAATAAGACCAAGATTGACACTTCATTTTAAAACACTCATATTCATTGATAGTAAATTCATGGTCATATTAAAATATCAATATTTCTTATATTTCACCACATAGCACAGGCCTTTCCCAGTGCCCGGAAAGCAGCCTCTCTCCATTTTATGGTAAATTCAAACGATACATCAGTGTTATTTTAACTCAAAACACCATGCATGTGTCCTTGTAACTGTTATTCAGCGGCCAGCTAGCTGGTCAAACAACAATGTGGATTTAATTGTGTATTTGTGTATCCGAAAGTTAATTCTAGACTAAACCTGAATCCGACAAAGACACCCCCCTAAAACAAATACCACGTCTGTCAAATGGAATTCCTGCAAAGATGACAGTTCAAAAAATGGCACCTTTTGGCTGAAACAGACAGCAGTTAAAGCTCTGAGCTGTAACTGGAGCTATAAATTAGCAAATTACCAATAAAGTCACTATAGTGTAATGCTAAATTCTCGTATTTTGCTTGTACAATTGGTGAATTCTCTCAAAGAGGGTGTTATGTGTAAGCTCTCCTGTTGCCATGGCCACCTGAAGTAGCTGGGCATTTGTTACAGCTAGTGAATAGACCTTTATGTAACAATCAGCTATCAAACTTTTCTCATATTTGAAAATGCTATAATTGGTTACAATTACAATTAAGGTACAGTTGACAGGTGAAGGTGATTATGATCATTTTTTATATATATTGTTGTTATTTATAGTGCATGGTGTTAAAATTACTTTATTAAGAGCACTATATTACATTGACTTTGACTAATAATAATTTTTAGGAAGTTTTCTGCCTGTTTTTTTTTCCTTTTTTTCTGATTGTATTTCCTTTTTGCAGACTGCTACCAATACTGTGATTCTAATATATTTTTGTTGCTTTCAGGAGCCATCAAACTCCTGAACTATTGGTGTGTGAGTGTCACTGGCTTAAATATGTTACAGTAATATTGCACAAAGTGCATTGTTGTCAGATTGAACAGAGGACTTTATATATTATTCATTGTGCATTGCATCATGCATTATCTATGTATGACTGTTCTCATCTCTCTGGCAAAGTGTATTTTTCCCCCAACTGAGTGCATCACATTTCAGTACATGTCCTTTTCCCACTCTATTTTCAACATCTTTGGAGCTTGTCCATTAAATATAAGTTCATTCAGCAATTCTCACATGTTCAGCAGGTTATATGTTATTGTCATTGCCCTGCCATTGATATCTGCCTTCCAATAGGCAATCACAACAGACAAACCAGCTAATTTTCTTAACATTATGTAAATGGAGGGAAGAAATATGTAGATTTCGAAAGAACAGATGGCTCTGATGTCACTGGTTTCAAATTCGCATTGAAGGGATAGACTACACAAACATGAATATTTAAGAAAAGTCAGACAGTCCCATATTTTTCATGCCAACTGAGTCATTTAAAGATGAAAAGAGAAATCCATCAAAAATTATGGCTTGGTGATTCTGCTGTTATATCTTCTGTTATTGTGAAATGCAATCTGATTGCCTATTTTATAAGAGAATATGCCTTATTTTAAGAAGAAAATCTGAGTTGCCATTATATCCATCAGGTGTAATAATTTCACAAATCCAAAATGACAAAACAATCATTATTAGCCATGGAAATAAGCTTAGCAAATTAATGCAAACTGTAAATAAAATGAGTGTGGGCAAGCCTATTCATGCTCAAATGCATACATCGGATCAACTGCACAGATATGTATATTTGCCAAACAGGTTCTTGAAGCAGCACCTTATTACTGATCACCTTATTATTAGCAGCAGTTCTAAGATGAATAAGAAGAAGAAAAAAAGATTCATTGTATGAAAGTTAATAATGTGTATCAGACTCATTCTTTGACTATTTGAATGTGGAAGCTTAGAAACTTTAAAGGCCAGCAGGTGTCAGAGCAGTTAGGCAAACAACTTCCTGTGGAACCTTCTTTTTCCCTCATCTTGTTATGAATCTGACAGATCTTGACCTTGATGTGCTGACGTTGACATTTGATTTTCGTCACATGAAAACGCCGAATGTATTTCCAGTCATGATTTCAGAATGCAGTTTGCAGTAAATGGGTGTGATGTGTGACAGAAAGAAAAAAAAACTGCGGGTATTACCAGCATATTGATGTATTAGTATTGGAAGTATGCCATATGTGCTCTATAGACTGCATGTCCAACGTCTTATCTGCTGCTCGAAATCTCCCATCCTCCTTTTGTGTATCGATTCCTTAATCCTCCACATACTTTCCTCATATGGCAATACAAGAAGGCTATCAGATCAGCATTGTGTCTCTAATTAAAATCCCGCAGTGACAGTGCAGAGGCAGCACAATGAATCAAGCAAAGCTGTCAGAGGAAGCATTATCCATGCGAGGGGAATATTTAGGCAGCTGGGCATCGGGACAGACCTATGATTAATCTTAGGTGATTGCCTCATAAAGGCAGACACGTGGATTTCCAGAGATACTAAAATAGATAAATGTTTGGATTAATAAATTATGAAGAATCCCAATGCACAATTTTCAGCGGAAAAGCTGGGCGTATTAGTCCATGGAAGCACTCAAGCTGATGCCTTTCCTCTATACCTTCAACTACAAAAAAAAAAAAAAAAAAACACGGGTTCATCTTTTAATTGCTTTGAGGTGAAGCACTTCATTTTTCATCTCATGTTCTGCAAAATGCTATGCTTGAATTGTCAACACATTTCATCTGAAAAATAACAGTCTGGCCCATATAAATATTTATAGTAAATATAGCTATTTGTGATAAATATTTAATGTTACCTGTTAGAGTAGGGTAGTTGCATTGACTACAGAATGCAGAGGCTGAGGCACTATGAATGCTATGTCAGTCCATTACTCATACTGCTGTTAATACTACTGCCTGACCCTATGATTAATAATACGCCTTCGCTGTTTCAGAACGTCATTTTATTTCCAAATAGTTTCTTTTATTTGTAGTTTCTATCCTGAAGAGATTAGTATTCCTTTCGGATTTTCATCTACTTCCACTTGTGAAATGATCACTACGCCAGCAAAGCAGAATATTGCAAAGCCTACATATCTGTCATTTATCTGAGTAGGTATTGTAAACACAAGATATAAGGAAGGTTTTATTTCATGTGGGCAACATTTCCATTTCACGACTGTGCTCATCCGTTTGTATCCACCTCACTCTGTCTCTTACGTTGAGGAAATTCAAGTTAAACGTCTTACTCAAGGGTACTGCCTCATTTATTTCCCCAGCTGGGATTCAGTTTTGGCCAGTTTTGGTCACAGGTCCAGTTCAATTCTAGAGCCAGCTGGCTCTGTTAGAAGGTTTTGCTTTCAGTGAGACTTTTTTAATAATGAAAGCATTCCTGTTGGTGAGATGGACAACAGGCTTTGACTGATCACATGCGTTTCCAATGCTGTTTAGGGGTGGCAGTGTAGCATAGTGGTAAGGAGCATGACTCGTAAACGAAAGGTTGTTTGCTCAATTCCCCACTGTGGCACTGCTGCTGTACCCTTGGGCAAGGTACTTTACTAAGAAATGCCTCGCTAAAAAATATCTAGCGGTATAAATGCATGGTATTATAAAAATTGTAATCAATATAAGTCAGTCTGGATAAGAGCGTCTATAATGTATTGTAATGTAATGTTTGATGCTGCACACTGCTAGACCCTATGATCCTGCCCCTGCAGTCTGTCCATTAGTCTCCTAAATGGTTGTGTCATGCCAGCAGCTTCCATCTGCATGGAGACCCGTCTCCTCATTCCTAGGTATTCAGACAGTATCATGGTGACAGTGCTGACATGGAGACAGTGGTCCGTGACTATTCTTGATTCAAGGCGACATGAGAAGGGGGTCATCTTTCTGATCTCAGCTGATAATGAGCACTGATCCCTCGCTAACATTATCCACCAACCAAGGTCTCAATGCTTCCTCTTCCTCTACCCTCAGTGCGACTATGACACCCTGCCAGTACAGCGTCCCTGTTGCTCCTTTTTAAACAGGATGGCACAGGTGTGACCAATTGGCTCGTTAGCGCCGATCAGCGGCATCTTGACTCCGCCTGCACTCAGGCCATCTCAGAGAGAAACAGAAAGGGGAGGGGCGTGTAACAAGACACAAGATTCAGTGGTAATACTATGTGTATCTACCGCAGGTTAACCACTGTAGCTGTTGAAAATGTCATTTTAGGCACACGCAGATTCCCAAACTTTCTCATCAGATGTGACAAATGCTCTTGATATAGTAGATGAGGATCATCCCCTTCAGACCTCTGGAATGTATGTAGTATCTTCCCTCTTATCAGTATCTTCTGTAGAGCTTGTTAGTGAATTCATCCTTGCAGCCAGAGGTGCACCCCCCCCACCCCAAGTCAACCAGCCTATCAAATTGCATGACTTTCATTTTGCTCCTTTAGTGTTTGAGGACAATCACCACTTGAAATTATGTCTGGGTCCCGGTGTCATCACTCAGCAGCAGTGAAAGTGAAATACTGTACGAGACCTTAATACTTGCAATCCGTTGCGTGTGAACTGTGATAATGAAAGGGTCCAGAGGCCCAAATATGCAGGAATAGGAACTGTCTCTTTATATCAGGACCTGTCAGCCCTGTTCCTGGAGGGCCACCGTGTCTTGAAGGCTTTCCTGCCAGGCAGGGACCTTTCCACTAATCACTGTTTCAGTTCAAGTAATATAGTTCCCCTTTTCACGCAGGATATACCTGCTGCATTACAGACATTCACCACCATACCCAAAAAACTAGACCCCTTGGTTGTGGCATATGACTGTGCTGGACGTGAACCATTGTGCAGCCAGCCTCACCTTGTTTATGGAATCTGAGAATTTCACATACGAGCACTTGCAAACGTTAACGATGTAAGCAAAGCCTGGTTTAGAACCATCTTCTTGTTGGCTCCCCCATTCCCCCCACCCCTGAAGACAATAGTTGACTGCACATTGCACACCTTATACCCAGAAATTCAGCTAGCATGTCAGGCTCATCCTCCTGACTCATCTGGAACACACCATCTCATCAGTCTCACGGTCAGCCTGTGGCAGCAATCCAAGTGTGAAATGGAACAGAAGACACAGATGTAACCAGAGCTGACTGTTGCATGATTTTTTTCAGGTGGGCGACTGCTGAACTCAATAGCGAAACCTTCATTTTAGATAATTAATCATCTCCAGTCCATGCAGTGTTCTTGCTGCCTTCCCTCCCATGGTTCTAAAAATATCTTTAAAAAAAAAAAAAAAAAAAGATATATAGTAAACAGGGATCATGGGACAGTGGGGACTCCACTGGTAGTGATTGATATCAATAGCTGTTCTAACTTAACATTTATAACAGAAACCATGGCTAAACTTCATAAATTGTACCACGCTGATAAAAAAAGAACACAAAGTATCACTAACTTCAGTTTTTTTTTTCAGCTAGATTACAAAAATGAGAGCAAGGAACTCTGTAACCTCTGTACCTTCCTGCTTTGTCAGTGATGCTGTTTATCTTTCCTTTTACATTACATTACTATCATTTAGCAGATGCTCTTATCCAGAGCAACTAACATAGGTTACAATTTTACATGCTACCCATTTATATAGCTGAACTATACAGTTCTGGGTTAAGTACCAAACCCAAGAGTACAGCTGCAGTGCCGTTGTTGGGATATCGAACCTGCAACCTTTCGGGTATGAGCGCTTCTCCTTACCACTAAACCACATTACCCACTTTAAAAAAGAAAAAAAAATGTTAAATGTCCTGTATATCAGCCTTTCCCAGATTTCCTGTCATCCAGGCCTGGCTAGGGTGTGCGAGACCTGGGGTTGCCATGGTTCTGTCATCAGGAAAGAGGTACTAGTCAACATCATTCTAGCCACCACGACTCACCATCATTCGAGCACAGTCCTGGCATTACAGGGGTGCACGGACAGACTTGTAATCTGAAATGACATCATGTTCATTATCCTAGCCTGGTCTCCAGCAGCATTGACCCAAACATCTGAGCAATGTGCGCAACCCCTTCAGTCTAGCTGGGTCTCTGCCACGTGACCCTCGGGAGCTCTGCACAACCCAGACCAGATACATCATGAGGCTCCATTATAGAATTATCGATCTAAAAAATGACATTTTCCTTCAAATACAGAAAAAAAAAAAAAAAAGATTTAGAGACAGCCTTTCAAATGATGCACTGCTCACCACTGTATGAGGTTTTTCCCTCTCTGTATCAATCTGGATATACTACAAGTAGTCAGCGGGGCTAGTGTGTTACAGTGAACATGAGTGCGCTCATGTGTCTGTGTGTGTGCAGGCGGGGTGGGGTAGCGGGGGTGGGGGGGCGTTTGCTCATGTGAAAGGATCACGTGGACAAACGTGGAATAAAAGCAAAACCCTGTAATGTGTGGTGACACAGCTCACATCGAGGGCACCGAGAGGAGAGAGCAAAATGCGGCTCTGATGAAAAGCAATGTTTCTTGTAAAATATTAATACATCCATGAAAGGCCTTACACAGAGGCCATCAATTCTGAATTCTTAAGCCAGTGTAGTTACAGCTGCTGTGAAATATCTGCTTCCCGTTCTCACCCCCAACCCCCACATCAACTGAAGATCCACATCCATGTTACCAGGCGGGTACCAATCATATCTAAGCAATAACACTGAAAATTTTTATTTTACATTGTTGTGTAGTTTCTCACTGGAATATGTGTAACATAAAACAGAGAGAGAGAGAGAGAGAGAGAGAGAGAGAAAGAAGAGGAAGAGAAAGACAGAGAGAGAGAAAGAGGGAGAAAGACAGAGAGACAGAGAGAGGAAGGGGGAGAAAGACCGAGAGAGAGAGAGAGAGAGGGAGACAGAGAGAGAGGAAGGGGGAGAAAGAGAGCGAGAGAGGGAGGGAGACAGAGAGAGAGGAAGGGGGAGAAAGAGAGCGAGAGAGGGAGGGAGACAGAGAGAGAGGAAGGGGGAGAAAGAGAGCGAGAGAGGGAGGGAGACAGAGAGAGAGGAAGGGGGAGAAAGAGAGCGAGAGAGGGAGAGAGACAAAGAGAGAGAGACATTTGCTGCGGGGCATTTTATGCATTCCTTTGCCTGCATTTACAAAGGGTGGTCTGTGGAGCTTTCTTCTGTCTGACCGCTCCGGTATTGCACAGGCTTTTAAAGAAACTACAAATTAATGAACGAGACAAATAATCGCACTCTGTTCTGTCCTGGCTCAGGCAGGAATCCACTCACTGGAGCACTGCTCTCTGTAACCAGAGAACAGCTTAAAATCCATATTATGCAAACGCAACATCTTAAAATCGACATTACAACTACGAGCAGACAAAAAAAAAAAAAAAAAACCGTAAGCGAAGTGACAAAACTTGTTACGTGATCATCAAGTGTAATCATTACTCAAGATGTCAAGTGTCATGCCACAATGTCAGTTGCATCATAACAATCATTTTAATATTAACAATTATATTGAGACTTATCACTGGCTTCATAGTGGGAGTGACAAACTGTTGGGAACTTTTTCAGAATAAAATAATGCTAGCAATCGGTGTGCATGTTTAAAATCAAATTAAATGAGGAAAAATAAGCAAAGCTTTAAGCAGAAAACTGTTTTTGCACAATTTTTTTACCGTTTATGGTTTTGCATGATTGAAATGTACTCCGCTCTGTACTGAATCTGTAAAATGTCTGACTTTATTGTAACTTTTCTTCAACTTCCTGTGAGTCATCCTGCTCTGTAGGAAATGCTTTACAGCTGTACCTGGACTTGTGTGAAAACATGCCTTAATGCAGTGGAGAACAAAGGCAGGAATCTGGTACAATGTTTGGCTTCGCTGCTAAATTCCTGTGCACCTACTTAATTCACTGTGCAATTCAATGGCAAAGTGCAGTTAAAAGGGGTTACATAACCTTTGCTTATTAAAGTGTGTCATGAGTCCTGAGTGCATTATATAACTTTACTAAACAGTAAAGAGTCGTAGATCTTCATTTATTTCATTTTAGACGGTGAAATCCGGTCTGAAGTATGTGCTGTGTCTTTTGATGGTATGTAGCGTTCAGCATGAAAATATGACGAAACTTAAAAAAATCAACTAAGAACTACAGTGGACTTAAACATATCCTTTGGAATAAAAATGTATACATTGAACCAACAACCATGCAAATCATGGATGTAAAAAATGTACAATCTGCTCCCTCTGCTTGTTAACTGCGATATTTAGTTTCAGTGGTGCTAATATACCTTTTGGCATTAAGGGGAAAATTGTAACATACACCTGTATACTGAGCAGAAAATATGTGCTTAATGATTAATGTAGGTATAACAGTGAGGGAGTGATACTGAGTAATTTCAAGCCCAGAATAGTATTATTACTAATTATTATTAGTATATTAATTAATATATTAGTATATTAATTATTATTATTATATTATTAGTAGTAGTACTAATTTAGTAGTAGTAATAGTAGCAATAATAGTAGTAGTAATGTAGTAGTAGTTATAGCAATATTAGCAGTAGTATCAAAGAAACTGCAAGATTACAGTGCAAATCTGAGGGACCACAGATGTTTCATCCTTAGGTTTCCTTTATGTGTTCCATAGGGTTAGGAACTACAGGTGAAGCAAAAAGTAGTTTAACCTGATTTTTCATTGTGGGTGTGATGCGTCAAATTATCAATTTATGATGCTATTCTCGGTCTGGTCCTTCAGCATTAGCAACCAGCAGACATGGATGTTTGGGTAGCAACAGGCCACGGATTTCACAGATACACAGGTTATTTTTTCCCCCCTCTGGTTGCCCTGCACTACCATCCTGGCCTCCCCGGGTGCCTCAGTCATGGCAAAGATCCATTGTCAAGGTTAGACAAGGCAAGACTTAATGCCTCTCTCCCCTTGCCTTTCCTGTTAGAGGGGCAATCATCCTGAGTGACTTCAGATACCACTGATCTCATGCTGAGCTTTACATCTAGGTTATTAGCTTTAGTGAGGTGTCTGGTGAAACAGCCCCCAACATTACTATCTGATAAGTGCCATGCTGCCTACATTGGCACATGAGGAAATGGCTGCACTATAATGGGGGTGTTGGGGGGGTGGAGGCCTTGTGCTGACTGTACCTGCACAGAACGCTGATAAAGACCCTTCTCCGGAGCTCGTGCGCCACAGAATGCAAATTGTTTTGGATTTCGAAATACCGTGCTGTGGGTGATTGATATTGAAAAGGGAAGATTTACAAGATTAGGCCAGGAATTTTACAGATCATTTGAAGTGGTGTTCCACAGGCGTGACATAAATATGCTCTGCATCTCAAAGTCCTTTTCAGTTTCCATAGACGCCATCTCTCCATCTATTTCACTTCTTTTCATTCTCAGACATTTTAATATACTGATGGACTTGGATTAGACTTTTGCTGTACATTATGGCATCAGAAAGATTTTTTTTCTTTTCAGATATTTTCAAGGAAAAATCCAATTAAATGCCTTGTTTTTGGAAGTACAAATTCAATTTGCCTTCAATCCAATCTGAAATATCTGTATTTAATTTAATTTTATCCAAGAGACCTCTATCTAATTTGTCTATAATACAATTCCAGATATACCTAGCTATTTTTGTGGAACTCCAATGAGGTTTTTTAAAATTGTTGCAATCATGCCGGCTCAAAGGAAAGGTAATGAAAAGACAGTTCTCATCATCATCCTTAACACTAACTTCAAAGGGTTTTTTCTTCTAAAGGTTTAAGCCGATTCTGTAGATTTCCCAAAGAAAAGAAATATAGCCCCCTATTTTAAGCAGATGTCCTTTTAAGGGAAACATCTGTCAGCTCTCTCTTAATTTGCTCTTTTCATTTCTATATTTTCATACATTCTGAACCTAGAGGGTAGAGGAATTTGGCAAAAGTCAATTCGGTTTTAATAAGAGGTTACCGAATGTTTATGAAAAGGCTTGACTGATCAGAAAAAAAATTCTCACAGAAATAACATTAAACTCAACAAGTGTTCGTATTTATGCTTGGTGCTTTCAGACTGTAAATCTTATATGCTTTGTCAGAGACGGCCAACTGCCATATTCCAACCTCATGGGATCTATTATGTTGACAATGAGTGGGCATAATTGATTATTGGATAAAAATACGTGACTTTCGAATAATGTGTGATTATATAACTGTTGGCGAATATATACTGCATTTTCAGATGGAGAGGCAAAGAATTGTGGAGGCATGAGCTGTAACCCCATGTTCAAGATGGGCTGCCAGCAGTGGTCACCTCCCAAATTGCATCATATAACATAAAAGTTAGAAGGGCAGCTAGCGAGAGCTTTTTTCTGAATCCAGCATGGGTATCAACTTGCTTGCACAACATAAAATTTCCCATAGTAGCCATTAGGGTCAAGAGAAATATGAAGGGAGCTTGTGTAGTTACATTGAATTAGAATGTTGAAACCGCATGAAGTCAGAGGTTAACTAAAGTCTTCATCTCCATTATTTTGGGAACTATTTACTGGACACTGTCTTTTAACTATTTACTATTTTTAACTATTTACTGGATCAATGAAATGGATATATCCTTCATTTGGAAGTAGAACAGATGATTATGTATGAACTAGCATAACAAATGATACATGAAGATTTCCGCCACATTTGCCTTAACAGTTGCAGTATATATATACTGTAATCAGGGCTATTGCGAATTACCATATGGGTTAGCAACGGCTGTAATATGCATAATGCAGACTCCAAATGAGACACAGCAACTGCTAATCAAACAGCAGACCACACACATTGCTGCGCAGGTGCAGACCTCCTCCAAATGTGTTTGTTTCTCGTGCCAATTTAGGGAATATGTGGGTCCACATGCAGCACCTGAATTAGATCTAACAGGCTGTTTCCTTAGGATATAAGGTAGCTGCTGTCATATCTTATGCCAGACTTCAATAGATTTTCAATGGTATGCCTATTTAAAAGTTGATTTTTAATTGCTGACTTTGCTCATGTGTTTCCAGGCTGATACAGTGATTTCACCATGCCGTTACCTGTTACCTGCTACCTGCCTGCCTGCTACACCTCATTACATCATCTCACTCCTGTTTGGCAGCTGCCACTCACTTTCACACCCGAGGTGCAATATCATTTCTTTATTTTTCCTTTTTATTTCCCCAGTTCCAGCGTGTCCATTTAATAGGGAACGGGGGATAAAGCCTTCAGCAGGAGTGTAGTATCACAGGTTGCGTTTGCATTGCACGTTCGTATTACTGTATCTGTCATCTTCGCAGAATAAGATGCTACATTTGCTCCTAATGTGCCATCACACATTAAATGAAGCAGGGCTGATCTTTATCGAGAGCGAAAGGGGCTGTTTTTTTGGCAGCTGTCCAGTTGCTGTGGGTAAAAAAAAAAAAAAAAACATAGAAACCTTTACACGGGTCATGTGAATGGAGAAGGCTGCCTCCAGCAGCTTTTTAAAGCATCTATTAAACCCAAACATTGGTATCTTTGTTTTAAGGTGGATCACAGCACATTGTGTCCATGGGAACAGTGGGATGGCACGGAAACGAGAGGAAACCTGCAGTTTGCCAGCAGTTCATTAAACGCAGGAAAGAGAGAGAGAGAGAGACAGAGACAGAGAGAGAGAGAGACAGAGAGGTGAGAAATATCTTCACTGATCAGCCTGAGAGGTGGCTGAGCTGGGTGCATAATGACACAGTTTGAATTTCACCATAACATAAAATAAAGCCCTTTTTACATATTTTATCTCCAATTTTGTATTGAAGGGTAATGTATTTCGTAGGCAGAAAGTTTAACAGCACATAATTCACAGGTACACATGACACAACAATGTTCAAATGCTCTCACAAATTCAAAGGAGGTGACACATCAGCATGTTACAGCAAATGAAATCCCAAGGGTTTTTTTTTTTTTTTCAATGCACACAAATTGTGATTTACCTTCATACTATATTATAGTCCACACCATAACACCATCATCGCCAAATGAAACACAATGTGGATGGTACATCTCTATGGTACATTACCTCCCTGCCCTTTTGTCTTAACAGACTGCACGAATTTCAGCTTAGCAAGTTTCTGTCAGAATTCCTTTATGCCCCCAGCATAACGGTTATGTTGCCCTGTGCCAGTCATTCAACAGCTGGCTGATATGAACAACGGGGTTTGATCACTTCATCCTGGAGCCACTGTAGACATGGGCAACGTCCTGCCTAGAGCAACGCCCAGGTGTCGCTTTCGCAGGGCAGGACTCAGGAGGTTCCCTCTGTAACTGCACAGGTTTTGTGCAGGGGTAGTCATTCAGGACTACCCTGGCTGGTCTTGGTTGCGAGGTGCAATCCTGTTAATGATTTGTGACTTGAAGAGCATGATACTATTGGTATGTTAATGTACCTGGTGGCCCTAGGCATTAACCCTAGGTAGCCTCTTGCCTTATACATTGGGGCAGTTCTGGCAGCCCTGCTTCTTACCACTACACCACACTGCTGCCCTAGTTCCACCATAGTTAGTGAATAATTCTGCTGTTTTTTGTGCCCTTCAGCAAAGATAGAAAAACACAATCACATCTTCATTTGTACGTTTGAAAACTTATGGTGTATTACACAGACACCGTTGACAGACACAAATTTGTGGAATTTACTGCAAGGAAATGAGCTGAATAAAATGACTTAATTTATGATTTGTGAGAAATTATCTGCAGATGTACAAGTATCTGAAATCTGAAAATATTTCTGTGAAAATCTGAAAGCTCAAATCTTGCTGTCAGATTCCTAAAGAAACTAACTAGTGAGGGATATGACTGTTCTGGTTTGCTTCATGGCCATGGAGGAAACCACTGCTGTGTTACTTCAGTGGCTAAGCTGTTGTCTCTAAGGGTTAGCCAGTTATTCAATTATCCCACACTTTCATGCAATCTGCCTACCTATTGCCTGCGTGTTTCTTCAGGATGTGTACTAAACTTTCTAAAGATAATGAGCAGACTGAAAAGCACATTAAAGGAACCATAAACAATCGCCCTGGCTGCTGTCTTGTTTCCTTTCTTATGATGCTTGCTGTTAATGAAGTCTAACATTAAACACAGGAAGAGTGACAGGAAATGCTGACTCTTAGCAGCAATGTTTGCTGTTCTGCAAATTATATTTGTATATTTATATACAACATAAATGTGTGCATTTTGCATAATGTGAAAAAACAACCCATCACCACAGAAACAAAACAATATATAGATATAGCTTTCCTTCATACACAGCAGCTAAGGGTAAATAGGAAATAGGAACAAATCAAACAAAGTGACAACATTTCCGGGCGGAATAGTCCACCCCAGAGTGTAGGACAGGCAAGTTTCCCCAATCGTGCAACAATATTATAGTGTCCAAAATTCAGTCAGACAACCTGCCTTTCAAAGTCATCTTGTGTGTTAAAGCTTAGAGCACACACACTCTCCATGCTGCTAGAGGGAGACCACAAAGACAGTCTGTAAGACCCACAACTACAATGTCATGAGCATAATAATATTATCATTTAATTCCCTTGAGAGATGGTCTCATCAGACAAATGTTCAACATGAGTGTTATTCCCCTTAATCACAAAACAGAAATACTTGCAACTGAGTAACTGCCAACTTCCCCTCGTTCAAGAGAGCTTAAATATGCATAAGCAATGAGCAGGCCATTTTTTGCATAGCAAGCATGACTGAAAGCAATAAACACCAGAAACTGTTTACACTTGGTAAACAAGGCCATTCTTCATGGTCCACCTGTGATGGAAAGTCCTCTCCCTTCATGTGTCTCCATGGCTGCCCTTCCAAAGAGCCTCCACAGAACAGTTGAAGTGTCTTGCACCAGAGCCAAGACCGGGGGGGTTTGTTATGGGTTAAAGTGTTCACACTCAGCCTGGAGTGAACAATGCCAAGAACATATTAAAAGCATTGGCGTCCATCCATGCTTAATGCAGGTATTGTAGGACAAAAAGAGGCCATGGTTGCATGGCTGCCCTTCAACGGGACACAAACAAACTGACAACACATTTCACACCGCAAATTAGAATGGCTGGGGTTTTTTTTTTTGTACCCTCAAGAGTTCACACTCAGCCAAGAGTGAATGAAGTCCCGGGCATTCCGAAGGTGAGAAAACGGTAAATTTTCCTCCTCTTTAGTTTCAGTGTGGATTTAAATACTTGCTAAATAATGACACATTTGGCAGACTATTAGTGAAAAAATAGGTTTATGTTGGTGAGACTGAATTAATCATTTCAAAAGTCAACACATGTGGTCGTTTAGGTTTCAGAATCCTCTTTTCTTTCATTTCTGATGATTTGGGGAAGTCCAAGGTTGCTAAGAATAGTTCTTCCTCTGCCTTTCCACAAGTTTGAAACAAATAATACTGTTACCTGATAACCAATGTGAGTCATCTTACAAATCTAGCTTGCTATGTGCACATAGATTAATGAGCCATTTGCATTATGATACATTATAGAAAAAATGCTTTATTTATTAAGATTTGTATAAGGTGCTTTAGACATTTCACCACAATTATTTCCCAGACAAAAAGTCATGCATTGAACAAATGTATGTGCATAAAACTACATACATGCATTTGTTATATAATATAATCCAACTACACTGTTAATGAGTCACATTTTTTTAAATATTTCATTATTAATAACCATTTAAAAGCAGTGAGGTCTTTTGAATTAAAAGCAATGTAAACCTGAGTAGTCATACGCTCTCTTGAAGTTGCTAATCATACAGTTTCAGGTTATGATGATCTCACCACCACCTTTGGGACAAATGTAGATGAAAGCTTGAAATTTAAAGCTTGAATGGCATGACTTACATTGTAAAACCCATGCTTTTTAGGATTGTATCATTTTTTGATCCAACCGTTCAGTCTTTGCTTTCCAGTTACTTGCACAATAAATAACTAAGTGTTGCTTTTGTCCAAACTGTGTATACTCTGAGCGGAGCATATTGTCCATACACTTCCAGTGTACACCTATGCAGCCTGGATAATAATTAACCCACTGAATGGACTAAATATCTAAGTATTTTAATATTTAGGCATTTAAAGCATGACATTCACATGTCTAGTTATTAGTCTATCAAATTGAATATTCCACCTTTTTTTACTCCGAGTCTTCACACTCAGAAAAGGGCCAAAGATCACGCTTATGGTTCTGTGTCATCTGAATGATCAAATCCTCTGGCTAATAATGGAATATTACGGCACATGTCACTGAGGCCAGGACTGTGCTGGCACTGATCTGAAAGGAACCCCGTTTGTATGCTGATGGTTTCCTTTGGTGAAATATAAGCCCTACTTTACATTGTTAAGCTTCTGGCAGGAAATGTGGTTTCCAAGCCATTCCAGGAACAAAAGAAGAAATAAATAAAAGAGGAATTGAACATTAATAAGTCCAGAGCACACAAAGATATTTCCTCTATTTAATGTGGATGAAGGTCACTCTGTGCTTCCCCTACATCTGTATTTGTGGTTAAGAATGAGAAGCTTAGGATGAGATAGTGACTTTGTGTCATCAGAAATTCAAGATTGTTTCGCTGTGTATGGTGTAATTAATTTCATGACATTTCATAGGACTTATTCAGGTTTTTACAGTATAGGGCAGTCTATTAAGATACTAAATCTGACAGAAAACCAGATATTGTGGTTTAGAGATGCATAAAGTTTTATGTTCAGAGTTTTTTTCCAGCCACTTTGACATTTGTCAAAAATGGCAATGCAGAAAACAAAATCACGATTCACGATTTTCATGTCTTTAAAGAGAAGCATAAGACATTCCCACAGTATTATTGAAGTTCCAAATGAATATTTAGAGAAGTGATTTTACAGACAATCTCTACGCATTTAATCAAACATAGACAACTTACCATTCTTTTCCACGTTAGCTGTTAACAGCATCCCTCCTCCACCCCATCTCCCCCTTTCTTTTCCCTGTTCATGATGTCCGTACAAGGGGTCAACAACCTTGGCCCACAGCCAGGTGCGATCCCTTTGTTGGACTCCATATGAAGTACTGCTATAACCACGTCAAAATCAAAGTTCACATTTTGATTATATGGACATTCTTATCTACTGAAATACTGTTAACTGTCTAACCCTCCACAATGTCTGCTCTTCATTGTGAGGACAGTGTAGCGCAATGAGAGTTTTACCAATATTGAGCAGCCATTTTCCAGAACATCTAAATATGACACGCACTACAGTGTAGATTATCAGTCAGTTGCGATCACACTACAGTGCTTGAAAGCAGTTATGAATAAGGCAAACAATGATGATATTGCCTGGCTTTCTTATTATAATGAGCAGGGTATTTTTCCATGGATATCTTTTCACCATGGGTATACTTTTGCTACTTTAGCAAAAGTGACCACCACCTTTTTAATGGGGCAGCCATAGCTCTTCATACTAGACATTAGACTTTTAATTCCTCTTAACATTGCTATTGTTATGTTCCTGCTACCCAGGCACTGTCTGTGCCAAATCATATTCTGTCAACTATTTCCATTACATGCTTACTTTCTTTAGATAGATTATAGAGATCAATGTTTTCCCTGTTGTATTAGTCTATAATCTGTACATGGCAACAGCACAGATTTAACTGTATTACTCATTGATGGTAAACAATGACTTAGGCAACCTTATACATACACCTGAATAAGCTGGACATAGTTGGTGTTGTCTTCTGTTCAATCTAACAGTAATGCTTTGGTTATGGTTTGGTTTTGGCTTGGTTTGGTTATGGTCACTAATTTTGAGTCACACATTTTTGATTGTGGTTCTTATTTTAAGTGTGTACACAACATAATGTGTTTGGCAAAAAAGAGTAAAATGAGAAACAATGCTTAAATATGCTCAAGTCTGTCTCAAAGTTAATGACAAAGGATTATGTGGTTGATTTTGTAAAAGACCTTGTGCTTTAATGCTGGCATGGTGGTTATTCTCATTACATTAGCTACAGAGGTTAAAATTGAGTTCATGTTCTCAAGCTTTTATCTTTGAGAAATTCCATATTGCTTTAGCAAAAAAAAAAAAAATCACTTCATGTGATTAAACAACAAGGAGAATGAGGGCACGTTGTATATCCGTGAATAATTTTAAATTTTCTAAATCTAAACCACTTCAGCTCCATCATAGGAACTGGAACTGGGATGTGTTTGAACAGTTACCATTGAAAATGCATATTTCATTGTAGCATAATGCTGAAATGACTGAATAGTGATGAGACCTATATTTAAAGATTTTTCACTGTCTGCATGTTAACTTTTGAAAGGTAAGAGAGCAAAAAAGTAAGAGAGCTGAATTCAGAGCTCAATCTTTAAAGCATTGATTTGTTCCTCTCTCTTGCCCTCACCTGGGACCCATGTGTAACATTTCTGGGCTTTGGCCCATAATCTGACAGCAACTGTATTACACTGTAACATATTACAGAGACTCACTGAATCTAACATTTATAGAATCTTGTACTTTAACTCTTATTGAGAAACACAGTTGATCAAAAGGAAAAATATTCTGTATTTTAATCTTTTTCACCTCCATGTTTCAATAGGTCTAACTAATATACCAATTTTGGATGCTGGAAATGACATTGTTTCCCTGTGGCTGTAGGTTACAAAATAGAAAGTTTGGATTATTTGGAAGAAAATTATATGGTAGTGCTGTAGATTATTTGGAAAAACTAGTATGTTTTTTCAATATTTAATGATGCCTTTTAGTTCAACATGCTCTAATTTATTAATATAAATGATAATATAAGCCCCACTATGTGCCTTATTATGAAACTAGAATTACTGCTAGCGTGGGTGACTTTGTGTATTTCATCATAGGAAAGAATTGAACCTACTCTATCTTTGCTATAGTTTTGCTGCTCCTGTTTGACCTTTCACATTTAATTGGTTGTGTTTGGTAAAGGTCAGTGTTGTTTTTGTTTCTTTGCATGTTGCATTTTCTTGCGCAATTGGAAATGCACCAAGATTCTCTGATGTATAAATATTGTTACGCTCCTGTTGAAAATGTTTAATGTGCAAATAATCATTGTGTAATTCAATTTTAATGGATAGATGTTCTGCCATATAATTCATTTTCATCTCAAAACAATGTGTGTGTTGCACTAAAGAACATTTCTTCATACCATACATGATGGAGCTACACTGACTAGAATGTTAAGGTTTTGAAGCTTCACTATTCAAGACAAAATTAATCCACAACCACACACTACTCTGATGACGATGGCAATGGCTTGTTCTTAATGAACTTGATTTTCTGAAGCACCCCCTTCCCCTCATTCCATACTCACTCAATTTGTTCACCATTACCAATGAAAGAATGAGTCTTTTATGATATGAAAGGTTGAAATGACAACAATGCAATATTCAGAGCAAAATGATGTGGAGTGTAACAGCATTGTACATTATACTGGATACGAAGCTCATGGCAAGTCGTTTTAGCATGAATGCTGTAATGAAACAGACTGGGATCCAGAAGCGGTTAACAGGTTTTTTAATGCCAGAATCCAAAAGGCGTGGTCAGGGACAAAACAGGTCGTCAACAGGAATCAGAAGTACTACAAAACCAGAATCCAGAAAACACACAAGCAAGGTCCAAAAACAGGCGAGAGGTCCAAAACACAGGAACAACACGATGGAATGGCAAAGAGCAGGCTCAGTAGAGAATCAGAGAATCAATACCTCACAATGAGGTAACAAAACTGAGTCCTTATAAAGGCAGGGCTTGATTGAGGGAATGAACCACAGGTGTGGTTGAGCCAGGCTGAGTGGAGCGTGGCTGAGCTGGCTGAGCAGGGCGTGGCTGAGCTGGCTGACTGGGAGCGGGTGTGACAAATGCATTTTTTTTTTCAATCTGATGGAGAAATACATGGTAAGCTCCAAAGGGCAGTCCCCATGTAAGCCATGCATGCATTTTATTGTGCATGCTATTTTTCAGATTCCTCTCTCGGTACTTACATGTGTGTTCTCTTGTCTGGCTGTACCCTCTCCATTGGTATCCTTTGCCAAATAACCAAGCCATATTCTGATCATTTATGATTTTAGGAGAAAACTTATTTGGCTCCAGAATTTTCTTTTGAACAATAAACCTAGGTGAGCATTCAAAAATCCTAACATTCACTGAGGTTCTTGCCATTGCTGATTCAGTTAACAGACCAAAAAGATGATTTGGTTCATGAAGAGTCCTTCTAATGTTCTTGTTCAGTGAATTAATCATTTGGTGGGTGTACTCTGTAGTTATATAGTTTTGATTGTTTTGTTGGATAGCACTCACCACCTCATGATTTCTGGTTTTGTGAATTCTACAGGCTAATACATAAGTCAGGGCAGGAGTTTGGCATAGTGGTGAAGAGCAGGGCTTGTACCCGAAAGGTTGCTGGGTTTATTCCCCACTGGGGCACTGCTGTTAGGCAAGGTAGAAAACATTGTAGAAAACATAAATAATGTAAATACAGTTATCTTCTTCAAAGCTTTGGATTCAATGTTTTTCCCTTTTTAACAGAACTCCTTTGTTTTGTATAAAACTCTGCAGGACTCTGCAATCTGTTGAGCAGAAATTTTTATAGCTGATTAAGAAATTACATTGAACAAATTGATTTGTAGAGGGGTTGTGTTTGTCTAAATTACTTCAGTCTGTTTCTTCCAAGAGTGAAAACTGCTCTGATTTCTGTGGTTCAAGATTGCTCTTAATTGCCTGCATCAATGGGATATAATTGGCTTTGCTGAGTTTTTTTTCCAGTACATAGAACCATTATTACTCCTCGGCTCAGTGATACTCTCTGTACGTACTCAGAGAAACAGTGCCGTACCTGGGGACTGCAATCTTCAATGCTGAAATGATTTCATGGTGAAATATAATAGCTGAATTATGAATCTGAGCATCTTGTGCATAATTATGTTTCAACGAGTATGATACCTGAACCACAGTGTGCTGGACTTGTGGCACTCATGTTTCATCCTAGAATGTTGCTGAACAATGAAACCGTGCAAGGCCATGTGATCATTTAAATGCTCTCCGGAACAGTATTATGTGTTCTTCTTGAGTGCAGCCTAGCAACGATTTTCCATTTGTGAGGAATTTTCTCATTGCAAAACTGATGAGGGCAATGATAATTATGATGATGATGACACAGAACAATGTTAATGAAGGATCTCTAAAAGTTTGAACAAAATCCGAGAGCAGAGTATCAGACTTTAACAAAATGTTTGATAAAAATCTGCTGTGCCTGTCCTTTTCATTAGTCTACATTCATAAATAGCAATTAACAGGTTTTTATAAAAATGACTTTGAGACTTAAATTAATTTCTCTGTCAGAAGATGGCAAAACCCAGATACATTCATTATAAAGAAAGGAATTCTTATAAAGAGAAAGAATTTTTTTCATTGACTTATCTTCCATTGCTGATGGAACTAATGAAGGAGGAAATCATATTTTCGCAGTAATCAGGTTTGTAAGTTTGTTTGTTAAAGTACACCTACAGTCCATGTAATGTTAATTTACTACAGCTGAAAACTGATGCCCAGTCCTCCTCAGAACATGACCAGATACATTTTTTTTGACTCATCAATTTCTGTCCTCGCCATAACATCTGGATCTGTGACCAAATCACACAAAATCCAGGTGAACAGGAAAGTGAATAATCCTGACAGTTCAACAACATACAGCCTCCCTATCTGATCTCTCTCCTAATGTGATACACCCACAACACACTGCATCCTCAGGTCACACACACACACACACACACACACACACAATCCAGGCTATATGTATTTCCCCTCATGGACACCTCGCTCAGAGAACCTGCTCCTCCTGTGTTGTCCTGGATCCCATGAGGTCCACGAGGTTTGTGGGGTTTCACCCATTTACTAAAAAAACAGACTTTGCCATCAGGAAACAGACATAAGTAATGGAGAGCCGCCTAGAACCGTCCTTTTGATTCTACCTAAAACAAAACTGGTATGGTACCAAATGACACCTGACCTTTGCTTTCCATGGGACGTTTGGTCTTGTAATGTTATATGTATGGTCAGAGTTAAGTTTCATTTACACAGAGCACCACTCAATATTCTAAGAATTGACAATTCAGCACAGTGTGTGTGGTGACCCGATATCTCAACATGGTGGAGTGCTCACAAACAAATGTGTAAGGGAAGGCTTTGTGCATTGTAACCTCCATTCCTCCACAGCTTGATACATAGATAAGGCAATATACAGTACAGTATCAAGTGTAAGATTTAATGATAACCGAGTCAGTTCAGTACAGACATGTCTCACAGTGCACTTAGGCTGTTAAAATTATTAACAAATATTAGCATTAACAAATGCAATTTGATGGGTGTTCAGAGTTACATACATGAAAACAAAGTGATGCATATTCGCTTACATCATGGGTGTACCAATCACACAGAGCAGCCTACGGTAGGAGATACTTTAATCTTTGACAGGTGTAACAGTTCCTGGAAGCCAAGGGTAAAACGATATGATATAAAACACTCATGTACACATTGTAATAAAAAATGCATATGCCTAGTCTTGCAACACAAAGCCTCCTTCATTCCAGCTCCCTGTATACTAGCACTGCGGGCAAACGAGCCACCCCTGCAACAGCTCAAGTGCTGGAAATCTTGTAGTGTAGAAGAAAACAAAATACCATGTAATTGGATATTTTACAACATCAAACGATTCAGGGAAGTTTGTTAACATGCAGCTCAGAGCCTGTAGCTAACTCCCTCTCACTCTTACTCTCGCTCTCTCTCTCTCACTCGCTCTCTCTCTCTGTTTCACGATTTGCTACATTTTGAAGCTTGATATGTAAAAATGTTCAGTTTAGCTTCAAACAGATTACACACTCTCCCAATGAGAGCTGGAGCATTAATCAATTAGGGAGGCTTCTTTTAGATCTGAAAGAGATGAAGTCACCCAACTGCAAGCGAAATGCAGGAGACTTTTGCATTCAGTGAAAGGATGGGTTTTTTTTTCTTGTCCTTTCTTGCTTTCTTTCTTGTTCTCTGTCTTTCCTCATTCACCGTTTCTTAGTCCTCTCACTGCAGGAAGAAAAAGCGATCTCTGGATGATGGGATTATGCAAGAGGCTGTTCACCTCCTTTCAAAAGGCGAGAACAGTGTTAGCACAATAATTCTGCGAAACGGAAGCAAAAATGCACATTTACTCAAGGAACTTGGATTTCACACCGAAATATTGCCCGTGTCCTTCTCTGCTTTGGTGCCCATTTTATTCTGCTTATGTTCAACTGCATCTCCTCTGTTTACAGAATTGGTTTTGTTAGACAGGTGCGGCCGAACATTACCCCGAAAAAAAAAAAAAAACAAAACAAAACTGCAGACCAAAATTTGTACCTACTAATTAGAACTGGAATTTACTCTATATACTGTCTTTACTTGCTTTTTGATAATGTTGTCTGGGTATTTTTGAGGTACTTCCAAGTGAGATCAAAAACAGATATTTTCAGGTCCTGGGGGAAATGAATAATAAATAGCAGGATTCTTTATGAATACATTAGATTAAATGCTGAGGAGAGCACACTATGACAGCCACTGTGCTTGTTGTGGAAAATCCTATTTTTCTGGAAGAATGTGTTGACAATTTGTATTATATAAAGGAAAATAGTGCAGTGTTATGTTGGTGTTTCATTGTTTAAATACTAGGTAAATTTTCTTCTAGATATAGAGTAAATATGGACCATATGGTCAGTCTTTCCCATTCTGATCACAGATAACAACTGTATATTTTAGTCAGTCTGCACAAAGACCACTAAAATATGGTCAATTCGGGCTTGACATTTGCAGCAGTGGCTAATTACAGAATTCAAAGGGTTCAGCCAAAGGTGGGAGAGGGACTTTATGATTGGCAGTTGTTTCAATAGGCCATTGTCTCAGGAACAAGAGACAACATATTCTCATTACTGAAGGTCTGCGACAAGACAAGGTTAGCCCAGGTTCAAGCAGCACAGTGTTTTGTGGCATTGCACGACAGCCTCCATGCATTGAAAATTATTCTGTTAGCATTGCAGCTTCTGACTTTTAACATCCTGAACGAAATGCAAATATTTTAATGCACATTTGTCAGACAGTAAAGGTAGGACTTGGTATTTCAATTCCCAGGAGTTTATTTATGACCACACTCTGAGTGGATGGTGCAGCTAAGGATCAAACACTCCAGACATGAAGTTCTGAGCAGGCATGGTTATGTGTATTCATTTAATATTCTCAGTTTTTTTTTTCATTTATAATCCATTAAGATTAAGCTTTCATTATCTGTATTTGAGAGATGTCTGCCTCGCATAATCTCCTTGTGAAAAAGGAGTGGTTAGGGCATCAATGTCTCTCAGCGTCATGTTAGCATATCCCCTTAAAAAGTGTGGGATCGAGCCTTGCTCCTGCAGAATGTGGGCTGTAACCTCGGTGTGAGCACAGTCCAGGCCTGGAGCAGACAATTGCAGGCTGGGTAGAGGAGGGGGTGGCCTGGGAGGAAAACCTGCCTGACTGAGGTGGCTGGGCTGGGCCATCACTGGAGGGGGCAGTGTAACCAGGGAAACACGTCCAGGCTCCGGAACACTGTGGCTTGTTTTCACAGGTGTGACATCACAATTAGCATGACGGAACAACCATAGAGCTATTCGGAAGCCCGCTCCTCTGCACTAGGAGGTTTTGATGGGTCACAGGAGTCACTGGCGCTGCTGGCCACATTGCTATTCTCACTAATGACTTACCTAAATTTGCTCACACCTCTTCACGAGGACTTTCAAGACAAATTCAGATTCAACCATGACAGCGAAGGAATTTTCGATGTTAAGCACACCAGACTGAATATCTGTTCTGTGCACCGATTATGTGTGGAATTACTTTCCCAGTAATCCAAACAGAAAGAAGACCGTTCTTGGCAGGCTGTGCTGCTGTGTGATGGGACGATTTCTCACACAGATGACCATTACTCGTCCTACTGTCATATTCCTCTCTGCAAGAGCTAAGCCATGTTTCTATGGCTGGCACATTATTTCTTCTCTCCCATAACATTTGCATCTGTCTTCAACAGAGCAGCAGTTTTTATTTTCAAACCCTGCCAATGGCCATGCGTCAAAAGCATTATGAAGTCTCACTGAAAACTTGACTGTGCTGAAATTGTGCAGGTCAAGATAGTGGCTAACCACAACGACGAAAAAGACAGGTTAATATACCTCAGTAAATGCTGTAAATAGTACACCAGTGAATTTCTGTGGATGTGTCTTTCTCTCACAGTATGTGGACAGATAATTTTGCTGGTGACATCATACATTACCTAAAGTAGTGCTCGGTCTTTGATAAATAAATATTTCAGGCTATTTCTTTACACTGAAATAAACCATAATTTCGACTTTGGAACACATTGATTCTTTCAATAAAAGTCTAAAAACTGATGGCTGGTTGCAAAATGTGGGTACATTTCATAAAGGACCAATCAAATATCTATCCATTTATGCCATCAGCTTTTTTCTACAGAACCTTATAAGACTGTTTAAAGTCCATGCAGCCCTTGAAGTAAAAAAAAACAAAGCTTTCGTGTCAGTTCTACCTTTGGACAGATAATTATAGCTCTCCTTCTTTCATATCTATCCCATTTTTTTTCCTCTAGTGAGGTCTGGTCACTTTACAATTCTACCATTATTCCATGGACATCACACTGGCGAATCTGACTCTCTCGTAAAATGATGTTTTTTTAGAGCAGAGTATTACATTATTCAGAGTACATTAGATTAAAACTGTGTGCATCAGAGGAAGAAAACACACCGCAATATGCATGCAGTGCATGACAAATCAGTGCATTATCAACACAGTGTGTGGCATACAAATCACACACTCAAGCTTAAGTGATGTTTGATAACTGAGAATAAATATGTGTACACATATATGCATAAAAAAGTTGAACACCTAATGTTTCCCAACACTCTAATACAATGCACCACTTCTGAAAGTGCTCAGGAAGCCAAATCTCTCCACTTAAGGGATCAGACTATTTCATTAATTTGGTCCTGCTGTACAACATGGGGCATTTTTTATGATTAAAAGTGATAATACGGCGTGAATAAACTGTGTAAGCGATAAAAAAGATAATGCTGATGTAGAGCTGAATGAATGCATGCTGATTGCATTTGCATGATGATACAAGCTAAGGCATCAGGCATGGATATATTTACAATTTACCATCCTTTTCTTGGGCAAAATATGCAGTGCCTGATCTCCTAAGATACTGAACTCAGTGTCCTCTGTACATATCAAGATAATTTCTTCTGCTACACTCTGTGCTTCGCTAACATGAAGAACACACTGTAAAGAAATCCCAGTGCAGAGGATTGGAATTTTGCTAAAGCTTTCATGACATCTAAATGATTTTCTTTGATCTTTGATCTTTCTTTGATCTTCTTTGATCAATACATACCAATATTTGGTATGTATTGATCGACCATAATTGTGTCAATAAAATGTCAATCTCGTGTTCATGCATGTATAGCTGTGTTGTGCCAAACAATTTTAAAATTATATTTGTTTTGAATAAAACATAGAACGTCCTACACATTCTGTGAGGTTTATTTATCACAGATCAGGATCATAAATTTTTAAATTATGATTTAAAACATCATACTGTGGTCAGACCAGTTGCTTTGAAATCTTAATATTCATAATATTCACTGAATACCATTTTATATTTTCATTTTGTCACGTTACAGATGCTCTTATCCAGAGTGACATATAAGATGTGAATACATTTCATATTTACATCCAACAGATGATTCCAAAGCTGAGCACAAAGTGCATGCAACAACACAACACGAATAACTAAATATATTGTTAGTCACAGGTATGATTATCACTGTGCATATAAAGATTGATGAGAGTTTCTGGGTTAAGCGGCCAGTGAGATAAATAACAAGAAAACAAGAACGTCACACAAAATGTCAGACTTTCCCAAAACATTCAAATAGAGAGAAATGAGAATGCTCATAGCTGTGGAAAGTCAGTAATTCTATTCTATTCTATTATTATATATCAAACTAAAAAGGAATGTTCACAGCTGCTGCATTAAAGAACTGCAGACTCTCCCCTAGTGGGATTGTGGGTGATGATCTCCTAGGCAAAACAACAGTGCATGGTTATTCCACTCAAATACACAGCCATTGAAATGAGGTGCTTAAGGAAGAATGGGAAAAATGATCAGAACAATGAGGTGAGGCCCTCAGTAGCTTGCCCAGTACTGACCTATTCATTCAGTTCTCATTGATTACAGCTGCTGGCTTGTTGCAGCTGGGGAGATGAGGCAGGATTAGCTCAGCCTGTTGTGTGGCTTCTGCATAATTCTTGTGACTGAAAGTTCATTGTCAGCACAGAGACCCAAAACAGGTCACGTCACAATTACTTTAAATTCTGCCCCCTTTTTCCGCAGCACAGGAAAAATGTCATTTTCTAACACTGAAAATCTATGAAAATGCAATTTAGGCAACGATGTATGTATTTTAATAGGATATTGAGATAGGGCCAAACACACAAACAAAAAAATATATTTTTACAAAAATAATTTCAGGCGTATTTCTGTAATTTTAACCAAAGTTCAATGGCCTAATATCAGATCTGAAAACAGTTAAAACACAACATGCTCTTTAATTGGATTTGAACTGATGACCCAGTGATTACAAATTTAACACCTTATCTTGTACATCAGTAAACATTACCCTGGCTGTCCATCCAGACCTGAACATTACTGAGGCCAATTGATATCCAGGCTTTTTATGTGAATAATTTATGGCTGACAAACAAATGGACAAAATACAAATAGATTAGAGTAAATTATGCAATTATGCACTACTTAGTCTTACATACAGTTAGTTCTGCAGTTTCATCACTTATTATTTTTATTATTTGAAATGGTCTATGAGGTGTTATTTTGCTATTATTCTACTATTTCAAAATTGGTGAAAATACAAAATGACAAAATCAGGTAATGTAAATTGAGGGACCAATGAGTGTTATGGCTAGGAGCAAATGTTTACAATGTTTCAGAGCTCTACTCCTTATACCTATGACATATTTTTGGTAATAACAAAATCTGAGCCAATCACCTTTGGACATTTATTTGGTTGGACACTTATTAATCCCAAGGAATTATATGTCAATATCTATAACCCAGAGCAATTCATGCTGGGCATGTAAAATTTGTGTGTATATTATTCAACAATTACCATGTTCCAGTTCAGTTTCTACCAACTCAACTATCCAATTTCTTGATTAATTGGTAACTTCAGTAATCAGGGATTACATAAAGCAAAAATCGTATAATTCTGCATCCTAGTTCTGGATGAAAGGGGGAAAAACTGAGATTGCAAAATGGAGAGATTAATTTTATGATATTTACCTGATTCATGTATCAAATCATTGATACAACCTCAGCTATCCTGAATCAGATGGATCTTTTCATAAATGCCCATTTGTAATTTTCTTGGGTGCTGAACCTGACATAAGCTGTGACTACTGATTGCTGTTTGGTGTGAACTTGTCTGAGGCCTCAGGCTCCAGTTTCCCTGCTCCAGGCTGATTCAGTTCTTGGCACAGGGTCCTTATGTATGGTGTCAGAAGGCAGACTGCACAGCCAGTGACAGCACCACAGTCGTGGACACAGCAACCACAGTGTAAAAATCAGGTCTGAGCTGTCAGCTAGCGATGATCAAGGAGTGAAAGCCACTGTCTTTCTGTCCACATGCAGAGACACAAACTAAGGAGTCAGAAAACCTCATTACCTGCACCCCCACACACACACACACACACACACACACACACACAAACACACACACACACAATCCCACTGCTGCACTCAGAGAGATTTAAGGCTGTCATTCCAGAAGGGTTATCAGAACTGCTAATATTAGTGAGGGAGCAATGACATTGAAAAAAAAGATCATTTGATGTGCTTTTAATGTCTGTCCTTGCCCATATCACAATCATGAACAAGAAAAAATATGTAAATAAAAACGCATCCAAGTTTACGTTTATTGTACTTTCAGGAGCATGTCTTTTAAAATTAAATTCCTTTTCTTCCAGCGTTTAAGCAATACCCAAGGAAAAATAACTCTTCTACCACAGTAGGCATGCACCACAATCCTTTAAATAAACACACACTTAAGATTCAAGATTAAAGCTGCTCATCTGGTTTTGGTTGAGAAGTTGGCTGGGGGGATAACAGGATCTAATAAAAAGAAAATTAGACACTAAAGGGGACTGGTAAGCATTCCCAAGACAACTGATACACATAAAAGATGAAGGGCAATAGTGAATACAAATAATACATTATGACTGAAATAAGTCTTATCCAGCAACACCGAATTATCTGCATTTTCCCCAACTCCAGACCGAGCACACTGCCGGGATTGCAGGGTTTAGCGCAGGCCATTTCTGGACAGCTTTCAAGCATGTGCATATATTATATTATTAACTGTTCCCATTCACAGAAATCAAGAGCATTGTACTTTGAAGGAAAGCAAGTGTAATTGTACGTTTACTGTGTTTCAGTAAAAAGAAAAAAAAAGCCAATTTAACCCAAAATGGCTATGTAGGCTGCTACTATATATACACATGATACTATATGGTACACACCCACAAAATACATGTGTGTATATGTATATACATATGTGAATGAATAAATGGTTATACTGCATTTTATGAACACACTGCCTAAAAGGACATTCTTTTCAGTTTTAGTTTCATTATCGTTTTTAATATTCTTTTTATTTTTTACCAGCAGCCGCTTTTATTGTAGCAATAAAAATGTGAGTGTATTGGTTCTGCTAATTGCCAAAGAGGTTCTGTAATTAAGGGATAATAAAGCCTTGGTAGTAATTAGTTTCCGTTGTTTGGTGGTAGTCCATCAATTGTTCCTCAATAATACTGATCATTAGCATTCAGTCGGCAGTTTTTTTTTTTTTTTTTTTTTTGGGGGATGATGGGACAGGAGCACTACACAAGCACTACACATTCCATTCCCATGAAGGCATGGCATCCAGCCGCCAGTTAACCCTGCGCTGTCTCCCCCCCGAGCTGCAGCCACCGCGGCAGGCAATCTCAGTCCGGCTCCGCGGGCCCCGCAGAGAGACCCATCTGTGACTTTTTATTTAACAAGTTCACACTCCAGGATGACTCCTCCATGCCGGGTAATAACCACCTTGATAGAAGCATGGTCCTAGGGGCAACAAGTCACACGGTGTGATCACAATGGTAATTCACTCCCTTATACAGAGATTTTTTTTTTGTCTCATCCAGCCTGTGTGGTAAACAGCATACTATTAGCAGTAGAATAGAATAAATGTGTATTTCTGTTCTTGTTCTGCACTGCCTTTTCCTCAAGGACACAGCTGGGACACAGGATCTTGCTGTTTTTTGTTCTGTTCGGTCATGGATTGGGTTTGGCCAATGGAAACTGTAAGAAAGACACTGGAGAATGACAGTGCCTGTGAAGTCAATGCAACCATACACGCTCAAAGGTCACTGGTCCAAAATGCTCACTATTCTGCTCTGTTAAGCTTCTTGACATAAAAGGTCCAAATTCTGAAGCATTGACAGTGACTTGGTGATGAAATACATGAATGTCAATGGAAAGCCTACTTTAAACATCTGTGAATTTGTGCGGACCCCTAAAAAGAGCGGTTATGATTCTTCATGTGTTTTGTGGGGATTCCTTCTGTGTTTCAAGTAAATATAACCTGACTTTCTCTCCTTTGGTTGCGGCTTATTTTTAAAATGTGGATATCAAACTTCACCCCATCACATTACTCTACACTTCACCTGTAAACCACACAATCCCTTAGAAATGTAACTGGTAAATACAACAGATTTTCAGTCCTGGATATTCTTAAAATAGTCATGTATTTATATAGACAAAGGGTTGTGTTCATGTGTTGGGAGGTGAGGGTAATTTTTTTTTTTTTTTCAGAAAATGGATGCTCAGATCATTACTGCACAAAAATAAGATTTGTTTATTTTAACTGTGGTTATAGACAATAATTGATGATAATTGCTTTGATGAGATGAGTTGCATGTTGCTTTGATGCTCGGATAAGATTATTTGCAGCATCTGTGAGATGCAATAGTTTGTTAGACTAGTGATCTCTGATAAATTTCCCCACATAGCCCACATATTTTCATTTTCCTTTTTCCCAACAGTATCTGGCAAATATCTTTCTTTCAGTTATCGCTATATTGAATCAAACACCATTCAGGAAATTTGCTGTGGCTTCACTGGCTTTTCACTGTCACCCAATTCATAACATCTCAAATGTCGTTGCTGGCTCCTGTGTTTCAGAGCCCATCAGTGGAAGCTGAGAGGGCCAAGCACGTGTTGTTGAATGTTTAATGCGCTCCCAACCCACCGGGGCCTCTTATTAAATGACAGATGTATCTGAAAACTGCACTGCGAACAGTGGTACTGCTTGTCGGAGGCCTGCCCACCATATCAAACCTCACCTTCCCAGAGCGGACTGAGCTGTTTCCTGCTCTTTCACGTGACTCCAGTGCGTCTCCACACCGGCTTCTTCATAAAAATCTGGCGGGGGGGTGGGGTGGGGGCTCTTGACTTCAGTCCCCCACCCCGTCTTTCTGTCAACATTCGTCTCCTTTGACATGCTCTTGCTAGTTCTCTTGGAGTAAAATTAATTGAATTTGCCCCCTTTCCCCACAATGAATTCTACACAAGCTGCCTTCCCTCTCGTCCTCTACCCCCTCGATCTTGCACATAATTCTGTTGCTTGGTCTGCCTTTACACTTTCTCACTTTTTTTAATGCTACCTTCTTGCTCAGTTTCACGAGTCCCTTGACACAAACTGCTCACTGCCTTACTTGCACCCTCTAATTTGTCTCACTATAGATGTCAGTGCTCATCTTTCTGAAACATGTGAGTGTTTGGAAATTAGCTTCATATTATTCAAACATGCTGATACTCTTAACACAAGGTGTGTATTTTTATTCATAGTGATACTTGTCATGCAAGTTCTCGACAGATGAGATGTGATGTACAACATTGTTTTAATTTACCAAAGAGGGTTTCATATACACCTATACATTCATAATCATCACTAATATTGAAAAGACTGCCTAATGGCATTCATAATCATTAATAAATAGTCATAGACATTTATTCCCATTGATCTCAAAGGTCATACAACATCCAGTGGAAGATAATAACATATCATTCCATAACAGTTTGTCAATAAGTGGTTATGCATGTCAGTATGGTCTTATGAAAGTTAATGAATGGTAATGAATTATCTTACATCTTGTGTAGTACTTATTAAGGGGGTATAGTATTGTAGGATCTAAACAGTACTGGATTGTGAATGAATGCTAGGCTGTCTTACATTAAGCACTTGCTATTGCTAAGTGACTACATTAATAGTTGCCATTTTCCAATATTTGACAGCTAAGGATAAGAACATCCTTGTCTCATCAATCAACAACAGGGAGTGGGCATAACTGATACAGTTTACAAATTTCCATGATGACCAAAGCAAAGGTACCATTACAAACGTCATTGTAATAGATGTAAGAGACCAGACCAGTGAGCAAATGTTCCTACATAAGCCTCACAGGGCACCACCTCCACTAGACAATCACTACAGACACTCAGAATGACAAAAACATTTTGATATAAGTTTGAGGATACAACTTTCCAAATAAACTGATTGCCTTTGAGGCAATACAAGAAATATAACATCCATCCATGGCTATTTTCTACAGTAGCATTACACTGCATGTTACCATGCACAATATTCTAGCTATGCCAATTCTATATGCTCGATCACTGCTGTCACACCGACAGCCAACTAATAAATGCTTGACTGGCCGGAGCACACCTGACTATGATCTAACGGTGGCAACTGTATCCTATTTCTAAACCACAACAGTCAAAAATAACCGATTTACCAATTCACAATTTCATGGATTGATCCATAACCCATACTTCACATTCAACATGAGCTCAAACAACAGAATGTATAATTTATGGAACTTGTAAGTATTGCTTTTTAACAACGTATTTGATTTATGAATGATTATGTTTTGGTACAATAAACACCTTGTGATCATGTCAACCCATTATTTATTGGTAATACGTTATTTAAAAATGACAGAGTGATAGAGTACGCCTTTATGGTAGGTACATGCTGTAGGTTTGTTTCTACGTTGCGTCGCGTAGATGCCAACACCTTCAGGAGACTGCGCGCCAGTGAACCCTGCGTGTGTAAGTTATGTTTGTTGAAACTTAGGCATGAATAAACTACTAGTTTCGTTCATATCAAAATTAAGCTTCCTGTTTTCATCTTCATGGCCACAATAAATCAGATCGACGGTGCCTCCCGCACGCATAAGCTAGTCCGTAGTTTCTTTTTCGCAGCTGCATACAGGACATACTCCTAGGCTAATCTGAACCGCACAATAAATGGAGCGGTTGCCAATACGTCTTGATAGTTCCCCTCCCCCTTTTCGTCTCCCTGTTCCTTTTACTATCAGCAGAGGTCGCATGGCATTTAGCATGGAGAGGAATAGTCCAGCTATAACTCCAACTGAACGCATGGATAAACACTCGTACATGACAACGCTGAGAGGGAGAGCGAACGCAGCGGGAAAATAGAAACAGAATCGTCGAGATATCCGAGAGAAAGACGCAGAGCGCAGGAAAATAAACAATATTTGTTAACAAAAAGACAACAAAGTTAATGTTTGGCTGCAGATAACTTACCAGTTGTAATCAAAATTACCGACTGAGTGATATAATTATATGAAGAATTTTGTTTTTTTCTTTTTTTCCCTGTAATATATGATTTTATTCCTTTCGAAAACACAAAATACAAAAGAAAAAAACCATTTATAAACCGATTGAGCATCACTTCTTGCAAGCCTGTTGGTACTGAAGTTATACCACGAACGGATGTGAGGAAAGGGTGCATTGAAAGACTCAACCCCTTTTTCTTTCTATCCCTCTGTTTCTTTTTTGTTCGCTTAAACAATAGAGAGAGCGAGTCACAGACACTGAACCTGCTTTCATGCCGTCAGTCTCGCGGACTCTGAGATGGACGTGAGATTCTATCCGGCACCCCCTTCGAGCGTGGGTTCATGTTCATTACCGACCGATTCGAGTTGCCTGGGCTCTTTGGACTATTACCACTGCAACAAGGTAATTAGGAACTACTACGTTTGCTTTTAATGGTAGAGTACGTTTGATTTGATTACAGTGTGTAATTTCCCTATACCCAGAATCGTTCAGTTGCAAGGCACATTCTGCAGTTCGTATCTCTGCGATGTGCTGTACGAGCGACGACATTAGTCTCACCGACAGTATTTCTTTTAGTATTTCGTGGGCAGTGGGTAGCTATCCCACTTTGCGTAGGGACCTTGTAAACTGTACGCGTGCTATAGATAGACGCCCCGAGCCGTTTATTTACACGCAGGATGGATTCAGATCCCGAAACTTTTTTTGCATCCCGAAATGAAATGCTTACTCAGGCCATGTCCAGTTACTTTTAACAACTTTTTGTTAAGTTGTTACAACCTCCGAAAGGAAGGATTGGTCTGTAAGGTGCAACATCCCTCAAGAGAGGAAAAATATCGGAGGCGACAGCAGCGTTGCATGTGGGCATTTTTGAATCATGGAGGTACTTGGACTCCCAGCTCAGTACGCCTTAAATGCGAGCGCATTTGCGCGATGCCCGGCTAAATGGACGCAGTACTGTAGTTTTGATGATGTAGGCTGTTTTTTTCTCTGTGAATAGACTGATTTACTTAACACACTGTGTTTTAAGTTAATGTCCAAACATATAGTCTTGTCACCTATCCTGGATTTCAATTGCTGTTACAGCATAAAGGAAAGTTCCTTTAGTTATGTAACTGTTTTATAACTATTATTATTTATCAGCCGTTACCTTTGAGATGTGTACGCTAACAGTAACTTAGTTTTACCTTTGCAAAGCGAAACTGCTCAAAACCTGAGTACAGCATAAACACTGAGTGACTTTCCTCACAAACCATGTATACACATAGAAAGGGTAGCATGCTGAAGCACGGATGTCCTCCTTTAGGAGACCATTGCCTTTTCTGTTTCATTCCCTGTAGCATGTTTATAATTAACGTCGTATCTCAGTTTTAGATGATACGAGATGCCAAGATGGATTACGCTATGGTGGGGCATATCGCGCCCGTGTTTTCCCTCCATGCAGTGTTGTTGATGGTGAATTTCGGCGTTTTTACTCCAGAGCTCGAAGTATAATGCTGTTTTTTAATCAAACAGAACCATACCTACACTATTGGGTCCACGGAATTAGTGCGATAAACTACAAATACAGCATGAAGCAAAATGACGTATAGACTCTACCACTGGCCACATTTTCATGGCAAATGTAGGATAATGTAAGCTTGAAATGTAACACAACCTTAGAAAAATAAAACGTATCGCCCCAAATATCCAACATAAACTGAAATACAGTTGTGCACGTTATGCTCTGTGCCCGCCCGCTGTAGCCTTCATGTGATTTGCACACACGTTGCAGAGAATTGTGCCAAACTATAGGTGTTGCCGAACGTGAACTAAAGATGTGTCAAATTCTACGCCGTGTGCATTTGTGAGTTGTTTACTGCTTTACTTATGCTTCTAAACAATGCGTTTGAAGACTTTGAAGATGCCCTCGTTTTAGTAAGGCTACGGTTTAGTGACATTTAATCATTTTTTTCGCCGTCGGAAAATACTTTTCGGCATAATTCTACACAATTATTAGTGTAGTGTAGACAGATGCCATAATCCAGAGTGATTTAAAATGTTACAATCTGAGAACTATTAAGTATAGCCGAGTGTTTACGAAATCCCTCAAGGCAAGTGAACGTACACCGAGTAGAAACACAGTATCCTACGACGATCATACACTCCCGCACCTGTCACTGATGATTATTTATTTATTTTGCTCCAATTATGGTCCGAATTCAATGACGAAACTAGAAAATCCAAAAAGATTGTGCTAACTTTTTCTTCTTTCTAAATTTTAAATCCTGCAAAAAAAGGACAAGGTGAACGCTAGCAAAATTTGGTTCTCCATGCCTCATAACCCAAATTTAGATGGTATCTTTTGCTTGTTCAGTAGAGATTTTGCAAGTTGGATATTTTTATTTCTTCATAACACGTCTTGCTTCACTCTGGATTAATATACGGATAGGCGTTTATGTATGTTTTCAGGCGAGATGAAACTAGCGGTTCAGTTATCATTGAAAAATTGGAAGAAAACCTGCACGGAATACATTAATTTATGTCAGCATTAAATACATTTCTGCTTAGCAAATGCTGCAGATAATGAGTGCATATATTCTGCATATGAATGCGTCTTTCTATATAAAGAGCTGTATTACAGTTTAAAGATGCATTCGACATTCACCATACATTACATCTCCATAATTCCGGGGTTCACTGCTGATCTAGAGTATCACGTTGGATATTTCAAGAACCAAATACGTGCACAGTAATATTTCAACAGATTGTACAATAGTGTGGACTTGTGCATCCTTGCATTGTTGAAGAATACATGGTAGCAACATACCATGTGCAGCTGCTTTTGGAACTGTAGGAGCTGTAGCATCTTGAATGCCTTATAGAATGTGTGCAGGGTATTTATGAAGCATTGATTGTATTGATTCGTGTTTAAGTAAAGATTATTGCCCGAACTCAGCAGAACCTGAAATGCAATATATTTTCAGGCTAATGTCTGGTGTGGCACCGACAGCATGTAGAACACAATTTCACTTTCTGTTGTCTTCACTGGGAGAACATTCAAAGAATATCTGTCTATGCTAATATACATACAGTTGTGTAAAAACAAGATGCCAATGTAAGTGAATGCTAAAAATGTAAAACACAATAAGCAAATTTTTAGGAATATTAGTGACATACAGATTTTATGTTAACATAACAGGAGATGACAGTGCAAACAGGAATTTGATTTGCTTTGATGAACAGTAATACAAGAAAATGCTGACTTGAGATTTTTAAGACTCTGTATGCTGATACAATCAAATGCGGTATTTGCAGTTGTAGCTGGCTTAAATGTAATATGTTAAAATCTGCATTGTTCTAAACTGTGCAGACTTGAGCTAAGAGCAGTACTCAGGGGACATTGATCGTGGATACAGTTAGCCTGTTGGGTAGTCATGTTGCAGGCCACAACGTGAGTTCCCTACACTGAACACACACAGAAAGGCCTCATGACCATATGTCAGAAGTTAAAAGCAAAGCACTTACAGCAGAGCTCAGTGAGTCATAGAAGTATTGCTAAAAGCCTTGCGGTTGGACTTTTTAAAGGCCTTATTTACTGTCCTCGTGATGTAAAGTAATTAAACTTTCAGCTAAGCCCAGATTTGTACTCATTAAACTGACTGTGAATGATCAACAGGTATGAGCTGTCTAATTGTTGATCGAAGAAAGCTGTAAACTTTTTTTGATACTGGTGCACGGTCTGTTGGAAGTTGAATGGAGGCTTGATTCACTTTATAAATGTGAACATTTGTGAATTTTTACCTCATACCACTCTTGGTGAAAGATGCTCATTCTTCAAGCTCTGTAGCCCAACTGCACAGTTAAAGAAGAGTTGAATTTTAATGGTTTCTGCATAGTATTTTGAGTCTGGCTGAATACGATAGCTCTGTAAGGTAATCCGGCTGTTAAATTATAAGTATTTTTTAAATATCTTGAAAGGAATGGTAAGACTCTACTTCATGAATATAATACATACCAACATTTTCCTTTAGGTTGACACCATTGTACGGTTGTAGCCAAATATTGAGAAGTGGGATTGAAATGCAACTAAAAGTGATAAATACCGGATTCATTGTAATTGTTATACATTTTTCATTGAGGCAGTACAATTGCCTCAGAATATCAACCATGTGCTTGAAGGAGATACTTTTGAGGACTGATCTGCATAATCTTTTGAGCACAGCACTGCGTTATAAAGCATCATTTCCTTCAAAATGTTCTTTCCTGAAACTAAACTTGAAGTTTAGGCTACAGTCTGTGCTACAGTTACTAATGAAATTTCTATGCCTCTATTAAAATTCTAAATGATGTGCTAAAAAAGTATTTCTCTCCAGGAATATAATATTAGAATGACTTATAACATTTTGAAATTGAAAGCACCAAAGTTTAATGTGGTTCAGTGTGGATTTATTTTTATTGTACAGTCAGCGATCACTGCACTGTGTCAAATGGCATCTGATGAAGATTAGATCTTTTGGAAGCTTGCCGTACATGAACTAAGCTGATTTGTATTATTCAGGTTACATCACAGGTAGATCACATCATATCTTTCGGATTTTGGATCTAATGAAAAGCTACCATGATGGAAAGTGATGGAAACTGTACAGTGCATGCACTTGAACCTACAGTGGGGAGGGAAACTGGGTCAAACTATACAAACAACTTCAGTTTGCGTTTCCTGTGCTTTTTTAAAAATATGAACATTTCTACTTGTTCAAATAAGATCACAGGTAGAAAGCTGCAGCTGTCTGCAAGTATAGAAACATATAGATTTAAAAATTTAGGAATCCCCAAATTAATTGTCTGTTAAGTTGTTGCTTCGCAGATCTGCCATGAAAGTTTGATGCTCATTTGGAATATGCTATGTATGCTATACTTATGCCTCTTGTGTATTTTAAGACTGGCTTGTCAGAAGGGTAGAAGCTGCTTTCTGTACAAAGCTGTGCTGACTAAAGGTTATATCAGGAACTACAATTCAGAATGGCACTTTCATCTAGTCAAGGCAGAGGCAAACCCATCATCATAGAAATCTACTTATTTACAAAAATACATCACTAAATGTAAATGTAGCTGAAATACGAGCAGAAAATAAAGTAGAACACCAGCAATCATTTAGAATAATCACATCCCTCATGTACATCAGATAAAATAATGTGAGCTTACCTGGTGCATGTCTTGCCATTTTTATGTATTTTGTGACGTACCATTTCCATGGGGCACCTGAATCAGGATTATGTTATTTTTAAAACAGGGTTAAATGAGGCACCTCTTCTTTCCTGTCTTTCCTGTCTTTCACTCTCCACAAGCAACTTATTAATGAAATAAATTAAGTATTACTCTGAACAAGTAAATAAAAAAGGTACCATACCAATCTTAATCATTCCTCATTATAGATTCATGTTATATTCTCCAAAAACTGTACCTTTTTTCAGGTGTGTCTTCTAGGAGAGAATGATTGCTGTTTTTCTGCTTTGCTTGCAAGATGATATGCCTTCATTTACTTGACTGTTTTACATCTGTAATAAACCAAAGTAAACTCTAGTATTATTTATTGTGAGCAACCCTGTTTAAGGGCCCCAGGACAGTGAAGTGAGCACATTTGGAAGGTTTGTTTATACACACTTTGCCTACTTCATGTTGGGCTTACTGTGTATGGGGGTGGGGGAATTCTGGAAAAAATATGAGAAATTTTTTCCTAATTATTCCCCCACACTGTGTTCTCATGTGTGAATGCTTTAATTGGTTTAACTGATACATATTACAATGACAGGCAGAAATGATCAGTTGACTGAATTCTGCTCTGACATGGGACCAGCTTATACGGTTGTTTGAGTAAAGGCATTGTCATGTGTGCTAAAAACAAAGATGAAGAATAATTAGGTTTGCTGAGCCATTATGAACTGACAAAGTACACCCTGCTTTATGCTTCTGTTAAATCCGTGTAATGTAAATTGAGGCATTTGTATGCAGTGCAAAAAAATATCAAGAGGGGCCGGATGTGGTAAGCCATTGTTAGGAATATTGCTTGTACGTGCATTCCAACTCTTTTTTCACAGCACTTTTATACAGATGTATGCCTTTGGTATTAATGATAATGAATGGCATATAGTCAGTGTTTGGCGCAATAACGGTGATTAATGATTTTGGAATTCATGCTTGCTCTTCAGTGCATTTAGTGATGGGCTGAAATGGACTGCCGTGGGACAGAATGCGTGCAATATGGCTTGATTGTATTCCGTTGAATAGAAAGCGCCTGAAATGCACTTTAAAATGCAGTTGCTGTTGGTGTCAGACTGTGCAATTACTCTCGCAATAGTAATAGAGTAATGTTGATCACTCACGGTGCTGCTACTGCTAGATATATGTAGAATTCTGACATAATCAGAGGATAGGATTTTGACTTGTGGTTTATTGGTTGATTGAGAATATCTGAAAAACTCATTCAGTGTTCTTTGTATGCATGAAGCGCTTCTACATTAAAGCGCTTATAATGTCAAAGGAAAGTCCCAGCCAAACATGGTCAGCCTTTAGCCATAGCTCTTGAATTGTAGTGTGCCTTATACATTTTTTTGAATTCTGAAATTTCTTTTGTAAAGGAACCAACAGGACAGCTGTAAAATAGTAAGTGCCGGTGAACGACATGATGTGTAAACCAAACAAACTGATGGTTAATGTCATTCCATGCCTTCCATTTACGCCACAAAAATGTCTGTAAAATAGCTATTTAATATCCTGTTTCTACCACCTCCTCTCCCCAGACATTTACACATAGCAGCAATACCTATACAGGGATGAATTTAGGTGAGTAGGAGAAGTTTTCCGAGAATTAGCAGAAGTAATCACGTTAAACATGCATGGTGGCAGTAAGCTAAAATGCCAGATGTGGTTTATTTTTTGCACCTTCACTTTTATTTTCCCACGAACACCCACCTACATGGGTGTCACTACCCATCAGTCCTGGCTTCGGCCTAAACTCTTTGCAGCCTCGCAGTACCTTACAGCGTTGATGGGTGAAAGCTTTTGTTGGTTCAGTGTATGCTCTGTTCTCTTGCACAAAGGCCAGCTCTCTGTAAATGTGTGTTCCAGTGAAAGAGTATTTGCCGAATGCATTATGACTTGTGCATATCCTGAGGCTGACTCACGTTGGTTTAATAAAGTAAGATGGATGAGCTGCTCCAATTTCCCATTTCCATACAAAAAAGTAATTTACAACCCCAGAACATCTTTTTCCCACTTTGATTTATGATACTGTAAGTGTCCCAAACCACTTACCTTGGTTTAATTGAAGAATTCAGGAAACATTTACTGGGACAATTTCAGGGCAATTCTGCATACTTTCAGAGCATCCTTCTAAATAAGTTACATATGTACAAATATCCTTAAATATTAGCTTTGTAATTGTATTTTGTATTCTCTTTTTTTCCTTTACTGATATGTAGCTGGAAAAGGACTCCTTTGTTAACATCTTGGTCAAAAAAACAGAGGAAGCCAAAGCTTTAAGTGAATTCTGACCCTGTTATACCCCTTTTTGGAACTGTGCTGAGCTGTGCAGGAGCCAGGCTGGGCATAGACTAAAAAGCTGACTCAATTTTCTATTGCAGTACCTGGCCTTTAACAACTAACACAAATTTGAATGGATGGAGAGATACCATTGTAGGTACGAAAGCACCAGAAAAATGTTTGTTTATAATGTTCTCAAGCTTTGAAATGTAGTAAGTGCCCAACAAGCCGATGTGCCGCTCAATTGAGATTTTTCCCTGTGACGATTCATTTGTTTCTATTTCACATTTTGTTCTCTTTTTTGACATGGAAACAGGAAGTTGTTTCGCCATAAATAAATTCAGATAGCTGTGATTGTCACATTGTGCTTACACACTATCTGAAGGATTTTAGGGTGGGTGTGTGGGTTTGTCACTGAGGGTAATGAACTGATCTCCAGCCTGGAAGACTACAATCCAGCAAGTGATAAGAGACTGACTAGGCCATAGTGTAGATGGGAAACATGTAGAAATCACCTGTTTGTGCAGAAAGGATGTAATATGAAAAAAGTGAAAACAAACAGCAAAAAACAGCAAAAAAACAGCAACATTTAGTTTTATTTTGTATTAATACTCAGTAGTGAAGTCTCTACCCATTCTTTCTATGATAAATGTAGAGTTAACCTAGCTACGGGTAGCAACAACTGTCACACATCTACATTGCAGAAAAGCATATCTATTGATTGTGATGTCAACAATAAGCTATGTAAAAAATGAAAGCAACCAGCTGCCAAACTAGCCATGCTTCACAGACTATCAAGCAAAACCTTTTCTCAGGTAGTCTCTCTGTGAGATTTGCTGCTGACTGATGCAACATCACAACATAGGCTCCTAACCTGTCCTCTGGCCTGTATGTTATAAAGCTGGTGTTGGAAAGGTGTGGAGTTAGGATTTCTTGGACTGATCTTGGTCGGCTTGCTAGAATAATAAAGGGGAAAACAGTGAAAGCCTGGGCCAGTAAGCCTGGGTCTAGCACAACAGTGCGAACAGAAAGCTGTCCCTCACTGACCCTGTCAGAGTGGCTGCTATCGTGTCAATATCTACTGCTAATGTATGAAGCGTTGCTGAGTCTAGTGACTTTTCGCTGACCTTGTCCTCGCCTTCTTTTCTGAAAACACTTTGTGGCAAAGTCAAGTGCTTTTCGAGATCAGTTTGGGAACTTTGCAAAGGGAGCGAATTAATATGCTTTTTAACCCCGCCTGCACTTGTACCTGCAAAAGCAAAGTGTCATTATAAGCTGTGCTCTTTTTTTCCCCTGGGGCTGGGACCCGCCCTCACTGTGCTGTGACTGCACTGGATAGAACTGGAATTCTAATGGGAAAGATTGACAGGTGCAAAGACCAATCATGGCTTTCGTGGAACAACATCAAAATATTTAAGAGCACTGTGTAGCATCAAGATGTCATGGCATATGCATTGCGATATAATCTGAGTCATTCTGGTGCTAAATCGAGCTCCCTCTGTCATGATGTGGTGAGAAAAAATTGGCAACAGCGGCTATGTTCGTGCTCGGTAGTCTGTGGGGCATGACTGTCCACTTTGATACTGCTCGGTGCTCTGAGGAGAGATTCCTAACTTTTTTAGCTGTATTTTGACAGGTGATTCTGTTTCTCATGTGCTGGACATATCTTTGGCTGGCAGGATCTCTGAGTCTGTTTCAGACTGATGTGTCCAGGGTGCCCCTGAGGGCTAATGGGATTATATCAGATAAGGCAGTATGTAACATATGCATTTCTGTCTTCATAGTGACAAAATAATAATGACATAGCAAGACCTTCTTTAGGCTTCATTTAATGGATTCACTCCCTGCATGTATTTGGTTGCATTAATTTTTTAAATCCATGATTTCCTTGAATGTGTCTTGCTGTAATTCTGTGAACGTATCAGAAGATCAGTTTTTAGGTTATGAAATGACATGACAATGAGTACATGGGGAAGGAATCAGAAGTCATTGTCTTGGTAAATGATAATGGTGAAGGGGTACAAAGAAGGTAAATGCAAGAGATGCTTGCTGGCAAAAATGATGGTATGTACTGTCCATAGTGTATACTACAGACTTGTTCATAAATGTCATATTGTCTCTGTATAAATTTATTAAATTTGTAATTGTATTTTGCATACAAAAACCTAACATTACTGATATGTTGAGTGAAGGGGATTGTCTCATTTGTGAAGGCATGGGACAAAACTTTTGTTTTCATCACCTCTATCAAGCATATTGGGGTGGTCAGTTTCATGTGTGTTCTGACCTCTTATTTTTCATTGGTGAAACCATGCGGAGCTATGCAGAAGTCTGGGTAGGCCTGAGCTGGGGAGGCTCATCTGGTTTGCCATTGCACTATGTGGTCTGTTATATGTCACACAAATTTGAATGTAAGGACCGATGCACACCATTGCAGATGACTGCATGGGAGGAAATGTTTGTCTGCAGAGTTATCCAGTTTTTCTTTGCAAAAGAATGAGGCAGCTAGCATTACAACGTGGAGCTCTGCTACACCTTTCTGTGCTGTGTATTAATATACTATAATATACTAGAGTGGTGCAGTTTATAAGTCTATGGGTACTAGCGCTTTTCTGTGGGAACTGTAGAGGTAGCTTACAGCTATCAATAGCATGCATCAGAATGATTTTTTTTTTTTTTTTTTGGGTTCCCCGGCAAGATCCAGGCAAGTTTAAAATGATTCAGAGTGTGTGTGTGGGGGTGTGCATTAGGGAGGGGGGTGCTGGAGAGATAAGCTGGAGGCACCATTTCAAACAGTCCTGGGGTCCCCCTCACAAGCTGTTCAAATCTTCATGTGATTGCCACGACACTTCATAAACAACTCGACTATGCCCCTTCCGCTTCTGACCTACGAGTTAAAAATAATTCACTGCCTTTCGATTACTGTAAATGATGTTATGCTCAGAATATCACAGAGCACGTTACTATGTGTTGATCTTTTTTGTCACCTCAGTGACAGGTCTGCTCTGTTACAAACCTATCAAAACGTATAAACTTTGCAAACCATATACTGCTGTTATGATTATGCATTACTCTGAAATGATTTTTTACTGAATTTTCTTTAATCTCTGACCAAAGCATCAGAGGAAAACTGGAAGTGAGGGCTTGAATTCAGCTCATCTATCAAAATAAAATTATGCCATTAGAGTCTAGGTCTGGGCGCTTTTGACAAATCCTTGCCACTTCACTGTGAAATGTGTGCGTGTGTGTGTGCGTGTGTGTGTGCGCGTGTGTGTCTCCTTACACTACCAAGAACAACCTTCTTGTTAGGCAATATGCTGTCAAATTCTTAGCTAAATACTTAGAAGACTAACGTGCAAACACTGACCCCTGGATTCAAGCAATATTTGGCCTTAACTGTGACTTACACATACAACGTGCATGAAAAGAGTTTTGTTTTCATTCATTTTGATGCTTTCTGAACTCACCAAACTGTGTTTGTGAAAAAGTAACACTTTCATGTAATTGTGAGTCAGAGTTGGGGGCCAAATGTTGATTAAATCCAGGATCAAGTGGGAAACCAGACAGCTACAGTACTATTTAAGAACATGTGTAGTTGGCTAAAGTGGACCCTCAAACAATGATTACACATAATCATGTATATGCTTTAGAAAGAGCATGCCTTTGTTCAGAAAATGGATTGTTAAACAGTATTTCATGTTCAGGAGACTGAGGATATTCAAATTTAAGACATTTGAGAAATTTGACATGGTGATTGGCTGCAAAAAAAAAAGTTAAAATATGACCTATCTAGTACTACATGCTTCTGAGTATTGAGTTGCATCATTATAGATGTTATCTTGAAATCTAGGCTGAGAACAGATGCAACAATGTATGATATATTTGTAAAGGTGTAAAAGAAACTTTAAAATGCTTAAGGTTACAGTGCTTACAAAAATGATTTTATTTAGTAACACCTCTGTCACCGTGTTGTATATGGTGGTTAAAACACAGAAAAGGCACACAGTAATCAATGTTTGTGTGAACTGTGCAGAATAATTAGTGGCATAGCTTGAGGCTAGATCTGTTGAGTGTGGTTTAATGTGATCAAGCCTCAGGTGTACAATAGTTACATTGATTTAACAGAAACAGTGTCTGCACATCACAGATACACACTTAGCTAATTCCACATTTGCAATTCCGTGCTTGCTGTTTGGAGCCCGTAATGCCACCGATTTGAGTAGACTGGAAATAATCAATTGTCCAGAATGGGTTAACATGAAGCATGCAGTTTCACAACAGACCTGTATCCATTGTTGGTAGAAAGTACAATTGGGGGAGAATACATCTCAGCTATTTTATTCAAATCATTATTTTTCAAATATTTGAAAAACATGAGGTTCAGGACATGTTGAGGGCAAGGATGAAGAGATTTTGATTGATTTTCCTGAAGACATTTCTAAAAGGGATGTACCATTTGTTTACACTCCCTGTTGACTTGTTGTCATGACCCAGGCCTTTGGAAACAGATTGCTGTTTCAACATGGTCATGGCATGCACACAGAAAATGTTAATTAAGTGGAAATAATCAGTCTGAGGTTGACAGAGTGTGGTAGCTTTTATCACGGTCATTCATAAGATTTGCTGACAGTAGAATCTGAGAGTAATGGAGTGAGTCTGTGCATGTGAAATAAGGGAAAAAACATTTTTGGAAAATGCAGGAAAACTGTCATCTCGGGTCTTCTGGTTTTGGTGGAATATGTAAGTTGTGTCTTTCCCTTCCTGAATGTCCAGAGTCATGCTTCCCACTCATTTCCATTTTCCATGACATTTCAATTATGTTTTAAGGTACAACATTAATTTTCATTGATTATTTGTATTTTTGTAAATTTGGCTACTTTGAATATCCTTTTAAAAAAGTAGGAATTTTCACATAAATGTAAAATATTACATAAGTATGCGAGTCAAACAGTATCACAGGAACTGTTCACATATTGTTTGTGTCTTTTTAACAGTGCACAGGTGCACATTGCTCCCTAGTGAAAATTGGGTTCAGTACAATATCCTGATGGTAATGCCTAGCTGCACAATTTCTGTCTGTGTGTTTTTTTTCATACAGGTATAATAGTTTGATAAAGGCTGTGTTATCCAGCAAAAGTGCCATTTTGAAAAATACCCTATTCTGCACTTATGTGTAAAATAAGATCATGCATATCAAGTAATATGCATTTCTTCCTTCAAATCTTCATGCGTGTAACCAGCAACTGCAATGCACAGCATGGGGAAGATCCTGTGTCCACCCTACAGTCATAGGAGAATGGCAATGTCCAAACCTTTTCAGGTTGGAATTTGTATGTTGTTGTAAAGCATCCAAAGTTAAAATTAGACTTTTAGAATGTCACGAGGCACAACTCAGTTTTTTCAGGGAGCCGCATCACTCTTACCCCTGGTAGGTGGACTTGAGGTGATATCTAACGTTGCTTCAAACCTCTTTACTCAGTCTTGTGTGGGAATATATTCTGTTTCCAATAAAAGATTCCTGTGCCTGGTGTTGGCATAGATGCTCTGTCTGCCTTCACTCAGTCCTCCCTAGCCTTACACTGTATGTCAGACTCTAGATGTTCCTTATGTAACACGTTGGTGCAGACAAGAGCTGAACAATGCTGGCGAAATGGCTTTATGCTCACCATTGAGGTGCGGGGATTGTTAGTGTGCAAAATTAATTAGCTCTTTTCAGAGCCGTGCATTAATCAGTCTGGGGCGAGAGAAAGAGACTGAAATGGACAATCAAGTAATATGTGGATTGCATCTACTTTCTAATGCTGCATCAGCGGTGGTGAGGGTAGCCGTGCACTAATTAGGGGGCCTGGCAGAGACAAATCAGAGCCTGTTGCTGGTGAGGGGGCTATTACTGTGAGTGACTGTTGGCATAATTAAGGAAGGAAGCCTGTTCCAGTAAGGATTGCAGTAAATAAGAATCGGGAGTCCTGTGGGCCATGGCTTGGACATGAATGTAGCCTGAAGCAAAATGCTTCACAAACTGTGCCAGCACCTACTGAGCAACTTACCCGTGGGTATTACATTAAGTGCTCATTATATTTGTTAATAGCGTTACGTGCTGAGAAGTACAAAATCTTCAATGGCTGAAATTAGCATATTGTTAACCATACGCACCGAGACAGATTAGGTGCTTTACTAAATGTCCATGACATTAAGTGAAAAATAAGCAGAGAATATAAACAGTTTCATTTTGATTAGAATTTTACAAAAGTATAGTAGCGCTCTACAATTACGTGGCAGTTACAGGCTTGATTTGAGTTTACTGATGCAGCGAATTAGATCCTTCCTCTCCTTCAACTGAGTTGAGCACAGTTTGAACGACTTGTAGGGCTGACGTTTCGGGTTTATCACTTCCTTTGACTGGGGCAATTCCAGTTTCTCTGTACAGATTGTCAGCTTTCAAGTCAGCAGTGCACCACACACACACTTTACTTTACATGCATGATGGGGAATTTTGCTTGTTCCTGTGGTGAAGTAGGTGTTCACCTCTATGAGAGTTTCATAATTGCATGCAGTTCCTCAGCTAGCTAGCACTGTATGTTTCTCTCTAACTATTTTAGTTGTTATTTGGTTTGCGCTGTTCTGAGCGTTTCCTTTCGTGTTGGGCTGCTTGCTCTCATATTGCACTGGCACATGAGAAAGCCGCGCAACAAAAGCGCTTGGTTGTTGCTCACTGCTGGTTTTCGCATAATAAAATAATTCAGAATGAATTTCTTTTAGTCATATAAAAAAGGACAATTTTATTTCTTTTAATGAATCATAGTTCCTCACAGTTGGAAAATGTAGCATGTCAAATGACAAATAGATATATATTTAATGGCTACTCTGTGTAACTGTATGGAACATGTGTCCAAACTAAATTAAATGGAAATGGCTTTGCCAAACTCGCAGGGTAATTCTTTCAATGTTTTTTTTTTTTTTTTTCAAACTTCTTCCAACTTGGCCCTTATAGGGTCAGATTGGACAGGCATTGTTATTCTGAATTTGACCGCCATTCTATTACTGAATGGTTTTAACATCTAACATTCTGTAGTTTCGAAGTCATGCAAGTTTAATTTTGTTTAAACTACAGTGTGCATTCCAACCAACATTTTTTTAACCACCATTTATCGAAATTACTTTATTTATAGAAGTTAGCACTACGTCCATGTGATTGAAAATAATGACTGGTTACATCATTGTTTAAATAAGGATATTGGAAGGTCTGTTGCAGATTGGGTCTGAACATCACAAGGGGACGGCCCTACAGTAACCATGGTGCCTCAGATGTTTTTCTCGATTTTGTTAGGTATCGTTACAGCCTTTCGCTTTGAGTCGATATTGAATGGACCTCTTTGTGTTGTTCTTAAATCCAGGGGGAGCCCCTCTCCTACCCCCTTTTTTTGGAGAGTGCAGTGGTATGTTGTGACTTCTTTAAATGATACCCTTCAGGAAGAAGTGGGTTCTTTGGTAGCTCTCAGAACTGCCACACATTTGAGGTCTTGATTGGGGGATTTTGAGGGTACTTCACTCCACCCCCGTTTCATCTTTAATGTTCCTCAAGCACAGCAGAAACCAAAAACGAGGCTTGCCACCAGATGTGTTCCAGCTCGGATGGTTACTTGAAAGACAAGCGTTTATTTTGTTTTGGTGCACTTGGTATGGTTCAAATACAAACTGCATGAAATGACGATTGATGGATACTACCAAAGGAGGAGGAGGAGAAAAAAAAAGAACAAAAATTTCTCTCACACAGTGCGAGTTAACTGTTTCAGCACAATGTAGTGTCAGAAAGCCAGAGAACCATTCACCAGTCCACAGTGAGGACACTTTTTCCCTGGCCCCACAGCTGAGGCAAAGGGTAAAGGCAGTTCTGCATCGCTAAAGACAAGCCAGCAAATCTATACTCCTATAAAACTCCACATTGTACCATTAATTGTAATGCGCAATTTTAAAAGAGTAAAGTGCACCTTTGAAGTGTAGAAATGGTTCTTTGCTGTAGCTCCAGCAAAGATCTGTCCATATATCTCAAAACCTATGAGCTCTATGAAGATCTAGCTATTCAACAACAGCATAAGCTTTTAACAACCGAAAGCTTATTCATGCCATTACTATGTATGTGACCTACTTTAAAATAAAAGGTTGGAAGGCCATATACTGTATCTTAAAATAGACTAGTTAATTACAGGGCCTGGCAAATATAATGGCTTTACTCTATCACATGAACATTGAATACTTACAGCTGTGATATTGTAGTAATAAATTGTGATCAGGTAATATTTAGTATATAATACTTTGGTAGCACTCTGCTGTAGAGATTCTTGTGCATACAGTTAAAAAAAACTAACAAGTTGATACTACATAACAGCATTTATGACTGTTCATACTGTAACACTTTGTATGAGACACTATAATGTGATGGAAGGAAATGTTGCTGTTATGAGTGATTCATTAGTACCATGTGAACACTGTGCTACTGTATAAGGTAATGCTGCTCTTATAGATAATCGTTAGCCTCTGTGTGCGTGTTAGCATCTTGTATGCATAGTGATCTGAAGGAAATTGTATTATGTGTATATTAAAAATCAGTTGCTGCCGAATTCTTATATTTTAGCACTGTTGTTCAGCTTCTTATTCACTGTGTTACTGGTTATGTCTTGCTGCCCTTGTTGCTCCAGTGATAAACAGATCATTCATAAGAGCATTTAACACCTTTCTTAGTCATTAAACATTTGTTGTTGCTTAGAGAAATTGGTACTTGTTGCAGCAACAGAAACCGCGACCAGTTTACAAGTAATGATGGTAGGTTACACTGAAATAGGATGCAGTCATAATCTTTTTTTTTTTCTATTTTTGGGATGGGCGTTACATTGTGTTCCTCAGATACATAGATGTTTCTTCTTGTGCTGAAATTAAAACACCTAGTGGGTTTGCATCACTGTCTAGAGGAAGAGGCCTTATAGGATGTGGTTTCAAATTCTCAGTTGTGCACGTAAGTACTAGGTACATGTCACAAGACGATCTTCATCTTTGACCAGAGTTCTCATGTACAGATTTTTTTTTCACTGAAACCCTCATAATATTTTACCTAGAATATACAGTCACAATTATAAAGATGTAATTTTTTTCTATTAAATTTTCTCTGATTCCTTGCTTTGGGCGAGATCTGAAAATGTGGAGGGGGGGACAGGAAATTAATTTCATGGAGTTTTGTCTGGCCATAATGTGGAAAGTTTGACATGGTCTGTATGTCACTGATACTGTATCTGTATTGATTATCTGGACTTTTCCAGGGACTGTAGTACTAGTTTTCAGTTCATTCTGATAATGAGGTGCAGAGCACTGCCTGAGTGCAAGATTAAACAATGGACTGGAAATGCACTGGGTTGCTAGATTTGTTGTATTGAAGTTGTATGCAGCAGTGGTTGAGAAAACCTGTTGGTGTAGTTTTGTTCGTGGAGTGAAGTAATCTTGGATGCTCTGACCACCCCCTCACCTTTAGATTTCTTACTGGCTTTTTAGGAGACTGGAGTGCAATAAAGGGCTTTTGGGAGAAAATGGCTTTTACTTTTAAATTGAGGCAGAGTTGGTTGAAGTACACTACGATGTGTCCCATTTGAGGTTCGAAGGTGCAAGGGCAAACACTGTGTACTTTCAGTGCTTCTTTTTAGATAATAATAATAACAGTTTTCTTGAATCAGGTAGGGGAGCGTACCAACACTGGAAATCAAGCATGCTCTGAATTCCAGGGGATCAATTTAAAAAGGTGATAAACAAACTGTCGAAAAAAAAAAAAAAAAAAGAGGTTGAAACCCCGACAGGGAGAAATGCAGCCGCTGGGTGTATTAGGAGAGTCTGCGAGCCTGGACAAACATCGGTGGTTGTCTTAGCTTTCTCAGGCATGCCCTGTGCAAACAGAGCCGGGGACGTCAGGCTTTTGGGCCCGGCCCGCCATCATTCTCTCCAATCACAGTGTCGCACTCGGTGCGCCCGTGCTGTATCCCGAGAAGCGTCCGCTCCACGCTCACGGGGCCATGGAGAAGTCTGGGATGAACAACGCCTGCCTTCTGAACGATGTTAAAATGGAGAAATGCGAAGTTTGCGAAACAGCGTCAACCTGTTCCGGCCCTGTGAGCTTACCTCAGGTTTCGGCTAATGACACTGAGAGTGTGTGTGTGTGTGTGTGTGTGTGTGTGTGTGTGTGTGTGTGTGTGTGTGTGAGAGAGAGGGGGGGGGAAATGAATAACACTTCAAATCAAACTGACAGGGACATATGTGTTTGGCCTGAGCACCATTTTCAAGACTGCCTACACTCAAGTTACAAGAACCATGCCCATAATGACCAGTAAGTCAATTTACTGTAATGAATAAAGAACCAAAAAAAAATCCCCTTATCAGGTTTGAAAGACAGCTCATTTTACAGTAGCGCAGGCAGTGTTCCTTGTGAATTTCCATGGGGGATGTGTGATGCATTTCTTTTACCTGTATGTGTTGCAGGGACCTAGAACTGAAAGTATTGCAGGGAGGGATCAGACGCACCGAGGTGGTGGCTGTGTTATTTTAATCTGCATGTGAGAGGTATCTCTCATCTTATCGTATGGGAATGCGCGTTTATCGCGTGTGACATAACTCGCTCGCAGATAATTGCCTCAAAGAGGTGATGATAACCCTTGTCTAATTCACTCTGTGTAGACTGCAGGCCGCAGCCAGGCAGATGGGGCCCTTGGCTTGTGCGAAGCTTGATAAGACACAGGACACATTGTAAAAGGAAAAGAAGAAAAAAAAATTAATGTTACTGTGGACTGGAGATTTGGGCAAAGCTCTGTGCAGAGCATGTTTGGGGTATTTTGCAGCGATTCCAGGGTGAATGATGGAACACTGCAAATTAAGCATGTAGCGGTCCTAGCTTTTTCCCCTTTGCCTTCGATTAAATCAAAATAATTCAAAAACAGCAGTTTCCATGTCGCTCTTTAAACATGCAGTGGAAAAAAAATCAAACACTGTGTACAGCCTGGGGCTGGAGTGTGCTGTTTTTGACTGTTTGGCTAAAGCATGGTGAATGATGGCTTCAGGTTCATTCTACCTGTGCACGATTAAGCTTCAGAGATGCACAAGCTCACCAGGCCTGATCGGATCTTAAAGATCAGAATGTATTATCCCATATATGTGATCAAAGCAGCACTTCACCGATTCCTGTCTGTATACATACCTGTAGACTAATACACTACTTCAGTACCTGATTTTGCAGTTATTGGATGGCCCTCTTCTACTGATCATCTATTGATCACTACAAGAGAGTGGTGAACCCTGGAAAGTACTGGCCATTTCAGTTTTGGTTTGATGTCACAGCAACAAAAAAGTGTGGATGGTGGCTTTTATTTATGGCCACTCAAATGACATTAAGAAAAAAAAAAACTACAGTTTTCAAACCGCTGCAGTGGGTGGTGCTTGTGATCTGGTCTGCAAGTTTGCCATCGGCCACTTTGTGTGCTTCTGTTGTGGTAAACATGCAGCTGTAACGCTAGGTGCACCCTGCACCATGTTTTCATACTCTTTGTCCCAACTCAGCAAAGCAAATATTAATTTTGTGTATATGCTCTTGACTGAACTAAAAAAAGGCTCTTGTTTTTAAAACATTTAATTAACCAAGCTTCTCTAGTCAGGGAGTCAAAATAAATAAATACGTGCTAAGAAAAAAAAAGCAGAACAAAAAGAAAACAATTGTAACACCTGCAGTAGATGTACAGTTTGTGCTTGTTGCTGAAGCCCCGTACAGTTGCAGTGTCATTCTGATATTACTGAGCCTGTGAGTCACAGCAAGCTCTGGCCTTTAGCTGTGCTGGTGATTGTTGTTTGACAGATTCTAGAGATAATTAAGAGAGTTTACATAAAGTGCTGGTATTTGAAAAGTAGAAGAATCTAGACATGGCTGATGGAAAAAACAAGCTTTGGAGTGTGAATCTATCTAGATGTAGCTAGATTTTTATGTGTATATATATATATATATATATATATATATATATATATATATATATATATATATATATATAAATTCATGACACATTTTACATATATTTTATAGATACATATTTTCTTGGGAATTTAATAATTTGGTGTGGCTTATTTATTGTGAGGTAAGCAAAGTTTTCACTTTTTGTGCTAAATTCAAGTCTTCTTCCTTTGTCAGGCACAAAATGAACAAATCTGCATGCCCATGCAGGACAGTTAGAAAATGCTTTGCCCGTCATCGTACATGCACAATGGCTGCCCTGTGCAGCAGTTGGCCCGTGGAATCCAAGAGGACAAAGGGAGAGGCGCTCTGTGCAAATATTGAGGGGATGTGCAAGAAATATGAAACAAATATGAAAGGATTAGGGATGATTCACATCACATTCGCCAGCCAGAGGTCGCTCGGGGTTCCTGGTTTCCAGTTTCAAAGAATAACACCAAGTAATTGCACTCAATTTAAATTGGTGTCAGTGTAAAAATGGCTTGAGGGTGACGGATATTAAGCGCGATACTTACACTGCCTGGGCGCCCAGTGTCCTGGGGTGGAATAGTCTGTTGCTCGGCTGCCAGTGGATGTTATGAGCTCGCAATGCCATAATTGCGTATTCGGTAGAGGGTAGGGATGGCAGGGTGCATTTTGTCATCTCAGTTAAAAATAGTTTTAGGGAGTATTATCACTGCCCTCTGCGTGGTGTGGATACTACGGATGATACACTGAGGAGCAGAGATAAATTGAAAGAGCCTACTGGAGTACTGCACTGGAGTATGTTGTCGTAGGTTAGCCCACCTCTAATGAACACTGAATCTCCTCGCAAAGACAAGGGCGTGCTGTTGTTTTAAGTCAAGTGTAGTTCAGAGTTAACTCCGTAGTTGCTTGCACGTAATGGAAAATACTGACCTGGCTCATCTAGGGAAAAATGGGCCATAAACAAGGAAAATGTTTGCTGTAAAACGGATCATGTAATGTTAAACTGGACCACCACCATTAACTGGACCATCAGAAAGAGATTGTGATGTTTTATGAAGTAAGGTAAAGTCACCCTTGTCTAGGGTTACCCTGAGCTATGCAGGTAATTAGAGATACTGTCATATGTCTGGCTGCATGAAGAATAACATTTTTCCTCCACACAAGGCAGTTATTATGCTGCTGCTATTTTAGCCAGAACCTTTGACCTTCATGAAAATAAAAAGAAACGTTTTGCTGGCTCTTAAAAAGATATTGCCCTGCATTTTTAATTAAATCTTCCAGTATCTGAAGATTACAGCCCACTTCTAAAGATACCAGTCATGCTTATTCAAACCTAGCTGCTTGGCAACATGCATTCTTTAATAGTTTGGTTTTGTCATACTTTTATAAAATTATCAGTGAATTTTTTGACAAAGGTTTCATTCATTTCCCAAAAACAGCTGCGTTTGTTAGAGAGTGGGTGGGTCTGCTTATTTATCCTTTGTGCTTATTAGTATGGTGGGTGGATTGTCTACCATACAGAAGTTCTCCAAAATTAGGGAAAGTGGTCAATGCTTCAAGCTCTGGTTCAAGAACCAAGCCCATTGAAATGTTTTGTTAGATACTGGACACATTTTACTCTGAACCTTTAAAATTAAAGGGTCAAATGGCATATTAAGCCATTTGAAGTCATTATTGGTGTTAGTGTGTTTATGGCGCCATGTTCACCATTCTCATGAAAGTCGTGTCACCACTTCAGCCAGCATGGAACTGAAAGAAGCATGTGACAAGATTTTTTTTTTTACTTTATTCTTCAGTGCAGGAGTTTCCTGAAGTTTAGGGAAAGAATCTTAAATTACAGCCCGTCACTGATATTAACGGTACACATAAGCTTGGGTAGACCTTAAGCTAGTTTCGGCAGTAATGCATCTAACATGTTTTACTGCCTGACGTTTTAAGCCAGCACCAATGTGAGGCCATATTATACATCTCTGAACTAAACCAAATAATTAAGCAACCTAAAACCCTTGAGCATATGAGTCAACAGAGCTGGGACCTGTCAAACACTAATTGTCTTGCATTTTTTGTAGCTGTAAAGGGCCAAAGGGAATATCAGTTTAATGACGTGAAGCTGTGGTGTGTCTTAAGCTTACATCTGCTTGTACATCTACTCTGCAGAGTGCTTGAGTTACCTACAGATACAGATACCTACTGTGGAGTTTGTGTGAAACACTGTATTAAAACATCCTAGAGCATGAGTCTTTCCAACAAATCAATAAAAATAAAATAAAGTATGTGAACACAGACCAAATTCAGGAGCTGTATAGCTTGATACATGTATTTAATTGTGTTAAATGTTTTCGTTTGAAAGCATTTTCTCATTAATGGCAGGTAGCAGTGGTATAAGGTTTCGTCTGTTTTGCCAGGTCACCATCCTCAGCACGGTCCTTACACTGAGACCTAAAAATGAGTCTCATCACTTTTAAATGATGTTCCCTGTCAATACACATGCAAAAAAACCCCATACCAGCCAGTAAATATAAACCAAGATTAATGCAGCAGGCGGTCAAACTTCATCTACCAATCATTCAAAAGAAAAGATGGTAAGTTATATTCTTAACAGACATTTTCGTTGATAAACCCACACTTGGCCATTTGCTCTTACTCAGTGATGTGAGGGGGTTCTCTAGAGCCTGCTCTTAAAGACCATAATTACACCGCTGCTGAGTAATTCTGTGTACGAGCTGTGTGCAGCCGGGTTTCCATGTCTCTTTGCGTTATCGTTGCATAGCAGTCGGTGACATAACAGGCAGAGAGATTTGTCGATAGGGAACACTGCCTCATAAAGGCCTATCCGCTGTGGAGGCGTAAGTGTCATGCAGGTCGTGCTAATGTTTGTTACGGCGGTACGTATTGAATGTAAAACGTCATGCGATGTGGACTCTTGTTCTTGTCGTACCGATCTGGAATACAGCCTTCATATTAAGGACGATGCTGGGATGACACCCCTTATGATTCAAGCTAACCTGGATTTATCTGGAGGGCTGCGTTTCGGTGGCCAGCCTGATGGTAAAATGTAAAGGTGACATAGAGACCTGGCCTGTGCTCAGTCCACATGTCTGCCCCTCTTTCCTGTGACTGACTGCAGTTGGTTTGAATTCAATTACCTGTTTCATATCTGATTCGTGGGACTGGTGACATCATCGGTTTCAGAGACGTGGAGTGACAGCAGGTGCATTGGGAACATGATCTGGACAGACACGGAAATCAAGCTAAAATTCAGATGTGGTTTAGAAAGTAAAAACGATCTCACAGTCAACAAGCCATGTGTTTTTGTTATTATTGTAGCAAGGTATGTAATGGTAAATGCTGACAGTGACCTTTGATTGTCGAGAGAAAAATATGTGTTAGCATTAAAGATCATTTTTTTGTAACTAGTAACTAGTTTTTTGGAGCTATGTTTATGATTTTTTGTTGATATAATTTATGGCATTTTTTCTTAACATACCCAGATGGATTGTCGGAACAGTAAAATGAAGTGGGTGTACAAAATTTCATCATTTTGCCTTGATAAGAGTTTTAAAAAGAATTCATTTGAATTGTAAGCTTCCACCCCGGTTCACCCCACTCTAACTTTCCTGTGACTAACAAAATTAAAAATCAATGATTTGCATGAAGTTTCATGTATTTCCTCAGCAGACACTAATTTTAGGTGAGAGGAAGTCCTTAAATGTTGATACAAATGGAAATACACATTGTAGAGTGCGCCTTTCGTTTGTGATTTGAAATGAATGAGTGAATGAATGAATAGCATTTTAATAGTTTGTGTTCATATAGAGGGTTTTAAATGCTCTCCTGTTGAGGATGCCATCCTCTACTGAGACAGCAAAATGATCCATGGTGCAGAGTAACTGAAAAAAAAATCATACTTGATTATTATGGCTGCATGTCCCAGAGTACAGTTTAAAAAAAGTTACAAGACAAGTGGTCCTTTGTGTTATTTCCCCTTTGACCTTTTGATGGAATGCAGCCCCCGAACCACGGATTTACTGTAATCCTGTTTTTCTATTATTGATGTGTGGTTCCGTTATAAACTGGAAGTGAGGCGCATAGCAGCATTTTGCTGTCCTATGCTATATTGGAGGCTGTGAGGTAATGCTGGAAAATGAGACTTTATATGAACGTATATATAGCTGCAGCTAAACCGTTCTGTAACTCCAGACTCCAACCGAAACAGCTGTAACAGTCATACTTCAGCTTTTAAATTGATTATTTTATATTTAACTTCTAAAGCAGCCATGGCCTCCCTCGGGCCTGAGGCGGGAGATGGAGAGAGCACCATGAAAAATACTCCACGCTAAGTTAGAACAGACATTGTTGTTGCCTGCTAAAATTAGGTGTTGACAAAACCTTATGTTTATCTTAACCCTGAGAGACCCGCAGACTGCAAACAGAGAGTGTTGTGAAAAGAGATGTTCGGTATGTTGAACCTCACCTTGTTGCTGATGTGTATCTCAGAATTACTCACTGTGTTACCATGGCTGTTTCCATAACTGTTGCTTATCAGTGAAATAATTTGGATTCTGATGATACTGTTTGCGCCCCTTGCTTCATCAGAGACACATCCTTGGTAGTTAAGCAATACTTGCCAGTTTTCAGTCGTTGCGCAGATGATAGTCAGAGACTGAAATATTGCTGTGCAGCACTTGATCCAATTTACCTGTGTCTGCTGTATGGATTAAAATAGACATTTGTTTATTTCATGTTGTGTTTTGACATGCAGATCATTAACTAGGCACGTATTAAAATTCATGTCAATAGGAAGCTAGTAAACATTCAGTCAGATGAAGGAAATGGTAATGATACTTGATTAAAAGAAAGATTAAAGAGGCAATAGCAGTGTATACACACACACACACACACACACACACTACATATATATATATATATATATATATATATATATATAAATATCACATCAAAATCAAGAAAAAAGGGCTACTTGTCTACCCTGACAGGGAGCTTACAGATGTAAACACTGGATATGTTGTAAGATGTACAGTATGCAAGTTATCAGACATACACATGTTTTGAACAACATTTTTGAAGGTGGCCAGTCTGAAGGGTTGGTAGAGGCCAGTTCTTTTTATTCCATTTCGTAGTTCGAAAGGATTATTCACACATTCACAAGGATTATTCTGGGGGCATCACAGTTTATGCTCCGAGCTTTTTAAAAAGTGCATCGCGGGGAACGGTAACCACGCTGCTCCTTTTAAGCAAAGGGTCCAGTTATCAGGACGCTCACAGCGGACAATGAATTGGACCTGACTACACTGCAGTGTTCCAATTACACACGGACAGTCCTGCATGGGGTAGGAAACTGTGTAGACGCAGTGTAGTGAAGAGATATGGGTGTGTTTGCACAGGGCTCATTATCAAACACGAAAACAAACATGGCCGCTTTTAATGACACTGTTTGCCTGCCAAAGGTAAAGACAGCTGCTCCATCTGCTGTCATGGAAGCAGTTCATAGACTCAAAGCGTAACCCTTTCCCTCCTCTTTCAGCAAAGTACGTCTGTATCATTCTCTGCTGGCTGGGCACGACTCAGGCTAAGATTCAACCTTGTAGCAGTTCCTTGAGTAACATATGTCAGCACGTGTTTCTCTTTTCCATTGTTTTCTCCTCATTACTGCAGTTGCTGAAATGACTTGAAATTGGTAAGAAAAAAAAAAAACAAACTAAATCAAATTAATAACCACAATACCTGATTAAAAGCAGCTGTCTAAATGAAGGACACAGCGCAGAGCAGTTAACTTGAACAGAGGCCTTAGAAACATTTGGAGAGAACAGAGTAAAGCAGAGGTAAGGTGCAGATATTGGCCAATACCTGTTCAGACTCATGGAGGAAATTTAAGACCTGTACTGTACATTGTGATGTAACGCAAGGAGTAGAATGCAAGACAGGCACCTATTCCAAGGCCTACTATAGAATGAGCCTTCACCCAGAGGAATATCAGCTCAGAATGAGAAATCTGGATCTGTGATGGATGTACCCTGCTTGAGAGCGCTTGTCTCCAGGCAGCGTTGACAGCTACTCTGTCAGTCATTTCTAAGAAAACATGGTGTTTCATAACTTAAAAAACATATTACCGTATAGATTCTTGGTGACATGTTAAGTGTGCTACTGCTGCTGCAGGTGCCTCTCTGATTTTGCTCCAGCAATTGGTGGCTGCTCATGCGATTATTTCCGAAATTATTACTGACAAATATAGGACTAGCTGTGAAGACTGGTCTTAAAGTGTCATTGACATTCGTAAAAGTGCTGAAAGTAGTATTTATAATATTTATAGTGGAAGCCAAAAATGGTTTAAAAGCCTCTTAAATGTGGAAAAAGTATGTGAGGCTGGGAATATTTAAATACATCAGGTATTGCCATTCTCTCTGATTCGACTCCCCTGCATTGTGCAGTAATACATTTTCCTTGTACTTGTCCTGTCAAATCAGCTTTGACAGCTCCTCTCAGAAGCTATTTTTAGTGGTATTAGTAGCTAGCGGAGCAAATAGTGTTTTAATCTGAAACCAGCGCATAAAAGCAGATGGAAAAAGGCAGAGGAGTTTGCAGCAAACAGGGGAAGACAGGCCGCTACCCTGCCCTTAACTGTGGCTGGCTGTGTAATACCGGATTTCATAATGCATAAATGACACTGACCCAGTTTGTTGAAATAATGAAAATGAAATTACTTGATCAAGTCTACTTACAAAACAAGAAACAACAACAACAAATAAAATCGAGTTAAAAAACAAGAACAGCTACAGTTCCTAACATTGGGATTAGAAAACAAAACATGGTTTATTTGTGATTTGACAGGCTCTGTGGTGGTTAACCAAAGATTTAGCGGCTGCTTGTCATTACAATTTAACATTTAACGCAAAGCCTCTTTACAGCAGTACTGTCTCTGTTCCAATGAAATTCCTCTGAAGACTATAATCCAGCATCCCTCTGCTAAAGCATGGTCATTGCACTGAACAGTACACTAAACTGTATTTCTTACAGCTCTGAGGGTCCTCAGTAAACTGCACACGAGTGTATGCACTGTTATACGGTCTTATAATGCACTGCGCATTTTTCGTAATAAGGACTACATATCACTCCAATAAGTGCCTGGATTCCTTTAATTATTAAATGCACTTTGCTGGAGTGTGTAAGTGACGGAGCCTCCGAGGACTGTTATCAAAAAGGTGATACGCACACCACACAAGGGGGACAGGAAGCTGGAATGCTAATGTTAGCGGTTAAAGTGTGTGTACGTTATCATGGATTCCATGTCGCGCAACAGCTAATTTGCAAATCTTGGAAACATTAGCTCATGAGCCTTGAGGCTGGAGCATCGTGTAACTCGTAAGTCATGGTGGGAATACCGAGAGGTAGGATTGCATATGGTAACAAGTTTACTGATGTAAGGGATAGACTTTATCACAGTATTCACTCAGGTGTGAAAGCTGTCTGAAACCTAAATTTCCTTATCAAATTGTGCCACTTGAACATTATACAGGTATCAAATTATGTATGTTGAAGCAGTCTTGCTTCCAAAGAGATTATTCACTGTATTTTTCTCATCTATGGTAGGGGTCTGTCAGGGATATCAATAGTGAAGATACATCAGGTATGCAGTCAGCGTTTTTTCATTGTCTAATTTTCAGTCAGCCCTACATATTTAAACATGCTGAAGACAGGTTATCATTTTCAAAACTTTCTCAAAGGAATCAAAACAGACCTTGACTGTACATGGCAGGCAAGAGAAATATTGACATACACATTCTTGTCTGAATAATGAACTTAAGCTGGGGAGTTCTCTAAAATAATTCAGATAATCACATATTTTTATGAATAGGCCTCCAGATGACATTCTGGTGACATCACCTGTATGGAGAACTGATTTGCTTACACATGTCTCTCGGAAAAATAATTACTTGTGCATGTCTGAGTTTGCAATTCATGTAGTCAGGCTGCCCCTAAACAAGCTGTCCAAAAGAGGTTTTTACTTCATACTCAGGTAATTTCCCCCCATTGTTGCACCAGCTGCCTCATGCATGAGAGAAATAAATCTCTGAATTTTGATTTGGTGCAGAAGGAATTCGGGGAATATTTCAGAGTGAAATTATGGGAACCCATTCCTTTTGAAGATATGTTAATGAGTCTGGAGGGAGATACATGTTGAGGCATACCAGGCAGTAGTGTACTGCACCCAGGCAAATTGTTGCTGAATGTTTGCTGAGCTCAGAGGGACCATTATTGGCTTGTCAGCTCTGGCCCCATTGCAGTTAAAGCCTGCTTGTTTTGATAGGATAAACTTTGTGCCTGTCTTTCTCCGCATAAATGAAATAACACACTTTGTACACACTTGGGTTTTTCCATATACTTCCATGTAAGTGCAGTAGATATTTCCTGTGTGGTTATTTCAGACTTGTCAGGTGCTGGGGTGAAACCAAATTTCATTGGCAACAAAACCAGTCTGATACATGGTTGGGGTTTTTTTAGTAATCTCAACCAAAACCTGCGGGTTTTTTCTCTATCATGTAAATGTGTCTCCCAATACAGTGAAATTTCTCTCCTGTATCAGATGTTGAGGAGATGGCTTAACCTGGGGTTAAAACAGCTCGGGTTTGTTTTGGGATAGTAGGGCATAAACACGCTCATGTGTACGTTTTACATGATGCAGCATTTCCTCTGTCACAGTCTGGGGATAGTGCGCCTGTTTCATAATCAGTCAGTCGGATGGGCTGTCTGCCCAACACTAAATAGCAGACCTGCATAGCTGTTGGTGGGACGCTAACAGTTTAAAACATACAATGTCAGGAACACGCTTAAGGCATTTTAAGGTGAATGAATGGTGTGCTAATTGAGGATTATCAGTTAATAGCTTTGGGTGGGGGTTTGTCGAGGAAATAAAACCCCCATACATAGCCTTAGAAGGCTGATTTGCATAATAGGATATCGGTTGAAACTGCAGAACTAAATGACTGTGACAACATTTGACAGCCACTGTAACTGTCACAGATTTATTGAGTTATTAAAGTAATCTGCCATGATTAAAAATGCAAATTTCTCTGAATCATTTGTGAGTTTACATGTTTTTTTATTCAAAGTGATTTAATTACACAGAAAATGAAACAAGGACCTGTGATTGAATTTTTTTCTCCCGTTTGCCACACGTTAATGAATAGAAATTCTCTGTAGCCAGTCAGGGAATGTAATTAGATTATTCTTTTCAAAGAAACCTACAGCACAATTTACAAAAAAAAATAGACGCTGAAACAAAGACTCTGTTCTGTTTTCAGACAGCTCCAGAGTCAGAGAAATCTTTTTAAAATGATCAACGTGTTAATCTTTTCCTGGCTGCTGGCTCTGACATGTCTTTCAGTGCTGTATTAGCATGCCTCTCCAGTGCCCCTTTGTGAAATGCAAAAGTCTTATTTATCGAGGTAACGTCAGGACTGGGGGGTGGTGTAAGGGGTGAGTGGTCTCTGGGAAGTCAGAATCTATCATCAGGATTGCAGCTGCTGCTTTGCCGAATCCAAGCTGGCTTCTGCTTAAATAAGCTCGGATGGCCACACCGTATCCTTGCTGGATGATCATATCATCGGCGTTTCTTAAGATCAGATGCTGTGCAGTTGGTATGGTCGGTTGGTAGCAGCAGGTGAGGAGGTTGGCCACTGGAGATTCGCGCCGGACTTAAGACAGAGCATGTCCAGGAAGTTATGGTTTTGATGTGCATGTTGGGTTTAACATCAGTGCCCGTTCAGGGAAAGATCTATGCATTATACATATGTATGCACATGTTGCAAAAGCTCAGTGCACAGATGGTTATATTATCTTGAGCCCCTGTTAATGACTTCAGATACAAACAAGATTAACTGACTTCATCTCAATTGTCAAAATGTGTTGTGTGATTCTTGGCTCCAGCAAATGGTTCGGATTCATTTATGTGCCGATGCACAAGCTTCATTCCGTTTCTCTTTCCTTTTTCTTATTCTTTTCAGTGTGCCTCATAACAAATTGTCTTTGACCTTCATGGTGAATTCCCCTCTAATCTGTCCTTCAATATTTAACACCCTGTCTGTTCCAAACACTTCTTGCTCATGCATGTGTGGTGCACTACGAGGGATCTTCAGACAAATGCCTCCATTTCACGTAACGATGCTGCTCTTTTGTTCTTTAACACAGAGAACAGAATCAATGCCAGCGTGACATTTTTGCAGTTCTATTGTAGCACTATTTGAAAAGCCAACATTAAGTTTTGTCTTCATTTAAAAAAATGAAAGGGTGATTGTTCTCTCTTTGTGGAAATGATGTCACATCAAAATGGTATCGGTGACAGTTTAATTGTCTTGATGTGACTTTGGAGTAACCTCCATGCATTTCTTGGTGGGAAAATAACCCATGCCATAGACACAGCCCAAACTGCTGTTTCACAAGACCTTTATCTTAAGTATAATTAAATGGAAAATAAAAATGGGTATGTCATATTCCATACATTCAGAGTGTAAAGATGATGGGTCCTTTGTGTTCCCTAGCTTTCAGCTGTGCAGAGGTACTTTATTTTACATCGAGGACTACTTTTTTCTGGTTCCATTGTTTCTTGTTTCATTGGCAAAAAAACATAACCCTGCATTAAAGCACTGACATTGATGTAAACACTGTTGCTCGCAGTGTCTAACTTATCACTTGATCTTATTTTTAACACATCTCCCACAATCTACTTGAGATTCTGGCACTGCAGTCCAGAAATCTCTGCAGATTAAGAGTAGGCTTCTGTGATTTTGATCAAATCCAGCAGTTCCCATGTAGAGGTCAAATGAAATCTCCATTTTTTTTTTCCACAAGGATCAGCTATTTTCTTGCAGACTGCTACTGTAGGTAAAATTTGTGTCTCACTCTGCCAAATATATATTTTTTTTCCTCAGTATCAAACATACATGGCTATATTTGTGCCTCGGGGCTTCCAACCGCCCTAGACATAACAGATCCTCGTCAGCTCCGTGCACACACCCTAAATGGGTCACTCAGACCATATCTCACTGCACGGACAATGACCGCACTGTTCACACAGATATTAAATCACACCAGGTGGTTTCCCCTCAAAGCAATGTTCAAATAAATAGAAGCCGCACACAAATACCAATTTTAGAGTGAGGCTTTTTAAATGTTTTTCCTAGAGTTATGCCCAGTCAGAATTGCTTTTAGACGGGGTGGCAGCGGCCAAAGGGGCAGGTGGAAGGCACAGAGCTGTGCTCTGGCACGGTTGGCGCAGGTCAAATTTTGCACCCTCATCTGCGGTCGTAAATCTGCCCGAAACGGACATCCCGCCACGTAAGGAAGTCAAGCTGCTCGGCTTGTTTGCTCAACACGGGGCCACTGTTGAGACGCCGCCCGGCATCTTTATCGCTGTATTGACACATTGACGGGATTTACGGGCCTTATTATTTACAGCCTTGGACTTTGTGATGTATTTCACCCGGGTCTGGCACGGCCCTCTTGGTGATGGTTGAGATGGGTTAGCCCCCGTCCCCCCCCATTACTATGACGCTCTTGACTGCCTTACGTGGAAGACACTATAAACATTCATGCCATGATAACAGTCAACGTTTGTTTCCACTTTCATCACGATCATTTCCCCAAAACCTGAGAGAAGAAAGCACGCCGATGCAGAATGCATTAGGCTGTCTGCACAGTGCGTGTCCATCTATGGAAAAGAAAGACAGTTGGGTAATTTGTGATGTATTATTCGGTCGCAGGTAGGCCCATCTGAGTTGTGAAGCTATGGGCCTCTGCCACAGAGGCTGACTCTATATGGCTTTTACACAGGGGGCTTTTGTCATACGGGTGGGTGCATTCACCAGTCCATTAACATGGAAAAACAGAGCTGATGGAGCCGGGAGATAGAGAGGAGCTAGGTCTGCAAAGATTGCTCGCTTTAATGGGGTGGGAGGGGAGTGGGCCAAAAAGTATGAAGGAAAATAGCATCTTGGTAATTATATAATGACTGCCACGTAATGAGTTGGTGCTGAATTGCTAGCACCACATTCAAGAAGCATTGATATTTGCATCTTGTGCTGACATTTTTTTAAGTGTTTGGTTGAATGAAAATAGCAGGTTTAGCCTCCTCTAGCTTCCTCTTCTTTTTTTCTTCTCCTTCTTCATAAATGTATTTCCTTATTTTATAGACCATCACATTTTGTATTCGTTTGCGCTTGAGTTGTTCTGCACTTCTTATAGGGCCACATCTTGTTTTCAGGAACTGGCTCCTGCCTTATGCAACAGATGGTATTTTTATGATGATATTTAAAGGTTGGTCTTTGGTTGTTGTGGAAAGACACTTAAAATATGTGGTCTCATATTAGGAAAGGCATCGTGTTTTGATGAGCTTCATTGAGTTTCATAATCCTTATGTCAAGTTCTGTAACAAAACAAACAAGCAAAAATAAATATAGAACTGAATATGACACATCTTTGCAGAGGATGGTGAAATTCCACAGTTAGACAATGAATTCTTGTAACAAATTGATCCATGCATTTCAACCATGTGTATGGATGTAGCAGAATTTATATGTCTATTCCTATGAAAATGTATGATTTTTGTTCAAATACACAGTTTGATTTAGTACTTTATTCTAATGACATCTTATCTCTTTCAAGCTATTAGTAGTGGGCTCTTATTTGATCTTTCAAACGTTTACTTATTTTGTGCCCCTCAAATTTTCCCTTAACAAAAAGAAAGCACTAAGCTGCAGTATGTATCAGATGTTGGTACATATCACCCGAGAAAGAAAGTCTCCACATTGCTTGTGACTGACAGTATGTTTCACACTTTTTTTTTTAGGTCATTGACCTGCTCCAAACGTAACTGGCATGAAAGCTGAAATCAGCCCAAGAGATCAGTATTATTCTGTGTGCGGCTCACATCCCTGTTTCGAGCTCGCGTTGGCGACTCTTTGACATGCACTCGACACACGCTTGCATGACAGAGCCCCCCTGCCTTGTCCCCCGGGGGTCGCAAACATCACAAGAAACCACTTTTTTGTCCCTCCTCTCCTCCTCCTTTGAGAACGGTGTTCGGTTAGACCACAGCCGATCACGGGGGGGGTAAACTCTGCCCTGCGAAAAACCCCACAGTTGTCATTATTAACCTCGTGCTGAACCCTGCCAAACCTCTCTGTTCTGTTCCCCAAGACTCCTTTTATCAGCAACGTTTCCGCTGCAGCGGGCGAGACCAGAGGACCATGACACCAATGACCTAACAGAGAGAAGCTCAGCAGCACACCCCGAGGACTGATTCAGCTGCCAGAAATTACTGGATCATCAATAATGTTCCATTGATTGTTGGTGTGCTTTAGCCCTGATCAATGACACAGTGGTCTTATATATCAAATCGCCCGCTTTTATCTCATGTAGTTTTCATAGTTTGTTGAGGCCAACATCAGCTTCTTCCCACCAGAATGTCTCCTTCTCTTGAATTGAGTCCTGATGCAGCAGTTAATACTGATTAGCCTGTGATTGAGTCAGGTACGTAAATTTGAAGTAAATGTTTCCCCAGAGGTATAGTAATTTTTAAGTAACTTGTTAAAAGTGGACTAGCTAAAGGAAACAATACCACTATTTCTGTAAATGCATGGTGCATTTCACCTGTGAGCACCATTGGAAACCACAGGCTTGCTTTCTCATGTCCTTTTGTCTTTCCACTGATTGCAGTAGTTGCCACATTAGCTTGCTAGATTGTGTAGGAAAGGTCTATTCCCATCCAGTCTACAATCCCAACAACCAAATATGCTTTACTAAATGGACTTTCATTATCTGTGGCTCTGGAGAGCTTTTTAGGTTCCCTCTTTCAAAGATAACACAGTCGCTGACTTTTGATGCTGAGGTGTGCCTCAGATATAGGCCTTTTAACTCATCCCTTCTTTCCTGGCTGAGAGAGCAATATAATGATGTTTGAAAAATCTCTAGTATTCACTAACTATAGGGTAGAAGGAACAAACACGTGCAGTATTCCAACGTAAAGGATCCCCCTCTAAAATATAAAAAATGCATAAATAAAAGATGAAGAAGGAATTAGAGTTCTTCTTCCCCAGTTTGCTTCCTTGTCATGCATTTTGTGGAATCACACATATGTACAGCTTTGCAGTTGTTGCCTGGCACATTTACTGTGTTATACATGTGCACAAAACAAAAAAAATGCACATTAACTGTGCAGAATGCCTTCAGAAAACTGGCTCTAAAAACACACGAGGGGGGAAAGGGCAACAGATTTGAATCTGATCAGTTCAGCAAAGGTTGGAATGGAGAAAGGGAGCTGTTTGAAATGTCGTTGAACTAACCCAGAAGAGAAATGTCAAAGCGAAAATGGCAGGAAACGTGTCAGTGACAAGGAAAAAGCTGTCAGTGGTATTCTAGTGCAGCGAGTAAAAATAGGGCATTGGGCAAGAAAGCAGGAAATCAGTGGACTGTGGCTTCTAGTAGGAATTTCTTCTGGAGACCAGAGATAAGAGACTTAACTCTTTCCTGTCTGAAATTTCAACTTTACGCTTTTTTTCTGTGACCATGCACTTCAAAGGGAGCTGGCAGTGCAGTCTGGATGGGGGAAAGTGGTAAATATCCTTGAAAAGACATCGGGGGGGGGGCTATCTGGTAAAATGCAGGTGTTTGTCAGGCAGGGAGGGCAACAGCCCCCCTCAGTTTGCAGGCTGGATTTTTTTTTTTTTTTTTTTAATTGAGGACCTGTGAAAAGGAGAGCGCGGACGGGGTGGTGATATTACCTCTCCCACGTCTGGACAATCAGCTGGAAATGGGGAAAGTGCAACAATGAGAGGCCGGCGGTGCCGCGTGTTTATGTAACGGGAGTCGGGACAATAAACAGCAGCTTATCACAGCGCTGGCTCAGAGTGGCAGCGGCGATAAGGGCCGCAGCGCCCGGCGGGGCCGTTAGAGAGAGCGTAACAGGACTGCCCCCGAGCACTGTGTGTGTGTGTGTGTGTGTGTGTGTGTGTGTGCGTGTGCGCCGAGAGCCGGTGAGGAGACGAGCCGGCGCGTTCGATGGGGAAGCGCAGCGTAGATCCCTTCTGTCTAATTTCGCTTGTGTTTCTCCCTCGGTTTTTGGGGGTTTTTTTTCCAGCCGCTCGGACACTCCGTGCTTTCCGTATGGAAATTTCATTTGAGGAAGCCTGGCGTTTAAGTACAGCTGCTTGGGAATTTTGACTGATATCAGACAGATATTTATTCAACTCCAGGCTAAAAACAGCGCAGTCGTGATGAAGCATGTTTGAGACATTGTGGAGCAGGTTTGCTGTATAGTCTGTAGACCTCTTCACACAAAATAAAGTGGAGAAAAATGCCATTGCTCCCTCACTATGTTTGTTTTCCTCTTACAAGAGATAATCTTATTTTGGTGATGTGGAGCCAAATCCAAAAGGATGAGGCACTAGGTTCAGTTTACCCAGAGTGCAATGGAAGAAATGAATGTTGTAGGCACTTAACAACATCACATATAGCCGTTTTCTTTTTTTCACATGGATGAAAAGTAATTCTCTTTTATATTTGAGGTATATTGAAGAACTCAATATGCTGTCGTCCAGCATGGCTTTTTGATTGGGTGGACCCTGATAATGATGATAGACCTTTTAAAATGGCTTAATGGGGAAAGAAACCAGCACCAGCACAAAAACTGCAGTTGTTATTTTGTTTATTGTTACATTCATTTAGGAAATGCCAATACTTCACTGGCTACCTATTTTTGTGGACTTCTATAATTTAGTTGTACAGTTGGAACCCTATAGACAAAAGCTGCCATAACAGCATTGATATTATTTTTGTGGTAAATGGTTTTTCTGTGAATGGGCTGCAATTGCTTGGCAAGCAAAACCCACCCTCCAGCCTTTGAGTGACAGATGTCCCCCTGCGAACCTTATCTGGAGGCCCTGCGTTAATTTCATTTACCCCTGCCTTCTGTGATGCTATCGCCATTACCAGCTCCAGGAAAGTGGGCTTTATTGCATCAAAAGCAGATAAATGAAAAGATGATGGGAGGGTTTCCACAGTGCCAGCGTAATCTGCCCCTGTGGCATGCCATTACCCGGCTAATAAGAGCTGTCTACAGGCCGCGGCCGCCGGAGGGAGGGGCCTGTCTTTAACCCACCCTGACAGGCTCATTAGGGAGCTGGCACGGAGCTGCGTGACTCCCGACACCCGCTCCCCTCGAGCACCGAACAAGGCGACCGCTGACCCCCGGCCCAGTTCCGCGTGCCCCGAAACAGGAAAAAAAAATTGCTAATTCGGGACAATTCTCAGATCGCAGCGGGAACACGCGGAGCACCGATCGTCTCGGATCAAAGTGCCGTTCGGACCGTCGAGTCACAGCGAAGCGCACACACATCCTCGCCTGTTTTTTTTTCTTTCTCGTGAGGAGTGGACTGCTCCGCTGCGAGGTGTTTGAATCCACGGCGTTCCCTCACGCTACGGACCGCTCTTCCCAGCTGGGCGCGATTTGATCAGGGAAGCCGGTGTAACGGTGTGTCATGTTTAGGTGCGGGCATCAGAGCAGGTTTTTTTAAAGTTTGCTTTCAATGAGCTTGATCTTGAGGTATAAAAGTACTGAAACATAGATGGGCCGGGGTTCTGAGAGTAAGCTGCTTGTGCTTCTGCAGTTTGCGAGGAAGGCTTGATGGGCAGCAGTGTAGCATAGTGGTTAAGGAGGAGGACTTGTAACCAAAAGGTTGTTGGTTTGATTCCCCACAGGGGTGCTGCTGCTGCTGTACCTGTGGGCAAGGTACTTAACCCACAATTGCCCCAGTAAATATCCAGCTGTGTAAATGGATAACATTGCAAAAACCTGTAGTTGATGTAAGTCGCTCTGGATAAGAGCATCTACTAAATGCCAATAATGTAATGTTGATTATCTTTTCTTCCTGAACATTGCAATGAAAGCAGTCCTGTGTAGATGTACCCAGATGATTCACGACTGAATTGTTGTATCTGCAGCACCTGCATATCATACTTCTTGAAGTAATTCTTTAACACACAGAGCACACTTCTTGCATTAAAGTAGAAGTGAACAAAACCACGCATTAATGATGAGTGTGATTTAGCTGTACTTTTTATCTACATCAGTGTGTGAAGTATAACCACAGTAGCATGCTGATGGCGGGCAGAGAAACTTAGAACATGTCAGGAAATGTTCAATATTAATGGCATCTTTAAACAGCTGATTCCTGGGAAAGCACAACTAAAGCACAATTCCGTTTATTTATTGTTCTAACAAATCAGTCTGCTTTCCTCCTTGGGTAAATTATCGTTAGGAAATCAAACACGTCTCTGGTCTCAGCAACATTGTAGTAATTAAGTGTGTGTTGTAGGTGTGAAAAGTACTGTAGTACCTTGAAGCAACCACCAGATGACAGTAACTAATTAATGAGAAGTAAGAAACACTCAGAGTCTGGACTTATTGCTGCTGCTTTGACTTTTCATCTTCATAACATGTAAAGGAGCATTTCATTTGGATAAGTGTGTGGGCAAGTTAAAAATAAATTAGCAATCATGAACGCCCACTTTCACTCTTGCTTTGACTGCCATTTTTGGCGTGTAGGTTCGTCTGGATTATTTCCGACTCTGGTTTGCATCCATAAAAGCTTTGTTGTGTTACCACATTCTGTGTCACAGCACGCCTCTCCCAAAATGTGACCAAAAGCGACTGGAGAGCAGTTCTTATATTACTGTTGGTTCTGTCATCTCTGAGCAACGCAGCGCAGACTCCAACAGGGCCTGGTACCCAGCGTTCCTTCCGCATGGCAAACAGAGCTCGTGGCCACAGGAAACTCATACTGAGTGTTTGTAAAGATAATGTCTGCAGACTAGTGCCTTTCTGCAGGGACTCCCCCCCAACAGACACCAAAGAAAACATACCATTACCGGTCAGTTTGGCTCTGAGATCACGCAGCAAATCTACGGGCCGAGAGTAACAGCGCAGAAGAAAGAACTGATTATGTGGGAGAGTAACAGTGAAAGGTGGGTGGGAAAGGATATAAAATGGTAGCTTTCAGGCTTATTATCTTATCATTAGCCTGAAAGGAGGTCCCTCGTTGCAAGAGGTTGGTTTAAGGTCAGATGCTGCGAATCGTTTGTCATCTTTACATACAAAAAAAAAAAAAAAACAGCCCATTGCGGATGGTACATTCATTTCATAGCAGAGCCGTTTGTGCTTTCCATTACGGGTAATGTAACAAGGTCCGCCACCCAGCCGCCTGGGTATTGTGTTACCTGTAACGTAAGCTGTTGCATCAGCAGGGTTTGGAAGGAATTTGTCGAGGCCCGTATTATTTGCACAGAATCCTGGGCTTAATGTAACACACGTGTGCCCTCGTGGAGCGCTCCCGGAGGGGGGCTCCGCCCGTCAGAGGAATGTGAGGCAACAGCCGCCCGGGTTTATGCCTCCCCCCGGCTCTCTGAAGGACCCTGCTCTCGGGAGCCGTTTTGTGGGCATAGGGGGCAGCTACCTGTTCTTCCTCCTGTGGGCTCTCTGTTTAGGCTCAACACAATGCATAATCTTTCTCCTCAACTTTCATTGATGAACTGTAGCGAGTGATAGCCTACATTTTTTTCTCCTCCTTTGTCTGGCCTTTTAAACAAGGTGAACTTTGTCAGTTGTGGAGATGAAACAAATAATGCTGTTTAAACCGTGAAAGAACAGGACTTGCTTTATTTCTGTGCTCCAAGGTAAGGTACAACGCACACTGCATTCATACTGAATAGAGACCAAGGTCCCGTCTGCAGACTCAGGATACCGACTGTATCCTGTGATCTGTGCCCCATCGTAACGAAAAATAAAATTAAATTTAAGAAAACAAACATTTGTTTATGTGAGTGTGAAGTTTGTTTGGAAAAAGTGTACATTTGAGTTTTGAATTTGAATTAGATTGGTTGTCATGTTTTGAGCTCACTTGCTTTGTGTAGCCTCAGTTTCAGTTTTGCGTGAAAACGCTTGTGTGTTTTACGGCAGAACCAGGCCCAACATGTTGTGCAATTGAAAACATGATTCATTTTTGCAGTGGTTTTAGCGGGAGGCCAATAAACACTCTCACTGGTTCCTGTTGATGTAGCTCGAAATGAGGATGTTTGCCGGGACTGAGCAATGGCAGGGCTCTCGGTTGCGTAACGCAGTTACTCACAGGGTTGGAGGGCAGCTGGCAGATTCTCTAGGCGACTGACTGAGGCTGTAAGGCCTATATTTAGAGGTGATGAATAGCTCCACCAAAGAAGATGCCTCCCAGGCAAAGCACCACAATTCACACTCAGATTATCTGCTGGTAGTAAATTAAAACCCAGGAAAAAAAAAAATATCCTGGTGGGAAAAAAAACACTTTGGCAAAAGCAGCTTTCCTGAGCAAGTACAAATGTGACACCAGGTTTGGTCACCAAAGCACGCAGCAGGTGCGGAGTTCTGTGGTCTGCTGCTTTTTATGGCCAAGTGAAAGAGCACAGACAGAGACAGCATTGTGGAGCATGTGTCCTGTAAAGGGAGCGAGCCAAGGAACTTTTCAGCCGTGAACTGAACCACTGAGCTTTCCAACAATACAGTTATTTTGACACTGCAAAACAAAATATGAGGAGGCACATCACAGCTCATTGTGATACATTCACTTGTCTGCTGTTTCCAACTTTCGTCCCACACTGCTTTTTATTTAGATGTGCGACATAAAGGACAAGAAAACTTGCACGCTGAACCGCTTGGTATTGCTCCTCTTCATTTTGCCGCTGATGCTAGCCTTTTTACCGCTGCGTCCTGCTAACACACTAATAAGTGGATACAGAGCAAACTCTTGAGCTGGGCAGCTCTATCTGGAATTTTTAGTCGCACCCACAGTTGTAAGTACACAGCTCACTTTATCCTCAGGAAGAAATCTGTGGGAAAGCAGTGTTTTCATTGGTACGCCCTCAATCAGATTTTTAATGGAAACATTACAGGTGGTGCACCGGTGACAATCATGTCGGGTCTGCAGCGTATTTGTGAATTGGCACCCGGGTTTACCTCCCTCTCCTCTCGCCCGAGCCGGTTGAGCGCCGCGTAGCCGTAAGGCCCGGCCTAGGCGGAGCGTTACCACGGCGGCAGCGTGGATCTCCGTGCGCCGACCGATGATCCGTCAGTCCCGCTGAGAAACCTCCCATCTGCTGCTTGTTTGCGCTTCTCCCCCTCGCCCGCTGACGTTCCAGTCGTCCGCGGTAACGGTAGAGTTGTACCGCAGGAGGCATCAGCCGTGGTAACCCCCGGAGCAGCTGCAGGTGGTCGGATCGATGTGGCGTGTCACAGCTCACCCTCCCGTTGAACGGCGAACGGCGGCAAAACCGGCCCGCGGTAGCTGTGTGTAATCTACCTAAACGGGTACGAGGGTGCAGTAACACCCCGGCCGCGTTCGAGGCTGCCTCCCGGTTTCCGTATCTTCCGTGCGCCATCGCTCGTGGAGCTAATGACTAGTTATCTCCGCAGCACAGAGCGCGAGAGTGACCTGTGAGTAAACAATTTAGCGCGCGCCGCGAGAGGCGTCTGTGAAGTCTGAAGTGTCTGTGGGGATTTGGATAGTTTTTACACATTTGCACCTCTTTGATGCCTACTGCGATAAACAGTGAGACATTTCTGCCAGAATTGAAAGCTATTTGTGTTCATCACAGGGTGCGGGAAAAGTGTACATACTGGAGAAAAAGAGTCTTTTAAATAGTGCGCCAACAGGGGCAGAAAACATTATCAAACAAAGAAGTCTGAATAGCTGTGCATTGGTGCAGACGCCTTGATCGACAGTCGCCTCCAACTGTCAGCCTTTAAACAATACCTGCCACAGCGGCGTGCACTGAGAGACAGATTGGTGGAGTGTCACTCTGTTCATCGTCGGCACAAAGCAATGTAATGTGACGAGTGTGTTAAGCAGTTTGGAGGGGGCGTTTGTACATTAGTTGAAGGTAGATGGTTGTGTTGAAATTGGATGAAGGTCAAAAGGTCAGAAAGACATGGAATTTCAAATAATACTTTCCTGGCTTTGTTTAAAGCCAAACTGTTTTGTTTTTGACTTATTGTGGTGCAAAGGTCAATAAAAGTCAAGTTTAGACATCACTCTGTCCCTCACATCTATGAACATACGAGGGGGTGTTCATACACATGTCCATGGGTGTGAGTGTGTGCCACGTGTGCTTGTGTGTGTGTGTGTGTGTGTGTGTGTGTGTGTGTGTGTGTGTGTGTGTGTGTGCGCGCATGTGCAATTGTGTGTATGCGTGTGCGCTTGTATGTTTGTCACTGTCAGCAAAAGCTTGTGTACAGCTCAGTGTTAGGGCCCCATCCCCCTGCTTGTATTCATGCATACAAGCACACACACGCACCCACACACACATACACACACACACACACACACACACACACACACACACAGCCACTGCTCGGAGGTCTCCCGCTGCTACCTCAAATTTTTCATACACGCTCAGATTCCAGAACATTCCTTGCTCATCTGGGCCCGTCACAAAAGGACCAGCCTGCTTTAGTGACACAACTGTGCTTGAGCTGCTGCCACAACAGGTACAATTTAGTGTAAGACTATACAGCCCTCATCTTCCACGAGATAAAATCGAGTGACCTTAATTATTAGTTCCATTGAGCAGCGGAATGTGACTTCTCAGTTGTTCGAGCACAATGGGTGCCAGATAGCGGGCGTGGCCACGTGGCACTGTCTCCATGACAAGGCAGTGACATAGATGGAAATGTGGCGCTTTCTGAATTGTACATTCTGCTAGGATTCGCAGAAAGAACAGATGGCAGTAAGTAGATTGGGAAGAGGGAGAGGATGAGAGGGGAAGGGGCTTGTTCCTTTGTGAAGATGAAACCTGCAAATGGCAGATTATTTTAATGCATTTTTATGGAAGAGCCTGGGAAATAATCCCTAAATCACTTTGAAATGAAAGTAGTGTGTTTCTGCTTTAAGGGAAAACAGCATTAGATCAGAATGTGCAGGAGCGGGCTGTCTAGGAACGAAATTCATCGCGCCGCAATTTGATTTCGCCGCGTTCTAACCACAGAATGATTCATCATGATTCACTGCGATTCCAGCAGTAAAAGAGCAGTCAGAAAGCAACAGTAACATTTAAAATTAAGTCTTTGATAAGGCCTGCTATTCAGCAAGGTTCCAAACAATGCGCTCGGAAAACAATGACTGAAGGCCGCATTTTACATCATAATAAGCATTCCAGAATTTTCATGAAGAACAAAGTATGTCAAAGTACTGATAAGGCCTATTATTTCTTTGGTCTGAATAGAAATATTTTGAAAAAGATAATTATACTGAGCGCTTGTTATTGTGTGCATCTCAGTTGCACTCCTGTAATGCCAGTCTTGATTCGCATGAATTTTAATCAAGTAATTCTCAGTAAGGTAAAAGTCCTTTAAATTTAGGCAGCAGTGAAGCAGAACTGCCTCACTTTTTCTAGCAGACGTACCAGCCCTGCTTGCTCTTCCCGCATGCTGACGGCAAACCCAGGTGAATTCGTACGCTTTTAAACCTGCGGCCTTTGTATTGCTCTGTTAAAAGTGGTTCTGACAATCCAACATCTCTTGCTGATGTCAGCTGGAATTTCTGTGGTGTATATCCTGCAGACACTGTACACTACAGACCGCATGTGCATCCTAACCCAGCATGCTACAGTTCAGCTTCTCTCCAGCAAAGGTGATTTAACCACATGGCAGATAAAGCAAGGACACTGTATGTGGAGAACACCGATGTTTCATTATACTGGTGTACAGGCAGGCCCATACACAAACACACAAACACACACACACACTCTCTCTCTCTCTCTCTCTCTCTGACACACATGTGATCACACCTTTGTGCACTAGCACAAACTGTCTCAGGCAACCGCAGGCACACACACACACACACACACACACATGCACGTGATCACACCTTTGTGCTCAAGGCACAAACTCTCTCAGGCAACCACAGAGACACACACACACACACACATTCTCACACAATCGGTCACTTCAATCACAAAGACTGCTGATCTCTGCAGTTGAATTCAAAACAGCCATCATGAGGTTTCTCAATCAGAATGCCTTGTTCTAGCAGACAAAACGTGCTTGTTCCAGAAAAGAATTTCACCATCATTCATACCAATCAAGATAAGCAATGTGTAATTCACAAGGAAAAGGTTTAAGAGCCAGGTGGGTTGGAATAAACTGGGAATCATCAAACTCCATTACCGAGCGTCTTTGCATTGTAAAAAGAGAATGTATCAGATTCCTGAACTGCTGAAGTCAATCTCCTGTCTCGTAAAGTTGCCCACTCTATGAGTTACAGATGGTAAAATGCTCCCAGCAGGTTTGCTCATGATTAATGATGACTTCATATAAATCTGTGCTTTTCTCTGTGAATCATATCAGGAACAGTGCATAGCCACAGCTTCGACCTGCATTTTTTAAACAATTTTGTTCTTTGATCCCTATTTAGAATACATGGAGGACATTTCCTGCATCTGGAAACCATTAAATGATGGTAGAAGATTACTATCACATGTATTTTTTTTTTCCGTCTTCTGGTATAACCCTGAAAAGACTCATTTTTAAGCAAGCTCTCGGGTTCCCTCTACGCCAGGTTTATCTCTGTCCGACTTCCTTACGTTGATGTATTTGAATCTAAGCGTTTTGCCCTCCGCGAGGTGGAGTCAGTTCCCACTGGAGCCTGCGCTCTGTGTGTTTGTGTGGGTTGCCTGGAGTCAAGTGCCGTCTCTCTATGTGGTGAACTCTTGTGAGCAATCAGTACCCCTGGATACAGAAAAAAAAGAAAGATTTCCCCTCTCCGAACGAGCGAGCGGGGCTAGATTACAGGTGTCATCAGCCCGTTCGCTGAGTGGCAATCCCTTGGCGCCCCAGGTGAGCCTAATTATCAATTCTCCCGCGATTGCTTCAAATCGAATTTCCCTAATTTGCGTAATGACACCCCGGAGGACTTCAGGTCGATCCACGGCGAGGTACGGTGTACCGATCCGTTTCGGAGAGTGACCGAGAGAAAGATGTCACCAGGAAAATAACTGTTTCAAGACTTATTTTAAGTATGGGGGTTTATCTCTGATCACACCACAAATGGCCACATTCATTCATTAAAAAAAAACTGACTATGAAAAGCCATAATCAAATCATTATTAAATGTCAGGACAAATTGGAGTAGGATGTTTTTTTTTAGATCTCAAACACATCTAAAAAGCTTTTTTCATATTTAAAATGGAAAGTATAATTGAAATGTGTGTAGCAAAGTATTTCATGTGGATAATTCATAGGGCTCCAACGATCGCTGAGACTTAAAAATATTGCTGGAGGCACTTCATTAAAAGTAAATAATTTAGTAGTCATAAGCATGAGCGCATTAGCACTAAGGTGAAAGAACTGTTATTATTTTATAAAGCTTGTGAATCGTACTGTGGGGGTTTCCATCTGTAGGAAATGAAAAAAAGGTGTAGTCCCACAACAATAATGATTAGAATTTCGAATCAGCTGTAATAACTCTCAGTCACCGAGCAGCACCACAGGTGTAAATTGCTCTTTGAGAAAACCATTTTTCTCAATTTACTTAAGACGTTTCTTTTTTTTCTAGTGTCAAAATGGCATGTGTTCACTCTAAAGATCATAACTTCAGTGTTGGAGCCATCCTCACCCCCACCCCACCGTACCCGTGTTTGCCAGTGTTTATGCTAACTGAAATGGCTATTCCCAAGAGTAATGAGCTGTTAATGTATCATTAGTCTGAATTTCCCTTTTCCACTGATCTTCCCTCTAAAGCCACATTATGTTAGAAGTAGATGTGTGTGTGTGTGTGTGTGTGTGTGTGTGTGTGTGTGTGTGTGTGTGTGTGTGTGTGTGTGTGTGCAGGAATTCATATTCATGGCCAGCTCACAGACAATGTGACACAATGAATGTGTTTGTTTCAGGATGGGCTACATGGCAGTTCCTTTGTATAGGGGGTTATGCACAGCTTTCTATGGAATTCGATAGTTTGGAGAACTCTGCTCTAAAACAGAGGCACTTTCACTGTGCACTTCCCTGCAAAAGTTTTTGTCATTCAGCTTAGGCCTACGTCTATTGAATGCTATAGACGCGTAGACATGGTTGAGGGCACATCATATATTATTGCATTATTTTCATTTAGCGGACGCTCTTATCCAGACTTACACAAGTTACAGTTTTTACAGGTTATCCATTTTTACAGCTGGATTTTTACTGAGGCAAATCTGGGTGAAGCACCTTGCCCAAGGGTGCAGTGCAACATTGCTCCAGCAGGGAATCAAACCAGCAACCTTTTCGGTTACGAGCCCTGCTCCTTGCCACTATGCTACACTTCCGCCCAACAATATAGGGAGGCTTCAGTCCACCCCTTAAAGAGAACAAGGCACTCTGATACAGCCGAAGAGGAACGTTACACTAGCCACACAGCTGGTGGTAAACGAACGGCCATCTCCCTGGCTGCCAGTGTCCCCAGGAGAGTATAGCAGGCAGACCCATCGGCTCCATGCCAGCCTTAAGCGCACGGGACAGCTGAGTGTAGCCTCACACAAAACCTGTTCACATTACCGACCCCGGGCTAATTTACCACGGCCTTCCTCAGGCATCCATGGTAACAGTTGCAGTCAGGAGACGGGGCTGGTGTTGGCCTGTGTGGCTGCTCAGGCCTCGGCCCTCACCTCTTCAGCTCCCCGCCCCCACCCTCATACCATCTTCTGTCTGCTCATTATGACTGTGCAGCGCTGGGAGTCTGAAATGGAGTCTGTGAGACCCTGTGTAGGGCCCTCCCCCGGGAGAACCTGCTGGTCCTCATTTGAACTGCGGAACAGGAGCGAGGAATATAAGCCAGGGATTTTTGACAGAGGAGTGAAATACCTAATCCTCCTTATTTACAAATACTTCTTTGTCTCTGTCTCATATATGTATATATGTATGTATGTATATTATATGTATGTATACATATATGTAGAAAGAGAGAGAGAGATGATAGAGGGAAAGCAATTATTGCATGAATTTAAAAATGGATCATACACACATATGCAGTCTGTTGTATGTGTAGCGCATGTTGCAGTCACTAAGTAGCATCTGTGTAGTTTTCAGATATTTTCAAGTATTTAAAAGGATTCAATTTCAAACCTAGTAATTAACAGAAATGCAACATGTAAATCACTGAAAACTTTGCAGCGGTCCCTTCGTCTGGATTGTCACCCAGGCACCTGAGCGGTGGGGCTTTTTAATAATGGTTCCCGTGAACGCTGACAGACCCTTGGGTGTGTGCCCTGGCGTTGCTTTTTCGCTTTTTTCGGCTGTTCTCGGGTCAGCGGGGTGTGGCGGGCGGCTTGGCAGAAGCATTTCCAGAGGCGATCCAAAAGTGTTCGGTGCATTTACTCAGTGCCACCCTGCCACAAGCATGTGACTGACAGGAACACGGCGACGGCGGGGGGAGAGAGCTCTGATTGGCCGGGACTCGTTTTTTTTTCTCATCCCGCCGTTAAAATTGTCTCACTGCGCCGCAATCTGGAGTGGAGCCTCCCTCGCTCGGTGTGTGTGCGCTTGGCTGCGGCGTGTGAGATTTTTGCAGCGTGCGCTCGACGCTCCACGCTGCTCCGTTTTGTTTTCGCCTGCTGTCGCAGCCTCATCCCGCGGCAGAGACGCTCTCGGCGTGTCCACCAATGAGGGCCCAGAACGCAAAATGTAGGCCGAGCCCACACCTCTCACGACATAAAGGTTCTGGGTGTTCCAGTGTAGCCGTGTTCTATTAAAGAATCCTGCTGCTGTTTCCCTCATGGTTGGTTTAAACTTTATGTTAGTACAAAAAAACAATGATTTTTTTTTTTTTTTTTTTACCCAATCTCATCAACTGTTGTTTGGCCACCATGGGTTCTGTTTACTGCAGATTTCATTCAGTGTGCAGTGCCTGTAAACTTGCAAGACGTTTTTAAAATGTTGCTACTTTTCTGTACTTGCACAACTTTCTGAGATGAAATAAATGACAGTGTGGAGGAACTGAGACAATGTTACACTTTCTTAAGCTGGTCACACTGAGCGTATTGTGGTTAGTTTGACTCACAGCCACGTCAGGGCGAAAGCCATCGTTTTTCCTTTCACTGCATGTCAGTCAGGATGAACCCATAATGCCAGTCAGGTTACAGGTTGCAAACCTCTCTGCTCTGTAGTATGTCTTCTTTAACCTGAGAGTCGACTCCAAGGTGCTTTGAGCAACACTTGAGCCAGGACAGGGCTTAATAAGAGGCGTGGTTTGTAAAGGGGGAAATTTTTTAAGAAAGCTAGAGGCGAAATCCATCAGCAAATGACAGGCTAGCTTGTCAGCTGTAGCGTCCCGGTCACCGAGCCACGCTCTCTCTGGCATGGGATCACTGTGAATCATTGCAGCTTGTGTCACTCGTGTTGCCGGGTGTTTTTTTTTTTCCCACCAGCCACACCACTAAGACTTCGGCAGCTTGTGTTTTCCCCAAACGTGTGTGTGGTGAGTTCAAGGCCTGGCGGCGAGCGTGGCACAGAACTTGGCCAGGCATGGCATGGTGGGGAAACATCGCTCCCTGGGGATCTGACACCGTTCCCACGCTCCCAAACGCAGGGTTTCGGGGCACCTCCGCTCTCCGGTTCCTCCAGATCCGCTCCGATCCCGAGCGGTCTTTTAAGTCTCTCCCGACCGCACTCAGTGGTGCCCCTGCTTTGAGCCGACGACTGCGTTAATTGGGGGGGTTTCCTCGCGAGAGGGGTGGGAAGGATAGGAGCTGCGGGAAGTTGCTTGATGCAATTAAGACTGAAGCCCTCCCTCCCCCCTTTTCTCTCCCCTCTCTCTCTCTCTCCACAGAGCAGATACAACACGGGCGAGCGTGGGGTTAGGCCCTACAGCACACTGCCAATGTGCCCCAACCCCGGCGGGAAAAGACTGCCCTCTGCTAGGGTGAGAAATAGCTCAGCCCCCCCACTGCCCCACTCCCCCCCCCGACCCAACTCCCCACACCCATCAGGAACTAGCGCTGTGGGGCTCCGCAGGGGGTGACCTGGCCAGCAGCCCTCTAGGACTCTAGCCCATTGCAAACATGCCCACCAATAAGCAAAAGGTCTCCCATTGGAGAGCTTACTCTAGATAGCTGTCGCCTCAGAAACAGAACCCTCCAGGTTGAAAAGACACATGAAAAGACCAGAAAAGAAGCACCACAGTTGTGAGATGTTGTGTCGTTGTTCTAAGCCACATAGCCTCTGGGAATACCTCTCCCTTTCAATAGTTGCTTGCTGCTTTTCTTACCACTAATATCCCTATCACATAATCGCAGGTACTTTTTGATTTTCACTTTTTTAACTCAAGCAACCTAAGGTCTATATTCAGCATGTCAGCTGATTTCTGATTGTTGAAACTATTTTTTAAGATAAGTGTAGCTTATTCATTACTTTATTCAGGCAGAGATGTGAGTTACACCTCATCACACTACACATATAAAGATATTAAGAGATCAATATGGTTCCCTTTCATTTTCCATTCATTTGAGTCAACCTCATCTTCTGTATCTTTGAGTCTGACATGTAACCATTCCATCAGCTTCGGAATTGAGCAGTGGTAATCACAGGTGTAACTTGTGTCTGTGAGACCATCACTCATGTGTTTTCCGAGACCTAACAGTATTTACCGTTTTCTGGAAGAGCAAATTCATGTGACCACCCCTCAGGTATTGGTAACTTGGGAGTGAGGAGGAGGAACTGATGAAAAATCCACTCATCCACTCGGTTCCTGCTGGGAACAGGCCTTAGACTAGCTTGCCAGTTAATGTCCCATTCATTCTTTGCTAAATGTCCCCTTTATCAACTTTTTGAAGGACGTCCCTTGATATATTTCAAACCTGCAAATAAACGATAGCGCCAGACAAATAATCCGTCAAACTGGAAAGCCACTATGTATACAGCAAAATGTAGATAGAGCATCAGCTCTAAATTATGTATGCATAGAACTAATAATTTATATATTTTGACATGCTGAAAAATAAATAGAAGTCCACACACTGTTTACTGTGTATTGGAATGTTATCGTTTCGTTTTGGATTGAAGTATTGACTTTTTTATAGGGTGAAAATAAAAGCGCTTCTTTGGGAGCAAACAGTGTTAGCTCCTATTTCATTTGTTGATGATTGCCTCTCTTCTAGCACCAGAACACTCTCTGTGAATGTGCATATATTTTCTCCTTGCCTGAAATATTTTGACACACAAAAACATATTCTCTATATTTTGGATTGCAAATATTACAGGGTAGTGATAGATTTTACTTTTTAATGAGACAAATGTTTGCAGTTCATTTTCAGTGCATGTCCTTAGTCCCTCCCTGCATGGTACATTATAAATCCCCTTTCAGTTACTTTAAGATTCAGTTCCAGAAAATGTGAAAGTAGTGATTCATGTGTTATAAGGTTTTTTTTGTGTTTGCTGCCTGCTAATCACAATTTTATTTGCTTAATGTTGCATTGTAGGGTGTCTTGCAATCAGTGCAAACAAAACAAGGACATGCAGATGTTAATATTGGGGAAAAGTTTTGTTCTTTTCCAGTGGAGTTTGTCTTTTTTACACTGTGAGAAGTGTATACGGTGTCTGAGATGTGAAAAAGACACACACACACACACACACAAGGCTCACAGCGGGGTGACTGTTTGTGGAGCACAACCGAGAACTTAATGACTGATCAGCAGTGTAACTTGCAGGGTAACTCTTTGTGTGACACTGACACATTGGTAAGTTTGCCTTTATCACCTCTCCTTCACACCTCACATATGCGTAGCGAGTCTCATCTACATCTTCTGACACTTTCGCACAACATAATAAATGCATTGCTTCTGTGCACGTTTGCACATTTGTCAATGTGTTTATTTATTTATTTATTTATTCGTGTATTTATTTATGAATTTGCTTGCATAAATGCGAGGGCAAGAGGAACTACAAAAATTAATTTCATTTTTGAAGTCTCTCTGTCTTGAGTTCTGAAGCCCGATCGCATGCGAGCGGTTTCTGAATTATCTCTCAGCACTCAGCCTCCAGTTCCAATCTGAATAGTGCAACGCTGTTGGCAGGCTCCTTTTTTAATTACAATAGAGATTGCATTGATATTTCAGACCACATGTCCCAAATCATTTATCAAGCGCAGAGCTGCTAACAAAGCACTTCCACAAAACCCAGCTGGTTCTAGAGCCAAGAATCATCTGTTATCTAAACCCAATATTGCAAATGCTTTCCTGTGGTGGGTGTCCATTCAGATCATTAGAATAAGCTGATTGGCAAGGTCTCATGGTAGTACATATATAGTTCAACCATGTTTACTTACTGCTATCTGCCATATAAATGATAATGAGATATACACAGACACACACAAGGAAACATGAAAACAGTTTACAAAGATCAAATACATAGGGCACAAGACCAATCATACATCCAGTACATTGCATGTACTATTTGAGCAAGCACATATATACATGCTTATATTTTCCCCCTCAACACACACACACGCACACACACACACACACACACACACAGTATACTGTGTTTCTGTGCTATGCTCTATTCTATGTTGTTTTCCATGAAAACACTGGGATATGTAATTGTGAGGGAAAAGGAAAAGGACACAGAGAATAAATATTGACATGAGCAGCTCTGTGCTTAGATATACCAGAGACCAGCTATTAATAATCCTCCTAAAAGGTTTTCTTCGTACGGTAACTGCGTAGTCCGTTAAACCGTTTCATCGTTTTATTTTTATTGTTCTTATCTACTCTCATGTCCTATTAGCGTTATACAGTGCAGGTTGTTTTACAATTCACATACTGGAAGCAGAAAGGAAGCTTCACCAAAAACCATCAAAAATAAACAAACACAAAAATGACAGGCCTGGTTCTCCCACTGTAATGATTTAGAGTTGACACTGTCAGGGTAACTGAACTTCATTGTGTGAGCGGTTTTTGTTTTTTTTTTTTTGGTTGTTCTTTGAAGAAATGCAACAGAACTGTAGATGCATTACGATAACCAATTATATGCTAAAGGAAACCAGAACTTTTTCCATTGCCGTTATCAGATGTTGTGGTGAGCAGAGACAAGGCACAGTAACTTGCAGTCCCGATATATTCATCCTGCTCTTTATCGCTCCCTTGCTGTTTACCGTGTTCAGTTAAAAGTGGGTTCTTCACTGCATCCGTTCCCCTGCCAGAGTAACCTCACTCTCGTTGTGCACCTTTTCGTTTTTTTCCACGGCTTTTGCGAAGGTGTTCACCATTACCTTTTTTTTAAAAAATCATATTCGTTTTTTTTTTCTGTTGTTTTTGTTTTGTCTTCTGCAGTATCTTTGCAATCAATGCTCCGCTGTTTAACGTCACCGATAAGGCTAAGTGGCTGTCTGGGGGAGGTGGACAAGCATGTGCATACTGTTTGTTGACACCCACCTAGATGGACGTTGGGACGGTGGCAGGAGCATGTCTCCCGACTCTGATTAAAAGATTGGCTCTTATACAGTATGGTGAGCTTTGTGGCACAGTCACCTCATGTGGGTGTCGGTCTAGTGTATTGCATTAATCAGGTTACTGAGGAGGTAACATTCCCCTACTGTACGGCATGTCAATAGTACGATCCACACACTTGAGAGCAGTTATGATATTTGATTACCAATTGACCTTGGAGTCATTATTTATTCATTATTATGTATAGCCCATTGACTGTGTTGACGATATTTTCTGAATTGTATTGTTTAAAGAAAACACTGATTTTTTTTTTCTTCTGTGGTATTTAACATTATTTAACCCCTGTGCTTTGCTTCATTCTGTCAGATAAGGCTTGGCTATCTCAGTTAGATTTGATGGCCTCTACCATGGTCTGTGTGTGTGTGTGTGTGTGTGTGTGTGTAGGCTTGTGTGTTTTTGTACCCATTTTTGTTTGTTTGTTTGCAGGTATTATCTGGTAAAAAAACACACCCTCCCAGAGCAAGATGCTGTCATACTTTAAACTTTTTTGATGTGTGAGTCGTGAATGAAAATAACCATTACACGTGTTCAGATTTACAAACCTTTGCATTTCCTGCTGCAGAAACAAGGGCTGCATTCAGTGTTAGGATGTCCCTCTTCCAGCCTTGTTTGCAGTTTTAATTAGTCATTACGTTCAATCACTTTCCCTTGCAAAATGCTAATAAATGAACATATTAAATATGTATTATGGTGCTTTATTCTTAAATCCTCTGACTCTCAAGCCTTGTTAGGAGACTCCAGGTGGTGGAAACATCTCTCTGGAGTTTGTAAAACTTTGTAAGCTCCTCACAGAAGCCAGACTCAATTAAATCCTCCCTGTTGGGGATTGTCTGATAAGTTTCGCCGCTCCACTTCATGTTATTGAGACTTGCACTCTAACAGCTGTGTGCGAAATAGCTGGCATCCTTTTCTGACTGCATCAACAATGTAAAGGGAAATGAGGAAAAGCAGACAGTTAAGGCTTTTGGGTTTACACAAGTAATAGTGCTATCAATCAAGTGTATTTTCATCTACAGAACAAAACATCATTTTGAGTAAGAACACCTTTCTCCCAATTAGAATTTGTAGACAGCTGGTCACCTTGTGAGCTAGAATCTTGAATCATTCACTGTGCTGCTGTAAGCTGCTTGGCTTTCTGTGTTTTTTTTCCATTGTTTACTGGGTGAGTGAGGTTGTGGGAAGAGTGCTGCATATTTATTATACTGCATTCTAACAGAACTTCGACATAAAGATAAAAAAACAGAATAGGAATAGCACTCTTATTAGTTTGTCTGAAAACAGTGAAACTCACCGGAGCCTGCTAACACCATGCATAGCTGACAAGGAACTGACCACTCAGGTGGTGAATGTGGCCAGCATCCCTTATCTAACGGCAACAGAGCCCTGTTCTGTTATAGCCACAGGCTGTGTTTTTTTTTTCCTTCTTCTTCTTTTTTTATGGGACTGTGTGCTGTATGCTTTGACACAATAAAACATTGGAAGCAGTCAGCAACATTGCCATTGTTTGCTCTGGGCGTGTTGACATCAGAACTGCCATTCGTTAGTCACACTTCTTTTTTGCTCCTATCTCTGAAATTCAACTCTGAAAGGCTCAGTGCTTTTTTGCCGGGAATGACAGGTTCTGCCTTTTCAGGATGCAGGGAGAGGTTTTGATTGTTTCAGGTTGGAGTTAGACCCATGCACAGTTAATTACAGGGAAACCGAGAGCTGGGGTGGACTAAAACTGCCATCTATTTGTGCGATATAAATATTGCATGAGCCTCATTCTGTACCAAGTGCCTATTAATTCAACCCCGTAAGAATATTTCTAGAGGGTTACTGTACTGGTAGGAGCCTTTAAAAAGTTGCAAGTTGCATTCATTTCACCTAGATATATTCTCTTACGTAAACTGACAAGATTCTCCATCAGTCAGATTCTTTTCTTATCTCGGCAATGTTCTTGCATTCACAATGCACTGGCACTGAAACTAAAGCTGTCTTAAATTATTGAAAAAAGGAAAGCCAGTGAACAAAGCAAGGTCAAGAGTAAAATCTGGAATCAAACCCATTTATAAGCATAATGGATCTTACAGTCCACACTACATAAATTAAAAAATAAAAAAATGTTTGACAGAAATATAGCACAGAGAAATTACTGTATGAGTTATCCTTTGAGGTTTTTGACTAACTTCAACCACATTTCTAGGTTAATATTTTGACTGAACTGAGCTAATTTTGGGTATCAGTACTGCACCTATTGGCATTTAGCAGATGCTTTTACAATTTTTACATGTAATCCATTGCACACCTCATACCTATATTAACATTTCTATTTCATTTCAACTGTGTTTGAAAGTGCACCCCTAGGGAAAGGGTTTCCTTGGACACGCCCAGCTCAGAACAAGCTGGGAGCCTTTAATAGACAGATGTGTTCAGACACATCCAATCAGACGCCTTCCCTAGATTTGACCTACGGTGCTGGACCAATCACGTGTGTCTGTCAATGTAAAGCAGGGATGCAGTACATACAGTTATCCCACTGCATGCAAAGAGCCCTCGGCCTTCTTGAGGATGTTACCCTTGAAAGCACAATATTATATCCAGCCATTTGAAGATTAGCTATTAATGGCCGTAAAACGATCCTTATCTCCAAGCAGCAGCTCAGATTTCCTCGGGATCGATAGGCAGAGAAACACACTCCTCAGTCCGGCTCGATCCACATTTCGTTTTTGGCTGTATTTGTTATGCGTTGTTTCTACGATGAGGTTAAAGTGACACAGAGGAAAGAAACACTGTCACCGCGTAGAGCGGAAGGGCAAACCCACTGACTCATGTGTGATTGTGCTGAATTCGTGTTTGTGTGATTTGCATATTAGCAGGGGTGTACCATTGGGGGCGGGGGGCGGCTGGGGGGGTGGTTGCTCAAGTTGACTCAGAGCGAGTATTGCTAATGAGAATCATTAGAAAATTAAGGGGAACACAAATCTGCCCAGTAGGGAGCTTTTCCTTTGGGCTGTGGGGCATTCACATTGATGTTTGCAGCCCTGCCAGCAGCCTGTGCTCCGAAAGCAGAGCTGGACCAGTGTCTTACAAGTCCACAATGACCCCTTCCGCATGGCATGGAATTTAAAGAGCTCCGACTGATATCCAACAGTAATATCATTGTTCGCGCTTACAAAAATGCAGCGTCCGTACAAAGCTGTCCGTTTTTTTCCCTTAAACAAAGCTCTACTTTCTTTTAAAATAAGGCCCAGAGAAGGTGCAAATACAGATCAAAACCTGGAGAGAGAGAGACTTAGTGCCCCCTTCATATGCTCTTAATGCGGTTGGCTTTCTCTGAAATCCACTAATGAAAAGCCAGCTCAGGAAAGAGGCTCTCAGAAACCTGCCATCTATCTATTAGTGCACTGTAAATATTACATGAGCCCCCACATTCGCTCTGTTGTTAGTATTACTTCCACTGTGTGGGTATATTATTTTAGAGCGATTTCTTGTTTGTCGCGAGGCATGACCTAGTTCCAAGGCAGCTCCTTCCATTCACAGCGATCTGCGAAAATCTCTCCCAACTGCTGTCCCCGCTGGTCAATTACAATGCAAAGCAATCCAAATGGAGATGTTTGCAGAAAACAACATGGGTGTAATTAAGGCTTAATGAGCCCTTGTCTGTGCGGAATGTGCAATTAGATTTGTAATAGAAAACTGCTGCCTGAATGCCAGGCATGGGTAGAAAGTGACATGGCTGAAAGACTATTTTTTTCTTTTTTTCAGTGAACACAGAATAATGGCCATGTTGACAGCATGCAGTTGAGGATAAACTCCCATTTAAATGGAAGCCTCGGCAAGGCCAGAGATGTGCAGGTTTTAGATGTGATGTATACAGTTCCATATAGGTGCATCTAAAATGATGTGCAAATTGACAAATCAGTGTTTTGGACTGAACAGCTGAACTGTTAGAGATGACTCCCTTTTTTTCTGGACACAATGGGTTATTGGAAACCCTGTCACAAACTGGGTCATCATGAATCAAATCCTGTTTTCCCCACATACGCAAAGTTACAAGCATGGTTCCTGAGCATGGGGTAGACATCTAATTTTTCACAAAAATTGTGAGATAAACATCTGATGTGAGTTGAAGATATGAAGATATAAGATATGAGATAAGATATAAGATATGAGCTATAAGATGTGAATGCTATAAGATATAAGAATGCTGTATAAATATTTCTGTACTTGTATATACTCACATATAAAGTGTGATGTAATATTCTCTGACACATGCTGTGTGACGGGTGAGGAATGACAGGAGGTCTTCAGGCCAGCATTTGACAGGACAGGTGAAGCAGCACACAGACGCTCAACAGGTAAAATAAATAAACCCTCTTCAGCTCCCTGTCATGGGCTCACTGAATGAAAACAACAAACTAAAATAGTAAAGACAACGCAAGAAAAACAAACATCCCTGACAGAGCGAGAAAAACCCTAATTGCTTTGCAGAATTCACTTTGCTGTTTCCATGGCTGCCTTAAGAGTACCCAGTCACTCTCATTTGCAGATGCAGATTTTGGGTCATAAGATAATTAATATCAGTCTTTTTATGAATGGCGTAAGCTTGGATTGTTGTAAATTGTGGCATGGTATAGCAGGAGCTGCCTGTATTGGTGGAGGCTTACAGGGGGCTATTAGAAGCTTTTTTTTCTAAAAGTATATCTTTTCTTTCTATTGATTACTGCTTTGAAAAGCAGAAAGGCATATACTTTGCACGGGTGTATATGATTGATATCAATGCTATCATGGACATTTTATGTTGTGTTTGAGGCCAACAATTCTATACCTCTTGTTACAGCATGATATTAATTTGAAAACTAAACAGAGTGAAATCATTTGGTTGTACATACCATGTAGATCAGTGTTTCCCGACCCTACTCCTGGCGGCACACTGTCCTGCATATCTTCTATCTATCCTTGCTCTACCCACCTGACTGAACTCATCAGTGGCACATTTGATTAGCTGAGCACACCTGATTTAATCAAGCAGCAAGGATAGATAGAAGATATACAGGATGGTGTGCTGCCAGGAGTAGGGTTGGGAAACACTGATGTAGATGACCCTAACAAGGATCCCTACAAACACTTTCAGAGAGCCATTCCAGGGTTCCTTTCATTGTCATTATAGAGTTTATGCCAGACCTTTTTGCTCTTTGATTGAATATTGATATGACCAAGTGGCAAACGTTTCTTGAGCTTTGGTGCTTTTCCTCGTTTCATGTGCGAGCCATCTTCCTCACATTGCTAATGTTTCTAGAATGAAGTTACTGTGCAAATGTGCACAGCTGCAGCATGGCAGTCAAAGTTAGCAAGAAGCCACATTAAGACGTTCCATCTTTGGCTGCTCTTCCCCTTCTGCCGAACAACCTCCGTGCACCTTTTAAGGCTCGAGCGACAAAAATTGTACCTGTTGAAACGAGTGACTTTCAAAGACGCTCCAGCTCAACCCTGCCCTCTCTTCCTGTCAAAGGGAAGTGCTGCGTTTCTTTTAGCAGTGAAGATCAGAAAGCTAATCGCTGACCAGAGGGAAAAAAAAAGAAAAGAAAAAAAGAAAGAAAGAAAGAAAGCAAGAAGTGGAAAGCAGGAGACAGTGACCGAGCACCACAAAATACTGTTTGGCTCTGTGTGGATTTCTAGACCACTCTCTTCATAAAAAATAGACCCTTTGTGAGTCTTCTCTGAGACTGCCCTTGGAAGCCAACCATTGTGCAGGACATGATATAATGCAAGACGTTTTAATAGATTTAATGGAATCGACAGACAAGGTTTTGTGGCCTTTATATCAAGAGAGCACTTTATGACAGGCTGACTATGAGGGACATCGCTTAAATAAATGAAACACTTGATATATTCTGAAAGTAGAGGTCACACAGAGTCCTATAAAAGGCAGTGTTGTTTGGAGAAGAAATGCCCTGTCAGTCAGTGAACAGCTAGTGTGCATTCTTTCCGCTCAATGTCTTTCGCATTCTCTTAACTCTGTGCTGGAACGGCACATTACTTTGCTTACCTTTTAAAATGCAGATGCATGCAGGTCAGTACTCTAATGTTAAAAGTAAACAGTTTGATCAATTTTTCATGATTTCTGTTGCCAGGACAAACACAATAGGAATTACAGTACATTGTTGTGTGATGTTTTTATTTTGTAATTCCCTACACCCTTCCAGCAGGGAATGGAACAAACCTGTGTTTTGCATGTTTAATTGTAGTTGCAGGCAAGGCCTTGTGCAAATTAGCCGATAACTTGCTCCAATTTCAAGGAAATCCCATTTATTCATACTGTATGCATTCATTTTCTGTAATCATCCCAATTTGAATATCAATTCCAAACAAAAAAAAAAATACATTTGTATTTTTTGCTGTTTCAAAGTTCTCATTATTGTCTTTGTTTCAGAAAAGTGCCAGCAGAGATATTATGACATTATTTGTGGGTATGTTATGTGATTGACAAGGATGCCTGGGTTTATTTGAATGTCGTATTACAACACAGACAGCCTCAATTAATATCATTATTAAAAAAAATGCACCAGTGGTTCTCATAGCAACATCATTACAGCCACTGGTTAAGCTTATTTCTGTCTATTCAGAAGAGTGATAATCTTGCAGAATTTGTGAAGATTTCTTTTCCTTGCGGTTGAATATATTTGCATGTTAAACACTAGAGTGCTTCAGCTGTTCTGATCCATTTCTCACATCTCCTGTCAACAGAGACAGTTATATTTCTCCTCACAGTAATAGAGGTTCATGGTATTAATTTTGCCTAATTAACATAACACTGTGTCCAAGGATGGTTCTCTGGTGCCACATTTTTGTGTTCCTGTATATATAGGGGGTCATAAAGACAGAGGCTTGTGTTTTTCATTGTCTGCAGGGAGGGGTGATCTGGTCCTTACAGTGTAGGTCTTAACACTGCTTGACTCTATACATACCCAGCTGTGTTAATTCAGAGGTCATCAGCACTGGCATCCATCTTGGAAGTGGAGCCCCTTCAGAATGCAAATTCTAATGTATGGAGTGCAAGGCTCATATTTGGCATTTGTCTATCTCTCGCTACAATCTCAATGAAAGCAAGCCCAGCCAACATCAGTGGCTTGGGTTTTTACGCAAACAGGATCTATTTATAGAACTTGCTGTGTGCTTTTTAGCTCTGCAAACTGGAGTAGCTGGTGTCAAATGTGCGTCAGTTGTTTGAACAAACCTCTTGTTGCTACTGTTTTTTTCCTTCTTTTTTTCCTCTCTGTTGCTTTGTGTTGCATTGTGTTTGCCTCTGCCTCTTCTGTATTCTGCTGCTTGGGGGGGGTGTACTTTACACTATAATAATTTGACTATCGGTGTGATGAAGTCTAAGCGATAATTCTGCATGAGGCCTTCTTCCATTACATTTTCGCATGCTCGTCTTCATCACGGCCTGTGTACCTTTTGTTATTAGCTAATGTAGACAGAACCTGAATCGCGGTACAGGTTGTACCACTCAGCGTGTTCTGATTGGAAAAACCGTCTGAAATTAAGTATGAATTGCTGGCGTCTGAAAATTTTCACAGCACTTTGCTCGATATCACATATGCCTACCAATTCTTTTTAAGATCTCTGACAAGCTTTGCCTCCGATTTGGTAGGCAAAATCCGCTGCAGAACAGCCACTGATTTTACAAACTTTTAAAAGGTTAATTAAATTTTTATTACATGAATAAGATAATAAACAGTCTGAACTGTCATAATTTTTGGATTAACATTTTAACAGTTTTATTGTCGGCAATGTTATTCCTTTCAGTCGATTAACAATGTTCTGGAATCTTCTTAGCTGATGTACTTCAGAACATATAAATGTTTCCTCAGCTGACAAAATAATCATACTCCTGTTGCTTTTGATGCTTTGGTTTAACTATCAAATGATCCCGTAATGCAATTTATATGGATCTGTTGCTGAAAACTGACAGTGTATATTATGTACTTTATTGAGTTGTAGGTCTAATTAGCTCGGTAGGATGGCTCTGGCGTTTGAGTCCAACGTTCACTTCTCTTGGTTAAATCATATTGGAAGCCTCTGGCAGAAAGAGCGCATTACAAGAAATAGGCTGTGGTTTATGGCGGGGACAATTAAAGGCTGTGATCAGAGAGAAGAAAGCGCATCTGAATAGAGAGGAAGGCTGTGTTTACATTAACAGTGACGCTTTTAAAAGTAATACAGATGAAAGTAATTGCCGTGCTATAGGTTCTGACAAACAAGACCTGTGAAGCATGCACTGCCGCTATAATTGCGGGTCCTCGTTTTTTTCAGTTATCTCATTTATCTCCAGACTGTTTTTTAAGATTCAAAGCCAGGTTTATTGTGTGACTTCACAAAATGGCTGAGGTAATGGATTTCATTTTCTTTGCCATGTGCAACAAATGATTTTGCTTAGATGCACTAATGGTTCCTTTGGAAAAAAAAAGAAAAAAGAATTGCATTGCAGAGATGAAACAATAAACTCTAAGAATGCATGAAAGGGAAAGATGGGGAAGAGATGAGAGAGATGTCAAATAAGCAGAAAAAATGAGACAGTGCTGTTAACAGCCTTCCTCTCTCTGTCACAGAAATGGCAGCTGACAAGTTTAGGAGATGACATAGCTATGGTGCTATATGTTTTGGGGGCTTGGAGAGGGAAATGATTAGTTCGCATTCCTACAGGATCTGAACCTAGGTGTAATGAAACTACTTAGACATAAACGTTGGACTTTATCACCCGAGTAAGACAAACTTGTGTATGTGCTTGTGAATGGATATTTTCTCTAAATGTCAAAAGCTTCTCATCTCATCTGTCTGTGAATTGAGCGGCTCCAAGACGACCCTTTTTTATGAAACACGACACAGTGCAGCAGCAGGATGAGAAAAACAATCCTTGAAAAAGTCCCAATGTTGGGGACATTTTTTTTTTTTTTTTTTGTCAGCTGTATTTTGTGTGTCACCTCAGTTGTCTCACATTCTCCCACAACGTCAGCAGCGGCAGCAGCTTAGTGGTGAGCAAGTGTTTGGTAGGACCATGAAGCTTTCTAGGCTCTGGCACTGCCTGCACTGAATGGTTGCAGTGTTAATTGTGCTTACAGTTACAACACCCCCTTACCACCCCCACCCCCCCTTCCTCCTTCCGGCACAGTCATGGTCCCCACGGCTGAGGGTTGCCATGGCGTCAAGGTCCCTCGGAGCGAGGGCACGCTAAAGAGTGCCGTGCCCTCTTTGCCACCTTGAGGGTCACCGGCGGCCTTGCTGCTGGTGTGATTAACACTCCCATTTAGCTGTCCTTATCGCCCCCTCTGGTGAGAGACACGGCACCGAGGGCCCCCCGCACGCACCCTCACGTCAAACAAACCGCTGTTCATTACCCGGCCTGACCGGCCTAATTATATCCCCTCTAATGAACTGTAATTACTGACATCTAGAAGAGCAACTGAGGTTGAGAGGATGTGACAAAGTAATTGGATTCATGTTTAGGCCCTGGTCTTTTTTTTTTTTTCAAACTTCTTCATTCACTGAGTGTTATTTTCTTTTTACTTCTGTTTACAGTTTGATGGTGACAACATGTACATGAATGAAAATAACCAGGAGTTTCTCTCTCCAAATCAGGTGAGTGGGTCGGTTTTGCTGTGTTTTAACAACCTGATGTTGTTGATGATGCTCTAATAATCAGTCGATGACTGAAAAACATGTTTTTTTTAAAAACAGCTCAGGTTCAAATGTACCCAAAAAGCTTAGTGAGTCACAGAGCGCTGTCTGAAAACATAGGCAATTCAGAGTGTTTGCATATCCTACCGGTCCTCATAAGAGTTCCGAGAATACAGCAGTAAGTGCTGTGAATGTAGGATTGCTTCACAGCTGGGAACAAACACATGGTTTGGCACATGGCTGTGGTTGAGCTCCGGGATTCATTGATATTGGCATTAGCCCTTCGGTAGTACTGAAAAGAGGGAAGTCGTCCCTCTTTCTAACTGCACTTTAAACACTACTGATAAACGGTGGAGATGTAAAAATTTGTAACATGCAAGTACCCTATAATCCCTAAAACATTCTGTGGAGCTGCACAAATGAAAAAGTAACTTTGGAGGCCTGCACTCAGGAAGGAGGGGCATTGTGAAAGTTGCATCATTAATGTTTATTAATGCAAGTTTGACACTATATGAGGTTCAATGGCTGGGCAGTGCAGTACTTGACTCCAGACTCTCCACCATCAGTTTTTTTCTTTTTTCTTTTTTGGAGAAACATTTGAATCTGTGTGGGTAATCACAGAATTACTAATGCATATAGGGACAATATAGTTAATATAGTTAAGTCTAGTCTAGAAGGCATGAATATGTATAAAACATTACAAGATTTCTAAAATCATTTCCTAAAGACAAACATTTTAGCTATTTGCTAATAGCCAGCAAACAGCTGGCACAAGAGCTGCCATATCACATTGAAGTATTAAAAGGACACTGAATAGTTGGTGTGGAGAAGCTAGCCAACACTTCTCACACAACAAGCAGAACAGAAAAGCAAACTAAACTTTCCAAAGAAACAGTTGCTTTGAAAAACCAACAAACAGACAAGAAAGAACCCAGCCTGCTCAAACAGTCGACAGAAACAAAATGAGCCTCTTTGCTCTCCAGCCACACACCTGTATTTAATAAGCCTCTGATTAGGCAGGTGTGGCTCATTAACCAGTGGGCTGGTTCCCAGAGACATTACAAATATGCAGCCAATTAACAGGTTTTGGATGCAATTGGTAATCTGTTATTGGTAGGTTTGAATTATAGATGTATATACCAAAGGGCTCTTGAACATTTAATATTAAACAATTCACACAAGGCTCTCCTTCACAGTTGGCCATTTAAATCTAAGGCTAAAAATCCTGCAACTGTTATGAAAAACTGAGTAAATTAATACATTTTCAGCTGCCCCCCCCCTCCCCAAAATTATAGATAGCTGCTGTCATGGAAGGATGTCACATCAGAATAACCATCATTGAACTTTAGTCACAATTTCAGAGTTAGCAGTATAGAGCATATAATATAAAATATATAAAATATTGAGTGGGTATAACTAATGCACAACTGGACATTTGCCTAATTGCTCAGACCCTTCCCACTATTTTCCAATTCAAAGTGTTAACATATACTCATTTAACATATTTTGTCAATAAGGCCATATTCTTTCAGTGTTCAAATTCTTTTTTTTTCTTGCCAGTTCTTTGGATAATTGTCTATGTTTACACATTATATGACTTTCTAATAGTTAAAAAACAACTTAAAAAATTAAAATCTTAAAAATGCACTACGTTGATGTATTATTTGTATGCACACACTCTTTACTCAGTACAGTATTGCTCATCTTTATGCAACTTCTTAAAAAATTAATTATTTGATTAATACAGTCTGTAAAAGAAACAGACATGTTTAATTTTGCTCTTGTGTAAATAAAGCACTTATCTGCAGGAGTTTTGTCCCTCTCTTTCTCTCAGTAGTCTCTGCATTCCTGAAACAGCAGGCAGCAAACAGTCTGCTAAATAATGATGCAAACAGAGGATTTAACAAAGATCGTTTATAAACTGCATCTCTGACACTCCCTTCCCTTAATAATAAGGCGAATTAATGATTCATAGACAGTTTGCCTGGGATGCTATCCAAGCTGTTCGGAACGAGAGAAGAGAGAAGAACGAGAGAAGGCAATGAGGCATCTCTCGGGCCTGGAACAACTTAAGCACATATAAATGTATTTACACTTGGTGCTGTGCTGATTTTATTACCGCCACACTAATGTATTTTCAAGAGACAAGGCAATTATAGCATGATTCCTGCTTAATTATTTACAGATACTGTGCTTGTAATGTAAACTTTATATTACATCTGACATAAATTGCACAAAAGATGTTTTCTTCCTTTTCTTTTTTTTTTTTAAAGCTGTTTTCCCCTATGTCATGTGTTCACTCATCTTATTAGTAATTAACCAAGTTCCCCTAACATGGGATAAGCATTTGTTGTGCATTGTACTGATTTTTTTTTTTTTTTTTTTGTGGTCAGCACAGTCACACAAATTGAAGCCAGTGCTCACAGTGACGTGAGACGGGAGGGTAAATCAAGAGTTCTTTTAGACTAGCTACGGACTCCACCTCCCATCAGCACTGATACGTACAATTCAATTTCCCACCATCTTGGTAAGTGTAGTCTTTTTAGAGGCAGTTAATGTAGTTCTCGGACATCATGGCTGCCTACATGAAGCCACACAGCATTGCCATTTACATGATGGAATATTATAGATAGCAAGGAGAGCAACCTTATATTGCAGAGTCCGTTTAATAAGAGTTTCCATACGTGCAACAATTTCTTTGGAACACTGCTCTCTAATGTGCACTTAAATCACACTGATGTGGCATAGCATATTGCCATGCATTTTGACAGCAGCCTTGTACAGTCAGCGATGAATATAACAGAAAATAATGGAATTTTAATCACTGCCAGCATGTGAATGTATTACTGCATTGCAGAAAGGTCTCTTTTACATAAGATCTGTTCACACACACAAGTACAGATAGATCTTATGTAAGGCTTTCCTGTCTACTCAAAGCTGCTGTTGGTCCAATAGAAATTCAGGAATGTCAGGACAGTTTCTGGTTATCTTCGCGGTATGCTCCGAGGCCTTTTTGGCCCGGCACTCTTTCACTTCCTCTGAGAATTTTTTTCACAACATTCATGTTATGCCAGTCACACTAGAGTTCAGAGCCTCACCATGTCTTTTGTAGATCTACACAGAAGCATAAGTCATAGGCCAGCAGTTAGTGAAACAGAGAGAATAATACCTTATAAGCTTTCAGTGTTGTGTCACATATCTTACAGAAAATTTAATACAAAACCTACACTGGTGGAGACTGAAACAGAACAAAACAGAAGTGTTACAGTGCCAGCATGCTTAACACTCCCAATTCAGGTATGTTATGATTGTAGCAATGTGCATTCGTGATTAGGGAACAAGGCTTGCAGCCAAAAGGTTATGGGTTCAAAACCTTGGGGAGAGACTGATACTGTACCCTTTAGGAATGCAGTCAACTTAAACCACTTCTGTAAAAATATCCAGCCGTGTAAATGGGAAAATATGAATTTAAAATCTAAGTAACATGAAACCTAGCACACGTGTTATGATTCTTGAAACTCACACGAGAGTGAATTGAAAAAAAAAAAAACAAAAATAACGAGACTGAGTTTTACCCACAGCTAAGGTACTGGGAAGAGCAGCCGCTGTCGCTTGTAGAACCTGACACACTACATGGCCTAAGGTGCTAAGCTGAGGTACGATTTCAGCACGCACTTGCTGAATTTCACTAAGCACTGCAGTAGACTCATAGCAAACTTGGGAGGACAGTTAAAAGAGCTAAATCGGGGCTTAAACCCTGAAGTGTGCACCAGGTATTAGTTACCCCAGGTCGAGGTGTCTGTCAAGCATATATGTAACAAATCTAATAATGATCACAGACGTACAGTGGAATTCCTCTGCGGTGTTTTTTTTTTTCTCACAACCACGCTGTAGTAATCCAAAAGAAAGACATAGTCTTACTGGCAGCACCAGATGTGCCGGTCCTAAATACAGAATTACACTTGTGGACAGAGTTATCCCCGAGGGGAAGAGAGAAAAAACTTTGCTGTTTACTTTTGGTCTCCTTCACTTGACAGCTGCCTTCGTCTCTCCTCTGCACCCGGGCCAAGTTCAGCTTCCATTGCCACAGCCACAGTACAGTTCAAACATTTTGATTTAGCTGCGAACGGTCCTGACGGCTAAGCTCAGGGGAGGCACTCAGACGGAACTTTGGGTGGGGGGGGGGATAGAAAGCTTCTATTGGTCAGTTTACAGAACTGTTCGGTTTGGCCTTCTCCATTTTCAGGCTTCTGTTACCGTAACCCCTGCTTACATATGGAGCGGAAGGCTCTGGTCCTAGTGTGTCGCTCGTGATCCTGTTTTTCCCCCTATCAGCAAATGAATCACCAAATTAACTAATTAGTTAATTAGTGGTAATATGTGCAAGAGATTTATCATGTACAAAAAAAGTTCAGGATTACGGCATTCCAGCAAAGTGGATATATACCAGGGGTGGGCAATTCCGGTCCTGGAGGGCCAGTGTCCTGCTGGTTTTTGTTTTCATCTCTTAGTTACCTGTTGATTTTCACCTTGAAAACAGGTGTGCTTGCTCTTCAGCCAATCAGAGATTGTATTTAGTTGGTCAACAAGAAAAACAGCAGGACCATGGCCCTCCAGGACTGGAGTTGCCCACCCCTGATATATACTGATGGCTTATACAACCCTTTGTATGCATGTAACTTTATTTGTATTTTTCTTAAGAAAAAATACATTCAATATTTTGTGGAATTGGGCTGCTTGCAGGTGAGTGGTTTCTGTAGAGTTAGCATTTTCTGTGTCAGCATCTGATTGCTACGTAATATCCTTTTGTGATAGCCATGGTTTTATGTCCAAGGTGCTGTGAATTATAGACAGACTTGTTCAATCAATGTAATGAAGGCCCGGTATTCCCCAGTGTCTTGCTGTGAATTCACTCGGACTCCCCTGACGTTGACCTCAGTGCAGGATGTCCATCGGGGTGGAGAGGTCAGCCTTGAGCTTGACCCAGACAGGCCCCCGCGACCTGTGAGGGTCACTGGAGGTCGCTATGGCAACAGAACCCCCTGAGAATTGCCACTGCGGGTCCCGCCCGGTGCATCCTCTGTTGACCAACACCAGTGAACTCGAAAACCTACCATTTAAAGGCTTAACCTCAGGCAACCGTGGAGCACGCGGCAAACTGTTGTCCTCTTAACCCTTCGTAACTGTTCTGACCTGCAAGCAAAGCATTCTGGGAATCCTCCGTGCCCCGATTTACACAGCAGTGCTGACGAGAAACATGTATCCAGTCTCTGTTTATCCGAAAGTGTCATCACAGATCTAACACTTCTTTTCCACACATATTAATGATTAAAGCAGTAGGACTTTTTTTTCTAATTTGTTGAGCTATCCATTTTTACATGATTGATAATTCAGCAGTGTGATCTGGAAAATATACAGTGTCATATCAGTAAGTAAAATAATTCTCTAATGGAGTAACAATTTGGATTTTCAGCAGAGGCAGGATCAGAGATTATAGTTTTGCAATTACAGTAACAAGTTTTATTGATTGTTGCTGTTGCAGCCTTTTTGCTGCTAAGTGAACCCTGATTAAATATGCAGGGGTTGGTACTGTGTGGTCAGCCAGCTGGTGGACACATCCGAGTTCTTACTTCATTACATTACATTATTGGCATTTAGCAGACGCTCTTGTCCAGAGCGACTTACATAGCTTGCAGTTTTTTTTACCCATTTATACAACTGGATATTTACTGGAGCAGTTCTGGGTTAAGTACCTTGCCCAAGCGAATCGAACCGGCAACCTTTTGGTTACGAGTCCTGCCCCTTACCACTGGCCCTTCAGTGGAGCCCTACTTCAGCATCAAGGCAAAGCCTGTCTTATTGGCAGGGGCTGCTTCAGAGCTCCATAATAAAAATGAAACACCTTCTCAGTTCTTTGGTGAACGTGCCATGTTCAATTGAATGCTTGCTGGCACGCAAGCTGGCCTCTGACAGTCTCTGTCTGCTTTTTAACACCTAACTTACAAGTCTGAAATCTGGCACCCTGTTTAACATGTTGTAATTTGAAGCAGTTTGTTTTTGAGGGAAATAAAAGGGATTTTAGAGGGACGATGTAATTTCTGTTATTCCCATCTATAGTGTTGTTAAGTGTGTCATGTCTTGAATCCTATCAAAGAGTTTGACTTTAGACTTTAATGATGTATATTCGCTGGCTAACAAAAAATTCTAATAAAGTATCTTTGGGTCCCCATCTATACTCATTTCCTGAAACTTTAAAGAAATAGTAAAGTGTGGGACAAAAAAAAAAACCTTGAAAGTAAAGAAAAAAGGAAAAAGAAAACCTTTGCCTGAACATTGGTCCTCACTAAGGTAAGGAAGATTTTTGGATGCAGGAAAAGTCATGCTAAAAGGTAAAAGCCTTACCCAATGTACCTATTTTAATTAAGGCCCCAGCAGACCTTGTTCCCCGACTCTGCTGATAATTGATTCCTGTCAGAGAGCAGAATATTTTCCACAGTGACTGCCTTACTAGCTTAGTATCGCACATTTCGAAAATGAAACATGATAGAAGCCCACAGTACTTACAATATCCATTAAGAGTGTTCTGTTTAAAACACTGAACACTCAGTCTGTCTCGCTGTGTTTAAGGTTTTTTTTTCCTAAATGAAAGGAGCGTTCCACTCCCCCTGTTCTCTGTTCTTCAGAAGGCCAAGAAACAGGCTCCTCGTGTCTGATTCTGTGCTAAGTCTAGTGTGACTGACAGGAAATGCTTTGATTGGGACTGAAATCATTGGATCATTCTGCTGATTAAAGACTTGAAGCAGCGTTTTGTAAACTGCCGTCGTTTGGGGTCTCTTGTTTTTTTTTTTTTTCTTTTTTTTCCCGCTGTTTTAAATTACAAACCAAAGTCATGGACATGATTTACAACTTCCTCCTGCTGTTTAGGCTGTGCCGCCACTGAAAGAATGGCAGACAGATTCCATGCTATTTCTCTCCCTCCCTCCCTCCCTCCCTCCCTCTCTCTCTCTCTCTCTTCCCCCTCCCTCTCTCTCTTTTGTCAAACGAAAACAAAGAGTGGACTGCCAAAATATTTCCATAGCTAATCGCTGACAAAGCAGAGGTAATACAGAGGGCCATGCATGTTTGTGGCAATAACAAAACTCGCTCACAATGAGACAGGCTCTGTTATTGTTCAACTGTTTTTTTTATTTATTTTTATTTATTAAGCCTGCTTTTTTCAGTATACTTCTCCGACACAAGTTTGCCCAAAAAATGTGAGGCTGAGTATTTTCACAAGGAGATTAGCTGTCAACCATGTTGTCTGTTTCTGTGCCTCTTATTCTACTAATAATGAAAGGGGAGTGTTCACTGGAGACTTTGTGTTTTTTGGTGCGTTCTGCAATATTTTAAGTCTGAACATAGTCGATACATTTATATATGCCAAGCTACAATACATGCATTTATCAAATTGTCATTGTAAACACACATTACAATGTATGCATCCATCTCATTTTTGAAGGGACTCACTACAACAGTTGGTTTGGAAAAGCACAGTACGTCATGACATTGGACAGTGCTCAGAGTAACACATTATTGTCAGAATAGACAGTCACATGTAAACAGTGAAATCGGGGGTCCAGATCCCAGATGGTCTATGCCTGTCCACACCATCTGTGTTAAGCTCCAACAAACAGGCACATTGAGTGCGCAGTAAGAATGGGGAGACACGCAGGAACGCACTGATACCAAACAGTACATGTTGGCAATTGTCCCTTTCAATCCCGCACTGAAAGTGTAGTTATTTAGTGGTGACAGGAGGATCCAAAGAATCGCAGAATAATGTCTGTTTGTGCAAATCCACCTGTGTTTCCACTGTCAACGTTTTCATTGTCATTTTAACAATTGCTAAAATTGGTAAAGATCATCTGTAGCCTTCTCTTTTCTGTGAGACAAAAGTCTTTTCCAAGGACGGCTGCTTCTGAAAAATACAAACCTCGGTTCTCTTTAACCCCAACAAGAAACTGTGAAGAGTGCAGAAAATCAGGAAGTATGAAACAGTAATAAAAACGTCATACAGGATGGCTATCACAATCTTGGTTCATCAGCTTGCTGTTACACTGCCTGCAAAGTAGAAAGTAATGTATCTGTGAGAGCTGTAAAAAACCCCAGCTGAGCTGACAGCACACCAATGCATTAAGTTCTAAGATTCCTCCCTGGGAGGAAATAAGTGCCCTCTCTATATAAAAGCATCTGACAAGATTGGACAAATAGCATGACTGTGGCCCTGTTTGAAGGATTCTATAGTGTAGTCATATATAGGTCACCTAATGGCAGGCAATAAGTCCAATTATAATCCTTATCTGAAATGCGGAAACAGTCCCATCAGTAATTGCGTAGTATGTGTCATTTTGTATAAATGAGTATTTCTAACACAAGTTCCTCTGCTCACGATCTGTCCTGTCCCAGACAGCGTGATGCAGGATGTCCTAAAACTAGCTTTGCAGATTTAGCAGCAGAGAGGCTCAATACAAATAGATAAGCAACAGACTTATCTGAGCACTACCTTAGCGAACAGACACACGCACGCACGCACGCACGGACACACACACACACACTCCCGCCGACCCACATGGTGCTATGGACAGGATCCCATTGCTTTACAGTGTGTTCTGCCAACATTGTCTGGGTGAGGAATTGAGAAACGAACACACTGCTACTTATGAGCTCTAAGTACGGTTTACGGAAACGAGCGTTTATTAAATATCAGTTGATTTATGCTGTGCTTAGATTTGCCTGCATTCAAGCTGAATTTCAAATTCGCAAAAAAAAAAAAAAAAAAAAAAGAAATTTGCCCAGAGGTTTCTTCATTAATGTTGTCCCTTTTTTCCCTTGGTTTTGGCCCTTTGAAACAATTTGTGCGGTATTTTGTTCCACTTCAATGTACAGCAATAATGACCTGTTAGTGCGGGCAGTTGTGTCGTGGTGAACATCCTCTTTAAGTCAAATCAAAGTGTCATTATGCTGAGAAGAGAGACTGTAGGTCTTATTATTTGATAAATCCCCATCTAACCCTCTACGATGTGGAATAGCTGGCTTGTGCAGTCCTGCAGTGTGCCATTTCAAATTAGTCACTGAGGGCAGCTCTCTCTTTGCAAAATGCATTAGTAGGCCACTCAGAACTCATATTGCCCAGGGTTAAACACAAATTATATCATTTCTGTCATCCAATCAAATCAGGGTGACCCCGCGACCTCAGGAATGAGTCAAAAGCGTAATGAAATATGACGTCTCGCAAAAGCCCCGATTCTAATCTGAACTGACATCCGATCAAATGAAGGTGACCCCGTGACCTTCTGGAAGAGTGAAATGTGTAGGGTATACAGTGGCTAGGAGAGAGAGAGTGAGTGAGAGAGAGAGAGAGAGAGAGAGAGAGAGAGAGAGAGAGAGAGAAAGTGCACAAGTCACAATGTTGCACAAGTTGTTTGGTGAAGCTGTCATATCTGCTGATTCTTGTTGCAAGTAATGGGGTTTCCAGAGTAAATGGAGGGGTAAAGTTAATTGCTGCTTGTGTGGAATGTTTATTTATTTTTGTTTTTTAGTTTTTTTATTAATTGCTCATTACAGTATTTCTCAGTTCTTGACTTAGCACTCCAGTGTGTGCTGGATTTGGTTATAAGTAAGCTTCTAAATGACTCATTTTGAAGATCTGTTTATGAAAAGCTATCTCTTGATGTTTCTGAGAAACGTGTTTGGAGGTGTGTTTTGATGAATAAAAAGATGAAGGCAATCCACTTAGACTTAACTTATTTGAACAAATAATTTGAACAAATTTACTATATTATATTATTATTTATTATATTAGTATTCAGAGCAATTGTCAGTATAATTTGTTGTTCAGACATTCTAGGTGCTATGGCAATTAATTGAAAAAGTGATCAGTTGTTCTTGTAAACCGGTGTGACGTCAACTTTTGATGTCATTGAAATTTTATTTAAATTTAGCTTTTAAACCACCAGTCTGTTTAAATTAAGATAATGCATGGCATATGGTACATTTCAAGAAAGAAACCAATAAATACATGGCATTTTGCAAAGTCAGAAACTGAATACTTCCAAAAAAGACAGTGAGATAACAGTTGTGAATAGCCAACCCGCCCCCCAGCAAAAAATAATATTGCTGCAGTGTCCCACACAAACTAAGAACTGCAAAAGAAATGCACTGTGTTCGAAAACGGAAATAAAACCACTAAGCCAAAACATGGCACATGCTGCTTTATGAAACTGAACGCTTGAATGACGTCTGCTGTTTTACACTGAGAATATTGATAGCCACCTAAGTAGGCTATACTCTGCAAAGCAGGATATGACCCCTCTTTCTCATGTCAGCTATGATCAGGGCTATAGACTTTCCATAGACTCGTGTTGTGGATGGAAAGGTGGAGGGTGCTGGTGTTAGATTGCCCAAATTTGCAAATAGTAACAGAGCATTAAATAAATAATGCAGTCACCTTGTTTGGAAAGATGAAGCAGATGAGTGAGATATAGGGAGTCAGTAACAAGATAGCCCTGTCACCGTTAGCCCAGAGAACCTTTTTAGACGTGCCAATATTTCTGACGCGATACAGCGCCGAAAGTGTGGATTCTAATGCAGCTCCTGGCCTTAATTAAGCCTGGTGTTTGGAGTATTAACAGTGCTCTAAGAAACATGCCTTAGAGCCCACAAACACACACGTAGTCATCTGGCTTACGTGAAGCCTCCTGTGTGATTTAAAGGGCATCCTTTAATGCTTCTCTTGAAAAACTCAGGGAAAGTGTTTGTTTGAAGATATCCAGCATTTCTCTGTCACCCTTATGAACGCTGTCTGCTTAGTGTACGCTTGACGTGTCCAGCCAGAAGTATTGCTTGCATTTAACTTTCTAATGTTATGTCCAATTTGATATTTTGCAAGTCAGTAGCAAAAATTGATTAAATATGTATTCATTTTTTGCTGACAGTGTACCCAGATGCCTTTTAACAGGAAAGAATTGGGGATAAAAAATATGCGCACATACACTGTATTTACTTTTTTATTGGTTTTTCATTTTGGTAATGTTCTTCTGTTCTATTTGCTATTCTTTTGGTTTTCAGTTCTGCACATTAAGCACCTGATTCCAACTTGAGGAATGTGCATATAAACCCCACTTCAGTGCTTCTTGGAAGAGTTGCACGCTACTGTTTCCACTGTGCAAATTCATTAACATTGGCTGCTTAAGTTCCTATGTGGAAGATGCACATTTGCTAATTTTGGGGGTGGAGTTTACCCAAAATTAGGTTATTGTGCTAGAAATGAGGGTGTGTCTCATTAATTTCCCAGATTTCTGAGACACATAAGTTACTTGTCTCTAACACTTAGGCGCAACAATGCAAAAATATGGAATATATCATGCGCCACAGTGGTGATTGTGTGTAACAGCAACATTGTCTGTAATTAGACAGGCTACGTGCAATGAAAATTTATGTTGCACAAATACTGAATCTGAATCCGCCTCATTTGATAACCCCGCACAACTGTCAATTAAAATGTTGAACATTTCCTCTGTAATCCACACCGTTATCCCAGATATGATGGAAACAGCCAGTGCTTTTCAGCCTGTCCATGCAGTCCTTTCAGTGAGTCCTGGAGTACCTCTTGCCATATCATATCCAAGCATCATAGTCCCCAATAGCAGTGGTAACATTTTGTGTAGGTAGCTGTAGATAGCTTGGAAGGATGCCTAGGATTTAGCCTTGTGTGAATACAGCCAGCTCATGTGTCAATTCAGTCTCAGTGACAATTACTATAAATGAAATTGAGTTTATTTGGCTAGCTAGGTGGGATACTCTCAAAACAAAGGCCCATGCACACTGAAGATCATAAGTATTCATAAATTCTGCTGTAAAAATAAATGGCTTCCAGACAGCGCACAGTGCCATGAGAACAGACACAGTTGGAAAGTATGTTGGACCGCACTGCTAGCTAGCTAGTGGTCTTAACCACTAAATAACTGTTTCAAACCAGGGACCACAATATGTTACAGTCTCCTCTCCATCAGTGTCCAGGTGCCTCAACCACTTCCTGTGGGGCTGCTGTGACACAAATTTTAAATCAGCCATTTCATGTGTAGAAATCAATAAAACATTCCAATAATGTACAAATGTACAAATTCACATGGCTTGTAGGTATGAACAAACATCTGCAGTCTCTATTGCTTCGGCTGTGTTACTTATCTACCTGATATCTAATGTAACATTTTGCCCTTTTAAAATAAAAACATTCAAGAAAATCTATTGGCCACCATGCTCTCAGAAGACAGGTGTAGTTTTGCAGGCCAATATACATGCAACTTTGTCCTGGCCAAGAATAAAATAAATACATGGTAATATCGTGTACTGAAAGTTAAGAGTGCACAAAGGGGAAAAAACACTCAGTGCTCCTGTTGGATTCGGCCCCTAAAGGAACATTTCCTAAGCCCTGTTTCCACATAAGAAAAAATGCAGTGCAAGGCCTCAAGGTGTTAAAAAATAGCTCTGAGTAGCACCACGCCCCTGTAATGTATAATGATTTGTGAAAGCGCTACACTGTGAGAGAGTGCACACCCCGCTAGTATGACCACCGTTTCCTTTGATATTTAGAATAACTGACTGCCATCTGAGGCGAGAATATTAAGATGGTGTCTGGTGGACCAGTAGCTCCTTAGCCACCTCGCCCCACCCCCCACTTTCAAAGTCAACATGGGACATGAAGTGTTGGTCCACGGGATAATTTATGAGGGGTAATGCTCCTGGTAGGGAATGTCAGGCAAATGAAAACGGATGAAGCACCCAAAGTCTTGTTAGATAAACTCCCACTTGAAGGCATGCGGTGTGGAAATCACAGATAACTGGGTCTGACTTTGTTTCCAGGCTGGGGTGTAAGCATAAATCATAATCTGTCAGGACCCTCAGATCCGCAGATAAGCGCATATTAGCAGGAAACAAATTTGTCATCATCTGCCGTGGTTCTGCTTCTCCCCTATTTGTACTGAATGGGCAGAGGCGTGAAGGCTGAACCCTCCAGGTGGCAGTACAGAGCACCTATTGGCTTAAGTTCCCATCTTTGTTTTTGCTCCTCTCGGATCTGCAAAGAGCTTTGCTTTATGTGGAGTACCTAGATACACTACGTACCACATGGACTGAATCTTGCAATAAGGTCAAAATGATATGGAGAGTAGCACAAATTGAAAAGTGGCTTCATGTTTCATTGGTGATCGTCATACAGCCATACATTAAGGAAATGTAAAAAGTGAGTTATCAATGTGTGTATGCTTTGAAGATCCCTTATATTTTCCTCCATCAAGGATTTGAGAATGACCTGATATCCATATTTATTAGATATCAGGCCATTTATGCACCATTCATGGGTGTTTATAAATATGTATATTTACATCCATATTTATCACAGTTATCTAATGGGTTGTTTTTTAGCACAGTATGGCACTTGGGTGTATAGAAGCCAATGTCATAGCATGTAATGTAATGTAGATGTGGACGTCTGGTCTAATGCATAGGGAGCTTCAATTTACTTTAAAGCAGCCATGAATTATTTTTCCAATGAGTGCTGCGGATGCAGTATTGTGGTTCAATTACTGCACATCACAGTGTACTCCGTTACCATGGCTTTAATGAGGAGACAGGGGGAAGAACAATGTGATCTATATCATTTGTTTTCCAATTTGTCGGTTATAAAGTTAAATCCCAAAGACAACAGAAACCTACAAATAAAGTGGATTATTGGATTGCTGTTGTGCAATTTGGATTCCCTGAGGATTTTCTGTTAGGGAAAAAAAGAGATGACAAGATTTTTTTATTTAAATTTGAGGCCCATCTGTTTTTGCTTGGGTTGCATGTCATATTGTTGTAAGGTGCTGACTTGTCTTAAGTGCTCCGCTATTTGGTATAGTGAAGTTATTGCTTATTATTTCTGTGAACACCTTCACAACTTCAAAATCAAGAAAACAGGAAAACAGGGTGCAAACAAAGATCAAATACATATGACACAAGACAAATCAATCAGTCCAGCATGTACTGTATGAGCTAAACTATGCACAGTAACATGCTTATTTTGAGAGATGTATGCAGATTTGTGCAGATCCTTCTCCCAACACACACACACACACACACACACACACACACACACACACACACACACACACACACACACACACACACACACACACACACACACACACACATACAATCTTGGGTGAACAAAGGCGTATGGAGCAGAGAGATGTAGAAAGGGATAGAACTGGAGTCTTATGGTCTTTTTAGACTCAAATGGAATCAGTTGGAATGTGACATTTCAGAGAAAGGCCAGTGAGTGGGTGAAATTGAAGCTTGTTTTCCATCAGAGGCTTAAGACATTTTAAACTTACCCATCTGCACTTAGAAACAGTATTTGTGAGACAGTGAAAGTTACTTGATTCTCCCAATCCTCTAAGCTTTGAAGCAGTTGGTTGTCTGCCTCAGTTTGGTCCAAGAGAGGGGTTTCAGCACTGAAGTTTTGTTTGTGTGTGTGTTTATTTGTATTTTTTTAAGTTTCATGTGAATATTTCATCCCCATCGACTTTAGTTGATGTTGCAAGGCAGTAAATAAATCATTCGGTTTTGCAAGATACATAATCCTGTAGTCAACTACTGCAAGCTGTGCTGATGTGAATTTTAAACCCTCTTTGCAAGAAGTCATTCAAATAAGACCCCCTGCACTGCTATCTGCCCATCTCTAAGGTTTTATATCTGCAGAAAACACCATTGTAATGGAATAATGGACAAAAACCCCACTCACCTCTGGGCAGATGATAATACCTGAAACAGCTGGGATCAAAATGTATCTTATTTATCTGACAAGGGGATATATATATATATATATATATATATATATATATATATACACACACACACACACACACACACACACACACACACATATATATATATATAAAAAAGATTTGTCAGTTTCAAGGCTAACACAGCCTTGACAAGATTTTTTTCATTCTTTGGCCTTCTTAGATATTTTTGTTTTTATTTTTGTTCATTCTTATTCTCATACTCTGGTTACATTGGTTGATTGGTGCAGGCAGATCTCTCAACAGTAAATTTTCAGCCAGGTAATTGGAAAATGAAATACTGCTTGTTACCGTGAAGAGTGTTTTGAAGATGCTTGTACTGACCTGGCATCCCTCAGGTAACCACAACAAAACACCAATATTTGGATGGAGAACCTTTTTGTGAGCATTGATTGTCTTTTGTAAAAAGATATTGCATTTGAGTGCCTCAGAGATACAGTGTTGTTTATCAGTGTATGTTATGATCCATATTTAGGGCCAACCTAATGGATGTGAGTATTATGCACTTAAACCCCTGTGGAATTCAGAGTCTTTGGTTCTTTAAAACAAACAAGTGAGGTAGAGTTGTTGGACAGAAAAGGAAAAAAAAAACTTGTTAGTTATATAAGCAAACAGCTGGCTATGCTGCAAGCATTCTTCCAGGTGAAATTTGCAATGCATAAATTGAGCTGATTTTAAATTACAGCAACCTTTATACATGTATACAGATGCTCATTTTTAGCTATTTTTGGTAGTGTTATTTTCACATTTTTGATTTCTAAGGTACTTTTAAATAGGTTTAGTCTAGTCTGTTTACTCTTTGGCAAAAAAACGCACAGCTTCTGATGGGAATAATTTCACTCACAATTAACAAACTGTTCTGTGAATTACTGATATGAGTACATAACATAGCTGTTGATATTTTGGGCTCTGAAGTGTGAAGCAGATTTCGATATCCTGTGAAACAGCCTGTGGATGCTATGCATAGGTTACCCCTTGCTCATTTAAAAAAAACAATGATTTTTAAAACTTTTGAAAAAAAAAAATTCTTAAAACAATTGAACTGAACTCATAGTTTGTGCTATGCAGTTTCTGTGAATGAAATGTACAGAAGCAAGCTAGTTCCACAATACACTGCAATTCAGGAAGTGATGTTCTGTTTAAGGACCTAGGTGTGTAACCCAAAGGCTATCCAAGTCTCTTCATATGTTAAAAAAACTATACTAGCTATTGGAAGCTGTTTTAGTGGCTCCATATGTGGATATCTGCTAACCACATACATAATGTGATAAAATTCTATTTTGAAAGGTTAAAGTCTCTGTGAAAACTCCTGTGAAATGTATGTTGATCATAGTGTGAAAAAGATGACTGTGTACACAGATGCAGTACACATATGTGGCTGTAGCAGTAGCAGGAAGACTAGGCTTGTTACAAACATGCCACACAGATAGAGAGAGAGAGAGAGAGAGAGAGAGAGAGAGGGGAGGTGCAGACCATAGCCTATGCTTTTGCCAGTCAGATGATTGATTAAAAGCAAACTGGTTTTATTTTTAAAGCAGGGCAAAAGAAATCTACATTGAACATTCAGTTTTGATTCTTTGTATTCATGCAATCACATTCTGAATAGAAGCGTATGAATTATTTATTTATTTTGAAAAGATTCAACTTGCAAGGTCCTTGAGATTTACATTTTATCATCAAGGGCATCCGGCTTAGCAGAAATGTAATATAACATTTGACAAATTGTCACAGTGCCTCTAATGTGCTGAAAACCAAGGACAGTGCAGGCAATTAAAATATCAATTTTATTGAATTTTCATGTTCATTGTTTTTTTTTCTTTAATTATTCATTTCTATTATGATCATAAATGGAAAATTCATTCTTATAAAATGCATTCAATTGGATGAAATATAATATTACACAAAGACAGTAGGCAGCTGTACATAATTAACATAATTATTCAGGGAATAAGAAGGAACTCTGATGTATGGTACTTTTTGTTGGAATTTGAGGGCAAGAGTACAACAGAATAATTAGCATACTGTATTCTGCTAGGCATTCATTGCTTGTAGTGCCATTGTTCGGGTAGGTAACAAGTAATGGGCGTGATGTGAATATGGCACGCTAAGTTGAATTAGAGGGCTGAGAACTTGTGGAAAGTGTCCTCTGGCCACCACAGGAAAGTCCGAAAGGCGCGGGGACAAAGTCATGACTAAGCACCAGTTCTCACCGTGCTGATTCTGAGCAGGAGGCCCTGGCTGCAAAACACTGTAACCAATAGTACAATAACACTGGAAAACATCACGGAAAAGCGGAACTCCCGAGGGGCACTGTCTGACAGTCCATTCGCACAATGCTCTCGGTGTTTACCACTGACAATTTAAGTTTCCTTCCAACAATTATGAGGGAAATTGAATCTCAGGAAATGTTGGTTCTCTCGTCCATTAGCCCAAACAATAACGGTATCCTTGAAGGTTTACGAAAACATCTGTCTTCAAAGGACAATCGAGAAAATTAATCTCTGCTCGTTTCAAACAATGCGGGGATAAAATAAATCACGGAGCCGATTGAGTCCTGCATTTGTGGCAATTTGTCGGGCCTGGTGACACATTCATTCTGCAGACAAAATCCTGTTTAATTCTTCCCATACAGAAATGTGTGGTGATGTCATTTAATGTTATTTCAGGTACCTATCTGTAAACTAGAATTATTCCTTTTTTAATAGTCTGTATGAAAAGGCTGTACTGCATTGCAAGTTGGGAAAAAAACTGACAAAAAATATTAACTGACAAAAATTCTTGAAGAAAATGTGGAAATAAGTGTTAAAATGAACAAGGTGATGAAATGTTCTCTGTTTTGATCGTTTGGAAATGGGGGTCTTTTGCAGTTCATGAAGTAGGAAGAAAATCTCAAAACCTAAGACACATTTGTTTCGTTTTTTTCTGGCCGTTTATTTGCTGAAAGTATTTGTTTGCAAGATAAATGGCTGTTCTGCTGAAGAAGATGACAGCCTACACGAAGATGATTCTGAATTGATTTCTGAAATGTTGCAGAACTGACTGTTTGATATATACCGCAAGACATGAATCATAAAAATTCTATTAAAACCCTCTTGAATGGCTGACACCGGAATATTATTTGTGATGATTAATTCGACTCAGTCATTATGAACGGAGTCAAGTCAGATTGCCTCTGACAAAATTGCTTTTCATTCCTCGTTGAATCCTCCTGGTATGCATTTTGAGAGTGCAAAATTATATTTTTTAGCACACCTTTGTACATAGGAGGCTGTAGGTGGTACTAAAGAAATATTTTCAAGTTGTCGTTACTGTGTAAAATAACAGTTGCATACTGTACGCTTATGTTTGTCAGTATCTTTTGTTTATTTAACTTTATATTAATTTATTTAATATTTAGCAGGATATTTTTTTCATTTCAGGGTGTGTGTTTGTGCATATGTGTGTGTGTATGTGCGTGTGTGTGTCTGTGTGCATGTGTGCATTTGTGTGTATGTATGCATATGTTTGTATGCATTTGTGTGTGCATGTGTGCATATATATGTGTGTGTGTGTGGGCATGTGTGTGCGTGGGTGTGAATGTGTGTGTGTGCATGCATGCATGCATGTGTGTGTGTGTGTGTGTGTGTGTGTGTGTCCATGCGTGTGGTGTGTGTCCATTCTTTTGCCCTGTGCGTTGCCTCCCCATGGAAGTCTGAGCATGCGCTCTCCACGGGGTGGAGTCACATATTCATGCGTGTTAGTGAGAAACTGCGCCCAAGGTATAATAAATCATAAATCATTAATGCATGGAGGGGAGGATAGATTTTTTTTTATTCTCATCACAAACAGAATTTGGGCTGGGTGTGTTAATTGCCTGCTTTCTTTACCGCGGCACCCCCCTGTCACCACGGTGCCTCGGGGGAGACAGCAGCACGTGCGGCCCCACAATGAGCTGAATTCTCTCAGCAATGAGGTGTTCAAAGCCAAACCTCCAGCTACTCGCGCCGAGAGAGAGCTGCTCAATTCATTGCCGGATTGCCACTATTATTGTTATGGACACCGAGAGACTCAGAATTGCAGCCGGGGCAGATTCATATAGAGGACATTATTGATCTCGCTTTCGCTGTAAGAGAAATTGAATATTTCCTCCGCACAGACATAAACATACTTCTGCAAAGTATTTTTTTTCGTAGGTATTTTGATGATGTTGTTGAATGGATCATTTTTTTATTCCATCTTAAGGAGTTGGATTAATGTTTTATCTGTTTCCAGAACATCGTTAAGTGTGCTTTGGTTACCCCGTCAGCTTCAAGGGTAACCCCCTTCTGGTTTCCTTCTTTCAGAACTACTCCGGTCAGGGCGGGGGGAGTGGCAACGGAGCGGGCGACGAGGACTACGAGATCCCCCCCATCACACCCCCCAACCACCCGGACCCCTCCCTGCTGCACCTGATGGACCCCGAGTCAGGTTACCTCTGCCACTCCTTGCCTCACAACGGCCTCATCAACCCTTATTCCTACCCGGAGCTGCCCGCCATCATGATGTCCAACATGCTGGCGCAGGACGGACACCTGCTGTCTGGCCAAATGCCCTCTGTAAGTCCCCGCGGGTTCTCTTCTCCCTCTCTCATGTCAGTGGCACTGCCAGTCAACGCTGCCAGCCGGCGAATTACGCCCGCGAATGATAAAGGTCGGTGCGCGGGATGGTATTTAATGGCTTTTGGATTGAATTGTTCATTCTTAGCCCCTTTTTTTTGTTGGCAGTGGTGGCTCTCTCGCCCAATTGACGTTCAGACTTAGCAAAGTCACTTTGTTTTGGAGTGAGGTCAAAGGTCAGATGCAGAAAACATATTTAATCTGTGAGCTTATCGTCAGTTCAGCGGCCTGTGTGTCATAATTATGAGACCCAGGAGATAGAAACAGTGTTTTAAGGAGCTTTAAGAAGGAGCAAGATCTGCTGTGTGGCCATGCCTATTCCAGTGGTCTGATCATATATGGATGCAAGCTCTAAATACTGATTGCGGAGCGAGAACCAAAAGTGTCCCACTATGTAGCCCTTCAGGACTGGTGCTTGTGTGGCCACTTGTCGTTACAAATAGTACTGTCTTCAACCACAGACATGCACACAAAGTTCAGTGAGTGTTGGGAGAAAGTAGGATGATAAAAATAGTTACGTATGTGAAGTACTTGTTGGTAGGCTGTTGGTGTTTATGCCCACACGCAGAAAGGTTGTGGTTTAAGTCTTAGGCCCTATACCATAGCAAGCTTTCAGATGCAGAACTCATTGACTGGCCTGCACTGGGGGCATACAATGCATGGAAACTAATTTGGTTTTATGGCGTAAACAATATGATAAACTCTGACTCATTGAGCAATTCAGGTGCAAAATGGATTTCATCCCATTTGAAGCCATTTGCTAAATTGTGATGACCACACCTGTAATTGCAGTGTACAATTACTAGTGTGCAAATACAAATACATCATCATTTATTCATTTTATAAAAAGGAAATCTGGTTGTGGCCGTTATTTATGACTCTTGTATATATGTAGTCCACATGCTCATTCAGATGAGATCATTCATCTCATGCCTTGTCTAGATATTTAAGATTTATTTTAATGTGATTCCATTCTCTGAAGGTAATCAACTGGCCTAGCCTGTTTATGGAATTTAATATGTACTGTAGCATTACGGTACATTGACAGACAAACATTTGATTTGAAAATGGGCTGTGTCTTACCAGTTGAAAATGGGCTGTGTCTCCAGATGAATGCAGATAGGGAATTCAGATGCGTGTATCTCCGCAGTCTTTGGAGAAATTGCTCATCCTCATTAAATACTATACACAGAGCATGAAATAGTGAATATAGGAATTGTGAACCATGCATTTAGATACTGAGAAGACAAAGAGTAAAAAAGATCAAACCGAATAGTGACAGGAAAGATATCTAATTGACTGTAGGATTTGTTCCTGGAGATGGCGGTTTGTGGTGTTCATTATAAAAATATGGCGGAATGTGTTTTTGTTGTGCTCCCTGCAAAAGACGCAGCTAAAAATATTTCTCCCAATGCAGTGCACCTACAACAGCTTCTGCAGGTTAGAGAATATAATCAGAGTTGAGCGCATGTTTGTTCCAGAGAGAGAGAGAGAGAGAGAGAGAGAGAGAGAGAGAGAGGGAGGAAAAAAAGGAGAACATGGAATTTCCAGATGGGAAAAATCCATTAGACTTCATCTGTCCTGCATCAGGCATTCCTCCCTGACAGGCTGGGAGATGAGGTATTATGCCATTCTAGAGGTGCAATAAGATCTGGTTTGATCAGGGAGATTTGTCTCGCGAGCTGGCAGTGGAGTAGAAGAGGCTGGATGGTGAGGGGGGGAAAAAATGGGAAAAATCTTAATTAAAAGAAAAAAAAACACCCATGAATAAAAGGTAAAAAGGATTTTATTCAAAGGAATTTTGCATCTGTATGCTGCCATGGTGATGATGGTGTCCGTGGAAATTCGCCAGGAAATGTGTGTTTACTTAAACAATCCTGTTACTGCCGCAAGTTCATATCCAAGCTTTCTGAAAATGCTGTAGGTGAAATATGGGAATGTTCTAAATGTTGCTACCGTGAATCTCAAATGTTGCTACTGTGGTTGGATTTATTTTAAAAAATCAAGAGCATTCAAACTTTAATTTATATGTTGTAAGCATGTGCCTTCTGCTAAAAAGAAAGAAAAAAAACTATTTAGGCAGTAGATGAATCTATTGCAATGTTTTCAGCAATGGTGATGCTTGAAACAATCAAGTAATCAAGTAATCAGAGGCAGTGTCACATATTTCCATAACAGTATTTATAATGTAAATATAAAACTAAGAAGATTTTAACAGTGAAGAAAATAATTTCTGCTGTTACAAATTGATGTTATTGACATATTTAAGGTGAAGCCATTCCTCGAAAAGATTTGTGGAATATATTCATGTGATACAAAAAGTGCTCCATTTGGCAAAAACATTCAGATGGTCACACACAGAAGACAAAGACAACTCTGGCCTAAAAAGGCAGTGGCCTAATGAGAAAAAGGGGTGTGACATTCAGCATTGAGAGAGGAGGACCAGAGGATGGTGCTGTTGTGAAATATGTTTTAATTGGACGCAAGGTGAATAATAATCAGCTTTAGTATAGGCATTTCTGGTTGCATGGCCAGAAATGTTTAAAGTGCTTTATGTCCATACTGTGTCTGTTTTCCCTGCGTAGGCCCATTAGAAGCACTCATGCTGTGTTCTGTTTCTCAGTGCAACCAACAGATTATTTCTGCAGCATGATGTAGCAGTATTTTTGCTTTTTTCATCCGCTTCATGGAACATATACAAACAAGATAACAAGGCGAGTAAAAGGCAGAAAATTAGGGGAGAGAGAAACAACAATAAAAAAATCCAAACAATCCAGGCCTTTCTTTGGCTCTATGATTGTAAATTGGATCTTTTTTCCTGACATTCAACTATTTAGATAGAAACACATAATTGCCCACATTTTCCTAATTCTGTAGAAGGCCATTTCCAGTCCATTATGGCCCTGTCATGCTTACTGTTTTGCGGTTTGCAGCTCTTTTGGGATCATCCAGCGAAGCTTTTTTCTGATGTACAAGGCTTTCACTAATGCTGTTTTGCAAACCCTCCATTTCTTCTTTTTAAAATCATAAATGTCATGACAGCTTCCAGAGCCTCCAAAGGCATTAGACATTTAATATCCATCCTCAGGTGGAACAGATTGCATAAACCAGACTTAGGCATGTATAAATCTTCGTTAAGGTTTCAGTACTAAATTGTGTAATTTGTAGATTTTTTCATACTGTCAAACCTTGTGTGTGTGTGTGTGTGTGTGTGTGTGTGTGTGTGTGTGTGTGTGTGTGTGTGTGTGTGTGTGACAGAAAAATAGGCCTAACTTACATTCAGGCATTGCTGTTAAATGATTCTGTTCTATGCAATGATGTGAGACTTTTGATCATTTAATGATATCAATATATTATTGTTTTGCTAGATTGTTTAACATAATGGACCTTTAACGTCAGAGTAAACCAGCCAGGACATACATGTGAGAAGAACACAGCAGGAAGGTTCTTAATACAGAAAAGCGCTGCAGTGCACTCTAACTTATGTAAGTAGGAAAAAACACTTTTAACTAACCTTATAATAATAATAATAATAATAATACATTTTATTTGTAACACACTTTACATTTGAAGCAAATCTCAAAGTGCTACAGGATAAAAACATCACAGCAGTCCATCATGAATCATAGGATATCAAGTAAAAAAAAAAATAAAATAAAAATTTAAAAATTTATCTTAGACTCTTCCTTGCTAAATAATGAGAGGCCTACTGAAGAAGTTTAAAGCTTGTAGCTAGCAATACAAATGTAAATTGCTTCATGTTTTTGAGCAACAAAGGCTGACTAAGCAGAGTTAAGTGTCTAAAGTTTTCTGTTTGTTTACATGAGCTAGCTGGCATCATTAATGCACGGATTGTTCTCTCGCTAGCTATCACAGTAAGATAACAGAAAAGGCTAGATCTGTTGGTTAAAATGCAAGCAGGTTAATGTTGACTATGTTGACTAGCTAGCTAGCTTAGTTTAATCAAGTTGCTGTGAAGAAATGACATTAACCTTTTCACAGAACACCTGATTCTCCAGCATCCAAATCATATTCATGAGTATGAATAGCATATAGTTACATACTATTAGGAGCCAGCTAACTTGGAAAATATGGAAATAACTTATTTGATTAGAGTAAATGCAGCTTGTTTTTCACCAGTGTTTTCAATATTTTCAAAGTTAGGCATCTTCTTACAGGGCTTTGTGGTGAAGCATGCTGGAACCTTGTGTTAAACTGTGAAGCGCTGAAAGAAACGTAAAATGAGCCATGGACGAAAAAGTACATTCGTTTCTGTTTTTGTTGTTATTGCTCAGTTTTTAATCTGTTTATTGGCATTTTTTAGTCAGTAAAATCCTAACATACGGTAAAATAAAAACATTACCATATAACACTTATTTTATATTTCATCCTCCATTAATCAATAAAATTGCCCTTCTCATCCATTTAGTCCAATTCCATTCAAATCAATGGTCAGAAATTTGTGTCAATTACATCCTTAATATACACAAAAATATAACATATAAAAATGTATATTTTCCTCCCAAGGAATGAATCTACTACTGTATGAATATATATAATATGAGCCAGTTGATAAGATGAAAAGGTCTGAAAAAAAGTTTACTGGTGTGGAAGTATTCACTAGTGTGATGGGTAAACACACATTTTATTTCATGTTAATTTCAAAGAATACATGCAAAGCTCATGTCCTGTTTCTAAGTGCAAGGTTCCTCATTATTAATCTTGAAAACAAATATGCAGTCTTTTTCCACCATCGTGTGTACCATTTCTTCCCTCTTCTGACATTTTCCAGTATTTTATGTTCGTTCCAGCAAGTGCAAAACTCAATGTTTTGCCAGAAAAATATGATATCTTTGTTTAGTTTATCTTGATGTCTTTCTCATGCCTTAAGAAGGACCCCAATTAGTGATTTAACCCTGGTAAGTGCTCAATAAAACAGTAGCAAGCGAATAATATCCTCAGCTGAAGGATGCTATTTCTGGTGAGTACATCCACAGAGCCTGTGTCTGTGCATGTGTATCTAGATGTTATTTGCATGTTAATGTACATGCATGCACAAATGCAGGGCACTGGAGAGAAAAATTGGAATATCGATTTTGATGCACCAGAGATGTGCTTATATGACGCAAGACATATGAAAGAGGGCAGGTGACACCATTTTCAGAATATACCCATAATACACCTCCATTTTGTATGTTCAATTCTAAATTCAGGCACAATTTAATCAAAGAGCTTTGAGAGAATGAGCAATTTGTTGTGACTCAGCGAGGTATTGGTTTCATTGAAAGGCAAGAACATGACTTGCTTTGCATTTTGGCCAAAAAAATAATGTGCAATTTGATAACTGGTGTTGGGTTTCTTCTTTCAGATTGTACAGATTAAAATTAAATTATTTAATAATACATATTTTGCTTATGTAATTTCTAATTTAAATGCTTTCTTTCTTTGTTTTTTTTAATAGTCAATGTTGTCATTTCAGGAGTTTTCCCACTGCCCATGTAGTTAATTTTTTTTTTTTAGAGAGAGAGAGAGAACTGGGGTAGGCTCACAAAGGGGTAAAGGTCTTAATCAAAAGATGACTTCGCTGGTGTTCAGACAGAATGGAGCTAGAACCCAGATGTGTGTACACCACAATGAAGCCAGTTGAACTGGAAGTCAACTCATCTGTGGTCCAGTATGTAAATCCATTTATTGAAAGGCCTTAGCCAAACCCACAGAACTAGGGCTGTCCATGCGGAACAAACGTCTATATTATATCATATTCAAAACTTCTGTTTTAAATATGGCTGATTGTGGGGTTGAGTTTTCCTCAAAATCCTTCTCATTTACCCTGCTGAGAAGTTCAAGTCCCCTCTGTGAATCTGTGCTTAGGATGTTTTTTTTTTATTATGTTATGGTTACTGATTTAGACCCTACAGCGTAGTCAGTTCAGCAAATGAGAGGGGAGAAAAAGTTGACATTATTTGTTCACGGCTTACACTTCGACCAGCATTACATACGTTGCTCTCTCATTATAATGTAGCCTTCTAACATTGCTATAATACGATAAGCTTTTAGCTCCGGTATATACATTATAAATCATTGCAAGCTGTACTTTACACTGCAGAGCTTATATAACAACCTTCCCATATTATGGATCTGAACACACAATCATTATAAGGAACTCAAACTTAAAGATATGTAACCTGTATGTTTTACAACAGCATCGTGTTTGCCCTGACTTATGAAAAAATATAGTCAGGCAACAGTGTGTCCTGTTCCCAAACAAAAAATAATACAAAACATAAAATCATTTATGAAAGAGACTTTGGCTTAATGAAAGCAAAATTGTATAATATAATGCTTTTGCTATATCCATTTTACTGGAAATCCAGTTAAGCATTATTGCCACTGGCCAAAAGGTGGATATGTTTGTTGTTTGTCTCTGTGGCTGATGGAGGAGCGTGATGCAGGGCGTTTTATTGGGAATGCTTCATAAGAAATGAATCTATTCGTGTTGCATCTGCAGAGAAGGGGAAAAAACGCCAAGCTCCTTTTTTTTCCTGTGTGTAATAGGCCAATAAAATCTCTGTGAAAGAGGACTCTGGTTTTTAAACAGCTTTCTTTTCACCTTTGCAATTATTTATTTTCAAATAGTCCTTCAGGGTAATGTTCCTTTTTCTTATTTCACACCCGTTTCTCTCATAAATGAACCATCATGGCAATAAATCATCATACAAACAGAGACTTGTGCAAACCCTGAAAGGTCTAAAGATTTATGTAACACATTCATGTTTTCCACTTCCTCATTTTAGTACTCCTCTGGTAAAGCCAGGCTAATAAAAGCTGCTATTAATATTTCCTGTTGCTTAGCAACCACAGGCAGCAAGTAATAGCTTTCTCTGAAAAAAAAAGAAAAAAAAATAGATGACCGATAAGGAAAAATTCAATTCTTTTATTATCTCTTGGGAAAAGGGGCCTTATTTCTGTAACAATATGGTATAAAAACTGTGTAGCTGTATATTAAGGAATAGTTTAAAGAAATGGAAGTTATTTTCAATTTCATTATGTCAAAAGGACTTTCCATTTCTCTCGTAGAACTCATTTTTAATAAAGTCAATTAGTGTTTCGATTAAGGTAATAAATGGGTAAGGTATGGATTTAATTTCCTTTTTCTTCGTATTTGCTCAGAATTGGTACAGAATAACAAACACCAGCAGGTGATCACATTGTCCTATTTCAAAAATAGTGACTTTGCACAGGTTTGTATTTTATTTTCGATAAATGTAAATGCAGTGCTCTGTTCAGTCCTCATGCACACCTCCATGTGTCAAATGCTCACAGTTGATTGTCATTATTGAAGAATGCTGTTATGGAAAGAATGGTGGGGGAGGGCTCCTGGTACAAAACAACTTGCTGAATGAATGAATTCTGGTTTGTCTCTGGGTTCTGCAGATGCTAAACACAGCTGCATCTTTCTACATTTTCATTATGTTCGGTGCTTATTGTTCGAGGGCCCTTTATTGTTGCATATGGCGGTTCCATTTGGCATTACAGTACGACAATAAGGAACCAAAGGCAAACAAAACATGGCATATATATCCGCTGTATACCTCTAGGAAACGTAATCACGAACCACCAAAGCTTTTATTTTATTCAGTATAACGCGTAAGCTCCAAACTATTAAAGAAAGACACAGCTGCAGGAGATAAGATGTACAGTTCCCTGGGACACTGTTACAAGGATGGAGGATTTTATACTACATTTAGCCACAGGCTTCTGCAGCTTATCACTCAATAAAAATCCCGTCTGCACTGGACTGCTCGGTTTCACAGTATCCGTCAGCTCCCTGCGCTCTGAGCAGAGGAATGTACTGCATGTTGGGGCCATAGAGGGATCATAAAAGATCCAAATTAGGTCCCCCCGCTATCCTCTCTGTTCCCAGTTGCATTTAAGGCCGTGTCACTGGCGGATTGTGGTAGGGGTCGACAGATGGGCACCTGATTTTAGATCATATGATCATCCGCGCAGACAGGTGACAGGTTCCTTCCATCGCAACACCTGCTTGCTTCTCCTGTCAGTGTCCTGTTGTACTGTTTTTTTATGCTGTTGTCCATAATAAAGAAATGATGTAGACAAGAGACAGGCATGCATTTGCATCCATCATTAAAAGCTGGCTGAATTCCATCAAGGTCCTCAGAAGAAGTGTGTGTGTGTGTGTGTGTGTGTGTGTGTGTGTGTGTGTGTGTGTGTGTGTGTGTGTGTGTGTGTGTGTGTGCAGTGAAGGGAAGGGGCAGAAATGTGTCAGGGAAGAATGGACAAGCCCACAGATCATGTGCAAATGAGCTAATTGTTGCTATGACTCTTCCCACTGTGAGGGAAGTGAGACTGAGAGAGACCTTTATGACTGGAGATGGCACCTTCATTACAAAGAAACATCCCCATTAAATATCTTGCTCTCTTAATGTCTGTACCATGTGTCACTGCTCCTTTTTTCCTTTTTTCTTTTCCTAAAGCCATTTTAAACTAGCCCCCCCCCCCTAAAACTGACAAGCCTTAGATCCTATCTTGTAAAATGGAAGCCAATGTGTGATGTAGCTTTTTGAATACCAGTAATGAGGAACATGGAGGGTTTGGGGGTTGAGGATGTTTTGAATATCAAAATCAGAGCACCGTCTATGTTGCATAATAATGGCAGCTGGGGAAAAATAAACTGGCAAAACAATGTGGCCAAATTCAGGAGTTCAAAGCGCAGTCAATCGCATTATCTGTAGTTTGGGATTTGGGAAATCTTGTTAAACCAGTTTCTGTACCTTTCTATTTTCAGTATTGTGCAACGGTTGCCAACTTTTACAGTGTGGATATTGATTCAAATCATTTTAGCCTAAACTGAGGGATTCACCGGCGCCCTGGCTCTCATGTATATGTTTTGCGGAAGCAGGTCTTAATGGCCTGTTTTATTTGGGTCAAAGGTAAGATTTTTTAAACTGCTGAGTTGGCTCACCCCTCAGATAGGGGATGTGAAACGATGACGTGATTGATGCTGACAAACTCCATGTTTCTGCTTCCTGAAGCACCGGGGGGCGGTGGGTTGATCACATTTCGCCATTGCGAAAGTCAACAGCACTGAAACCCTGCATTCAATCCATCACCTTGTGGCACCAGACTCAGCAACCTTGTCAATCTGTGGTTGAGTTGGGGGTAAAAAAGAAACACTAAATACAGAGATGAAGTACAGATGACAGTTCATCATTTCCCACGACAGGGAGATGAATTGGCATAGTTTCTAATCATATTGCGTGGCAGGACTTTAGAGGCCAGAGTTTCCCATGCTAAACAGTCTCGCGTCAATGAGTGAGGGGGTAAACTGCTACCGGCATTCGTTTTGCTGTGTGAGTGGTACATACATGCAGAGACAGAAGTACACCGAAACTGCACTTGAAGGTTTCCCAGATGACTGTTATGTGCCATTGTAAACACTACTCGGGCACATGTTTTTTTGCAACCCCTCATCATTGTCCTTATTACGGAAAAACTTTGTGTGAGAGGCCACAGAGAAGAACCCATAGCATATAAGGAGAAACTACTGCTTTTCTCAATTTTGCAGTAATAAAATAAAAAATGTGTTTATTATGCTTTCGCATCATACTGCAATATGTATGTATATGCAGTGATACACACACACACACAAAATATTGTTGTTGATTATGTATCAGATCAATTTCAGTCTTGTACTACTAGTAATCAAACTGTAAAGATCGGCTACTGTTGTGCTGCAGAAAGAAGAAAGTAACCTTGCAGCATTTTGAATTTGTTAGTTGGTAAGAAATGAATATACTGTAAGTCCATGTAATTATGATTGGAAAGACCACAAGGAATAGAGGCAGAAAACACTGCATCATAATGGTTAAGGTAAAAAGAGACATCCAACAAGTGCAGCCTAAGACACCACTGAATTTAAGCAGCACTGATAGAACAGGCACCATTTCAGTATAAGTCTGTTGCATTGCATATATATATATAGACATTTTAAACATCAGAGGATAGAAATAAACCTGTTATAAAGATAAACAAATGAAAAAAAAGAGCATCACCATTTTATGCAGATATAAATATCAGAAGCTCTGCTCGGTAACGTTTTATTTTTCTGAGGGTTAAAAACTGTAATAAGTGTAAACTAAGACATGGCAGCAAAGCTTAAGCGTTTAAAGGCTGGATGTTAAAGATGACTCAGTATTCATTGCATTTTAATGCATATTCATGAATGCTAATTTACATAACGTTTGGCAACTGTTGTTAAGGCCTCTGAATAATTTACGGCGGCATGGCCAAAGGGAATTGAACACTGAACAGAGCGTCTACCTGGGATTAGTGGCAAGAATAAGGAAGTGAATTTGAATAGGAGATTTTCAACCTGAAGGGAAAGAATGGGACCACAGATGGTAAATTCACGCAAATGAAGGGGGTTGCCACAATCACTAACACCCCTCATATGAGTAGAAATTGTCAAAGATTGCAAAGATTAATAACTGCACGGTGTTTGTCTTCATGTGTCTGACATCCACGTGGCCTACCGTTTAGAAATAATGTAGTGTATCTACAGCCACTTAGATTTAGTGTCAGGTGCCTTTTATATAACAAACTTTGTGAAAGGATATTGCTTCAGAATGGCCTCTCTCCCATACTGTCACGCATTTCTGATGACTGTGAACGACTCTCTCCGAGGTAGGTGGGCCCGGCACGCTCGGAGACTTAAATAGGATCTAATTTATAAATCCCCCCTCTCATATTAATGCTCCTCGCAGTTTATAAATTAGCCTTGCGGGGATGTGCCGGGCCTGACGGGTGCTGGAAGATGGATGGGGCACACTCCCGGGAGGCCGTGTGTTAAAACTGCCGCGAGCCCCCCTGGCAGGGGCACGGGGGGAGGGAGGAGCAGCCGAGGGAGAGAGGGGCCGGCCGCGCTCTCCCCCTTGCCTAAAACATGTTTGGCCCTTCCTTTGCACGATCAGCGTTGTGAGTCTTTAACGCGGCGATAATTAAAGCTGTCATGGCTGAGAGCCTGCAGGGATAATGTTCTATTATTATAGTCATTTGTTTCAATTAAACGCTCCGTGATTTTACAATAGCAACTGTGAACCTGTGCGAGTCAGCTATTACTCTCAACAAGATGTCTCCAATCCATGGGAGCGCGGGACTACTCAGCTTTTTTTTTTTTTTTTTTTCTTTCCTGGGAACCCTCCGCACTGCTAGTTGTGTTTAGTTGTGCAGATGTTCAGGAAGGCTTCCCCCCCCCCCCCAAGAATAAACTGGGGGACAAAAAATACTAAATTCTACACTTGAAGTTTCCCGCAGACCTTGTACCTTTTAATGGTTGGTATTTCCAGATACAGGTTTTAATCGAGTTTGATACTGGGCTTAGTATGTCTGTAAGGATATAGGAGGCAAAGATGAATGTACGTTTTTTAAATGATGCAAAACCACAAAATGCTATTTTCTTAATGCTGTTGTGCCCCTTTAATGGTTTGATCCAGGGTTGTATGATGTCAACATAGCATTCCTCATTCTGGGATATCTTCTCTGGACTTGATGTAGTTACCCCTCGGTGTGTTGTGCTGTACAGATCAGTGATTTTTTTTTTTGTATTGGGGGGCACAGTTTCTAAAGGTGGTAGTGGGGTGTAAAGACTCATCTATCCTCCCTGACTGTGGCAGACATACATGCTATCCCACAAGGCTTTTTATGTTGGGTGTTGTGTGCTGAAATTGAGCTTTTGGGGGATTCATTAAACAGGAAGTCAAGTCTCCAAACGGAGAGATGTGGAACAATGTACCTCCTAGAAGATGATGTTCATAGCACCTTCTACAAATTAGAAAAAAAACACAGACTACCAAATATAAATCATCATTTCTGCAGTTGCGTTGTGCTTTGTGCAGAACACAGTTTCACAGCACTGATATTCTTAATTACCAGGTAAATATAAACGAATATGTAAGACCTAAAATTAACAGGGGAGTTTCGTTTTTGTTACTCAGTGTTAACACCCAGGGGTAGCAGGGCTGATGGGACATCCTGCATACATCAGTCATTTTCCTGTGTCGACCTTTCATGTGGTAATGGACAGAGATGAAAACTGGTTTATTTAGACATCAAAGTGCACAGCATAATGATATTGTACCGCATATTGTACCTGTGTGCTGTAAGCCTCCCCAGGTCAACACGCCCCTTAGATAAGCATAATTTTGAATTTGGAGGATGACATAACAATGGGATAGCAGGCATTGCCTCCATACTCTGATAATGCAACAAAATGTATTAGTAACCAGCTGATTAATAGAATCTAATAGATGAATGTAAATGTTGTTACAGTGGAACAGATGCGTGGCCATGATTTCAAAAGGGGTGGCATATATCACATGGGTTGCATAATTAGGCGAGGGAAGCCATGCGAAATGTGTGTGTGATCTTGCGGCTGTCTCATTCTGTTGTTCTCCCAGGCCTTAATAGCCTTGCCCTCGGTACTGTCTGAATCTCTTTCTGGGAATCAGATGCTGTGGGCAATCTGAGCTGAGATTGAAACCATTTCAGAGTTAAGGTCAGGAGACCCAAAGAACAAGAGCTCTGTGATATCTCATCTTGCGTGCACAGAAATGGCGTATAATTGGAAAGCCTTTGTTATTTCACTTCCATTTGACTAAGATGTCTGTTGTGTGCATTCAAACATGGCAAACACAACAAAAGCCAAAATGAAGAAAGTGTGTGGGTGTGTGTGCGCGCGCGTGCATGTGTGCGTGTGTGTCTCTGTGCGTTATTTCGCAATACTTTTATTTCTTATTTCTTTTAGAAGATTGAGATCAATGCAATTCTGTTCTGGGTAGTAGTGAAGAAATGGAGATCAATACATCAAATATCTCACAAATACAGGGCATATTTTTCTATTAAAAATAAATGTCAGAAAATCATTGCTAAAGCCAAGTCTGTGTCATTCAGTTTTATTATTTCAACCAGCTGCATTCTCTTCTCAACCCATTTTAACCTTTTTAAATTACTTGAAAATTATATCAGTATATGATAATATACTGTATTTATGCACTTTTAAACACAGCAGAATGCATTGGAACAACTGTTACAACTGGAATGACTTCAATAAACTATACTGTATTAGTTTCCTTCTTTTTAAGCATCATGCCTATTTGTTGTTATTATTTTGATCATAATTTTGTTTTTCCTGTGAAACACAAATACTATCTGTTATACGTCTATTTTTTCCTTCATGGAAGAGAAAGCAATTTACTGTGAGCCTGGTTGGTGGACTCCAGCAGTTGTAAATTAGCAATAAACCAAACAGAACGGCAGATGTCATGATAACGCTACCCTTTGTGTTTTGCATGTGTGTTTCTGTGTGTGTGTGTGCACGCATGCGTGTTTGTGTGTGCAGGTGTGCGCGTCATGTTTCAGATTGAAAGTGTTTCTGCAGCTTTAAATTAAATTAAATTAAATTAGACCTTCCTGGAGGCAGAAACTAGAGAAGGAAAGACAAGTGGAAAGTAGAGGCTTTGAGTCCAACTGAAAACAGCTCTGCCTTTTTGCTGCCAATGTAAATTTGACACACACCTTTGTCACCTCTTGGCCTGTGAAAGTGAAGCATTAGTCGCTAAACAAAGCGGGTTGCCCAGACGTCAACTCCCCCTTTCTGTGGATGACACCATTAAACAATTAGCATACAGTACCTATGGCAACCACCAACCCTTTTTAATATCTTTTCATAATGTTTATACAGCAGTCACACCACGTGGTTAACCTCTGAAATATCTCTCTCTCTCTCTCTCTCTCTCTCTCTCTCTCTCTCTCTCTCTTTCTTTCTCTCTCTCTCTCTCTGTCTCTCTCTCTCTCTCTCCATTTTAAGGGTAGAAAAGAAAGCTAACTGAAACCTCCTTTTAAAAAAAGGTTTACAGTATGAAACACACGGTTGGATGTTCTGTCTCCTAGAATGAGGATGTAAGTGCTTACTTAGATGGCACACACGTTACATTGTTTATGTTACAAATTAGGATTAGAAGTGTAGAGAGAACTGAGGTATTTTCTAGGGTTCTGCATAACCAGGTTGTGATTCCTCAGTGTTGAAGGGTTATTTATAACCACACTTTTTATTTCCTTTTGCTAGTAACAAATTCTGTCTGAACTGAAAATGGAAATCATTGTTGTCTTTAAAGAGACTGTAGCCTGTTGAGGAGTGTATTTTGTATAATTGTATTGTATTGTATTGAAGGGTGTATTGTAATTGCGGGTGAACTTGTCAGATTTTCAATGGTTTAGCATTCATTCAGATTTCATTGTAGAGATTTTAAACATGAAAGAGACTCCTCAGAATTTGGGCATCACATTGTGCATCACCTTTTAAGTTGGCTTAGATTGTAATATTACTAATGTCTTATTCTTCTTCCTCTACTTATTCTTTCCAAGTTGTCAGAGTGAATAATAGAAATATGCTTCTTCTTCTTCTTCTTCTTCTTCTTATTATTATTATTATTATTATTATTAAGAAGAAGAAGAAAAATATGAATATTACTATTATTCGCTCTGAAAACTTGGAAACAAAAATGAAGAATATCAGGAATATTAATAGAGGTAGAGGCTAAATATGATATAAAAATAATTGCCACTAATATACTATGACTAAATATACAGCAACCCCTGTTGAAAGTGTGATAGAGGGGGGAAAAAGCATGGTTAGTAGATGTTGGTTTGGCTGATGTCCTCTCTCAAGCCATAAAGATTAGTCACTCATTCATAATTTCTCTGTCCTAAAATCTCTGCTACCTTCAGAGTACCATAAAAAATAACTCATTGCATGAATTATTGTCCCCTTCAGATTATTTTGAGTATCTTGCACAGTGTTTCTGTCTGCCTCCCTTGTCTGTCTGTTGTTTATGAAGAAACATGTTGGGTTTAGATTAAAGGACGAGTGTTCCACCCTGAGGCTGTTGCTATGGAAATATCCCAGCTCTATGATAGCCCATTCATGTTTGATTAATTGGTTTTTCAGTGACTCCTGGTTTGAGAAGACCCTTTAAAAGGGCAGCTCCTTGCAAAATGGAAAATTAATGGAAAATTGTCTTAAGCCACTTCAACGTGTTGGGAAATTACAGTGATAAGTGTTTTAGTGTTTCAAGTTGCTATTTAAATCATGGATGTCCGTGTATTTCTCCCTCTTTTCCTGTATGTGTGTGTGCATGGGGTGTGTGTGTTTTTTTGGGGGGGGGGGGGTTAATGTAGCTTGGTCATTTGAAATGCAAAAGGAATTCCTTTGTTCGGCCAGGCTTTTGTTGCCAAATGCAGAGGCAAACACAAATCTAATGCTGTGTGTATGTACTCGGGTTAATAACAGTTCAGTCTCCCCTTGTCATTACACTGCGTTTTATTCTGTCCTTTCACTGGGGCCAATTATTATGGCTGTAGAGCCGGGCCTGCATTACAGATGCCTTACTGCTGTTTATTAAGATCACATCTACAGGGGCCTCCAACTTGATCTTGTTTACGAAATGTTAATCTGATTGCAATTTTGTTTCTTTATGTTGCAGCAGATTAAGAAAAACCAGTTCAGGGACTTTGTGTCTGTTAGGATGGATCTCTCTATTAGAATGGAACATTGTTTTTTGGATTTTCTTACAATTGAAATTCAGCCAAAGCCTATTGACACAGCCATCTAGAAATAACATCTGAGGTGACCAACAGAAATTCACACTTTGACACTTGACAAGTTTACCCTCGTGTTCTCCATGGACCCCCTTAAAACTGTATTTATTCAACCTCTTTAAAAGTGGTTGGGCTTAAAAGGTACGATTAAGAAGTTTTCTATGGTAAGGCTTCATCTCATGATTTATAATTCATTTCTCTTTGGACAAAATAAACATAAACACATTGTTGTATAGGTCTTGAAAAAGACAACTGAGTGGTTGTGGAGCAATTAACCATTGGGAGTCAAAAACGATTGAAAGGAAGCTAGCAACTGTCCAATCAGAGCTACTTAATGAGAATGTCCACCGTTATCTTAGACAACTTATTCCAACGCATTCTTTTAAATTGACCTTCGTGTGTTTGCTCAAGGCTGCCATCAGTAGGAGGAGCTTTACTCACCTTTTGCAACTGTATTGTTCATTCTGAAGGATCCAGGCTCTGAATAATGCTGCACACTGGACGTTACAACGTTACTGTTCGTTATGTGCCCTGCTCTTGTTTGCTTGTCATGGATCATCATAGTGGCTGGTCCCATATCAAACACCATGAGCAAAAAAATAGAACAAACAGAAACAGGAATTCATGATATAAGGTGCTGTATATTACTTGCCAAAAATGCAATAAATGCAATAGAGTGGCATTTTACAAAAACCCCCTCAGTGATTTGAGTATGCCAAAGCCCTGCATAAACTCTGACACTGGCACAGTTACACTAAGCACTGCACTAACTAGTTGCTACCTAGCGTGCCATAGTTTTGAAGGTGTTCAGTCTTAGAGGGACGTGAGCTTTGATGATGCGGTTTTGTAGGGAAACTGCAGCTCTCAATAACAATCGGCACACCAACATGCAAGGTCAATCTTTCATGCATGTTCACGTCATTTCAGATTTGTTGTTCAGGGACAGCTGCATGTGTGGGCTGCATGCAAAGTTTGGCATGATTATTTGTGCCACTTGTAGGTTTTCCACCAGCTTGACATGTGATAGTAGATGGCGGAAGTCGGAGGAGGCTGGCGTGCTCTGAGTTTGGTCCCTGGAGGAGCGGGAGAACCGGGCTGCGGTGGAACCAATGGGCCTTGTGAGGGCAGATCTGTTTTTCTCCAAATCTTTGTCCCTCCGCGGTCTCACGCTGACAAACCTGGGGGGCAAGGGACGCGTCTCCACAGAGTGCCTCTGTAGTTCTAACATAGGCGAATTGGGGATGAAAAATTTAGTAAAGCTCGTCTTCTTCTCTCACCCAGATCCAGGAGATGGCTCACCCAGACGGCCCACATTATGACTCCACCCATCAGGGCCCCCTGATAAACAGATCACCTAGGATACTGTCCCATCACATGAGCGCACTGTCCCAGCTGAGCTCTCAGGTTGGCCTGCGAAGTGCCCTTACCCACGGTTCCCCCTCACCTCCAGGAAGCAAATCAGCCACGCCCTCCCCCTCCGGCTCCGCCCAGGAAGAGGAAACTGATTCCCACTCAAAGGTACTGGCTGTGGAAACCTTTTTCTTTGCTAAACAAAGAGCAGAGAGTGTGAGGGTGCAAGGTTGCAGTTTGCTTGCATGGAGCAAATCTGTTTTTTTTTTTTTTTTTTTTTTTATGGCACATCGTCATGATTTTGCATCCCTTTAATCTGAAGTGAAATATGACAGGTGAAGGCCCAAAAAAAAGGGTTAAGTAAAAGGGAGCGCACAAGGTCAGTTTTGAAAGTCTGGACAAATCCTCTGTGAAATCCTGTGTGAAATGGCTTCAAAGTCTCTGTACTTTTCTAGTGTGAGTCTGCAGGACATTGGCAGTAATTCCTGGAACAACCGCGAGGATTAAGCAGTTGTAAACTCCTTAGAATTAAGGAGTATGGGTGTGTTACTGAATTCCGTATTCAAAACTGCAGCCACAGGCAAATATGCTAATGCACACTCAATTGTACTAGCCCCATGCATATGGTTATTTAGCCAGGGTACAAGACAGGCCTACACGGAGCTATCCTCAACAGTCCATATTCCTTTTCAAATTGAGTGTTGTTTTTTATTCTTGCACTTACTTTCACCCATACTATTTTCTTTTCATAAATTTGTATTCCAGTGAAAATCAGTTTAAAATTACTAGTCTAGTATCATTTTTTTTTTTTTGTTTGTTTTTATGTGACAAATGTCTTGAGAAATAAAATTGCTCTTTGGCTACTTTGTACAGTCTAACAATGCAAAATTTGCAATAACTTATAGAAGACTGCATTTTTTTCCATCTAAGACTTTTGCATGAAATGTTTTACCTTTTCTGGTAAGGATTAAAGCCTGGCTGTTTTAATTAATCACTATACAGTTATGCATAAAGGCTTTATTTATCAAGAAGCATTCTTTGAAACTTTTTTAACGAAGTATTCTTCCAAAACTGGAGTACATTCTCAGCAGTCATTGTCTTGCAAATCTGACCTGTCTAGCTGAAGCCAGGCATAATGGATTTTGATTATCTGTGTCCATATCAACAGCGGCGCTAACAGACAGGAGACAGCTCTCTGCCCCCGAATTTCCCACCAATGGGAGTGGACGCAGTCAGTCAAACGTGGTTTCATTTCATCGGTATTTGATGCACGGCAAGGGAAGGCGCTAACCGCTTTCTGGCACCACAGAAGAGTCTGCGGCATATGGATGTGATTTGTGCCGTTATGTATACATATCCACCTCTTGCCAAAGTGTTGCATAATATGGTATCAACAAATATTCCACCCCCAATCTCTGGCCTTTGCAGATGTTTTAAGGGTCTTATTTGTGCTACCTGCAATGCAGTGAGAAACATTTTCTGTACTTTTCCGATGCAGAGAGGCCTGGTTGCACACTGACCTCTAGTGTATGCCTCTTGAGAATGCCAGCTTTCCTGACAACATTTCCTTATCCGTTTTTTTTTTTGGGGGGTGGGGGGCTTGCTGTCATTGTCTGGAGCACTGCGTGTTCTGCCGATGCGACATAACTACATCCAAATCAATAAAAGTGAGGTACATACTGATTTTCAGTCCTTACGGGGGCACGCCAGACTGATCTGATGTTAACGTTCTAGGGAGAGTCAATCGGTAGTTGAAAACGACCCACGCAGAGAGTCTTTAGGTTTGGTATACCTGAATAAAGCATACGCCAAAACCGCAGTCTTTACTGAGCAGGTTAATAAATGTTTGGTACATCCAAGCAAACTGCTTCCCAGGGCTTTGCTTTCTATCAGAGCCTTTAAGTAGCCATGTCAGTGCTCTTTGTACATGACTCACTCTGATCTGAGCTCATTCCCAAGAAAGGAATAGAGACTAGCAAATGGATGCTGAAAACACTGATTTTTTTTTCAATCTGCGTGTGCAGTAAATAACATGGTTGCTTTTACCAATTGGTTTGTATGCCTTAAAAGAAAAAAATGACATATTATTGATTTTTTTTAGTTTATGGAAATCCACTCTACAAAGCAGATGAATGAAATGTCTTACTGATTTGTTTTACTACATCTGAAGAGATAAAATAACTTAAAAGCTACACATAATTGAATTCTGTTTTTTTTTTTTGTTATAAACATCTGTATGCAAGTGTTAGGGTGAGAATGGCACATTCTCACAAAACAGCATCTTCCCATCCTGACAGGCATCATGTTGCAGTGTGTCTGGCAGTGTATAAATATAAACGATTATTATTTTTTGCCTTTCAGTGTGTCATTCCATTAGCCTCCTTCCAATTTATTCAGCATTCACATCAAAGAGCAACGAACAGATGTCATTTCAAACACTTTTTGCCTCATTGCATAAAAGCAGGAGCTGATTATTTTTTAATGAAACTGCACACTCCAAAATGTAATAAAATCATAACTGGTGAGTGAGATGGGGAACGGAAAATAGGGAATGCTCATTTTCGCCACAAACTGGTGTTTCATTGATTGCGTTGGAAAAAAAAACAGGCAAAATGGTGTAACAATTGCATCATGTTTATTCTGAAACAAATATGTCAGTCTCTGACTTATATTGTAGATTTCTAGTACCTTCCAATGCACTATAGGTGATGACACACAATCATATTTGTTCTTCTTTATTTAGCAGTATTATAAAATAATCATTACATTTATAGTAGCAGATAACATTATGTGTAGGTAGTGATATAATGTGATATATATGAGATTGCTAATATGTGTCATAAATATCTGTGCAAAAGCATGTTAATTACAGTGGTTTGATTTTTCATTGTGTTCATCCGGCTCTGATGTGAACCCACTATTCAGTAGAAAATCTGGCCTTCTCTTTTGTTCTGGAAGGATTTTAGTTTCTGTGGCTTTCTGAAAACTAATTGGTAACCTTTTTGATCAGGCCGTAGGCTTTCATTTGGTTCTGGTAAATGTTGTGGTGTTGTTTTATAAACATGTGACTTCCACAGAAGTCCATCTGCTTGAATTCAGTAATATCTAATGTAAAAAAAAATCAGGAAGATGAGACGAGTATGGAACCACTTACAGCTGAATCAGGGTGACAGCAATAGCAACCAAATGCCACTCAGGGAGGGTACTTCTAAGAGCCTGGTGATGGAGGTTTTCCATTACAGGCCTTTTGAAGCCCAGCCTTCGGTATTCTGCCATAGATAGTAAGATGGAAAGCAAGTGTAACCACATGCACTTGTGTTTAAGGTCACAGTGGTCTTCTCATTTTTTTATTTGAAATATACGTGTGTTACTTTGGAAATGTAATTTTCTGCTAAGATCTGGGTTTGAAAAGACAGATATAAAGCTATTCGATAGAGTGCAGGATGCAAAAGGAGAGATCTGATTAATATGGAGTTGCAGAAAGGTATTGGCAGCTGTCCTGGCTCTGAATATGAAGGTTATGTATGCATGTTGTGTTATGTGCCAATCAGTCTTTCCCAAAATCTTGCCAAAGGTTGCTTGATTTGAATGTGACTGCAGTGCTTGGATTCATCACAGTAAAATGTACTAGTCTGTCAACAAAATGCAAATTTCTATGATAAAACACCTAATTGCATGTCAGATATTTAAGCATCACATGCATCTAATGATATTTGAAGAAGCCCCAAAAGATTACTTAGATTGAAAATTCCTCGATTTGTTCCCTTTCAATTACACCAACAGATGTTTGTGGCATTTTTTTTTACAAACATAACGATGAATAAAAATCGGTATATTTTCATCCTTTTAAATAATGTAATTACTTTTCTTTTCATAACGTATCAGCGCTTAGGAAAGGTAACAGATTTTTAAGTTCAGCAAAGATAAGATAAGCTGTAGCACTGACTCTAATGGGATCTTATCAAAGCCGGCGCGGCCCAGCTTGCATTAAGCAATCAATTTCGAACTGAATATTTTAGTGGTCTTTTTCCGGGGATGGTTTATGTGCTCTTTTACATCTGCCTGGCAACAGAGTAAGCAATTTCCATAAAATATTACAAAGGCTTATGTTGCTGGGGGTTTGATATAGTGCATGGTTTACAGCGTGAACCGCACAAGCCAGTCAAATGTTTTCGTTTTATTTGCCTATTTTACCCAAACAAAAAAACAGGCATATTTGTGTTCCGCTTTGGCTCTGTGACAGTATTATAGGACTTATCAATCGGTTGTATTTCCATAAGGCAATGTTCCTCACGAGGAGAAAGCCTTCATCTTCAGTGGGTGAACAACTCATCTGTCTCCTTGTTTTCCTGGACAGGCAGTCTTAGTGGAATTGTCTTCTTGGTTGCTGTACAACTTATGTTGGCCTCTGTTAAAAAAAAAAAAAATCATTTATTATCTTATCCCAAACTGCTTTTTTTTGCATTGAGGAAACATGTGAAAATTAGCCTTGACTAGCTGATTGCATTAATATTATCTTGTGTCTAAACTGAACTGAATTGAAATTAATCAAACCCATGTAAATGACCCTGATTTTAGGACCACAGATATATAACTGCAATATTGTTCCAAATTTCACAAATTAGGGAACTCAGTGCCTGAATACACAATACACTGAGATTTTGTGAGGCATGATATCTTAGAATCCAGCCAATGTGTTTCTTCCTTCCAGAACACCAGAACAATCAATCATTCTTCCAAATGCATCTTTTCAGAACAAGATGCTTCTTTTCTCACAAGAAACAGGAAAGCAGTCAATTGAAGCAGATCTGTTTTTATAAGAATGTTTACACAGCAAGCATAATCATCAAAATTAGCATAGTGAACTTCCTTGTGTGTGCGTTTCATTGAATTTCAAGAATTTAATTGATCTAAGAGGGAAGTATCTTTGAACAATTGTATTCAAGCATGTTTTGAAATATGGCGAGGTTCCGTGTTCATACATGTTAACCCTTCTGTGGATGTTATATGCTTTTACTGCTGTACATTTTTCAGGCAGCTTTCACTGCATTTTGATTATGCATTCTTTAGTACATGTTCAGATCTCTCATGAGGATGCCCTGGGAAATTCATTGTTAATGTGATGACACAGTAGTGACTCTCTCTGCTGAAAGTGACCCCCCGAATGTGCAGTGAGCTGCAGAGGTGAAACGTGTTAGCTTAATTGTACACAAGTCCGGCCTTAGGCGTTTGGTGCCCAAGGCAACACACATTTTACAACACCTCCCTCCCCCAAATCATGCCCTTGGGAATGCTAAAGTACAATTCTCTAATAATAGTTGGAAAATAGATGAGACTGTCTCCTGCAGCAGACTGTTGATAGAGTTGAATTATGAACAGATTGCTGTTAAGATGGAAAGGACTTATTGTTGGCATAGTTAATATTAACATAACAGCATATTTGTTGTTCAAGTTAGCATGTATTATATCATTTGAACAGAAAGTAATTTCAGTATGTCATGTTCTTCCTATGTTATATGTATAATGTTATATTTCCTCAAACCAAATGATAATCTCCTGATATTTCAGCTTTGCTGTGCTCCAGCGTGCTGTTTTCGAGGAATATAGCGCCTCCCGTTTCTTCCACATTTCATTTGACCCTGAGGCAGCTGTCTGTCACTTTTATTCACTTATACCTCCAGAGCTCCTCGCTGCTTTTTATTTCTCAAGTCACGTGCCTCTTTAAGCCTTTCTCTCATTTGCTCTCTCTGTGTTTTGACAGAGTACATTCCTTGCAGGTGCAGATATGTTTTGATTTAAAAGGGCACTCCACCAGAAATGTATGATTCCAAGTGTTGTTTTTAGAATGCTGTTGATTTTTTTTTTTTTTTTTTTTTGCTGAAAGCCATGTGAAACAGCCATCATGAATGGAATATGAACTACCAGCTACCAGCTTCTTTTGGCTGCTTTGTGGCTTTTATACAAATCTTCTGCTGTGATCAGACTCCTACAGAGAAAGACAATGCACTCACAACATCTCCATAAAAAACTTGTTTTCATAAAAAGCACTTGTGTAGTGAATTCACTCGGCCAATAACAGTGGGGGGGGGTGCTTCAAAGCTTGTCATGTCAGATCACTTTTTATATGTCATAGTGATCAACACTGTCATTACATATACATATATATATATATATATATATATATATATATATATATATATATATATATATATATATATATATATATATATATATAATATAGTGTTTTATTGTTTAGCAATTGTTGTTGAAAATGGTTAATGGTTATTCTTTTTATGGGATAGTTGACTCCTTATTTCTTATTTCTTATTTTGTTGACAGAGTTGTATAACCAACATTGCACAGCACATCAGATGGCACATTGAAATAACCTTCTATCTATCATCTTTCTGGCAACTATCATTTCTTTTAATGGAAGCTTGACAGAGGTAGCAGTGAAAAGTGGAGTGCCAAGGAAAGGTCAATTGCTCTACAACTTGCCTTTGATCTTTAAGTAATCTGTGACCTTACAGTAGAGCAGTCGTGCTTTTATCCACTCAGAATTCCAAACTTCCATAGACTTTAATGTCAGCACAGAGGTGATTCATCCCTTTATGACATCAGGGGGTTTCATTCAATATGTAATTTTGTTACATTTGAATCATCAACATCAACGTCGAACACCGTGACCAAACATGCTCAATTCATTTTAAGTACAGCGTGCATGTTAAACAGTGTGTGCATCTCATTGTTCATTTTTGGCAGCAAGGTTTTGCGCACTGCATCAGCACACAAAGGTCACTATTCAATCTAACCACAGTATGCTTTGTCCTGAAATTTCAGTAGTGGATTTCAATGAGTGTTACCCTTTTTTGCCACATTTTAGGAAACATCAGTGATCTTAATCTCAATCTCAATCTTAAAATATGCAAGAGGCAAAAGTTAATAAAAATTAGTCATTCCAAATTATGATCCAAGCGAGAGAGGCCATTCTTTTTTTTTTCTTTTCATTTTTTATGAATGCTACCATTGCATAACACACTCATTTGCTGGTGACCCCCTCATTGTCTCTCTGGGGGCAGACGCCAGGTTTGTAATGAGCGTCTGACCATCACCTCCAATGCTGTCTGGCCTCCAGATCGCCGGGGAGAAGCGGCCCTCGTCAGAGATGATCAAGAAGCCCAAGCCCCAGAAGAAGAAGAAGAAGAAGGACCCCAACGAGCCGCAGAAGCCCGTCTCGGCCTACGCCCTGTTCTTCAGGGACACGCAGGCCGCCATCAAGGGCCAGAACCCCAACGCCACTTTCGGGGACGTCTCCAAGATCGTGGCCTCCATGTGGGACAGTCTGGGAGAGGAGCAGAAGCAGGTGAGAAGCTCTCCCCTCCACCCCTCCCCTCCTCTCTCTCTCTCTCTCTCTCTCTCTCTCTCTCTCTCTCTCTCTCTCTCTCTCCCTCCTCCCTTCTAATCTGTATTAATCCCTGCCCCCTCCAGGTACCTGACAAGCTGTTCTTTGCGTGACAGGCAGGGTTTGTTGAAAGAGTGTGTCTAAATTGTAGGGTGTCACTGTATGCTTGGGGGTTCTGTGACTGATGTATTACACGTATTATGATTGCATTGATTTAATAATAATGAATCGTAACTGTCAACATGTGTTCTGGGGACTTTGGAAAGAGCAAGCACAGCGTGCACCGGCACTGAACTCTAATATTCCCCTTTACAGCAACTGGGCTGCCATGAGCAGCTCCGCATGGTGTTGGGGAATGCCAGTTATTAAGCCAAGACGGGCTGATTGCATCTTCCTATTGACAGCTTTTCAAGGAATCGCGTGAAGTGTACAAACACATCTCTGCGGCGCACAATGCAATGTTATATTATATTCATCAGAGACCCCTTTCATTTATCTGGCCTGGCTGCTGTTGCTGAGTTTGCGCAAGCATTGATTTGTGAAAGATCTGTTGATTGGGCTCTTTTGAAGTGAGCAGAGGTCTCCTGGCTCTCATTAAATTGCGAGGGTTACATTTTTCTTAATGGAAGCCAAAAGTAAAAAGTTGCAGCTCCTAATAAGGGCACAGACAATTAGCTGGATGAAATGAGCGGAACGGCAGAGAGGAAAATACTGTTGAAGTGGAACGCTGGTGTGTGTTTGTGAGGTATCCACTCTAATAAGCCATCTGCACATCAAATGAAAGAACCTGACTCCTTGACAAAGTGCAGCCTGGCCACGTTAACCTGCTTCGCTGTTTTATTTTATTGCATTTTATTTTATTTTATTTTAATTTTATTTTTTAAGTGAGCTTTCCCCAAATGTGCTCTGCTGCAGGGGTTTGGAGGCTGTGTTCTTTCCTCCGCAGTTAATTTTTACCTCTCTCACTGGGCTGTTCACAATGAATCTTCATTTTGCTCCTGACACCCTTGAATGTGAATTCCTCATTTCCTGTCTTTTTATTTATATCTGTTGCCTGGTGATTTGATCATGCTGAGAATACAAGATTAGCAATTGCCTCGTCCTTGAATTCGCCTGAAGGACATCTGTTCAGGAAATGCTGTTATTGTTTTTGTTTCTTAACCCCTTCACTACTGAGAGTCCCGGCAAAAATGAGATGGAGAAATGCATGTGTTTTTTTTTTTCCCACCACATCTTCTCCAGAATGAACAAAAAATGTGGAAAATTGCTCTGAATGAGTAGGTCTGCTAATATATGCATTCGGAAATCATTGAATCTCACAAAAATACCTTTGTAGCTAAAAAAGAACAGATCCAGCATGCATTAATCTTATTATATTATTCCATGATGCTCCAAATACTCCATGAGTGAAGTACCATTAGTGCAGGAGAAACAAGCTAAGCTGAGTACTGATTACACCTTGGCACTGACAAAACATTTATAAAAAATTGTCATTGTGTCTTTTATGAAGAATACGAGTAAATCCTTAGTATGTGGAATCACACATTGCATCACACTAGCATGTAACACTTACTCTGTGAAGGTTTGAAATAGAGATACCAACTGATGAATCAGAGGGACCTTAAGGTGTTCTACATAGTACATGTCCCTGTATGTTGGGCTTTGGAGTCAGCACAGTTTGAAGGAAACCGGTGGGTCTCCACCTCTCTCTGTTGGCTGGAAGCACCACCAAGCTTTTAATGAGTACCTGTTCTGACAGCCTGCCTTCAAAAGATGAACCACAGCCATAGCGTACAAGGGCTTACCTCCAATTAGCCTCACTTAATTTTTTTTTTTTGTCTTTGCACTTTCTTTTGTTATCATGGCTTAGTGAACACAACATATATATTATTGTAATTAGTGCCCCCTTTTCATACATTTCCATGCATTATTTTCATTCCCTAGATGTAAAATAATTCACACATATTTTAATGTGAGCAGCATAGCACATGAATTATCCCCTGCTACCCGTCATATCCATGTTTAAGAATAAGTACAAAAGCATGTACCTTTTCTGAGAAACACATAAATACATTGTTTCATCATTGTTTTTATTGACAAGTTATTTATATTGATAAGTGACATGCATATTCAAGCACATCTGGAAAAATCTCCAAACAGCTGCAAGCAACAGCTTCTCAAAGTTGATTTGAATGTTGGCTTTACAGTTACAGATTATGGAAAATAATAAACCATTTACTGACACAAATCGTAATGAAAAATTCCACTACAATATAAGAGATAAGACTTGTGTGCCATATTGCTTGTAAACAGAATTTGAAGTCAAGCTTGAATTGCTCTCTTTAAAAAAAACTAATTTTCATAATCACAATCACAGTTTTCCTAAGCCTTTCCCAACTGCCCAAATAACTGAAAGCGCTCAAGGGGACCTATATTAATAAGAACAGATACAATCTGATAGGCACCGAGGGTCAGCTGTTTGCTTGCGCTTGTGTAGGTTCAATCAGTTACTGGGTGGTCAAGATAGCCTGCAGGGTTCACTGTTCTGGGAAGCCTTTATCTATGCAAATAGAGTCAAAACTAAGCTATGCTGTGTGCTATGCTTTTTTCAGTCAAGTTTATCAAGATGATCAGGTTAATTGCAACATATAAACTCCTGGAAAGACAGTAGGGAGAATCATTTTACCTGATACAAAATTTAATCCATGAGGTTTATTTCAGCATATAATGTTCTGAAAAGTCATTTTCATCACAGTATTTTGGTGATTTGATTTTATTTCCGTGTGAAATGAGTATGCTGAATTTCAAATGGTGAAGATTATGTGTATGTATTGATAACAACAAAATAGTATCTCGGCACAGCTCTTCACTGACCGTTGCAAAATATTTCAGAATCAGCAGAATCTAAAGTCATACTGCTGGCATTCAGAAGTTAAGCTAGAATTGAAAAATCTTTAATGAGTGACTGGGTGTCTTGCAGCTAAATGTTGAATCGCTAGCATTGGCCAGTATCACTGTACCCCCCAAAACGCCTGTATTTTCTGTTCCAAATTACTCTGCCAAAACAAACAGTGGCGTCATTTACTGATTGCTTTAATAACCAAAATTGTTCTCAATTAATTTTCAGTTAAGTATTTAATTAAGAATTGTGCCCTTTTTCCTAATTATGACCACCCACAGCCTCATGACATTTACTGTAGTGAGAAAAACATTTTAAAACATTAAAACATAATACCCTTGTTCTCTTTCCAGTTCTGTTATTTATCTAATGCCCATTAATACCTCCACAGGAAATTAACATGAATACTGAACAAAAATGTAGTCTCTTTATTAGAAAAAGGCTTAGTGAAATCTGTAAGCCCGTAAACTCTTCCTGTCCTTCAAGTACAAAGACAAAGAGTAAGTAGTCTTCTCTTATTTTTATCACTTATTTACTTTCCTGTAGCAGTTTTTGAGCCAATTTCAGAACTTAGAACAGTAAATTGACTATTTTAGATTTAAATTATAATTATGATATTACATTACATTTTATAGTGTAATTATTTTTATTATGATTGTGGTCACTTTATGATATTATAATTGACCTAATATCCACAGTTGTAATATTTTCCAAGTCATGAAGACAATTAAATGTATTTTTCATTAGGTGATGTACCTCATGGCCCCTGTCAGAGGTACAAGTCCAAGTTGTGATGTACATGTTATTATTATTATTATTGTTATTATTATACTGTAATATTTTAATACTCTTATCTAGATCATTTTACAAAGCCATCAAGGCAAGACACATATGTTGCATGTTCTACCATGTAACTCAAGCACTTGAAAGGGCTTGGGGCCTTATGAGTATAGCTTTCCAACCTTAACCCATAGATCCTTCTGAGAGAGAGAGAGAGATGCATTCTGGGATTTTTATGAAAGTACTACCACCTCAGAGTTGGTTGTGAACCATGAAAGAATTCTGGACTGCAGTTTTTAAAGCTTAATGAATACACAAGGGCTATTCAGTGCAGATTTATTCTGTTGTAAATGTGATGAATAAGATGTTCATTTAAAAGATTGTGGGTAAAATAACACATTGAAGATACTGTCAAGAATTGATGTTGGAATGTATCCAATAGTCAGGTCCTTAACCCTGTGTACACTGCACCCTTTGGTTTTCTGGCCTCATGTATCCTGTCCTTCAGTGGATTTAGCCCTGACTTTGGTGCCCGTTACGCACTAGCAGAGATTGGAACGCACTTTCAGAATCTCACAAATGATTCTCTTCTTTTTTTACTGTGTGAACTGCACACTCCATTGCCAGGGTTTTGCACTGCCGTCTTTAGTGGAGTGTCCCCACCCCTAACTAATAATGACTGTTAATTTCAGCTGTGGTATGTTTTCCACTCACAAGTGCTGTGGACGGACAATGAGCACCCAAGAATGAGGCGGTTGATGAAAATTTACAAGAGCTGCTTTTTTTCCCCCCCCAAAGAGGCTTTTATACCAAGATGAGTGCATGATTCCTAAGAAGCTATCTGCTGCACATTTTCATATGAAGCGAAATAAGGAATTCAGCAATTTAACGGGAATGACTGACCTTTTTATGTGGAATCCCTTTATTTTGTGTGCTTCATGCTAAATAATAGTGATGCATGTATTAGTAATGGTGTTGTAGGTATATCAGGGTTTTAGTGCCCTGTATGGAACATATACTCCTTCTAATCTGGTGTGTCTCTGTCATCTTTGATGCAAACTTTTTGTTGCTCCAGTAACTGAAGATTGCAAGGCATTAAGCTGTCTTGGAAAGCTTATAATGATTATTATAGTATATGAGTAGGCAATGTTGTAGCTATCCAGTTGTATGTAACCCAGTCCTCTTATTAAGACTTAATTAGCATGTAAGCCAGAAAAGTGTTATAGTTAGCATTTGAGATGACTTGCCAAAATTGCTGGTTATCAGCGGAGAGCTGGAAGTGTCTTGGAAAAAAACACTCCAGAATGACCAGTAGCTTGCTACTTTTGTGCATTTCTCTGATAAAAACATGTACCTTCTTTTTTATTTAAGTCAGTTCAAAATGTTTTGTTGTATCCTCTTTGATCATGTCATAATTTCAATTGATGTAGATCAGTATGCACAACTTACAAAAACAGGAAACCAAAACTGGGTTCATTTTAACCATTGTAATACTCTCTGTCCTTGGATAAACAGATTTGAGTAATGGTTTTATTTTTTATTGATACTTCTGCAGGGTAAGAGGCTTAGCATTTTCAAAAACTTCAATAAAGAAAAAAGTAACATTCACTTAAAATGTGTTCATCAAAAGCATAGGACAAACCACTCATTTGGAACCTCACAAAGTCTTAGTAAAAGCTACATACAACCTATTGAAATTATTTATTTATAGAGCAACCTGTTCAGTAAAACTCATCATACATGTCTCTAGCGTACCTAATTATTACAATGTCACAGAAATATGTTAAATACAAATGACATGTGTGAGGGAGTCTATGGTTCCATTAACATCTGTAAGGTAAATTAAAAAATCAAATTAAGAACAGGTGGCAGAGATTAAGTATAACCCCAGTGGTTTGATCAAAAATTAAATATGACATGTGTACTATTTTTATCATTATTTTTATTTCACAGAGGTTTACAGTGGATTGTTCTGCTTTGTTTCAGCTATTGTATTTGAGGTGCATATTTTTATTTCATTGTTATTGATTTTTGCAAAAAGCACTTTAGAAGTTTTCTGCATTTTTTTTTCTGATTTCCTGAATTCCCTGGGGATCTGTTTTTGTCCCACAAAGCCCAGCTGAACTGGCGTTTCACTGATGACAAGAAGGACAGCCAAGCATATGTCCTCATTTCTGAAAGCAAAGGTGTGAATTGGTTAGCATGTTGTAGAACAGGGGCGCGAATTTAAAACAATTACAGGTACGCATGTGACCGTTGCCTCTGCGCCCTGTAAACACACCGCACGTCCTCTGTCATCCTACGGCGTTTAACCGAAACGTCGCCTTTAAAAACGAAAGGACCTGTTCCTCCGTGTGACAGTCCTCTCGCACCCGGAGCCGTATCCTCTCCAGCAAGGTGATCCAGGCCCCCGCTCCGCGGGAAAGCACCTTCCGCAGCCCGGCACCCCTCTGTCATCTCTCTCAGGCCCTGGCAATTGCTCGGTGTGTGTCAGCAGGCTTTGGAGTTATTGTCTTCTATAATTAACTGGTTATCAAACAAGAACATTTCATTAAGGTACAATTACCAGCTAATTCTACCGGGACACCCCGATGTCAGGATTACGACCATAGCATATGCTCCTCGCAGCTTAGTTATTTTTAATGCAGCCCCAACCTGCAGCCTCCGACGGCTTCAATTGCTAATGAATCCACTCACTTTGGAATAATTAGAAATCCTTAGGCATGGTAATTTATTTAAAAAATATCCGTCATTCGGTGAATCATTAGCTGTGTTAAATTAATTTCAAATTAAAACTGCTGGGAGTACTTTGGAGTTCATTAAAAAGGCAGCACAGCTTCTATCAATATTTAAGTGGAGAGAGTTAAGGTCACAAGTTTTATTTGAAAATATTAATACCTTTTTGGGGGGAAGCCATAGATTAAATGACAACAAAGAAGAGAGGACACAGAGATCAACGTGTCCCCACTGACACACCCCCTTCTTCTCCCTCTCTCTCCTTCTCTCTGTCTTTCTCCTCTCTCGTTCTTCCCCCTCCCTCCCTCTCTCTCCTTCTCTCTGTCCCCCTCCCTCCCTCCCTCACCCCCTCTCTCCTCCCCCTCCCTCCCTCTCTCTCCTTCTCTCTGTCCCCTTCCCTCCCTCCCTCACCCCCTCTCTCCCTCACCCCCTCTCTCCCCTCCCTCCCTCCCTCTGCTTTATATGAAATCAGTTCTCCTTACACAGGCCCCAATGGAAAGATACATCTTTATGTTTATAAGAAATATCATTAAAAATGCTTTAATTATGCTTGAAGCTTATCCTTTTTTGCTTCCTAATAAGTCCCTTGAGAGGAGTAGTGCTTGTTTTCTCATGAATTCATGTAGACATGCAGTGTTTGGATTCTTATTAAAGCCAAAAGAAACAGGAGGTAAGTAAATTAAGAACTAATGGTGGTCACACGATATTCTAACTCCAGATCTTTGCATTGTTTTGAGGTTTTCACTGTTTTAACATTACGATGTAGCTGAGCACTTGGTAATGCTGTTTCAGTTTTTGGTTGTGATCCTTGTTTTGATTTGAGTTCATCATATCAACCATGAAACCGTTTTGATACTTGTTGAGCTGAAACTACAGTACGTACTACCAGTATGGATTTTTTTTTTAAGTTACAACTGTTGATCTTGTTAAAAAAAGATAAAAATGGGCACTCATTCAGGTAAATGAGGAACACATGACAGAATGTGATGTCTGTGTTGGATGCTTTTTTTTCATAAAAAAAAAGAAAATAGAAGCAGAAGTTATCCTCCCAGGGGGCTCACATGTGGTGTGGTGGTGTGTGTCGCAGTGACCAGGTCAGGGGACAGTGTTGGGGTTTCTTTCTCTCTCTCTCTCTCTTTCTCTCTCTCTCTCTCTCTCTCTCTCTCTGTGTGTCTCTCTCTATCTCTTTTCTCTCTCTCTCTCTCTCTCTCTCTCTCTCTCTCTCTCTCTCTCTCTCTCTCTCTCTCTCTCTCTCTCTCTCTGACCGTGGTTTTGTTTGCCTTTATTCCCCTCACAGGGGTACAAGAGGAAAACAGAGGCTGCCAAGAAGGAGTACCTGAAAGCCCTGGCCGCGTACAGAGCCAGCCTGGTTTCCAAGGTAACGGGGGGGTTATAGCTTTGATGTACAGGGGTCAGCACCGATATAGCGATGATAAATTAGATGGAGAATTCCCGCTAATCTCGGGGGAGGGGCACCGGTAAGAACCTGCGACACAACAAGACCGCGCTCCTGTATCCGTGTGGCTGGGAGGAATCAAAAAAAAAAAAAAACGGGCACTGTGGCAAAGGTAGAAATTAACCCGCAGGGGGTCTCTTCTGTAGCACTTTGAAACGATGCGACTCCCGTACGCCCAAAGATCCAACGCCGCTTGATGGCTTTGATAACAGAGTACTGTAAGTGGGACCAGTGCACTGGATCTGTGCGGCTATCACTCTCTCCTACAAGCAGAACTCGGGGTCTGCAGGGTCACCAGACGGGGCCTCCCTCGCTCAGGCCATCGCAGAGGATTAAACCGTTTTCTTGTTTTTAACAAACCTGTGTAGTTAAATCACATTGGATGGTCTGTGTGTTTCAAATTTCTGTGCGATAAGGGAGCACGCCTTCAGATGGCGTTCTCTTCAGTCTTTGCACATTTCAATTCAGCAAGACTTTACTTTTAATACCAAATGATGTCTTGATTTATGCGGGAAGGTTATATATCGCTGTTGCAGGCTGCTTTCCAAGACAGCAAAAACTCACAAAAATAAATTTAATAAATATACCAATATCTATATGGTGCATTTTCCCTTAAATGTGTTTATTATTCATCACTTGGAGGGGGAGCAAAATTAAATAAAATAATACAAGGCCTGGATATTTTATGTACTATATTTTCAGCACATAAAAATCAAAGGCATTTAGAAGGTATAGAAAAAGTAAGATATTTTGTGAAAAACAGAATGAATTAGACTGCGATAATTAAATTTAATGTACACATATCTGTGTTTTGCAGCTTCAGAATTGCGCATGGCATATCCTTAATCTCCTTTTGCTTGCCAATGTTTTTCCCTCTATCTAACAAACCCAAATTGCATTACCATGCAAAACCTCTTTCCCTACTCCACCGCCCCCAACCCCACCCCTCCCTCCACCTCACGGTCCCTCTTAAATTTACAACACCCCAAAAAACAAGAGCCGTGATTGCAGTCTGAATGGATTATTCATCACCCCTTCCCCCTGCCACTGTTTATTAAGAACCAATTTCATCTGTCATTCCGTGTAATTAAATATTCTGTCAATTCTGTAATTCAGTCGCATGATTGATGTTTCTGTAAATTGGCAGGCATTTAAGATATTGAAGAAAACAGACAGATATAAGTGCAGTGCTGGTAACACCTTCAGGCAATCGCGAGGAGACGTACACATTTCTGCATTCAGACCGCCGCCGCTTAGTGTGCTCTTAATACAATGCGTGAAAAAGGCCACGCCAAGCATCTGGAGATGGCATTCTTTTGCGGAAGATGGAGTCTGAAAGTCTGCTGAATGCTGTTTTCCACTAATCAAACGTGCAGCGTGCATCTGGTGCATTTCCTTTGTGAGGTTTAATAATCTGTGGCTATGATTTTACAAACACAAGCAAATACAGCTTCATTACCGGGCATAATCTGCATATCGCATTGAAAATAGTGTACGTAGCAGAATCATTTGGGTTCAGTTCAACATTTCCAGTGAAAACATCCAGCTTATTAATGTCAGATCATGCATATTTTAACATGCTCACATTGGAATATTTGTGCAGATACACAACGATTACATTCTCATTTAAGTTTCTGTCTGATCGCAGAAATCAAGGAAAAGTTGCTCCTGTTTTTTTTTTCCTGTTGCTTCATTATGTTAATCCTTTGAATTCTATTTTGAGGTGTTTTCTTTTGTCATACAGTTTCTTCTCGTCCGCATCTTTGTCATTTGACAGTGACACTGCAAATATGCTCAACTGTTTTTGTCCATCCATCCAAGTTTATGTTGACCACAGAAATGATCAAATAACCTACACCAGCAGGTCACATTAAGATAGCTGACAGTGAATGAAAAGGGTGGAAGAACTTGCTCTGCACTGCGATAGGATAATGAAGTTATTCAGTTCACCATATGGTCCAAGTTACTGTGAAAAAAATTCATATGAGTTGCGTATGAGTTTGCTTTGCAGCATAAAACCTGGACAGTGTTTTCCACTGGACAAGTTTCCCGTGTTTCCAGTGGATGTGTTGTATATCCCTGGTGTGATTCAGGCATTTTTATTATTGCTGTGATAATTGTGCCCAGGTCGAGGTTGAAACAGCAAGTGTTAATCAGTGAATGAGAAATTCGAGTAGCGTTGTAGTAGGGGGTTCTGATTGGGCGGAATTGTGACCTTTCACATGACCTCTGACCCATGCGTGTTGTCATTCTCTTTTTTTTTCCTGCTTCCTGCAGACCTACAGTGACCCAGTGGAGTCAAAAAGTGCCCAAACAAGCCAGCCTTCACACATGATGCCACCGAAGCAGCCCCTGTACAGCGTTCCCCACCAGCCTTCCTCCCCGTACCTGGGCCCGGGGTCCTTCCCGCTGTCCGACCTGCAGAGCTACGCCGGGCCCCCCCGGCACGGCCTCTCTCGAACCCTCAGCCAGTCCCAGATGCTGCCCAGCATTAGTGCCTCTCCCCCCTCCTCCTTTCAGATCAGCCCACCCCTGCACCAGCAGCTCTCCCTGCACCAGAGCTCCCTCCTCAACCAGCCAATCCGCATGCAGCAGGTCCAGTCACAGCCAATCATCTCCCACCAGATGGGGCTTCAGGCTTCTCTTCACTCACCTCCGCCTGGCCAGCAGGTTAGTGGCTCCCCCCCCTCAGCCAATAGCGTTCTTGCACATTGGATGTACACACTGAATGAAAATGACCTGATTTTGTTTTTAGATAAGTAATTTCAAGGATCTCAGGTGTCGTGCAGAGAATCCCACCCCAGTGTATTGATCCAAGTGTCTCATGTGTAGATCAGTATTCTTGATATCTCACAACAGTCACACTGAACCGTTAAAGTTAGCATATTTAGCCTTAGCATCATAAGCATGTATACTTTCCATGTGCAGTGCAAAGTAGAACATTTTCAAAATTAACTTTGCCTAAACACAGCAATGCACTCCAGTGAAATGCCTAATATGTGTAGATACTAGATATTGAGATCACCAAGCTGGTGACTCACTGTACTAGCTGAATTAAAACAACAGTAGGAGAAACTGTCAAAGATGTCAAGGAAAATTACAGAGATGGAACACTAACTCCTACCGCATTTTATTTGTCCTGAACACTAAATAGCAATTTTATGGTTGTTTTTGTTTGTTTTGTCTTGATGTGTTTCTTCCACATTATCAATTCAGTGGCAGCTGAAATTAATGAAAAATGTTACCTTGGAATTGAAAAAGGTAACAGTTGTTTAAATATGTTGATCAAAGCTAAGGATGAACCACAATGTAGTTGGGTTGCATCTGACCCTAATTTAGTTCAATTTTGTTATCCCAGGTTTGAAACTCAGGCCGCAAGATGAATTAATCCTATTTGAACAGTAGGGATTGGGCTGTTTCTACTGTCAGAATTAGTACCTGCAATTACAAATATGGGATTCTAGCAAGGCCCACTTTTCTGGTTCTGAGAATGAAGGTGTGAACAAGAACAGACAGTCTTACAAAACTGCCTCAAGGCTGCCTCATTTCAAAGCTAGTGCTACAGTATACAGAAACCAGACAAAGCAAATGAAGTGAGACCTACAAAATTTCTTTACGTTGGATATCCTGCCAGTAAATAACCTACAATCAAACAGCTGATATTGATTAAAGAATTGATTATTTTATTTTTGATTTGATTTGTCTTATGAGTGGGGTCAAATATCTATAATAACAAAGTATCATAAACAAGCTGTTTGCTAGAACGTTCTCAATGCCAGTGTTTAAAATTTGCTGAACAGTGAATTACTGATGAGGAAGGTGGTATTGCTGCTTTGGCTGGATTTGTCTATGGCTGCCAATAATAAACTTTCATGCAAAATGTTATTTTTTGATTCCATAAAGCTGTTATCGCACATATTAACAGGATTGATCAAAGATAAGTTCCTCGTACTGTTACCAAACTATGTGAGAGCGTACATTCATTTCAAGAATAACTGTTTGATGATCTCATGATTGGCTGGGCCTGGCGGAGAGGTTCTCTGAAAGGAGATGAACTTGACACGTGGGCTGGAGCCTTGCCAGCTATTTGGTTTCTATTTTGTGATTTGTGGCTCTCGTTTCCCCGTTTCTCAGGTTCAGAGGGAAGGTCGTGGGAAGACCCCCTATTCACACCATGCTCATCAGAGCAGTTTATAGTGCACCCTGCCTGCAGCTTGCCTTAATGCTTTACATGAACACCACAGGGGAAAATAGCCGTTAGCCATTATGCGCTCTGAGTCATAGTTTCACCCCTGCCTCACACCTTATCGTGCCTTTCCAAAGTGTCAAATTTATTGCATAAAAACAAAACATTATTTGCAGCTCTGCAATTTTTTTTCCTGCCTTCCTTTTGGTTGTGGAACCTCGGGTTCATGTTTCACTGTATGTAATAGAAATAGGTAAATATACAGGGAAGAATAATATCTCCTTTACTAATTAAAGACTGAGAACATATATTCAGAGTTAGAAAAGGGGGTTTTCTCTGGGTTTGAGTACCGTAGAATCCACCGTAACAGAAGTACAGAGAGAGGTCTGCGCTGCTTTAAACAGGTAATAAGGTGTTCTGTGTGCCCTGGCGTTGATGGTGTGGTTTCTCTTCAATCCCAGGGATTCCCTCACATCCAGTCCGAGTATCAGAACAGTGTTGGGTCTCAGTCCCCAGGGGCGCCGAACCCGGTGGGCGGACAGAACCCAGAGTGGGACGGCGAGTATTGCAATCGAGAGTGTGGAGGCAACCACTGCAGGTGAGCCGTCAAAGGCGAGAACCAGCGCCTTCCTGTGAGCAACGCTATGAAACAAACTTCTCATTTCGAGCGTCACAAGTTTTACTGCAGTCAGATAAAGTGTAAATATGTTACGGTGTAAGTGCCATATGTGGATTGCTATCATAGCCATGGCTACCTCAGTGAATTTGTTTTCAGCTGATCACGGTCCTAATATCATAGCCTTTATCATACTCGTATTTCCCACTATTCTTGCCCTGAGACTGAAATTGCGTTGTTATCACCCCAGACTCAGAAACAGAATACAGAATGCATTTGCGGAGGTCTTGTGAAAATAACCGTACTTACCGGCCGCCGCACGGCAAACCCAAGCATGACACTGAAGAAACAATTCTGTGCAATTTAGAATGTTTCCATTTCTCAACAATAAAAATCCCCTCAGTCCGTGTTGCATTAGCAAGCTGTTCTTCGGCACAGAGATGGAATGGAATTGTGGGATGGAATGGAATTGTGGGATGTTCCTTTTACCCTAACTATAACTTACCAAAGCAATTTGCAATTGTCCTCTTCTTAATAAAACACCAGATCGTCCGGTATTTACTCTAGAATTCCCATCCCCTGTGTTTGGCTGTTGAAGTATCCCTTGCTTGACGTGGGTTCTGAAATGAATTAAACGGGAAGAGTGTTACGGGCTCTCCCTGTCACCCTGTCACGCTGTAAATGTGTGATCATTTTTTTGTGTTACAGCAGCACCATGATAGCCAGGGACAAGCCACTCTACCTCACTTGAAGCTGGATGACCTTGAGAAGAAGAAAAGACACCAGGGAGCCCCCCCACCCCACCCCAAAACCCCCATAACTTCTGTTTTTGTCAATGCTTTTTTTTATTTCTAGAAGGATTTCACACAAGTCTGGAAAACAGCTAGTGAGCCTTTAATATTTGCCAAGCACTTAGAGTAAGGTCTCATCCTTATATGTATATATGTGTGAGTTTATATATATATATATATATATATATATATATATATATATATATATATGACACACACACAGACCATGGGCCTGCATTTTGGGGGTCATTCAGCTTTAATACATGAAGACAGAAAATAATCTCTCCTTGATTGCTTTTTGTTTCTCTTTTGTCATATTATTTATTTTCTGCTTGCTACATGCTTTGCCATGGACGTTTCCTGTAGGGTTTGCTGGTAGACTCAGTGCAGGCCTTGATGTTAGCATAACCAGTGGGTCTGTGAAGTTAAAACAAAGAACAGGGGAGGAAAAGAAATAAATTCAACTTTTTTGTAACATTAAAAGACCTATTAAGGTTTACCAATCTGTCACAGTGTGATTGTAAATATCACTTTTTTGGGAACAAATTGGGAATCTCAAGTCCAGATTTTTTTCTCTTCTTTTAATAGTAGCCGTAATTCCTTGATTTGTATTTTTTTCCTTTTTTGTGTTTTGTGAATTTGAGCAACTTGTGCAGGTGGATTTCGGAAGAGGATTTCACACACTAAATCTTGCATTAAAACTGTGCTCACTGGTGTGTTTCTCCGATAAAGAGAAATCTAAAGACTATTTAAAGATTTAGTGTCCCGGCCGATCATTAAGGGAGCCATTGAAAGAGAGACTCACCTTGTTCATCAGATCGCATGGCATTGACAGGTCTGTGAAGAACGAAGGCCCTGCTCCACGTTTCGTTTCTTTCCTGGTCTGATCGACCTTCAGTCCCCATCACGACTTGTACAGGTGAATAATAAAAAAAATTGCTAAATGTGAAATGTTATTACAGATAAACATAACAGTGGGTTTATAGTTTTCAAGTAGTTTTGCTAGATGTTTTAGAATTGTGTTGAACTCATCCTTATAATTTTTTGTGGAAAAAAAATAATAATGCATTTAATTTCTAAGACATATTTTATATTCACTGTAGCATACTTTTAAGTTTTTAAGAAACAAATAAGGAGGAAGAGTATAAGTTGTGTACAAACCTGCCAAATGACATGTAGTTCTTTTATTTGTAAAGCCAGTGATGAGAATCCGTTTATCTGTTGTATTGCATTATAATTTTTTTTCTGCAATTTGCCCATCCTCTATTTAATTTTAATGACTGGTTTCCTATATATTTATGAGCGATATGAAATTACATTTTGGCTTGTTTTTATGAAGGTGCATTATTATTTTTTTTGTTTTATTTTTGTTTGATGATGATAATGATTATTATTTTTACATTTCTTGGTGCTGGTGCTTTCTTTTTCTGCCAGCGAGTTCATTTCGTGTCACAATGCTTCTTTTATTTCATTTGTCTGTAATAAAAATGTTAAAAGTGTAAAAAGAAGTTGTCTGCATCCACTTATTTTCTGTCTTGGAACTGAAGTTTCATTGTAATGCTTTCCAGTGATGTTATTTCTGAAAATTACATATTATGTAAAAAGAATCTGATTTCAGGATTGTAAACTGGATACAGAAATACTGGTAATGGACAGTATTAGTGTGGGAATCCTAGCTAGATACAGATCTATGTTTATTTAACCATTTCACCTGTGTTATCAGATATTTTTATTATTTTTAGCTATCAATATGACCAACCTACAGTATATTGGGCTTCACTACTGATAGCTGTGTTCATTCACTGTCACTGGTCTTTGTTTATACAGCCTATCTTTGCATTCTCAGAAGTTAATTAGCAATATGTCATCTTGTTTTACTGTCTCCTTCATTTCTGTGTTACATAAATAACAAAATATTGCATTCACCCCTTGCCAGGCTCACAGGCAATTTTCCAGCATTCAATTGCAACAACAAACTTATACAAGCTATAAATTGATCACATATTGGTTTTTATTTTCTCCACGAGTTCCAAACTTTTAACTGTTTTAAGTGATGTAGTAGCCAGATACACTTCTGTTATTATAAATAGCTTGTTCTGTGATAACAATGCTTTGGATTTAAATTTGTGTAGTATGGAAAATCTTTCTCTCATCCACTGCCAGAATTTGTATTGTTAATAAATTGAGAAGAAATGCACAACATTCAGGAAGCAGTAGTCAGAGTTTGCCTCTCTGCCTGAGAGAACTGTATAAATTCTTAACTTTCTGGAAACACAGTCAGTGGGCAATGTAGAAAATTGAAACAAAAAGGTCCATTCTTTTGGGATATACCAAATACCAGTAAATAAATGAAACATTCTAATTTGCATAATATATCAACCCTGACATCTGTGCAGTGTGCATGACTTAGTTGCTCACATCTTGTACAAATATGCAGCGAAATTGAATTGTTGCAACCGCTTCGTTGTTTGCGTTATTCATTTGCTGCTTGCAATTCTCCCCACGTTAAATTGGCAAATAGATCATTATTTAACCACTGGGATGGCTGAAGCGCCACTGAGTGATATGACACACTTCATGAGGAAAATGCACTCCCGTGGACTCGCAGTCTGCAAAAAAAGGAGGAAATGGGAGGTCTCAAAAGCTGTTTGAGGTAAACTTTGACAGGCCTTTGTTTACAGTGGTGGTGGATTTTTCTCTGTCAGCTTCTTGCATTGTCAAGTTTTGTTAGTAACAAGGCATCACATTAACAATGCTGAAGATACACTTTAAGAAATCAATTTCCTTCAGTCGTCGTAAAGTCCACTATAGGAATTCTATAAAACTGCCTACGTATTGTGAGGTGAGGGCTCAGTGCTGGAAACACATAATTCCTTATGTCTCATCCCACTAACATTTAGGGCAAAATCAAATCAACAAGGGGTATAACTGTGACATCATGAAATGGAGAGGCTTAAGGCAGGTTGCTTTAACCCCAAGAAGAAATGGGATGCTACACTTTACCTGAAGGGGCTTGTAATGAGCAGGCCTTAATAAAATTATATCTAGAGGGTTTCAACCACCGGTTTTTAGCATGAGGGTCTTTTGGAACCTATGGAAGCCAGTATGCATGAGCACGCAAGCTGGTGGAAGAGAGTGCAATACTGTGAAGGAAGACAGTGGTGGTTGAGGCCTGGCCATCAAAACACCACCTAAAAACAAAAGTTTAAAGTCAATGCAAATACTTTTTTTCCACTCCAGCTGCATCTCAACTCTCAGCCCAACATGCACAAGTTACACCTTAGTGGGGTTATTTTTTTCTCCACAGTCCCTCTTGCGGTTGTGTAACCCCTCTGTTCTGTAGTTTCCATGTCAACGCTCTTACTGCACGGCAACGCTCGAGGTGCAACAGGTTAGCTCACACCCAACCAGCTTCTGAAGATCGGTCAGCTGCAGGCTGGGCCTCTGTCCCCACCAGACCTTCTCAAGACTCCCAAACAAAGAGACTTGTCAGTTGCAACTTCGGTTCCGTGGCAGAAAGAGAACAGGAAATGTAGGCGGTTTTGACAAGAAAAAGGTTTCACCTTCTGGTTATCAAAGCATCATTCTTTCTCATTGGTGTCTAAGTTTAGACACTGCAACATAAAACGCTTCAAAAGTGTCAAGCGCTACGCTGTGAAATGTAAGCTTGGTCTCTGTGTGTGTGTGATTGTGTGTGTGTGTGTGCACGCACGTGCGTGCATGTGTGTATATGTGTGTGTGCGCCTGTTGTTTTTTCTTTTTTAAGTACCATGCAAAATAGATTACAAGAATGTAATGAATGCATCCTTATTGTAAACATATACATAAAGGACATGGTGATTCATTAAGAAATACAAAATGAATGTGGCTCTTGTTTATAAAAATAACAGTCATTACAGTGGTTTCCAGTCATGAAATCTAGTCAGTCCATTTCCTTTCACTCTTTATTACTAATACAGAAATAAAACCCAAGTTAAGGGCTGAGTGTTTTGAAAAGTTAGTTCAGTAGAAAGTTACAATGGTGTCTTTCACATATGGACATGTGCAAAACTTTTTATTGACAGTATTTTGCATAGTCATCATGATTGGTAATCTCAGGTCCTCAGATAAAGTATTACATTAAATCATATTGTATTAGCTATCTATGTCAACCCAGAACACACAAGGTATTACAGTAAGTACCATATCAGACAAATCTAGACTGAAAAGGGGATGGGTAGGGGGCTTTCTAACTCCTGCTGAGGTTTGACTTTAGCTCTGAGTGAGAAATTAATGCAAGCATCAGATTTTTTACTCATACAATGCTTATTAAATTCAGTAACCAATGAATTTATGGTGTATTTCTGAAATTCAGTTGCAAAGAACCACAGTGGTGCATTTAAATAGCCCCTTATTTACCAATATGTTAAGAACATAAATATCTTTAAAAGTTCAGACCAAAATGCAAAGTTTTTTCACATCATAAAACCACTTACAATACTGCCCATGGTATAAGAGCATGCCTCAGTGCTATATTTGGAAACATACAATACACTAGAAATTTTCCTCTTAGAATATATTTTCATCTCACAAAATGTTCATCTTGGAATATAATAAGAATGTAATTACTTCTTATATTCACAATTCTATCCTATTGACAGTGATAATACTGACAAAATGCAATACCTTTTCCATCAAAATTATCACGAAATGAATTACATACATCATTACATTTCCACGGAGATGGGCGTCAAATCAGAAAACAGCTAAACATGTCACGGAGAGTTTTTTGAAATAGTATACATACAATGCAATTCTCAAATTCTCAAAAGGGTTTTTAGCATTTCCAAAATGAGTGTTTTTATCACTGCTGATTGTTGTGCTACTGGTGATATATTTTTGTATTCCTATGGGAGTTTGTGCTCATGTTCCACTGCATATACAAGGGCAGAGAGAGCAGGTCGGTTCTGCAGTCAGCCACCAGTGTCAATGATGGGTCTGCAAATTTGTGCTGCAGGGTCATTGAGGTTAATGTTGCTTTCTTCGCACTTCGCATACCTCAATGCATTTTATTTGTAATTTTGAATTTTCAATATAATCATTTGTTCCCTGTTTTGTGGTCACGGAGATAAATAGAAAAAAAGTACAACTTGCAAGTCTCTTCCTTAGAATTGGAGACAAACTGCCAACTGTCAACATTTAAGAGCCTGTGTGTTTGATAATTGTCTCTTTTTTCCTCTAACATGGTGAGGGGTACACTTAGCCCCTACATGGACTAAAAACTATAACCCTTTTTCTAAATGAGAAACATGCCTAGCTGACCACTGGCTCAGTCAGCTTATCTCTGGTAAGAATATCTCTAATCAGGATGACTGAAACAGAGAACCATAGTGAGACATTTCTCTTCTCATTGCATCATAATGTACATATATGATTAATACACTCAAAGCTTGGTGTGGTTTGAGTTTCTGCTTAAGTATCTTGCCTAAGGGGTACTGCAGCTGCAGTTCCTGATTTGGGCATAAAAGCTATAATTATTATAGTTCCTTAATCACTCGCCTACAGTGGGGGTGGCACTGTAGCATAGTGGTAAGGAGCAGGGCTCATAATCGAAAAGTTACTGGTTCGATTCCCAGCTGGAGCACTGCTGCTGTTCCTTTGGGCAAGGTACTTCACCCAGAATTTCCAGAGTTAATTCAGCTGTATAAATGGCTAACATGTAAAAATTGTAACCTGTGTAAGTTGCTCTGCACAAGAGCATCTGCCAAGTCACAATAATGTAATGTTATGTACAGTGCATTGCCACCTCTTATACTGGAACATGGACAACCCATATGCCTTCCTACATCAGAAAATTCCAGTGTATTGTATTATTTTTTTGTACAAATGGTGGTTTTATGTTTAGGTCATATTCCAATCTTTCTAACCACAATCCTCAGCTGGTTTTGGAACACACCCACCACCTCAAGATCTTTCTGTTCCAAGCTTTTAGTCTACAGAGTATTGCTTGCAATAATGAGGATTTGAACTCAGAATGATACCTTCCTGTGCATCCAGAAATGAGTGCGGGTGCGAGAGAAAAAAAGAGAGAGAAGGAGAGCTGAGGAGAGTGGGGGGAGGGGCTGTTGAGCTGGTGGGCAAGGGGAGGTGATAATAGGAAAAGTATATACTAGCTTACGTACGGGCACGTAGGAGAGATTTTGAAGTATGACACATACATACACACTTCAGTGACCTCTGTATACGTGCACTACTACATAACTTTACGGTTTGATGAGTAAGGATTACGTGAAGCCGAGGGGCTTATATAAGCATAGTGTCTTGGAAAAGAGAGGCTTGCATTTTTGTTCTTCTATGATTGGTAGGGTTAACAAATCAATATCAGGATGATGCAGGGATGCCTGTTCTGTAAGTTCCATTTGCTCCATATTTATTCATACCCTGAAGAACAAATACGAACAACAAAAATGATGTAACAGAAAAATGAATGCAGTGAATCATTTATTTCTGCCATTTTTTCATATCATGCTTTAATCTTAATAACATTTCACAGAGCATATTGTGAACAATGAATTTTTCAAGAAAATACAAGGGTTGCATTTATTCACATCTTTAAGCAGGCTTGTAAACAAAACCCAACGAAAGCAAACGTACACCAACATTCTGCTTTTGGAGGCTCAAATGAAGCTTCTGGAGCTAACCAGAGGCCTCCACAGGTGTCTTGTTTCTCTTGGGTATAAAAGAAGGTGGGATGCAGAGGAAAGTCATTGGTAGTGTGCATCACCATGATTAAGGTCAAAGATCTCTCCAAAGACTGCAGCCACTGACCTCCACAAGTTGGTATACAGCGTTCACAAAAAGCTGGATGTACAACTGTCATGTTTCTCCTGTTGTGGCAATTTTGGAGGGTAATGTTACTGCTACAGTGGCTACTCAGCCAGGAAGGGGCTGCATGCTTATCTTACCATTATAGGCTATGAGGTGTGGCAGGCAATTGTAAATTCAAACGCAACAACTGGAGATCTCCTAAACAATATAATAAGACAAAACTGATGTTTGAATGTTACTATCCAGCTACCTAACATTTAATTTGCAAGTGCAGTAAATAGATGCATTAAAAAAAAGAAAAACAGGGTAGCAGTGGGCAGACACAGGGGTCAAATTGCTACAATTGCTATAATAGGTTTAGACCTCTAGACCACTGAACTCTTTAAGTGCTACAATGGCTGTCCCTAATTTCATTGATTAAGAACACATGTTCCAATTGTAATAAAGTCACTTGTCTACCTGAGGTCTGAACCCCTGCTGAACACCAGCCAAGCAAGCGCATACAATGTTACAATGTTTAGCCTGTTTATTAAACTCAATCAATTCCATTCAAAACATGAATGGCCAGTTAAAATTAATTGCTACAGCCCTAAGATACACAAACATAGATGTTTGTTTAATACCAAGCTAATATCAAACTAATTACACAGGGTTCAGATTCCTAGTGTTTTCATCCCATTCACGTTGTTATGTTCTATGATTTTGAATCAGTTACGATGTAAGCATTAGTCCCACGCAGAGATATTGTTGACCTCAGTTTTACCTGCACATTTCCTCCACAGTGTGGAGCGTTTCATACCCACAATGCACCACGGTCTATTGTGATATTGTAGAATAAAAACGCCATAAGGCCCCATTTGGCTGCCTGGGCCGGGGCTCGTGTTAAATGAGTTGACACAAAAAAAAAAAAAAACACTGCACCAGGCCTGTGTGCACCAGAGAGAAGTGTGAAAGCCATTTTGACTGTTTAAACCACACAGCCCAAAAGTAATTATGTAATCACGTTTTCCCTTCACCTCCTACACGACCCGCGACTTCATTTGCCATGTCAAAAAAAAAAAAAAAAAAAAACATAAACGCGTACGACAGGCGAAGCATTTTTATTGCATTATCAAATTAATCTCAACAACTCAATAAGACGGGCGTGCATCAAAAAAAAAAAGAATTCCTTAGCCTAATTTAATTAGGTTCATCATTTGTTATTCCTGCGTTGGTTTTGGCACCCGCCATCTGTCTGTATGGGTTGTGCAAGATTAATAACATAATGGAGCACATCGCTGAGGCTGATGAGCTCTAATGCCAGGAAACCGTGCCGCCTGCTTTGGGTTGGCTCAGGAGAATCTTTACACAGAGAAAAAAACAGGAACAATATGTAATGTGTATTGTACAGTACCAGTCAGAAGTTTGGACACACCTGATAAAGATAATGGGAAACATGCATTCAAAGACTTTTAGATCATGCTTAAATGCTTGAAATTTGTTCCATAGACAAACATACATAGTGAAGGTGATGCCAATGTATGAATTTCTTTCCAAAAAATTTTTAATTTTAAAAAATATTTTTGGCTATTTTGACTTGATAGTTTTGGTTTGTTCTTAACACTTTTTTGGTCACTTTTCTCTACACATATGCTGCTTCACCATGTATGTGTATATGCTGTGTGAGTGTGTGGATATCCAAAATTATCCTGATAACAACATATTAAATATGCATGCATTGAAAATTAGCGAACATTTATTTGATAGCAGTGTGATCAATGTTGGGGCCCATGCAGTAGACACCCCTTTTACACTCGACAACCAGCTTTCAAATCTCTTCTTTTTCTGCAGTGCTGCCACCTAAAGATTTCCAAATGAGAAACCACCCTCCCAGCATTGCTCAGAATTCAGATCACAGACATCTCCTTCAGTAATACGTGTCTGCTTTAAAATTCATAACTACATTTCAAAGAATAAAAGGGGGTGTGACGGAATGTTTCCAGTGAGCTTACTTGAGCAAAAATACAATTCGCTTTGGTATATTTAATAACCTTAACCTGGCTCCATAATGCATGCACTTAAAAAAAGCAACTCAAAAGCATGCCTTAGCATGAAATGGTTGGTGGTAATTCCATCCTCGGGGGTGTGCAAGGCTGAGAAAAGTCCAACTAAAATCGGTAGATTCGGTTTGCCACATGATTTCATGATATTCATTAATCTGTGAGACAGTTTCAATTGGAACAAACAAACATGATGGATTAAGCCAGAATGAATCCCAGCGTGGTAACACAAATGCGTTTTTTTCCATGCTTGTCAGCAGTTAGTCAAATATTCGATTTTATCACTGAATCCAGGGTTGGTAACTGGTGCCTTAATGATGTAAGTACCTTTATTCAACAGTTCACATACAGAGTTTTGGCTGCCGCCACTCACTGTAAATTATATATAAGGTTTTAATAGTCACAATTCAACCGTGAGTGGCAGAGAAATGCAAGGCCTGCTTCAACTGACAGTGTAGCTCTCAGTAAGGTTTGTCACAGAGAGAGAGTGTATGAGAGAGAGAGAGAGAGAGAGAGAGAGAGAGAGAGAGAGAGAGAGAGAGAGAGCATGTGAGAGAGAGTGTGTATGAGAGAGAGAGCATTAGAAATGGGACAGAGGATTGTGATGGTTTCCAATATGAATCTCACGGCTTTAATCAATAGTGCTACAGTAATAGAAATCCCCCCCCCCAAACCGCCTTGCACTGCATGCTTATTATACTAGTCCTTAGCTATTGTGGTGTGTATCTGTGTGTGTGTGAGAGAGAGAGAGAGAGAGAGAGAGAGAGAGAAGAGAGAAAGAGAGAATGAGCGTGTGGGTGTGCTTGTATGCCCTTGTATTCTGAATGTATGTGTGTGTGCATATGCATGTTTGTGTGTGTGTAAGTGTAATTATGTACATTCAAGTTACCAGTCTGTGCGCATATGCATGTGCACTTGTGTGTGGGTGTACACGTGTGCATGCACATTTTCACTTTGTGTGTACGTGCATGTACGTGTATGAACAAGCGCTTGCTTGTGTGCGTGCATGCATGCAAGTGTGCATGCTTCTGTGTGTGTGCCTGTGTGTGTGTGTCTTTGGTAGGGTGTCCAGTGCTAAATTAGGTCATCACCAATCCGTGCTCTCAACCCAGGCAGTGAGCTCACTCCCTCTTTTCTCTGAACACCCAAGCCTCCTTTGTGCCACAAGAGATGTGGAGAAAGAGAGCCCCCTGCTGTTTGGGAAGAGTCATAATCAAATTCCTAAATGTTGGCTTGGCTTTAGCTTGACATACAAGGATAAACAGTCATTTTTTAACTGTGCTTTTTTTCCAGCAGATAATTTTCAGGTGCTTTCTGCTCTCAGTATGGATAGCTGATTGTTGTCAAGTGAATCAGAAGGTCATAGGTAGCATTTGCCTGTGATTTCAGCCAAATAGGATGGTGACTAAACTTTGGCCACGGTCAAACACTGCCATCTGGTGTATGATGTGAGTATTTCAGGTCACCAAAATACAGTGTCATGCCTAATTAGGGTTTTGACTTTGAATTTCATCAAACCATTTTAGTGCGTATGAAATCCAGTACCATCCCATTAACATAATAGTTCCAAGCACACGGTTTTTGATGATGGAAAATTACAGGGCAAATGGTATGTGGTTAAAAATAAATACTGCAATAAATTGTTATAGATATTGCTGTAGTCAATGCATAATTAACTTAATGCACTTCCATTTGAAAGAAAAAAAAGAAAAAAGTATCCCAATAATAATAGGGGCATTTAAGAAAATGAAATCCATTCAGAATATGAATATAGTAGTATGTTATGTAGAATTTGAACAGAACATATACAGCTGTCATTGCAGCTACTGAGACTGAAGTTCATTTACTGAGGAACCCTTTCAAAATTCAACAAGAGAAAACATTTTTTAAAATGCACACCAGTCTGACTTTCAGTATCATTTGCCTCTGTTTCATCCTCTCTGCTTGCAGCATGAACCAACCACCGTCCTCTCACAATTTCGATTTACCCTCCACATCAATCTGACAGTGTACAGTGGGGCTTTCCATGAACCAAAGGAACAAGCACATGTCAACGAATACCTTGAATGTGTTTGTGTATGTCTGTGTGCACAAGCTCTTCAGTCCATTTGGTTAATGCATTATATAGCTTTAAAGGATTTTCTAAGCAGGTGCTGGGCAAAAGGTGATCAGTTGGTTATAGCACACAGTGATCAAAATGCCACAGTCCAGTTTTGTCATTTCCTGCTCCCAGACACAAGTCCAAAAATCTATATGAATATATTCATTTTAGGATTTGAAGGCCATAGACAACTTTCTGATCAATCAATGCCTTTATTGATCAGAAAAGAAATTGGCCAGATGCAAACCTCCAAACCTCCACTTATTGTGATGAGGTGGATTTTAGGAGGTCCAGTCAGCCAGGCTTCTGGAAGGCATTTGTCTTTTCAAGTACAGCTCTTTCAATGAGGTGCAAAAAGGCTGAAAAACCTGTCAAGTCTTTCCCTAAAAGAGTGCAATTGATGCCACTGAAAACTGAAATTGGTTTGCCCACAGAGATGAAAAACTGCAGTTTTGCTGGAGTAAGTCATTACGTGTTTCAGCAGCTGCAAAAAAAGTCTGTATTGGGGGTCTTACAACATGATGTTTCGTCTTCAAATTATTCCATTTTTGCATTTTCTTCCTTCTTGTTTTTGAACTACCATAATGGCTACTTTCCTTGCTAATGTAAAAATATTTATAAATCTCAACCGATGATTAAATCATCTAACATTTTTCTTCAGTGTGAAAAGCTGATCTTGAAATTATGGTTCATCATTTCTAAACATCATTTTGCACATGTTAACTATGTAAGCAAGAGAGACCTAAGCTTTTGCATAATGTTGCTACAAACTCAAATATGTGGGCAGTCACAGATCTAACTAGTTAGCTAGACAGATAAAGGTTAGGAATAAAGTTGGCTATTTTATACATAAATAACTAGCTAGTTATCAAGCCACTCAATGGCAACTGCATTCTGGCTGAAGCACCACTCATAAAACCAAATTGGCAAACCAGTAACAAATGCACCAAGATCACAATGCATTGACAGCACTGCCAGTCACACAGGAACAAAACAACCAGCTACTGAACAGCCGCAAACCTGTTTTAAACCACTGCCAATCAGGCAGGTGAGGATCACTAACCAATGCCTGACTTCCCTCCTGCACATTCCACACACACACACACACACACACACACACACACACACGCACGCACACACACACGCACACACATTCCTCATGCACGTTGCAATTATCCAGCATGAAATGCAGCTGATAGAACAGATCTGACTTAAGGAATACTCAGTATATATATATATATATACTGTATGTGTGTGTGTGAGAGAGAGAGAGAGAGTGAGTGTGAGATAATATATTACATATATCATACTTACATATATATACATATATACATATATTATACATATATTACAAGTCAGCACACCTACGTTTTTCAGTGATAACTGAAGGCTAGTCCTTCACAGATACATTGCTTCATTTGTAGTTAGCTAGTTAGCCCCATAGTTATATATAGTAGTCAGCATGCTGGCCTTGTATTCCTGCCATATGACTTTATTTACACAGATCATCACCTTGACTTAAAACCAGGCCTACTTGTGAACTATGACAAGTGGGTAATTAGCAACTCTCTTCCTGCAAATGGGGGGCTGTCCTTGCTAATTATCTCGTTAATGAGCAGGGGTGTCACCAAGCACATGATTATAGGTGACACACCTGGTAAGTGAGGTTATGAGCTAACATGCTCCTCTTGCCTTGATTGTCTGAGCAGTTCTATTCATGGCTGTCTTTAAGGTTGGTGGTGGTGAAGGGCACGAAGTGCTATTCTGGTTAGTACTGTAGTGAAGCTGATGTTAAGAATGTCTTCTTATATGCTTGTCTTGTAAATCATATCCCAGCCCGTACCAAACTGAAATGATATAGGAATTCACCAGCCATTTTTCTGTATGTGCTCAAACACACAGATATAACACTAGAACCCCCACCCCCAACTTTTGATCTCCCACTTTCTGTGGTGTAACCATTGACTAGTGATTGGTTGACCCCCCCACCCTCCCACTCCGACAACACACACACACACACACACACACACACACACACACACACACACACACACACACACACACACACACACATGCACACACACATACAAAGTCGCCTTCCCATAAATTTTCTTGTCCTTCCACCATGTTGAGGCAGCTGAAATATTGTTTGCCGGTCCTATTCATGAGAGAATTATTACGGCTGCTCATGTGTGCAGATCTCAGATGCTGCAGGTAAGATTACTGACAGAATGAAAGAATGCATGCGCAATAGGCTAGCCATTTATTGAGAGATATGAGCAGAGACAACCAGCCAACCAGAAAATGGTAAATTGAGTCAAAAATAAATAGCTCTATCTATACAAGTTTCAATGACTTACAAAAATAGTTGGATTTTTCAGCCTTTTCCCTGGTATGTCAGGGTACAATAATATTCAAGAATATTAGATAACCGTTGAAGCTCTGTGTGCTGTGATTGAACTAAATTGTCAAGAGCTGCAATATGACACTTGCAATGGGAACCAGAGGGAAATAATAAAATAATATGCAACTAGATTAATTGTATAAATTGAGTGGTGAAACTGACTTTGTACAACTTGCGTGCCAACCTAAATTTTGCTTTTTGTTTTGTAGGCATGGTCTTGCCATGGAGTAAAAAGTATGAAAGCAGAGCAGTTCATAAACTGATGGTACCGCTGGGGTGCCATCAAAAGAAACACTATCCCCGGGTGATCATTGGTATAACATGGAAGGCTCTGCAATATATTTACTATAAGTTAGTACTGTAGACACTCAGTGACCACATGCCCTCTGAGGGTAAACTTTAGCACAACTTAAACACATGCCTGCCACCATCACCACCACCATCATCAACATCACTGTCATCATCGTTATCATCATTTTCATCATCATCATCATCATCATCATCCTTGTTATCTCACAAGGAACATTGTTATGCAGCCAGATATTAAAAAAAAACCAAACAAGCAGTACACATGACATCAAATACAAAATTCATGAATACATATAAAGTGCAGTAGTGCTCAATAAGATATGTTGAAATATTATTGCACTTGCCTGTATTTAAAAGAAAGCAAATGTTTAAGATTAATTACAAACAGACAAAACCAGCTTTCGGAGTCCAAAAATCAACAGATTGCAGTGGGTATAAATGCATGCTTAAATCTGTTTCTCTTTATCCTGGGGAATCTGTAGTGGGAACCTGATGGCAGTAATTGAAAACTGTGGTGTAAAGGGTGATCACTAACAGAAGAGCATGAATAAGACTCTGTTACAGACTTGTCTATGAAGCAGCTCAGGGAGAGAGGCTTGCTGTTGCTCTATGGGTTCCAGCTCAGAAAGGAGGAGGCAATCCTCCATTATGCTGCTCTCCCCTAAACAGTAGCACAGTGACACAAATGGAATTCCGTAATGCGTCTTTTACATTACATTTATGGGGCGAAGCGCGGTGCGGAGGGATCTGTGGCCCCCTGCAGGGTGAACCGGCACTTTGCCAGTATTCTGCTGCAGCCACTGGGAAAGCAGGCAGCAAAGCCTAGGTGAGGCTGGGATATGACTTATTACAGCTCAGGTTCAAGTTCAGATTTACTGCCATTTGCACTGCCATTTGCACCTCCTCTGGTGGTGGAGGTTTTAACGGGCGAAACCTCTGCCCTGATGGTAACAAGGAGAACGGTGCATTAGCAGGGTGACTGGGATCTCCTATGGTCTCGTCAGCCTTAGTGTGGTACCTGTCTATATAGACAGCCTCAGTGGGTGAGCTGAGAGCCAGAGATTCTCCCTGCAGTGCACACTGTCCTATTGAGTCTGCTGCAGTCCTGCACTGTACTGTTGCCATAGCACATAGTAATGGACCCAGTAAGCATGCTCTCCATTGTGCGGTGGTAGAAACTGATTAAGGCACTGCTGCACCTTCTTGCTCATGGTCCACAACAGATCAGATCAGATCTTAAGGCCTAGAAACTTCAAGCAGAATGCGCTTCTGTGTAAATTAACCACATCTGTACCTTTAATGTTAAAAGTGGTGCATTTGGCCCAATGATTCCAAAAGTCCACTATGATCTCCTTTGGTTTCTTGGTATTCAGTTCAAGCCTGTTTTCCTCACAACATGCTGTTAGACACTGCACTGTAAGTTCATTCATTTTTGTTAGTGAGTAGCTAGATTGGTGATGTCATCTGCAACTTTTATGATGTGGTTGCTGTCGTACTTGGCAAAACAGTCAAAGGTGAACAGTGAACACAATGGTGGGCTTAACACACAGGCCTGGGGTGTACCTGTATTCATGGACAGGGATGAGGATGTGTTGTTGTTGTGTATTTTAACCATCCGTGGCTTCCTAGTGGGGAAATCACAGAATCCATTTCCATTCGGAGTGATTCAGTCTGAGGTCCATTAACTTAACAATCAGTTTTGAGAGGATGAAAATGTTCAAGGCAGAACTGAAATAAACACTTGAGTGCAAATGAGAAGGAAGCCTTTTCCACTGAAGAACCGTTCTGCTCAAAGGTTGTGTAGCCATCTCGCACACTGGATCAGCTATGATGCCCCACAAACCCACTGGTTGCCTCGGCGATTAATACCCACATGTGCTTTTGGCACCGCGGTTCAACATAACAGAGAAGAAAGCTTCGACGAATTGCCTCAGAATCAGGTGAAAATAAAATTCTGAGAACATGGTCACAAAGGAGGTGGCAGTGTTCACTCTGTACAACATGAGTTCACATTGTCATTCAGTTTATCATGAGAAAATCAACTAAAACCCTTTCCACGGGTGATAAGTGATGGGGGGGAGGGTTACAAAGCTACAATTCAAATTGTACACCACATCCTGCCACTCTGTGTCATAAAACCAAACTCCAGTTATTGGCCAGCCTGTATTGGCACGTTACATTACATTGTTATCATTTTGCAGACACTCTCATACAAAGCGACTTACATAGGTTTCAGTTTTTACATGTTATCCATTTATGCAGCTGGATATTTACTGAGGCAACTCTAGATTAAGTACCTTAACTAACGCAACAACAGCAGTGCCCCAGTGGGGAATCCAACCAGCAACCTTTCAAGCCCTGCTCCTTACCACTGTTACACAGCCTCCCCAGTGTTTGAAGACAACTGATTTACCATAGTTGCTAAAGTGTGTTAGTATTAAGAACGGTATCCCATTGGAAAGGAAATAATTTTTTCCTCATACTAAATGCATTGTGATTTCAGTGTATTTTCATTTTTTTTCATATAATATACAGTAAGGTCGAGTTGTGTTGTACTGGACCTAACCTTGACCAGCTGGACACAGTCTGCAATGTATCTCTTGTGATTGAGAGTGTCACTGTCTGGGTGAGTGACGTGCACATTGTATTGATCCCAGTTCTGATAAAACACAGTGTATATTGAATTTCTGAATTAGTGAAGGCTTTGTGGTTTTATTTTTTTTTAAATGCCAGTCCGTGTCATCCATTCACCACTCATCTTTTCACCCACAATACAAACCTAATCAAAACATAACCTGGTCCGTAAGAGAGGAGAGAGTTGACTGCAATCATTTTGGTCAATTTTTCTAAAGGAAGAATGAAAGTGCCCCTCACTGGGTCAATAGTTCCCTCTATAAATTAAGTCAAATAATTCCTAAAGGACAGATAAGACTGTCCTAACAATCCATGAATTGAAATATGGTGAGCTTGTAGCTGTTATTAATAAGCCCTTGCTTATGAGTATATAATCTGGGAAACCTGTAGCTTTAGAAAGGGGGAGAACAACTAACACCAACAACTCTACATTCATAATGCACAGGTGGAACTTTCACACTTTTATGTCATGGTTATTAAATTCTCAATGGCATAAACTAGGGGGATTATTTCCTACTATTCACCAGTCTACTAACAGACAGCAGGATGCTAATTACACATTTGTTTTTGTTTGCTGTCCCTTAATGTCTCATAAGAATGTACCTTTTTTACAGTCTTGGTATTGGTGTTGTCAGAATTGCAGTGAGGACTTACCGAGTTCGTATAAATATGAAGTACTGTAACGTCTTGAGAATTACTCCATTGTGTCTGGTGTGCATTTCAAATATTTGAATAGCTCATTAATGCTGCCTTGGTGCTTTGTTAGTTCTCTCGTGGTGTGGTTTCAACAGAAAAGGATGGCCACAAAATGTAATCCCTTTTTATTTTAGTCTTTGATTTTAAGAGATGGAGTTTTTTTAGCTGTAGAATAAAATACTTCATTATCCTCACAAAGGAGGCAAAGAGGCCGGGCTTTCTTGTTGCCATTATGTGTTTATGGTCTGGCTTTAGGTGAGGTGACATCACCGGTTTGGACATTGGAGAGAAGAACTTCTTGACAGCAATTCACAGTTTAAAAGCTGAATCCCGAACACTGGCTATTTCTTTACAGACAGGTAGATGAAAATTAGATGACATTATGCAGAAATTCCCACAGTACTGCAGATACTTGCTTGTGTAGGGTAAATGATATATTGTGAAATAACAACTGTAACATTTTCATGTAGTGTGAAAACTGGTGATGCAGGTGACATCAGAACCTTATTATTTCCAAAGGTAAGATATATTTCTTTCTTCAGAGTCTGCATAGTCCTGTACACGGAGAGAGAGAGAGAGAGAGAGAGAGAGAGAGAGAAACAATTGAAGGAGGGTTCACAGCGATGGTTATGTTGTGACATTTGATTTAATAGAGGGTTTCATATTTGCTATGGTTGGTATAGCAACCTCAGAAGAGATGTTCATTGTAATATTATTCATGGTTTGACATTAAGAAACTAGCCAGAAGCTCTGCAAAATTTACTTCATTCGCAGCCTCTCGCTCTAGTATGAAACATGGCTCATACTGTGGGTAGCATGTTAACATGGTAAAGGTTTGGACAAGGAGACTCTTACTGTGAAAAGGCCACCTCCCTCCTGTTAGTTCCATGCCTGCTTTTTACTTTCCTCTGTTCTGTTGCAAAATTTCTGCTCTCTTTAAAAATCAATATCGATTCACACAATGACAGTGGGTCTTAAGGGTTGATTGGAATTTTTTTTTTTTTTTTTTTTTTTTTTGGTGAACTGGGTACCGGAGCTGCCGGCGAGCATGCGGCCCAGTTTCCATGGCAACCCCCATGCAAAGACAGGAGGGCTGATCCAGCCTCATGACTGCATCCTGATTTGCTATTCCGATAAACACTGTTATGACCCCCGATGCGCCACAGACTCGTCAAAGCAGTCAGGCTAAATGCTATTCCATCTGTTTTTATTGCAAATGAAGCTGGGCACACAATCAGCCCGCCTCATATGCAATACCTGTTGCCATTCCTGCACCTGACGTCCTCTGAACGCCTTCTCCCAGCAATGCGGGTAACATGCACCCCTCTCTGAAAGTGAATCTGTAAACAAACCCGTTGATCAGTGTCCACAACCGATATTAACTCAGTTTCGTTTATTTAGCACATGCCCTGATTCTGGGATGGAAAGGTGCAGACATTACAAGGACAGGATGCAAATAACAATGTGCAAGCGGTAATTATCAAAGTGACCTACGCTTATGAAACCGTAACTATAGAAAACATTAAAAATGGGTACGTGGAATTGTGGTTAGGATCTAGAAAGGTAACAACAGGGTTGCAGACTGAAGCCTTAGATGGGGCATTGCTTTTGTAATCTTCAGCAACATTGAAAATGTTACCTTAGACGAGGGCACATACTAAGCTTAGATAATATATGCACATGCAAGTTCCCGTGATAAGCAAATTCAAGTACAAATTGGTACAAATTAACATTTCTTTACATTTATTGCATTTCTTGATTTGAAAATGTTGTCAATCAAAACTAGAAAAGGAGGTGGAAACCCCACAGGCCGTGTAGCAAGAGAATCTGAGCACCTTGGACTTGGTTGGGTGGGCGCAGCTGTAGTGTCATACAGGTCCTGAAAATGCTGAAATGGAGATCATCAATTTTCCTTAAAATGATAAGACTGGAGGTCATACATTCTCCAGAAAATAATAAAGTGTGATATAATAAAATGATTCCCCTGGACCAAGCTGATGTTGAAGTGATTAATCTCAAAGAAGCAACCCAGGCCCCTTCTATGGGCCACGCTTTCCCTTTGATTCTCCATGGCAAGTGGCATTGCTCAACATTATCACGATAAGAACTGAAATGTAAACAACTCTTGAAGCAGCATTTTACTGGCGGAAAGTTTTAGAATTGCTTTGGTTGACTAGCTCACTGTTGAAATTAAACAAAAATAATCTTCTTCTTGGCGAATCCACGTACAAAGCTACATGTGGTTATTCATCAGAACCACAGACACTGCGTCGAATAACAAGTGCATGTTTCAAACACTAATAAAGGCTTGTTGTGTTCATCTTTACTAACTATTCTCATGGTAAAGCCCCACTCCTCCAGAAGATCCAGCACACCTTTGGCGATATGCCTTCCCTGTGACTGTCACACCTGCTCCCAGTCAGCCTGTTCAGCCACGCCCCGCTCTGCAAGCTCAGCCACGCCCCGCTCAGCCTGGCTCCACCACACCTGTGGTGCGTTCAAGCAATCAAGCCCTGCCTTTATAAGGACTCTGTTTTGGTTACCTCATTGTGAGGTATTGTCTTTTGAGTCATTACTGAGCTGTTGGTTATTCTCGCATTCTGATTGTTCCTGTGTTTTTTGACCCCTCGCCTGTTTTTGGACCTTGCTCTTGTGTTTTGGATTCTGGTTTGTTTGCTCCTTGGATTTCCCGTTTTCGACCTGTTTTGTCCCTGACTACACCTTTGGATTCTGGAATTAAACTTGTGTTTCCGCACTTGGATCCCAGTCTGTTTCATTACAGAGACCCTCAGAAAAGGGCAGCACTCTGAGACAGTGGGCTTGCAGCTCCCACTCTGTTTTAATACAATAAACTGTCAGATTCACTCAACAGGATCTCAAGTTCTCAACAAAAAATTGCTGAGAACTACGTGCTGCAAACTTCATGTCTATGACTTAGCATCTCCACCATATTCCCAAATCCCTTTTCTCTACATTATACAGTGGCATCATGTATTTACCCAGCCCATAGCCGATGGCTGTGTTTCTATGTGTTTCCATGCTTTGTCTGGGTTCGGACTGAAGGATTCTTTCATCTATATACACTCTATTAATATAGGTTGCTGTTTTCATGTGCTACCACAGCTAGCTGCAGCATTTCTTTAAGTTGGTCTTGCTGCTTTCATATGTCCTGATTTGCACTGACTGTACTGAGCTGGGCATTATTTTCACAAATGAGAAGGTAAACTTGTTCTGTTTGATCCTTAACAAGGAAAAGTTCTCCAACACGAACAGCAAATTGGATTTGTGCCATTAGTAGCTTCTGCAAGTAAACCAAGGTACCGCTATACCACAGATTCTTAGGTTTTTTTTTTTTTTTTTCAAAAAGTTGCACTTCACCTTTTCCCTTATCTTCCATCTGTGCCATTATTAGCCTCTTTAATAATGACAGTGATTCTTGCTCATGCCGGTTAGGGGTTCAACCATTATTGGTGATTCAATTCAATGATTCAATTATTAATTTAATCATCTGCTCTTCATATAAAAAATTATTTGTACACAGCTTATTAAGTAAATTACGTTAATCACATAAACAATGAACACAATTAAAAAAACATTACTGTGTTTACTGTCAAAGTCATTTATGATGATAATCCATCTTTATTGATTATCATGCCAACTGTAGCACCAAGAGCCTAGTTTCCTGCCAGTCCACTTCCCCTGGATGTGTTTTGGATTCTATGATCTAGTGACTGATGTATGGTAGTGTGTGTACTTGGCTTCCCTTGTCTAGTCAGGTTGCACAAGTGAACTCAGGTTAGGGCTTGAATAGTGTTATGCTCACACTCACTGGTCTTAGCCTGGTCTAACACTGTTGCTCATTCAACATGAACGGATACACTTATGATCTATTGTGCTGGAAGTCACTCTGGATAAGAGCTAAATGTAATGTAATGTGTAAGTAGTCCCCTCCTGGAAAGGTCGCTTATTATGTTCAAACCCCTTCCGCACCCTTGACCCCAGCTGGGGGAAGGAGCTCCCAACTACTGTCAGAACAGTAGGATCACTGTCCATTTCCCATTGCAGACTAGAAACCCGCCTATTCACAATATACCTAGGCTTTGTACTCTAACACCTCCACCTCCTAACATGAATACCAGCTAGTAGCCATAAAACTGATCACAAAATTAAACATTAAAGATAATAACTTGGTTCCACCTCAAGCTTTTGCAGCAGCATTAGCTCTGTTGTAAACACATTATGAGGATGCGAACCTGTGGCATTTAAGGTTGTACGGTTTAAGCTTAATGTTGTATGATAAAAGCTTAACGTTGTATGCCCTTTAATAGCACCTAAACCCATTGTGACAATGTTTCCTACAATGGAACTACATTTTAAGGCTGTCACTAATGTTTTAGTGTCTTTGCAGTTAATTGCCTAACCCAATTGAATGCAGTTTTCTAAGTTTCTCTGGATAATAACTTCTGCCAAATGACTAAATTTAAATGTAAATTTACTGATGAAAACAAGGCAATGTGGAAAACAGGTTGACATCTGATGTTCTCCCAGGGCTAACTTCACCTCAAGATGGGAGGTAAAAGTGTAAAAATGCTCCAGCTCACCAGATTTTAATATCCGTCTACATCATTCAGTCTCTAATGTTAGAAAAACCAAATCCCACCCGTGCAATTACCCACACCAGTCACTTACTCCTCCAATGGCCTTCCCCACTTATGTGATTTGTGGAGTTCCCTTGCAAAAGCTGCCATGAGCTGTGCAGGGGAAGACAGATGTTTTTTTTTTTTTATTGTAATCAGGTGGGAGGGAGTGAAAGGATTCGAAAGCCCCCGTGAACTCTCATGAGCAAGTGGACGAAATGGGGGGGGGGCCGAATTTCAAGAATATTGGGCTGAAGCATGGGGAGGCCAGCTGATCATGATGGCAGAGGGGTAGCTGAGACTTCCTTTCAGATGAGGCAAACGTGCCAGACTGGTGGGCAGAGCAGTGCCAGAGAGGAGTGTCCCTGTTCAGAAAGGAGGCCTTTATTTCTGAAGCACCCATGTGTGAGACGAGTGGGTTCCAGAGGTGAATTTATTAGGATGAGTCACTTGCCTGTTGGCTGGAATCAATGGTGTCAATGGAAGGCCAGCAATGGTGTCAGCGGAGGATGGTGGTGTAGCAGCGTGGCAACCCCCTGAGAAGAGCTAACGAGAGGGGCCATTAGCAGACAGCTGGGACTGTGGAGTTTTTTTTAAACTGGATGGTGGTCTCAGCCTGACAATATACTCACAGGCACTGTATATGTCTGTGGGTGCTCCTGTAACAGCGGCCTATTCAGGGAAGAGGGCCTGTAGTGTAGAGTAAGGGGGAGCCCTGGTGGCTTGCTGATGGGGATTCAGAGTAAGGTGTTGATTTGCCATGAGAGAGAATTATGTGTGACCAGCAGGGAGCACAGCAAACATGAGTGTGTTGGGTGTAGCAGACACACTAACCTGTTAGCAGTCGCTCCATTGCAGGCAGGTGCAGTGTTGGCATGTGATTTGTTATGAATTTTGGTCATCTGTAAAATAAACATACTTTTGAATCTGATCTATGGGACCGGGATGGCTTCCTGCGGTGGGATAGGTCCACAGGTTGTGACATGAGCATGCAAGAAAGATCTCCTTTGGAGATGGCAGTTCTCTCTTCTCTCATGCAGGGAGAGATGTCATGCAGAACATGCTCAGCGTGCACTATAAAGATTCTCTTTGAGTGAGGTCACTCTCCACACTTGCCTTTGTACCAGGCAAGTTCCTCCTTTCTTGGTTTCATTAACACATCTGTTTCTGACCAACCATGCCCCGGACACAGCTCTAGCTAGCCAGCTGTACCTGGAGCAACCAATGTTCGACCCCACTTCAGCTGGCCTTAAGTGGAAACGGCTTTTTTAGTGTCGTCACCAACCAGCTGTATTTGAATGCAGCCGAGGGAAACAAACCAAAAGATCCAGATCAAAGAGGAGCCCAAAGACACCATTCACTTGGACAGGGCAGACTTTGGCTTTTGCGGGAGGTAAACACTTAGAGGTTGTTTTCTCTGTGCATGTATTGGGGACAGATCTGAGGGTTAAATTTGACCCACTGACTGAAGCTAGTCATTTAGTGCCTGCAGTTGAGAGGGATGTTTGTAATTTGTGGCTCATTTGGCAGGCCCTTGCTGTCTCATATCAAAGGCCTGTCCCGTGGAGTAGCCCCCGGAAAATTGCATGCTCCATCATTGCCTTTGATGTGACCGAGGATGATATCTTTGGAATAACGCATGGTTTTTTTTTCTTCTTTCCCTTTTATATTAACGCCCTGTGTTCAGTCTTTGTGAGTATGTTCTTCTCTATTCAATGTAATGCTTTAAACGTTTACAGATGTTTCTTTTTTGAGTTGCTGAAGAAAGATGAATGTATAACAGATATATATGTGACTGTAATGTAGGACCACAGTGTGTGTGTGTGTGTGTGTGTGTGTGTGTTTTCTTTGCATTCTGGGTAACATGACATTCCTTTCTTCAGATGCTCCTCTCTATCATAATTTTACATTCTATCAGTTCATACAGCTGCGTATTAACTGAGGCAATTTGGGTTAATTACCTTTCTCAAGGTTACAACAGCAATGTCCCAACTGGGAATTGAACTGGCAACCTTTGTATCAGGAGTCCTTGCTCCTTACAGCTACACCACACAACTACTGGTACAGAGGCTTGAGGGGGTTGATGGTGAAGACCAGGGAGACCATGTGCTGGATTGAAGTGCAAATGGTCAAAAGAGAGGCCAACAGGCCTCCATACACCCCCAGAACATTCCCTATTCATGGACTTAGTGATGGTGCTACCCAGTGTACCCCAGGTGGAAAGCATCAGAGCACAGCACAGGTAATATGGAGGCCCTCCCAAATGTATTGTGTAGGCAGTGATCACGTTCCCACCACTGAATAAGACGAAGCTCTGCACCATATTTGCTTCATTCTCAGTGATCCAGCAACTCCTCTCTCCGGCAGGGCTGTCTCCCTCCTTCATGGCTATGCTGGGAGAGAGAAAGAGAGCATTTGGCTGTTACTTGACAAGGAATCAAAATGGAACTGTATCGCATCTTTTGGAACATTTGTATTCTGTAATGAGGTTGTCTGCCAAATGCATTTTCAAGATGCGTAGCTTTACAGCAGAGCATACACGTGCATGTGAATATGTTTCATAACTACATTCCTATTATTTTTCTCCCCCTGGGAAATACTGTACTCTGTCAGCATGCAGCTCTTGGTAGCAGCTGTTTATTTCTTTTTTCCCTTGCAGTCTTTAAAAGCGTGTTATTTATTATATTGAATTACAACCCAGGGAAATTGACAAGTTGGAACAGTACATCTTAACAGACACTCTCAGTGCAACATGCCAAGTGTCTTAAAGTTCTGGGCTCACAGCTGTTGCAGAATGGTTGCACTGCGTTATATATAAAAAACTAAGAAGTATTAGAAATACTGAGAAAAGAATCAACTGTATATAGTGATCCAAAACGCTGGGATGGAACCTTTTCTAGCACTGACACTGCTTAAATATTCTCCTTGTTAGAAGCACTTTGGGCTCGCTCTCATGTAATATGACATTCATTGATGTGCCAGGGGCATATAATTTGAATGTGCAACTGGTATCTGGCCTTAAATTCCACTTTGAACTGGAGGAGCATGATGAACAGAGGAAACCTAGTGCAAACCCACAGGGCAGCTGCAATTGAAGCAATGCTTCAACGTGCTGGATGAATCTGTGATTCAGCAGTGACTGCACCATAGCATTGTATTGCACAGTACTGGGTATCACAGAGATATCATGACATGAATCAAATGATTTTATTATTGAAAGAATAAAATTAAGGACATTGACTGTGCTGTAGCATTCTAGCTAACAAAGCATTAGCAATTGATTCAGTGATGCTCTCATTTAAGGAGTCATATTTTTAAGTCATGTTTTTTTTTAATTTAATAAAGAATTGAATAAAGATATGTACATTCCAATATATGTTTACATAGAGAATTTAGCTAATGACATTTCCCAGTTAAACAGGAGAAAAATGGTACATGAAATGTAAATGGCTATATAATCTGTTAATTTTTCACTCCACGCATAAGAATCATCTGCTTGAACATGTCCAGTCAGTGGTTCAAATGACTGTAAAAGCACTGTGCTGTTGCCATAAGTTTACACCATGCAATCATAACAGGATGACAAATTTCAATAAATTTGTGCAAAATTATATTATTCATTTTTTTTTCTCAAGCTCTTTGAAGTGTGGACTTTGTAATTATTTTTCTGCAGAGAGGTGACTTTTGAGAACCTCACAAAATGTGCATATCTTTATTTTTGTAAGTGATAGCAAGGATGCAGAGTTTATTAGAATTTTCAATAACTTTCAGATAAATGCATGTGCATGTGTACTCATAAGACATACGTGCATTACTTACATACATTGAAGTACATAAAAATTAAGCTTGTGCAGTAGATATGAATTTCCATACAATCAAACCATGAAGGTTTCTATTGACATGGTTATAGCAGTACTTTTATTTGGCTTGGAGTCCAAACAAAGGGATCACATGGCCAGGGACCAAGGATGTTGACCCACCCATTTAGACATCATAAAAAAGGAAGAGAAAGGGGATGGGATGGAGAAGTGATGTCGTGAACAGCTGACACATAAAGGAAGTGGTGGATGGGATATTCAGACTTATAGATGGGACCGTTTGTCTTGGTTTGGTTGTCTTTGGTTTGGATTGCATAGAGATTGTCTTCAGTTAGTAACAGACGCATCATTACCATGGAATAAAGATGGGGTTCCATGGGACATTTTCATGTTAATTTTATTTATGTGTGTGTGTGTGTGTGTGTGTGTGTGTGTGTGTGTGTGTGTGTGTGTGTGTGTGTGAGAGGGAGAGAGAGAGAGAGAGGGAGAGAGGGATCATCTGGTGAGAGATTTAAAGGAACCGAACAGCCAAGATATATCTGAATGTCTTTATAGGTTATTCTCATGTGATCCTGGAAGAAAAAATGGACAGAAATCCTGTCTAAGAACATATAGGAGACCTACGAATTTTGTTAGTATTTCAAGTATTTCAAGTTTTGAGATAATTACTCTTCAGTCCTACGTTAGAGAGAGCCAGAGTGTGACAGGACAGTGAAAACTCATCCTCAATCAAAAAAAAATCACTAAAGGCTACCAAACTAACTTAGAATTTTCATAGCTCCATATTCAGAATTGCAAAGGTGGTTATTTATGTGTGACAAATGCACAGTATATATTGAGCTGGTTAGTTTTTATTATTATGAAAAGAAATTTATAAACAGATACAGTAAATATGAATTGGAATTGGAACTGGAAATTCCAATGGAATTGGGGTTAGGCAGAAATATTGAACTTTCAGGGCTTTGCACTTTAACAGCTAATGTAGCATAACAGCTAATGTAGCATGATTTTTCCATGGAAATGCTTTGTCCTATAACATCATGCAAATGTACATGTTACTGAGAGAGGCTGTGGTGGAAATTTATCTAATGTCTTAGTTTCCTGTGATGAAACCCTACTGTTCTGCACTTTCCAAAATAAAAAAGTATGAATTTCATAGTTTTAACAAACAGAACACTGGCAAGACAATAAAGGTTAACAAATCAAAGTTTATTACACTTTTATGTACAATCAACCTTGCAAGGCACACTGTGTATTAAATTAGAATATACAACACCTGTTTTTTTTTCTTAATTTTACAAGCAAAAAATGTTTTAGTTTTGCTATATATTATATAGTTTTGTTTTAACACTTTATAGAAAAGGCTTTATAATGCACAATTTTTGGATGATCTGCCAGGCCAAAATCTTGCGGGAATTGAATATAAGGACATGGAGATGTGGTGTCACTAGCTGTGTGTTTCTCACAGCTGGCTCCTGACAGTGGCTCCAAAGCAAGGCATTACAACATAGCAAAATTATACAGATGAGGGATAGATGTTTAACATATACATTGTACTAAAAGTAAATAATAGATTCTCCATCCTTTTCATCAATTTTGTATGTCAAATAGTTGCTTCAGAGAAAAAAAACAGAAACAGTTTATCAGCTTCAGCTGAACGAAACTCCTCCATGTTTTTGATGTAAATTACGCAATTGATAGCTAAAATCATGAAGTATCAGACGGCTCTTGAGGGAATTGTACGGAGTGTTCAGAGTGAGCGTTATTACCACCAGAGGGCAGTGTGATCCTTTTATTTCAGAGATCAACGTCTTCCCATTTCTTCACGACAAATACAAAAACACGCCAACGACTAGCAATCAGACATCTCCTTCCTTTGTTAATGCTGCTAACACTACACACCTACTTTAAATTAAAAATATACGGGTTATGGTTTCATCACGGGTATGATGAATCTCTGATATATTTGTGACAATGCCTCAAAGTAAAAATAAAGTAAAAATATTCAATGGAGCTTTGAAATGATCATTGTCCATATTGTCTGACAACATGTTAGTTCTTCCTCCTGCTGCACGGAAAGTTAGTGGTGTTGCACAGTACATGAATTTACTCATAAATATACATGAGAAGTAAGGTGAATACACGACCATTGTAAAAAGCATCTGGCCGTGTCAAATCTGCAGGGAGACCAGATTCATAGAGTACATATTCACTGATGTCCTCCTATGTAGGTAAAATAAGATGTGAAATAAAACAGATAAATATTAGGAAAAGATAAATGCAGACCAATGACAGCATGTTAGCGTATATGTGTGTGCATGTGTGTGTATGTGTGTGCATATGTGTGTGTATGTGTGTGTGTGCTTGCTTGCACATACATAGGCATGTCACCAAATTGTCTGCAACAAAAAGATGGGATTGTGACGCAAGGTTGTACCCAATGTCTCAGATGGAGTGGGATTCACCTCATACAGCACTGAGAGAAGGAACTGCAGGTAAGAATTCTCCAAGTCATCTATGGCTGCATCCTTGATATAAGGGGATGAGAGTGGTGTTTCCCTTCATCCTCTGAATGTGTGGAGATGTTCAATACACACATACGCAAACTGGATCAGAAGTATTACAATATCAAAAAAAACAAAAACAAGATGCAATTATTTGGTTTGAAATGACATGATTTGGTACCTCTGTGAATTGGGTTGACAGTGCATTTCAGGTTTTGACATTCCGTGCTGGCCAATCCTGCGCAGGTATTTAGAGACAGGCCCCACCCCCTGTGTGTGAGGTCAAAAGCAGGGGAGGCCTGGTACAGTACTATGTTTCCCTTGATTCCAGTATAAAGGGGGAGGAGTCTGACAGAAGGCTGCGCCCAATAGAGATTTGGTAATGCTTAGAGCACCCCCCCTCTCAGCTCTCACCCCCAAACTTCTTCAGTCCGACACATTTTTGCTTTTTTCTCCCCCCCGATGGGCACTGAAGGTTTGTAGTGTGCCGTCGTCATGCCAACAGGCCTAGTCGCTTGACCTTGGCGGACAGGAAGGAGTGGATGATGAACACGATGGTTTTGGGACAGGAGTGCAGATCCAGTTGCTGTAGGGGAAGAGGACAGGAGCATTAATGAACCGTGTTAAATAAAGGCCTTTAAAGGACTGGGCAGCAGTATAGCATAGTGGTTAAGGAGTAGGACTTGTGACTGAAAGGTTGCCGGTTCAATTCCCTGCTGGGCAAGGTACTACCCACTAAGCACCTTGGGCAAGGTACCTTGGGCAAGGTACTACCCACTAAGCTCTATTGCTGATATGGCTGAAGGATGCTGGTTCAGCTTGACTAAACGCACAGCCTCTCTAAGCGCAAAGCTGGTACAAACACAGCCGGTGCAAACCAGTTCTGCTCCCACTTAAGCACTCACGATCTCTGCCTCCGGCCCGCCGAAGTCCAGGTACATCATGCGGACGCCGTCGTCGGAGGACATGCGCAGCTTCTCGAAGGGCTGCTGCAGCAGGACCGTCTTCCTGATTCCCGCCTCCTCCGTGAACAGGGTGAAGCCCTCGTCTATGTGGACACCCAGCGTGCACTCCTTCCCGTTCCAGTTGCATGCTGGGGGCAACAATGTCAATGGACAGTCACATTTGATGTCATTATTTGGAAAGCAAAGATAGGGGATGCTTAATCATGGGTAATTGCATTCTACAACAAAGGTATTACAACAATATTCTAATTCACTTGGGTATAATCTGGGCACAATTCACACTAACACAACAGGACCGGTCACATGGGTAATTTACTGACGTGACTCAATTTCCCTCCATTCACAAGGAAAAGAGAAACACGGATGCACTGAAGTATTTCTTCCTATTTGACCTTTGATCAAATCCACACCTAAGTTTAGGACTGTGAAGAACATATAATGAGAACCTCTTGAAAGAGGGACGGTATCGTATTGTCATTCATTGGGGGCGATATACTGCAGTGAGTGAATATCAACAGTAGAGGGTGCAGCAAGCACATTCTTGTGGCTCCATAGGTTACGCTCCTGTAAACTGACACCGTACCTGTAGTGACCTCTTGTATGAGTTCCGCTGCGTTGTGGCAGCCGTCCACCAGCATGTGGGTCCAGGTGGACAGCTCTTTGGCCGAGTCTACCCGGAACACGCGCGTCTCCACCCCCTGCCTCGTCCCGCTGCGCAGGGCAAAGGAGAGCTCCGAGTCCTGCAAGGGAGAGCTCTTCCCCGGGCCTGAATGAACCAATCTGAGAGGGAGAAGGAGAGAGAGAGAGAGGGAGGGGGGACAGAGAGAGAAAGAGGAGGGAGGGGGAGAGAGAGAGAGGGAGAGGGGGAGAGAGAGAGAGGGAGAGAGAGAGAGAGATAGAGGGAGAGAGAGAAAGAGAGAGAGAGGGGGACAGAGAGAGAGAGAGAGGAGGGAGGGGGGAGAGAGAGAGAGGGGGACAGAGAGAGAGAGAGAGAGAGAGATAGAGGAAGAGAGAGAAAGAGAGAGAGAGGGGGACAGAGAGAGAGAGAGAGGAGGGGGGAGAGAGAGAGAGGGGGAGAGGGGGAGAGAGAGGGGGACAGAGAGAGAGAGAGAGAGGAGGGAGGGGGAGAGAGAGGGAGAGAGAGAGAGGAGAGAGAGGGAAAGAGAGAGAGAGAGAAAGAGAGAGAGAAAGAGAGAGAGAGGAGGGGAGAGAAGGAAGGGAGAGAATGAGGAGAGAGGGAGGGAGGCAAAGACAGAGGAGGGGAGAAAGAAAGGGAAAAGACAGTGAGATAAAGGGCAGGGAAGAGCAGGAAGGGGAAAATAGGGAAAAAAGGGAAGGAGACAGAGAAGGGGGAAGGAGGGAGAGAAGGCAAAGGAGAAGAAGAGACTGACTACCACTTGCATAACTTCTTGATTGGTTACTTCGGAAAACCCCGCCCTCGAAAGGCCCACGTTTTTATCCACACTAATACGGGTCGTTTGTACACAGCCTGTTCTGCAGCCACATGTGCAGAATCGATGGCTTAAAATGTCAGAGCAGTTACGCAGCTCCCAAAAAGATGAGCACGGCTCCCTGGAGTGGAGGTGGACCACAGCTGAAAGACACGTCTGCCTTGCTAAGCCACAGGTGTATCAGGGTGTGCCCTGCACCTGTAACAGCCTGCCTTTTATTTTTCCCTGCCTCTTTAAGAGTTCTTATAAACTGTGATGCAAAACTGCGTTTAATGATGGCCGAACGCTGTTCTACCCCCCACAGAGGAATAATGGAACTGTGGCAGAACCCAAAAAGTGGGCTGTTACTTGTAATTCCACCAGTTTTCTTTATGAAACACTGAGGTGCACCGCCACTCCATGGAGGTCTGGTCTTAACACCCACTTACATGCTAGTGGAGTCACGCGCCAGTCAGGCTACCCTGGCTAACAAAGACTGTCACACACTGCCGGGGTGCGGGAGAGGGGCCCACCTGGTGGTGATGAGGGGGTGACTGTGCTCGGGACTCCCGAGGGCCTCCTTGCTGTCGGGCAGCGCGCGGTAGAGCAGCAGGTCTTTCTCCGTCAGCAGGGCCAGCACCGGCCTCTCTGGGCCCTGGGATGGCTGTTCCGGGAGAGACCACAGAGCCGGTCAACCACACGGATCAGAACTGTCAGTTGAAAAGGACCGCAAAGCTCCCAAAGCCCTCTTTCCTCCCGACTCAAACGTTCAAACGCTCACAGGCATGTCCCCTAATCCCAAGCACATGTAAAACTTTATATATAAACCAAAAGTGTAATGGAACCTAGACAAAGAACTCTTTCACCGTTTTAGCTTCTGCTGGTGGCTTCCTTGTTTGAGAGCAAGCGTGTGTTGTGGTCCAGAACATCTGGAGTCCATTTTAATAAAAAAAAAAAAACCCACAAGGCAGAATATTCTGACCTCTTTATTTGAGCCCATCAGCATTTATAGATGTTCGACAGAAAGATCTTTGCTGTAAAAACCCTGAGGTCTGGCAGCCGGGGGCGAACAGTTTTATCTGACATCATTAAAATGTGGATTCTGCCGCCGAGCTTCTCTGTCAGTCGTATCGTTTTCATTTCTGTTTGCTGAAGAAGAACGTTAACTTTTCAAAGCTGGGCCGCGGAGCAGGACTGAGCCAACGGAAGACTGCTGAGTGTCTCCTCATTTCCCTCAGCTTTTCCCTCGGCTTCTTCTAAATGAAGTCCCTCTGGATGAGCTGACTCACCTGGGGCATAAGGTGTAAATCGGTTGCTAACTGCACGCTAACTCCAAAACCTGTAGATTTCTCCTCTCCTTGCGGCTACAGCAGCCCACCACTTGTCTATCTGAACGCTTTAAAGTGAATGTTTTATTGGGGTTTTTATGGGGACTTTTATTTGGATTGTAATAGATGCTGTGTAGAACTCTGTTTTATAGCTCTCCTCTCAGTGAATGGTGAAGGAAGCCTGTTCAGTACACAGGTGCTGCAGTCCAAACAGGTGCTGCAATCCACTCAGGTACTGCAATCCACTCAGGTACTACATCCACACAGATAATGCAGTCCACGCAGGCACTGCGGTCCACACAGGTAATACAGTCCACTAAGGTAATGAACTCCACTCAGGTAACACAGTCCACTCAGGTACTGTAGCCCACCCAGGTGATGCAGTCCAGTGGTGCCTCCTACCTGCTCAGTGAGCCAGCCCACGTGCTTCATCTCCAGGCCTCCCTGCAGGCTCTTCAGCTCCTCTTTGACTTTGGGCAGGAGGGCGTTGGCGCCGGACAGGATGCTGTTGTACCAGGACAGCGCCACCGCCGGGTCGTTCGCCCTCAGGAACAGGGAGGACTTCCTGTCTGAGGAAACCACCTCCAGGTACCTGTGCAGTGAAGGAGACACGATGCTGGATTTCATGTAGGCCTTATGTTTTTAACTTTAATAACCTATTTATGGTAATAAATAACTAGTAATTTATAGTAGTAAATAACTAGTAATAACCTAGTAATAACCTACTTTAACGGTCATTGATAAGCACTGAAAAAACACCACTATGAAGAAACACAGAAAAAGCACAAGCCTTAATTTTATGTGTTCCTTTAGCTTCCATGAAATCTGTCAAAAAGGACAACAGTGTTCTACTCTGAATTGGTCACATATATTTTGGCACAACAATTTTGCTAAAGCATCATGGGGAGAGGGGTTTCTAGGAGTAAATAAAACCAATGGAAAGATTTCGGTTGGACTCTCTATATATAAGTTTTGCATATGGAATTCATAATTCAGCAGTGTAAAAGTCTTTGATTTGATACGATTCCAAATAGAATAAACCTAGATCCAATCCTCACAGACTTGTTCTAGATTATTTTCAATTAATATTAAACTGGATATATAAATAGATACACATGTTGAAATGGTGATTATAACTTAAAAGCATTTTTGGAAAGCAGAATCTTACCTTGGCTTTAACAGTAAGCCCATTATAAAAATGATACTAATACATTCATAGAAACCCAAAAACAGTAATGACCGAGTGCTACCATAAAGCATCAAACAAGCACGCCAGCTAAAAGTCCACCCATTAGAGGCTGATTCTTTGTACATGCCGTGCTGTGGTAGCTCGACTTTGATGCCCTTCCCATGAAACAACCACAATAAAAAATACCTCTCGCTCAAAGACAAACAAAAATCTCTGATTTCATGTTTTAGCCCTTCTTCGTGTAACAAATCTTCTTATCTAATTATAATGATAATGATTTATTCTGAGGTGCGCATGGTCAGATGGTCAGATGTATTTCTGTAAAAACAAATCATCTGCCGATGAGTGATCTCCACTAAAGCTGGCAGGCATATTAATCACAAAAAACAGGGTCAGCACCACTGTCAGTTTAAAGGTCTGTCCAATCTGTAACCCAATGGCCATCACTCACTCTAAGGAGCATCTTTTAGACGCTGGCCGATTTTAGGCGCAAAGAGCTGCAGAAAAGAAGTCAGTTACCCCGAATCTCCACTTATTCAGCTTCACAGATCAAGCTCCACACTCTCCCCACACAGCATCAGTGCAGAAACAAAACCCGCCCTTTACTGAATCTCAAGGCAAGGACGGCAGTATAGCCTAGTGATTAAGGAGCAGGGCTTATAACCACCAAAGGTTGCTGGTTCAATTCCCCATGGGGGCACTGCTGCTGTACCCTTGGGCAAGGTACTTAACCCACAACTGCCTCAGTAAATATCCAGCTGTATAAATGGATAACATGTAAAAAACCTGAAACTGACGTAAATCGCCCTGGATAAGAGCGTCTGCTAAATGCCGATAATGTGAAGCAATGTAATGCAAGAATAAAGACCTTACAGCACCTTGCCTTGTTGTTGAGTGGTGTGCATAGGATATTACAGTCCATGGGCTGAATCCTGTAAATAACCAGGCTACACACCAGGGTGCTGCTATGGCGAACATAACACTGAGGTGACAGGGGGGGGGGGCGAGGGGGAGGGGTCGACCTACCGGTTCTCTGTATCGGGCGGACACTGTCTCCTGGTGACCTGGCACATTTTCAGGGGGAGGGCTCTGCTCTCTTTCAGCTCAGCGGCCTGTTTCTGGGGGGAAGCCGGCGGGGAGTCCCAGGGCACCGCGGCCCCGGGCGGGGCATTCTTAAAGTAGGCCGACATCTCCTTGATATATTTCACTGGAGGAAGAGGGAGAGGGAGAGAGGAAAAAAGAAAAAAAGGGGGCTTCAATTAGGTTTCCGTGTGTTTTGCCAGAAAATGAGCAGTGTGATTCTGGGACAGGGGAAACATCAACTCCAAAACCAGCGTAGCCAGGGAGTTTTACATAACCATGCAGCAGATCTGAACTAAATAATTAGATTTAATTCGCTGTGACACAGTGGAAACGGCCCTGACGGCATATCCCTGCCGACTACAGGCCATAAGCGCGCTGGCCTACATGCTAAGCATCCTTCCCTGGCCATTTGTGTTTTGCCAAACATTGCTGTTTGCACAGCACATTGGGAGCCAAGATCGCACTGGCCTGGCAGAATTGTCAGTTCCTACTTAAATACGTTTGAAGATTGTGTTCATCAACATCACCTGCTCTTTAATATGAGATTTTGGTTATGGTGATGGTTATGGTTATGATTGATTTTAGTGAGTACACTCAGTGACAACAGGGTGGCAGTGTGGCACAGTGGTAAGGAGCGGGGCTTGTAAGCAAAAGGTTGCTGGTTTGATGCCCTGCTAGGGCACTGCTGCCTTACCCTTGGGCAAAGTACTTAAACCAGAATCGCCTCAGTAAATATTCAGCTGTATAAATGGGTAGCGTGTAAAATTGTAACCTATATAAGCTGCTCTGGACAACAGTGTTTGCTAAATGACAATAATATAATGTCATAAAATGGCTCTCTGAATTTAAAAAACCACTGCTATAATGTCCAATTCCTACTGTGGCAATGTAAAAAAAATCAAATAGAAAAAAATATAGTCAACAGGTAGCATTACCTGCCATCTCCAGAAAGGTGCAATAACCACATACTGTGGTCCAACAGTATGCCCTATATACTGTAGCATTGCTATGCACACTCACTTTGAGACCAATTCAATTCACCTCCCCGCACTGTTACTTTCATAAACTGTTAACTTGAGCAGTATCTTAAATGTTCAAGCCATTAAAACGGGGCCTTTGAAATATAGGCATTCTCCCTCTGTTTATTCATTGTTAGCAGCAAGGTCTCCAGGCTGCTTTTACGGCATAATAAACAATATTCAAGAAAAGCTTGGCAAGGTCGTAAAAAAATTAGTTGTTTTTTCAACAGATGTGTTTATCCACCTTCATCGAAAGGTCTTGGCTGAACCCTCTGCAATTTACCAACACAAAAGTAAAATGTTGACAAGGACATGCAAGGACCTGTGTCAACAAAACCATAAATTGCAGAATATTGCCTGTGAATCATAAGTAACTATGTATAACTACATACTAATATGAATATAAACACCATAAGTAAAACATGGTACATGTTTTACTTATTCAGCATTACCAAATAAAAAAAAATACAAAAATTTGTTTACAAATCTTACTGTACATATATATTATCATTGTATATTACATGTACCTCACATCTAACACAGATTCAGACTGGAAGTATTGATTGACTGTACACATGCCCTGATATGGATAATGCACAGATAATGTAATGTAATGTAATGAAACGCAATGTAATGGATCAAACTCCATTTGCGGGGGCCGGGCCTCCAATCCCCCATGGCCTCCATTCTAGCTCCATGGGTCAGACCGACAGGGTGCTTTGAGCTATGAAGGAGCAGTTAGTGTTAGCCAGGGAGGCGAGGAGGTGAGGTGATGAGGTAAGGAAGACTGGAAAAACATGTAACTCCACTAACTTGTACGTGGGCGTTCAGACAATAAAAAAAAAAACGACAAGACCTCCACGGAGCGGCAGCTCAGCGTACCTCAGTGTTTAAAGAAGAGCTTGATGGAACGACAAATAACGGCCCACTTTGTACTTCTGTCATGATTCTGTTGGTAAAAACATCATACAACATCCCAAAGGAAACGAAATACAACTTCCCAGCATTCCGTGGAGTTTTGGGGCACTCTTTTAACAAATGTGCAGCAAAGATTCTAAGAACTCGTAAAGATGCAGGGCAAAATAGAAGGCAGACTGTTACAGCGCATGCTCTGTTTCGAGGCGTCTGAAGCAAGCGACGTCCCGGCATGGAGGCAGAGGTGCCCGTTCCGCCCCCGGCCCCGCCCCCCATGTGAGAACGGGCCGCGGGGAGCCGTAGTCCGATATAAATAGCCACAGGGGACGCGTCTCAGGTGTCACCCTGGCGAGGTGCGAAGCGTCCCTCTCGCCCCGGGACGGGGGTCTTCCTCCGAGCCGCAAATAGCCTCTGCGCTCATCACCTCACCCGCGGACAGCTGTTCCGTTCTCCGATCCCCCCTCCCACTCACCCCCAAGCAGTGAGCTCATGCTGTGGCCCCTGTCCCAGCGACATGGCCGATAAAAGCAAAGCCAGCGAAAAAAGCCGGGATTTGTCACTAAGTCACCTCACTTCAGACAGCCACACCTTCGCCTCGTAAACAGCCCACGCACCTGCGAGCAGAGAATTAGGCCTCTTAAACATTGTAGGCACCACAGTCATACCGGTGTGTTACAGTGTTTAGTTAGCATTGTAGGCCGCTGTTATTCTTTTCTTCTGCAGCTAAAGAAAGAAAAGCATGTGATTATATTATTGTCAAGTAGCAGATACTTTTATCCAGAGTGACTTACATACATCACAATTTCTACAGCTATCCATTTATACAGCTGGATATTTACTGAGGCAATTCTCGGATAAGTACCTTGCCCAAGGCTACAGCGACAGTGTCCCAGCAGGGAATTAAACCAGCAGCCTTTTGGTTATGCTCCTTACCACTATTCTACACTACCGTCCCAATAATAGAGTAAATAATTATTAAAGTAAAAAATAAAATGGTTTATTGTGGTTTACTCTGGTTTATTGTCATTGAGCAGGAAGCGACGTGTCCAACCGTAATGCTCTCTTTTGCTCAGTGACACTGCCACCCTCTGTCTGCCCAGCGACTCTACACTGTATTTTCAACCGCACTTACAACGCTCGAGACCACACTGCCTAAACACTGTCCTTATGCGTCAGCTACCACACAGTTCCAAAGAAAATGCAGGAATCTAATCTTACCCATTTTGTGACATTGCATAATATTACATTTATTGGCTCAGCAAACGCCCTTATCCAGGTGCACTTATTTGGCTTCTACAGCTGCCACCTGTCACCTTTACCTGCTTTATCTGTTGCTACTTTTTTACACAGCGCAGTGTTTGCAGAAACCATTTGGCTGATACTCCTTGTTCCTTGTTCATGGGCACCATAGCAATATCCCATTCAGAGTCAGAATCTGAAGAACTCTGGTTACAAGCAGTTCCAAAAGTACTTCATCACACTGCTGTCCCTGTAAGGAGTTCATGCTTCTAGGTTTATAATGAAACCACTCAGAGAAAAGAAAGACGTATTTTGGATACATGCGCATGTCAGCAGCATATCTTCTAGAAATATGCACACATGGTCCATAACTCATGCTCCATATTTCTTTCTGCAGACAATAGTTCTGTTCTTTCAGCACATTCTGCAGGTTGGCGATCTTCCCAACAATGAACGCCCACCTTCACACCGATGTTCCAAAGAGTGAGAAAACGCTCTTAATCTGTGCATTGTCATAACTCACCACGCCCCATTTACCAAATCCTCAGAGCGCTCATATGCGCGGCCTACTGTGAGTGAAACACTGTGAGCAACTCCTATTGGGAAGGAGGGACTTTCTAAACACAAACACTGGGCGGCACAGATTCCAGAGCCCGCAATAGCATTGTAAATTCCGGGTCATTTCTATTTGCTTTAAATCATGCAGGGTAAATAGGAGTGTTTATGGGGGGAGAGAAAAGGATGTCCTAGCGGAGAGACGGAGCCCCAGCTCATTGTCCGCCTCTGAATGCGAGTCTTTCTAAAAGGGAGGGAGGCAACGGGCTGGAAAAGACGGCAGAGAGCCGCCGCCGACTGACCGAACGCAGACTGGATTTAATAAAAAACCCAAACGTTACCATGAATACCAGCCTCCGCCAGCCTTTCAATGCGGGGGCTAAAATTAGCCGAAAAACCGCGCTGTTATTACTTTATCTTATCTGCCAGGCGGGGAGAAAAGCGGCTTTGTGTGCCTTTTCTGTTCTCCTCCCGCACACAATCCCGCCCCGGTCTTTACACACAGAGACGCGCAGGCTGTGCTCTGGACCAGCAGGGCTCAGAGCCAGACCTTGCATTACACACCCTCTCAGCCCAGCCAAGTTCTCTTAATTGATTGCTAATAAAGAGCGCTATACGTATTAGCGCCCCGACACCCTGACAAACACATAAATGCTATTGGCGCTGAACACATTTTTTTTTAAAAGTGGGGGATTGCATATTGTTGCCAACAATATAAAAACCCGTTCCGCACAATCTCATGTTCGTTCAGTGTGTGTAACAAGCAGTGTGTTTTTCCAGACTGGAGTCTCCTGCAAGTTGAGACCTTTTCTTCCCTCATTTGGTCAGCTCATTGTTGAGCAGGCAGCAGGCATTCAACAGTGTGGCAGTCATTAGCCTTGCAGCCTCAGTTGGCAAACACAACTGTCTGTTGGCAAGTCAAAGACAACACCGCCCCATGGCTGAGCCCCCTGCTTCCTCGTTGCCGTGGGAGCTGTTGGAATCTGTTTAATTTGCTACACTGTGACTTTTGAAGCATGCTGTTCAGTTCATAAGCCCTATTAGGTGTGGAATGTCCTTTTTACTTCCCTGGCAAAAAGGCCCTGAAAAAACATACACACACACCTACATGCACGTGCACACACACACACACACACACACACACACACACACACACACACTCACCCATACCTCACACAAGCACACACTTTCTCTCATGCACACATGCATCTACACTAGCACACATAATTTCTTATTCATACAAACTCAACACAGAGACAAAGCAAATATTAGGCCCAGACTAATTGCATGAAGCTGTGCACATGCCAATAGAATACAACCACCACCACTTCATGTAGTCTACTGTTCCCCAGTTAGTATGAAATGTGTTGGCACCCAGATGCCATCATCATCATTTCTATAAACACTAAGTAAAAATAACCAAAAAACCTAATAACGTAGCTTCACTGTGATCACAAATGTGTGTGTGTCTATGTGCATGTGTTTGTATATACATGCGTGAGTGTGTGTGCACATCTGTGCATGCGTGTGTTTGTGTGTGTGTGTGCGTGTGCATGTGTGAGGTCTTCCAGTTGTTGGGTTGAACTGGAGTTGAATCTCCTCTCAACACTGACACTGACACTGACAGAGACACTGACAGAGACACCCCCCCTGCTGAGAGAATCATTTTGGACATTGATGGATCAGCTTATTGTCCTCAAAGTTCGTTCCATTAAAGCCATGGACAACAGCCAGTGATAAATGACGGCATCAGGGAGTGAATCACGCTTTTATGTCCCCTGGTGGGCTTCACTCTCAACTCAATGGTTCTGCCTAGCGTGTCACAAGTGTTAATTAAAAACTTAAGTAGGTATAAAATTTAACTAAATTTGGCAGAGGAAAAAATAAGAATCCGGGCTAAATCAATTTCACTTTTTGACCTCATCCCGGAAATGTTTTTCAGCGCTGGATGTATCAGCATGAATTTTGCGGGGTGATTTACACGCAAAAATTGATCAAGATTTTCCATGTTTCACATCAGCAATTGCAAAGTCAGTAGCTCCTTTCGGAAATGTCACTTTTTTTCATTTCTGACACGCTTTAAGAGTTCAGCTGCCACATAAATGAACAAAAAAAAACTCTTCTAAGTTCTTTACTCAGAGTTGAGGGCAAGGCTCGCTGCTCTTGGACTGAAGAGAGGCCACAGATGACAGACTGAGACTGGGACTGGAGAGGGGCTGGCGAATCGCCCGACTGCTCCCACGGGCTTGTGTGATTTGAGGGCGTTTCCGAGTCCCCAGACTCCGAAACCAAACTGTCACGCTTTGGTAGCGGAGGGTCAGGGGAGTCGTGATTTAATTGAGCCGTTTTCTTTTGTCAGCTAATCCCATGCGAGCCGGACAGGAACGCACAGACCAGACCGTCTCTGAGAGCGGCGCACACGGTATCCCGGGGCCTGGAGCCTCCCCTGCTGGAAAATATCAATGCTTCAAAAACAGGGGAGGGGAGAATTCATACAGCATGGGAAATGGACCATCACATAGAGACACAGAACAAAATCCCTCCCCTCTGTTGCTTTGTGGGAGACTCTGTACAGTTCTTGAACTCGGGACGATGTGGAGAATGCCATAATCTTCCCAAAGTCTTAAACAGAAGGACGTATTTAATGCAACCCGATTTAGCTTAAGGTCCTCATCCATCCATTCACCAACTCGTGGACCGTGTCCGGCAAGGTTCAGAAGGGAATATGCCAAACATCTGTCCACTGTGTGAGCGCAGAAAATAGCCCTATTTACTTCACAGGCTCTCTGACAGATATTTTTTCTGACACATGTAGCAGAGCTGAAATTAGGAGCTTGTGTAGGTCCTGCATAAAGCCAGAAGGGAAAGAGGTCACACAGTGGTTTCAGTGGTGACACCACTCCCTGAGATTTGATTAGCTAGCATTTTTGCTGATAGAGCTAGGGGCAAATTGCATTTTGCTCAACTGATAACCATGTTGGCCATGAGAATTTAGCTGAGTGTTGAGAGGTTCAAATCTCATGTGCAGACCTAGTTCACATTCTTTACACACACACACACATACACACACACACACACACACACACACACGCACACACACATTCCTTTTTCACTGTACTTTTTTTTGGGTAGCATTAATACTGTGTGGACACGGTCAGTGACAGGTAGGAAACTCGTTGCTTTGGGTTCCCACACATGACCGCACCCCAGTCAGGTAACAGGTATCACAGCTCCGGCACCTGCCTCCAACACCTCACCTGTCTTCATTACAGCACAGACAGCAGAGCATGCTGGGACATCTTTAGGTACCAAAGATCACATTCAGGGCAAATGCATGCAAAATGTTAAGTAAAAATAAATATTTCACTCCACGCCAACTGCTAAAGGAAAATGGGTGAGATTAACTCTGTTTGTATAATCAATGTCACATCTAGCCCTTATTGGATTGACATAATTTCCTTGCATTTCTGGCTCAGGGCCAGCGGAAGGACTGATTTACATATTGTACGCCAACTTCTGTTTCATTTGCATGAAAATGGGGAGAACAGGGTTTTTCATTAAAGAAAAAAATTCTGTATATTCTTTTCCTTCAAACCCACTGGAGCTGCCCCTGAAGGATTCTTACATATGAAACATTACCACACAAGCTCCTCTCAGAATACAAAGACAAAAACACGCTTGGCCTTAGCACAAAAAAGCATGCAGTGCACATGAACTGTAGGACTGCCATTCTTTTTTATTTGTGTTTAACGGGGGTGTTTTTTTTCTTTCATATGAACAATAATTAAATTCACTTATTATCAGCTTAAGAAATTCACAGTGATCCCAATGTGTTCATTTATTGGTTTTGGAACAAAACAAATGTCAAAACACTCCAACACACTGTATCAACTAATTGTGACATTTTAAATAAATGTCATACACTTTTATGGACTAGGAACGCAGTAACCCGAGTTAAAAGGAAAGTCGTGTCATACGGAGTTAGATATAATCACAGACAGCTTTCACTTTCTGCGCCATTTCTGCTATTCTGTTCTCTCAGTCTTTCACAGTGCTACTGTGTGCTCTGCTGTGGGTTCCCTCTGCACCTCATGCATGTTTGCAAGCGCACAGAAAGCAGACCTGGAACTTTCAGAATGAATATGGGACTTTCTATTCCTATGTGGAATTGAAATGTGCATGTTTGCAATGTACCACATGCTACTTGGTGATTTTGGCGTTTTACCAGTTAAAAACTGAATGATCAAATTAAAACAACTTTTTTTTTTGTTTGTTTGTTTTTTTTTCTTTTTTTTTTAAGTTATTACAGAATAAAAACTGGAAACGAAAGTCCTAAGAGTGCTCATCCACCGGTATTAATAATTCTGCAAGGCTGTAATGTTATCATAATCCGATGATAAAGTTTTGTGCCATGGTAGCAGGGCCTGCCCCGGTGCTCCCTCTGGGTCATCCTGCTCCATAAGGATAGCAGTGCCAGGTAACACTGCACACACCTCTGTGAAAAGGGCTCGGACAAGCAGAGATCAGCTGTGTGCTTTCATTCTAGGACATTTATTGGGCTCCGTGGGGTTTTCAGTTTATTTCATTTTTGAACCCATTTCAATTGGTTATACAAAGCAAACCAGGATGGACAGATGGACAGGTGTGTAGCATATTATATATTTAAATATAATCTCATATAATGTTTTTAGGAAAAAAAACACTGCATTTGACTTGGACTGGCCACGCAATGGTGAACCCACTTGAGAACAGCAGTATTGTGCCAAAACATGAGGATGAAAAAATGTCCTAAAACGGACACAATGCGCCTGTTGTTCTTCACACCCAATGAGGCGAAAAGACTGCAGGCCACAGTAGCGCCACTTTATTGCGTTACTTGAGACAGATACAATAATTTTCAGCAAGCAGAAACTTTGAGAGAGGAGTACTGTTTCCACCGCAAAAGCAGCGATAAAGGCAAATTTACTCTCTGATGTGATAATTACATTGCCATGCAACTGAAAATTTGCCAGTTTTAATTAGGCGATAGAGGCCTTGGGCAATGCTTCTCTTTTCTCAGTCTCCTCATTTAAACAAGACTGGAATGTTGAGTAATTTAATCTTGGGGTTATACATTACACACGCATACAAAAAAAATTCCATCAATGGAGAAAAATTCAAGAGGCGTCGACCTCCTCCAAAGACCTAATTGCTTTTACTAAGCTGTGTTCTTTCCACAGTTTTTATGTGTTTTAACTGTTGGGCGTTTCTGGAGCTGCAACATGTGTTTTGAAACAACGTCTGTCCACAGAGACACAGGCTAGATTATTTGGATAATGGCCTGCATGAGGTGTGTCTGCACAGGGAGAGGTGTATCACAGGGACATTACCATCTGTTTCCAGCTGTATCAACAGGACCATTATGCAACTCTTCAAAACAGGTTGCACCCTATTACAGTTTAAAATCTCCTCTCCTCTACCAGTTTAAAATCTGCTCTACTACTTTATGCAGTAACTATGTAAAGCCAGTCTGAAACCAAATCTTTGCCCCTGTAAAATATCCAGACAGATCTGGTTGGTGCGTTCAATTATTTCCAAAAAGGTGGTAAGTTCATCAAACAGCTGCCAGTCCCTCCCCGGCTGGCTTCGTGAAGCTCCACGAGCGGTCCCAACTGTTCAAATTCCAGTTAATCAAATCAGTAACACTTTCCAGGAGGCAGACAGAGAAATAAGTGGAGCGAATGGCTTCATCAAGCCTTGGAGGTCCAATTACTTTTTTTTTTTTATATAACACGACAAGCCCCTTTGTAATTGTTGGCGATCTCGTACATGTGTCACAAGCCCCAGGGGGATCCAATTTTCCCCCCAGCCCTGGGAAAATCAGAGCAGGGGAGCAGGTACCACCGCAGGCCCCAAAGCCCCCATATTTCCCAGGCCTCCCTGCTCCCGGCCCGTCTGTCCTTTGTCTGTGTGCCCTCCAGGCTGGCAGGGGCAGACACGGTGTGAAATAGTTGCTCGCCGTCACCTGTTGCTTCAGTGACGGAAGTTTGGCAGCAGCCTAAATGGACTTTGGGAAAATGGGGGCGGGTGGGGGGAACTGGGGAGGGAGGGAGGGAGGGGCGTCGTGGATGGCGATGTCCGGGAGACTCGCGGCTCAAGGTTGTTCCAGTTATAGCGAACCGTCCGTTGCATCACGTCTCTTTTGCTTTGCTACACCGGCATTGTTTGGTGTGTAGAGAAACTGACACATAAGAAAGCGCACATACACACACACACACACACACACACATACACGCATGCACGCAGGCATGGACACACACTGAATTCAAGGAGCCACAAGTTCCATCTTGACATTCTACCTTTGTCTCCACCTTGTCAAGAATGCCTCTACAGAAGTTGATTTCACTTTTATTCAAGGCTATAGCTTAAAAGAGAGGTGCCCAGATCAAAAGAATTACAGTGACTGCATTCATGACAGATCCATACTCTTTCTTATGGAAAGCCACATTGTTGTATAAGAAAGGCTAAAAAAAAATCACACATTTTAAGTGATAAAACAGGCTTAACTTCATTATAAATGTATAGATCTTTTGGAAATTACTGAAAATTATGACTGCTAGTTCTTCACTAATTAAACATACATCTGTAATGAAGTTTAAGAGTTAGGAATTTCAAGGTCTGAAAAAGAATAACAACATGTTTACTGTATTTTCAATAAGATGAAAATATTATATAATATGTAATTCTCAGCAGTTCCTCTCTCTCGACTCTGGTTTATGCAATATATGACCATAAACATCTCTACTCTGCCCTTTAGTGCACACTATCACCCTCCCTTGTCCAGTAGTGCTCACTATCACCATCTCTTATCTAGTAGTGCAGACCATGACCCTCTCTTGTCCTGTAGTGCACACTATCACACTCCCTCAACCTGTAGTACACACTGCCATCCTACCTTATCCCACACTACACACTATCAGCCCCTTGTCCTGCAGTACATATTATCACATTCCTTTGTCTGGCAGTAAACACTAGCACCCTCCATTATGGTGTAGTACACATGTTCCCTTGTCCTGTAACACACTCTTTAACCATTCCTAGTTATCATTCCTAGTTATCCCACCCCTGCATTATTCACTATTACCTCACCTGTGGAAAAAAACAATCATCCTTACTTCAAGTGCACTCCAAATTCTCTAACATTACATACTGCAATCTTCCATTCCTCCTCACCCCCTTCCACTGTCTGGGAAATTTGCCTGATTGCTCTCATCAATGGGAGTGTAGTTCTTGGACATCTGACAACAAATCGCAATATATCCGTGTCACAGCTGCTTTGCTTTGGTGGAGTTTCCTCTGTTCCGCTGCTGATCATATCTTCCTCTTTATTAAAATCATAAACACACTCGGCTTATCAGATGTGGGGCTAATTCACACACCAGCAAGTATGCATGCTATACGCTACAATAGCAAACACCCTCGTTAGGCCTCGGCTATCTGGTCGTACGGAGATTAATCAGGATGCTAAAACTCTAACGAGATGATGATGATCACCAAGTTTTACTCATGCTGAGCATTGTAACCAGCAGGGTGAATTTTCATCAGGTTGTATCTCAACTGAGGCACTGCTATTGTGCCCATGAACAAAATATTTAACTGAAACAGTTTGTGTAAAAGACACACCTGTACAAATGCATAATGCATAAAAATGTGAACAATGTAAGTCTCCCAGGATAAGGCCATCTGCTAAGTCAATAAATACTGTACTATACCTTTCCTGTTGTACTTGTCTTGAGTTTTTTTGTGCTTTTGTTTTCCCAGAATGTGACTAGATCAGGGGTGGGCAATTCCGGTCCTGGAGGGCCAGTGTCCTGCTGGTTTTTGTTTTTCATCTCTTAGTTACCTGTTGATTTTCACCTTGAAAACAGGTGTGCTTGCTCTTCAGCCAATCAGAGATTGTATTTAGTTGGTCAACAAGAAAAACAGCAGGACCATGGCCCTCCAGGACTGGAGTTGCCCACCCCTGGACTAGATGGTTGCCATGCTACGGAATTATGGTCTGTAAATAGTGCCACTGGTGATCCCGTGTGTGTGTGAGTTTCTCTATGGCTTCCGGTCTCATTCCAAGCCGCGACCTGTTTAACTGTGAGGCGCACAGAGTTCAGCTCACACCTGGGAGCTCCGCTCCGAATCGAGTGAGGTCACACCGCCCGGCAGAAGCTGTGAAACACCAGTGTGAAATGCCACCGACTTCTGATGCAGGTTCCTCAGGTTTTCGGAGAGGAAGAGTTATGAGTCTACTGAAAGTCACACATCAGCTCTGAACTGCCACATCCCAGGTGTCTGTGGGCCAGTCTGTGCCCAGATATCCAGATTGTGTCGCTGCTGTTTGCTCTTCACTTGTTTATCACGATTGGCCCACGGCAGGGCCAGGCTACACAAGATCACAAGACAACTATTTCTCAACCACCTCTATACATTTCATAGTTGTTCCCAAGTCTGACTTTTGGTGTTGGCCCTGCTGTTTGTAATTAAAAATCAAATGGATATGGAAATTTTTTCAAAATATATTCCCAATGAACTCAGACTTTGTTAATTATACAGCACATCTGACAGTGATAATCCTGGCATTTTTTTAAATGATAATATGGCACAAACACAAGGAGCTTGCCATCCTTTATCACAATACTGGTATAAAAATGTAATTTTCTTCATCTTATTTTGCAAAGTTCTGCAGTGGCCCAAACATTCCAGTCCTTTCCACTTCATCCTCAGCTAAGAGTGCTATTTTTAGCGAAAAGAACCACTTCTCCCTTTAGCAAAGAACACATAACCAATTACCATCCCAGAAATAATGTGTGTTTTGGGCTGTGACCTAGCTTTCTAAAGCATAACACAGCCTTCAAATAATTCATTGTTGTTTACACATAATATGCAGGGAGCATAATCTTATTGTGGCACCCATGATCAGGGTTAAGAAATGTCACAACAAAGGCCAAGTGACAAAGAGGAAGCTGCAGGAAGCTGAAATTTTCACAGCAGAGGCATTTCAAATTTGTTTTCACTTATTAAGAAGACGTCATTGTATGAGATGAGGAACTCAATTGAACTGGAAAAAAAAAATCACTACAACACGAGAAGACTCTTTAGATTTTGACTCTTCAGTCAGAAAACACCATCATTGTCTCTGTTGCCTCAGTTGCTTCTGTTGCCACTGTTCCACCCACTGGCCTCAGTTAAAGAGCCATGTGTTGAACCTCACTCTGGCATATTTCCTGTGCCCTGAACTGAAGCATGTCTGTACAGCCACTAAGAGCAGGGATGTGTGCTGCTCACTGGTTATATCCCTCACGTAATGAAAACTGTCTACTGCACACAAATTCACCTGCTTCTGGGGGGCAGTGTAGCATGGTGGTAAGGAGCAGGGCTCATAACCAAAAGGTTGCTGGTTCAATTCCCTGCTAAGGCACTGCTGCTGTACCCTTGGGCCAGGTATTTCACAATAGAGCTGTCTCAGTTTACGTCCAGCTGTATAAATGACTTACATCTAAAAGAAAAATGTAACCTTTGTAAGTCCCTCCGGATAAGAGTGTCTGTTAAATGACAATAATGTAAAGTAATGCTTCTTGTGATCCCTTGGCCTGTGTGCACCTTATCCCAGTTTACAGCACAGTGAATCCTGCTCAACCAGGCTTTAAACTGATGACCTCTCTGCACTATGCTGTGCAAACGCAGTCTGAGGCAGCTCTTTGCATAGGACCCAGTGTTTAGCTGCACTAGAGTGCAGACTCAGACAGACAAAAACCGTGAAAGCAAACACACCACACACACTCACACACACCGCTAATTCCCAGGAAGAGGAGCTTTGCCGTTGCCTTAGCGTGGACCCGGCCGTGGCTTTGTGGTTTTATCTCGCCCGGCTTTACGGCTTTACCCCACTTCCTCGCGCGGCTGCCGTAGCTCGGTTACTCCGTTTTCGCGCCATGACTTCGCCGCGGCGCACAGCGAGGCTCTTTCAGACGCCCACTCCTAAACGCCCGCCTGAACGTCGCATTCCCCCTCGCGAGCACTACACTACTACATCCTGGGTTACCGTGTAGGTAGACTCTTTGTTAACGCCGTTCCTCCCCGCTGGATGAACTGTTAATTTTCTCCTCGCCGTCACCGAGGCGAGCATTCTGCCGCCGCAGTGGGAGAGAATCACGCACCAAAACAACAAGGATTAATCATTTTTTTTAGTGCCCTGGGGATGTAATTTCCCAGATTTTCCACATGGCTTTTCCTTCTGGGGAAGGTCGAGTGGAAAGTTGAGCGCTTCAGTAGTACAGAGATTTGTAGAGCTGCAGCACACGGGGAGAGTATCACTGTTTTCCCTTGACGTGGCTCTGCTGAGACATATTTTCCCACAAAATTACAGATGTTCCCGCGGTCAAGACTGCTTATCTTGGGGGAGTGACAGTAAGGGGTAATCTGTGATAATAACTCAGGATCATGACAAGAATTAGAAGTCCTTTTTACAGGCACAAAGTATTCCAGGTAATGGTCCTTATACTGGTTATGGACATATTCTGAATTAGGTGATTGAATGCATCAGACACAACCACCTCTAATGTTCCTGTGCACATGGTAATCACTGTGTCCCTGTAGAGACCAGGCATGGATTTTCTTGCTAATAATGGCTCAGAAGATGCTCTCTTTTCAATTATCTTGTGTTGTTTTCTCAACATTTGTGCAGCTTATTAGAGCTTATTACAAATAACTGTCTCCTCAACACTCCAAAAATGGAAAATAGCTAGCGTGTGAATTCAGATTCCTTGCAAAACACCAGGCATGCACAGATGTAAGCTTACAGAAGCTTACAGAAGGAATTGCAGATAAGGTGTTTACATGACTCAACATTCCATTTTTGAGGAATATCCCACCTGTCACATCCTCATAACCAAAATACTGGCTTATTAGCGTTATGGTTATCATATCATCATAATTTGTTTACATGACTCATGCTATAGTCAGAATACTTGAATATTCATGTTGATATCTGACTATTAATGTGCATGTTAATGAGGTTAATGACTCTTCCAAACAAGATTCAGCAGATATAAATTTCCATACAATCAAAGCATGAAGGTTGCATGTGATGGGACTGTAACGGTACTTTCACATGGCTTAGAGTCTGATGAAGGGATCGCACCTGGTTGCAGGCAGTAGCTGTTGACACCTCATGTGGACATCATGAACAGGGAAAAGAAAGGGGGGAGATGGAGTGGAGGAGGGATGCTGTGAACAGCTGACGCAGAAAGGTAGTGGTGAACGGGATATTTATAGTGGTGGAAGGGACTGGTTTGTCTCCCTTTGGTTAAGTGCGTAGGGATTGTCTGGAAACTATTCTCCCGCTTCTTTGTTTGAGTCAATAATTGATTTTCACTGACTTCTGATGCACTTAAATTAAAATGGATAGTAAGAACATGATTTGGACAGAACCCCTGAATGCAGAATCTAACAGGGCAGACCCTGTTGTGAATTTTACAAAGCTGCTCAGTGGGGCAGAGGTTTGACACACTCCTGCCACCTCATTGATAAACACGCTCATTGCCTTTCCCATGGTTCCAGAGGACCACCACTGAAACCGCTGAGTAGAAGGGAAAAAGAAAGCAAAAGTGGGTGGGTGGCATTCAACAGCAGGCCAAAATATTCATCTTTTTTTCTGACATTCCTCCAGATTGGCTGAGAACAAGAGTCCAGGGCTTTTTCGGTCCCCAGCGGGAGGCTACTGCTCATTAATCTCAGACTGTAACATCGAGGCCAAGCGGTGAGCACTGTGGACCAGGCAGACAGGGCTCAACAGCTAAGCAAAAACCCAGCTCTCGAGCCGGCCATCTGAGAGGGGAGCAGGATTCAGGTCCAGCAATGCCTTTGACCTGGGATGGTTAATAATGCCCTTACATGGCTTACAGTGCATGCCCCTCTCTCTTTCTCTCTTCTCAATCACTTACACTTAAATTGCCTTTGGTTGCCTGTGGCATTGAGGTCAGACAAAGAGACCAGTGTGAATTGGGACAGTGACAAAGACGAGCGCCGTCATTATATATTTCACGGAGCCCGTTGCCTCCCCCCTCCCCTCCCCCACCCTTGCTTCAGAGCATGCAGGTGTCACTTTCTGCATTCTTCAGAAAATATCACACAATTACAGTCTAGCACACTTTAAACCGAGCCTGCAATGCTAATCCCGCTAATCACGTTGAATGAGTCAACGCCCTCAGATTGTTTGCCGTACCAGTTTTGAGGCATGCCCCAAAAATTCACGTCTGGAAGATTTCCCTTTTTTCATTGCTGTCACTCTCACCAAATGTGAAAGCTTTGTCAGTCATTACCCCTGTCAACAGAGGTCTCTCCCTCTCACATGACAGGTGACACATTATTCAACCATGTGGGAGACGCCTACAGGCCTCTGATACCTCTGATAGTGAGGGAACCAGCCTGGCCTGCTGCCTTTGGGATCTCCATAATTGTTTATGTTCTGGTGGCCAGTGTCAGTCCCACCCACTAGAGGACCTGCCAAGCTATGTAACTGTGTTGGTTCAGTTGGTGCCGTTGCTAAAAAAACAAGATTTGTACATGGGAGGTAAGAAGGAGTACGCCACCATTGCTCATCTCAGCAAAAACCCAAGGAAGACAGAAGTAATGTGGGGTAATTTTGTTGTGTTTTGTTTTGTTTTGCTTTGTTTTTCCAGCTCGTGCAAGCCTGGTTCCAGCACTACAGCGGATAGGTCTCTCCCGGGTCGTTTGTAACTAGGAGACCTACCATGGAGACACCACAGACTTCTCACAGTCTTCTTGTCCAATAAAAATCTTTCATTTCCACAGCATTTAACCCTGAATGAGTTTAAGTGAAGACCACCGTAGATTTCCTTGAGATGACACGCCTCCCGTCTCTCCTTACCCTCCAGGATGACCTCCTTGCCTGTCTTCTTCAGGGCCTGGACGGCCTCGTCGTGAGTGGCCTCTCGCAGGTCGTAGCCGTTGACCGAGAGGATGGCGTCACCCACGTACAGCGCCTCCGTCTGGTCGGCCGCAAGCCCTTTGAAAATCTTGGAGATGAGGATGGGCATTTTGTTCTCCTTGCCCCCTGCAACAAGAACAACAAACCCTTCAATAAAACATCATCATTCTCCATCAAAACTGGAGGGGGAGGCGGTGTAACATAGTTGTAAGGAGCAGCACTCATAAATGAAAGGTTGCTGGTTTGATTCCCAGCTGGGGCACTGCTGCTGTACCCCTGAGCAAGGTACTTAACCCAGAATTGTTTCAGTTAATATCCAGCTGTATAAATGGATAGCAGGTAAAATCTGTAACCTATGGAAGTTGCTCTGGATAAAACCATCTGCTAAATGACAATAATATAATGAAATGTAATGTAACGGCATGAATCATTCTCAAATAAACCCAAAAGAATTGCAGAATAAAGCTGCACCGGTTCAACGGAGGATTCGCACCACGGCTTCGCAGTCCTTTCCAAACGAGGAAACGAGGGGATGGTTGTGTAGGAAGGAGGGCCTGTGTGAGAAAAGGGAGTACCCTCGCTCGAGGAATGCATTCTCTCCGCACTGAGGAACATATTCTCTCTGTTTTCCTTCCAAACAGAGCACTCATGCTAATGAGCTATGGGCTGAGAAGGTTTGAGGATGCGAGATAAGGACTCTGAGCATCGCATCTCCACCATGGTGCTGTCAGCGATGCGCCAGCAAGGTCTAAACGGTTTAACGAGGCCTATCTTTTACTCGATTGGTAGAGCTCAGGCGATGACGCTAAACATTTGTTTTGGCTGCTGATGCTTCTTTTATTGCAAAATATTTGTGAAGGTCAGGCCAGAGCAAGACCAAGTCTGCTTCACTCCCACATCTGCAAGGCCGTTTGTGGGAAGCTTTGTTGATAACATGAAGTGGCAGTAAGTTCATGGCCTTCTGGAAATATTAAAGCTCAGAAAGAGAAATTATATGCCGTGAGAGGACTTCATCAAATTATATGTCTGCCGGGTCCCATGGCAATACCACTCACGCACGTTTCACTCATTCGACGTCTTCGGATACTAGAACTGTGTGGTCCTAATAAAACCACAGGACTGACAAACTCTGGTATGCATCTCTGCTGGAACTGCCTCACAGTTTGTGCTGGACTTTTTTTTTATTACCCAAAACACTGTGCATAATGCAATCACTACAGCGGAGAGCTTTTCTGAAGAAAAGTGTAATAAGACCACAGATACATGAAAAAGCATTCTGAATACAAGGTGAACATTAATATTTGAAACTAAAAGAACAAAGTCAAACCCTGAGACATAAGAAACCCAGAGATGAACTCACAGATCGTGCACACCAGCACCTATGATGTCACAAGTGAAAGTATTTTCTTAAACTATTAACCCCAAAAGTAAACCCAAAATAGATGATAACACAAATGCAGCAGAGTATGTGGACACAGAGTACAGAGACACTCATTAATGTATTTAGAATGTGTTTCAGAACATGTCAGTGTGTTACAACTCTCATTCAGCGAGGTCCAGTCTCATACTTAATGTGTAAGCAGGGCTGTTTCTTAATTTGCTGTGGTGACCTTTGTGAATATAGCTGAAACACACTCTGAGTCTCTCCCACTTCCAGGGAAAGACTCACTCAGTCACCCAAGGGGTTTGATACAGTATTGAGTGTCAGAGACAGCTCCGAGTAGAGGTCATAATCCCTCACACTGAACTGTCTGTTGACATCATTCTCCACTGACCAGGGAGAAAAGGTGACAGCCACTTGGCCCCCTTAATCTTGTTTCACTACACCGCACTAAAAACAGCTGCCCTCTGACTCTCAGCTCAGGGACGGCACACCATGCTGGACTGAGCTCCTATAATCAGCTCCGATCCTGGCCTGCCTTCCGTGACCCATCCGATCAATAGCCACACAAATCATGCTCTCTGCCCAGGCCGGGCTACCAACTCCACAGACAAACAAGCTGTGCTTGTGTACATGATTAGCATGGGCGCAAGACAGGATGAGACACTTGGATGAGGATTTCAGAAGCCCTTCTGCAGTGGGGAAAACCCTTCACACAATCCCTCCATTAGCTAAGGCTGCACTTAAGCAGCTTCTGGGAAATAACAGGGGCTAATCTCAACACTGTGGGCTTGCAAAAGGGAACATGCTACTGAAATGGATCCTCCAGGTGTAAGATATATTATTATTTACATTACATTATTGCCCTTAAGCAGACACTCTTATCCAAATTGACTTACATAGGTTACAATTTTATCCATTGATACAGCTGGATAGTAACCGAGGCAAATCTGGGTTAAGTACCTTGCTCAAAGGTACAACAGCAGTCCCACAGCGGTGAACGGAACCAGCAACCTTTTGATTACGAGTCCTACTCCTTAACACTATGCTACACTGCTGCCCCTATTTATGTGCTTAGCAAATTCCCTTCTTCAGGGCAACATACATAGCTGACATTGTGCATACTGTACATTCATACATATGGATCTTTATGGAAGCAATTCAGTATGCAATATGTATGCGATACGCATTTAGCTAAAGGGAGCAAAAGCTGTGGTCCAACCAGGAAATGAAACTGCAACCCTTTGGTCCCATGTCTATATCCCCTACCCACTCCTCCACTCAGGCTCAGTTCCAGGAGAAAATACAGAGGGGTGCAATTTCAATCCACAGGGGTGCACAAAAAGTCATAAAAGCTATGTAGACATCGGGATATAAGGAGACAACTGGGGGTGCAGTGAGGGCCGTCTGGGGTGCAATGCACCCCTTAGCACCCCCATAGCGCCGGGCCTGACCTCCACTCCACCACCTCAGACAGCTAGAGCCTTTCCAACACTCAAAGTCTCTGTCAAAATGAAAGCTGTTTGTTCTGCGTCAACGATCTGCATAAATACAACCCCTTTCTAAGCCAACGGCGTCTCTCCCAACTTTGCTCTCCTTCGTTCTGATCGGGAAAAAAACCCCATCACTGTCCTCCTCTGCACATCTCCACCGTGCCACAGCAGATTGATGACGGTTCGGAGACACCACCCTTCATGCCAGGGTGCCCTCCCTAAAATAAACAGCAGCAGAGGCTGCTGCAGCCCCCCATTAGAGACCTCTCATCTCTGGCCAGTCGGTGACTGCATCCCGGGAGCCACACATCAGCTGTTCCCACAGCGGCGTCGGCCAGGAGGTCTCCGGGTGGCGCTCACCTGAGACTGTGCGTACAGCCTCCACCCGCCACTCCGCAAATCACACACACGCACACACACTCCGCAAGGAAGAGGAGCGCCTCTGCATTAGGCCCAATTATGCCGAACGCCTTTTTTTCACATTTCACCATATGGTCCACTTTAATGATGGCGTTTTGCATAATTTGCGGTTGAGGCTTTGCAGGACCGCCATGATTTCCATCTCTGTCTGGAAAATGGCCTCCCTAATTGGGATTTGGTGGTGAACGGGTGCTCTGGCCACCTCTGCCGGGGTGAAAAACTCCCTCAACAGGATTGGTGTGGGGGCTGCAGTGTAGCACAGTGAAAACCAGAAGATTGCTGGTTCATTTCCCCGCTGGGGCACTGCTACTGTACCCTTGAGCAAGGTACTTAACCCAGAACTGCAGTAAATATCCAGCTGTAGAAATGGATAACGTAAAAAAACTGTAACCTCCGTAAGTTGCTTTGGATAAGAGTGTCTGCTAAATGAGAGTAATATAATGGTGTGAGGAGCTTATCAGTGTAGGCCTGGAGGAATGTGAGGAGGTTGCACAGCAGTCAGGGAGATCTGGGCGATACCTTCATGCTCTTGTGGAAGAATGGAAGCCAGGGGAGTCAAAGCAAGCCTTTATCAGAAAAAAGGGACTCACAGAGCACACACATGGAGGTATGTAGATGTGAAGATTTGAGGTCCTCCGAATCTCACACATAGTCAGTATAATGTTGAGGGGGGGGACTATTTCCCTGGTAATACTGCTGTGCAGACGTGTTATTTTTTGTGGCCAGCATACTGTACAAATCAGATCTTTTCTTCTGCTTCATGCCATGTGAGATCCCATTTTATGCAAAGCTATTTTGCCCATGCTTGTGTCCATGATAATAATAATAATAAGAAAAGCTATTTATAAAGCCCCTTTCATACAACCCATTGAAGCCAGAAATGCATATGATGAAGAAACAATTATAAAAAGAAGAGATAAGAAGGGGGTATAAAAAGAAGACATGAATAAAAGGAGATACTGCATAATAAAATATAGAGTGGATTACAATCCTATGTGTTATGTACATATATATGTACACAGACATGCATTCCTGTACTGAGATACTAATCAATGCTATCCTGTTCCACATTGTGCTGCCCAACGTAAGCGCACAGAGACCCCCTTCCAAACAGATATTACAAACTTACGGAGAGACATTTCAAAAGCTGACCATACACTCTGCAAGTCAGGGCATCAGTCAGAGTCTCTTAAACAGTCCCAGCACAAAGCTACTGTACACAACTCAAGACCTCAGCGGCTGCAATCACAGCATGTTTTCTACCACTTAAACCCTAAGTAATAGGGAAGGAAACCGCGACGGTTCTGTCAGCGCAATCACTGGAAAGCACTGTGGAGCGTGGCAGATAAGCTCTTCTCTAGCGCGTTCTCACGGAGCGTTGCAGCTGCCTCGGAACGTCTCTGATCCCATTTGGCGGAGACTCGGACAGATGCAGCTCGGGTCCTGTTGATCATCGTCAAACTGTGATGTGTCTGAGTTATGCCATCACAAAAGGCCTCGTGACACCTAATAAACCACCGATGCAACGCTGCAACGCTCCAGTCTCTGGCAGTGCGCTGCTGCCAAGAATAAACTGATTTATTAAAATGAACTTAAGCACTCCGTTAAACGAATGGCTGGAGCGCACACGCGCATCGGAAAACAGTTTGGGAAGCTCAGACTGAGAAGGTTGAACGCCAGTTCCCCCGGGTGCGCTCCCTGAGAGGACTGTTACGTCCACGATTATTCCACAGTTATCGCTGTTATTTGTCAGATTCTTACTAGCCATTGCAGTCTGGTGAGTGAAAGCTCTGCCACTGAGCAAACAGTAAAATCAGCCATTCAGTTCAGTAGCATGAATATAACCAGCATGCAAGCAGATATGTCCCAAATGATTTTTTTTGTTTGTTTTGTTTTTAATTGTGCTGCTAAAAATGATGTTGCTTACATAACTTTTGCAGAACATTTAAATATATTACAGAAACGCTGAACAAGATTCTCGAACTTTTAAAGGTCATTTACAGTGCATAGAAAGTTACAACAAAGGACGCAATTAACGAGCACCCCCCACCACCACCACCCCACCAACCAAAAAGTGAAATAAATGATAAAATAAAATACACCCCAGAAGGGCATTACTGTTAGGTGTATAAATTAATATGATAAGACGTATTTAATACAGGGTTTCGACAAATCTGACTTGCTGTCAGTGCTCATTTGAGCAAGAACTGACAACGCAGCGTATTGAATTGCAGTTGAACTAGCGCACTGAGACGCGTCATGTAGAATAACCTGACCTTTACAGAAAATTAATATTGACAGGCACGCGTATTTCATATGCGCTGTTAAGGTGCTGCTGTTTGCTTGTTTCCTTTGTTAAGTTATGCCATAATTCATATCGGTGTTATCCCAAGACGAACTGTGCACGATCTACGGGAGCATAAAGTTGATACTGTTCTATTAAAAATGTTAGAGTGTCAAAGAGCGGGGCTCCTTCAGCTTTACCCTTGTGTCATTTAGGAAGAGCGAAGTAATGCTAATTGTACTACACCCAAATGGTGTTACACCAAAAATTCCCGATTGTTTCTTGCCATTTAACATCGTAATTTGTAGATTTATTACATCTCAAAAGGTTGATATGGATAGTCTCGAAAGTATTTGGAATGAATACAAATTGAAAGGTTAGTTTTCATTACCTTTAATGCTGATTCCAAGTCCGCCAACATCTTGCTTGGTTACTTTCACCGTGCGCTTGACGTTGGTGATAGTTTCGGGGACCGGAGAACTAGAACTGAGGTTCGCTGGGTCCCCGTTCACTGTTCCGGCTGGATTCGGAGTGGGGTTGCCGGACTCGGCGGCGCCTTCTCCGGGGCTCACCGTCAACGTGTCCTCGGTGAGGCCGGCTAACACACGGACCCAGCGATCCACAGACACTCGAAGTTCCAGCAGTCCAGTTTTCTGCGCTTTCATCCCGGCGGCCATGTTCAACACATTCCTGGAATAACTCTAGACGGGTTGGCAGCCCTGTAAAGAGATGGGGGTGGAGGGAGGTCTTAGATGCCAGGAGACAGACCCCCTCTCTCTCTCGCTCTGCCTCTCTCTCTCTCTCTCTCCTTCCCTCCCTCCGTCAGTTTCGCTTTGCTTTCTAGATGGTAAAGCATGGAGCACTCTTACAGTTTTTGCTCTCAGATGCACCATGATTAATTCCACGTAACTGAAAAGTTTGTTTTGTTCTTCCTCTAATAAGCACATTTAGTCTAAAAGTTTGGAAATTCTTGTAAGGTGGTTTTATAAAAAGTAAGTAGGTAGATCGGAAGTTGTTGTTATTATTATTATTATTATTATTATTATTATTATTATTATTATTATTATTATTATTATACACGACCGTCTTGTCATTAGTACATGGAAGGAAGGCGTGCAAGTAGATCGAAGTACGTACCCTCGCCAGCCCGTGCCCATGTGCGAGCGTGAAAGGAAAGCGCGGCCTCCCGAGCACCTGGCTTAAGCATTCAAAGAGACATCTCACCATACTGTAAATGGGCGGGCTCTGCGCACAGGCACACAGTGCGCGGAGCGCGTGCGAATGCCTGACATGTGAAGGAGCTGCAGATTCCGCGGAGGTGAAGACAGAATGCCTCCAGGAGACGAGACACTCCTGGGACTGAAGTCGGGCGAGCCTGGAACGCTTTATAGCCGCGTTTATAGCACCGGGCGGTGGGGGAAATATCACGCACTGTTAGGACCATTTATAGAATATATTATGGCCATGGGGATACATTACTTCTCTTACTACGACTATGACGCGATTCAGTGTCAGCATTTGACTAGGGGAATTAACGAGCGGGTCAAAATGCAGGCTACACACCCAAAACAGAGGATAATTAAGGCCCTTTTAAACAAAGAGTACTAGCTAAAAAGCTTGTAATTTGTTCTGATTATACTTCTGAAAGGATAGGGGCGTCTGCTAAATGACGGTAATGATATAATGTAATGTGTGTAACTTTGCCTCAAAGGTTTGTAAACGGACAAGGGTTTAATCCTCCGCTGCCTTTAATATTTGACTCCATGTATGCGTTGTCCTCTTACTGAAGCTTGTGAGTCAACTAGATAGTTCTGCCGGAGCATGTTGACGTAAATTTTTCTTACGTCTCTGCCGCCCTCTTGTGGTATTTGCAAAGCATGACTTCTTCCCAACAGCGGACACTGTCATTTCCCCTGACTGTCAACTTGTGGTACCTTATCAAAGCAAATATAAAACTGATGGGGATGTCCACAAAGTTTGATTTTCATTTCATTGGATAATGAGACATGCTCCCAGTTGTCACTCAGATGTACTTTGGCAAATTTTAGTTGTTTTGTTGTGGTTTGCAATCAAAATAGACTTTTTTCTTACAACCCTTCCATGAATGTAACTTTCACTAGCGGTGGCAGCAGAGATATGCATGTTAGGCCTAGGAAGGTTGCCACTGAATCAGTTGCCTTACATTTCTTAACAACAGGCAATATCAGTAGGGAGTGGTAGATTCAGCTTTCTGTAAATTTCTTTGAAATGACCAATTACCTGCAGTCTGCAGAGAGCTCTCTGATATTAACCATGATAATACCTGCTACTGATGAATCTCTTCTGCTTGATATTGTTTTAAACCAGACGGAGGCAAGAAGCCTCTGTATAGTTCCAGAACCTTCCACTGAACTTCTGTTAAACTGAATGTTAGTGTAGGTCTGCTTGGGCCCGTTTTCTTTTAAAGATTACTCAAAGATATGTATGAATGTGATCCTCATGTTTTCTGGATTAAAACTGATTATTGATGTAAAATCTGAAATTCCTCTGTACAATGATGTTGAGATTCATTTATAACATTTTGTGAATAAATATGAGGGCACTGGGGGGGGATCAAGTTGTAGTTATACCTGCTCTAGCTTAAACATTAAACATACCCTGTTTGATTTTTATTTGCAACGTATTAGCCATACTATGAAACTGTGAAAGAGTAACACTACCGCAGTTAGCATTAGGGTGTCAGTATTACCGCAGTTGGTTTTGTCTGTTCGCAAGAGTTCAAATAAGGCCAGACTAAGCGCCAGCTCAAACTGGTTCCAAACTGCCCATTATTAAGTTGTGCTACAGAGTTTCATACATTACATTACATTACATTACACGTTAACTACTTCTGCAGCTTTACAGAGCTGATAAACTGTTACAGCATTATTAAATATGATAAGAAAAGTCTGGGCATTTCAGTTTATCAGTCTTCCCACAGTCACGTTCACAATTTGCGGTTTGTGAATAGTTTGTGAAGGAAAAACACTGTCATATTAGTGATGAACACGAGGTGGCGCTATTCTCACATCAATTTAACTCAAGTTTTTGTTGGTGGGTGTAAAATACAAAGTATTGCACATTAAAATGTTATGAACACTTTTTTTTCAAAGAAGGAAATAGTAAGCTGGAGTCAAATTGCTATTATCTTTATATTGACGTAAAAATGGAGGTACTGACACTGTTACGCCAATGATAAAAACTGTAGCAAAAAACACTTTTCAGATAAAATTTGAGTGCTTTAGCTAACTTTGGGCAAAGGAAATTTTGGGTATTGTCAACAGTATAGAATGTAATTCAGATTTCTTTATCTGAAACACCAGGCGGGGCTGAAGAGGTGGCACTTCCGAAAAACAATTAAATATGAAACGCTACAAACCTCATACACACCAATTATTTGGTGACCATATCAATAAAGGCTAGAAGAGTCACTCTGATGTCTTTGGGCTTGTAGGTAGCCTTTTTGAGACCATACAAGCTGAAACACCTTAGTGTGACTTCTCCGGCAATTTTTGATATGACCACTGAATAACAATTAAGCATGTGAGTGTTCAGTGTACGTTTATACTTCATATTTTAGTGCTATGTATTCCTCTTTCCCTGGGAGCTTTTGAGTGAAAGATGAATTCTCAATTACTTGTTGACATTTGCAGCTCAGCACCTACCCGCTGTTGATATTGATTTTTGTTTCCAGCCCAGCCATTTAGCTCACCTTGTTTACGCAAGCGCCGAGGAGACCATCATATGTGGACCGACTGGATTAGTCAAATCTGCCCTAATAATAAACACAATAATGATTCATCATCCATTCCCTCTGTGCCTTTCTCTGTGTCAGCCCATCAGCCTGTCTTTCTCAATGCATTTCATATGTGGCAGGTGGTTGCCAGTAACAAATCCATCTGGACACAACCTAGCATTATGAAAAGCTTAAAGAATTAATTAGGGGGAGAAGCGGGATTCTTCCCCCCTGTCGCAGATAGCCGTATACATATAAATATATATCTGCGCGCTCCCTGAAGACAGCGGACAGTTGGGACGGTCTGGTGATTAATTTGAGCCCCAGCCCCCCCCCAAACACACACCCCCCCCGAGCTCTGCTGAGCTCCGGAGCTGCCATATGGGTCCCAGTGCCGGAGCGCCTGCTTCTCCCAGCGCGGTCTGTGCGGTCTGCTCAGGCTTCAGCCCCAATCAGAAAAAGGCAGAACGGCGGAGTCGTGACTGTTAACCGGCTCCACCTGTTCCAGCGTCAGATGGAGCGCCCCCCCAACCCCACCCACCCACCCAACGAGCCTCGTGCTGTAGGGTCTGGGGAAGAAGAGCAACCGCGCTAACAGGCCTGCCGCAAGAACACTTTCAGATCCCATCCCTCCTAAAAAATCCCACAGGCTTCTTTAGGGGATGTATACTCTTCACTGTACTCTGTTAGTGGGGTGAAGGTGTACATTTAGTGGGGGGGGGTTGGGTTAAAACATCTAACAATGGGCCAGCAATCCCATCTGGCCGCATATCATCCCGATGGTTTTCGACAACCCCCGACCCCCCTGCTCCACCCCGCTCAAAACCCCCAAAAAATGAAAATGCCGTCCTCTCTTCTGCTCCGTATTTAAATAATGGCATTTTTCATGTAAAGGGTTTTACTGTTTAGCAAGAACAGGTCACCTCTGCCATAAGGCTTTCTGCAAGGCCTCTGCCCTGTGAGGGCACAGTGTCTGTCCGGCCATCATTTTTTTTCTGTTTTCTGTCATCGTTCGAATCGATGGGGGGCTGACTTAAAAAGACGAGGACAGAAGGCAAGTTGGGGGGAACATACTGCGTCCTGACGGATACACTGACGGCTGGGAAGAGTCAGCTGTCAGCGAGCAGGGCTTTGTTATTATGCAGCAGAAGCTGTGTCACTCACAGGCTGTTGCTCGGTGACAGATCTGCTGGTGGAGGCAAGAGGCTCTCCCACTGACCCAGAAACAGAGATCGATCCGAAAGCTCCTCCAGCCCGCAGTCACACAAGACCGGTGAAGGAAAAAATGAGCCTGAATCACGTTTTGAATCTTAAAATTCCACTTTACTAATATGGATTTTTTCAAAGGCATTACTTTATCCTTTTCATAATTGGTTGGTGCAAATGTCACTTTGTCAGGTATGGATTCAATGTTGGGTGATGGATTAATCTCTGGGCACAGTTCCTTAAATTGTGCAAGTTATGCAAAGTCAGCTTAAGATGAATAGTACAAGCAAAACTCCGTGAAACTAAATCAGAGCTGCGTTCCTGCCATCCTACATCTCATGAGGGATAGCTCTTTGCTTAATACTTAATATGGAGTTGCGTTTTCTAATGTATTGAATTGTTCCAGTCACACGACGGCCATAATTTCAGATAATGTCATTTTTAGGTATTAATGGGCGAAGTGGTGCTAATTCCTCATACAGCCCCGCCTTCCTGGATGGAGCCAAAACAGACGGCGTTCCCTCTGTCAGGGTGTCGTAGCAGGAAGACAGGCAGGGGAAGAGCAGCCGGGGGGGGCTGCTTCGTCATGCGCATTGGGTGAGAGCCTGCGTTGGTGGGTGTTAATTTGTTATTGTAGCCCTGCAGCTGTGCGGTGTGGTCCGGAGAGCAGGTGGCAGCTTCACAGGGGAAGGATCGGAGAGGGACCGGCTGGCACGTGCGCGTACGTTTGTGCGTTTGTGTGTGTGTGTGCGTGTGTGTGTGCATGTGTGTGTGTGTGTGTGTGTGTGATTTTGTGTGTGTTTGTGCATGTGTGTGTGCGTGCGTGCATGTGTGTGTGTGTGTGTGTGTGCATGTGTGTGTGTGATTTTGTGTGTGTTTGTGTGTGTGTGTGTGTGTTTGTGTGTTGGTGTGTTTGTGTGTGTGTGGTGTGGAGGGTGTTTGAATGTAGGGGAGTGTATGGGGAGTTAATCTCAGCACCTTAAATGTCCTCTCTGCGCAGAATGTGTGACGACCTGGATGCCTTCCAGCCACTCCTCCCGAGTGGATCGTTGTATTTTGGAATTTGGAGCCCTCATTGAGAAAATGAGGCAGCTGGATGAAAACAGCTTTTTGCAAAGACTCCTGCCACAGGATGTCAGTGCCCACCCAGGAGGAAGACAAGGATGCCTTAAACATAACGTGTAGTGTAGGCAAACTAACAAGAAGCATCAGTTTATGGAGGCATTATTGACAGGTGATGCAGTACTTACAACACAGTATCAGCTTGACCTGAAATCAACAAACCCAGGCCTGTAATTGAACATTTACAGATTACAATGTGTACTTTTTTTTACTTGTGCAAGACTTATGGAATGCAAATACTGTACTTTGCATGAAATGTACTTTTCTCTTCAGTGCAAAAACTGTAGCTACGCAACAGCAGTAGCAGTGACATTAATCTTTGTTTTTACTTCTTTAAATTTGCTATCCAGAACCATTTGTAGTGAAACCTCTGCACTTGTCTCTCTCTCCCTCACTGTAGCCATGAGAGTATATCAACTACCTCAGAAGCGTTACAGCAGTGTGACATCCTGGGGTGATGAAAAATACCCACAAAACAGCATTAGGTTAGAGGCTTCACATTACCCATGTAGCGATGATGCTGAAATAGCCCCATGACATTATGGATCCTTCACTTTGAGAAAATCACACTTAACATCTACAGTCTACGCACCTGTTTAGTGTTTGCTCCTTGAAGGTGTGACCGTGATACAAAGACTGTCGGTTACTGTAGTAGGCTATTACCTACTGTAGTCAACAGCTTCATTTTCGTATACAGCTGATGCTTTTAAAACTAATTATATATATATATATAATAAATTATATAATAAATTATATATATATAATAATATATATATATATATATATATATATATATATATATATATATATATACATAATTTTGAACGCCTGTGCTTCAGCTACTAAAGTTGAGTGTTATATGACGTCTTGTATGAGGAGGAACCTAGCTGTGTAGAATACACCATGAAAAAAAATCTTTTTAGAATCCGTGACGTATTCTACTGTGTAAAGCCACACTTGCCCCTCAGGGTACGCATTTATACATGTTCTTACTGGGTCTCTTTGAACAATGAAACAACCTTTTGTTGGGTAGACCGCATATCCGAAAGGTCCCGCCCCCCGAAGCTCTCCCGTTGAGCCAGTCGGAGCGGACGAGTTTCTGCGGCTGTTTCCTCCCCGTTCATATCCTAGGTTACTTCCAAGCGCCGTGGTCCAATGCTTATGCACGATCACTAACGAAACGCAGTTTATTGTGCGGCTAAGTGCGTTATATTTGTCGTCGTGAAGTAGTTGTAGCCTACTGTTGTCCTGCGCGAAGAATCTCCGTTATTTTTCCAACCACTGGAGGAGCAGCTGACATGGTTGGGATTCCCGGCGCTTTTCAATGTAAGTTGCTTGATTGTTTTATTGCATACCCTACTGTACACGATGTTGACGTTTTGTTTGGCAACGGACACCAGCACATGGCTAGTGGCTTGGTTCTTATCTATAGCTGCCAACGTAAAACGTGTTTCTTACAGGGATGAATCAGATCGCCTATAGAGTACAGGCTAATTTACTCTGGCACGTGGAATTAAGATAATCTTTATGATTTAATAATGCAATTCAAAATGTTGGATTGTAATAATTTCATGGTAAGCGCTGGTTAATGTATTTAATTCGCACATCAATGTAGCCATCGTAAAACGGAGCTGTATTATTTTACTTACTTATTATGCTTTGAGATTAATTCATTTTCTACACTTGTGGTTTTTCCAGGCGTGACTCCAGCCAAATTACATCTTTGGCTGTACTTTTGGAGACATGCTGACAGACAGCTGGCGCCTCTTGAGCAGATATCACTTAGTTACTCGTATACTTAGCTAGCTGTGTGGCTAATACCGTGCACCGCAGACATAGCCGATTGCATGTGCGCCCGTTAGCCTCATCAGAACCCGATGCTATGAGCATGCTCACTAAATAGCAATGGGTTGCATGCTTGTCAGCTCGAAATTAGGTGACGTTCGAGGATACTGCATTTAATACTGCTTTCGCGTTCTTGTCATGCAAATGAAAGTTCCTGAAAGGCCTCCCAGTCGTTTCTTCCCCGGTCCAAAGCAAAATGCGGAAAAAATTGTGGATCTGTCAATACGGAATCGTGCTTCAGTGATTCGTTAAGTTTGAGCCAGAGTGAAATTCACCATTCGGCATTTACGTATCTCGACTATTTATACACTGTCCGTCGGTGCAGTGTCAAACTGTCATCAGAATGAGATGTAAACCCCATAATTAATGATCCTAATGACCCGATAATACAGGGGCCCTACGGATACAGATCCATAGTACTCCACGTTCCGCATTTTACTTCGAACCGTGAACATTCTTTTTTGGCTTTTCGGTCCCCGTTTCAATTTGGGACTAATCCACCAGGCAAAGTTTTGCACCATCTGGAGTTTACAGCTTTTCAGGACAATAACACCAGGCAGTCTAAAGCTGGCAAAAGAAATTACCGATAGCCTACTTTTCCTGTGGGACTGGGGCATAGGCATGCAATCCAACTGCGATCATTTGCGCCTGAGACAGTGTAGTATTGTTTAACCCGAAGCTTGGTCTGTCCCTAGATACCATTCTGCGAACAAATAATACCTTCTTCAAAGTCTTTGACATCTGTGATTGTTCTAACTAGTAGCCACTAGAGAGCAGTAGTGCCTCTTTACCGCGATGTTTCCTATCTTTTAATTAATTGAATGGTACAGTTTTACCTCAAATAAATAAATAAAAATTACTGCAGTTACATGGTGCCAGTAGTTATCTGTGGAATTTATCGACGGGGACTCGTCATAAAACCATCGGACCACAGAATGTGTACACACACACACACGCAAGCATGTACACATATTCTAGCATTGCTGTTAAAATACGTGCCGTCATGCAGTCACGCGATGTTTGGTTAAAATTAGGGCAAAGCAGGCTGTATCTGAGTGAAATAATAAACGCTGGATTATGTCTTGATTCAATCAAAATCAAACCAGAAAAAAAGTCAGCAGTTGGATAGCTGGATTTTTCTCTCCTCTTTTGGGAAAACGAAAGGCGGCCAAACCACGGGCTTCAGGAAGACCGAAATTAGGAAAGGAACTGCAGGTTTGCATTAACGCGCTAATTGTTTCTTGGCCCGGAGTATGACTCCCAATCTAGCTGGATAGGCCCTTTGTTGTGTGGGGGTATTTCGTCATGCCAGGGTGCCTTGAACTGAACTTTAGAGTGACTCAACCCAGTACATCCCTTCCAGCTGATGGCTTCACCATCAGCATCACTCAGCATTGTTATGGTCCCCCATGGATTCTCATCATTGTGGCTTTGTCTGCAAGCCATAAATGGCCAGATGAGTCTGGTTCGATTCATATCGCACACAGAGAAGCAGAGAGCAGCACCTGAATTTCACATTACTCAGCCCTGACACATGATATGCCCCAACACATAATGTGCTTCTGGGGATTTCGGGCCTGTAATGTTATTTACATGAATAAAACCATCCCCGATCCTGTAAAGCTCTGTGGTTCTGGTGTTTGCCTTCTCAAAGGCAATGTTTAAAGTGTCTCTTGTTCTTATTAGGAGTGTCTAGGTTTGTTCTCCTCACCGCTACAAGAAAGGGAGTGTAAGGCCTGCCATTTATAACAGGCTCCGTTCTCTGATTGGAACCACTGCTGAGGGCAAAGATAATCAGGACCACCTGAAGGACTGATTTGACAAGCACACTAAGGAAATGCTTTTTTGCATCTCTCCCTGTTTCTCACAGGAAACGGAGAGCAACTGTCTCTACCATCCACTTAGCACTGCTCCCATGATATTGCACTATCAACTACTTTGGGTCTGATAACGATTATTTGCCTCAGACTGTGACTGTCCTTGGACATGACCTCTCAGGTAGCGTGAATTCCGCAAAGATTCTGGTCTGTTTTGGTGCTGCGGGGTCTGTGCTTCTCATTTCCCCCCCCGTAGCATGAGACTGTCGAGCAGCTCCAATCAGGGCTTGACGGACTGTGCTGAGAACGGCGGGCTAATTGACAGCAGGACCGGCACAGCTGTTTCTTGTTGGTGTGCGCGGCGTGTCGGGGCAGGCCGATTACATCCAGATGCAAGCTGCTTATGCTCTCTGTCTGCCCTCAGCCATTCTCTGGAATGGCAATCTAGAGGAGACCAGAGCCGTCAGCGTGCCCACACTTTGTGAGTCTCTTTTTTTTGTTGTTGTTGTTGTTGTTTATGTTTGCCAATCTGATGCAGATTGGCAGTGTGTTTGTCAGTTTAATATTGAGTCCTCAGTTGAGTCCTGATTCAAAAGGTCCTTTGGTGAGTTAAAGTGAATAAGTTTTAAAGATGTTAATGTCTTGTTTATGTGCGCTCTGTCTCTGAAGCCGATTTTTGTATCTTGTGCAGTCCTTCAGGGCTTTGGAGCTCAGCTCAAGTGATGGGTACTTGTTGTGTGTCTGGCTGGTGTGAGCGTCGCTTTTTAAAAGCCGATAAAATAATGCGCCCTGTATTTTCTCCCACAGTGCACCTCAGTCTTTTCCGCATATGTTAAGTGGGGCTTTTTCAGGGGCTGTTTTTTGGGGCTTTTTTTGTTTTGTTTTTACGCTTTTGTACGAGGACATTGATGGGGAACAAAGGTAGTAGTCACCCAGCTGTAAATTAGAACGGTCACAGCTGAATAGCTGCTGAATGGGGCACAAGTGCCTCGAAAGGCCCTCTCATCTCCACATTATGCTCTTTTAAAATGCGCCCCCTCCGTTTTGAAACAAAGACCCGGTTTGGGGTTCTCCCCCCCCACCCTCTTTCTTTTTTTCTCACCGGTCTTTCCATGGCATTTTCCCTGTCCCCGTTTCTCCTCCTGGGGCAGTGTGAAGCCCAGCTGCAGGGTGGCTGTCGGCGCTTAGCGTAGCTCAAATCCCTCGGTTTGTATTCACTCCCTGAGAACCGCTGAGGACTGACAGTGGGATTTTTTTTCGGGGAGGTGTTCAGCGGGCGCGGCCTTTGACGCACCCAGCCCGCTCGCCGGCAGGCCCCGTCTCTCTCCCCCCACACCGTCCTTCGCGTGCCGTGGAGACACGCCGAGTGCCTCTTTGTGCCGGGGTTTATGTCCGTCCCCCCCTTCTTCATCTAATTCCCCTCATGTGTGAACTTGGCCCTGGTACAGCAGTAGGCTTCTTCTGGGCCCTGCCATCGTGCCACAGCTTTGTTTAAAAGGCACTGTGGGGTTACTCTGGGAGAAAATGAAACCCAGGTGAATCTGCTTTGCAAGGGCTAGTTTTCTGCTGGTGTTTTGGTGTGTGCATCATTCATTTTTTTATCACTGTGGCTTTCTCAAGAAAGCTTGAGATTAAATTCAAGCAACCTTTAGGGCGACATATTGAGTGGTTTAAATTAATTCAGATAGTTCTGTTTTTTTTTCAGGGAACAGCCCTAAGTAGCAAGTAAGTTCAAAGAAGTTGTTACACTTGGTTATAAAAAGTGACAGTGTATGTGTAACCTTGCAACATCTTGAGTATGTGTTTTTGAAACTGGCTCTTCGACAAGCAAGGTCAATGGGAAAATTTCAGGGTGGAGCAGCTGTTCTTTCTGCAGGCTGGTAGAACAAGGTGTTTGAGAGAGAGTCAGGCGTTCTCTTTCTCTGTGCATGTGTCAAAGTGTGTGAAGAACACGTGTGCAGTATCAGGTAGCCTTATGCTTTATCACTGTGGAAAAAAAAAATGTTGGTGGCAATGTCTGCATGTGTGACTGAAATTCATAGTTTTTTTTGTCCAGCTGAACTGATTCTAGACCAGCCTTGTTTAGACTTTCTGTAGTTTGCTAAATTAACCCCTATGATGTTTATATAGGAGCCAAAGAAGGAATGGTTTGTGATTCATCATTCATGGGAGATGAAGGTCTCAGACATATATATTCGCCTTTTATTCTGTGATGTGAAAGAGAATTCTGCTGGTATGAAATTCCCCCACAGTCCCATTTCCACTGAAGTGAGATCACACAGAAAATCCATTAACGGCACTTGTTCTTTCTAAGTGGTGATACTCAATGTCACGCAGCATTTTCGTCTGTGCTTGTTGCTCTCCTCGTCGTTTTGAAATTGCATGTTTCCCCAGCCTACTTGAGCTATCAAAGAATCGGCCCAGCCTCAAGATTGCTTTGAATTGCGTCCAAGAGCCTCGGCCTGTGGGATCGTCTTCCGTGGTTTGCTGTTTGGTTACCGGGCGTGCGAGGATCTGCCTGCCCGCTCATGCGCGCCGAGCATTGTGGGATAGCAGCCCTGACAAGCCTAAACAGCCTGCCTGTGAGACATGAGAAAGGCATTCAGAGCTCAGCCAAGAGCAAGACCTTATCTGCGCGCCTGTAATTGAGTCCTTGAAAAGCCCCACAGGCCGGCCAGGTGTTCACAATGCACGCTCCAGATGAGACACCTGCGAAACACAGGTGTGGCCATCGCCCCGGCAGAAGCACAACACAGCTGCTGCAGCGGGGGGGTGTGTGAGGTTATAATGGGATCAGCTGCAGGTGGAGGAAGGAGAACAGAAAAACAGTAATCTGTTTGCCCCGGTGAGGCGTTCCTCGCCTGTCGGCGTCAGAGCGGGGATTTGAGCAGGCACGGTGCACAACTTTTCCTTTTCCCTCTCCTCAGTGCTCCAGTCGTGAAGCTGAATTCCACCCAGCCCTTCTATTGTTATGCCTCTGTCACTGGAGATGCAGCGCCAGGCTTCTGCAGTTCATGGAGCGGGGGGAAGTTATTAACTAATTTTAGTAAGTGATTTATGGGGTGGGGGCCGCACTGACTGGCTAGCGGGCATAATCGGTCCACATGTTGTGAAATGGGTTCTGGAAGTGGCTTTGACACGTTATTTTTCTCTGCGTCCGCATTAAGAAGGGATGAAAAAGGTTTCATCTTCATTAACTCCCCCCTCGAGTGTCTCCATGGCTCTGTGCGGAGCTCGTGAAAGTAGGGGCGGAGGCTTCGTCTCCCGACTGTGACACTTGGCAAAGACTTAGATAATTGGTCGGTGATTTAATCAAGTGTGCAGGAACTGGATTACCTGCTGACATGATGGATGGTGAGACGTTGTGATAGCCATCGTTCCTCCGGTTCCCTCGCCATCCCAGCCACCTAATCCGGTCGCTTGGGCAACAGGTAAAAAGCCGCGGCGTGGGAGAGTGTGGGATTTTAGCTGTGCCCTTCTGAAGGTGTCACGTGAGTGTGGGTGCTTGAAGCTGCTATGCGCCTCTGCCTGCCTCGTCTCGAAATATGTTTATCCATCAGATACATGCAATTCATTTTTTTGGCCCACAAAGTGAAGGCTCAGGCTGTTTCTGCTCATCTAGGTTAGTCGTCCTGGTTTCGTGTTTTTGCTTGAGCAGGTCTGTAGGGTCCAAAACGATCTGTGATGACAAGTAAAAACAATCAAATCCCTCTGATCACACATCTGGTTCACACAAAGGTAAAAAAAAAAACACAGCAGCAAATTTGTGATTGCCTTTGAGAGCAAATTATCTACAGGGCAGTGTTAAAGAGGCAACACTGTGCATTTGGTTACGGAAGCTGATAATATCAAACTTGTAAAGTGTTTAGATTGAGTATGTATGTGTTATAAGGACACAACCTCTCCATCCTTTCTGCAAGTCCTTTTTACCACAAGTACTTGTTTACGATGAGTCTGTCTCTTTATGCACTGAGAGTGGATGGGCTGGCGCAGCACAAGAAAACCTGACCTGAGCCGTGCAGAATTATAGACTTTAATAATGAGTATATTTAGGGTTTGAGAGGGACGGTCTGTTTACTTTATCTGGTATATAGTTTTAGGTGGATGAAAAAGGGGGTTATTGAGTGCCGTTTACTTGCTTTTTTAACCATTGAGCGGGGAGGCGGGGGGGGGGCTGGCAATGGTGCACTTGGCGCTCATCAGTGGAAACTTGGGGAAGACGCAGCCAAGAGAGCGTGTGACCCACCTCGCATAAATTTTAAACACACATACACACATACAGGGATGCTCGCGCGCATACACACACACACACACACACACACACACACACACAGACATATATATATATATATATATATACATGCGCACACAGACACACACACATGTACAGACATGTGTATACATGTACACACACAGACACATATATGCATGCACATACACACACGCAGACACATACAGACACATATATACATGCGCACACAGACACACACACCCACGTACAGACACATATATACATGTACACACACAGACACATATATGTGTGCACACACATGCACATGCACAGACACAGACACACACACACATGCAGACATAGACACACACGCGCACACACACACATACACACACAGAGGCCGCTCTCAGTCCTTCCCCTCTCTCCCGGAGTGTAACGAGAGATCTGACGCTTTTCCATGGGTGAGTGGGCGGGTCAGGCCTTACTTAAACTAATCGCTCCCAGCAGTGTTGAATAGCCAGACACTCTGGAGCCGCGGGTCGGGGCTATGGAATGCCACTGCCGGCTCAATGCCTGCCTTTCATCCGAGGGGAGGGGAGAAGGGGGAGCGAGAGGGGAAAGAGAGAGAGAGAGGGAGGGAAAGAGAAAGAGAAAGGGGGAAAAAAAACCTGGAGCCATTTGTTATGGGTGATATGGGGGGGTGACTGAAAAGGGGGAGGCACAATGGAGCTGGAGGGGGTGCAAGCTGGAGAAGGGGTAACATGGCAGTCAATGGGTTTTTTTTTCTTTTTTTAATGCCTGGAGCGATACCAGTGCGTGTTTAACGTCTTGAAGATGAGATGTGAATGAGTGTTTAGTGTGGGGGCAACAATGTTCAGGGCTGGTGGTGTGATGGGGAGCGGGTGGGGGTGTGGGGGGGGGGGGGCTGTCACGACACAATGAGCCGTTCTGATCATCTCTGTAAGAGAAGGAGTGCTCTATTTATGGTGTCCCACAGGGCTTAAGTTTGCAGTCCATTGATTGCTGATTCTACAGGTGGACAGCAAATCTCCATGACCGAAAGCATGTCTTCACGATACAAAATAAATTGGAATTCCATGATCATTTTCATTATTAGATTATATTATTGTGATTTTTCAGATGCTCTTATCCAGAACGACATAGGTTACATTTTTTTTTCCATTTATACAGCTGGATATTTATTGAGGCAATTGTAGGTTAAGTAGCTTCCCCAAGTGTACAACAACAACAACACCCCAACGGCGGGAATTGAACCAACAGCCTTTCAGTTATCAGCCGTGCTCCTTACCACCACACCACACTGCTGCCCATAACGTAGGGGACATTGTGGGGGAGAGGAAAAAAAAGATTTTAACTACGAGGCCATATCCATTCTGAATTTTTATTCGCCTTTTGTAAACCGAGCAAAGTTATATATGCACAGCACTAGACATTGCTATTAAAGGGGTTGTTGGGAGATATTAAAGAGGTGACACTGGTACCCGGGGTTGATTTGGAAGAGTCCATACAGGAGTTGCCACAGGGGGATCCCTGGAGGGGGTTCAGGTGAGCTCCCCTCCGTGGGTTTGGAGGGAAGCCCCAGCCTGCCATCGCCACTGAGCCGTTTTGGCTGCCTCTCAACCGTGCGGATAATGAAAGGCACACTGGCCTCAGAGAAAACATAAACAGGCGCTTTTTAAAACACTGATGGGAAAATGGGGGTCTCAGTGATGCCCCAGCAGCGTCGGAGCAGCGAGGCGAGCCTTCCCCGTTAAACGCCTTTGCAACACGCAGGTTCAGGGGGGCGCGTTCAGTCTGTGTCTCTGTCCCTTTACTCTGTCCTTTCACTGACAAAAAACATAAGCAAGTGTTACATTAATTTTTTTTATTCTTACATAGAATTTGTTGTTCGTTTCAGTAGATGCTGAATTCACGATGATGTGCAAAAATGGAAAAATGCGATTTTCTCTTAAATTTGGGACTGAAAGTTCAGGACAAAGCACTATAGCAGTTAGATTGAATGCCACCCTTAATCCTCTTCACTGGCTGCAGTTTACAACCCAAATTTGTTTGCTTTTGCCTGGTACAGTGGCATCTCATTTAATGTACACAATCGCCTAAAAGTTCAGTTGAAAAACAGATTGACTTCTTTCAAACTTACAAGCAAGTGTTAACGCTCCGCTTATTTCAGTCTGAGGTGTAACCCAAGAGGAGGAGGAACAACAACACTTTGAGTTCATTCTTGGATGTGTGACATGAGTGATGTTCCTTTGCGTTAAAATAGACGTTCTCACAGACGTAGGCTGGGACTGTGTGAGCACCCTGTGTGTGTGAGACAGAGGGCAGAGAGAGGGCTTTAATGCAGGGGTGAAGGTACGAAGGCGCCCTGCTGTGATATGGAGCATGCCTTCACTCCGGGACCATGTGCGCCCTGCTTTTCGGCTGGGGGCCCCGACGAGCCACCTCCTCTGGCCCTCTCGGGGAGGGAGACGCCCCTGCCTCTCCACAGCCTTTGGGCCTGTTTACAAGGCTGTGGATAATTGCCCGTTTAGTCCTGAGGTTGCAGCGTCTTTGGAGGGGGAATCTTCACGCCGCCAGCCCCGGGCCATTCACAGAGCCTCTTGACAGCATCGCCGGTGGCCCTTTGTGATGATAATGGCCCTCGGCTGCCAGAAAATTGCCGTGCTCAGGCTGCCCAAGGTGACATTAGCCCGGCGAGGGGCGCGGAGGCATGAGGCTGTTCGACTTGCTGCATTGTTCCTGCTGCCTGAAGCCATGCACCTTGCTTTTAACATTAATTACTCCTAAAACTGTATCGCACCCAGCCCCTGGGCTTTCCCACGCACTTTTGCATCAGTTTTGTTTTTTTTTTTTTAAGAACAAAAAAGATGATAATGCTTCTTCTTCTTTGACCTCAACTAGACCTTAGTTCCAGTGGAAAGAAAAGGGATTCAGTGAGAGCTGTTCATATTAAGTCATTAGGATGGCTGGATTTTTGGTGATTTTGGAGATGGTATGAATATAATATTTATATTATTTTTTTTCCTCTCAGGTGGACTCAGACAAATGCCTCAGGCAGTTGGACAGAGATTAATTTGAGCTCTTCACAAAGAGCACATGTTAAATTTAAAACGCACAAATTGTCTCTTATGAAATGGTGGTGGTAGTCTTACAACCAAGTTTACGATTCAGTTAATGTATGCGATTTATTGCACATGGTTTTCATCATTGCCCGTCACATTTATTGTGAAGTCATTTCAGAATGGGAGCTGGATTGTGGGCATATGTACGTGGGTTTGACAGCACTGCTTTTGTGGCCTTGCTCATGGCAAAACTAACATGTGTTTTCCAGCGTGCTCTGTGTCAGAGCGGACGTGTGATCACAGAGAGAGAGCGTTGACCGTGGTGTCGTGGAACTGCATCTCGGGGAGGCCGAGGAACCGTGTCCATGCGACCGGGAGACGCTCGGGCTCCCAGATGTCTGTCTGCGCCGGAACCCGATACCTTCTGAACTTTCCCTAACTTGATCTTCCCCCTAGTCTTAACCCGTCCTCCTTCCAAACAGCTTCGCTGAGGAAGACGGAGGATGTAGTAATGATTTTTTTTTTCTCCCTCCCTCCTCTGCCCTCCTCCAGTCCCTCTTTCTCCAGAAGCAAGAGCGGTCACTTTAATATTCTGTTTATTTTTCTAAAAGTAGATGTTCTGAGTCTGCCTGTGAACAGAACCAGATGTGCTGGATTCACTGGGATATCTCATTTTGTGGGCAGAGATGTTTTTTTTTTTTTTTCAGTGCGTCTCAACGGATAGCAGCTGCAGGGCAAAGGAGACAAAGTGATTCCATACCCTGTTCTTGTCTTGATTTCAGCAGAAAGTAAATACACACTGGTTTTTATTTTTTTTCTGTTCGAGGGTCTTTTAGGAAGGTGCCTCTGCACGAACCGCCAGGATTGGCGGGAGGCGGGAAGCAGGGGAAATTGACCATATTTTGGTGTGCGGTGATTCTGAGAGGACTCGTGGGGGTCCCCGGTCCCCAAAACACAGGGTAGCACCCACAGGGTAGTGCACACTCACCCTCTCTAGCATGGCCACCCAGCCACCGCCTTCAGACGCAGGTGTGGCCGCAAGTTGCAAACGTATTTACACTCGCCAGGTTCAGGTGACCTCTCTTCAGTAGACTCGTGGTCGTGCTGGCTCTCACCACAAGGGGCAAAACCTTCACCTTTTGAAGGTCTGCATCTGTTTGTTGAAAGCGTGCGCGCTCTCGCGGGGTCGTGACGTGTAGCTCCTCGCCCCGGGAGGGGGAGCGCGGCGGCCCGCTGCAATATGTGGGCGAGGTGGTGCTTTACTGGCATCGCAGCCTATAAAATCCTGCTGTTTATAGTGGAGGGCCCTCGATCAAACGAGGTCAAAACACTCGACCACAGAGCCCGCTGCGCAGGTAGTAATAACAATGAGGAGGCGGTGTTTAAGAGCGGGCGTGATTGCAGCTGGAGCGCCGCGTTCTTTCACACAGTCGGCCTTCACTTTCCGCAGCTCCGTTTTTATGACTTAATGACCTGTAATGATGATAGGCGGCTGCGCTGCCAGAAACCGGCAACATTTACAGCATCTACGTTTGCGCTTGGGTAATATTTACGTCTGGGAACAGTAGTAGGGGTGGCGTTCGCGTGCTCGCGAGGGGCAGAGGGAGTTATAACTCGAGGGACTCGCTTTTTTGTCTGGGAAAGAGTGGTGTGGTGTGTTTTCTCACTGTATGAGTCAGTGTGTGTGTGTGTGGTGTGTATATATATGTGTGTGCATGTGTGTGTGGGCATGCACATGCATATATGTGTCTGTGTCTGTGTGTGTGTGTGTGTGTGTGTGTGGTGTGTATATATGTGTGTGCATGTGTGTCTATATATGTGTATGTGTGAGTGTCCATGTGTGTGTGTGCACGCACATGCATATATGTGTGTGTGTGTGTGTGTGTGTGTGTGTGTGTGTGTGTGTGTGTGTGTGTGTGTGTACAGTTGAGTGTATCCTGCATTGTTTTGCTTGCTGCTGTCAGCAAAGCATTACTGTAAGCACCCTGTAGGGAGTCAGCAGCCCCTCCAGAAAGCCTTGACCACAAATGCACAAATGCAGACAATTAGTCAAACAGAATGGACTAATATCAGCTCTGCATGAGCTGTCTGTGTGTGTTTATCTGCCTCTGCTTAGGTCACATGTCCGTCCGGCACCCTGATTTAACACTGTGCTGTGTACAGATGATTACCTTATACGACAGAGAATGAATAGGAAAAATGCTGACCACAGTTTTAATCATTAAATTTACTGAGGCTCTGTGCATGGTTATTGGTCATGTTATAGTTCATTTTTTTTATTTTAAAGCTGTATAAAATTATTTATCTCTTCCTAGGGAATGTGGAGAAAAGTGCTCACATCAGCACTATTAAAATTAATATTTGGAGGATGGTTACCTCTGCAGCCAAATTAATCAGTGAAACTTTCCCTCTTTGCTGAAGTATCACGCGAGCAGGGAGAAAATTGCACAGATCTCCCTTTCTGTGTGGCACTATCCAGCAGCTACAGGCATTGGAATGCAGCAAGAGGGAGTCCGAATAGCACTAGCTGAAACGAAATAAAAACAAAATAAACAGCGCAGAGGGGTGCGAAACATTGTAGGACCTCACTGTTTGCAGGGGGAGAGTGGCAGTCACCCCTGCCTTGGCATGGCTTTTGTTTTGCCTGTTCGTGCCAGAGCAATTAGTTATGTTAATTACGAGGCCCGTCGGTAAATACATTAAATAGATTAGCAGCAGATTGGCTGAGTTCCACAGAGGAGGCGTGGCCTAGTGGGTGACATCAGCCTGGCAGCTGGCCCTTAGAAACAGAGGAAAGTGTCTGTGGGAGAAGAAGGGGAGGGGGGGGTCTGCTGGCGAGAGAGAGAGAGAGAGCGAGGAGAGAGAGAGAGAGAGAGAGAAGGGGGACTGGTCTGCCTGGATATCCTTTTTCCATCTGGGACCCATCTGTGTTTTCTTGGCTCTGGACAAGCCGGAGCTCACATATGTGGGAACGCAAACACATGCCTGACATATGAAGGCGTGGAGAGAGGAGAAAGAAAGCAGGAAGGGGAAAAAAAAACGAATGCGTTACAGTCAAAAAGAAAAGAGGCGAAAGACCCAGCCACAAGCAGTGAGGAGGTGAGAGGCAACCTGTTCCGTTTCTGTCCAGGGGACATTTTGCATTGCGTGTGTTTGTGTCAGTGTGTGTGTGTGTGTTTGTATGTGTGTTTTGTGCTGAATTTACTGCGCTCTTATGGACTGACGTTTATTGTAGCCTGGCTCATCGTTTCATCCTTGTATCCGTGACTGGTAAGGAAAGATCTGCACATGGCAAGTATGTAACTCAGAGCAGTGCTGTTTTAGTGGACTATTGCTGTTGTTTGCTGTACCAGTTGAAATTAGGCTTATTTGCACTGTGCGTTTGTCTTTCCTGATGCAGCGCTCCATAGGTACTTCGTTTCAGATGTGAGGAGCTATCCACTTCTCAATACATAAATGTCAATTGTTGTGTGTGACGGATGCCTTTATCGCCAAGGAAATATGTTTCCAATAGAAGTGTCATTCTCTTCTCCAGAATCCAGATGTAAAGTTTGTTCCATGTGCATTGTTCAGACGCCAAGATCGGCAAGATTTATTTGTTTGTTTGCTGACCATTTATTCCCCGTTGCAAGCACGGAGTGATGGAGTTGCTAGCCAAAGTTGAGATTGATCTTCCTTTGTCAAAATGAAAAAAAGAGAGAAAAATAGAGTAGAGAGGGAGGCTCGGTGTTTATCTCTCGCTTGAATGGCATCTGTGAGTGTCAGTTTTTATTCATCACTCTTTATGAGGCCCTGAGCGTATTTAGCTCTCCGGTGTTAACTCTGTATGGGGACTGCCCCTGCTTTAAGTAACTTAAGGGGCACGCTGAGTTGTTTTCTGAAATAACGTTGGCAGTTTAACCTGCATGGTTAATGTTTCAGTTCCAACCGGAGCTTGAATGTGATTTCAGTTTTTATTATTGAAAAAGTAAATAAGCCTGCATGTTTGGATATGTACCTGAGGGACAGAAATTTGGAAGGATGTAGCTGGACCTGCTGAATGCTCAACAGTTCTTTCAGAGACTTGAGCAAACCGTGACCAAACCATGATCAAACCATGTTGCAACCTTGGTGCAACCGTGATCAAACCATGATCGAAGCGTGGAAACCTGCTTCAGCTTGTGTTATTTTCTCACAGCACAGTCCTGGTGTTTTAGTATAAGGGGAATCCACGCCTTGAACGGGTCACCTCGATTTTGGAGGAAGACCGTGGGAGTGGGAGGGTAAGAGAGGGGCGGCGTGGAGGTGTCTGCTGTGGTGGGGCGGTCTGGTTTTAATTCGCCCCTCTGGAGACGAGGTGCGGGGGTTGCGGGGGGGAGCGGCGGCCCGCGGGCCCGGTCCTGGACAGGCTCAGGCTGACGGGGCCGGGGCCACGCTCTGGGAGAGGGCCCTGCGGAGCCGCAGTCCCTGGGGGCCGAGCGGCTGGACAGCGTCTCCCTGACAGCCGCGCTGCTCCGTCTCCCCGCCAGCGCACCGCTCAGACAGGGCTGCCGTTGTGACCTCTCTGTCGTCGCTCCTGCAGTTCGTCTCTGCTCTTTTTTTTTTTTTTTTTTTTGGCGCTGAATTATATTACCGATTTTACCCAGCGCCGGGCCCTTGCCCTGGGCCCATTGCACGGAGCTCGCATTCTTATACGCTGTCTGTTTGCAGGGCGTATTTATCCAAAGGAGCTCAGGTTGACTGAGTTGCTCAACGGGTAAAAACACCAGGGGCCTGGGTGGGAATCAGATGTCAGCCTTTGGGTTGCGGGCCTGTGATGTTTTGGCGAATGCAGAATGGTGTTTTTTTTTCACTGCAAATATCGTTACATTACATTATTGGCATTTAGCAGATGCCGTTATACAGAGCGATTTACATAGGTTACAATTTTTACATGTTATCCATTTATACAGCTGGATATTTACTGAGGCAATTCTGGATTAAGTACCTTGGTGAATGGTACAGCAGCAGTGCCCCAGCAGGGAATTGAACCAGCAACCTTTCGGTTACAAGCCCTGCTCCTTACCACTCCTCCCAATGATTTTATGGACATGCCTGCGTGCCATGTGTTGATCACCGGTCATTACTGGTTTACTTTTTTTGTTTATTTAATCTGTATTTTTGATTTAATCATTTAGAGTTACACATCAACTAAGAAATGTTTAAAAGTGGGTTTCTTAGGCACTTAAAAGTAGTCTCACAAGATGTAATTGGAATATTCATAAAGTTGTCAATGTCACTAGTAACTGCCTGATGAACTTTGACCTCAGCAGAGATACCTTGTCTTTCTTAAGCCCAAGCTGTTTGTGAGCTTAAATTAGGTTAACTTGGGAGCTTGGCATCTGCTCAAAACGTAGAAACAGGATGGGGTGGATTAGTTCCGGTGACTGGAGCTGTGATATTGGGGCTCTGGGCTTGTCATTGCGCGATTAGCGCTAATCTCAATCGAAAATGATCTACTCGGAAATAACCGTTTTATTGCCTGTGGGCGTGCGGAGCTGAATGGGCCTTTTGTCCTTGTCACCCGGCCGAAGGTCCCCTCTCCAATCGGCCAGAGAGAGAGAGTGAGAGGCGGAGGTCTGCTGGAAGTCCTGGGCAATGCTCAGAGAAGGAGCCCTGGAGTTAAAGCCTTGTTGCCCTGCCAAGTGACCCGTGGCTTCTCCTTTGTTTCGCGGACTGGTCAGTGGACAGGCTGGATCGCGGAGGAAACAGGGTTAGTTGTCATGGCACATTTGCTGTGGGCTTGAATTGGCCCTGAGCTCTGGGCTGTGAGCTGTAGGCTGCCACCTTAAGGGCCTTCTACACTGGTCCTCCGCTTGCTGTTGCATGTCTGTGATGTTATCCACACTGTGTGCTGGGTTTGTGTTCGCTTCTTCTGCTCTTTTTCCTCTCCAGGTCTTCACCGGAAAAATCAGTGGCGGTTATGGTGGTGTGGGGGTTGGAGGGGGTGGCGTGAACAAGGTGCCTTTTGTATGAGCACACACTGCGCCTCCGAGAACCCCCCAACACCACCACCACCAACCCCCCCGTGGTCGGGATGAAATTCGTCAGGGCCACGTAGGTAGACGCGGAGAATTTTCGTCTTGGCGGTTGCGGCGCTTTCGCTCTCTTTCTCCCCTGCCTCGGTAATCTGTCATCCCTCCCCTGACCTCCAGGGAGGGTGTTTGTCTTGGCCGCTGCCCCCGCCTCACGTGATCCGCCAGGGGGCCGCTTTCCAAGATGGACGCCTCCGCCCCGCGGTCCTCTCGCGCGCTTTATGACCACGGTCATCGTCCTGCCCGGGAATGGGGTGGCCCGGTGGGGGAATCGGCATGGGAAATGAGTCAGGTCATACAAACCACCAGACATTACTGTCCCGTGTCCCGCCTCCCCCAAAGTGCAACTCTGAGTAATGCCACGAAGCTTTGCGATGAGTTATCTATCAGTATGGCGTCCAAATTGACCCAGCATCCATTAAAAATGATGTAACTGCCCACCTACGCAAACACATACACAGACTCGTTTGTTTTCAAGCACATCTGTCTTCCTTTGCTGACTTTTGTCTGTTACTTTTAGAGTCTGTGCGGTGTATTCAGACAGGCTTGCTTGCATCTTGACTCATTCTCAGCTCGGTTAAGGGGCAGGGTGATCGTGCAGAAGTCATGTAATGATTCATATGTATTTTATAGATTAGTGCAGGTTGGTTTCAGTGTTGCTTATATAGCCTTCTAACTGGCCTCATGGTGCTCAAGAGTCCTATGTGTTTTATTTGGCTTTGTGTTGGGTTTTATGAGTTGGGGAAGGGGTAATGATATAACAGGGCTGTAAATACAAATAAATATCTGTTGTGAACATCACATCTGTTTAAGTATTTTGTCAGTCACTTTCCCTAGTTCATCCACTTAATGTGCATTTAGTTTTGACCAAAGTGAAGGTTTCACTGTTGCGTGAAAGCTGTAGCTTGCTTGGATGTACTATACTTGCACCAAACGCCGCTGGCAGCGCTGTTAACATCTGGGTTCGAATGACCTTCTCTTGCCTCGTGCCGCTGAGCGTTTTAGCACCTGGTTGCGCTGCAAACTGGTTTCACTGGTTTCTGGTGACCAGCTGGTATCGCATTTTATAAGCGTAGTGTTACAGGGCTCCAAGCTGTCCGGCTGGAGAATTCCTTGAAAAAGAATGGGGGTTTCGGCACAGGTTAAGTGGATAGTCAGATCATTGTAATATGTGCTGGGGCACTCGCTTGACCTTTTTTCTGTACGGCACCGCCCGGCCTGTGATCTGTCTAGGCCTTTTTCTGTGTAACGTCCATTTGAGGTGGTCTCGTCTGTCACTTGAAGGAAGCCATGATGAGCGTGAACACGACTCGTGTTGTTGAACTTTTAATGCGTTGTGTTATTGTACAAGATCATCTTTCCTGGTGAGCTGCAGTTGAAAGAGCCGTCAGGGCGTTAGGGACCCGGGTGATTGATTGGGAAGAGAATCAGTTAGCCATGGAGAGGTGTGGAGGTTGGTAACGCAATGAGCATGTAATCTAACGGCCGGGCCCTCTCCATGGGGGGGGGGGCGGCTCTCAGTGTGCCCCTGTTCCTAACATCTCCACCTCCCAAAAACACACACACACACACAGATGCCCTCCTTCTGATAACCTTCCCATTGTTGTACTCCTTACCTATTGCCTTTTATTGAATGTGCTCAGTTATGTCAGACATGCTTTTAAATGCATCCATCAGATTCTGATTTGCTTTTAAATGCATGCATCAGTTCATGATTTATGTCTGACATGCTTTCAAATGCATGCATCAGTTTCTAATTTGCTTTTAAATGCATGCTTCAGTTAGTGATCCCAGCCCAGGCATGAGATTTGACTGCAGGTGGTGCTTCAGGCAGATAAAAAAAACCAAACAAACATAGGATCTCCTCATGGGTGAGTGGAAAAACCCCCATCAACCCAACTGCCTCAGTGTTTGTTGATACACCAAGGTGTGCAAAGCGGCTGAGGAGGTGGAGTTCTTTAAGCCCTCACGACCCATTTCAGTCTCTGACCTTGTGTGCGCATGGAAACCTCAAGTCTCCAACGGTCCGCAGTATTTACGAGTCCTCCCAGGACTCCACGTCCCGCTCTCTAAATCCGTTGTAAAATATTTCTGCCGTCTATCGCGGCCCTTGAGTTCGCCGCTGCCAGTAATTATTTTTCCATTCGCGATTATTTCACCGGGCGATTGTGGCGACGTGACATCGCTGTTTATGTTTTTACAATTATTAACAGTAGAAATTAGACTGATTCTTTTTTTCGAGAGGAAAAAAGCCGCCAGAAAAGCCTTCCACCTCAAGCCTCGGGGTTTGTAACATGCCTGTGGCGAAGGCGCATATTTTACATACAGAAACCAATTTTAATGGCGAGCTGCTCTCCCTTTCTCAAAGGTACCGTATTTATCTTGGGACCCGGCCAGATGGAGTGTCGGCATGAAGGCAGAAGTGCCCGCTGAGCCAAGAAAAACACGTGCGCTAATTTACAGCCTCGCGTCTCTGATGAAACCACGTCAAAACAGCGACTTTTTTCCGGGCTGTCTGTCTCAGGGACGCTTAATGCGCGAACTAATTTCTTAGCTCAGGCCGCAACGACCCACTCGTGCTTCTCCTCCTCCTCCTGCTGCATAACTTGCGAAACAAAACACTGTTACTTTTCTGGCTGCGATCTGGGCGCACGGAGTCGACCGGCTGTGTGTAGCAGAATGTATCAGGAGGAGTGCCGTCATTAAACAAACGCGCAGCCTCGACGCGCGCCCGGAGCACATGCCAGCCAGAAAAAAATGAGCAGATGACTTGACTTAAGCCTTTTCTTCTTATGCTCATTACCGAAAGGACGCATAAGATTATTTTCTTAGGAACTGTAAATCGTCCACGACACGATTATGCTTCATCATGCTTGTTATAGAGACCTGATATTAAGGCTTCTAGCGAAAGTATTTGCAGATGATCTTCAGGATGTGCCCAACTGGGCAATAGCAAACATGTATCAAGCCAGTGGTTCTTAGGTTAGAGATTTACAATTGGTGTAGCATTTCTTGCAGTGCCAACCTTGGTGTTGGCATCTGTTTTCCCTTATTGTCACAGAGCACCCATCACAGTTGGGCAGCATTTGTTTCACTTCAATAATAATTAGTAATAATAATAATCAGTTCATTGGAGATGATGGGGTGGTATTTTTTGCATCTGAAGATTTTATGTCTTTTGGTAAAGGATGCATATAGTCTTCAGGAGAGGTGATGGGGGAGTATCACCATTGGAAATTGCTACATTCATAATGGAATCAAGTGTTTAGTTTCATATGTTGGAGACTCTTAAATGCCTACAGAAGTTGAAAAACCACACGCTTTCAGGGACACGAGTACTCCGTTTGAATTCCACACCCCTTACCTGACAGAAAAAAAAACACTTCAAGCTGATGTTCAGTAGACAGTGGCTACCTTTTGAACAATACCTTGAATTCTTAGAATAACTCACCTGTGCGCCTGCAGCATCCAGAGTTCACTGCCCGGCTCATTAGGGAGTTTTAACAGTCTCCGGGCTTTTTTCCCTTTGTATGGTTTCTGACAAGAATTCCTGTTTGACTTAAGAGAATATTCTGTCCTTTAATGAGATTCCCATAAAGGGCATGTAAAGTATTCATTGGGCACTTTGTCAATGATTTTTTTCTTCTTTTTTTTCAGTTATCGCTTGAATATTCTGAACAAGTGTCTGAAAATGGGGAGGGGGGGGTGTCTGTTTGACTGGAAAGTTGAACCCCCACAACACACACACACACACACACACACACACACACACACACACACACACAGAGCGAATGAACCACTGGCTGGAACAGAAAAGGTGAACCTGTATTTGCACAGATGCCCACCCATCCATGGAGAGAGTCAGACCTGTTGCTTTGCTGAGGGGCAAAGAGAGGAGAGCAGGGCTTAGCTGTGAGTGTGGGGGAGTGTGGGGGCACCGACAGATGTGCGGAGCATTGTCACCGCATGCGGACGGGCAGGGACCAGGTGCAGTCCTTGTCCTCTCTCCCCCCGCAGTGCTGCGAGCCTCACATCTTTCGCCTCCTCCGTCCCTCCCTCCCTCCCCCTCCCCTCTCCTTCTTCCTCTCCTCCCCCGAAACACATTGTCTCTCCCTTGGAAGAGAATCCTAAGCCTTCTGTCCTCCCCCTTTCCCCTGTCACAGGTGACTGTTGGAGGCCCCAGCTGGCTAGCTCTTGCCCGATTAGATCCATATGGTGGAGAGGACAGGGAGGGGGGGGGTTTGGGGGAGTTCATTGGTAGTGCCGGAGCTAAGGAGCTGAGGAGCTTAACCCCTTTGAGTCCTTGGCCTTGGAGGCCTCTTGTACAGATTTGCCGTTGTAGTGGGAAAAGCCCGGAGGCGTTCCAGGCCCCGGCGCCTTTTGTGCTCGGCCCCTGCGCAAACTTCAGAGCCTTCAGCCTCCGACGGGATCCGCGGGATCCTCAAACGCAGCGCGGACGTTCTTTAAACAAAGACAGAACAGCCTCAAGAACTCTTTCACTTCCAGCAGTTTTAGGGCATCAGTCCAGAAATGGGGGAGTTTTGAACCTTCGCAAGAGCTGGTCATACTGTTTAGGGCAGAAAAGGTGGGGGGGGGATGGAAGAAAAAAACAGACCTGATCATCTTTGCTACAGTTTTCTGTTTTCTGTTTTTGGGGCAGCGGTGTATCATAGTGGTAAGGAGCAGGACTCGTAACCGAAAGGTTGCCAGTTCGATTCCCCGCTGGGGCACTGCAAGGTACTTAACCCACAATTGCCTCAGTAAATATATTCAGCTGTATAAATGGATAACATTGTAAAAACCTGTAATTGATGTAAGTCGTTCTCAATAAGAGCACCTGCTAAATGCAATAATGTAATGTAATGTTATTCACTGTGCTGTGCCTCCATAGTGCAGTCAGGGTTATTCTCTCTGCTTTGGCTTTGTGGTGCAGTAAGAGTTATTCATTACAGTGCATTACATTACTTTATCAGGCACTCTCATCCAGAGCAACTTCCAGCACAGGAGAACAGAAGTGTATCCATTGCAGTTGAGTAGTGAATCTGTTGCTCATTCACTATGCTGTGTCTCCACAGTGCAGTAAAGGTTATTCTCTGTGATATGGCCCTGCAGTGCAGTAAAGGTTATTCTCTGTGCTATGGCCCTGCAGTGCAGTAAAAGTTATTCTCTGTGCTATGGCCCTGCAGTACAGTAAAGGTTATTCTCTGTGCTATGGCCCTGCAGTACAGTAAAGGTTCTTCTCTCTGCAATGGCCCTGCAGTACAGTAAGGGTTATTTTCTCTCTCCTACGGCCCTGGCTGTTTTTTTTTTAATGTTTGGAAGGTCGGGCCGGCCACACGCCAGGCGGCCTCTGGTGACGGCAGCACTGGTGAGTGACTGTCCTCAGGGAGCCGTCAGGCACCGAGAGGTGGCGGGCCCCGTCTCACCTTCCTTCCCTCCCTCGCTCTCTCGCTCCCTCGCTCCGACAGGCGACCCGCCGAGCTTTGTCCTCTACGGAGCGCGGAGCTGACAGTGACAAAGGCAAAAGGAAGGGAGAGGTGGCAGGGAGACGTGTTGGGGTGGGGGGGGCCTGCCCGTCACACGTCACCGACACGGCCACGCACAGCCGAGAGGCAGCGGGGTGGAGCAGGGGGACGGGAGGAAAGCAAAGAATGTCTGAAAGTATTGCATCAGAAAACGCTGAGAATGAACTCAAGTGCCCAAGGGAAAATTATGCTCCGCTTTACACTTGCTCTTAAACAGCAAGAAACGCCATCAAAAGACAAGTGGTCTATTTTGTTCTGATGGAGGCGCATTGATCATTTCACGGGGGTCAATATTTGCTTGCAAGTGGCACATACTGTAGAAAAGGCAACCTTGTGTTAATATGCTAATATTCCATATTTGATCATTTCACCGGGGTCAGTATTTGCTTGCATGTAGGGAATACCATAGAAAAGAAGACCTTTGAATTAATATGTTGTTATTATTCCATATTGAACTAGGTGAGAATCTCTCATAGAACATAACGGGTTGTGTAAATTGTTAGACGAATATAATTATTTTAGTTTTACAGCCATTGCCAGCTCAAAATAAAATGATTTGTAGCTGACAAGTGTATTTACTTTCCTGCCATCCTAGTTTTGTTCCCGCTGCCGAGCTGTGAGCCCCTGTCAGTAATCCTCCGTCTCCGGCTCAGACAATTTGTGGGAATTGCATTTTATGGGTAAGTGAGGGGGGGAATGAGGTGGAATGGACTTGCGGAGTGGGTCATTCGCATTCATAGTCGGATTCGTTCTTTCGCTCCTTGTCCGATGCCTCCCTGCGGCCCGGCCTTTTTACCTGATGGACTGTCTGCCCAGCTGTGCGTTTGCATGCTTATTAGGCAGAGAGATTGGAGCCACCTGGATCTCTGCATCCTTCTCAGAGGACCCCCCTTCCCCCTTTCCCCGCAGTCGAGAGGGCTGCTAGGGCTTCTCTCAGCCCTTCGGGAAACATTCTTTAAGCACTGCTTAGGGTATGAAGACATACTTGTATTTAGTCTGACTGTAACATGCTTTGTCCTGAACTCTAAAGGGTTGAATTAAGCGAACATATCCTGTTGTTTTATTCCTGACACAATGTTATGAGTTCGGTGGTAGTGAAATTTATATATAAAAAGGTGTGAGTTTTTATTTGGTTTTTGGTCTTTAAAATGAATTTCATTCTGTATTCGTTACTGAAACAGGATTGGAATGAAATCTGGATGTTAGCATGCGTGTGTTTTGTTTTGGCAGCGGTTTTTGTTTTGGCATTAAATGTTCATCATCTGGTTCTGGCCTTCTGTGAGGTCTTTGAATTATTTTTTCCATTCTTTTAGAGCTCACTCTGGATGGCGTGCCATCCACTCTTTTAGGCACACCAAAGATCTGGGAGCATCAGTGGAAAAGAAGGGTTTCTGACCCTTGGGTCGGCCTTCAGTTCCCAGTTTTCCAAGGGGAGATTGCTGCCAACGCTGATGGCCCAAGCAGAAAGGTTTTGACCTCCAGCAATGGCTCCTTCTGTTCAGGGCTTTCTCTCTCTGACCTCCTCACCGTCCCACCCACTCACTGATTAGAGGACACACTGCATAAGAGTGTAATAATATTAAGGTTGCTTTCACATGATAACACTGGTACTCATACAAGCTTGGTTGTGAAAATATATCAGTTGAGTTGAGTTTAAGTTAAGTTGAGTTTAAGTTGCAGTACTGCACAAAAATGAATTCATTGGGAAATTCATTTGCCTTTCTTCAATATGTTTTGCTTGAGTGTAAAAATGGGGCAATATGTTCCGGGAGACCCTCTTATATATATATAAAATATGCAATGTGTATGTATATATGTATATGTATAAATATGTGTGTGTGTGTGTGTGTGTGTGTGTGTGTGTGTGTGTGTGTGTGTATATATATACTCACAATTATTTTTATGTATATGTATGTATAGTGTGACTTTTTCAGAGTGCACAGATATAGAGTAGCAAGGAGAGTAGAACAGGTGGCAGCTGAAGCCGGCTTTCCCTCAGGTCAGGGTCGAAGGTATGTGTTCTGTAACATGACAGGGCCAAACAGAAGGTTACCATGACAGGCCTGTAAGAGGATCTCTCAGGGCATCCTACCTTTGCATTCCTCGCCCTTTTGAAGGCGACAGGGTAAAGACGCATTTCATTAGTGCGGGGAAGACGTCGGCATTGGGGCTGTTGATTTTGTGGAGGCTGTTAGGCTCTCTGATGTTAGCGTTTCCCAGAAGGCCTTGTGGCAGAGACACATCCATTTGGGCAAGCCCTGCCTCTTGTTGCTGTGGACATCATGCCCCTCCTGACGGGAGTATTTTTTTTCCTCTCCCTCTGAACTGATGACAGGTGGCATGCGCACCAGCTAGGCAAATACGCTGTGCTAGATCAATATTTATCTTGGGAGGGTACACAGGAAAAAGTCCTCGTTTAGCCGATAGCAGGTCACAGGGAAGGTTCTTCCCGTCGACCCCAGAGGCACTGACACCTATGTGCACATGGAGGCTGTTGCATAAAGTCCTCACTCCATGAAGGAGGTGTGTGTGTGTGTGTGTGTGTGTGTGTGTGTGTGTGTGTGTGTGTGTGTGTGTGTGTGTGTGTGTGTGTGTGCGTGCGCTCATATCTTGCTCCAATGGTACAGAGTGAATGCAGGGCTTCTCTGACATGCCATTCAAAGATAGCCTCCATCTCCTCTCTGCTGACTGACGTGTGACAGACTCCATGCTTTTCTCCACTTTCTATGTCAGTTGCTAACGTTTTAACGTTTCTGACCGTGCTAAAGATACATGAAACCATTCCTGGCCATGGTGACCGGGCTTAAATGGGTAATGCACTAAGTCCAGGAGAACGGTCTGTACCAGTGTGACCTGGTGTCCTGCTTAAATATGGTGGAATTAATCTGAACTGGAAGGGAAATGTCAAGAAACAGAGCAAGGTTCACTGCATATCTCACCGTGTCTCGCAGGGTATAGGGAACGCAGAGAGTACTGGGATGGCCTGTTGTTTGAGGCTTGTCTTGCAGTCTGTTACCCTGAGTGGAAGACACACTCAGAGCATCCATATCTCTCTTCCTGCTGTGTTTCTGCATCTGTGAGACGTCAGACTGGGGGGATGAGGCTCAGAGCAAGCTGCAGGAACTCAGGGAGGCGGGGGATGCTGAGGGACTGGGGACTCAGGTGGACAAGGAGAACTGGCAAATGACACAATGGAAAGGTGCAATCTCAAGGCTTCAACACTGTCAGAGTGTGTGCTTGCATGCATGTGTGTATGTGCTTGTGTGTGCATACGGGAGTGTTTCCGTACATGTGGGAGTGTGTGTGTGTGTGTGTGTGTGTGTGTGTGTGCGCACATAATATGTGATATCACTGATTGTATTATCATTTTCATCTGTGTCAGTATCTGTGACTGTACGTCTGTCCTTAATCCCCGTGCTTTATCACACCTCTGATCTGGCACTAATGCAGAATGCTGCAGGGGGGATCTCAGCGGTGTTTGAAGCAGAACCCCCCCGCTTCACTCCCCCTCCTTACTCCTGCACTGAGAGCTCAGCACTCAGAATGCCTGAGGATTACTCTTTCATCAGTAGTTTGTTATTAGTTCCAAGAGACCAACTGATGTTTTGCAACAGGTTGGTCCTTTTGTTTTTTTTTTTTTTTTTTGCTTTTCCTGCACGTAAAGAGAGCGGTCGTCTTTAAATAGGACCTGGGTCAATTAGAACTCATTGCTTTGTGTTGTTTCTCTTTTTCCATATTGCTTAGAATAATATTATATGTTGAGTTTATGAAGTTGTTTTTTCATAAATTTGGGAACAGGAATGGAGCGACTACTGGGCTTCTACCTCAGAGAACTTTCTTGATTATTTAAATCTGTACTGAATTCATCACTGTATTTTCTGACAGACAGTGCACATCCTTTTGCTCTTCTTTGTTTTGAATGGCATCAGAGTGTTACATGGTAATTTTTTTTCCATTTGTGCTCTTTAATGAGCAAATAGACAGTGCATACCTGAGCTTGCAAGGAAATGTCAATCGTGTAGTACACTGGAGCTGAACATAAAATTTTTATTTGGAAAAACAAATTTAAACAAATTTAAACATATAAACAAGACAGAATAGTCTGTAACTAATAATAGTAACTAATGTTAACTAATATTAAGTACTATTATTAATTACTTTTATTTTCAGTTTCTACAGTACAGTTCAACTGAATATAAAGTTTTGTTTGAGACCAGGATGGATGGTGTTCATGGTATTGGATAATGCTTTAGAACTTTTTTACCAGCAAAGAATTCCTTAAAGATTTGTTACAATTAAATGTTGCAACATTTTGCAAAAAATATTCAGCAGAAATTTTAACCATGCAGTTTTTTTTTCCCCTCGGTGATAACTTGATCTAAAGCCCATTCAATTTGATCACCCAGCTTTGCCTGAAATAGACAAATGCAGTCTTCATGGTCTTACTTTCTCAAGAGCAATAGAATACCAGTTTGTTTTATCTGTCAGGATCTGGTGGTCTGCTCCGAGCTTTCAGCACAATGAAAGCACCCATTTAACTCTCAATAGCTCCGGGTTCTTGTTAGTAAGCATGAAATAGCAAATCTTCCAGCCCCAAATACTCAGTGACAGGGTATTCTTTTCCATCACAATGGCCTCCTTCTTCAAGCGCCTCTGCTATAGATCTCAATGCAGCTCAAGGCATGACATCTGGCTAATTCAGGGAACAAGCTTTCCCTTCTCCCTCCTCGCTTGTGGGTCGGGAGAATGGGCCGACCGTTGTGGAAAGGAGGGGGAACGGGGCGATCTGGAATTGATCCGCTCTTGGCCGCTGAGAGCGGTGACTCACCGAGTCCCCCGCGTGTCTGAGCGCTCTGAGACTCCTCTCCCCAGACGAGGCAGCTCGCCGACTCTTTCCTCTCTGGCGTTTAGTTGTTTGTTTTTTCCGATCTGGTGCGCACCCCACCCCCCGGACCTCCCAGGTTGGCTGTGGGGGAGGTAATGTGAGTGTGTGTTCTCTCAGGGCCGGCTGTCTGTACCTGCAGCCCGCGGGATTGTGGGTACCCCCCTGCTGACCTCCCCTGTTCCCCTCTCTCAGACAGTGGAGAGAAGACAGCCCCTGCCATGCCCGGCTCTCCTGTGGATGTTAAATCTCACTCCAGACCCGGTCCCTCCGCCATGCCTCCCCTGCCCTCCGTCAACCCTAGCGGCCCCCGGCCGGCCTCCTTCTCCTCCGGCTCCCGTGAGTCTACCGGGCGTCCGCTCACACACACACACACACACACACACACACACACACACACACACGCACATACACACCCCCACACACGCACACACACACACGCACATGCACACACACAAACAAACAAGGGCTCATTCCCACCCCCACCCTAAAATGACTAGTGTTATCCTCCCTCGGTTCTTACAGGATCTGTTTGCTTATCAGGTGCTTCTGTGGGAGATTTATGTAGCTTTCATTTACACATCTCAGTCATACAGCTACTATAGCGATTCCAGTTTTGTACCTTACTCAAGGTTACAGTGGCAGAATTACAGCCTGCAGCCTGGTTCAAAGTTTACTAACCTCTACAGCAGTTCAGGGTGGCATAAATGGATGAATTGTTACTAGAACAGAATTGTTACTAGCCCATGCTGATCCATCTAACACCTAAGCACAGTGCAGCAACACCTAGGTTCCCATTCTTTTATGATTATGTAAGGTGATTGTAAATATGGTTTTTCCATCCCAGAAGACACTGCCACAGACATAGATATTCCTCTCAGTGTGCTTTCCTGTTTCCGCTCATCGCTTCCTCCGGCCTCTCCCTGCAGTGACCAACGGGATCAATCACTCCCCGCCCACCCTGAACGCGGTGCCCTCGCCCCCGCAGCGCTACAGCAACGGGCCTTCGTCCTCCTCCTCCTCCTCGCTGGCCAACCAGCAGCTCCCGGCGACGTGCGGCGCCCGGCAGCTCAGCAAGCTGAAGCGCTTCCTGACGACGCTGCAGCAGTTCGGCAGCGACATCTCCCCCGAGATCGGCGAGAGCGTGCGCAGCCTGGTGCTGGCACTGGTGGTGAGCGTTAGCGCGCCCCTCCCGAACCGAACGCCCCCCCCGAACCCGCAGAGCCCGCGGGCCTCTCGCGGGTTATTACTGACGGACGGCCGCGTGTGCGGTGGAGAACAGGGTGTTGTGACGAGGCCGTAAGCCTCCGTCTCTTAGCATGCTGCTGTTTTACATTTCATCACGTTGGTGTCGTTTAGCACGCGGTCTTATCCAGAGTTATCCAGAGCGATTTGCGTACAGTAGATTACAATCCTATCCTCACAATCAGAACCCTCTAATACCTCTAAGTCAGCGTTTCCCAAACCTCTCAAATGATCAGTTTGTTATTAAGCAGCTTCAGGAGTTCACAACGAGTTGATCATTTGAATCAGCTGTGTTGGAGCAGGGAGAGATCTAAAACATGCAGGACAAGGTGTACTCCAGGAGAGGTTTGGGAAATGCTGCTCTAAGTGTTTGCAGATCGTGCCACGATTTCCACCAGACACAGTACAAATGGACAATGGTGAAAGTTCCAGCGACACTACCTTACATTACATTATCGTCATTTGGCAGAGGCTCTTATCCAGAGCAACTCACACAGGTTGTGTTTTATCATGTCCATTTATACAGCTGGATATTTACTGAGCCCAAGGGTACAACAGCAGTGCTCTAGCGGGGAATCGAACCAGCAACCATTTGGTTACAAGCACTGCTCCTTACCACTGTGCCACACTGCTGTCCACTTTTGTCTTTTAATGTTTTAAACGCGAGCCGCCTCCTGTGATCATCCCTCACAGAACTCCACGGTCACCATCGAGGAGTTCCACTCCAGGCTGCAGGAGGCCACCAACTTCCCCCTGAGACCCTTCGTCATCCCCTTCCTAAAGGTGAGGCATGCCCTGTCCGCCCGTCCCCTCCCTGTGGCCCTGAGCTGACGTTTAGCCCAGGGCCATGTGGTCCCCACACACACACACACACACACACACACACACACACACACACACACACAAGTCCCTGTATCGGTCAGTCCCAGTTATCATTCAGCTGAAGTTTTTAAAGGGTTCCTGATCCTCTGGTTAAGATTATTCAAGTTCATTTTCTCTGGGCAGGTTTTCTGAGGTGCATTTCCGGCTCTTTTGAAACCTATAACCTGCCCAGATTAGGGAAGGGAACTACACGGGTTTAAGGAAGTTGTCAGGTGGTTATCACTCTGACTGGAATTGGTGTTCTGAAGTGCTCAGATCTTAATGGTCAAAGCCATTGTGTGAGACAGTAATATTTTCTATAATTTTTTCAGTTAGGGTCTTATGTACTGATTATAGAACTGTTTTCAATTCCTTTTTAATTAGTTGCAGAAATTCATTTTGTTGTAGCATTTGTTTCATAGAGAAAACATCTGCTGCATGCCTGTATAACTTAAATATGTGGATGCATTGTGTTTTCATCCACAAAAGGTAGTGTATGGTAGCAGTTCACTGAAACTAATTCAGTGGAAAACCCACCAGAAAGGGAAAAAAAACAGCAATTCGTTTCAGAGTATTGAATCTAATTGCCATTTCCTGTATCTTCTGTCCGAGGCATGAGATTTGATTATGGGTAAAAAATGTTTGGTTTGCATTTCCCAAACAAATGGAAATAGCAGGGATATTTTCACACCTTTTTTGTCAAGCGTGAAACGACCTGTACAGGTTGGGTGTCCGTCAGGGGGCTGTACGATCCCCCCAGTGCAAATTTGGGTTGTTTTCTTGACACCACTGCTCGACACGAGAGACTGAGAACTGACTAATATTTAGGTAAGCTCTCTCACCCTTTGAAGCCGTCGGTCTGCGGGCGGGGGCCTGGGGTTTTTCCCCGTTATTTATCACGCAGACTGAGCGGACCGAGACAAGCCCCCTCAGCGTGCCTTGCTCCGAGAGCTCGGAAGTGCGAAACATAACTATGAAACTTTTTTTTTTTTTTTAAAGCTTTTTATGAGCTCAGAGCGCCATATGGGCTCGGCATTGAATTAACGCAGGCATTCAGCTCCGAGGGCGCCTTAAATCTTGTTTCCGCCTGCAGAAGAGGGCTAAATGACAGACAACATATGCGCCGGGGCCCAAAGTGGAGAATGAGGAAGTGGGTGTAATTATGCGCACCGGGGGCCTGGTTCTCATTATGCGCGCGGGGTCTGCACGCGCTCTCGCCCGGGCCGGCACCGTCTCCCACCGCCACCCTGCTGAACAGAGACCCGGCGCCAGGGTCGCGTCGCACACGCTGCCCTGTGAGACCACAGAGCAGTGTGAGCTGGTTGGCAGAGTTCACCTCCATCTTATCCTCGTGATCAGAACCTGATTCCTGCTGGACGTGCTTAACAACTTGCAAATGTTCCAGCAATACTACATTGCTTTATATTTTTGTCATTCAGAAGATGCTCTCATCCTGAGGGACTTACACAGGTCACGATTTTTTATATGTTATCCATTCATACAGCTGCATATTTACTGAGGCAGTTGTGAACCCTTGCTCAAGTGCCCCAGCAGGGAGTCGCACAAGGAGCTTTTCGGTTACAAGCCCTGCTCCTTACTCCTATGTTATGCAGAGAGAGAGTCACTGAGAGAGGTCACAGTCTCCATGCTGCTGCTACTGTGTGTGTGCGTGTGTGCATGTGTGTGCGTGTCTGTGTTTGTGCATGTGTGTGCGTGTGTGTGTGTGCGTGTGTTTTTGTGTGTGTGTGTGTGTGTGTGTGTGTGTGTGTGTGTGTGCGCGTGCGTGCATGTGTGTGTGCGTGTGTGTGTGTGCGCATGTGTGTGCATGTCTCTCGTTCTCTCCCCCATGTGTGTGTGTGCCCCCCTGACTCCCTCCTCCTCCCCCCGTCCCGCAGGCCAACCTGCCCCTCCTGCAGAGGGAGCTCCTGCACTGCGCCCGGGCCGCCAAGCAGACCCCCGCCCAGTACCTGTCCCAGCACGAGCACCTGCTGCTCAGCACCACGCTGGCCTCCCCGCCCGACTCCTCCGAGCTGCTGCTGGAGCCCGGCGACGCCTCCAAACGGCACAGCCCCGCCAGGTGGGTAACCTCAGGAGCCCCGCGGAGCTGCGGGGGCCTCCGGCACCGAGAGCAGCGTCTGTTCTCACGGTTTAACGAGCGTTTAATGAGCCTGGGTACGAGGATCGCTCACTGCTGTCTCCCGCAGCATCGGGGAGAAAATACACTAAAATCTAAGCTTCAGTAGTAGGTGATTAAGATGTTTTTAAGATGTTGTTTTCATTACATCACATTCATTTAGCAGGCGCTCTTATCCAGAGCGACTTCCAGCACAAAAGAACAGAAGTGTATCCATTCAAGAACAATGAGCAACAGTGTCAGACCAGGCTAACAACACTCACAGACCAGTGAGTGTGAGCTCAACACTATTCAAGCACTACCACGAGTTAACTTATAAAATAAACAGCAAGTAATGCAAGTTTCCATTTGGTTAGAGCACTTTGCTGAATATGTGTCTGTGGGGGGGGAGTAACTTTTTTTGGTGGGGGGTTTTGTCAACAGGGTCAAAGAGAACGGCTTCCACGAGCGCCCGGCGGGCCCCCTGGAGCCGCCCGCCAAACGCATCTGCACCATCAGCCCCGCCCCGCGCCACAGCCCCGCCCACCCCCTGCCCCTGAGCAGCCAGCTGCACCCCACGCCCCCGCCCCTGCAGCACTACGCCCTGGAGGACATTGCCGTGCCCCACCTGTACCGCGACCCGCAGCGGCTGCTGGAGCTCCGGGACCTCAAGGACAGGCCACGCCTCCCAGGTAACCCTCAGCCAGGTGTTCTGCTATATTTACTATCATATTATGTATTATTTAGCAGATGCTCTTACTATGACGGACATCAGTTACAGTTTTTTACAGTGTTATTTTACACAGCTGGTTATTTACTGAGGCAGCTGTAGGTTAAGTACCTTTGCCGCAGTGCCTTGTGGGAAATCGAACCGGCAACCTTTCGGTTACAAGTCCTGTTCCTTAACCACTATGCTACACTGCCCACCCCGAACGGTTTTTCCGTTCCACCTTCAAAAAAAAAAGAGCTTCTTTGCACTAGGTAGTGTCCCTCTTCACCTACAGCACATAAGCATGTGCGTAAAATGAACGTAAGCCAGAAAGAACTTCATATGTGCTTTCCAGGTATAATGCAGTTCAGGTGTGCCATATGTTCCATGGCTTCTAATATTGTTGACTCCTTATATGGCTTTTTGCTTGTGTTGTACTCTGCCTCACTTCTGAGTTGCTTTGGATAAAAGCGTCTGCCAAATCAATAAATGTAATGTAAATGTGTATGTGTGTTATAAGGCCAGAAAGGTAATAACATATTTTCATACACACTATATGTGAGATGTCCCATGTCCCATGACGCATTTGCAATCTGAATATGGAATTTAGGCATACATTATATTGTGTATGATAATTTTTTACCTGATGTGAACTTTAATTTATGAATGAGGATACAAAGGGGAAAACTTGGTACACAGCATGTGTACTGCTTCTTCATTCGATGTGTTTGCTCTCTATCAAAAACATCAAAGGCGAATCACACTCTCCGCCATGTAATTCATTAAACAGATTGCTCTGCCTTTTTTTCCGTCCGCACACATATGCCCAGGAAAATCTGCTCTCCAGTCCCAACTTGATTGAAGCTAATATACAATTAGCATTTTCAAAAGGCGCGCAGGAAACAAAAACAAACAAGAAAAATGCTGTGCTTGTGGGCCGGGCCGCCCGCCGCTGTTGATTGGTGGCAGTGTCAGGCCGGGGGCCGTGGTGACGGAGTCGGGGCTACTGAGCGTGCTCAGTGCGGTGTCAGATGCGCTCAGCGGGGCCTGTCTCGTTCGGGAGTGAGCGGGGCGGCATGGTGCAGTCCAAGTGGCTCCCCGTTGGAATGTTGTTGCCACGGCGAGGGTCCCCCGACGGCAGCAGGGGCGCTGACAGCTGACTCCCAGATGTTGGCCCCTGAGTGCCGCAGCGGGGCCGTCTGGTTTTCGTCAGCGGCCTCTCCTCTCTCGGAGCGGGGGCCCCCGACGGAGACGTGCCGGGCTGCACCGTGCCGCCGTGTGGGGCACACCACCGCGCCAGCGCGGGGGGGCTCTCTGTCCCCCCACGCCACTTCAAAATGACACACGGTCCACTCCTCGCCTCTACGGCGTCATTACATTGCATTACATTCATTCAGCAGACGCTCTTATCCAGAGCAACTTCCAGTGCAGCAGAGCATGTGTACTAATTCAAGTTGAATGTGTCAGAGGGAACCCGCATGAAAACTAACAGGAAAATGCATACACCTTTGCAAAAGGACACATGAAGGCAACATTTCTGACATCATACCAGTCAGAATCTCCGCACTGTCAGTGTTCCTGAAACAAACATTTTTGTTAAGAACATTTGACATCTGTTATTGACTCATTGGTTCCATTTTTTCCTCTGGATTTTCCAGCCTAGAGGTGCACCTTTTGGCCCAGCAAACCTTGCTGAAAATGAGGCTGACATTTTTCATTTTCCATGGTTAAAGATCCAAGCATTTTTTGGGAAGAAGTGAACTAATTCAATCATTAATCTGGCTCATTTTCATAGGCATATTTTAGCAAAAAACAAAAAATCCTCCGAAAGCCTTTTGAAGGAACATGGTGGAAAGTTCAGTCAATGCCACTTTTTTCAGCAAGTTGATGTTCAGAGGCTTTATATTCTGTCCTTGTGTGTTGCATTTTTAATCAGGCACTAACGGGGGCTACCGTGAGGAGCCAGTGGACCACCGGCTGACAGAGAGGGAGTGGGCGGATGAGTGGCGGCACCTGGATCATGTAAGACCTGTTTCCATGGCGAGGGGGTGGGACCAAGCAAGAAGCACTAAACAACCTTTAACCCCATAAGGGGTCGGGATTTTAACATGAAACTTCTTCCTTTAGTGCCAAACCATTATAAAGTTGTGTATGTTGAAATGTCAGTGCCTGGATTCCTGTATTTCTGTTCCTGAAAATATCATTACTTGATTTCATTGAAAATATAGTTTGTGGGCTTCATTGTCAAAGTAGGTCAATGTAGTATCATCAAATATTTCTGTATTAAACAGTATTGTGTTCGATGACACAAGCAGTTATAAACAAGTTAATATTTAAATGTGTCCTATGATTGGTTATTAAACATGAGTAATTCCATTCAAATTCACCATCTTTTTTCCTAGTAGAACAGGTGCCAGATCTATATCAGTATTAGATTTGGAGTGGTACATTAAATCACTGATGGTGTGTGAGAGTCAGTCGCCGCATTGCATTATGGGTGGCTGACGCCGTTCTCTCCGCCGCACCACGCCGCGCTCCGCAGGTGCTGAACTGCATCGTGGACATGGTGGAGAAGACCCGGCGGTCCATCAGCGTGCTCCGCCGCTGCCAGGAGGCCGACCGCGAGGAGCTCAACTACTGGAGGAGGCGCTCCAGCGAGGAGGAGAGCAGGAAGAGCAGCCAGCCTTTCTCCAAGAGCCACAGCCCCCACGCCGGGGAGGGGGGAAACGGTGAGTCCTGAGAGAGGGGGAGCCGCGGAGGGGGCCCGCGTGTCTGACTTACAGGGCATCATGCATAGCTGTGTTACAGGGCCTCATGCATAGCTGTTTTACAGGGCCTCATGCATAGCTGTGTTACAGGGCATCAGGCCTATCTGTGTAAGAGCCTATCATGCTCTTGCTCATGCATGACAACAAAGTCACTGAGGCTCTCTGCACATGTACATTGTAGCTCATTAAGTATTTTTTGTCATTCTGTTTAGTTTAGGTAGGCCTTGTTACTACCCATTTGTAATTACAACAAATAGTCTTTAAACAGCTAACTGATGTTGTAGAATTTGTCAGTGAACCTGACATCACACAGAACAGGTTAGTAGTTCGGTTAAGCCTTAAGAGAACCTCTTAAGAGAACTCTAAATCCAGTAAGTGAGTGGAAGTCAGTAGTGGCACCCGATGCCTTCAGTCTCACTCATGTGACTGTTGCATTGCTGCACTGCCCTCTAGTGGCAGTGAGCCAGTACCACGTGTAAATATCCGCCGCGTTTCTGTGGCGAGCACAGGGTGTATCAGAGAGCGCTGAGGCATGCCTGCTGATCCGTGGCTACAACAGGTGCCAGTGGGCCCTGTCCAGATAGGGACAGAAGGCGAGAGGCTGTTGTCTTAAGAACCGATGCTGGCTCCCGCGGCCTCGGAGCCATCTGCGAGCGGAGCCTGTCCAAAGCAGCCCGTCTGAGGGAGCTGGCCCCGCACCACGCCCCGCGCTCCGCTCCAAGTGCGCTCTCTCTCCCTCTCTCTCTCCCTCTGTCTCTCCCCCTCTCTCCCCCTCTCTCTCTCCCCCTCTCTCTCTCTCTAACGCCTCTTCCCCCGTCGCTCTCCCCCCCGCAGAGACCCCAAGAGACTTCGCGTCGCGGCCAGGGTCCGGTTACGTTCCGGACGAGATCTGGAGGAAAGCTGGTAAGAACACAACACAGGGGGGAGGGAGGGAGGGAGGGCCGGGCCCCACGTTTCAGACTGATCCCTGGCTCCCCCGGGCCCCTCTGCAGAGCTGAGCTCTCCACTCCCGTACTCCTGCTCACTGATCAGAGATCAGCGCCACTGAGGGGGCCCTTTGGAGTGTGGCCCTGGAGGGCGGGGCAGCAGCACCTCTCTCGGGGAACAGATGAGACCCCTCTTAGCTTTGGATTCCTGCATGCTCCTGTTGATCTTATAAATCTTTATCCACACAAGTTTGAAGAACATAGTCTCTGCATCCAAAATTATTATTTTTTGTTCATCATATTACAAGGCACTGAATCGTGTTCTCTGGCAAATGATCAAGCTGTCATTTGCTAATTACCATTTAACACGTACATCTATTGGAGCATGAAATTAGTTTAACGGAAGAAGTAAATTAGCATTTGAAAATTCCCCCTGGGGATAGTTTTATTTGGACGTACCAAGCACAAACCAAATCAGTTGGCCCTATTGGCCTGTTTCATATTCGTGTCATGAGGACAAACAAATAGCTTCCCTGGGTTTATTATCTTTAAGAACCACGGCACATGCCTAAATTGCAATGAGTAAAATAACTGTGGACCACTGGACCACCCAAGAGTAAATGGGTTTTGGAAGAGCAATAAAATATGTATTAAATATGTGTTCAAAATAAATGTCTTACAACGTTTGCTCTGACACTGTGAAGTAGAAAGGCAACATTTTTCATTGAGGAGCACCAGACCAGGTGCATTCTGGGATGCGGAGCTCTTACCTCCTCCTCGCTTGCCTCTGCAGAGGAGGCGGTGAATGAGGTGAAGCGGCAGGCCATGGACGAGGTCCAGAAGGCGGTGGCGGAGGCCGAGCAGAAGGCCTTTGAGATGATCTCCGCCGAGAGGGCCAAGATGGAGAAGACCCTCGCGGAGGCGAAGAGGAAGGCCACCGAGGACGCCATCCAGGTCATCAACGAGCAGGAGGACTCCAGCGAGGTGAGGGTCATGCTCACAGACACGCGTGTACATACTGACATGTACTCCGTTGCAACGGAATCTAGTGTGTTGAATTTGGCAGTTGCTGAAAGGAATGAAGTTTTGTTGTTTAAGAAGTTCAAAGTCTAAAACTAGAACAGGGCGCCAGAGTAGCATAGTGGTAAGGATTAGGACCCGTAACCAAAAGGTTGCCAGTTCAGTTCCCCAGAGGGGCACTGCTGCTGTATCCTTGTGCAAGGTACTTGACCCACAACTGCCTCAGTACCTACCCAGCTGTATAAATATACAATGTGTAAAAGCTCTAACGTATGTAATTCGCTCTGGATAAGATTGTCTGCTAAATGCAAATAACGTAATGGAATGTAATGTAGATTGAAGTGTCGTGGGTTTCCCGCTAATCTGGTGAAATTTTCTGACCGAAGTGAGCAGGCAGAGGGGTTAGACAGGAGGAGAGACAGGCCTAACGAAAGCTCCACCCCTCCTTTTTCCTCCAGTGCTGCTGGAACTGCGGGCGCAAGGCCAGCGAGACCTGCAGCGGCTGCAACGCCGCCCGCTACTGCGGCTCCTTCTGCCAGCACAAGGACTGGGAGAGGCACCACCTGATCTGCAGCCCAGGGCTCCAGACCCAGCCCAAACCCCTCTCCGCCGCCGTGGCCGCCATCGCCGCCGCCAGGGGGATGGGCAAGACCCCCGACGGTGGCCCCGCCCCCGGCCCCAACGCCGAGATGGTGTCCCTCGCCTCCAGGTCTCCCACGCCCACCCCCGTCCCTTCCACAGAGACCAACGGACACTAGGACCCCGAGGGAGACGGAGGGCACCAGGCAGGAAGAGGAAAGATGAGCACGTTTGACCTGGGGGGGTCAGGAGGGGGCAGGGTCTGCATTCATGGGGGAAGGACCTGTGGGTTTTTTTTTTTTTCTTTTTTTTTTTTGGGTGGTTTAGGTCACAAGGCTGGAAAGCTTTTTCTTTCTTTTTTTTTTTTTTTTAAAGGACAAAGTGACCGATTCCTTTTCAAACCCAAGACTGAAAGACTCATACTGTGGGGGTGAGAATGGAGAGGCTTCTCAGAGGATGGACATTGTGTTTCCCTTCTCTCAGAGTCCTGAGAAAAATATGAATTGCTGATAGGCAAAATGGCTGGACAGGAATCGATACAAAGTTTGTTGGGTTACCGTTTCTGAATTTCCGTGTTAAAATTCTGAAAGTGCTTCACTGATTTTGACAGCTGCAATCTAAGAAAGATTTGGCTCAGAATGTAAGTCACAGTCCTAATATCATATTCCCCTCAGTTTTTCTTTACTTTATGTATATAATGCTGAAAGAAGAAAACAATCGTGATGCTGGCCTTGTAATTGTTACTGTTCTTTGACCACACATCACACACATCAGTTAAAAAAATTCCTGAAAAAATACAGTAGTTGTTTCCTAAAAATGCTGTTGTCTGTTTGGCTGTTGTTCATATTGTGTTCACAGCAGTTCTCTTCAGTTGTATCCGTTTTCCCTGTGGGTTTGTCCATGAGGAACCACATAGGACTGAGTGGTTAAACTGGGTTCAGGCATTTCAGCACTTGTGGTGTTTGAGAGGGCAATACTGAAAGTGTTCAGGTAAACCGAGACTTTGTGCAACACCAAAGTTTTCTGTTGAAAAAGTGTCATATTGTATCTGCACATTGCCATACACAGAAGAAATACACAAAAATGTGTGCTTTGTATTATGTGTTATGTTTCCCGGATGCACATGGTAATATTTCCTAAATGCCAAGCACAAATGAAACATGGAAACCCTAAACAACATCCACAACCACAATACCAGGACCGAAGCTGCGGTATCTTTGTACAGCGTTTTCCCTCACTTAATCTACCTTTGTATGTCTCACAACTATTCAGATCTCAGGAGTATATTGTACATTGGTTTATATGTTTATGTCATCATTAAATAAATTTTGAAAAATACATGGGTGGTTTTCTTTCTGGAAGCTGATGTCTCTGTATGGAAGCTTATGTCTCAGTAGTTATTCTCTTATCAGATAAAACTATTAGGGGTGCCCATTAAGGTAATACTTAAGGAGAAATTGATTTCCATAGAAACACGATCAGATCTTCTGTGCTGTAAGATTTCATTTTCTGCACAGTCATGCACATGTAGTCATTGAGTCTGCTGTTGGTAAGTTACCAATTTAAATAAATGTAAACTTTGGGGGAGGGGGATGTTGGTGTTGAGCCCCATATATGTTAATAGGTTTTCATAGAAGAGATGTATACTTCAGCTACATGAAAAGCAGCCAGTAGGGGTTATTAGTCCTTCATGTTTTTTAAACATTGGATGTACAGTCAAGCATATACATTTAAACACTAGACTCACGAGTTTTATGATCATTCATGCGAAACCCTTCAGATGGACAGGTCATACAGGTTCATCTGAATCAGGCTCTTTTTGTGTGGATGAACGGGGGCTGCTCTTTATCTCTCAGCGTGACTTGCTTAGACAGAGACATAGATTCTGCTTTAATACCACAGAAGGGTTTATAATAATTTGCAGTTTAGTGTCCACCAGCTATGGTGTTACTGTAGAGTTTTGTTTACTAGTTGTTTGTGGTTGCTTTTACTAGGGACAGTTTTTGACTGCTTTGCTTCCTTTTGTTGAATAATTAAAAGCACAGTTTTGACATCCCAACAGTCGAAATGGATTTTGTATGAGAATGAAGCAACTGTAGGACATTGGTGAGGCCTTTGTTTTACTGCTGTGATTCTTTTCATGTCTGTGGCATTATATGTACCACTTCAGAGGAAAGGTCTTACCTCATTACCATGTGTTATTATGACTGTCTTTAAGAAAGCAATCTTTCCTACAAAGTTTTCTTTAATTATATACTGTAGAAATTTGATTGGAGGAATATTTTTTGAAGTCACATGTTGATCAGGATGACCAGCGAACTGTCACAGAGCAGACTTGATTAGACCATTCCACGTAAACAGAATGTTCTACGCAAACACTGACTTGCAATTGGTCACGGAGACAGAGCTTATTGATCAGGTGAGAAAGCGTGGCCTGTGGTTTGAGAATGTCACTTGTTGACAAATTCATCTTGGGCCGTGGCTCAGGTGAAGGCCCGGGTCTCGCCCGCATGTGCAGGCCTAATCAGTGTGATTGGAACTGACTGCACACAGTCACAAACAGAAGAGGTCAATCTGGAAGCAAGACACACATGAATCATATCAGATGGTGAGAGAACAGCTTGATATATTTTTAATTGGCATGAAAGAAGGACATTTTTTTGTCTCTTTTGTCTGGAAATTATTTATTTGTAAGAATTAGACTATTTAAACCTGGATTTTTTTCCAAAAAGGAGCAGATAAATGGGTTCACCTCTGGCTCCATCTTTTGAATTTGCAATAAAAATGGAAAAAAATTTACATATCTCTATTTTATTTTGAAATACATCTCAGCAACCTGTAAATTCTTTCCAGAAGGTGTCTTCATTATGTGTTGCTAGGTGATCACAAGGACTCAGTACTGTAAGAGTTGAGGAGACTGCTGTTGTTAAGAGGGAGGCTGCCAGCGTTTTCTTTTCTTCGCTGTTTCTGAGAAAGCTTTAGAGTCGTCCAATCATGTTTACTCCACCCACTCCTGTGCTATGCTTTTGATGAATCCATCTATAGTGTAGAAAGATCCAGTGGAGATGGTCCTCTATATATGCATAATTGATATGAGAGCTTTCACATAGAGAATATGTGAAGCCACACAAAGAGAATCTTTTATGAGATGAATAATAATAAAAAACACTAAGTAAATATAAAAAATTTATTTATAATTTTAAGGCTGATAAGCTTGATAGCTGAGTGTAAGAGAGATCTGTGAATATTTACAGCATATGATTGATGAATATAAAAGCATCTGCCGTCTTAGCAGAGGTGAGAAGAGAGCCTTTGTAGTTTATTAGTGGAAGAATGCAATATCATGAAAGTCCAGTAGATGGCAGACTTGTTATTTCAGAGCTTTGATTGAACTTATTTACGTGTGGAGTTTCATTCAGGTTGAGCAAGGTCCCACCCAAAATAATAGCAATGCATACGCTTCAAACATGCCTGTGTTTCAACTTTGATCTGAGATGAAAATATGCAATATATGGACTCTGCGTTTCCAGGTACGTTTTGTACAGATATATAAAAATCTTGTTATTCCATGTTTGTATTTTAGCATTTAACCCAGTTTTGTTCCATCCAGTTCCATACAAAAGAAATGGATGTAAGGAAGCTTTAAACACAAACGGTCACTATATTAACCCTTTCAGTTCTAACTCTATGCCTCTATAGGAGTCTCTCTCTCCTGAAAGACCCTCACTGTGCTATATGATCCTCATTTTAAATATTGTTAATTCACCTTAATTATCATGCTACATCCCTGAGTTCCTAAAATCAGATGTAATCAAGAATTACAGGCCAATATCGAAGCTCTCCTTCTTATTAAATAATCTGTAGAAGGTCACAGCTCAATGTCTTGTGACTTTACCTAAACTCAGATATTGTATGTGAAGTCTTTCAGTCAGGTCAGAAATCTGGTCCCAAAAGTAATAGGATTCAAGTCAGGTGACTAATGGCAAACTCACCTAACCTGTTTCTTCCTCCACAAACCTTAACACTGAATGCAACGTAAGGAGCATTACTGAGCATCGTATTATTGTGTACCTCTACATTTTCTCCCTCAAGTACAGACTTCAAATTAATTTGGCAGCGGATGTTACAAAGCATTACGTATTGTAGGCATGCATGTCTATTTGTGATGAATAAGCCTTTTTGAACACCATTGCAGAACACCTCAGTGAAGCACCTCCCAGTGCTGAACTTGTGGAGTGAACTTTGGAGTGTGAACTTTTTGGATGGAAAAAACTCTCTGGACTCTGGCTTGTGTTTCTCTTAATTGTCCTGATATTATTTTATTACCCCTTACATTATCCAAAAGACTAATCTAATTCCCAAGAAGATTCAGAAGAGGAATTTTCAGAAATTCCCTACACAATTAACAAACAAGTCCCATCCAATAAGCATAAAACCTTGCTTACCACTTCCTTTCTGTGTCAGTTGTTCACAGCATCCCTTCTCCCCCCACTTTCTTTTCCCTGTTTATGATGTCCAAACTGGAGGTCAATTACCTCAGCCTGTGGTCAAGTGAAATCCCTTCACTGGACTCCAAGCCAAAGATCAGTATCCCTATACCCTAATCACCAACAATGCTTGTGTTTTCATTGTATGGAAATTCATACCTATTGAAATGCATATATTTTTACAATTCGCACCTTTCACTGTGGATACTTACTTGTGACTTAGCCTTGGGCACAGGTCAGCACACTGCAAAGTGAATACTTATGATAGGACACCACACAGTACTGGAGCAGCACAGTAACAGCGCTGAGCGACTTTGATTTGATGTGGATATTTGGATATTTCCGCCTTGCCCAGAAATGGTCTCTATCAGTCTTCATTGGAAAGATAATATTTCCTAAATTTCCTTCCTGCGAATCATTACTGAAATGGCTCTCTGTCATGAAGACAGAATGCTCGGTTTCTTAGAGAGGACCACACTGGGGATCGCAGACATTCAGAAGATGTTTAACTCTGCTGGATTCAGGGTCCAATCATCTCATCCTCATGATGTGATGTATGTGGCCAAAATATATTTTCTCTCTTATGAAAAAAAAAACACACAGTCGTATTGCATACACAGGCTCCAAAGTTTCATATCATCAACAAGAGATGGGCTTACAGGAACAAACAAAACTGAGGGAATGGAGGAGGCTGTTTTCCACACTAAACCATAATTGATCTTAATAAGTAATAATGGATGATTCATTTAATGCCCGTGCATCATGATAATGAAAGCATAATTCAAGAGCTTTCTTAAATAGATCTACAAAATGACTAGACCGTGGGAGGGCAAGAAGGGAGGATTACATACACAGTCTAGAATCCAAACAATTTTCCCTCAGTTGGCAGAGGAGTTAGAGATCTGGACATACAAAATAAAGGTTGCATGTTTCAGTGCTTGGGTGGGGCAGTGTTATTGCAAGGTACTTCACCAGTACTTTGACAGTAAATATCTTGCTTTATAAATAGAAATTATGTAAGATGTACGTGTCCATGGACAAGGGCATCTGTTGAACAAAGATTTGACGGAATAATGGAGTAGTTCAGCAGTAAGACGATTTGGTCCCAAAAGACATGAATCAAAAACATTTCCAGTTACAGAACATGCCAAAACCCACATGACAGCACTAAGGGTTTATTTAAATTTAAAAAATCATTAAAAAAATGAGCAAACAAACAAAGAATGTTTCTGATACAAATGCAGTCGTATCACATAAACCAGTGTGTCCTAAATAATAAGAAGGAAAAAAAGAAAGACATCATTTTGCCATGGGCAATAATGATTTTCTAGTTGTAAACTCTGTGGGACTACGATATAACACTGCTTTTATTTCACAAGCTTCCACAGAAGAGAAAGTAAACAAGTAGTTAGCATCTGTATACAGCACCAGCTGAATCAAAGTGCCCGTCCTGAGGGGATTTGCATAGACGTATCAGAATGTCCTATATAAACTCTCAACTGGCTCTGTGCTTGGTTAATGCACATTTTTACTGCCACATTTCGGCAAATTATTCACTGCTTGCAAGCTGTTTAGCATTTGCTGAAGATGCTTTTAAAATATTTATTTTCCACTGAGGATCAGAAGAGAAAACCCAATTAGTTTTAATTGTCTGGCAGGCAGCAGCTGCTGGGACGACACTCAGAACATGAGTGATCTGTGCAGATTCCTATAGAATATCTTATCTAGTTTGAAGAAGAAAGGCATAGAGACACAAGGATGAGGGCAGAGCGAGACTATGCTGAAATATTTACTTCACTACTCGTTTGAAATGACTGATTTGCTGCAGATGCTTTGTACATTGATAACTTGTGGATTATTGTTTTTTTTCCAATATTAATCAAAAAGGCCATCCAGCTTATGATGCGCTACACTGCAAACTTTAGGGTATTCTGCACACAGCACGCCATGTGAGCCAAAAAAAAAAACAAACTTTGCCCTACTTTTTTTATGGAGCATTAACTGAGCGCTGTGGGGTTTATCTGAATGTGATAGGCTCAGATTTGCATCCACATCGACAGTTATCAGAGCGACACTCCACTTTCGGGATGTGGAAATGCCCCAACAGCTGAATCCTTGCATGGGGCACACACCTGCTTTAGAGGGAGAGCCATCAGGGGCCAGTGATGTGGAACACTTTATTTCTCTCTGCTGCTCAATGCCTTGTTCCCGCTTAAGACACCCTTAGTGAAGACATGAGTACAGAGGGGAGGAATGCATGTTTACTGATGACAGGTGCAGACGGCTATCCTCTGCCGGCTCTCACTTTGTTTTATAGTCTCAGCTGCAGCACCCACTTATTATCCAGGTCATCTCAGCCTCGTGATTTTATTCACATAAATCCTCTCATTTATTTAGTCTAATAAATAGTGGCAGATTTCTTTTTTTCAGCCGAGAAAGAAGAAGAAGATGGTGTATACTTAGATATTTGGGTCCATTTTAATGAAAGAGATGACCTACAAAATAAAAAAACATGTCTTGGAACGTAAAATAAGAGAGGATTAGGATCACTCCAGATTTTGGGTTTACTTTTAACGAGCTGCGGTCCCACGCCGGGGCTCTTTGCCTAGGGGGATGACTGCACAGGTTTTCGGCTTTCAGCAGGGCTTTCACTCAGCGGTGGAGGGAATTCTTTCATCTGCTGATCAGGCGGAGAGGCTGAGACATATTCACGGGGGTTTCCCTGGGGTATGCGAGTGGAAGCATTCCTTTCCACACTCTTCAAAATCTTCCTGTTGTGCTCACTCAGTCAATGCCCTTACTCCAGCCAGGCTGATCATGCTTGTGTCAGGACTGCGGCATCTTAGCCGGTTGTTTTGTTTTCGCTGTCCATGTGCTCTTGTTTATCCCTGTGTTTCAGCCCTGCCCTGCTCTCTGCCCTGTCGCCGCCCACCTGATTACCTGAACGTCGTCACTTGCCTGCCCGCGCACCTGCATCCCATTACCTCATCAGCATTGCCCTATATATTCCCTGCTTGTTTCTTGTCTCGTTGCCAGTTTGTCTCAGTTGTCTGTTACGCTACTCGCTGTCTGTTCCGTTTTTGCCTGCCGGTTCTGTTTGCCTTGCCTGTTTCTCTCAACTACAATTTTAGGATCTGATTTTTGGTATGATCGCTGTGTTTTTCTGGTTTTGGACTTTGCCTGTTTTGACCCTGTTTTTGGATTTATTAAACTCATCGTGTACCAGTCTCCCCTGTCTGTGCTTGAGTCCCTGCCTGAGTTCTGACAGCTTGCCTGTTTCATGCTATCCACCCGTATGATGCATGTAAGATCAAGTGCCTTGTTCAAGAGCACAGCGACAGTCCCCTGACCCGGGATTCAACCTCGCAACCCTATGGTTAACTACTGTGCCACAGGAGTTTGGTTCAAAACAGTTAAAAACGTGACAGTGTTACATGCATTTCACGTTAAACACAATCCCATGTAATTAATGTTCCAGTTAGATTTGCATCAGATGCATTGAGGGGTATGGTTTTTCTGTGTAATAAAAGCTTAATTGAGTCTCTAAGTGCCTGCTTTACCGCATGAATTGACTTGCCATTTTCATGATTCAGTCTTTTCATGAAAATTCATTTTACGCAGCACTGTCAGATGTAACAACAAAGTTGATGCCTTCTAATTTTCAGATGTAGACAATAGGCAAAGGAGAGAGTAGCATTTAGCTTTAACAAAGCAATTTTTGGTGAAAAGAATCAAACAAAGGGTTGTGAATCATATAATTTCTCATTTCTGAACGCTACCTCTGTATAATTACAGCAGGAAATGATTTTTTTTCTCTGAGGAGTGTTGTTCTGCCTGTGACTAAACATCTCCTGGTGACAGCTCCTACAGCTTCTTATTAGAATTCTGGAAATGAAAAGTGGACACAGTGACAATAAAATCCATAACTTGTGTTGCCATGGGAATGCAATTTTTTCTGACAGAGAACAGACGTTTACGGTTCTGAGCTCACACGGCAAGTATTTGTCACAGATGCTATAATATTGTCTTAAACTGTAATGAAGTACTTCACAGTACAGAGGAATGGGGGGAAATATATATGTATATATACATATATACACACACATACATACTTCATACATGTATGTACATAAATGTACACAACACATACAAAATAGAATTGTAAAAATAATTTCAAGAATAAAAACACATTCACAGCTGTGCACAATATTTGGTTTCACATGTGACACACAACTAAGATGATTTAAACACTCTCTACTTTATATAATACCACAAAGAAGCATGCTGCGTCTGTCAACGGCTTCCACTGACTGTAAATAAAAGCAGCAGCGTGCTTCACGGCGCATAAATTAAAAGAAATTTCTCCTCTGTGCATTCATAAATCATACAGCTCGTACAACTGCTTCAGCGCGAGGAAGCAGGAGCGGGGTATTCATCAGCGGGAAACTATTCTCTCGAGTCCTTTAGGTCACAGCCAACTTTTCTGTAAATGTTGCCTGTAAACCCCACAGCGAGTGGCATTACAGTAACCCCATTCCTCTGCTGCTGGCACTGCAAAAAGAGAAACGGAAATCGCAAACATGTTTAATACCGCTCCACTTTCCAAAATTCCCTGTTGTGTCTTTCAGGCTAATTAATAACATCTACAGAGGAGTGGTAATGCATTCCAACCTCACGTCTGGCAAACGATCCTCCTCTTCGGTGCACACTCTTCTGTTTCTCACATTCATTTCATTCATGGCCTGCCTTGTAACCAGCACTTTGCTGCTTTCTTGTGTGTGAACGTACAGTGAGAGATGCAGAACACTTAGCTGTTCCATCTGCGCATCTTGGTTACTTCCAGTTGGAGTGCATTGCATTAATTAGTTCAAAGTTCCCCAGCTGTGGAATGAACTTCCCTCAGGGGTCAGGACAGCAGAATCACTGACCATTTTTCAACGCAAGACTGAAGAGACACCTCTTTAGACTGCACCTCAGTTCCACCTCAACCCCTACCTCCCAACACCTGCTACCTGTATTACTTGCTGCTTAATTTATAATGTTGTATCATGATGTGTTATTGATACTGTGATCTATGGACTGTGTGATATACTGTAACATATGTACTTGACTTCCCTTAGTTTCTGGGCTGCCAAGTATCAGGTTAGCACAGGTTAACTCATGGTAGTGCTTGAACAGTGTTGAGCTCACACTCATTGCCAGTGTTGTTAGCCTGGTTTGACACTGTTGTTCATTTAACCTGAATGGATACACTTCTGTTCTCTTGTGCTGGAACTTTCTCTGGATAAAAGTGTCTGTTAAATGAATGAACTCACATCTCTTGTGATGGATATTAGACCTGTTCTCATTTCTGGTTTGTGTTTACATAACACAATCCTTTACAAATTTGCCTTCAGGTTATATCTGTACATTTGCAATGATATAGGCTAAACAGTGCCTTCAGTTGTATAAATTGGTCTGATTTGTAATCCCAAAGGATGAAAGAAATTGTGCTACTCACGCTTAAAATGTGCTTCTGTTCACCTGCATGAAGGGCTCAGCCTGACAGAGTCCATGAGCTCTCGGAAAAAAAAGAAATGGGAGAAAAAGTAATATCGTCAGTGAAGAAAAATGTAATGAAATCATATTTTGGATTTATTTATTACTGAGGGGGTCGTCGGGTTCCCCGTGCAGGAGCGATGCGCTGATATCTCCTCTCTCCAGTAGGGCCCCAGGACCTCCAATTTCAGCGGCGAGACCGAGCCGTTAATGGCATTACTCTTCAATAAAGCCGCGATTCCCGCCGCTGTCATCTCATCTGCGGCGCATTACGGATGATTGGTGGCCAATAAAACAAATGAATTCCTGGATGTGTGGCAGCTCTTCGTCGCAGTTGGCCTGCATCATATAGACACGGTGCTGTTGTAGCAGGTGCAGACTGCGTTGTGTTTTTGCATGATGTTACATGGGTCAGCGAGCGAGCGAGTTTCGAACCGGAGTTCTCACTGCTCACTGCCAACCCCTTACGGTCAGCATCGTTACCAGTTGAGCTGAAGGCAATTTGCCCCCAACTTTACCGGCAACAACGCTAGCTAACCAAGTCTCAGGGAGTCGTCACTCCCACTGTAACTGCTCGGCTACCTGCTACCCTACAAGCTTTACGCAGGGCTCACACGAGCTACTCACTTCAGCTCTGCTACACTGCAGTGCTGCAGTACAGGGCTACAGTTTCCAAACATCAACCCTGGAGATTTGGGGGCCTCTGTGAAGCTGGCAGAAGTATAGAGTCCAGTCAGCACAACGCAGCCTCACAGAGTAATCACTGGATGGGTTACATGCCTTACTAAGCATCGGAATATGGGCTTGGCTCTGTGAAATAGTGGTGCATTTGCTACTGATGTTTGATGCCAGCATTTTAGATGATGAACAACTCCTTATTTTCCCAAACCCTGACATCAGATCAATGAGGTTATGAAGCAAACTGCCCACAATGCTGATAGAGCTATTCTCCGTCATAATAGAGGAGGGTCTTTTATATTATGTGTCAGGGGTGTAGCTGCTGCTTCCCAGGTTGGCCACCAGATGGCCACATAACTTCCTGAGTTCTATGTCTCATTTAGTTAATGTCCTTTACCTGTGTTAATTAGTTATTGTTTACACCTGTCATTTAAGACCTGCCCTTTGTTCTTGTCTCTGCTCAGTCTTGAGCAGCCATGCCTAGTGTTTGTGTACTCTTGCACCGAGCCTGTTTTGTTTCTCCCACATCTCCAGTAAAGATAATGATTTTCTTTGAACCGAACCTCTTGTGTCCTGAGTCTCTGCATTTGAATTCTCCCTGCTCCTTCTCACATTATGGTTCCATGGCTGCTATACAACACAACCAGAATTGCTTGCATTTTGGCATAATGCTATCAAAATATGAAAAACAAATAATCTGTATCAAAAAAAGACATGTGAAGTTGAAAATAAGAGTATGAATGACAAGCTATGCACTGCCCGGCTTGAGTGCACAATCAATGTTCCTTGGTGTCCATAATCCTGAACATTAACACCATGGACAAGGAATATCTGAGCACCTGTGCCTCCTGGTTTTAGGATCAGCATTGTGTTCAGGATAGGCTACATTTCGGCATTAAATGCATGAGTTAGTGGCACAGTCTCAAATGAAGAGATGCTCAAAGTAATTGTGCTGCCAGCACAATGCTGTTGGAAAGCTGAATATTCATTTGTTTGATGTAAACTGTGCTCCCTGCTTTCTTTTTAGACAAGGTTTCCTCAGGATATTAATGAGCATCCAAAGAATACAATTCATGTTCATTTTTGACATTTCAGAGGTCTTCACGATATAGGGTGACATGAAGAATAATTGCCTCCCTCACTCTTTTCTTCAAACAAAAATGAGAGATGAAATGATTTCTGATGTAGGGAAAGCTATGAGAAGAAAACAAAACACACACACACACAAATGAATAAACATGGAAAAAATAATAAGGCATTGGTAAATGTTTGATCAGTGTGGAAGAATAATTATGTCCGTGATGGCAGTCCTTTTTACACAACGTTACACAGTTTCAGGTTTATCTTGTTTGCCGTGAACTTCCATGCAAAACAAACATGGTGGTCATCAACCATACGAGCGAGACAGAAGAGACCAGTAATGAGAAGCATTATTGATCAGGGTACTAGTGTAGCAACGATGTAAATTTCATTTGAAAATTAGCAAAGGTTGATGCGGTTGGTTGGGGGAGACCAACAACAGTAAAGCTTCTTTATGGTGACACCACTGCCATACAATTGGCCTCAAAATGGGGGTAACCAAACCGATACGTTAATTCTGCGCGCTAGCGCAGTGATTCTCAAACTTTTTTTGGGTATCGGACCACTTAACCGTTGGAAATTTTTACATTCGTTCTGGGGAATAAATAAACACTCTGCACTAATTGACAGTTCAGATAATCTTTATTCAAAGGTTATCGTATACTTCACTTCAGAATAGAGCCAATTGTCTGCGTGGCTGCGGCCGTACAAACTCCCTCTTTTTCCAAGTGAGAACGTAAGCTTACTTAGCTAAAGTATCTTTAGCTTGCTAACCGCAAATTTATTGACTGGCATTTAGCTAGCTAGATGGTTTTTGCAAACGCTTATCTACAGCGATTTTGTACATTTTGTTGTAAATACGACACATTTCTAACTGCTGTGTGCTACATATCACTACTAGTTGTAGAAACAGACACAATTTAAAAATGGCTAATGTTATATGTGGTGGTTCTCGACGCACTGAAAATCCTTGGCAACATATACCGAGGAAGTCATTCCGTTAGATCTAGCTTATAACATATATATATAGTTACGTATTTTCCTATCTAACAATTAAAATAAATGAGAAGATTTACTGAATTTCAGATTAGCCATTGTATGTTAGAATTGTATTCCAAGCGGTGTAAATAACTAGTTAGTTAGCTAGCTAGCTATGTAGCTAATGATTTATGTACCTGCCTTGATTATTACACATAACCACCTAGCTACCGAGTTAGTGCTGTTTTGTAAATGTTTACTTTCCAGTTTTATGCAATGTTGCAAAGTAGCCTACTTTTTACTTCCCATTAATATAGCTTTCCTGTATCAATATACTCTATAAATAAACCCTACAAAACTATATGCCTAAAGGCGATTAAAAATAGCCAAATAAACACATTATCTCTGAGTCGTAAAATAAACTATATATATAACCCACAAGAACCATCCAGTCATCATTTCTAAAAGCTTTCAAATCGAAAAGAATTTTATTTTAAATGATCAATAAATAGATTTACAGAGATGGCAAAGATTGTTTGAAAATATTGTAGTTGTAATGGCTTACTTCCATTAACCACTGTCAACAGCTTGATCATCAGACATGAGTCCAAAACGTGAGTCTAAAAAATATCTTTTATTTTTTATCAGTCAATCAGATTGTTTTTACATCTATATAATTAAATGTTATAGCACTTTTTTACATCTGAACTGACTCAGTGTGCTGAAAATAGTGTTGTTTTCCAGAGGGAATCAAAAAACCAGGAAACCCAGAGCTAATTGGGAAAAACTGGAAAATTATTCCCTGACCCCAGGAAAAGGCAGTCGAGAGACTCCTGGAAAACAGCTGAAATGGAGCCAAACTGTGGGATGGTAGCACATGCAGGTTAGTGAATGACATGCATGAGTTCATTCCAGTGACTGTTAGGTGGCTGAAAGGATAACTACGGTAGACTCAGGTTGGCCAGAGGGGGACCTTCCATCCAACAGTAGCAGGGGCAGGGATGTCATGGGTGTTCTGATGCAGTGATGGTCCAGGCGTTTTGTCCACCGAGGCAGGGCAAACACTGATCAGCGGTGGGCGGGGCTGCAGGAGCACGTGTCGCTCAGACGGAACATGGGACAGAGAGAAAGAGACAGAAAGGGAGGGAAAGGGTAGTGGTTAGCACAGGTGGGTGAGGCAGTTTGACTGCAGACAATGCAAAGCCCTGCCCACATCAAGGCCTAAACCTAGCCAACTGTACCTGGAGCTACCCAATTCAGCCTCATCTCAACTATAACTGCAACAATACAGAAAGCAGATACAGCATTAAAACATGGCCACATTCAAATGCATCTGGACACAGATTATTGGAAACAGACAGTTATCAATTATTTTTAAGGGGTCAATACTGCATTACATGTAAAGAGCTGCACAGGGAAATATGATTGACTAAATCATGGTTTAAAAAAATGTTTTGATATACTTTCTCAAAATTACTATTTAGTAAGTGAAATGAACAAAATGTTTAATTAGTATAGTAATTTTTATCATAGTTATCATAATTTATCATAACAAACACTTTAAATATTATTGTAATTTGACATCTCTTTCCATAATTATGACTACCATTATTTTTAAACAATATATCATAATAATTGTATGTGTTTTAAGTCCTAATTATGACAAAGTCATATTTACTGTATGACATGGAAATGCCTTTTTCCATGTGAGAATTTGGCTGTCAGTACCTTTTAAGACCTCCAATAATGCTCTGATTACGACAAGCTAAAAGTAAAGCACATTATTTTAAACACTAGAGGGCAATTGTTCTCAATCTCTCACACAATATGTCACTCAATCACTCATGTCAGAAATGTAGCTTATTTTGTTGGACTTGAGTGCTGCTTTTGACACTGTAGACCCTAGTATATTGATTTGTGGCCTAGAAAAAAAGTTTTGGTCTCCCTGTTCTAAACTTGTTTTACACCAGCATAACAGCCTGATTCCCTATGCTGCATGATGCTAAGTAGTGGACACATGCCTTTGTTTTTAGTTGCCAAGGCTACTGTAATGCAGTTTTGACTGGGTTGCCAATGAGAACTTGTCTAGAAGGCTGATGCCAGAATTGTAACTAGGACCAGAGAGAAAGCACATTACCCTGGTCTGGCTCATTTGTAAGATATTATTTAGAATTAAGATTAGTTGTAGTTGTTTTTAAAGCTATTAATAGCACCTGCATACATTATAGAATGCCTGTCTGAACATTTTTCAGCTTAGATCCTAAAATGCTGTCCTAGTTAGTACCCCAAAGGTAGTGAGATAGCTTTCTGTTTTTAGGCAATGTTTTTTGGCATTTTATTATGTTTTTCATTCTTTAATTTCACTTTATTTCCCTTTTATTCATAATGTAATTTGAAATATATTTTAATTATTTTATCATGTTTTAATTTTTTTTGACATTTTTTAGAAGTGCTGTTTTATTTTTTGTTTTACATTTTATAATTTTCCTTTTATCCATCATTTCATGCTAAATATTATTTAATTTTAAATTGTTATAGTTGCATTTATTATGGATAAATGCATATATTTTCCCTGTGCACTATTCTGTGCTGTCTACATTTTTAATGTATTTTTATTAGCTTTTATTTCTAAAAACCTTTGGGATATATTTGAAATAAAATATTATTATTTTTGAGAATGATTCTATCCCTACAAATTTATTTAAATCTAAAACTATGTACAATTTAAGACCCTGACAGCTCCTGCACAGTAACTGTATGGCCCTTTACACAGTTACTCCCCTGTCTGGGTCTGGGAAGGCACTTGGGGTGGGTGGTTTGGGGTGGGTGGTGGGGTTAAGGGGTCCCTCTGTGTCTCTGTGGAATTCTTGTCCTCTTCTCCCTCGCTCATGGTCACTGCCGATCAGCAGGGTGGCTGCAACAGACACCAACAGAGCCATGCTGCCTGTGAAGCTCATCCAGCACAGAACTGTACAGCGCGTGAGACCGCCATCGCCGATAGGTGAGCTCCTACCTGTAGACGTAGAAGAGCAGGTAGGCGCTCTTCTCCCTCAGCTGCAGCACGTTCTCCTGGGAGGACCTCCTGACCGTGCGGTCATCGAACGTCAGCCAGCTGTCTCCGTCCGCGCTGTCACTGACGTAATGACCTGCGCAGTTTCAGACGTGTGAGTCCATGTGAACCCCTATCTGCCTGTGCCCTCCTTATTCTTAATATTATTTTGTCATTACACTGATATTAGTGCATTGTGTGTTTGAACATGTGTGTGGATGTATCTGTGTGTGTCTTACCGCAAGTCGTGCTCTGTCCAAGGTGGGACAGGATGCTCTTCACTGTGTATCGATGGTCCTGAGGAGCAGAGAAAAACAGCTAAAATCAGAAAGGTTCCCCCCTCCCCTTCTTTTCTTCCCCACTCTTTCTCTCCCTTCACTCTCCACTCTTTTTAAAAATTCTTTTTCTCTCTCCCTTCCTCTCTTTCTCCCTCTCTCTCCCTTCCTCTTTCTCTCTCTCTCCCTTCCTCTCTTTCTCCCTCTCTCTCCCTTCCTCTCTTTCTCTCTCTCTCTCCCTTCCTCTCTTTCTCTCTCTCTCTTCCTCTCTCTCTCCCTATCCCTTCCTATTTCTCTTTCTCTCTCTCCATCTCCTCACCTGAGCTCCTGTTTTCTCTCCCTGTCCCATACGGCCCTGATCTTGTACTGCTTCAGGGTAAAGCACAAAACATAATCAGGACTCATCTCTTCACTTTGACTCACTTTTCACTTTAGTCAGCTGTCCTGTCATGTTCTGAACATGACCTGCTTGATGCTCATTGGCTATGCTATTTGTCTCACTGGTTGGTGTCTTTCACCTGTTTTTTTTTCGCAAAAATGCTGGAAGGGAAAGACTTGTCATTACCTGGAGGAGGGGCGGAGCCCTTCAAGCTGAGCTCAATGGCCAGCTTTATCTGCTCCTCCTCACTGAGGCCGTCAAGAGGTCCAATGCTGTCACTATAGAGAAAGAATCAGACAGTCACTGACATGGGGGAGGGAGGAGGGGTTGTCCTCAATTGGCTAGTGAATGGTGACTGTAGGGATGTGAATATTTGTGAGAATGTGGGTGAAAGGTAAAATTCATTTGACTGTGTGTGTGTGTGTGTGTGTGTGTGAGTGATTGAGTTGTTAAACAAAGGCTCACCCTGCTGTTTTGTCCACCTCGCGTGGAGCCTCGATATTCTGCACACAGTGCAGATTTAGGGCAAGCTCCTGGGGGATTTTGGTTCTGCTTTCCAGCTTTCTTAAGTTCCAGCTGCTGTCCATGCTGAAACGTTTGAGCTGTATCACCAGTACGCTGTGCAGAAACAGAAAAAAGTGGGTTTCACGCTAACACCAAATGGCCGTCATTTCAGCCTCCAATCATAGGCCATACTCTCATGTTCTCTTTGTGGGTCTCCTTGTGGGTCACAGGCTGAATCTTTCAGACATGCTGAAAGTGAGGGGATGAGGTGGTGCTTACCGAGGAAGGGACAAGAGCTTCATGCTGACAGAAGCCTGCTGCCCAGGACACCTCTCACACCGACACTCAACCTGCGTCGGCTTTAGGACACAAATCACAGCACAACATCAGCACTTTGCTCAGAGGGAGTGGCCAGTGTAGAATGAACAAGTGAACGATGGTGGTAGCATACTGCGTGTGTGGAGGTGGGGCTGACCTTGAAATAGTGTCTCAGGCTGTCCTGGAGTGTGCCCTGGGGCACTATGTCCAGGGACAGGTGGCTGTAGACTTCTGTCCTGAACACCTGTGCCCCACACCTTCCAGAGAAAGAGAGAGAACCACAGGGAAACATACATCAACACTTACAAAGCAAACACTGATTCTGTTTTACTTTACACAATGATATCAACTGAACGAGCCCACAGCTAAGAGGTGAGTAATACTGCACTCCAGTGAGGGCTGCTTACCTGCAGCAGGTTCTTGTAACCTGCAAGCGGAAATCAAAATTTGATTCCACAGGGCAGGCATGGGCATCCAGGGCACCTCTCCTCTTCAGGGACTCCCACTCTTCTTTCAGCTGGGACAGGAGCACACTTAAAAATTCGTGTGCATCCTGCAGGCCAAGAAATATAGATACCATGAGGGACTGAGCATACATTAGGCAGGCAACAGTGAACTCAGATTCATAATGTGTCCGTGAGTGCATGTGCGTGTGTGTCTCATCTCAAACCTGCTGCTCGTCCCCGCTGAAATCTCCGAAGGTGTTCGCCACAGCCATCTTCAAGGTCCTCAGCAGTTCTGCCTTGTGGTGCATATTACCACTGGCTCGTGCCGAGTGCACATCTGAAAGGGACCTGCAGGGGGAAATAGAGGGGCAGCAGAAGTCAGATCTCCACCCACCAACACACCACAAAACAACCTTTTTCTATGAGTGGAAGCTGGCCAGATATGGCTGTTTAGGTTTGCCTGGGTCACTGGTGCAGTACTGGGATGGAATGTACCGCATTAATCTGAGTAAGAGAATTGTTGAGGGCACCTTTAGAGTGGCAAAATAATGCAGCTTTTGTAGCATTCTCAAACTTTGTGTTTTCACGTGTTAGTTTGCCAGCTAAGATGAAAAAAATAGTTGCTGTTTTGAATATTTTAAATTCATCCTGCGTTGAATTAATATCAATATTGATAACTTCCGTACTTGAAAAGGTGGCTCCCAAGCTCCGGCCTCCAGACACCTGGCCTCCTGATCTTGTTGATGAAATGGTGGAGGCCAAACAGACACTGCAGCGTCGCGTTCATGTAACAAGTGTTGCCGATGTTTGGCAACCTGTAGCAGAAAAGAAGACATGGATTTCAGTTTTTACTTCTTGAGTACTTTAGACTTCCATCCGAGGGCAGAGTAGTCTTTATCTGGCACTTACAGTAGCTGTAGCTGGCACTTACAGTTACTATACTGCACATCAAATTCAAACTCAAAAAATAAATAACCTGTACTATTACGATTTCTCACACAATGCCTAAAGCCGTGAAAGAGATCTTCACATTCTTACCCCAGCTGAGTGTCGTCCCTTCTACACCTGTTCCAGGCCTGGCTTCTGATGTCTGGACGGTGCAGGGAACCAGATGTGCCGTGGTGAGAACTTGCTGGGACGTTTGGAGATTTTGGTGTCCTTTCTCCAGGGACGTCCCAGATGGATTCTCCAGCGATGGCTGTTGCTGATCTGTAAGAGGGCAAAATCTCATTTTGAGTGATGGCCACAACAGAACTAATTAAACTGCACTCACACTGGTACATAGCCTCACATGTCTGCCTCTCTGTGTGCTCTTCAATTCTGATTACTGATAAGGTTCAGTTTTCTGTTGAAAGTGTTACTAAGGATTACTATCTACAGCAGTACAATTTAGATAACATGTACTGTGGAAAAAAATGACCAATTACCTTTCCTTTGGCGCTGACTTCAGCGTGTTGATGGTGAGAGTGGGAGATGGGGACACAGAGGGAGAGGGTTTTTGTGCCCAAACGCTGTGGGCTTTGGGCTGCAGGGAGGGAGATGGATTTGGGGGAACGGGTGTAGATGTATTAGGGGTGGGGGTGGGTTTTGGGGGAGGGGAGAAGGTTTAGGCCATTGGGTGAGGTTGGGATTAGGGGGAAGGGGGAAGGTTTAGGCCATTGGGTGAGGTTGGGATTAGGGGGGAGGGGAGAAGGTTTAGGCCATTGGGTGAGGTTGGGATTAGGGGGGAGGGGAGAGATTTTAGGACACTGGTTGGGGGTGGGTTTAGGGGGGGGGGGAGGGTTTAGGCCATTGGGTGAGTTTTGGATTAGGGGGAGGGGGAGGGTTTAGGCTGCTGGGTGGGGGCAGGTTTAGGCCATTGGGTGGGGGTGGGATTAGGGGGGAGGGAGGAAGGTTTAGGCCAGTGGTTGGGGGGTGGGTTTAGGGGGTAGGAAGGAAGGTTTAGACTGCTGGGTGGAGGTTGATTTAGGAGGAAGGGAGAGGAGGTGGCTGGGTTTAGGTGGGGCGGGGAGGGGAGAGGATTTAGGCGGCTGGGTAAGGTCAGATTTAGGGGGAGGGGAGAGGGTTTAGGCTGTAGGGTGGGGGTGGGTTTAGGGGGTTGGGGAGAGGGTTTAGGCTGCTGGGTGGAGATTGATTTAGGGGGGAGGGGAGAGGGTTTAGGTTGCTGGGTGGAGGTGGGTTTAGGGGGAGGGGAGAGGGTTTGGAGGGTGGGTGCTGGCTTGATTTAGGGGGGATGGGAGAGGGTTTAGGGGCTGGGTGGGGGTGGGTTTAGGGGGAGGGGAGAGGGTTTAGGCTGCTGGGTGGGGGTTGATTTAGGGGGTATGGGAGAGGGTTTAGGGTGCTGGGTGGGGGTTGATTTAGGGGGGAAGGGAGAGGGTTTAGGTTGCTGGCTGGGGGTGGGTTTAGGGGGTATGGGAGAGGGAGGTTGGTCAGGGGAAGGTTTGGGGGAGGGGCCGTGGAGGATTTAGGAGGCTGGCCCACGGACAGTATAGGGGGTTGGGTCAGGGAAGGTTTAGGCTGCTCTGCCTGAGATGCCTTCCCTTTCTTGCCCTTTTTTGCCTCTTTTTTTGCATTTTTCTCCGTTGTCTCAGGCAGGGGTTCAGAGGCCTGGCAGGGGCATGGGAGAGGGCTCAGAGCAGACCTCAGGAGAGGGTACAGAGAGGGCAGGAGAGGGTACAGATAAGGGCTCAGAGGAAGGCTCAGGGGGTACAGGTGAGGTAAGGGGTACAGGTGGTGAGGTGGGAGAGGGTGGCGGGATCATGGAGGGGGAGGGAGAGGGAGGGGACAGCGAGGGAGAAAGGGTGAGAGAAGGAGACAGGGGTGGAGGAGAGGTCTGACAGGAATTGGATTTTTTCCTTTTTGACCTCTTCTTCCTCTTGCTTCCCTTGCCATCTTTGGCTTGAGCCTCAGAGGCAGAGGAAAGAGAGGAGGAGGGTGTCTGGGAGAGGGAATCAGAAGGGTTCGAGGACAGGGAGGGGGAGGGATCTGAAGTAAGGGGAGGAGTGGGACTGGACACAGGGAGGGCAGAGAGAGAGGGTATGGGGCAGAGAGAAGGTATGGGAGAGGTAGGAGGTTCAGGAATGAGAGAGGTAGAGGTAGGAGGTTCAGGATTGTGAGAGGTAGGAGGTTCAGGAATTGGGGTGGGAGAGGGTGGAGGGATCATGGAGGGGGAGGGAGAGGGAGGGGACAGTGAGGGAGAAAGGGTGAGAGAGGGAGAGGGGGATGGAAGAGAGGACAGCTTTTTTGCATTTGACCTCTTCTTCCTCTTTCTCTCCTTTCCATCTTTGCCTTGAACATCAGAGGCAGAGGAAAGGGAGTGGGAAAGGGACAGGGAGCGGGAGGGATTAGGAGTGATGGGAGGAGACGGTCTGGACATGAGGAAGATGGAGAGAGAGGAAGGAGCAATGGAGCAGAGAGACAGAGGGGATGAAATGGTCAGGGAGGGAGAGGGTGTAGCGGAGAGGGAAGGAGGGAGGAGAGAGAGTTTGGGGAGGATATGAGGAACAGGGTGGGAGAAGATGCGGGGAACAGAGAAGCGCACATAGGGCACACAAGCGGGGAGGGTGCAGAGGACATGGAAAGACAGCGTGCAAAGAGCACGTCGAGACAGGGTACAAAAAACATGAAAAGACAGTGTACAGACGACACGACGGGAGAGGGGGTACAGCACACGGGAGAAAGCAACAAGAACATGAATGGAGCTGTGGGCGAAACAGGGATGAGGGAGGGTGATGGTGTAGGGGACAGGGAGGGAAAGGGTGTTGGCAGGAACGAGTGGGAGGGCGTAGGGAACGGGGAGGGGAAGGGTACAGCGAACAGCAGCCGAGTTATTCGCATGGGCCGGGAAGGGTTTAGGAAGGGCGAACGCTGCAGGGTACAGGGAGCTGCTGAGGGCCAGGGCCAGAGATGCCGCTGGAGTCGAGGACGGGAATGGTACAGCGCCTTCAGTTATTAGGGTGCCTGTCGTCTGCTCGGATACGCTCTGGTCCGCAGTCTGATTTGCAGGTGATGAACAAAGTCCCATTTCCAAGGAGGGAACTGCCACGGAGATCGTGGGAGGAGGGGGAGTGTAGCTCTCCTTTGCTGGTGTGCCTTTCCCCAGTTCAGACACGCCATGGGTAGCAGTCTCATTTTCTGATGCGGAAGAAGTTGTAATAACGGAGGACGTAGATGTCTCCGAGGTGCAGGCTGGAAGGGGAGTACAGCTGTCCGTCGACGGCGAGTCAGACATGAGATTCACAGTCTCCTCTGCTGCTGGTGGAGGAGATGCAGAGCCGTCCTTGGTCTTGGCTGTCTTTTTTCTCCCCCATTTCAGCTTCCATTTCTTCTTCCTTTTCTTAGTTTTTTCATTTTCCTGCACCTCATCATCATCTGAATGCTGCGCCTACAGTTTCAGAAAGCACACATGCCTTTATAGGTTCTTTATAATCCATTAAGCAAGCAGTAAAAACCCAATAATGATGATTAAATAGGGTTCAGCTATACATACATGTTTTGATATTATCAGATATTAAATTCATGTCAATTCAAACTATCAGAAATATTGAATTTGGTTTCAGATACTCCAAAAATGAGCTCCACGCTCCTCTGCTTTAGCTGCGGGCTGCTCCGAGCCCCTACAGGTAGCTAGTCGGTAAGCTCTACGATTTTCTTGACAACCAGGTGTATAATAAAATCAAAAATGACGGCAACCCGTTTATTAAATGGGCAGATGTAACCTACCTTTTACACAATTTTAAGCATATTAATATAGCCTACAACTTTTGAACATCATTTGCTAATTGTATCTTTTTGGTAAATAATAAATATGTTCTTTTTTCAGAAATGGTGATTGAAGTTGGGATTCCCATTTTAATGACTATAAAGACTACAGATCTAGAAAATACAGATGACAAAAATCTGTGTTAAAAAACAATAAGCGTATAGCAATAATATCTTACACCTTAAAAGGTACAGAAATGTGCGTTCTGAGACACCTGGATTTTATTCCTATAATTCATGTTTTGTAAGGTATGTATAGACACCACAACTGTTGCTAGGCCTCACAACACAAGGCATTCTATGGTTCTTTTTTGTTCTGCTCAAAAAATATTAAAATTGAATAAATTCACTAATCTATTGAATTTACATTGATGTCCTTTTTAAAAGAGTCAATAAATCAGCATTGGTGGATTGCTGTTTGATCGATAATCTATGTATTTGATTGATTCATTTATGAATTTAGCGACTAACCAATTGGTTAATGACTTAATCTATCGATTTGTTGATTATTTCATTCCTTGATTAATTACTGTGTTATTTGTTAAATGTTTTGATTTATCAATTCAACAAGTATCCTCCATCATAGAACTGTGACTGCAAACTCATTCCTCATCTGTGTAAACTGCAATGACGTTTAAAATTGTCCAATAGGTTAAAAAATCAAATAATAAACCTAATCATCAATCACAATCATTTTCCATTTGAACAGACAATTCTGATTGAAAATCTACTTACCGGACAGCAGCACAAAAATAACTGCTTCAAACGCATTCTGGTAATTGATCACTTCGTAAATCGCTTTGGAAAAATCTACCAAATGAGTAAATGTAAATGTAAAATGTAATGATCGATAGACTCAGATAATCTCTCTGATAGTTACGCGACAATGATTACATTTGAGTTGGTAGCAGATAAATATATTTCTGTAGGCAATTGTGGCGTCATATGTGACCTCACAATGCCACATAAACGTCAGTGATACTGAAATTTGATTGGTTTAGAAGGCCTATTTGGTGTACATAGTGTGATGTCACACAATCGAGCACTCTCAGCCAATAAAAAATAATTCCATTCAATAGTTTAGTGGCACATATTTGTGTATGTGCAACTTTGTGTATGTGCTACAGAGCTAAGGAGGGCTGTGCACAAGATTTGGTTTTTAATCCGCCTAGGGGTGATCACATCCACCTTAAACGCTTGTCTGATTTTCCACAATAACGATTTATTCTACTTATTAACGTTATCACGATTTCTTACCTGGCCCTCACTTCTGCCAATGGAAAAGCTACTTAGCCGATGAAATACTTTAAAAAGAAGAAATTACGGTTTAAATGTAACTCGCAGCACTGCACCAAAGTTTCAGCTTTTCAGCAGCTTCAGTTCGGGCAGTTGGTCGATTGGGTCCAGCTAGCTGTAGTCCTTTCGTGATGGTTACGAGAAATGATCTAGAAATCTAGAAATGATCAATTCTGCTCGGTACTCCAGCCACATTTCTTGTCACCTTGTTAACGTTATCAACATTACATTTTTATGCGTAATTTTAAGGCACACTCCACTAAATGTCTTCTGTGTGTGTAGTTCACCTGTTATTTGTACTTCGTATTCCAGCATACTTTATGATGACAAGTACAATTTATGGTTGTCTATTTATAATGTATTGGACAATATACAGCAAATCTGTCTGCCTCGCTAAGTGAGAGCGTTCTGCCAAAAGTGTCTCCATAACAACTTGAACTTTAACGTCCCCCTGATAAAATGAACTGGACGGGCCGCCCTCCGCCTAAAGATTGCATCGATGGTTAATAACGTTGAAATTAGTTTATTAATAACGTCAAAGCCGTATGCGTGGGGTGCCGTCGATAATTACATGTATAGAACAATAACTCAATTTACTTACCAGAGTCGATCACTGATTTGTGGTCTTCTTACATTTCAAATTACCTGCCAACACAAACTCTCATACAACTGTACAAATTTTCACGGACCGCCAGGGGTCCAAGGATCTAAGTCTGAACTCTGGCGAAAGTCGAAAGTGTATTTCAAAATGTATTCAAAATCAACCATGTATCGACGGCTAGTTAACGTTAGCTAGAAAACCTTATCACCCCATGTTTGGCGATGCATCATCGGTGCACCTCATAGGATACCTTTAGCTAGCTATCTTAGATAGGTAGCTAATTTAAACGAATTTGAACGTTCGCGTCGCTGCTCACTAGTTAACTGGCAAAATTTTAACTAGCCAACGTTACTAAATGGCTGGCTGGCTAGGTTACGTGTATGGACATCGAGTGTCACTACGAAATGCACTTTACGTTAATTAAAAGTGTTATAGTGCTTTAGTGTTAGGTTGCAAACGATATATAGGTTGTCCATGTAACACCTTTCTCTTGACTTAAAACCCTTTCGCACGTAACTTATTTTATGCTATGTAGCGTGCCTGTCACATGGTTCGTTATGTTTTCATCAGTTTTATTAAGCTTCTCATAGTTTTAACCTACGTATTTGCTATATATTTTTGAAGTTAAATCGCTGTTTCCTCAAAGCTAAAATTAGCTAGATTTTTTTTTCCAATCTGGTGTTGTAATCGCAGCGGTTTTAGCATAGCGCTAAACGGCTAATCACACCGGTGTGACCGTACGCGCGAAAGGGTTACGGAGATCATCATACCCAACTCACTGTCGGGTTCAAAGCACTTACTGTGCGGTCATACGAAGTCATATTGACATTATGTGTTTACACGTATTTATTGACTGGGACTGCCAGGTTAGTTTTTTTTTTTTTTTTTTGTATAAGAAAACCACTAACCCCTAACCTGGATGGATGGCATACCTGCTATCCCGATACGGTGACAATTTGTGAGGCACGCTATGATCTGAACCCATCAAGCACAAGAGATGCGTACATACATGACAGCAAAACATTTTGTGTTTTTTAAGATAACTACATTTATTAACTTCACATGGGAGTAAACAATCATTTTGTCAGTCGTTTTAATTCAAATGTAAGCGTTATGAATTAAAACAACAAATACAAGCTCTGTGTGATACCTCAATTTTAATAGATAACGTTAATGATTTCAAATAAACAAGCAAACAAATGGTAGCAGTACCGATGTGCGAAGTCACAGCTACTAGAAAGAAACCTCAAGCGTATTTTGTGTCAGAATGTTTTTTGCTCATTTGTTTACAACATCAAAGCTGTAGAAAAACATATTGCCCCTTTGATTAACTGAGTTTAGATTAAGTGTTACAGTGGTTCAGGTTTACAGGAAGGACACAAACACACAGAGCAAATGACAATTTTTAAACTGAGAAAAGTGCACGCACACCTGTGACAGTTTGGTGAAATCTGGAGATTAAATTTCTTACTAGAGATGAAAATTTACTCAACAAAACTCCGAAAATCTGAGAGACCTGCTTGGGAAACATTTTTACTAGGACAATACGCTACGGTATGACGCATTTCAACTTCACTTAAGTAACCACACTGATTACGCAGCTCAAACACGTGCATGTTACCCGCTGTGTAAATACACTATACGTTTTGTAATACACAAGCTTCCTAAACACGTAAAATATTCCCCAATAATGCTCTTCATGAATTATTTTTCAAAATATACATACCAAAGATATGGACTCTCCTTGTTGAATCCAAAACATTAGGTATTCTGGACCAGTAAAGACAGGTTATATCTAAGGTTAACACACAATATTCTCTAATCAATTGTAATATCAAAACCTCTGTAAACACAAAATCAATACAGTTCATGAGGCAAGGCATTCCTGACAGGAAAGGTCATAACTTTATTTTGATACTGTGCCACTGTGATCACATTTTTTCACATTTTGTAGCTACTAAGCTATCTCTGCTGTTACTTTGTTGATATTAGTGCAAAGGATATTGTACAGGATTACTTCAAATGCATACTTTTTACAGCTTGCATATTCTCTAACAATGTACACTGCCACAGTTTAATTCAAACACATGACTTTCAGGCCAAGAGTCCAGGACTCCAAACACTGCATCCGATGGTGTGCCGTTCCTTATTGGTGCACTCTCCTTCAGTAGCAATAAGTGTGGCAACAATGAAATACACTGTAATCATGCTATGCTATATTATTAAAAAACATGTATCATAAGCCAGAGCGTACCAGATGCGCACTCTTTGAGAGACAGCGGAATTTAAGGTACTAAGCTACAGTGGCATGTCATCTTTCACTGAATTCAGAAAAATCCATACGTCTTACTGCAACACAACCATTTCACCAATAACATCAGCTCTTGTCTGGAGAGGGATTTTCTTTTTATCTGATTCGATTCAAGCAGTTTTAGGTTTGGGAACGCGTATGCATCCGTCTACAGAAGTGATTCATGCTCTTCTATTTTCAAACGAAAACGAACACATGAATTCAGCGCATTGTCTTCGAGGCAGCCCGGAACGTTGTCACACATACTTAACGATGTCATAATAGCCTGGCACAGACACAACGCAGACCGGGTTCTCTGTGCTGTCCTCCCTGGCTTTCAGTGAGAGTGGGTGCTTATAGCTGTCAGTTGCCATTCATGATCCACCAGGAAGCTGGAAAAAAGAGATTTCATTAGGGTCTGACAGCTTATTCACAAAGCCCTTCCTGTCTGGTGCTTAAGCCATGCCTTTAATGTCAGATTTGGAACCTGACCTTTGTACCTTGTGCTTCATGGTTTTATTATGTTGAGTTTCATAGGACCTTGTACAATCGATCAATGTCCAGTCCTGACAAGCCCTGCACACACAAGGTTCACCGTTGTCGTGTTGTCTGAATGTGTGAGCTGCCAATCACCCCTGATGTGGCTGAGACTGCAGAGACTGCTGCATTGGTGTGCCATATATATATATATATATATATATATATATATATATATATATATATATTTTTTTTTTTTTTTTTTTTGATTAGCATTTTTAGTATCAGAAAACATAAGTTAATAAACTATACACAATTATCAGGGCTAGCAGGAAAAAAGAGATACAAATAAGCGTTGCGAAAACATAAGAATGAGCATACAGAAGACTCAGAACAGAGCACAGAAAATAAGATGCAATAAAACAAAATTATTCTTTAGTAGATCATTCCTTCAGTTTGCTAGCAAGACACATTCAACAACAGTGCTCCAGGCCTTTATGATCCTGTTCGTTGCTTGCTTTATTTATTGTTGCTGAAGAGCATTCTAATAAAGCCATACTTCTGAATTCAAAAAGCAATATTATTTCCATTGGTTGTGTACCATAGATTTTGAAAAAATCACTGCCATGCAGTGCAGCTTGGAGCCTGCGCTGCTCTGCTGCTGTTGAATCTGCATGAGGAGGCCGTGACTGTCCCTATGCCCAGCCTTGTCACCCACCTGGAAGAAGCATGGTGGAGACTGCTTCCGGGTCCTCCAGCATGTCGATGATGCAGCGCTGGAAGGTCTTGCTGGAGTTGGACTGCAGGTAGCTGGGAACAGAGAGGGATGTTTGAGTCAGAGAGTCCCGCCTGTTAGCATGCTGCGTCTGAGATGACAACGCTTTGGAAACAATCCTCTTGCTCTGTGGTGTTGGGCCGCATTGCTAGGAGCCTGATTCAGACTCTGTTTAAGTTATAATTCACTGGGCCGAGAGAACAAAGTCAGAGGATAACTTTTTTTTTGTTTGCAGTATTTCAAACAAATGGGTTCAAATGTAAAAACACAGGTGTCATAATTATTAATACTTACATTTCCGAGTTCTACAAACCAGAACAAGTGTGTTGTAATTGCAATTGTAACATATTTTTATTGTATATTTACATACATTCATTAAGTGAAACCCATTTGTGAGGTAATAAAAATAGGTTCCTAATCTTTTTGCTCCTCTTATGTGGGACTTATGTAAGTTTGTTTTTTTTTTTTTCAGTAGTCAGTGAGGATACAGCAGCCGCGGGAACGTGCTGCAGACGAGAGGAGCGAAGCGTTAGCGGAGGGAGCGGAGCCATCTGCTCGCCGGGAGAGGAGGAGGAGGCCGTCTCATCTGCCGCCTGCTCCGAGCCAACGGAGCCCGAAACCCCAGATGCTCCTCGCACGGATCCCCCCGACCCACCTCATCCAGGAGAGCCGGTCCTGCCAGAACTCATGCATTATGAAGCAGCATCTCTCCGGAAGCTTCTGGATAGACACGCTGTGCGAAGACAGGGAGAGCCAGTTAGCCAACCGTCTGGCAGGCTCCATACGGAGCCTGATCAAAGATACTCTATTTTGTGATGCCAGTCAAGGCAGGGATAATACCTCTCCATAAGCACGTAATGCAGAGTAGTCATTCTTCAAGAGAGTCGCAATACTTCATGTAAAATCTAATTTGCAGTTTAAGTTAAAAGGTGGTAAAAGGTGGTAAAAGGAAACTACAGTTCCACCATTACGTGATGTACAAATAATTCATGACATATAATAACACATACATGTAAAACATGAAAACTTGTGTAAATAGCTTTTGCATTGGAGATAAACTGAAAGTGAAGACCTTTTTTCTGCCATAGAGGAATGTATTTCTACAATTGCAAACTGTTTGCTGTAAACTATGAATTTAGGGTTCCTCACTTCCAAACATACACCGTCACTTTCTGACTCAATTACAAATTCTTCCTTGGCATTAGAAAATGACAGTTATGAAATTCTGTATCCCTATAACAAAAGTGTTCCTATTGAACATGTAATAATAACCAGCCTTCAGGAGTCTACTCTGTAAAATTCTTAATGAACCTAAAAATAAGTTCTGTAATTAGTGTTGTTGCGATACTTTCTTTTTTTTTTTTTGTGTTTATTTCATTCTTCTGCTGTTTTCTTCATTATAATTGCTGACCTACATTTTCCCGTTTCGCCTGCAGGCCGTGCAGGGCGCCTTCCCCCGACCAGCGCATGAATAAGTCACATTTTTAATCCTGCGCTGTTGTTTCCCTTGCATATTTCAAAGTGAAACTAAAGACACTAAACAGAAATACACTTGAGTCACTCATTTAAATAATTCTAACAGTCCCTGAATTGCCACTTGGCAAGGAGGCTGTGATGTAGTGTTGGTCAGTGTGAGTGGTTGCCGGAGGCTGACACAGCTTTGAAGCTGTCTGGCAGTGAGACCTACTGTAAATTGTCGCTCTGGTTTGTGGTGGAGTTGATGTATCTCTTCAGCACTCGCTGGAACTCCTCGATGTCCTTCTCCCTCACTGAAAGCTGTCTCTGGACCAGCAGGATGTTCTGTTGGCGACAGAGAACAGGGCCATGGTTCCTTGCTGGCCACCCTCAGGGGCTGTGATAAGGGCAGGGAGGATGAGTCAAGAGACAGCATAAAATGCTATCTCGGGTGGAACATAGCATAGAGTCTGCCTCTTTTTTTCCATTTTGCAGCTTTTGTTAAATTTAAGCCTTTATTCCGACAGGAAATCAACTCACCTTGTGCTTCAGGTTGAAATTAGATTTGCAATTCCAAAACCTGGAGACTATGGCCCTCAGAAGACTAAAATAGTTTGTCCCTGTTGCTAAGCCTGCAGTTTCGGTATTGGGTACCAGTTATTGTAACGTGGTGAGGAAATAAAGGATGGGAGATATTATGTGTGGGACGGCAGTGCAAAATGGTGATGGCACAGGCCACAGAGAGGAGGTCTGGGGACCAGATGGAACACTGCTGTTGTGTGTTTGATCACAGTGCTGGATCTCAGTGTTCCATTATGGACATTGTGCATGAAGATGGAGGTAGATGGAGAATCTGCCAAGCAAATGCAGTATGTAATGACACAAAGTACCTTTTCAATTACAGTACCAGTCAAAAGTTTGGACAAACCTACTCATAGAATGTTTTTTTTATTCCATTTCCACATTTTAGAATAATAGTACATCAAAACTATGAAATAACACAAATGGAATTATACAGTGACCAAGAAAGTGTTAAACAAATCAAAACTATTTTATATTTTATTTTATACTATTTTATATTTTAGATTAGTAGAAAAAAATAGAAAAAAAAATATTTTGCAAAGAAATTCATACAAATGCATCAAGTTCATTTTTTAATATTTGTCTAAGAAACAATTTTCAAGCATTTAAGCATAAATCTTTAGACCAAAATATCCTTAAATTTAATCAGGTGTGTCCAAACTTTTGACTGGCACTGTATGCCAAATCTGACAGCCAAGTTTAGCTGTCCACCCAAAGCTGGTCTTTCCCAGTGAGGTTTTGTGTTCTTTATTGAAATTGTATTACACTTGAATTTCTGAAGAAAAACCAGAATGGAAAAAGCATTTTAAACTGCAACAAGGAGTGATCTATGACAACACCAGTCTTGTGTTAAGTGTTTGGTTTGATCTACTCAGCATTTATAAAATAACCTCCATCGACTTGGGATGTACTGCGTGCCCCCAAAAAAAAAAAAAAAAACAACCCCTTCCCTTTCCTTATTGATACACGTATTGCCATTCCCAGAGGGGGGGGGGCACGCAGTACATCCCAAGTTTCAAACTCTGATTAGATGTTTATCCCAAATTGCAATAAAGCCAAACTGCTGACCATTTTCCAGAGAACAGCCCCCACTACTTGTTAAGCCTGGCCTGCAGATGGTGTATAACGAGCACTCGGAGAGCTCGGGCGGAGTTCGTCAGTGGCTGCTCCCCCCTCACACACACACTCACAGATTTGTACGTGCTGGCCAGGGTGTCCTCGTTCAGGGGCTCCAACTTCGGACTCTGAAAATGAGGGGGACACAAGTTCAGCAGAACAAGATCCAAGGAAATCTCTTTCCAAACATGAGCTGAAGAGCAGCCTCATGGGAAACCTGACAGCAGAGGAGTATTAAGCCCTTCTAGCTTTAATATATTCCTCAGTCTCTGCAGGGATGGAATAAGAGGACATAATTAAAGTCTCATGGGAGTGACTGCACTTGCCTGTGGCTGGCAAACCACAGCTATAATCACATTTGTACTGTACTAAAACAGCATTTGAGTCAAAACAAACCGTAATGGCTCATATTTCATTGTAATGTGAGTCCACGTGTAGGACTTTGACTAATTGTGCATCAAACAAAGAAAGCTTATGCATATATTTTGGGATGCTGCATGTTTGCTGTATGTTCTGAATGCACTGATCAAGTCAGCTGTATTGACATCATGCATGTATCTACACGTCCTGTTCTTTCCCGTTTTTGTTTCTTTTTTGAATTTTCCATTAATATGGTAACGTTTCATTCAACATTTCAGTCCACAGTCAGGCAAAATTTTAAATGTCTTGGGTCATGACATTGATTAACTGCAAGTGCCTGTTTCCTGGTACCTGTGATCATTAATATTTATTAGTTAAAATATCATATTTGTATTATTATCGTGGAAAAAGACCAAAATTTCTGCTATTCTACATGCATTCTTTCCTTAAAATAGCTGCTGAATTCTCTGTAGTAGTGTCCAATTCATTTTCATCACAGTAGCAATGTAATTCAAAACTGAATTAATATGATTAAATTGAAGGCAACTGGAAAGTCATTAAGTCTCCCTGCCAGAATCAATATTCAGTTTTGAAGTAAGGAACTTGCTCTCTTCAGATTGTGAATAAGATCAATGGCACTTTGTCTCTGTTTGTTGCTCTTTGCTTAATTGCAGCAAGTGCTTAAGTTATTTTATCCCTTGAAGGGCAAGTACAAAAATCCACTTTGGAGCTGACACAATAACATATGGACGTGCCAACGCAATGAATAAACATGAAGATGCAATCTTCACCAGCACGGACGTTTCCCCTCAGTGTTTTAATTTTATGGATTTATGAAAAACACTTTAATTTTTTTAAACCTTGCCACTTTTTTCATCAGTTTAACCTTGGTCAGTTTGTGTGCATGGGAGTGTGTGTATCTGTTCAGGCATTGGATAATTGGTTAATTTGGCTTATTAATCCTATTTAAGATGTTATGAAAAAAGGATGGGAGGTTGTGAGAAGATGGGAAGCAAGGACAGAAAAGGGAGTTTATTAACGACAAAAATAAATATTTTAGAAGCTTTGATCCTTGTTTTAAACAGCTTTAGTTCCTGTGTCCACATTTATATCCCTTTTCCTCGTGCCCATTTTAACTTGTATTTACTTATGAAAAATGCATCACTTGTGCTATTTCCATTGCTGTGTTTATAAAGAGAACCCTTTCTATTTGAGAAGCCTCCGCCAGCCTTGTCATACAGAGCTGTTTTGTCACGACCACTTTGTGTTTCCTTGATGACTGAGGGTGTTAGTGTTTGGTGGGGCTAAAAGTGGGGTGTCAGTTTTTGAACGTATGCTGCTCTTCCGCCTACCTGGCACTCCAGCTTGTCGATCAGCTGCTGGAGTCTGTTGATCTGGGAGTTCCAGTTGCTGTCGGGCTCCACGGTGACCCCTGATGGGGAGTTGGGATGGGGGGGTTGGGGGGGAGGCATGGAGTCGGTTTAGCAGACATGCATCTGTCCCACAAACAGCAGGACAGCTCTGCGCTGAACATTTCAGGTGTCAAAGAGATCAAAGGCTTTCAGAGTTCCTGGGTAACTTTTGCACCATTTTAATTATTACAGCAATCATGATGGCATTTGCAGAGTGATGAAGCCTTTTGCGGTTTGGTTATTTGATGGATATTTTAATAAAGAGCAATCTCCCTGGAATACGAATTATGCCCTACGTCGCCCATTCTGAAATATCAAATCATGTGCGTGGCAACAAGACGCTGGGGGGTCAGTGGTGGGGGATTAGAAAGATGACCCCATTTAACAGCACGCTGCTGTTAAACTAACCGCACGTACCTGTGGCGGTGTGACTCCCAGCATGCATTGCTTTACCTGTGGTGAGCATGCCTGAGTAGGGGTCAGTGGGTGACAGGCACAGGTTCTTCTGGGTCCGGCGGCCACACCTCCTGGTGCTCCTCAGCTCTGACAGCTCCTCGGCTTTCTTCATCTCCTTCCTACGGAACAAAAGGGGGGCCTGGCTGTATTCTCCTGCACCTACACTTTCCGGGCCGAAATGAGCTGTCAGAGAACACCAAACTGGAATCCGAACAGCTTTCAGGCAGGCTGACATTACCGCGCCGCGAACGGCAAAGACTTTTAAGGTCAGGGCCCCCTGAAGCGCAGCGGATCCTCTGGAGCCTGCAGGCAGAGACGGTGTATAATACCCAGATTCTCACACTGTGTGTCTCTCTCTCGCAACAATGCAGGCACCGCGGTGCGCATAAATCTCCACCCGGGGGCAGGACAAAGTCGGTGGCGCCCTCGGTCGACCTCTGACTCATACTGCAGACTCAGAGTTATCCTATTATGTGCGCGAAAAAGGTGGGCCGACACCCGCAGAGGGTGTCTCTGCAATCCAGCTGCAGTGTGCCCTTGGCTGGGAGTAAAGAATTTATGCAGGAGCTGTGTTTTTAGACAGACAGAGGGTAGCACAAATTCAGCAGTTGCTAAAATTAGCAGAGGAAAAAATGCATAAGAAGTGAAGAAATATAATGCTTGCTGAAATTCACTAGTCAATTTAAAAGGTAGATGGTGACACTACACAGAGGGGTATGTGCCATTCTAAGGTAGTTCATCACTGTGTGAGGGATATTCTCTGAGCTGTGTGAAATTGTCTGTCTTCTTGCATTCTGAGTCATTTCTTCTCATGGAACTTTCTAGAGATTCCCCTAAATGTTCCTTCCTAATTGAAAGTGTTATGCAGAAAAGCAAAAAAGGGAAAAATATAAACTGGGATGGGATGTTAAATATAACTCCACAGATCAATTAACCACTATAGTGGAAGTTGGAGTAACTGGCGCCACGGAATTATGATTATGCTTATGAGTTAACCCTCTCCAATCACGTCAACGTAATGTTTGACACTCACCTTCCTGGGCAGCTCTGCTCCTCCACGGCCTCCACAGCGCACTCTAGTGACACCTGCAGGGAGTGCAGCTGGCTGGAGGTCTCCCGCAGAATGAAGCGGGTCACAAACTGACCCAGCACAGAAGAGCTCTGGTACTCCTGAGAACAGAAAGGGAAGGAGCGGGTGCTCAACAGTTCCGCAGGGCTGCAGTCGATGAATCCCGAGAAAACATTTGTCTCTCCTGCGCGACCTGTCTATCGACCTGTCTCGATGTCATCTTTCAGAGGGAGCTACATGACTAACAGAATTCAGTTCTGTTCATTTCGCCACATGCTGAAAGAACTGAAAAAGCAAAACAAAGCCTCAAGACAGCTGAAAAAATGGCATTGTGTAATGGTTGTTTTTCTTATTATTTTATTTGACTATCCTCTTTATCCATACCAAGTAAATACTTTCAGATTTCTAAACTTCTAATACTTCAAATGTGGTTTAACTTTAACTTCAACAGCTACATCACAGCCTGTCAGGAATTTATTTTTCTAAATAAATAAATAAATAAATAAATAAATAAATAAATAAAGGGAAACTGCAAATTTTATCGGACAGTTAATGGTTGTATTTAGTTGATGTACTTAAAAACATTTACTTTAAGAAGAAAAGATACATCATAAACCTGCTACTGGATCACTGACTGGTGAAAGTGCGAAGAAAACCTCACCATCTCCATATAGCTAATATAACCCCCAGCTTTGCATAAATCTTTTAAAATCACACTTTCAGAGAATTGCTTTTACAGTCCTTTAAAATTGTTCTTACTTTCATGAGACTTCTTCCTTTTTTCTCTCTTAAATTGGTTTTATTATTTCATTTCTTTAATTTTTTGTTCAGACCATTTCAACATCTTGTATTTATTTTAATCTCTTGTCTCTATAATTCCCTTGTCGTTATTTTAATACCTCTTGAATTGTTTTTTGTTGTTTTATTTGATTTTGTGAAGCACATTGTACTATTCTGCTGGAAAAGAGCTATTTCATAAAGGTTGTTATTATTGGAATGATGCCTGCAGGCGGCAATAGGTTATCAGTGTGTGAGTATCGTATTGCTGTAAATTGAGAGCATTAATAACAAGATCTTCCCATGTTCACTTAAAAATTAAATTCAACACAAGCACACTAGTGTCAAAATGTATTCATGGAGGATGGCTCCGAAGTAATCCCAATGAGAGTTCTTTGTTTGTTGTGCCATTATGTTGTACCATTGCTGCAAACAGCTCTAAATCTACCCTTCATTTGCCAATGCTGATGTCTCTGCTTATGCCCCTTTCTATATCTGCTGTACTTTAAGGAGTTTCCCTGTCTCATTACAGACATTACATTTATGCATTTATTTTCATCAAAGTGCAGCATGGGTTATGACAAAGAGAAGCAGTGTCTAATCTGGTTACAGAGTCAGTGTTGTGGGAGGTCTGAATAAGGCCCTACCATTGGAATTCAGGGATAGCAACCTGCTCATGCTCCTCAAGAGGAAAGCTGTCTAATTCTGTTCTGCCCTCAGACAAATGACTGGCAACAAGGAGGCTGTTCATCACTCCTAGCACCTCCGCGCAAGTCTCTGAGCTGTCCACTACAACTGCTTCCTGACCTGCTGATGAGGATGAGAGACAGGAGAATCTCGACGGGCACGAGAAAGTCCGCCCAAAATGAGCAGTAATGAAGGCAGGGGGGAGCAACCCGGGACAGAGTCACATTTAGGGGACACCCCAACCCGTTCCCAGAGGATGTGACGAGGATGGAGGGCCCTGGGCCGTGTCAGGGTTAGTTACCATCATTGCTTTCCTCAAAAGCAGTGCCCATCAGACAGAGCTCCCTGCACTGTGGCCGCCCTCAGAGCTCGGTCAGGGTTGCTCATGTCAGTCTGGCTCTCGGCGTCAGGGGAAGGTGAGCTTCAGAGCACTCAGTGCTTAAGGAGTATCTCAGCGTGGAAACACGTCTGCAGCTCCACAGCGGCTGGCTTTACTCACTGTGGCAGGGACAGTACTGAGCTCCCAGGAAAGTGTGGAGGAAGCGAATTCTGTGAACCTCGCAGCTGCTGTTGCTTTGGATTTTACAATCTAAGTACCCTTGCAAAAGAGCAGCCTCATAAACAAAGTACTCTCGTAAAGTGGTTCATGAACATGTAATTGGGTCAGCAAGCGAGTTTCGAACCGATGTTCTTGCTACTCAGCTAAACCCTTGCGGCCAGTGTCGTTACCAGTTCAGCTAAACACAATTTGCCCCCTAGCTGTATCGGCAACAACGCTAGCTAATGAAGTCTCGGGGAGTGACGTTACCGCTAAAACCGCTCTGCTACCTGCTACCCTACTGGCTTTACGTAGGACTCAAACAAGCCACTAATTCCAGCTCTGCTACAGACACACTTCCAGTGTTCAACTCGGTTGACTAATGATCTATGTAAATGTAATATAATCCAATCTGTGTCATCTTCTTAAAATTCTTGGTACATCTGACTACACTGCTAACCTCCTTGCAAAAGGGCTTGGTGACAATTTGGAGAAAATGTCACCCATATTTTAAATGCTAGCATTAATAATACTTATGAATAAATGACTTATGAAGGTAATGAATAAAAAATTATGATGAGCGTCAAACTGAATCATACCTGACACCTCACAAATGAGACAAATTGCAGTCCTGTTCTATATGGCTGGAATGGCCAACTCCAGTTCTTGCGGGGTGCAAGGGGTGCAAACCTAACTGACCAAATTAAGTTCTTGTTTGAAGTTAATATGTATTTAAAGAATAAATGCTGACGTACTTCAGCCTGCAGGCCTCCAGACCCTTGAGTTCCCTTTGTTATGGCCTAAGGTAAATACAAAAGTCAATGAAAAAATAACCTTTTTATTCAAGCTAGAAGGGTAGTCTGAATCAACAACTAGCAGGCACACCACAACATGTTTGCAATGCCTAATTACCTACCTTTGAAAGTTTTACAACAACTCATTACAAAGTCCATGCGGAAAAAAAAAACTTAACATTCCTTCTTCTTGGCACACACATACACACGCACACACATTCTAATTAATTTTGGGAAATAGCTGTTAATGGCTAATTAACACATATGCTCAAATTTACAGGAAACGTTCTAATTTAAGGAAAATTAGAACACAGAGGGAGACCTCTGGACGGAGACCAAGCAGGCTAAGCAGGGACACTGCATGAAGTGGATTATCCACTGCATCTTACAAAACTTCCATTTCAATATCTTCCAAACTCAACATGCAATGGGATTTCAGAGGTAGTGATGAAGGACAGGTGCTATACTAAGCTCTTTAAGACATGCGGTGGAGAGCTGTAGCTAAAGCGTACACTCTGAGAGCGAAAGTATGGGCTCATAATTAGGTTCCGCTGCATGACTGTGTCTCTGAGGCTGTGTTCAAACGTGAAGGGGTGCTCTTCTTCTCCTGATTCCTACATCTACGTGCTTCAATGGCTTTGTAAGAGAGTTTGTCACCAAGAGGCAGTACGTCCATATTAAATTAGGCTAATGTTCTGATCATCAGGGATTAGTTATTTTCATTTAACACATCCTCTCTTTCTCTTTAGGCTTGACATTTTATGCATAATGCACAGCCAATCATGCTGTATATTACATAATCAAACTTAGTGTTCTCCATACTTATTCATACCTCTGCCTGATACCACTGAAATAGGAGAAAATGCAGGCTTTAAAAGAAAAAAATGTATATGATGGATACTTTCTCATTTTACAAAACTCAAAAATATATGCTTAATATACTATACTATCTTGACAGTATGACACAGTGAGTATTAAGATTGTGCATAATTAATGAAATGTAAACCAGAAAAGCATAAAGATCACATGTATACACACATTTAAGAAATCTTTCCAACTGAATTCTACAAAACAAATTTACACCAACATTCTCCTTACTGGAGATTCAGTAAAATATTGGGACTATACTGTGGCAGTCAAAGGCTTCCTGTTTCCCTGCAGTATAAAGGGAGGTAACACACAGAAGAAACTCATCGGTAGCATGCATTATCATAGTTAAGGTCAGGGAGCTCTCTGAAGACAGCAGGCAAATGGTAATTAACCTCCACAAGTTGGAAGATGTCTAAGAAAATGAGAGAATTCACAAAAAACTGAATCTCCCACCTCCCACTGTAGTACGCATTGTTAAGGAGCGTAAGGCTATTGGTACAGTGGCGACCCTGCTAGGAAAAAGAAGCATATATTTTGCCACTATGGGATGTGGAACAACTGGTTCGGGGTCCAAAGTATTCATCCAAATCTACAAAGAAATTATTAACTGAGCACAAAATAAATGTCACCTAACTATGTCAATTACTGGACCTCAATCCAACTCAACATGGGTTTGTACTCAGTAAAGCAGTTCACATAAAATAACCAAAAAATGTGAAGGAGCTGCAGTCCTATGAAGATATGATGTATAATATTAACAAAAGCAGAAAAAATATAAAATATGTAGATGTTATAGCACATTGTTATTCCTCTGTAGGCAGAGGTATGTATAAACATGGAGGGCACTGTAATATAAGAATGACCATGGCTACCGCAGCCGAGAGCGCCTCAGGAGAGAGTCTGGCCGGAGTGCTGGACTGCACGCGGTTTTCATCAGGGCTCTCCTCTAAATCAAGGCATCAGGTTTTGACGAGGCCCGCGAGCCGCGCTCGGCAGGGCTATCACTGGCTGCTGTCACCGGGGGAGGGGAGCGATGCCGCGGGACGCGGGCCGCTGCAGGACCTCCGCTGACCTCTCCTCTCCACCCGGCGGGGGGGGACGCGCTCCCGGCCGCACCTGGGGCCCTCGTGCTCCGCCCGCTCGTGAAACCTGCAGGCACCGTTCCCTCTCCCAGCGGCCTCTTCGGCGGCCAGCGCTCCGAGCGGCGCCGCGCTCCCCGGTACAGCGTGCCGCTTGTTAATTTAAGCCACTCGCTGGCTCAGTGCGGCTTTCTCGCGGCTTAAACCTGCGGTCTCGGAACAGCGTGCCGGATAACGCCCCCCCCCCCCAACCTGTGTCCACTCACAGTGCCAGCATAACCGCTGGAGGGTGCCGCGGTCAGGAGCGCCTGACATCTGTCAAATGCGTGCGTATACAGCAGGGGGCGGAGGGCTCAAAACAGCTGTCAAGACAGCAGATGTTTTAAGACAGCTGAGAGCATTAGCTTTACATACTGCTAGATGACTAACGGCTCAGAGGTCTCCAGGATGGAATGGCAAGGGGCTTCAAACTGACAGAGACTGATAGGCAGACCTTTCTTCCTATCCCAGCGAGAATAAAGAGCAGATCCAGCCTATTTTCAGCCCTGGCTAAAAAGGACTGCATCTGTCTCAGGCTTTTTCTTTTTAGTCCAACTAGTTTGCATGGAACCATATAATTACATGATACATCAGCTAAATAATAATAATTATAATAATTCAACAGCATTGTTTCTTTCCAAGAATACCTACAGTTGGGCTCTGGAAATGACCTTACAGTAGAATTATAATTTTGCAAGTATCTTCCTCAGCTAGCATCTCACTGCAATGTGAACATTAAACCTCAAAGTTTGGCAAGACCTGTCGAGGACAAACACCATATATGGTCCTAACAAGGTCAATTAATAAACACCACATCCAGCTAAGCACTTTTGTCAAGTTAATTTACATTAAATTATTACATTATTGTCATTTAGCAGATGATCTTATCCAGAATGACTTACACAGGTTACAATTTTATCCATTTATACAGCTGGACATTTACTGAGGAAATTCTGGGTTAAGTACCCTGCCCAAGGGTACAACAGTAGTGCCACAGCAGGGAATCGAACCAGCAACCGTTCGGTTATGAGCCCTGCTCCTTACCACTGCACCACACTGCCACATTTCTTTCATAAAATGCATAGTACCCTTAAGAATAATGCTTTGATGAGGGAAATGTAAGAATTTAGTGACGTACCTCTTTAGTTTTGTCCATGGCCTTCAAGATGGCAATGTTCAGCTTCTCTAAAGCCGAGAGGACGCTGAGGTACTCCCCCAGGTGCTGGGAGAAGTAATCTGAAGAAGAAGAGGGGAGGATGGAAATTCATTGTAAGCCTTGCTTTTGCATTCACCATTAAATATTGTTGTGCATAAAATGCAGTTATGAATGATCTTGAATGATGCTTATTGTGAGGAAGTGTCTTGCTTTCTGGGAAACTTAAAACATCACTGTATTCACAGACTCGTAAATAACCATTTTGAAGCCTCACTACTACAGTGCATTTGTATCTTAAGACAGCTCCTTAATAAAAAAAGCAAAGGAAAAAAAATGGTCATATATCATCCAAAGATTTTAGCATCTGACTGAAATATTGGTTGGGCTTCAAGAACACAGAGGCACCATGGGGAAACCGTATTGCTAGGAGACAAGAGGAGTTTAGCATAATGGGATTCAATCTTGTAAAAATGCCATGTTTTAAAGTCTGACCCCAGAAATGAGATACTACAGATATAAAATGCATTAAGGTGAGAATCAAAATAAGAACCTCAGGATTTTTAAAGTTTAAAGCGTGTAGTTTTTCAACTGCTTCAGTTGCTGAAAAAATATCAGAAATACTGACAGCCGATGACCGGTGAAAAACAAAAATCACTGTTTTTGTTACCTTAAATCAGTCCATTGACCACAGGACAAGGTTTTCATTTAATGTTGACCACTGACAATCAATGCATGTCCGATTTAAGGATTAATATTCAGGTCAGGATAATTTACATTAAAGCACAGTGTTTTCACTTCATACCTCTTGTTCGATAACAGTTAATTAATGCTGTCCTTAATTCCTTGAGTTTATAAAGGGCAGATGTGTGGATTACACATTGCAATGACTTAGCACAAAGAGTGCCTGTGAAATTAAACAGACCATTTAAAAGAATGTGTCTATTTAAGATGTTATCCAAAATCAGTACAGTAGCATAGAAGAAGTACTTAGGTATAAGAAGTATATATTACCAGGTTATTTGAGGAACAATTACAATTATGTGTGAAGAAGATACTATAACTGCATTAAAAATAATATATGTGATTTAATTACACTGCATTGCAGACAAATGCTTTAGTTTATTATATTACTGTTTCCTTAGAGACTAAATAATAATTCCAATTATTAAACAAACATAAGATCAATTAAACTTAATAGGACCACACGTCTTTAATATTGTCATTTATGCTTCACTTAAATTTCATTAGAATGCTTTAATCATGTAAGTACAGCCTGTGTTTCTGTGATTCATTGCTACCGTTAATTTTAGCTAATGTAAAGTAATACTTTCTAAATCCAGAAGTCTTTCAATGATTTGCAGATATCCTGCAGACAGAGAAACATGCTGACGTAACTGAAACGCATCTTCATTTGCTGTTTGGACTAAGCTGTTTGTCAGTGGAATGTTGTCTTGGGGGAAAGCAAACATCCATCGGTGTGCCAAGGATGCGGTTGCCCTCGACGAAAAGTTGGGCACTGCCCTTCCTCTAAGGTTAAGCCGTAGAAAGAGGAACACAGTGTGCGCTATGCTGTCTCTTTTTTTTTTTTGGAAAGTTTGTCAGTACTGAGTAATGTCAGTAGGACAATTTTTTTGGCCACTCTCCTTTTTATGATCATACTGTTCATGCCCGTCTGTCCCTGTGCGACTAAGACCTTCCACTGAGCTAATATTCTATGTGATGCTGTGAGGCTGCTCATTCTCAAAGCCTCTACTGGGCATCATATCACAGACTCATCATTAATACTACCATTGTTGTGTTTTTGCTTTACAAATAACAATATACTGAAATTCCACAATATTCTGTAAACTGCTCTGCATGAGGGCCTCTGTTAATGGGTGCGTATTGTTACTGGATGATTATACTGATTATGATTATGTAAATGATTGTGATGATGATGATTCTTTTGAATAGTATAGAATTAATTTTTGGCTTAAAATAATAATAAAACATTAAAAACATTAAAATAAGTTGTATGATATGACTTACCTGACAGTTTGTCTGTGTCGAGGTTGCTGAAGCAGGAAGAGAAGAGAGGAAACCAAAGAAAGATGAAAAAAACTTAATTGAATCCGAGGCAATCGAAGGGTCTGAAGTGTGTTCCTGGAAAGTGCTGAAAGGTTAAGGCATCACTGCAGGTCAGCTCAGAGCATAATTGTCTCAAACAGTGGGATTTCAACTAGACTTCAGCAGGGGAAAATGGACAGGCCATATTGTGATGCCTGTGCTGATCAAGCCTCAGGGAACTGGATACAGTCAGCAGCAGTGAGGTCATTACAGATGCAATAATCAGACATTCAGAATGACATCAATATTCAATTAATGTGGAGATCTGAAAGACAGTCAGTCAAACTACATTGTCTCTTTAATCTTCATTTCATCAACAAACAAAATGAAGTGTGAGGCACAGAGATTGTGACTGATGTGAATAATATTTTGCAACCGGTGAATAACAGCAATAATCCATTAAATTAACATGTTGGTCTGTGCTGCCAAATACAGGTTGGAGCTTCCACCTATTATGGTAATTGAGTCCCTCTGTGAACAGCAAGTGCGGATTTCATAAATTACAAATGATGCTGAAGCACGGGCTGCCTATTTGTAAATAATAAGTTGAGTTATGATTTTTAGTATGGTCATTATTTTTGAAAACATCAGTGATATTCATCACTACAAGGTAGTGGGCTGAATTTTCGTATTGCCATTTTTAGTAAACATCGGGGGATGTGGGTAGTTATAAATAAGTCAAGGAAAAAATACCTACCTAAAGGCAGTGGTGCACAGATATATTCAAGCTGATTACAGCTCTCATGACATCAAGGCTAAAGTGGCAACACGTTGAAAATAAAATAAAAGCTTGCAACCAACTAAGGTATTTGTCTCTCAAATGTAACATGCCTTATTAGGCACATTTCACACGTTTAGCACATAAGAAGAGGGAGGTTGTCTGAGCAGGAAATTAGTTGGGTGATAGGGCACCTGAGAAAGGTCACAAGTAACATGGGAGGTGGGCGAGCATCAGAAGAGAGGACGAGAACATCAATCTGTCCCAAGATTTTAACCAGTTATGAATATTCTAAATTCCTTATTAGCCATGGGTAACAGTAATTCCTGTATCCTCAAAAAGAGTTCCTCCATTGAGGAGGAAGTGGTGCTGTGACAACAGGAGCAAAAAATGTACCTCATAGCTCATCATTACAAGTGTTTCCACAAGCGACCTGGAGCAACAGAATCAATACCGGAATTGGGTTTTGCACTCTGTGTTAGCTCTGAATGCGGAACTTTAATGACAGAGGAAGAGGCTAAAGCCTTGCTACAGAAGAAAAAAACACAGGGGTACCTTCTGCAGCTCAAAGATTAAATGCAACAGGACCAGGTGTTCGACATTTTCGCAACATCAAGCCCAGGGCAGGCTCTGATTCTTGCGGGAGTCAGCCTGAGGGAAATTCTACATAGAGAGACTGTGGACCGGGGATAGGTTCTGTGAAACTGAAGCGCATGCTGGTGATGTTAATTACAACCAGTATGTACAACCAGTAAGTGACTTAGCCAGTGGCTCATAAACTGGTTACAGATAATCTAAAAGACAATCCTGTTTATCTTTTTCCAGCCCACCTTTAATCTTTATGTTTGGAATTTACATTACTTTAGAGGCATCTTCTAATTTTATGGGGCCTGTGACCTTGTAGTCTACTGTTACCCACCATATTTATTCACACTTTAAATAATTAGGAACAAAAACCATCCTATTATTCATTATTATTAATGAACAATCTGATTTGTTCTAGGAAATGGTATTAATATTAAAGTATAAACAGTAAAAAATTGACACCTTTATGTATTCTCTTCCCAACTTTTTTTCTTTGATAGAATGTTTTTTGTATGATTAAATATGTAGGGCGCTGTAGATGATGTCACCTTCAAAGCTGCCTCTACCCTGCAGATTTAGAGTGGATTACTATGTTTACAGTTTTACATCTGAAAGTCAATAATGGAATGTAAATTTATTTCGAATCATCGGGTCACCCGCTTCTTCCACACGCCCCACACTGTTCCTCAAGATCTTTTGTACATAAAGTACAAAAACAGTACACCATACTTCTTCTAAGTTGAAGTGGCAGTGCCTGTTTTTTTTTCCACCAAACACAGTGTTACATAAAACACACAGAAAGGTGGAATGGTGCAGACTGAGAATAGAAAGGTATATAAAAAAATAAATGGGTAATCATGTTAATTTAACAGCTCTGAGGTGGTAGTGGTCTCTTTCCTCAAAAATTACCCATGAATGTTTTTATGCATGGGCTGTGTTCCAAGCCTCACATCTCCAGGAGGGTGGGAGAGTGTATTTAGAGGATATAAAATCCCTGGGAGACAATCAATGCCAGTGCGCCACACTCTCCTGCGAAAACGCAGCAGAGCCCAGCCCCTCTGCATCCCACATGTCTTCCTTCCCATCGGCAAACGCCTCCCGCTCTCCGTCTGGGGCCCTCTGCTTCCCTCCCTCAAAAAATCTCCAGGCTAATTGGCCAATTAGATCAACTTGGGCCTCCTTTGCAGGAGCAAATGTTTCACAGGTGGGCATAGCAGCTTGTCCTCCATGCAGTAAGAAAAAACAGGTGTGTTCAGCTGAACAGAGCTCCTCAAACATAGATTGACTGTGCCAACAGCATTACGCCTATATATCTATGGCAACAAGTAGCACAGGTTGAGAGGACAAATTAAGTTTAAAAACAAAAGGGTGAAGACTATGTTTGGTAACTGTTCTTTAACAATAATAGCTGCCAAGTACATTTCCAAAACCGTCATAAATACTTGGCCATTTAAATATAATTTCTGTATTTAAGGAAAGGACTGTATTTAAGGAAATGCAAATTTTAAGAATTCAAATAAGATAATCTTTTTGAGATTCCTTGACAAAATTAAAAGTGATTTTTGCAGCTGCTGCATTTGCCTATTGGGGACAAACCAGAAAGGTCATGCCCTTCTCCTTCTCAAACAGGTACCACTCATTTCAGAATTCTTCACGAGTCTGCTGCAGCAACTGAAATTTATCCACAAGAATTAACAAGGTCTGTTAAGCATTTATTTCTTCTCATAGTGGACCAGGCTACAAGCACACAAAATTAAACTTGTTATTTAGAGGTCATGCACAATGCACCAGATCACGCAGTCGTAAAACTAAGTTAAAGTAGAACATGGGGATAAACATATGTCTCTGACATATTTGCATTCAGAGAATCTGGGGCACTATCGGGAATTCCGCTGTGAGTGTGTGAGACATCAAACACATACTGGATTAAAGGAACTAAGCAGTGCTCTGTGGACACACTCAACCGAATTCCTACTTCAAGTTACAGCAAAGCCCGGGCTACATCCATCACATTCTGTATAATGTTGGCAAGCCGTATTTATAGTTGGAGTTACTGAGTGCATTAGTCTTTGAGTGTCCTGAGTTTCATCAGACTCACCCCCTTTTAAAGTGTCTTTTCCTGCTCCACTGAATTAGAGCTTGCTCAGTCGTATAACGACTCTCTTAAGTACATAATAAAGTCGCCCAATCACAGCGTGGGGGGGGCTTCTCCTCTTACCTCTATAGCCCTGAGCCTGGCAGCTTAATGTTGGTTTGAAAGACAGCAGTGGTGGCGGAATTAAGAATGAAAAGGCAATGATCGTTAGCAATCGCCGTAATTGGAATGCATGAATGGCCCCCCCGTCTGTCAAATCCCGCCCCAAGGTGGCATTTGTTACTGCTGACTGTGAAAACGTCCTTTTCTGGAGGGCAGGGTGACCCGGCCCTGACGGTCACTGCTGAGCCGTGTCAGCACATCTACAGCAGCCAATGGCTCCTCACCTCCTTCGAAAGGCTTAACGTTACTGGTCAATGCGATGTGATCTCACATGTAACCAATCCTGGCCTAAACTAGTGATGGAAGCACAGATTTAGTAACAGATAAATATAGATAACAAATAAGTAATAGTGGTGGTAGTAGAGATATGTAATAAATGTATGTACAACATTTCAGTTTGTATGAGATGTACACATATATATAAATATACATATACACACACACACACACACACACACACACACACACACACAGATTCTTCTTATGATCCATGTCCTGAGTATTTTACTTATTGTTTTAACATGAAATGGAAGCAGAGTAGAAAAGTAGAGATTTGCTTTTCCCCGACATACTACAGAGGCAGAAGGCAGCAAACATCGGACAGGCCGCAATCATGCCTTTCACCAAAAACAGATCCGTGCTGATGGTGCTGTCGGAGGCAGCTGGTTCTGAGTGCAGCATGGGAGTTAACGAACAACACAGCCACGTCTCCTGCCCGACAAGTAATTAGCACGCGCGGGTAAGAGGCGACGGTCGCTCTTGTTAGGACATGGCTGGGCGCATCGAGCCCTCCTCCGTCAGACCCGGCCGTCCTGTCTCTGAGGGCCTGTCTTTAATTAGCTCTCACTCAGAGACACTCTCCCAAGACCGTCAACCAGCCTTTTCACTCCGGCTAATTGGATTCGACTCAAAAAGTTCCCGTGAGTGAAGATTAAAAGGGACCTTATAGCGTGAGGGATGAACCACAATAAATCTAATTTCTAAAGGTGAATTAAACAATTAGTTATGCAGAAAAATGTAAATTTCAAACATGTATATGTAATACATAGAGTATATATATAATACAAGCACAGTCTGTATGTATGTATGAATGAATGGATGTGGACAGTTGAGTATAGTATACGGTAGTGTCATATATGTAGTATGTATGATGTTCAGTATGTATGATAGTATGATCATGCATGCATTCTGTTATCTACAATGACTGCAATGAATTGATAATGAATTTGACAACCAAAATGGAAGGCACTTTATGTTAAATATTGATTTGTTTCCCCATACGCTCCAGACATATCCCAATCCGTGAGAATATCAATAATATGCAGGAAAAGCACTCACTTGGTCTGATGTCTGTCAATGGAGCAGAAAAGCTCCTGCAATTCCTCTGTGCTGAGAATCCCATCAGCGAAATACGTCTTGAACTCCTCAAAGGAGAGCTTTCCATCATCTGGAATGAGAACAGGACAAGATGGTGATGCCAACATTTCTCAAATGACGGTCACTGAAAGCCTTAACAACATAGTTGCACCATTTAATTCAGCCAGCTGAAAGTAAATAGAAATATACTACTATTCTATTTAGCTGACTTTGAATTACTGTAAGGGAATGACTTTAACCTATTCTCCTACGAAAGATCAACTTCCCTGTAGCATCTCTTCTTTTTTCAAGTAAAAGTCACAATGACACACTTAACATATGTATTTAAATAGAACATAAGGAAACAGGAGGTAAGCAGGTAGTATTCAAATAAGGAACAGCATTCATTTTCATAGGCTAAAATGCAACCGGCACATGAAGTTGTAACCCTCGCGTCTTTCGTTCTGGCAAAACTGAAATCTTGACACACGCCTCTTAAATATTTCCTCGACTCTATTTGCAGTAGGCAGATTGTGGTTTTTTTAAAGTGATGCTTAGCGCGGAGCACAGGGAAAGACAATCTGGCTGCGCGTGGACGAAGGGCAGACGTGAGCTGACTTGAATCATACGGGGCTTGAACTTGTTTGACAGTCAGAGGCCTGCCTGAGTTGCGGCTGTGCAGGTGACAGCGCTGATGGACCCAGAGAGGGTGTCATCTCTGCTAGACTGAGGAACAGGAAGAGTTCAGTTCACTGCAAAGCCATGACTCCAGTCTAGCATGTCCCTACTCCACCTCGCATTAATGTGGGAGCAAGCTGGGTCAAGTTTTTAGCTGCTGATTTGCAACAACAAGAGCTCTGGAGAACTAAGCACTTTCTGTTAGGTGCACAATCCTTCACTCATGAATGCACACAGTATAAAACACAAGTCGACAGCGTATGACCCTTTGCCCACTTTTTCTTCACTTGCAGTGTTGATCAGGTTTCCAAATGATTTCATTGCCTTATTGAATAAAGCCTCCTTATTGGATGCATAACATATATTAGTATTCCCCATATACACTTTTCTCAGTAGTTTCTGGTTTGGGGTCTAAAAAAAAAAAAAAAAACCTATTGTCATGGAAACCGTTGCTGTAGGGGATGTTTTCTTTAAAGAGCCTTCAAAACTGACAGCCAAGAAGACCATGGGGTGACGTGGCTCATTCAACCAAAACACATTCTTCTCTCACATTTGCTTTCATATCTGCCTTCTTCAGCACACACTATGTTGTTTATTGTATGCTCCAACATAAGTCATGAACATAAAAAGTGGCAAAAATATATCTCTTGAATTTACGACTTTTATTTATTAAATATTTTACTTACAATCATGACGTGGAACTTATTTGTTGTGGTTGCCAATGCAAGACATTACATTTTCTTTATTTGAACCAGTGCTTCATCTTTCCTTGGACTGAAACCTTGAAGGAAGTCACTACTTTTCAGTTGTAGGTGCACAGCATTCTAAGTACGGAGAGAGGTCACAGTAAGTCATCCACATATTTGATTCTTACTGATAACAGCTAGTTGAGTCTATGCCCCTGTCACTTGGATTTAAAGAGAGAAAAGTGCTTCTATAAACCAAATTTTTGTAGGCTGAAACTGTCCCCAACAAAGCAGATGTATGCTCCATAAGAGGAATATATAGGTGGTATAAAATGATGTATATTTCTGAGCCAGATCCTTTTTTGATACTTTTCACAGTTTTTTTTAGCGGTATCACAGAGCAGAAGTAATGTATGAGTCTATGAGGAACAGCAGTGAACCAACATGGACCAGAGACGGACTCTGCCTTTTCAGTCTTCAGTGTAGATTGATAAGGTTTGCTTCTGCTATGTTTGCTTGGATTGTAAATACATTTTACATGGTGCTGGGCTCAGTTGAGGACTGGCAATACTGTGCACCGTCCACAAAAACACAAGGTACTCACAGTCAAAAAAAGAAAAAACTTCAAAAATGCAAAGACAGAAAAATACCATGTTTACTTAACCCTAAAGAGCATGTGCAAGGCGAGAGTGAGTACCTTACAATGCGAACTGAATTCTTTCTCTGCGATTTTTGCTGTAAGCCCAGGGAGGGTCAGGAAGACCTGTAAGAGTGATGCTGTAACACCACACAGGGAAGGCAAACACACAGCCCTAACTCCCCAGAGGGAAGAGGAAACCATTACCTTCCTGTGATTAAGCACAAGCTTAGCTGAATTAAGAGAGCCAGCACAGCAGAGGGGAGACGGGAGTGAAGTGACCCGGAGCGGAGACAGACCACACTCCGACGGGCCGAGGCTGTGGCTTAATAGGGTTTTACTTCAGCTCTGCTTGGCAGGTATTTCGGACGGCGGCGATGCTCCGCGCAGCCAAATCGCAGAGTTCACAACCCTCATCCAAACAACCTCTAACTACCGTGGCAACCGCAGCCGGCGACCTCACCAGGCATCCTGACTGAATTCCGCACAATTAACAAAATAGACACCTGCTAGAAATTCCGCACCGTATGCCGGGGTAATTACCTTAATTCTGCATTCGATTCAGTCCATGTGCAGACTTTATTACCATCTGTTTTGCTTTGTTTCATTTCACACCTCGTAACTGATCTGAATTTCTAATCAGCTCCAGTCAAGCTCAGATTGGATCATATACCTACAGCCTCCTTCCCCATTAGCTGAACCGGGCTGACAGCGTGGCACAAATATTGCTGGCTCACTTGTACTATCCATGTTAAAAACACTATACCCTTCCCTTAATTGCACTGTTGTTGAGTCTTAGACAGTTTTCAGTTGAATGAGTGACTATTTACCCTGTGCTCTGAGAAACACAAACCACCTGTCTTGACAATGTATGCAAGAAAAGCCACATCGCAGTTGTGTAGATGTCACCCTTCCCCAGAAAGAACAGCCTGTACATCTAATTTACAGCATGTCCTGTTCGGCTGAGTCTAAGAGAGAGCTGTAAAACTCTGGAAGAACTGAAGAGGTTATAGATTAGATTTTCTCTCAATATACCTTACTATACATGACAGATATCATTATCCTACATAATGCTGGCAGTGTAGCATAGGTAAGGAGCAGGGCTTGTAACCAAAAGGTTGCTGGATAAAGTCCCTGCTGGGGCACTACTGCTGTACCCTTGGGCAAGGTACCTAACTCAGAATTGCCTCAGTAACTGTCCAGCTGTATAAATGGATAACGTAAAAAACTGTAACCTATGTAAGTCGCTCTGGATAAGAGCATCTGCTAAATGACAAAAAGTAATGTAATGTAATGTATTATATGATACTTCCACTTTAAATTCAGAGCACTGATTACTAAATGATTATCAATACTTGCAGAACTGAACGGGTACAATTAACATAACTAATTTTGTTTTTATCAATATATGTCTATGTTGTACAATGAACAGATAAAGAAACACTTATCTGTAAAAGTTTAGAACATTTCATAAAATATTTTGTTTACAGAGCGTGCAGTAAAGCTGTAACACAATAATAAAATGATGCTGGAATAATTTTGATATCACCTGACAAAAAATCCTTCCAGTACTGAAATACAGGCACAGTTGAAGTTTAAAGTTTATCTTTATGATACAGGTGATTGGATTCTGTTGCATATTACTCCTGAAATCACTCTGTATCTTGTGCCTCGTTTTCAAACCCAGTGACCCAGTTAGCTAAAGCTTTCCACTGGATTTAACTGCTAAACATTGGATATGGCCATGTCTCTCTTGCTACTAGTCTTTCATCTCTTGTATGGAAGAAAAATTACATTTAAAGTGATTCTGTCTCAGGTTGCCAGACTGATTTAAATTAGAGCGATTACAATGTTAAAATTGAGAGCTGCACTTGAGAATTTAATTCAGAAATGCGGTTTGCAGGGAGAGAAGCTTCAGATGGAAGCTTTTTAAAATTTCTGCGAGAGCACAGAGACAGAGTGTCACATACTGTATTCATGCAACAGAATATTATACCTGTCTTTTGGTTGTTGATCTCTGTTGATTAAGTAGCTGGTTTTGGCTCATTTTGTGGTCTGTGATCATTGATGAGAAAAACTGAGGTGATGAAAACGGTTTGCTTGCTTTTCAACCCCTTTCAGTCTGTTCAGTAGTTTATTTCATGGCAGATGTGCAGGTGAGGTATTATGGACAGGGTTGAAAAGATCATGAATTTTTTACCCAGTGCCTTCTCAAGGGTACTTAAAAATAATCAAAATGAAGACATGATTTTCTACACCTCCTGGTTATGTTTCCTCTTTTATGGATGAGTACTATTAACCAGTTTCTTCTTTTTGCACTCTGAGAGACCTTAGCATAATATAAATACTTTTAACATATCTGTACTGAATAAGAAATCATTGGATTTTCAGAATGAAAACTGTTACACAATTTGAGAATTGTATCAGAATGATTATCTCTGCAGTAACTGCTGATTAATTAAGACTAGAACAGATTGAGCACTTTCTGCTCAACAGTATGATCACAACTTAATAAGAAACATGTTACCAGCAACGGCAACTGTGCACGGCCCCACAGACTGTGAGAGGGGTCTGGTGATTGGTTGGACTTGTTTTGGTGTAACATACCACAAGAGCGTCTGCACACAGTGAGACTTCCTGACTTTTTACCCTCACGAGAGGGAAAATGACAACTGAAAATATGGAATTTGGATCTGATTTTCCAGCTCGGAATTTTAAATCAGTAAGGGCTACAGCCTGTCAACTATGGCCAGTTTATATAGGTGCCTTTAAGAGTCAAGCAGCTCAATAAAAAGACAGTGGCCAACCCTGTCACCCGTGTGCACTGACCGTGTTAGGAAGAATAGATCGGCTGTCTGTACCAGCCTTATGATAATTGCAAATGAAGTCAGATGAAGTGAGGGGCTGCCCTTGGCAAACAGTGTGCAGCCAGGTTTCCTTGCTACAGTTCATCTCTGTCCTCAAAGAAGATGAGTACAACAGTCTTGTAGCCAGAGCTGCTAAACATCAGCATCAGCAAGACAGTGGCGATTATTTCACTGGAGACGGCTGCCATCATCACATGATATTGACGCATTAATTTGCAGACAGCGGATCAAAAATACCATACGCAGAAACTAAATCAATAAACTAACAAGAAACAAAAATATAAAATGGTCCTCCTTATGCAGATGGTGGGTAATTTTGTTAAACTCATGACGTGTTGATATACACATTCAAGGTTTGGTTATTTATCTTACTGACACATATGTTATTGTCCACAATGTTGATGCATGGAGCCATTGGTACTACAGGTTTTTGTGAGAGAAGAAAACCCAGGGAAAATGCGTGGTTGGACATGCGAAGCATTTCTTGTTCAGCCTTGTGAGGGCTACTGACGTATGCACTTGGTAGCTTCAAAATTAACACTTTTCCCTGGGGCTCATTTTCAAATGCTGTCTTCCTGAAAAGTTCAAATCAATGTTCAATAAAAAATACGCATGCAGGCTGTATGATACGTTTAAGGAAAACAGATTATTTTGCAGAGAATGTCAGTGGTTGCCCTTTAAGAAATCCAATTTACGCTAGAGCTGTTTCAAAACACATTTGAAGAACAAACAGTCAACTCTATGCCTCTGGCTAGATTGATAAAGAAATGCTGAAAGGCTTAAATTGGGTCTGACTATAAAAGACTAATTGGACAGGCCTGCTATATGAACTTTGCTTTAAAAGTCTGAATCTTGTAAACCCTGAGCCAGGCCCTCTACTCTTGTCCTAATTTAGAAGACTGATTGGATCTAGTCCTTGTTCACTACAATGTGACTATCTTTCAGTCAGGAAAGCAGATGTTGTTCAGAAATCAGAATTTGCAGCAGGGATCTGGAATACTGGGTAAATAAATGAAAATATCACAACTGTATGGCAGCAGTATGGCATAGTGTTAGGAAACAGGGACTGTAACCAAAAGGTTGTCAGTTCCCTGCTTGGGCACTGCTGCTGTACCTTTGGGCAAGGCACTTAGGCCACAACTTCCTGAATACATATCCAGCTGTATAAATGGATAATAACTGTGACCTGTGTAAGTCGTTTCGGTAATCGTGTCTGCTAAATGACAATGATGTAACGTACTGTATGGAATATGAACGGATTAAAATAAATACTTTTAACATATGCATATTGAATCATTGGATTTCCAGAATGAGAACTGTTACACAATTTGAGATGTGTATCAGAATAATTATCTTAATAGTTATATTTCAACAGAAATAGACAACCTATTATCAAATATGGATGCAAAGAGGCAGCAGTTTGTGTAATACTAATCAATTCTATTGTTGAGTACTTTACAGATAGAATTACGGCTTCTTATCTGTAATTATAATTATTGTGGTGCTTGTGAATATCATTAGTGTGATTACTTTTGGAGAACTCTTAACTGCTGCTATCATGATGACCAAAGAGCATCTGATTGTTCAAGACTTCGTGTAAAAGACCCAGAGAGGCCAGACCTGCTGCAGCTGTTCCTCTGAAGGGGCTGTTGGCCTTCTGTGCCATTCTGTTTCTGCTCACAGATGAGGAGCCAGGGGTGAAAACTGTCCTGGTTTCAGTCCCGCATCACACACTTACTGAGATCAAGTGCGTCTGCAGTGGTCAGCTCACGCCACGGCCTCCTTCAGGATCTCAAGGCTTCTGTCTCTGATTCTCTGTCATTTTCATCCATAAAAAGGGAACTTCTCTCACAATTTTGATATCAGCAGTGCTGTTGTTCCACGCCTTTAAATTGTCCAGGAAAGAATATTCCCCACGTGTGTAAGATTCCAAACGTGAGAGTAGACACTCAGCACTCAAAGCTGAAAATATTTTTTTTTATTTTCAGAGTGTGACATTCAGTACATTATCCCCATTTAAATGGTGATTGATTCAGAATACAACCTCGGCAATGTTGACAGCCTGTTTGCATTTTTTTTTACATTCAATTATATTTAAAAGTTGCACATAAAAAAGTTATAATTGGCTGCTTTGAAGTGGTAAGTCATTGTGTTTCTGTGTGATACTAAAAGAGGGCATTTAACTTCAAATATGCGCACACACACACACACACACAATGAGGGGTACACTCTTACACTGTTAAGGTGGAAGATCAGATTCATTTCAAAATTTACCATAAATGGTCCGGTTTTTGGAAAGGAATAGAAAATATAAACTTGTAATAAAAATGTGAAACTAGCTGCAGGCATGATTCTGTTATTCTCTCTGAACCCCCTTAGTGGGTTTATAAAAACATAACATTCATAAAAGCCCCAAAAATGATGCGCTATGACAGATACTTTGAATTCGCATTAACTTTGAAACCAATGAATTGCAAGTTAAAAAAATGTAGTATTTCTGCTTATTTTGCCATGACCTAAGACACCAGAAAAACAATTAAACAGTTGAATGACACTGTCTCTTTTGGCCCCTGTGTGGAGGAATGAGTTTCCTGTTTTGGCTAGAACAGTTGAAACATCTTTCGCTGCAGAATGAAGACTCACCTCTTCAGGTTACACCTCAACCCCCAGGCATCTTTTATCTCTCTTATGTGCAATTATATATGGGGAAGTATATGTCAGAGTTTTATGTAACTGAGCATGTAGTATGTGTTAGCATGATATTTGGAACAACATCCTGGAGTTGTACATATTGCTTTGCACTTGCATGTCAATCTCGGCACACCTTCGTGAACTCAGCACTATGTTTAGCACCGATGCTTTTTCACATGATGACTGTGACAGTGTTGGTGGTGTCCTGTTTGTGCAGCTTTTCATGCCACTTTATTAAATGCACTGTTTAAGTCGCTCTGGATAACAGCTTCTGCCAAATGACAATAATGTAATGTAATGCAATGCATTTCGTTCTGTCACAGTGAGAGAGAGCATGTGGTTATCCGATCATTTTTCATGCTTAGCCCAGTCATGTCAACAGTAGTCCTCAATGCATTAAGGTATCTCTTTCAAGGAAAGCAATTCCTGAAGGTCCATTAGAAGCCTGGCTCTTCGGTGGAAAAAAAAAGAAAAAACCTGAAGCATCAATAATTAATTGGGCCCGTCACGCTGCACTTCAAGCGCAGGGATGAGAGACTGGCACAGCCTCAAGAACTCCGTCAAATCTGCGCGCTCCTCTCTCTGTGACTGACTGGGAGCCAACGAGCGACAGCGGGCCCCTGGCCACCAAGAGCCTCCAGATTGCATCAACAGACGCAGGGAGAGAGGGCCCGACAGTCAAATGCCTCCGAGAAAACCTGTCAGCTGAAGGAGGAGAGGGAGGAGAGGGAGGAGGGGGGGCCCCCGCTTGCATCCACTTATTTACACATATCATCACCGGCAAACTCCTGCCTCTGTTCCTTCACCCGCCCTCCTCTTTCTACGCACCTCGCGGTGGATACTCTCGGGCAGCTGGCCCCTTTATGTAAATGCCGATGTGTGGGCAGGCAGTGGCTGTTTAAGCACCCCAGCGCTCAGTGGTAAACATCACCTCCTGAAGGGTGTGCTCATTAGCGGAGACAGTATCAGTCATCAACTGACAACGTCAGGTTATGCTAAGTAAACATAAAACCAGAATTCCTTCTCCTTGGCAGCGGTGGAAATAATCATATCTGTCAGGGTTATCACTTCAAATTATTATTTGCTATTAGTCATGGACTGTACCTGAGCGCAAATGGCTCCTGGTCACGGCCAGCCAGCCCAACACAGCTGCCAAACATGGACTTTTCACACCTTTACTTCATCAACACAAAATTGGATGAATTTCTATTCAAAGTCTTTAAATGTACATTAATCATATTCTTAAGTCATAAATCATGCCCATTATATGTGATGAATACGTTTGACTTTTTCACGCATCAATAGCTTTTCAAAAGAATCCATTCAATAACACACAGAGCATATTCATTGTGCACACTTCTGGGCATGGCTTCAGTTCTCTGGCCCCTCTCACTCATGCCAAATAGACTAAATGGTACTGATGTCCAGCTCATATGCTGCCTCTAGATGAATACTCAAATGCACGCTCAAAGTCACAAGCCTTTTGGTTTGAAAGCCTCATGTTTGCAATCTCTCTGTGTGTTTAATTTTGAATTCATATGCAAAAAAAACCCTTTACTTTCTCCATTCATTTGAGAGCTAATTAACTTTCATGTCAAAGAATTTCATTTTCATCTACCTCGTTTATATCAGTCGTTTCAGTTTAGTAGCTTCCATCCTAACTGTGCTATGCTTCCGGGGCAATTTGATTTGATAACCCCAGACTTCTGGATGAGACCTTTAAAAATGCCAGCTCTATAGTGGCAAATTAATACATTTCAAAACTGAATATAAAAACTGAAAAAGCTATGCATAGTAAAAAAATGGAAAAGCATTCCACTTAAAGTCTTAATACTCAGAAGAAATACATTCCGACATGGCCCACTGTTACATTATTAAAGAGCCAGGGGCCTTGTTTAAGGGACAAGATTACTGATTTCTGTGGTGGCATTTAAATTCAAATTGTGTCAAATACATACAAATACAAAGAAAGGGAAGAAGCAGCATAAACCATGCTAGTTTTAGTCTCTTTTAGTCTTGACCTTGTCTGTTTTAGTCCACATTTTGAGTGCAAAGGTATAGATACAGATATTAATAAAACTGAATCTCAATATTGCCAAGACATTTGCTCCTGACCCACTAGAGTGGAGGAAACTGATATCTTTATTAAAATAATACACCAACATACAGTGCTCATAAAATTGGGTCCATTCATTTTAATCCATGTAGCTGTTTCAGTTCAAGAGCTGTAGTTAGTGTTTGACATTTTGCTATAGCTTGAGACACATTTGCCAAATCAAACCTTAGCTCTGACAGGAAACAACTTTCACAAAACACCCTATTACTGAATGAGTACCTCAAGGGCTGCTATGTTAATCCACACCTAATCCATGCAAATGCATGCAAACATTACAAGACTGGTGTTGTCAGTTATGCTCCTTATTAAAGCTACTCACTCCTCCATAAATTACTGTACTGGCTTCCGTCTTATATCTGTAACTCAAACCAAGCCACAAACCCAAATCAAAGCTTCTGTCACAAAAAAAAAATCTGTATCAGTTTTAAGTCTTAACCAAGCCCTGTACCTGCTAGCATTTTAAATGGTGCTGTAGGGTATGGTATCAGTACTCTCACATTTGGGATAAAAACCAGTCACATTTGCACCAAGATGCATACTGGACCATTACCTAGTTCAACAATCTTAACAAACACCCCTCTCTGATTTGAATTCTCTCTTAATGGAAATAAATCTACATAGCCGATAGATGTCAAGACAGCCAAACATGATTTCTTTTTTTTTCATAAGACTCAGTTCTGAACTGCATGAGTGGAACAGTATGTGAGCGAGACTATTTTTTCATCACATCTGTTCTTTCTGTGTGGACAGTCACACCGCTTTCATGAATTCATCTTCTTCTGTGACAGCATCTCAAGGGGATTCTTGCACTACCCACTGGGAGGAATTTGACAGTTTTACTTTCAAATTGTGGCAATTTAAAACAAAACATTGCACAGAAACAAACTGTTCTGTGTCTGCCTTTAAGACTATTGCTTTAATTTGCACATCCACAACTTTACTCACCATTTTTGTCAGCACGGCGAAAAATCTGAAAAAAGGAAGAAGGATTCATGATTAGAATAATGATAAAAATTGTTCTCTTCAACAAAATATTACTGTGTATTTACTATCAGGAATCTCTGAAACATTAAGCATGGGGTTTGTTCTGTCTTTATCAAATGACCTTCATTTGATATGATGTCCCAAAATGTCCCCAAAATAGTTCCACTTTTCTATTCATGCCTCCAAATCCTCAACACTACAGATAGGCCAGAAATTAGACTGGATCTTGCTCAATTCTCAGCAGTTTTCCTGGGATACTGAAAAGTCAAATAAAGAGTGCAGTATAATTCGGCTTATAGAGACCAAAACGCAGAAACAATGGAAATATATTCATTGAAAATTGTTCAATTATCCATTTAGATTTCATAGCTCCTCGGTGCAAGGTAGAGGCTTTTTTGAACTCAGAGTGGCCACAGTGCATTTAACTTGCCATGGGAGCTATGAGAGCTGGATTCCCAGTGAGGTAGACACTTAAAAAAGGCACAGGTTCAGCAGCAGGTTCAAATCAGTATTACTTTCAGGTGCAACTTACACAAATGTTTTAGGTTATATTCACATTATATGTTTTAGGTTATATTCACATTATAAAATATTTTATTTTGTGAGTGTGTGTGCCTGTGTTTGTGTGCCTCTGTTTGTGTGTGTGTGTGTGTGTGTGTGTGTGTGTGTGTGTGTGTGTGTGTGTGTGTGTGTGTGTGTGTGTGTGTGTGTGTGTGTGTGTGTGCATTGCTATGGTGAAACACTTGGTGGTGGATTCAACCAGTCCAGGCTCCCTAAACATTGGTTTAATGTTTCTGATTTCTGGTCGCATTTTCAGAACTGTTGGTTTGAACACTGCTACATTCTTTCAGGAAATAAAAACTATTTTTAAAGAAATGCATTCTAACAGCACACCTTTTTTGCTACAATACTTACAAAATATATGTTCATGAAAAAGAGAGATAGACATGGAGAGTCTTTGCACAGGTGACAATGTGTGTGTGTGTGTGTGTGTGTGTGTATGTGAATGCACGTGCAAAGACATATCATAATACAAAATAGACCTTTACAGTCAATACACTTTTATTTTCAACACTCGTTTGGATGTTTGGCAAACAAGGCCTTGTATGATGGATTCTCTGACTTCTGCACAGGGTTGAGAGATTGTTACTGCATCCAGTACTGTGCTCTGTGATTACTTTGGTACCTTGGAAAAACATCCTTTTGTTAATGCTTGTGGATTGAAAAGCACTAAGATGGAATCCTTTTGTGTGTGTATGCGGATTTGAGACAGGCTATTTGACCCAGCCATTGAAAGACCTTGAAAGGCTAACATTCAATCTAATCTCAAAGAGGTTTGTCCTTTCCTTGGAATAACCAATACTTTTACAGAACAGAACCGAAAAGTTTCAGACAGACCGCAATGCAGTTAGCCTGAACAAAAGCCTCAAATACTAACACAGCTTGCAGTGTTCACAGAGAAAGCCTCATTCATCATTCTTAATTACATATATGAAGTAACAGCCTACTAATTATTGAAATCCATTAACATAGGTCTTTTTATTCCAGTGATCACTCAACAAAAGAACTGTGGGGCAGCTCCACTAGGTATAACAGTTCCAGTAAAAAGGGAGCAACACAAAAACCAGTTGGGTGTGCATTGATACCAGAAAATGTCAGCAGGAATGGTCTGGTCCAGACACTTAATAATTATCCAGTCAAATACTTACCTCTCCAGCCAGACTGCAGCTGCCCCCTCAGTCAGTAAATTGGTTGGCTTACTTGATGGTTACATGTCTTTGAAGTTAGTGGCAGATTGTCTTTAATGTTGGTGACAAATTGCCAGAGAGTACAAGCTAGAACACACACTACTGTTTTGGCCCCAGTTTAGCTCTTTTGATGGCCCCTTCAAAGTTGCCATGACGTTCTGCCTGGATTCTTGGAGAAATTCAGTGCACGCATGCTCAGATTGTGGTGGGACCAATTAATCCCCTGAAATGATCTGTTTGACGGTTCTACATTAACTATGATATATTATACTACATTATTGTCATTTAGCAGACGCTCTTATCCAGAGCAACTTACATAGGTTACAATTTTTGCATGTTATCTATCCATTTATACAGCTGGATATAGTGTAATATATTACTGAGGCAGTTGTGGGTTATGTACCTTGCCCAAGGGTACAGCAGCAGGGCCCAGCAGGGAATCGAACCAGCAACCTTTCGGTTAGAAGCCTTGCTCCTTACCACTATATCACTGCCCCACACATATGTTTAAGACAGAATTCCTTATGTTCTGGCAACAAAGAGAGCACCACAATATCAGAATTTCTCTCGAGATGTTCTTGTACACCACATATAGACTTATGCGGTGCAGTGGTCCAAGGGTTTGGGCTTGGGAAAGAGCAGGGAGGAAAGGAGGGCAATAAAATTTTGCAATTTTCAAATAAATTCATTGAATTTTAGGCCTATCGGAGCTAGACAATTTAAATCAAGGCAGGCTGCAAATGGCATGATGTTACGCCAAATGAGCTGTGCTACTTAACTGACAAACGACTCAAAGCAACGGGCTTCTGACAGCACAAAGTACCATCATTTCCATTTTGTGTTGCTTTACAGGCCCAGTGGGGTGCCACTGAGGTCTGGTAGCACTGCCTGCATTGCTGTGAAGGAACTTTCCATCACTGGTATGAAAAAAACACTGTTTTGAACCAATGTTGAGATGAATGCAGCGAGTAAATGATTTGCTTTTGGTAACGCAGTGCTAAGAACACACCAACTTACACCATTAACTTGAAGTATGGAGCTAATTACATTGTCCCAAAGTCTAGCAGGTCAATATGGCCTGTCTTTATTATATTGTCTGTACGAAACATTGTGACAGTTTAATTGACCTGAAGCCACACCTATACCTATCAGTGTAATACAAATGCACATGTGTAAGTTAAAGATGAGGTCTACAAAATGATCCACCTTATTTTAGATCGTCAGCTTTTATTTACTGTCTTTGACTAAAAAATTGTTTTGAATATCTTTCTAAATTTCTGGATTTTATATATTGTAAGGGCACCAGCAAGGCCTCTCTCACTTGCAGAGGTCACCACCACTTATCTGCAGAGAAACCACAATGCAGGGAGGTGGGTAAGTCCTCCAGTCGAAGGCAGCTTGCTTCCTTTAACGATTACTCTGACCATGCAAGAAATTCTCTCTCAGGGAAGTGCAAACATAGGACGTCAATCATAGCCTATCAGATCAAGCATCATTACTATGCTGTATGTAATCATTCTGCTGGGGGGTTGGGGGGGGCACATCTGTCGAATACCCCTTTTCCACAAACGCGAACTAGGTGCTAGCTGAGGCATTTTGCATGCAGGTCAGAGTACCCTTCACCACACTCAGTGGCCACCAGTACCTTAAGTACATCTCCACCTTTTCAGTTCCACTTCCTCACTGGCACACTGTATCCTGGACCACTGTTGCTCATGGAGTATCCACCTCACTGACTGCAGACACATTGCAACTGATCACATACCTGCGTTTTTTAAAAGCCAAAAATGGATATAAAAATATAAGCCAAAATACAAATTCTAATACATCGGTCAGGGTAAGAATGGACATGGACTTGCACTGGACATGGATGAAAAATATGATAATATGATTATTGAAAGAACCTGTCTTTATATATTTGTGCTTTGTTTGGCCTGCCAAATTCATTTTGTGCTGGCCTAGCAGCACTTTGGGAGCAGAGGCAATTAGCTAGCTAAAGAGGGACTTTTTCATCAAAACCTTTGCAGAAAATCTGCTGATATTAGGCTGACAGAGTAATGTACTGTATAATGTTAGCCAATATACACTAACCACCTGCCAAAAAAACACAACCTAATGCCGGATATTTACAGGATACAGTCCAAGGATAACAAAAGAGGAGCATGATCTACCTCCCAAAACATGTTCAGCCACAGGAAAAAGGGAAGAATGCTCACCGTTTATTGTTATTTCCTCGTGGAGAACTTATTGCCATTACAAAGTTAAAAATCTCTTTACATTAAGACTAACACATTACTGACGGCATGTTGCTATCAATATTCAATGATCTCTTTTATTTAATCATAACACAGCACCCTTATATTAATGATTTGCAATGAATGAGAGATACAATTACTGTAAGAGCAGACAAAACTCAGTGGTTAAAGCAGGTTGAAGATAGGGTATGAATGGTAGAAAACACAACCCCTTACAATGTAAGCAGGATGGTAGCTGTCCAATATTGCATTCAGGAAACTTGTTTGTACAAAAACAAGCGATATAAAATACCAAGGTTAGCAAAATCTGGATAATTTACCAAGGCAGAGTACAATAACAGTCATTAAACTCAGAACAGATAAGCACAACAGACACATTTTCAAATTTCATTTAAATATGAGGTGCTGGAGTGCTGTCCAATCAACATCAAAGCCAGCTGTGATTCCCTGGCAAAAGGGCCAGGGAACAATTGCTAAGTTTATATTTTAAATGGCAGGCACAGATTGTACTATTAATGCCATCCGCTTTAGTCTTCTGTCCTCCCAAAGTCATTACAACATTTTCAGCCAGACACATTTGGCTCTGGGAATCAAATGGGCAAGCCTCTGCATGCAAAACACACACGCACACACACACACACATACACGTCCACACACACATACACGTCCACACACACACACACACACACAAACACATTTCACTGTACCGCCAGCCTTGCCCATCAGCTCCACAGCTGCAATGTGATGTGTTTCATTGTATTGCCATCCCCTCCTCTGTGGCAGAAAATATCCTCTCCTTCTACAGTCAGATCATTACTGATGATGGCGGCAGGACTGTGGGTCAAGCCTCTGAAGTAAATGGCCTCCTCATCTCCAGCGATCCTCCTGCTTGTCTCTGCCAAACTGTGTCAAGTGAAACTCATGATGACAAATGATACTTGTGTTTATCTATTGGTTATATCTAATTTTTGCCACGACATTTATCTGCAGGTTTCTCAATGATGGAATGGTCTTCTCATCATCCTTTTTAATCCACCTCACCCACAGCAGTATAAAGACTATTACCTTTCCTCATATGCCCACTAAAGAGTCTAAGCCAAATTCATTTTGAGAAATATGACCCAGTGGTAAGTATATGTTTTCCTATGGCATATCCACAAAGTGCACAGTTTTCTGCCCGCTTATGAGGCCAGCAATCAGCTAAGGCATTGATATCTTTTGCTTTTTACAGTCACCAGTCTGTCAATAGTCCACATTGTAAAATAAAGAAGATTCACTGGATGTTGTGAATGCATAATACCCTGATCATCACTGTCATTGCTCGCTTCAGGCACAGATGTCTCTTTGTTATTGGATTTATTACAAAACTGCAGAAAATATTCTCTGTTAAGAGTTAAATTCAACTGACCAAGATAGGGATAGCTTGTTGGGTGAGTTTTCTTTATATCAAAATATGTCTTTTTCAGTTTGTTTGTTTCACTAGAGTAGAGGCATCAAAATTGCACAACAGAAAATTACTTGTAGGATTAATGCTTATTTTGTAATTGATTTCACACAAATGATCACAGTAAGAACCCTTGGCACCCCATAATTTTTTCCCTTTTTTTCCAATGTAATAATCATATCTACTACTACAGCTCCTTCTGTTTGCTACAGCCAATTTGGAAATAATGCATCATTTACAGCGCATATGAAAGGTCATTTCTGCTTCCCAGAGTGAGTGTATTGTGATGTCACACTGGCAGGTGTTGAGACTGTGGGACACATGGGTCCTACTGACATAATTCTCTGTTAAAAGGAGGGAGGAGAAGCTGAAGGAGGCCAGCAAACAGTGACAGGTTTTAAAAAAAGCAGAAAAAGACTCCGTAATCCCATCCTGCATCCCAACTGCATCTGCAGTTTTGTGTGACATTCCAACAAGGAGCGCTAAACGAAAACGCTTTGGAAGGATCAGCTTTCCTGGTGAATTTAATAAAGCTGTCAAATTAGCTCTCCCTGTTAACCTGCATGCGTGAAGGTAACAATCAGACAGCACAGTGAGTGTACAGTAAATTAGGATTCTGTGACACTTTAATAGAATATAGTGTTTTTGAATTATTCAGCATTGTTTGCTACCCTCACATGAGTATTTGGCAATTACAATCCAAATGTTTTCCATCTCAAATGTTTTAACCAATGGGTCAGATATTCTCTCAAGCTACAAGGTCTACTGCATACTTAAGGGAACTGAAATAACTATTCTTTGTGTAAATCATCAAAAGCAAAATCATCAAAGCTAATGCGTCATCATACCTTCTTTTCAGTCAATCCACTTTTGAATTCTGAGTGATTCACTGTGCTGTAAGAAATAAAACTACCTGGTTTTGGTCTCATCTGTCTGGCTTGCTCTGCAAAGTCAGCTGGATCCTCTGGGTATCAGAGCCCCCTTCATGTGAGGGCTGTGGGCTGAAACCACATTTGGCACACCACTGAGCCCTGACGCACAACACTTTACCTAAAAACATCTAACTCCTGCTGAGAAAATGCATTCATGACATTTTTTGGATGGGGGGAACTGATTCAAAACATGAAATATGCCCTAACTAGGTGAAAATTTAACTTCATTTAATAACTTGTCAATTTAATAACTGGCCAAAATAAATGGTTCATTTTCAAGGATACAATGTAGAGTGGTGGCAACATAGATATTACACATAAAAATGTCACTTATTTTATAGTATCTCTGAAGTCAATAAAAAAGATATACAGTAATGCTCTCCTGATAACCAAAAAGCTATGAAACATATGAAGCTCCAGGCGCTGATTCCAGAATAGCCTTGATATAGCAATGATAATCAAGTGTTTCCTTCTTTTTACAATAAATATTACAAAATATTATTTGAATTGTAATGGTATTATAACATAATATCATTACCAGCTAATGTGTCTTTGACAACATTATAACCCCAGAAGACATCTTCAAGTGCAGTCTCAAAACTTTGCCAAAAGATGTGCTGTATTATTTGTTTTTCATTACTAACAGGAATCATGTTAAATGGCCTAAAACTAAATTAATTTACACTAAATTAACACATAAATATCATGACCTTACTGTAATGTGTAGCATAGCATGTAATAAACTAAGGTCACAGGTCTCCATAAACTTTGCATTATTCAGCTTCCAACAATACTTCTTTTAGTGGCACATTACAAGACACTCTTCTGCAGAACAACTTGTAAACACAATTATGACAGTTCTCAAGTAATTCTGTTGAAGTGCCTCACTCACGGATAAAACGGTAGTGTCTGACCTCATACTTCAACATGCTACCACTCTCTTTACAAGTTAGGTTCTCTAACCAATTCTCCAACCTGCTTCTGCTCATTTCATACAGAAAGCTTCTCAAAGAACTGCTGGAAATGAGACACCTGCACCTGCATCCTCTGAGAGGAAAAACAGACGTACATGATTTATGATGCCATAGAAGCAGGACAGAAAATCAAATGATTCTACCTGATACCACTAGATGCCTCTATAATTTACCCAGGAAAAATGAATGCACTGCAGTTTTATACTTCATGGGCATTCTTTGGTAGATATTGATTGAGATAACAGTGACTCCCCTGCCAGTAACAGTTATAAAGTCAAACCAGCTTTCAGCTCTAAACAAGAATGAGAGGGTATAGACAAACAGTTATAATACCTAATCCAGAGTGACTTCCACAGCTTACATTGTTACAGCTGGATATGTACTGAGGTAATTCTAAGTGAGGACCTTGCCCAAGAGCATAACAGCAGTTCCCCACCTGGGAATCAATCCATCAGCCTTTGGCTTAGAAGCCCTGCTGCTTACCACTATGCCACACTGCAGCCCTGAATTCAAAGTGATCTGAGCTGTCGAACTGAAGCTGCAGTGTTATTCATTACCGGAGTGTGTGGGAAAACGTCACATCACAAATACAGTACAACACTGCACATGCTGCTCCTGACAGACAAGACATGTGAGTGAGGGTGTAAAACCACTGTACTCTCTGAATGGGTCTTGTTGTTTTGACCAAATGCAAAATGACTCAGAAAGTTCTAGAAAACCAACCACCGCAACACCGTTCGAAATTCCATGATATGAGGAAAGCCTAGCCACTGACACGAGTGGTCCTAGACCTCAGCTCCTCGCTGTGGTCGGACACCTGGCTGATGATGAAAGCAGCTGCAGCTGCGCCCGCAGTGCTCCCAGAAGCCCCCACTGCTCCGGGCCCTAAGCTGGGAGATGCTGCCTCCGGTCCCCCCCGTCGAGGGGGCTTACTGTACTCCAGTGTGCGGGGGCAGCAGCTGCGCCTCTCCCTGCTCTGCACACCCCAGGAGGTGGATGACAGCGTGCTGCACTGTACAACACAGCGGCAGAGTCTAGAATTTACTAAGAATACCGAGGTGTCTTTAGCTGTGCCAAAGGTACCTAATGAGCTGTCTCCATTTGTGATTCATCCCTCTCAGAACTAGTGCTTTCAAAAGCCTCTTGTTGGGACGAGGTTAATTCCTTGGGACAAAATACATCTGCCATCATACACACCACACTATAAACACACTGTCTATGATTATTTGATTGATAATAAGTGTATTCCTGCGTTCGCTTTAACAACAACATTTGTGTATCTCAGTCATAAGAGTGAGCATTGGTGTATGCAAGCATATATGTCTTAAGAGAAATGTATGGTAGCACTTGAATAAGGCACCTCTTTGCTCACTAAGGACATGTATTTGCAGATAGTTACAATGCAATCCTGCCTAATAGTTCAAAGATCACTGGTTCGGGCACTTGAGTTTAAATTTTGGATGTGTTTAAGCTGGTGGTATTCTTTATTCTTTTTCTTTCGTTGCTGTGCTGAATTGCGATTTTACGATGGATCTACCAATTAATCTCACTGTGTGTTTGACTCAGCTTTCTTGAACCATCCATGCTGTATCGAGAAAACGCTCCATGGCTACCATTGGTAAGCAATAACTTACCGCTTACTGTAATTGCCTTTATGTCACCTGAGGCAGAAAATAATGGTTTGGGTTACTTACGTCCTGAAAAATTGAAAGTCCTTCGTCGGGGTTCTTCTGCAGTAGCTGCTGTTGTTGTTTGGAGTACAGGTGCTGCTGTTTTGCAGACTGAAGACACATAGTAATCATCTCCGTGCATGCCATCATTTTTAGACGCGTTTTAAATGCGATTTACCTCACTTTAAAAAAACTCCGAAAAGGCTTTCTAAAATGCGTGTGCTGTCAGGTTCAAAAGTTACAAGCAGGAGATCTTGAGGCTTGATCGCTCTCTGATGCTGAGACTCCGGCTCCAGCCTCAACGGTGATGCTCTGCGTTCAGGCAACTTTCCACGGTTAGTAACCCCACCCTCTCCAAATGTGATTGGCTGTCACCTCTCTGGAGCGTCTATCTGTGTTTAAGTAAACGATATGTAAAGACCTTTTGATGCGCAGCAAGCATTGCTTTTGTTTTCCACTTTGCACTTGGCATAAAGAACGCGCTGTTTAAATGTTTACCTTATTGCAGGAGCATCACTTGTCATCTAGAACATTTTTTTCCCAATATTTGCATTTCATGAAAGAACAGATTTAGTTCAACGCTAGTATACTGCATTAATAAACACAAGGGTGAGAACGAGGAAAATATGCTAAAATCATGAGCATGTGTATTTAAGACATATTTTATTGTTTTCCAGTAACTGCAACGTAAGCATCGGATGCCCTCATGACTGCTCGCTGTTAATGTATCTACAGCCCCACCTACCGGTTCACCTGCGCTCGAAAAGCTTCGAATTTTCTTACAAGGTGCATTTTTTTATCACTGCGGAGTGAGACTTCCTAAGAGCGAGTGCTGTTAATGAAAATCTGATTAGTTTAGATTAGTTATTTAATATTTTGCAGCGTAATGCTGATTCTGAGTGGGGAAAAAACACCCGCAATCTTTCCCTTTCCACTATAATCTCTGGCAGGACAGGTATGCACTTTTCAGTGTGTAGCCATGTGGATAACAACCCATAGCCATGACATCTCTTGGTTTCATTTGTCATACGTGCATCTGATAACACCACTGATAACACCAAGAGCCATTTAGCAGCCACGTGTTCCGTAAATTCCTAAACGGTCACATCTATACTCTATTTCCCGAATTTTTCCTTTGTCTTGAGTCCATTGACCATATTTGTGTCTCTTTGGTTCGTCGGTCATGAAATATAAAGCTTGACCCATCTTTTCTGACTGTTGCCTTTGTGCCCATTCTGCTAAATACACCCACAACCATTCCAAAATAGGAATCAGGAATCATACAAAGCTAGTATGGCATAATATATGAAACACATATAGGAGAAGCAACAGCAGCAATAACACAGGTACATGAATACCTGAATTTGTGCTTTGAATAATTTAATTGCATTAAATATACTTCAAGCTGATTTGAAATAATGGTAATAAATAAATAAATAACAATAGCAATAACACTGACATACCCCAATTATACCAGGTCACAGATCTATAAAAGCAACAATAGTGTTTACATGTCTCAAACAATGTTACATAAAAACAAACATTGACCTGCATCATACTCAAAGAGACTAAGAAACATTTGTAGAAGCTGCACTTGCTACAGTTACAGGATTCTGAATGCTCTGTGAACCACAGCGAGGTCTGCTCTAGTGTGCTGTAGTTGGCATTGAAAGGTGGTAAAGTTAATCTGCAATTTTTGACAGCTACAGGTATTTCAATGTTCCTCTAGGGGGGTCAGTTGGAAAAATAGAAAATTTGTAGTGGCAACATTCTGCACAATCTGAAGCAGTCTGCTGGCAGTCAGGCAGACCCATCAACAGAGATGCGGCAGTTCATGCAGAATTCTTTAGAGGCCTGGACCAGGATCTGGGTACACTAGGTGGTCAACATGGAACTATATATTTTTTATTCAAGAGTGAAAGGTGTTTTCAGGCGTATACAGCACGCAACGCAGAACAAGTACACGATTGGCCCTATAGATATGGATTGAGTGTATGATTGGCCAAGGCTTTTCATGCTAAAGGCCTGGTCCAATCAGACGCGACTGTAGGAAGGGTGAAAAAAAGATGGTTACAGTATAAAGATATTATCTTACATTTTTATGTATGGATCTTGGTTACGGGGTACGGGTATGTCTTTGACACGTGACATGATCGGAATAATAACAATTAACAAAAAACACTGAAACCTTAAAATAATTAACATTCAATTCATAAGTGTGGCGATATTGACAATATCGTGACTACGATTAGAATCTTGAAAACGTCCACCATCTTTGCAAGGACGCATTCACGGGTACGCGCGCCCCACCTTTACGTGCTCCGTCACGTGACGAGGTTGCGAAGATGGTGGAAGTTTCTTCATTGGGCTGAACTGGAGTGTAAACCAAAACATACAGTGATATTAGTTTTCCAGGGGGCGAGTGAGGCTTAACTTCAGCTGCCTTCGGGTACCGGTAAGTCGTCATCCTGGTACGTTGTCTGAAATGCTGTCTACTTCGATTTCTCTGTGTAAACCTGACTGTTGCCGTGCTTCCCTGTCGGTAGGTCTGGCCAGATTGTAAGTTGCTAGCTAGCCTGTTAGCTAGCCTGATCTCTGAACCAGTTGAGTTAGCCCGCGTTAACAGTAGCTACGTTAACATTTCCTAGCTAATGTTAAATTCTGCAGCTTGCTACCCATTCCAACTACCTAGCGTGGTTTTACGCGCAAGTAGCTAAATTAGCTCGCCGGTCGGATAAGGACATTGGCTGTCATTGTCTAAAGACGTGTGGTGTTTAAAATATTTAGTTACACAAAAATGATTGCTAGCCAGCCTGCTAGGTAACTAAACGGCCTGTGCTGCAACTGTGACTAGTCAGCTAGCCGTTTAGACTAGACAGCAAACCTTCGCTAGCTAGCTAGTGTATTGACAGTGTCCGTGGTCTGTTTTCGGTCCTTTTGTGGTTAACAGTTAACTCGGATAACCAGCAAAGTCAGCTGTTGACAGGTACAATCAGCCATAGTCAGACAATTAACCAGCTGGGTAGTATGATGATACACTATTGAGTAGTCAGGTTTGTACCGTAGCTAATGTTAGTTTCTGACAACCGAGTGGGCCACACTCTTATCATTATAGCTAACCTGCACCGTGGCTGAAATGTTAGCGATCGGCATCACAGCCGTGTGATAGTTAGTTATATTAGTTGGTCCGCTACATTTGTGACTGCGGGGGACGCCTAACTACGTTGGGTCAGAACGATATTCATAGCCTGTCCCGATGAGAATTTCTTTGCTAATAGTAATGTTTGTAGCTAACATTTGCTAGCTGCCCAGTCCAGAACATTTTAAGGTACTTTATGGTGCAGCTGGGTAGCTCAGTGGGAGTAAAGTACTTTGGCCAGACGACTGGGTGATATAAGTTGATAAATATTTAAAGGAGCCATTTAAATAATATGGCAGCAGTGTGATGTAGTGGCTTGTAACCGAAAGGTTGCTGGTTTGATTCCTCGGGTAACTGCTGTTGTATCCTTGGGCAGGGTACTTAACCCACAATTGCCTCAGTAAATAGCCAGCTGGATACAGTTGTAACATGTGTAAGTCGCTCTGGAAAAGAGCGTCTCCCAAATGGCAATAATATAATGTAATGAAGTGGAACTGATACGTTGACGAACGAGCTAGCTCGCTACAGTATCTTTAGAATGGCCAAGAGTGGGGTAATCTATGATCTATGATTGTTATGGCCACCTGTGGGCAGTGCCTCGATTTGGAAAAAGTTGATCACAGATGCTCTTTACGACAGGTTTCTGTGTAGTAAAGAGGACAGGTAAGTGGGATTCAGCCACGAATTGGACACGGAATCCTACATGTTAACTTGGTTGCACTTTGTGTTAATGGAACGTGACGCGTAAAGTATGAACATCCTTACTGCTGTGTGTGTATGTGTGTATGAGTGTGTTATGGAGGGGGGTGATAATATTAAAAAAAGTTTCCTGGTAACTAGCTCGGTATCTCAGACAACAACTGACGTCTGCTTGCCTTAAGGGAAAAAAACCGGTATAGTCACTCTGATGGTGAGTATCACTGCTCCACCTATGAGACTCCACCTGTTTCCCATAAAACCTGAAAAGCACACTGAATTGCCTCCATCAGCATTTAAAATAATATAAAACACTGGCTAATAGTGTCAAATAGTTGCAAATATTTTCCATTGGTTCCCTTTGTTGATCCCAAACATACAAATTTACGGTTAACATAGAATCAACTAAGGATTGTTGATTTAAATGAGAAAATTATAAATTAGAATTAAAAATTCATTTAATTGAGAATTCATTTAGTGTTTATGAATACAACTGGTGAAAATGTCATATTTAGGTCAATAAATCGATTATAGGCCTATCTTATGCACCATGAGGTAGTAATAACTCAGAAAATGTTAGGCTTAAATCTCAACTAATGTAATAAATAAATAATAAATATGTATATAATGTATATAATTTTTTTCATCCAAATAGTAATCACACAGATAGCATTGATTGCAGCAGATTGAACTGATTGAACAGAATTGAGCATTGTTTTGTTGTGTTTGTTCTTCTGTTTTTTTAATACTATTTTCTGTTCATTCCAACCCTGGTTTGGAATTGCAGTTGCACAGTAGGCCTGTCTTACCACTGCAATCCCTGCACTTCTGTGGTAGCGCGGCACGAGGAGAATGAAGTTCTCCAGTACATGTGCACACCAGTGCGGCTGCTTTTCACACTGCTGACGAGCCACACAGCGTGCTACAGTGAAGCGGGCGCCCACAGGAGGATAGACACTACTGACGCATTGCATTACATTGCATTACATTACATTATTGTCATTTTGCAGATGCTCTTATCCTCTTATGCGACTTACAGTGCAGTTTTGACATGTTATCCATTTATACAGTGGGTTATTTACTGAGGAAACTGTGTGTTAAGTACCTTGCCCAGGGGTACAATAGCAGTGCCCCAGGGGGGGATCGAACCAGCAACCTTTGGGTTATGCGCTCTGTTCCTTACTATGCTACACTGCCGTCATCCCAGCAACTGGCACGAGTGAAACAAGTCGCAGGGTACTGAGAGAGCATTTTGAACCCACGCCGTCCTGCCCTGTCCTCAGCAGAGAAAAGTCATTGGGGGGATCCTGAACATTGTCAGCAAATGACACGGCTGGTTTCGAAGCCAGACCGTAGGGCTCTTTTACCCTAGATCCAGGGATAAATCGCCCCCATTTCACCAGGTATGACTCTGATCCGTCATCAGTATTTAATTGACCATAAATGGCTTATAACTAAATGCACATCATGTTCATTACATTCATGGTGGTGCTGAAGCTTCAGACTGTGTGTGTGTGTGTGTGTGTGTGTGTGTGTGGTCAACAGTGGATAGAACAGTAATGTCTATACATGAACACCTGTCACATACATTTATATTTCTTTCACTTATCTGTCTAGCAGGTCGTTTTGTTTGGGGAGAGGAATAAATGTCAGGTCATTGTATCACTGCAGTATTTGCAGGTCTGGTAGGGGCTTTGACAGCATTGTCCAAACCGTGATGCTGGGCTTGAAATAGCACCAGTAGCCATTGGTTTAATTATGTGCAGAAACCATGCCAGCGTATCAGAATCAGCCTGAAAGATAGTTTGGTGGCTGTGGCAGGTTGGTTATACACTGAAGTGTAACTGTTTCTGAGATGATTTGTGAGTAAATAAGAACGTGAGAGTAAAATATGTTAGAGGATGAGGCAATGAAAGATAAAAGATCCTTCTCCCTGTTTGATGTTCATCTGTTCCTGTATGTTGAAACACACAGGATTGCCCTGCTAAGGACAGTCTCTCCTTTATCCTCAAACATCTGATACTAAAGCCATTTTGTGTGAGTAAAATGTTACACATCTTTAAATGACGTAGGCCTTATCTGTACGCTTTAGATCTGTTTTCACTACTTACTGTGTCCAAAGAATAGATGCTAATTCTGTCTGTAGGGTTAGACATACATTACTTTCACAGATGAGGACATAGAGTTGAGCAAAACTGGAATGCCCAGGGGAATATCGGCCTATTTGTTTTTAAGATCAACTTGGACATTTAAGATTGGATGAAATGAAGACTGTGATGAACACACAATTTCAGAAGTCATTTACTTATCACCTGGGCTGCCAATGAATGGTAAGATAATAAGATAAATTCTTATAGACACAATATTCTATTCCAGTATTCATATTTATTTAAACTTCTATAAATTCAAGGGGTTTAATACTACTTTCTGAAAATTGAGCGAATCCTCCTGCTATTAGCAGATACGCCACAATGTTGACTGAGTCATTGAACAGTGCATTCCCCCCAACAAGCAGAGTCCGGGACATTTCTTGGCAGGCTTTGTGCTGCAGACGCAGTGATAAATTATTAACTTTGAAACAGACGAAGGGAAAGTTTATACAAGTCTCACATGAGCAGAAGGGAAAGGATGAGGAGAGAATCATATATTATGTTCAAACAGCAGAGGTCCAGAAAGGTTTTTGGCAAAGAGTATGATTTTTCATTTATGAATCAGAAGGGAAAGGCTTTGTGGCCTCTTCCTGGACAGATAAGGTGGTTTCAGCTCACAGTACGGCATTAAAGGTTCCTGTTGCTGTGATGGATTTCCATCATGGGGATTTTAGAAAAGTTTGTTCCTCAGATTGATATCCATCTACAGTAGTTACAGGAGAATAATCTCACAAAGCTTAGGCCAATGTTGCCCCTAAACACGCTTTACAGCTATAGCTGTTGATATCTGTGTTTGCCTTTCAGATTGATAAGGACAAAGATAGATCAATGAATGAAAATGTCCTCACCCCTCAGATGTTAAATCAGAGGGAGATTTTTTGTTGCTGTGGGCTAGACTTTGCTATAATGCCCTATGTGATCCCATTATCACCCAAAATGCTGTCAAAGAGAAGTCCTCTACTCTTCGCCCCAGTTTGGCTTAGAGGAAACATGGTCGGTCCCAAATATTGCTAGTTTTCTTTGATATTCTTTTTTGCAGGAAAGCTAGCTCGCTACACTGATTGCTGGCAATCCAGAATGTCATGTCCACCACAAAATATGTAAGGTAAAAATGATAAACTACGGGGTCAAGTTGTTTTAGAGAACAAGAAACATCGGATAACATGTCTTTGTAGTCTGTGTGAGCTAAATTGCTGCTGACATACGGAGAGCATATGATTTGAATAACTTGCTTTTTTTTTATAATTCCTAAAGTAATTTTGCAAAAGAAAAGCCAAGAAAATGTAGACGGGCATTATGCAGTGCATACACCAATGGGACTTGAAATGATTGGTTTACAGCAGGTACGTCTCCCGTCCACAGTTGACTGAATTTGCGTTTGTTTCTTTACCTGATATGATATGTGTTCCGCAAACACAGTCATTTGTAAGTAATAAACTGGCCATTTACTAGCATGCAGCCAGAGATAACTGTCATTACAGGGGGTAAAGTGGTGAGTGAGACGTCTCAGAATGGTAGTCATGATAACGGCGTTCTATTCATCAGCAGCAGACATGAAATCCAAATGAATATTGACCTGTTTTTGACATGCTGAGATGATTAGATGGGTCAGATTATATTGGTTTCGTAGCGGTCCAAAAGCGACTGTACGATACGGAACTTAATGGTCTTGGAAGAGACTGTGGGCCACCTTGCTCTTTGGAGCTCTGAGGGAGGAGAAGAGAATGGTTGTGTTTAACAGATCACTCTGCACTCTGGCCTCATCAGGCATGAGGAAACTAACAGCACCTACAGAGAAAGCTACACACACTCTTGTAATTCTGTGGCATAGGGCTATGCAATAAATCTCTATTGGAAACCTCTTAGTGAGGATCACACTTTCTTAAATCTGAAGGGACCATTAAAAAAATAATCAAATACCTAATGCTTTGTTTTGGTAAATGAAATCAGTTTAGTGTTTTAATATATATTTAGTATCTCATAGGGAATTTCAGAAGTGTCTTGGTAGGGTAGACTTGTGTGGTGAGTTCTACTGGATGCAGGTCTATTGTGTCTCCAGCTTGTGTTGCCTAGTTGTATTGTAGCCTGACTGATTTTTTTCACAGATAGCTTTAACATGTTTTTAATAGATTTATTTGGTATCTTCTCTAAGTATTTGCTTTAGAGGATTAATGATGATGCAGTATTTTATTATGAAGGTTAAGATGTGTTTTTCCTTATGTTGAGCAACCAAATGGCATGCGTCCCAGCTTTGGATATTTATGCCTCCTTTTTCCAACTAAAAGCACAGAAATCATGTCCAAACTGGGCTTTTCAGATGCATGAGCTGCACAGAGCTGCTGTCCTCTCACCTGTATTCTGTATTTTTAAAATATATTACATTACATTATTGGCATTTAGCAGATGCTCTTATCCAGAGCAACGTACATAGGTTACAGTTTTTTTTTTAAATGTTATCCATTTATACAGCTGGATATTTACTGAGGCAGTTGTAGGTTAAGTGCCCCACTGGGGAATTGAACCGGCAACCTTTTAGTTACAAGCCCTGCTCCTTAGTCACTATACTACATTGCTGCCGCACAGCAGAAACTTATTTTGGTGAAAATTATTTTTGAGCTTAGTAAATTTAACTTTTCAAACATGTAGGTTCAGTGTAAATAGGCCAAACTGCAAACTTCATGTACATGTAGGAAAGCCAGTTTCCCCACTGGTATTGACTTTACCATAGTGCGTCAGCATGACCTTTAATCTCTTGGCTGTAATTAGGCTTTTTTATTACCCATGTTTGGTGATTGAGGGGAATCGGGAACCATACAAGTCCTCAGAGCCAAAAGACCTTCCCTGCAGACCTTTAGAAAGGAAAACTTTCCAGCTTCATTGCAACATGGCATGAATGCATTTCTTATCTTCTTCTTTTAATCAGTAGCCTAACCTGAATGCTATTTGTGATTTTTTACCAATTACCATTGAATATTTCTTATGGTTTTATTAACGTGATCCTGTAGATTGCTCTCACTTCTGAGGACTGCTGTTTGGATGTGTGTCTTTGGGCGCCTGACTGTGAACCAGTTTTCTTACTGTTGTTGTTGTTGTTGTTGTTGTTGTGGAGGCACCCGTGCATTTCCATGGTGTCGGTTCTCCTGACACGGTCGTTAGAGGTCTCTGCTGTGTGGGATCCGATAAAGCCCATGTGGCAGATTTTCTCAGCCTGGTGCTGTGTGGAAAAGCTCCTCTCTGGGGTGTTAAAAGTGCAGCAGCTCTGGATCAATGAAACCGTTACAGTACATCATCTGTATTTCCACATCAGGGAGCATAACTAGCACAGATACAGATATTTCAGTGTTTTAGGAGTGGGAAGGATTGGGTTTAGGTTTGCAGCATGCATCTGTTCTTGTTCTGTTCATGTTCTTCTAATATTCTGTTCTGTTCTTGTCCTGTTCTTGTTTTGTTCATGTTCTGTTCTTGTTTTGTTCTGCTCAAAATTGTTCTTGAGTCAAAAAAGAATTCTGATGGCTGTTCTGATGTCAGCTGGTGTTCAACAATAAAAGATGGCAAGACTTCATAATATATTTTTAGAGATGCACAGAAACTGGTATTCAAATTTGGCCAAATATTTTGCTGTCTAAGAAATTGAGCTAAGTCCATATGTCACATTTCTGAGCTGACCCATGTTGGTCCACATATTGCAAATAGTAATCCACAGTCCCATGGGAATTATGTTTTGTTTGTTATTTTTAAGGTGTAAAAGCTGTCACTGTAGAATGGTAACACCGCTAAAACAACTTACGTGGGCAAATATGACACAGCATGTGGTGGTGACGGTAAAGTGGCCTGCACATTACGCAGTGTGAATTACACTGTAGCAGTAAAAAAAGCAAAACGGCACACGTCATCCTTTTTTGTTAAAACATTCACGTCTAAGGCATTCTCTGGAGTTCTGTGGAAAACGTTTATATTGCTTGGGCCCATTAAATCAGTCGATTACAGTGGTGCTGATTCCACTGAATTGGCCAAAGAAACGGCACAGAGCTGTCAGGCACAGAAGGAAAACCGTGACGCTGGACTTGGCAGCAGTGGACTTTGGACAGCCCTGAGGTTAAAAAGATTCACGCAGCCATCAGCGAGATGATGGTAATCGCATGCGGCCTTATCCCTTGCTCTCAGCTGGCACGCTCAGGTGTTGGGAAGCAGTACTGTGTCAGCTAGGGCTCTTTATAATCTTTTGCATTTTTTTTATGAATTTGCACAGGTCCACCTGACCTCAGGTCACCTCTAGCGCTGCCACAGGTCAGCTGTAAACCTGAGCGTTGTGCTGTCAGCTGTCCCTCCCTCTTTCCCCTGTAAAGCCACAGTGCTGTGCTGCTGGTCGACTGCATAATTTTGCACATTTCTGAGAAGTCACTGCTGCCATACTCCACTTCTAGTGTATTCTGCTGTAGATTTCAGCAGTGATAGCACATATAATTAGCCTTTAAATGTAATTTGTCCATAATAAACTTGATATTTTAATATGTGTAAATGTGCTTGATTTAGGAAATTAAGTTTAGGCAGGTAGCAAGATCAGTATTTAATTAGTGCCGAATGACAGTTCCATGACTGTGTGAGAAATCACACCGCCCTAACACAGCAAGAATTCAGCCAGAGTGTTGGTGTTAATGGTCTGCCTTCTGATGCTTGAGTAGATTAGCTGCTGAAATCAGCAACTCCACCAAGATGTGAACGATTAGCAGTGTTGTGCAAGTTCACACTTCACAAGAGCTAGCTCAAAGTTCAGTTCACACAGATTAAAATGAACAAGTTCATGTTCATAGTTCACAGTTTTGAATTTGAACAAGTTCACGTTCATAGTTCACAATTTTGAATTTGAACAAGTTCACAGTCCCAGTTAATTTCTTCCATTTTTCAAAAGAGCTGCTCCAGGGACTATTTTATGTGTACGTCTACATGCGCAGTGATTGTTACGCGGGATATGGGCAGTTGGTTGCGAGCTGTCAGTCTATCTGATGGATGAGTTGCGGTAATAAAAACGTCTGAAGTATGGAATAACGTTGTCCGTGTTTATTCATAAAGCAGTAACTTTAACACACCCAAGGATTCCGAATCTCGCGCAAACCTGAACGAGCTCAAGTTCACGTTCTTCAGTTGCAAACGGATACGTTCAAATTCACCGTTCAGCGAAAAAATGAGCACGTTCAATGAACGCGCTCTTTTAACGCGTTCATGCACAACACTGACGATTAGTGCACACAGGTGAAGCAGCACTCTGCATTCTCCTACGGTCGGGGAAACTTCAGTCCTTACAGTGACACTCTGCTGTAATAAAAGTTGCAAATATCAAACGCATTACCTGTTGCTCCCTCTTTTGTAATGTTTCTCACAGTGAGGCAAAGAAGGAATGCCTCTCTGTGCTGCGCTGTTAATGTATGGGAGATGGGTCTCAAGGAAAGCATCCTGATTCAACAGCATCTGCTTCTGGGCAGGCTGTGTTTGACAGTGCTGAGCCAGAAATCTAAAACGTGACAGAAACCCCAGCATCATCCATGTAACTGACCCGGGAAACAAAATCCCGTTGTTTTCTCTAACGAAAAATAGCATTCCTGAGGAAGCTAATGTCATTCTCCATCTGACAAATGAACTGCATTAGAGCTGAAATGTATTTTAGGAACATCCAGTGCACTGCAATTTCACACTCGTTTGATTATGACTACAATTATAAATGTGCAGTTTTACCATGTGAGGCATATGATGGCGTTTGGTATTGAGATAAATCTCTTGTTCTGGATTCTGTATTTGTCTAAAGCCTAAAAATATCGATCATCACTAGTTTTATTATTGTGTTGTCCTATTTGTAATGTAATATCAGTATCTGTTCTGAATCTCATGTGATCTGCGTGTTTTTTTTTTTTTTTTTTTGCAGGTTGACTGGTCAGCTTTGCCATGGCCTGTAGTGCAGCCAAACCCAGTTCTTCCAGTGGCTACACTATGAAGGCACAGCTTCAGATTATTGGTGGGTGTAAAAAAAAATGGGCTAGTTGTTATGGCTCCAGCTAAACACTTTAAATTCTTGTGTTGACCCCAGATAAAAGAATACGAATGAAAGGAGTCCATTAAATTAGCTGGTTTATTGTGCAACCCCTGATGGAATCAAGGAGATGTCCTTCTCCTGTGGTCAGGTCAACCTAACCCAGCACTGAGAGTGCAGACAATTTGAATGAACACTTCCCGCTCATAGGAACACGGAGGTGGATGAGCTCAATCGGTGCACTTGGTGGGCTGATAGGTGAGGCACTCGTTTGGCTCAGACACTAATAATGTAATGTAATGGCAGCTTCACCTTCAGTTAAAATGCTCTGGATATTCTCCACATCCTGCCTGAGGAAGCTTGGACAGCTTGAACGCCTTTCAAAAAGGGTGACAGACATTCTGACAGGTACATAAAATAAGAGCTTTCCATTATTCATGATCAGTCCTCAGGTTGACTTAATTTAATCATCCTGATTTCAACAATGTATTCAGTGGATACTTCTGGGAGAACATGTCATTGTAACCTGCCATTTCTAATCCAAGAGGGTTTTGTCGTTGTAGTTTTATTTTGAAGGGCATGCTTTCTGAATACTAACTTGGATTGCAAATCTTTCAAGCATTTCAGAATTTTATGAAATCATGATCTTGCAGAAAGTGTTTTCCCACCATTCATGGATTTGCTAAAATGACCTCATAAACTGCCAGATGGAAACTTTCAACAGATCTCAAGATTAGGATTATTTTGTTGAAAAGCACACCTGACAACTCATTCTATCAAGATACACCTGCCTTGCTAGTTCCTGTTCAGTGGAATTGGAGGAAGTTTTTTTAAACACGTATTTACATAGAAATGTAACATGGTGCTGATGGATCACATTTGGATGGTATAATATTTTGACACTTGCGTGTGGGCACAGAAATCCTTTAACTGAAGTGCTTTATGCATCTTTAAACATGATAAACAACAGTTGCAAATATGCTTTGTTGTACCTTGCTACTTTGTTCATTGTAAGTATTTCCATAATCTGTGCCTGCATTGATTCTTATCAGCCTGCTGTGGGGCAAGGACACATAGTGGATCATGGCTGAACAACAACAACAGAAAAAAAGTCCATGCCCAATGCTTGAAAAAAATGTGGCAAAATTCCTGTCTGTACTGGCAGCAAAGGCTAAAATGTTGATTTGACTTGCTCAGTGATGCTCTGTTACATAAAACCTACCAAACAAAAGAGTTACTGTTTATAAAAGTTAAACACACAATAAAATATTTGAACTGTTTCCTTTTTTGCATCTTGCATCTTGCACTTGGAGCAGGCATGGTATATATGAAAAAAAACACAAACCTTTGCCACCACAAGTAATAGTAATTTTTATGGTCTCATTTTCCTGTGCCCTGCAGTGCTCTCAGCAAAACTGAAAGAAAGCAAAAAGAACTGGTTCGGGCCCAGTCCTTATGTGGAGGTTGCTGTTGACGGTCAGTCCAAGAAGACGGAGAAATGCAACAACACCCACAGTCCCAAATGGAAGCAGCCTCTCACAGTGTAAGTGTACTCATGCCTCGTGTGGAATTAAGGATCCTCTGGCTTCCCTCGGTCGGACGTCTTTTGTGAAACTGTTCACCCACCTCAGACCCATTCCGTTCTTAATTTTCGTCCGCAGTCCAGTCCCCCAGTCCCCATTCCCTCTGGATCTGAGCTGTTAGATTAGTGCTTAAACATCACTGACCTGTTTTAAATAGGGTGCTTCAGAGTGCCTGCACTGTGCTCTGTAAAAAGAGCAAGCTACCTCTGTGTTTAACTTGTGGGAGGTGTGTAGACCCATTGCTCGCTGTCTCAGGTATTTCTGTCAATAAGTCTTTCTTGTGTTGCTATTTTGAAACGAGAAAAGAAAAACCCTCTTTCACACCAGATCCAATTCCTGCATAATGCCTGCATTTTTCTACTGTTGAAGTGGGAATGGGGTACATGGTCTGAATGCTGCCATTTCAGCCACAAGAATTTTCTTTTTTGGGACATAGTCATGAAAGCATTAAAATCCTGTTTTTGGGGCAGTGTGAACAGAGTAGGAAAATGCTTCCATTTGCATGCCTGGATGCCCGCGGGACAATGGCCACATTTACATATATAGCCCCATGTTCTCTCTGGTATTGCCGTCAAGTTATTTTGATTCAAAACAATTATTTGTGGTTAGTGAAAATACTACAGAAAATTAAACTGAATACATGTTTTAAGGCAATATTAAACTGTGCTGGATCCTTAGCTGACTTTTTAAAGTACAGTAACTGACAAATGTGTACTCTACAGTACCTATTGTTAATTATAACGTTGCCATTTGATTTGGAGAAGCATAACTATATGGTCAGGGTAGTAAGTTCAAACCAATGACATAAGCAGAGCCCATGAAAGAATCGTGACATACAGTGATGCAACTGAATTGAAATCTGCATGTAGCTTGGTATCATAACATCAGTGACTAATAGCGGTTCTGGTGTTTTGCCACTCTTGGTGTTGTGAAAGTGGCATGAGGTTTGGCATTGCAGCAATAAGTTACGGGAAATGACTGTGGGTGGGGTAAGAAAAATCCATTTGATTCGTGAAAAGAAGAGATTTAGCAATAGCTTTCCAGGAGTGACTTACTGTAACCATGACAGCAAGTGAGTGTCATTCCTTTTGTTCACTTTGCAGCCAGAGTAACTTGAAAGCCTCTGTCATGCACAAGCCTCAAGGTTACTGCATGTAGAGGCCTGGCCTCTCCTTTACCCTCACAATAATTAGCTATGTACTTCTCCCAAAGAAGCCATTGAGTTATTTTGTAAATATCTATTAAATGTTGCTGAATTATGTTGCTGCCATTGTTGTCTCTTTTCTAAAACCTGTGTTATTTTTTTCTTATCTCCCCAAACAGAATTGTCACGCCTTTTAGTAAGTTAATCTTCAGAGTGTGGAGCCACCAGACTTTGAAGGCAGACATTTTGCTAGGAATGGCCACGTTGGAAGTGAGCGAAATGCTGAAGTCCAATAACATGAAAAGTGAGTTTATTTCTTTGCATACACATGAGTATGATGTCTGTCTAAGAATGTGCATTGCAAAAGATCGTTTTGATTCTTCATTTGATGATCATCATCATTTGAAGAATGTGTAAGATCATCATTTTCTTAACAGTCTTGTCTTTTACATTTTCTTCAAGGTTTTTTGTTCATTGACACAACAGGTGTCTGTCCAGACTGTTAGAGAAAATGCCATTATTTGTAGAAACCATATGAACAAAACAAACATTTTGAAATCTTATGTCTTCAAAAACAATGGAAGTGGCCAAATAATCATTTTTTGTTCCCTTTTAAAGCGATCAAATTTTTTAGTAGTTTTTTTCAGAAGTGTCTCTGCGTGTCTAACCTTATGAGTGGAAGCGTGTTTGTGAAACAATGGCCGCCAGCCCACCTCATAGCTCATTGCTTTGTCACCGCAATGACCTAAAAGGCAAGCGAATGGGCTTACTCCACCAGCACAAAGAGTCCATTCAAAATTTCAAAACATGTGCTGGGCATGTGATCTAAACTACTTGGATCATTAAATCCTGCTCCCCAATATAGACAGAGAGGACAGACACAATGGAGTAAAAACATCTGTCGCTCACAAACAATAATTTCTAATTAACTCTGTACGTGTAAGTAGCTTTGGACACAGTGTTGGGCAGGAAGAGTTGATTGCTCTTAATATGCCTGTGTTTTTTTTGCAGTTCACATGCTGCATTCGGCCAACAAGCTCTTGCATTTTTGTGTGTGTGTGTGTGTGTCCCTCCCCTGTTAGCGAGATCTGATCTTCATTTGTGGACTTGAAAAATGGAGCATGGGGATTTGCAGGCCTGACAGAGACCCAGTTCCCACGCAGACTTTCAGGGCCGGTTCCTCTCACCGCTCAACCCTAATCTCTGCCTCTCGTTTCAGTCTCCGAAGTCGTGCAGACCTTGCAGCTCTGCAGCGACCAGGACCAGAAGGACGTGGTGGGAGATTTGTCGGTCTGTCTCGATGGGATGCAAGTCGATCCGGAGATGTTCGCGTCCGCGGAAATGAGCAGCCTCTGTGAGTGGCCCTTCTGAGACGGCCCTATATGCACTTTACTACTGTATCTCATTCTGTTTAAGGGCAGCTGGTCTGAGAAATTTAGCGTCTGAGGAGTCACGATCGATTTTATGATATTGTGTTTTATGTCTTCTACTACATTAGCTTTTATCGTGGAAGAATAATCTAAAGCAGGGAGGACATTGTCTTTCATCATCTAAATTGGTTTTTTATCTCATCAGCTTTTCTGAAATGGCACGTTCTCCTCGTTAAGGCAGTGAGTGTGAGGTCACAGCCAATCAACGGACAATTTGTAGTCCTTTATCATAGTGAACTTTTATTGACCTCCATTTAGTATTACTTCATTTGTGATTATTTCCTTGCTAATTTCCACCCTGTAGTCAACAGAAAATTGTATTATTTGGTTGCCACTCTCATCATTACACTTCTCGTTGTTCACTTCTTGTACTGAAGCAGTCGGAAAAAGCCATGATCTATGTACAATCCACTTGGCTATTGTATTGACTCTGTTCCTGTAACACAGGTGCTATTCCAAATGGAGATTCAAGACCGAATAATGATCACGTTGCAAGGTATAAAAGCATTTTGTTCTTCAGAATCAAAATATTACAGCAATCAAGATTGGGACAGTTAATCTTTGTAGATTGTATTGGAAAAATTCTAGTTGGAATGGGTGGTTTTATATCTCTCAGTTTGTTTAAAATCAGAGAAATACATCGCTAAGTCTTTGAGTGAAGTAAGTTATGAATATTACTGCCTTTTTTGAGAGAGAGAGAGAGAGAGCACTTTATCTGAGTGCACTTTATTTCATAATCATATAAAGTAGTAAGTAGTCATCTGCCAATGGTGATTTCAGCATAGCTGTAAATTTGCCACAGTTTGTCCAGATGCCAGGTCTTAAGATACACGGTCACTCCTTACTTCGCTGTGTCATTAAAATTGCTCCTGCGTGAGGCTGAGTTGCGGAGTGGGTAACAATGGCTCGGTCTGTTGTGCAGGACAAGCAGAGAAACGTCTCCCTCCATCGACAGCCTCGAGGACATCGCCACGCCCAACGGCCGCCGGGCGGTGAACGGCACGGGGTCTCCCTCCCTCTCGGCAGGGGGCTCCAAGCCCCTGCGGCCCCCCAGACCATCTCGCCCGCCTCCGCCCACCCCTCGAAGGCCGGCGTCCTCTCCAGGTGTGCCTATGCTAAGGGCTGCTGGGAATCGCAGCCGGCCCGGGTCGCTGGTTCTCTCCATCTCTGCCTGTCCTCGTATTGGGTCCATGTCAGGTCCTGGCCAGTGTGTCATCCTTAAGGCGTAGGAGCTGTTTATTTCCTTGTAAATGTACATGCTAATGGCGGAACGTTCGCACCCCATTTTGATCTGTCTAAGTTTGCTTATCAGGCTTCCTCACCGCCAGTAGTTTTTATTCTACCTTCCTACATGGCTTATCTTTTCAGTGTTTGCATAGTCTGAGTCTCCCACAGTGGCACCTCTGCCCTGAGCGTAGACATTGTATCTCGGAGGTAGATGTGCAGCTGCTTCCACCCTAAAAGCCTCTTGTCCAACCCTGACGTGTCCGGCAGCTTCCTCCAACGGGTCGGTTCCAAGCGAGGGCAGCGACAGCTCCGAGGCCGCCCTGCGCACGCCCGCCTCCGGCGGCTCGGAGCCCGTCGGCAACTCGGTGGTGCAGGACCCCGGGCCGGCGGCAGCAGGCACCAGGCAGGTGGCCAGCATCACCCCCGCCCCGTCCAGAATGGCCCCCATCGCTGCAGGCCCGCTGCCCCCTGGGTAAGTTTGCTCTCAGGTTTTAGTGTTTACGTCTCATGCATGTCCCAGCAGTGACCACAACAAGAAGATAGAGGAATACAGAGCGGAACAGTGGACCGGGCAGAAGGAAGATTATGTTTTTTGACATGTGTGATATATGGCTGTTTTTTAGAAAATGGCAGGAAAAGCTAAAGTGCGGAGACATTGAAGTGTGCAAGTGGAGGGAAGATGGAGAGGCAGTCAGGGTTCTGTGACGGTGGGAGCAGGAAGACTGGTCGACAGAAGCAGCTTGGAACTTGGAAAAGCTCACATACGGCAATCGTGTCCTTGAAGGACATTGAACATCTCTCAAGAGCTTTTTAGTATGGATTTATTCTGGTCTTACTGTTTCAGCTTAGCAACACAATTTTGTATGAATTCACTGTTCCCTACATTTAAAATGGTTTCTTTGTAGTTTTCAAGTCTCGAGTCAGTTATGATTCCACTGAACCAGTGGAATTCTTCAAGGTGTATGTCATCCGGAGCCTACCTCTCTGCAGAGGCTGATGTTCAGAGAACTGGAGCTGTGGCACTCCCAGAGATTACGGCATGTTCAGTGATTTATGGAGTCTTCTTTTACACATGGAAGTCCTTGACTTTGTATAGCGGTTGGATTAAATCATTACATGTACACGGTGGCCATTTGCTGGCTCAGCATTTTGGTTTGTGAGGAGATGCTGTTTGTCTTTACCCTGCAGGTTCCTGCAATTGTCCACCGAGCCATGTGCAGTGCATTTGCTCAGTAGAACTGTGCGGAGTGGCAGAACTCCCTGCAGCAGATTAGACTGTGTAGGAACATACTGGCACACTAGGAGGACTAGCACTTCATAGCATACAGCCGGTCTGCTCCCAGACTACTGCTCTACTGTTGTCTGAAAATAGCAGTAGCCAGCTTAGCTTAGCTGTGGTTGCAAATTTAAGAGTATGGCCAATGCAGTGAGCTAGGTGTTGGAAGTTCTCAAAGTTGCTGGACATAAATAAGTGGCAAGAGTCAAGTGCTTCAGCAACCAAATCAATCAAAGGGAATTGTGCAGTCAGGCCTGTTGGCTGTGGAGGTTTCTCGTCTGGAATGTGAGCACGTCAGCCTCTGCAGCTTTGAGTAGGCACCTTTGAGGTCACAGTGTTCTTTGTCACACTAAAAACGTGCTTTGACATTTTGAGGAACAACCCCCCCACCCCTTGTAAAGGTCTGGGAAACAAAGGCCTAGAAAAATCTGGAGCTTTGAAATGAGAAATGTTGTTGAACCCTGAAGTAAAAGAACTCCTGTTTAGAAAGTTGTGATTTATTTTTGCATGGTCATCGTTGCACTTATTCACACAGCCAATTAGGTATTGATTTATTTGATGGTTTCGCTGCAGGCCTGGCCTAGTTTCCCACTTCCACAATGTTATGATCACTGTGCCAGAATGTTTATGCTTCCTGCTATGGAAATGCACAGTGTTTGTGGAGAGTTGCTGAGAATCTAGGGAACGTCCGTCTGCACGCAGCAAGAATATTCATGAGCCTCCAGTGTGGTCACTGCTCGCTTTTCTGCCAGAGATGCACCATTGTTCCAGTAATGGACAGTGCTGCTTCCTTCACAAGGGCTGCTGTCCTCAGCAGGTTTCCTTTAGCAGTATAAAATGGTTCCAGCACAGTCATTTTGGAGCTGACTGATTTTACAATTTCTCTCCTTATCTGTTAATTTCTGTTACTCTAAGTGTCTGTCGTTGTCCATTATTAAATATGATTGTTTCTATAAGTATTTAATAATTTTTTTTACTTGTGATTACAATATTGGGCTGCACAAAACAACTTCCATACAAATGAAGTTCAGTGGAAGAGCAGTGTGTGTGTATAATTTGTTTCGGAATGTGAACATTGGCACATCTTAAATTGCTTGTGGGGATCGTGGTTGCTGATTGGTTCATCAGTCTTCGTTTCCTTGGCTGTTTGAAGGTGGGAGCAGAGGGTGGACCAGAACGGCCGGGTGTATTTTGTGGATCACATTGAAAAGAGGACGACGTGGGACAGGCCAGAGCCTCTGCCCACAGGGTAACACCTCCTATCCACTCCTCTACCCTGACCCTACTCTAATTACACCCCGCCTCGGTTTTGGATTACTAATGCCTGTCTTTCCCATAGAGTCGATTTCAGTCAGCTTGCGAAAGTTGGCATTTCAGAGATAACGCTTTTCTATGTTTTTATAATAAATATACTTGATGTGTAGAGGAGGGTCTTTTACTCCCTGAGTGTTCTGTAAGAAGGAGGCTATGTATGGTATGAAATACTGTGCTGTTATGTAATGCAACTGCACAGGGAGCACCCGGGTTGGAGTCGCAGGTACTTGAGGAATGCGGAAGGGTTTTCGTCATTGGAGGGTCACCTGAGGCTGAGTCCTGTGTTGGCTCTCTGCTACCTGTCCTGCAGGTGGGAGCGACGGGTCGACCCGATGGGCAGGGTGTACTACGTGGATCACATCACCAGGACCACCACGTGGCAGCGGCCCACAATGGAGTCGGTGCGGAACTACGAGGAGTGGCAGCTCCAGCGCAGCCAGCTGCAGGGTGCCATGCAGCAGTTCAACCAGAGGTTCATCTACGGGGTAGGTGACCGTTCCAATACAGGTGTTCATCTGCAGGGTAGGTGACCGTTCCAATACAGGTGTTCATCTGCGGGGTAGGTGACCGTTCCAATACAGGTGTTCACTTATGGGGTAGGTGACCGTTCCAATACAGATGTTCATCTACAGGGTAGGTGACCGTTCCAATAAAGGTGTTCATATATGGGGTAGGTGACCGTTCAAATAAAGGTGTTCATATATGGGGTAGGTGATCGTTCCAATACAGGTGTTCATATATGGGGTAGGAGACCATTCAAATAAAGGTGTTCATATATGGGGTAGGTGACTGTTCCAGTAAAGGTGACTGTTTGAGTAGAGGTTCATGTGTGGGGTAGGGGACTGTTTTTACCAGAGGTTCATATACAGGGTAGGTCACCATTCGAATAGAGGTTCATATACGTGGTAGGTGATCATTTGACCAGACACTCATATTCAGGGTAGATGACTGTTCGACCCGAGGTTCATATTTAGGGTTAGTGACCATTCGACCAAAGTTTCATTTGCAGGTTAGGTCACTGTTCACACAGAGATTCATTTTTGGGGTAGGAGACCAGTCAACCAAAGTGGCATACTCAGGATGTTCATGTTTCGGGGATGGTCTCCAGCGCTTACCTGTCCTGCTTATAATTATGTATGTTTCTGTCTCTGATCTAAGCTTCAAGATCAAGTTTCCGCTACGCAGAATAAAGAATTTGATCCGCTGGGCCCTCTGCCACATGGATGGGGTAAGACCTCACACTTCTAACAGTCAAGGGCATTATAATGAGAACATGTAACGCCTTTAGTATTATTCTTTAGTATTACTTTTTCAAATTATATGTGGGCCCATGAGTGGCTCAGCCAACAGGGCACTCTTCTGGAGTGCACACTAAGCCCTGTGGCCCGGGTTCGAAACCGGCCATATTGTCTGCTGACAATGACAGGGAGCTCACAGCTGTGGAACAAACTGGCCTCACTCTGGCAGGGATAGGGATGGGTGTGGTTGCCAGGGTTTCCTCGGCTCACCTGTGATTCATCAGGTGCCTGTGAGTTGCTCGTTGCTCGGATGATGTCAGTGGAGTAACACCTGTCCTCCACTTGGCGCCTGCTTCATTGTTGTGCAGACTTGGTGGTGGATTGCATTGATCTCACCTAGGTACTCCTGCACAAATACAGAAGGTTACCTCTGTTAGATGAGCCTAATGTACAATTGGCCGTTCCAAAAGGTGGCATAAAAAGGGAAAAGCATTAAGAAAATATTGGAAAAAATTGAACATGTAACTGTTTTTTTACAAAGCAGCTTGAATATCTTAAAGCTACAGTCAAAGCTTTCCTTCTGAGCCTACAGTCAGGGGTTAGTAATGGGGAAGGAGATCTTTTGAGGAATACATAGAGGGGTCAGCTTTGCATTGCTTTAAATCCTGATATCTGTATATGATTTGTTTTAATAAAGAGAAAAGAACGGACACCAACGGCAGGGTGTACTTTGTGCATCACCCGACACGGACGACCCAGTGGGAGGACCCTCGCACTCAAGGGTGAGTATGTCATCGAAAGGAGACAAGCGCTCAGTGTTACATCACTCTAAAGGGACGACCGCATGCTTTAGCCACTGTTTCCATTTTGATCAAGTGTGATCAGACGGCCAGTTTCATATGGGATGACATGAATCTGATGTATTTTCAGTTTAATGTATCGTTTCCCCACTCTAAACCCTAACCCTGGGGTATTCCTGGCCATGCAACTTTTACCCAAAGCTGAGCTCTTAATTAGGTTTGATTGAGCTCTTCACAAGTGTCTCAGAGTTGCCGTATCCCAACAGATGTCTTACTAAAATTTTGAAAGAAATGTGTCTATTGATATGTCTTTGTGCTAATTAAAAAGCACTAGGAAAGGCGTCCTCAACTCAAAGTTAGTAATAGAGATTTCTAAATGAGAAATGCTCTTGGCTCTGTATCTCATAGTCTCCTGAATGAGAAGCCACTGCCTGAAGGCTGGGAGATGAGGTTCACAGTGGATGGGATTCCCTACTTTGTGGATCATAACAGGAGAACCACGACGTACATCGACCCTCGAACCGGCAAATCTTCCCTGTGAGTCTTGCGCTCCATCTCCTGCTAACGTGGGACTGAATTGCACCCAGGTGTCGGCCATTACATTTTAACAGCAGTCGCTCACTGATTTGGATCTTAAGTTTAACATTACCTCTGTCTTTGCCGTTACTATGTAAATATTTAATGCCAGCACTGTTTTACCATCTGTAGATACGTCTAACCTCCCACTTCCTGCTCAAGTATGTAAATGTTATGCAGGAGAACACAAATGCGTCCTCGGTGGAAATGCATCTGGTGTTACAGGAATAACCTGTTTTTGTTGATTTGCATCTACCCCCTCTGCCCCATTGCAAAATTGCTGTCAGCTCATATATGGCTCTCAAGAGCGTGAACATGTCAGCTGATGTTTACTGTACTTTTTGATCACCAGGGCATACAGGGACACTCACAATGAAATGTTTCACAGTACATACATTTACATATTTCCGTTAGAATCTCTTTGTATTCACCTTGAGTAGAAGTACATATATAGCCAGACTTTTACTTTTCTAGGGAGCAAAAACAATGCAGCAAGCATTAAAGATTTAGAGTGAGTGTGTGCGTGAGAGATACCAGCATACAGAAGGATTTGTAACAGATGCTGAAATGTGAGTCATAACCTCTCTGTGACTTCTATAAAACTCAGTATAATGGCTCTGATTGCCACTGTTTTCCTCTGTCACCCACCTGAAGTGATAGCTAAAACAAGTACAGTACATCGGTCAGTGCTTTCTCAGTCATGACTCATTTTTTTTTTTCAACCTCTCTTTAAGTGAAAACGGGCCCCAGATCACCTACGTCCGAGACTTCAAAGCCAAAGTGCAATACTTCAGATTCTGGTGTCAAGTAAGTGTCCGCTTCTGAAACGGATAACCACAGGAATTTTCCCACAGGCCCACCACCTGTGCTTACATTACAGTCAGCCCCTCTGCCATCCTGTTTAGCCTCTGGTGTTACAGAAAGGTTCCTCCACTGTAGGGCACACATTACAGTCCTGACACAGTTCGTTCTCATGTGTCACGAGAGCAGGAAAATAAACTATTTGTGTTTTAAATTTGTTTTTTTACATATTTTTAGTGGCTTAATATGTGTTTTTCCTGTAGCATTTTGGCCAAAAGCTATTGATTTAGTGCCTGTGGAAATCAATACTCTGCTTTGGTTAGAATGTTACCGTGGTAATCATTCAACAAAAATATAGGTTTTCTGTCAGCTCGGATTAGCCAAGATCGGGCTCAAGGCTAAGGAAAAGCAGGCCTAGTGCAGAATGCAGTGTGAATTTGCTCCTTAAACTAATAGCGCTGCACTAACAAGCACAGCAGAGTGAAGTATTGGGGCATGAGTCAGAGGGCACACTCATGTGTAAGGAATCCCAAACGTTTGGTTGCGGTGCTTCAAACGGGCTCTCCTTTTTGTTTTACAGCAACTGTCCATGCCACAGCACATAAAGATCACAGTCTCTCGCAAAACCCTGTTCGAAGACTCGTTCCAGCAGGTGAGTAAACACTGGTCAAGGGCACGGAATGTGAAACTGCACGGAAGATCTGTAAACAGTGCATTTTAGAATGCAGATGCATTAGCCATTCACTGTGTTTCATTTTTAATGCTTGCAGTTACTGCAGAATCCTGTCATGAGTGCAGCATTTTGCAGTAATACCACCTTCTGTGTAAAATTGTCTGTGTCATGCCCTTTTGAATCTCTTCCATTTTTACATTTTCAGTATTCTCTGGGTTTAAAATTTAGAGTCTCACCAAACAGAGCAAGAGTCAACTTGCATAAACAAGGCATTCTGAGATTTGGTAGAAATCTATTTTTCCAACTTGCAAAAAATGTTAAGATCACACCATCTAAGTTTTTTTTTTCTCAGCTAAATTACTCTTTTTGAAAGTTTTCAGTTTGTGAAATTTGGACCTTGAAATATGACCAAAGAATGAAAAGCTCCTGTTGGAGTTTTCGTTTATATTTTTTTGTGGAGGGTTTTTGTGATTAATGTAACATTGGAACACATGGTTTCTGTTCTCAATGACACCTTCAGATAATGAGCTTCAGTCCGCAAGACCTGCGACGGCGGCTTTGGATCATCTTTCCAGGGGAGGAGGGCTTGGACTACGGAGGTGTGGCCAGGTGAGCGTGCTGCTTTTACTCTCCACAGAACTCTGGCGTGATGCATCTTCAGTCAGATCCAGGCGCCGTGCTGAGCTCATTCTCTCTACCACTTTGGAAGAAGCAGCCATTGATTAAGGCTGAGGGCTGGAGTAGCAGTGTAGCATAGTGGTAAGGAGCAGGACTAAGGACCAAAAGGTTGCTGGTTCGATTCCCCACTGATGCACTGCTGCTGTACCCTTGGGCAAGGTACTTAACCCACAATTGCCTCAGTAAATGTCCAGCTGTACAAGTGGGTAAGATGTAAAAATTGTAACTTATGTAAGTTGCTCTGGATAAGAGCATCTGCTAAATACCAGTAATGGAATGTAATGTAAAGAATGGTCACATTAATCAGTCACTCATTAAACTCGTCATCTGTTTCCATTTCCAGTGTGTATTAGAGTATTAGTATTAGACGGGTTAGGTCTGAGACAGGCTTTTGGGTGGTGGTGAATGTTACATGTATGCACGTGCACTCCGCAGGGAGTGGTTCTTCCTGCTCTCCCACGAGGTGCTGAACCCCATGTACTGCCTTTTCGAGTATGCGGGGAAGGACAACTACTGCCTGCAGATCAACCCAGCCTCCTACATCAACCCCGACCACCTCAAGTACTTCAAGTTCATCGGCCGCTTCATTGCAATGGTGAGCCTTCTGTGACCGCCAAGAAACCACGGCTGGATGTTCCAGAGCATTTGGTGTGGAATTGAAATCGATAGACCCGTTGGTCAATTGATGCAAAGGGATTGTGACACTGTCTGTTATGTCTGTTTCCAGGCCTTGTTCCATGGGAAGTTCATCGACACGGGGTTCTCGCTGCCTTTCTACAAACGCATCCTGAACAAGCCTTTGGCATTGAAAGATCTGGAATCCATCGACCCGGAATTCTACAACTCCCTCATCTGGATCAAGTGAGTGCTCTTTTAATCAGCTGAAATTTTGTTAGGTGTAAATGCTTAAGCTGACAAATATTCCCAATCACGTGTACGAGAGAATCCTTACAGCGAACATTCTCACGGCAGCGGTTTCAGAAGTGGTTCCTCTTTAATGTTGTTTTTTTTTTTTTTTTTTTTTAGAGAGAATAACATTGAGGAGTGCGGTCTGGAGATGTACTTCTCTGTGGATAAAGAAATCCTGGGTGAAGTCACGACTCACGAGCTCAAACCAGATGGAAGCAATATCGTGGTTACGGAGGAAAATAAAGAGGAGTATATCAGGTGGGCCATTACTCTGACAGGCATCGCTTTTCATTGCACTAGCAATTTTCAGAATAAAGGAATAGCGAAAATCAGTTATGTCAGAGATTTTTTTCCCATTGTATTTCACCTCTGCACTGCTCTGTGCTTCAAATATCTTTTTTCTTATGGATATTATATTATATGAGAATGAGTGAATTTTGTTTGAGAAAAATGGGAAATGCATATTTTTAACAGTGAGAGGTCCCTTTGTGTAACCCTGCTCTCCCGTGGTCTGTCCTGCAGGCTCGTAGCTGAGTGGAGGCTCTCCAGGGGAGTTGAGGAACAGACTCAGGCTTTCTTTGAGGGCTTCAATGAAGTGCTTCCACAGCAATACTTGCAGTACTTTGACGCAAAAGAACTGGAGGTGAGACCATGATTCTTTTCTTCCCCTCTGTGATACTCCTAGAGGAATTGGAGCTGTGCCTTTTTTTAAAGCCTGCATTTGCACAGGAAGTGCAAAGGTGTATTCCCAGTTGTTATTCTTGTCCCCGCATAGTGATTGAGTGGATGACTTTATTTCAAACCCTCTGCAAGGTAGTGTTTATGTGCAGCAGGAGAGCACCTTAAGAACAGATATACTTTGCATTTTAGTCTTTAGTCTTTAGTTTAGTCAAGTTTGGAGGTGGCTGCGATGTGGGAGAGCAGAGGTTATGACAGTCTGTGTGAAAGTTAATCACAATGCAGCAGTGAATGTGTAACGCAGTGAACCCTTCTATAGGTGATGCTGTGCGGGATGCAGGAGATAGACCTGGCAGACTGGCAGAGGAACACCATCTATCGACACTACGCTCGCAGCAGCAAGCAGATCCTGTGGTTCTGGCAGGTCGGTACCGAGCTGCATTTTGTACTAAAAAAAAAAACTAAAACACCAAGGGCCTTTTCACACCTCGTTTGAATGTTTGGCACGAATATGTGTTAACTTAGTTTGGACCTATATGATGAACCTTTGATGGTAACTTAATTGTAGTAGGACACAAATTATGGCAATTGAACGGAGACTACGAGGGAAGGGTGGTCTCGGACCGCTGGGAACCGAGCTCTGTGGAATTTGCAATTTCGGTCCATGAAAGCAAACGCATTCGGATTTAATTAGAAATGAACCGACCAAAAAGAGGTTTCCTAACTGTGGGTATGATGCCTGCACTCCTGCTGCCCCATGCCTGTCAGATGTGGCTCTTCAGTTTGCCTTGTAATGCACTGTGTCTTTCACAGATAGACACAGCACGCTCGTGTTGTTCTATATTTTCTGTTAATGTGTTGTACTACCAAATGAGCCAGAGCACGGGTGTGCTGTGAGGGTGTTCTCCTGAGAACCTCTGCAGGAGCATGGCAAGCAGGACCAAAGTGCTGAAACCAACAGAGTCTCAGTCTGTCTGTAGCAGCGATGATAGATCCTGCCCATCACACTGAACAAAAGGACCTGCATTAGTGAGCAGGAGTCATTTGAGTTTGATTGAATCTTCCTAATCTGAAACGAAGTCAAACTTGACTGGAAAAAAGCTAGAAATTAAACAGTTTTTGAATCAGTTTCGGGTGTACCTAGTGTGAAAGTGCCCTAATGCTGAACATTAACCTAATGCTTACCGTTGGGTCACTGCCGTGACCGTTCATCATCGGACCTCCTCATCTCCTTAAGCACTTAAATGGCGGCTGTAAAGCGACCAAAGCAGCAGGGAATGCAAAGTGCGTAATCTCCTTCATTAACAGTCTCACATGACATGCTCTTTTTTACATGCTTTTTCCCCAACAGCAGCTCAGAGGCCTTTCCCTGCCCTGTGTGTAAACGATCCCTCCAACAGTAACACTGTTTATTAATGCTGCGTGATGTTATTCTCAGTTTAGTATCATTTCAGGGAGGACCAGACGAAAAGCACTGTCTGTAGACGGTACTAAAAAAAAGCGACATTCATTTATCAAATTTTTTGTCTTAATCGTATTTGCTAATGGGCGCTCTGTTGCTCTGCAGCTCATTAAAGAAATGGACAATGAGAAGCGGATGCGGCTGCTGCAGTTTGTGACGGGCACCTGCCGCCTGCCCGTCGGGGGCTTCACTGACCTGATGGGTAAGTGCTGGAGGGAGCTGTTCCTTCCGTAACCCGACACCCTGGACAGTGCAGCGAATCAGCAGAGCCGGTCTGCAGAGCTGCTCTCTGATTGGCTCGTTTTTTTCCCTGCAGGGAGCAACGGCCCTCAGAAGTTTTGCATTGAGAAAGTGGGTAAGGAGAACTGGCTGCCCAGAAGTCACACCTGGTAAGTTGCGCAGAATAAAATTATTTTACACCTTCTGGTACCGTGAGTTCAAACTACTAAAGTCCTGTCGTGTGAGAGTGCGTGCGATTTATCACTTGTCATAGAGCAGGAGTTCAGCAGAGTCCTGCTGTTGGGGGGATTTATTTGTTTCTGGGTTTTTGGCAGGAATTATAGGCAGTTTGATTTTTTTTTTTTTTTTGTCAGTCTTTGTTTTGACATTTCCCTTTTACCTGTACATATTTTCACTCCAAATTGTTCCTTTTCTCCCCCCGTCGCTCCACACCAGCTTCAATCGATTGGATCTGCCGCCCTACCGAAGCTACGAGCAGCTGAAAGAGAAACTGATGTTTGCCATTGAGGAAACCGAAGGCTTTGGGCAGGAGTGATCGGGAGCGGCCGCGCACCCCCTCCTCTCGGTCCCCCGCAGCGGCTGTTTGTTCTTGGTTTGACCTTTCTGTGTGTTCTCCACGTTGCGCTGACGGGGGCTTGTACAGGCGGGCCACTTGCAGACAGCTGTTATCTGCAGCTGCGAGAGGAGAAACTTGGTCTCCTTGGTGACCAGGCCCACTCCCAAGACCAGGAGGCGCTTCCACCGACCTGCCACTCTCCTCCTGCCTGGTCTGCTACCATGGAAACCTGTCGGGATGGGGAGGAAGGCAGACCTCCGCCTCCCACCTGTTCTGCTCCTCACCTGGCTGAGCTCCAGTATGCGGCAGACACCTGAGGGCTTTTGCTGAAGGCCCGTTACGTTACGTGCACACTGCAGAATCACTTCTGATCTTGACGTCGTGCATGATGTTAACCTGTGATCCCAAGGGCCTGAGAGGAGTGCACTATAATCTCCCAGTTCCCATCAGCGCGACTGCATACAGACTGTACGATAATTATGAAAGGTTGTCTTCTAGACAAACGTGAATCAGAGGTGGTTTTGTGAGTAAACCGTATATTGTTTTTACGACTAATTTAAAGTGGACTTTTTTTTCCTCCTGGATCATTTGCAGCATTTACCTCTTGCTGTTCTGTTTAAATCAGTGCCTAAACTTTTTCATTTCTAATAAGGATACAAATTATGTTCCATCTCTGTGTTTAAACACTGCTAATGTGTCAGTTTGTTCTTCATTGAATGTTTAAAGACAGATGTGACTATATTTTCATAGCCAGCTTTTATTCCTTCACTGTACTTCTCCATTTTTTCAGAGTTTTCGTCCCAAGTTACTAATTGAATTGCAAGCAGCCTAATTAGTTCTGACCAAATTTTAACAGTGGAGCTGTTACTGAAGCAGCCACAATTTCAGTTAACTGTTTAAACTGCAACCCTTTACTGTAACATCCTTTTACATGGAAAAGGCACTTTAAAAGATAAAATCACCTGCTGTAAAGGAAGCCCCTTAGGGGGATGCACATGCTCAGACAGCAAGTGTTAGGATGAAAGGCTGTTCTGCTCATAGTAGAATAACAGCAGGTTGTAAATGTGAGAGGATTAACCAATGAAAATGAATAGGTTGGGTACTACAGTATACATTCTGCCCACTAGTGAATTCTACTAACTTAAAACATTTAGTCAAATGAACACACTGAGCACACCTGCATACATCAAAATGAGCCTAATTTAAATGTGTTTGTACATTTTTATATTCATTTTAACAGAGCTTCTTATAGGGATCTTGTAGCTTACCTTAATGATATTTAGCAGTGCAGGTAAACCTGCACCCTTGAGGTTTGTCCTAATTCAAGTTTTAGTCACAATTTAATATGTCTGTTAAGATGTAACACAAAACAAAAACAGCCAAACACGTTTTGCCCTATATTTTTTAGAACACTTTTGGAATAAACAGGTGCAAGAGCAGTGACCCTAGTTTTATAGGGCCTGGTTGTGTTATTGCTGTGGTGTATTTCCATGTTTGTCAAATACAAGTTTAGAATAGTGTATTTGGGCACTGCAGTATCTGCTCCGGGTAATGTTTCTTTTAACTGCTGTATTAAGAAAATAGCGTGAAGGTAAGAATTGAAAGTCGTTTGCAGAATCCCACATGCTCAAAACTGCCTGTTTGTAATTTGAAATAACGTGAGACATGATTTTAGTAAAGGGTGCCACACTGGACCGCATCCCACCAAATGCAACGCTCGTAGATTTGGAGTCTGACAAGGCAGTACTGTGAAAAAGCCTCTTTAGAGAGCCACTCATCCTGTAGGCCATGCATGTGTAAAATTTGGTCTTACCAGTAGATTTGTTATCTTTTCACAAAGATTCATTTGGCTTCCAATCTCTTGTATTCTCAGGCTTGTGTTCACTGGGGTCAGTTGTTTTTTTTTTTTTTTTGTACTGTTGGGAGTATCAGAAGCAAAATGTCCAGTTTATAGCTTATAACCTGTATAACTTGTACCCTCAGATAGCAAAGCCAAATCAACCAATGACAAATGGATTTTGCGTGCTTGCCTGTGTGCATGCATGCGTGCACGTACTCATACATCTAATTCAGTAAACTAATGTGACTTTGTGTGCCTCGGGCACAAAAAGGCTCCATCTAACCCTTTAAAGAAACGACTTTTTCTTGACAGTGATTTGTTAAGGCTGTTCAATTATTTAACTGATTTGGTACATCTCAGTGTAGGAATATAAACACAAACATCATTTTCACACTATAAAACAGAATGACCCGAATGGTGTGTGTGTGTGTGTGCGTGCATGCGTGCATGCATGCATGTGTGTATGTGTGGGTCTTAAAAACACTGGATATGATAAAAGTTTCTTACTTAAATTGTCTCTAATCAAAGTGAATGCCTGTTGGAGCTCTGAAAACCTGATGGTGATTAAATCCAGGCCCTGAAGAAACGTATAATCATGTTAGTGGACACCAGCATTTGTTTGTCATTTCATCTCTCCACAGCGATCCTTTATCTCTGGGCCGTGTCCTGCAAACTGCAATGGTTTCAGCTTTAGTTATCCGTGTGGATTGATGCTGTGTCTTGTTCATTCATTACGTGCTACCAGAGCACATAATTGGTAGTATGTATGTAGGCACACATTTTGTCTTACCAGGTAAGATACACTGTGTTACAATTTGACAATTGCATTACCTCACTGTCCAATGATCATCTTAAGAACAGAATTTGTTCTGCCACCTTTGTCCAAATAGGAAAGCACCTTGTAAGAAATGCAAGTGCACAGAAGAAACTTGTTGGCATAAGTTATGAAATCCCAGGGAAATACATTATACATTAAATTATTTTGTTACATCACAGACTAAACAGATTATTCTCTTTGTGGCAAAATGTTCTTTGAAACTTAACACTAACTTCCCCTCTGTATATTGAGTGCTGTAAATCATGTTAATAAGGAATTTGCTGTAATTCTTTTTTTGTAACGTATCTAATCTTTTAGTAAATGAGGGTTAATGGTTTAAATGCTATTTAATTTTTTTCTTTCTCTGTTTTATCTGTACAGAAAGAGAATTGGTGTAAAATGTTAATCTGTTTAGAGATTTAAGAAATAAAATATGAAGGTTACATTAATATTCTTTCTCTTTTTATTTCAGTATCTCAGTAAGTTCCAATTTCATTAGACATCCACATCAGACTAGAATTATAAGGGATATCAAAGGTTCACAAAAAAACGGGATAGAGGAAAAAGCAGACCTCCAATGTTAAGTGCCACCACTTTAGAATTCTTCACCAACCAACGCAGCTGTGAAACCTGATTTTGGGGGCACCCCAACGTGTTGGGGAGGAGCCAACTGTCAACACTGACAAAGATGTGTCTCAAGCTCATTTCCCCCTGCACCTGTTCAATAGTGAGTCTGTCTGCATCCACCCCCAAAAAAGCTGTCAGTCCATGACCCCTGATACCTGGGTGCACAGAATTTGTCTACCTATAGTGCAGCCTAGTTTTGTGGTTGTCTAGGCCCACTGCCCCATTGAAAGCCCAGGGATATAAGTTTGGATATATATGTAAAGGGACAACAGTGCAGCACAGTGGAAGAGGGCTCATAACCAAAAGGTTGCTGGTTTGATTCCTCACTGTGGCACTGATGCTGTTCCCTTGGGCAAGGTCCTTGCCTCAGTAAATATCCTGCCATATAAAGGGATAACATGCAAAAACTCTAACCCATGTAAGTTGCTCTGGATAACAGCATCTGCTAAATGACAATAAAAGTGTGAACCTGCAGCATTCAGACTCGTTCTCTTTGGATAAGGAGGGACAACGCCACCCCAGAGCGGTGTTTTGCACACCATCTGAAGAATGGAGAGGCACTCATTGTTTCAGACCTTTCTGTGTTTTGGTCACTTAAGGCCTTGTGTATTTAAACTCTATGCTTACAGGCTACACCTTTCATCAGACCCAGTTATTGAAAGAGGATTTCAGAGGTCATCTGTTGCATTCTGATCATGTGATTCTGGGGTCAGAAACCTAATTCCCAATATGCCCTGAGACTTACAAGGAGCTCCAGTCATCCTGATTAACTTCAAAATCCCTTTTTCCTGTTTGCCCACTCTCCACGTCACCCCTTTATTGCCTATATTGATTTTGTTTTACTGCTAGTTTGCTCAAAACCAGTCCCTTCGGTTTATATTGTTGTCAGTCTCTCTTAAGAATTTCTCTCTTATGAATTTAGAAGATACGAGTCCACAAAAATCTGACCTTTTTCCTATACCATGTCAGCCAGCAGCACCTTGATCATTGATGAAACATCATTATTATCTGGTCACATAGATCTCACAGATTTGCAGGTATTTAACGTCGTAGGTAGATCACACAACCTTAACAACTCTAGGAAGAGCTCAAACAAAAAATCTTATTCTATATATATGGATTTTGGACAGAATATAGTCCAGAGGCATCTCTTGTCAAAGTGCTGCAGTGTTACTGTCCAGATTTTGATCGCGATCCACCAACCTAAAAATGTTAGTGGATAAATAGCACTACAGTCCTTATTGTAAAAGCTTTTGTTAAGCGGCTTTTTAAAAACAAACCTCCCAATCCCTTACATTCTTCATTTGGTTGCAAACTAAAGGGACGTGTGGATATACTATAGTAAAAACATAAATATCGTTGGTAATTTTTACCTTTCCTCTTCTTCTGTTTAAAACATTTTCAGGTTTCCCGGGAAAGAATTTGTGCATAGACAACTACAACCAGCAGAGGACGTACGAAGCCTTCTGGACATCCAAACCAAGCAATGTACTGCTAGATTTGAGTAACTTTTGGATTTCGGTTATAAAAATGAAATAATCTTGTAAATTACACGGCCATATTAAGTTTCGCTGGTGTTCGTTGATGTTTACCGTTTTGTAATATAAACAAGACCTCCCAAATTTACAGCAACTTTGCTGGCACACGTTCAGATGATTATACTAGGAACCATATATTGTAAGGAAATGGTTCGAAACGATGGGAGATGTAAGATGAACCATCTTTATTCAAGTTGTGTTACACGAAAGGAGACCGCCGTAATCAACCTCCAACAATGGCTGGCTCAGAGCATTTAAAAACTCTTTTGTATACGATTAACAATTTGCTTCAACAAGAAAAGTACAAAGTGGCACTTGCTGTTGTTAAAGGATTCAGAAATGGAGCCGTGTGAGTGTTGACATTTTGTATTACGTTCGCTATTTTTCGTATTCCACAGAAGGGTGAACGAGTTATAAGTGCTTTTGCAACATTAGCAGCTAGTTGAAACAAGTACAGAGTTGGACTGGCTAGGGTGATACAAACTACTAGCTTGATCCTGCTGACCTGTTGTATTAAGTTAAAAAATAATAATAACAAATTAGCTGGTAGTCCATACAGAATCATGGTCGTTCAGATCAGTGATAGGACGCTGGTCGTACAAAACAACTGAATGTTTTGTCACTGAACCTGAAGTTTATGGTAATGTTCTTGGTAATATGGACTGGCCACCGTATCTCTAGTGGCATATCGTTAAAGCAGAAGATGAGTTGTGTTGAATATGACATGCACTGGCAACCCACATTTGTAAAAACGGCTAGCTCGCCTTAATCGGGTATTCGACACAGAGAGTGGAGTGTCACGGAGTTCATTGTCTAGCTAGCCAGCTACATTCGACAAATCGATGGTTGTTAAATTTTTACTAATTTCGTTAAAACATACGGTGTAATCTAAACAGACCACACGTGGAGCGATCGTGGTCGCCTGTTTGGATGGCAGGTATGCCATCCGTCAAGGAACAAGTCGGGGGGACATATACTACCCACAGCAAAAGACCACTGATACTTTGTCATTTGTTAAGATTTGTTTACATGACATTCCAGCATTACAAGGCTGAATAAGGAAACTATTGTCCAGGTAAAATATGATTTTACGATGTGTATACAACAATCACTGAAGGACATTTTGATTGTGCCACCTCTCTTTAGTTATGGAGCAAAAATAAGAGCGCCCCACGCCCTTGTGATGACGTTTCTGTTTAAAAGTGGGAGGTATGTTTTCTTTTTTTCTTTAAAACAATGTCTGTGCTTGCCAATATCTAATGCTAACTTAAGGAAGAAACACAAATGTTTATCATGATTAAAATGTCATCAAATGCACGTGTGAAGTGATGGCATCAAAAAAGGATGATACTGTTTTCTCTTCTCCTCCCACTGTTCCGAAGCCTGAGAGACAAGCTGAAAGCCATCGCTCAGGCAACATACACCCACTCACGCAACCTGGCCTACTTTGTATTCACATACAAGGGGCTGCAGGCTTTGCAGGAAAAGATCCAGGGAAAGAGCCTCCAGTCGCATTCCTTCCTTGCTGCTTGCATCGGAGGGTGGCTGGTGTTTGGCGACAACAACCACATCAACAGCCAGGTGAGAACTCTGGTCACTAAGCTGTCACCCATTTCAAGACCTAAATCCTGACATTGGGAAATAAATACACTTCTTCCTGCACCTCAAAATGAATGGACCTGTTTTGAATATATCTTTTATACGTTGTCCTTGTCTCTGCAGATCAATATGTACTTGCTGTCTCGAATTCTGTTCGCCTTGTCCCGATTGGCTGTGGAAAAGGGCTACATCCCCCGGCCCAAGAGAGATCCCTTCCCGCTGTTTGCGACTCTGGTGTGGGGCATTGTCCTGTGGCTGTTTGAGTACCACCCACACACCCTGCAGCCATCACTCCAGTCCTCCATGAACTATCTTTACCACGACAGTAACATGTGGCATGACATCTCAGACTTTCTTATCTACAATAAGCCAAGGCCTGGAGCCAAGAAGTGAAGCTATGGATAGTCCCATGCTCCTTATCCCGGAGCTGTTCTTTGGAAATTTAGCATGTGTATTCTAATCACACTAAATACCAGCAATCATAGTGCTGTGAAGCCTGTTTGAAATGATTTTTTGCCGAAAACAGATGGGAGTGCAGCTGAACTTTTCATTCCAGGACATTCGTTACTCTTTGACATGCATGACCAGTTGGATGCCCCAACATGCCAGATATAGTCTGCACGCAGAGTACCTCGAGCCTACATAGGAATTTTTAGCAGTTGGTTCAGAGATGCATTGATTAAACCGTTGTTGAAGAAAGAGAGAGGGTCAGAATCAGTGAGCCTCCAGAGATACGCTGCTGTTCTGTCATATCAGCAAGAAGGGGTGAATAGCAAGCACATCCTAAAAATACAACTTATACAGCACTACCCATTTACTGGGACAACAGCAAACTACTGTTTTAATTAATGTGCGTCTATGTGTGAACAGAACACAAATCTTTTATCGTTGTCATTATTTTTTATTATTCTGGTAAGACTGTGATTTATGTGTTTGGGTGCAGATAAAAACATGATTTGTACTTTTTCTAATTATATGGGTAGTTGTACCAACATCATTCTTTTTGTCTAATTCTAGAGTTTGAGCATGAATTGTGTTTGTTTTATGGATGTTTTATTGTGTGCCTCTCCTACCACTTCTTTGATGGCATTAACTCAAAGTCTGACCAGAGTCATCCTTCAGGAGCATGGAAGAGTGATGTTCTCTTAATTTAATTTTGATTATCAACAGAAAAGCTGTTTAGGAGTGTTTCCTGAGGATGAATATGAAGCAAAATGTTTAAATATGCCTTAAAAACTAGTGCAATGATCTGACTGAACCGTGTCTTGTACTCTGTGGTATTATTCCCTAGATACTTATAATTCCTTTGGTGTTATGCAGCCAGAGCAAATGTATGTACACACCACATTAAAAATACCAGTCATTTAATTGAAGGCTAACCAAAATACATGAATCTATTGTCAGTCACTGAAAATAGCATATCCTCTTCTTTGGTGCATTTAATGAGAAGCTGTACATTAACTGAACAGTGAGTGCTGCCATGATTGAACTAGACATAACCATGTATCAAGTACAGCAACTGCAACAGTTAGACATCGCATCACTATATTCTACCTGATTCAGGGGAGTATATATAGGGGTTTACATTGTATACATTTAGAAAACTAAGGCGAGGTAAGCCCTTGTAATGTCAGTGTCTACATACTAACTGCTGAGGGTAACAGAAACCTCTAGGTTTCAGCTGCTCCAGGAACTCAACAGAAGTGGCAGCTTAACACACAACAAATAAACTAAATAAAAATAAAAAGCATAACATAAAATAATAAACGGATCCTCGAATAAGCCCCTAATGTGCACCACAAACTTGTATTGCTTGTTAATTTATGTATAATTTACAAAGTAACGCGTAAATTATAAATGCATGAACATTAAGTAGGCTACATTTAGTACATTAAGATCAAGTTGTGCGGCAAGCCTGCAAAATATCATTCTCCTTGATGCAGAGATTGATACGACACAAATGTGAGTAAATATCAAAATCTAAAATGCAAACATATACTTCAACAGAATTTCAAGGTGCCACGTGTTCCTATGGAAATAATCCGTATACAATGAATACGAGTTCGATAGCTATACACAGTTGTGTGCGACTAGTTTCGTTGCCTTGTATTTGTATCTCGTACAATGCCTAATACACCATAGTACTCCAAATACATCGCAAAGGCTCATTACTCTGTTACTGTCAGAGAGGAACAACATCAACTGTTAAGCGACCGGTTGGAAACCATCTTCTTCGTTAACTTCATGCACTCGCATGCAATCACGCCACGCAAGTTCTTCCGGCATGCCCTGACCAATGACGTATCTATGGCTACGTACGTCATTGGTCCTGCCTGGATGTCGCACTGACTTGGGAACAGTTCAGTGGTTAGGAAAAAGGGGAAACACTGGGACTGAATCGAACCAATCGGAAACCTGCAATGTCGTCATCCCAGCAGGAGAGTTTAACCAATCCATACGCGAGAATGCGACACGTGCAGATTTCGCGGCAAAAAAGATTTGGCGCGTAAACTCCAGCTCCTTGTTCCGAACAGCTGGAAAAATGACAATAGCGGAACAACTATAAGAGCTGGCTAACTAGCTAGCTAGCTAGCTAACTTGCTGATGTAGGTAGCTTGTAGTAGCTTTTTTAATCGGACATACGACTCAGACGAGGAACAGCCTTCTGGAGATCGGAAATATTGGGATCTGTAAACACAGCTAGCTAGTTAGCTATCTGTGTCTTCAGGCAGACAAATGCAACTTAAGGGAGCACTAGACTTTTATGCAGGACTCAGAGCCATAGAAAATATTAGAACTGTCTCAGCTAGCGTTAGGTTTGTTATTGATCTGCAAACGGACAAAATAGCTGAGTACGCGACAAGGACGCTTGCTAAGCGTTGATGCTGCTGGTTAATTTGATTTGCAAACTAACGTTAGCTGCCAGAAAGAAGAGAAGAACGAGAAAAGCCACGCAGAAGCAAAATAAAACTGAAAGGAATTGTGGCCGGATAGTTAGCTAGGCCTTTCCCGTGGGTGGGCGGAAGCAACCGGAGCAAGATAGCTAACTAACAGTTTCTGACAACATGGTTTGCAAGTAAACTAGCCAAATCTTGTCAATTTCCGTTGCCAGCTACTAAAGATACATGGCCAGGTAAACTTAGGAAAGACAACAGATTCCTTAATTAGGCAACTGTTGTTAATCATATTTTCTTAGCAGGCAGTTTGGCTAGCTAAATCTGTCGATGACAAGGTGAACGATAATAACTAATTACAGCTACCTAGCTCATTACTGACTGAACATAGCGGACAGATAGACAACATTATACAGTAGCTAGCTAGTATACAAAACAAAACTGGATTAGCTGTACTTCTTTTTACCGTGACAGCAGCATGCTAGCAGAACGGCCAACATGCCTAGAATCACAAGCATGAAGAAGGGCAGTAGTTACCAAATAAAGCGTTGGATTTTAGCATCACGGTATTAACGACAGCTGAAGTCTGACCAATTTTTTGTGCGATGTCAGATAGACTAATAAGTGGCCAGACCTCGGAGGATCTTTTGGTCGACTTTGAATCCCTTCTGAGCTCTGGAAGTATTGATCTCAACCAAGATCACCAGATCGTAATTATCTCCACTCCGGGAAATGTGGACATTGTCTCCGCCGCCCATGGCAGCAACGGAGAAATCCTGTTGTTCGCCACGCCTCAAGGCCCTGAACCTGTGGAAGAGCAGCAGAAACCGACTTTGGGTCGTCCTCCGGTAATAACCCCCTTTTTCTATAATATGAGAGAAGATGTGGCATGGATTGTTCGGTGTGTGTGTTTTTTTTTTCCCACTGCAGGGCCGAAATATAGTAGCGTTGTGAACGATTGTGGGGAATTATAGTACATAACGCATGCTGCAGCTGTATTTTTGGAAGCACTGGGTGTGACCTACCAGCGTGTGTGTGCGCTTATATAGTATCCGTGATGCATTAATTAGCGGTTTAATGCACTTGTGTGTCTACCAGCTAGCTTGTATCTCGTCCGGCCAGCTGTTGAAACGTGGTCATTCAGCACTTCTATTATTGTGACTCCGAGTATGGCTTGTGCTTGTGTTGTACTCTGCCTCACTTGTAAGTCGCTTTGGATAAAGGCGTCTGCCAAAGGAATAAATGTAATGTAAATGTAACGTCAATTTTTAACACAATTATGAAAATGTCTAAATTATATTTTTTGGCAGTTAGAGGGCTTGGAGGGTCAGATCCATTGTGATGCATCTCCTCCTCCGGCTCATACATTAAGGTCTGTTTTTTCAACGGTGTGTCAGGTTAAAAGGAAGCTGGACTTGGACAGTGACCACCAGTACGTAAGCAACTCTTGCCCAGGCCCTGGAGGAGAGACTGGTGGAGAGCCGGCAGTCTCACCAGCACAACCCAGAGGTACCTCTGCCTAGAGAAAAGAGCTGCCGATCATCTTCCCCGACCGTCTTCTGCCGCGGACCGAAAACTCATCTGCTCAAACTGCTGCACCTCGGTTCAGCTAACCCCGAAGTCTGAACGTTCATACTGTATCCGCAAATACACTTGCTATACCCTCAGACTTCCTCTTGCGCCGACTATGGCACATAACATGATGTGGTATGTTATATAATGACTCCTATTGTCGGATTGTGATACTTATCAATTAGTATAATCTCTGCTCTTAGTTAAGCCTTTTTGTATGCTCTTTTGTGGATAAGAGCATCTGCTAAATGACTAAACGCACGTCCACCAAAGGAAACCCCTGTGCCCTGTAACTGAGCATATGATTTCTGATGGAAATTATGATTGATATCATATTCCTGTGTAAATAATGGAAGTAATTCATGTGAATGTTGATGTTGGGGTAATACCACCAGAGTGGTTTTAAATAGAATATATACTTGATATTTTCACGCATCAAGCTGTTCTTTGAAAAGAAAGTTTACTGTCCATTTGTCCTTTTAATATGTACAACAACACAATAAAATAACATTTTTGGCAAAATGAGGAACATCTACTCAAAAATGAACCCCAGGGAAATTGGCAGGTTAGACAGGAGATGTGCACTAAATAGTGGTCTTCTGTTTATGCCAAAGTCTCATTCCGCATTTTTCGTCTTTCTGCCTCATTGTACTCTGCCATCATAGCCTTCCATGTTTCTGATCCCGCTCTCTCGCCTCTCAGTTCTGAAGGCTGTGGAGAAGTCGCGCTATGACACGTCCCTGAACCTCACCACCAAGCGCTTCCTGGACCTCCTGGGAAGGTCGCCCGACGGGGTGGTGGACCTCAACTGGGCCTCCCAGGTCCTGAAGGTGCAGAAGCGCCGCATTTATGACATCACCAACGTCCTGGAGGGCATCCAGCTCGTCTCGAAGAAGTCCAAGAACCACATCCAATGGCTGTGAGTCTGAGCTGCCGGCCCCGCCCCCACAGGTGCCAGTCAACCTGCTTGGCTCCGCCCATTCTTGTTTGAATGGCAAAAGGTCACACTGTCAGAAATTCCTCAAAGATTTGATGCAAAATCTGACAAAGCCCAACCTGTTTGGATGGAACTGAAAAATAACGTTTCAACTGAGTGAAAGCTACTCATTCTTGGTCTTCAAGGGCTGCAGTGTCTGCAGGTGTTTTTTCTACCCAAGAATTTTAACCTCTTACTTCATAGATGTGTTGCCATTGAAGCAATTTTACACCTCTTCCTAGTTCTCATTGCTGGTTCTAAGAGAGCTGGATTGAGTGTTAGTGGACTCAAGAGAGCATAAAGTTCTGCTTTTTCTCTTTGTGGTTTAAAGACATCAGGCCGCAGTTCAGTGCTTATGTGCTGGATTGACATAATTATTGCTGCCTTAGCTGAAGTGCTGATTTCTTGGTTTGCTAACCAAGGTTTGTCAGCGAGAAGTGGAGAGCCCCTTGGCTGAAGCCTTAGAGGACCAGGATTGGGCATCTTTTCCATCCTGTTTTTCACCTCCAGGGGCAGCGGTGTGGGCGGAGTCTCTGCGGTGCGCTACCAGAGTCTGCAGAAGGAGGTGGAGGACCTGGAGCAGGCCGAGAGGGAGCTGGATGACCTCATCGCCAAGTGCAACCTGCAGCTACGGCTCCTCACAGAGGACACACAGAACAAGAAATATCCTTTTGCATTTGGAGCTGAGAGATATCAGGGGTTTAAGGGTGCTTTCCCATAGTCTGGCCCCAGAGAAGCTTTCACAATACCTTTAAACCTCAAAAACAGCTGATGGTAAGGAGCAGGGCTTGTAACTGAAAGGTCCTTGGTTCTCGCTAGGCCACTGCTGTTGCACCCTTGGACAAGGTACTTAGCCCACAGTTGTCTCAGTAAATATTCAGCTGTATAAATGGATAAAATTGTAAATTGCTCATGATGAGAGTCTGCTAAATGACAATAATATTATATAATATAAAAGGAAGTCCATTCGCTTTGCAGATTCACTTCTGCATTTTTGTGACCTCACTTCCTTTTGCATTCACAAGCCGGATATGTGGAAAGAACCAGAAGCATTGTGACAAAATTCACTTTGGGGGTGAGGTTGTAATCAAAACGACATAAAATATTTAAGCACTAAAAATCCCTGCTAGACTCTGCTGTTATGCAGCAAGATAGCTATCCTCAGGTGCAGCATATAGTTTGCCATATGTGTGTGATGGTAAAAGGTGAAGTTCTGTAACCACCTTTACTGTCTAAGAAAAACAAATGCATGTGATCATAATGGCAACTGTAAGTAAGTGAATTAAGTCAACTTTGAGTGCTGAGTAGAAAGTATCCAGTAGATGGCAGCATTGCATGCAGTAGACCCTGCAGGCAGTCCACGTCACTAGGCATTTATTCGCTTCTGCACTTGCTTTGCTGTCTTTTGTCCCTTGACGGCTCGCACGCTGTCTTACGTGATGTGCGAGGACCTGCAGAGCACAGTGGACCCGCCCGACCAGCTCGTCATGGTGATCCGGGCCCCTCCGGAGACGCAGATGCAGGTGCTGGACCCCTCTGAGGTAAGGGCCAGGACCGGTTCTGCTGGGTTATGAGGTCACAGGTGTATGTCTCTCTCTCTCTCTCCTCTCTGTCCCAGTGCCAGCAGGTGAATCAGTTTCAGGGTGTTATTGGACCAGGGTCATAACCAGAACATTGTAGCTTTTTGCCTAGTGTGGTTTTACACTTCAGCCACTTAACCTGCATTGCTTTGGTGAATGTCAGGCTCTATAGATAGATAGCAAAGTACATAGGTCACCCAGCGTTGTTGATACAATGATTTACATTTGACCTTTGAACCGTGTTAGTCTGGATACATGTCCAATCAACTGAGTTTTTTTATGCTTTGATGTTTCTGCTACTGTTGGTGCACACAGCTCTGTATGATAACAGATTATAATCCTGCACGTACCATGCAGCAATTGTGCAATGATCCTTTTTCTTTATAAACACTTAAGGCTGGCTTTGTTGTCAGGGTTACCAGGTCTCTCTGAAAAGCACCCAGGGGCCAATCGAGGTCTTCCTCTGCCCAGAGGACAGCAGTGAGACCTGCAGCCCCCTCACTGCCGACAGTCCGTCTAAAGCGGACAGCCAGACGTCACCCTCACGGTCTCCTCCAAGCGCCCTGGAGCAAGGTCAGTGCGACCTGCACCAGGAAGCGACATCAGCGCTGCTTCCAGACAGTGAAGCCGGTGAGTTTCGCGCTCAGCGGAGTTGCTTGAGTGTAACTTCCTTGCCGTGTTGTGCTTACGGAGGGCTGAACCTTTGGCTTGCTGTACTGTGAAGGAGGGCCTTCACCTGTCCCCTGGAGACCGAATGCTGTTAATTGTTAGCTTTTGTTTAATTATTAAAATGTTAAATGTTTAAGGGACCTTTGTCTTCAGTCTGAATCAAGCCTACCAGTACCAGATAACATTTCATAATTGTTGTTGTTTGCCTGTTGTTATTGTGCATTCAATGGCTGCTTTGAATGCACACAGATAATTACAATGACAATAACTATCTGTGTGCATTCAAAGCAGCCATTGGTTAACTGACCACGCCTGCTTAGTCAAAGATACACCCGTATTTAATGTATGAAGCACACCTTTGTAAGTAGCTTGTATCTGTCGTGCTTGTGCCCAGGGTTGGGTTTCTTTGCTTTGCATTTTATTATTTTTTGATTTTTAGTAAGTTTGTTCCTTCTGTTTCTGTGAGAAGCATCGACCAGCTTCATCACGTATACGTGATACACGTGTCACCCTCACAGCAGCTTTGCAGGAACTGTGCGCTCACCTGTGCCGTGCCTCTTTCCCTGCAGAGACGCTCTTCGAAAGAGACGCGTTTCCCAACCTGGAGGCCATGCCCTCCTTCGACTTTTCGCCGCTGGTGTCTTCGGATTACCTGACGTCCGAGGACCTTTGCTCGCTCCCCGTGGACAGCTTCATCAGCCTCTCCCCCCCTCACGAGCACGACTACCACTTCGGGCTGGAGGAGGGAGAGGGCATCAGTGAGCTCTTTGACTGTGAATTTGGAGACCTGGCTCCCCTTGACCTTTAAATTTTTTTTTTTTTTTCTTTTCAAGTCAGTGCTGCGCAGATTCGCCGATCACTAAATCATATGGATGGGTCATCTCTGACCAAGCCTTCTACTATAAGTTAGCCCATCCACATTCTATCAAGATCAGGGAATGTGTGCAGTATCTGTGCAGCATTTATCAGAAGTTAAGGCCAGAATGTTGCTGTTTGCTCTCAGGAGGAACTCTTTCAGTAGCTGTAATACATGGAAGGGTGGAAGTACCAAGGATGAGAAAGTTGGTATTAGCTGGTATTAAGGAACATTGCAATATTTGTGTAACCTCGCAATGTTTTTAGCAGTATTGTATATTGCTCTCCTTCCTCGCCACAGCCCACTTCTCCCCCTTCACTCTCATAAATTACAAAATTCTAAACATAATCTTTAGCTGCTTCATTCTGCATTGTGCTGAATATTTATGGTCTATCATTACTTCTATAAGAAAAGAGAAGGAGAAAAGAGAATTTGCTCTTTACTACACTTGTTGTATAGAATCACTAATATATATATATATATATATATATATATATATATAATCACAGTGCGAGAGAGTGAATTGCGTGGAACTGTAATTCTTCCAGAGTTTGCCTGGCTTACCACTGCATCTCTGAAGGGCCTGCCACAAAAGCAGCAGCAGCATAGGGGCAGGAGCCGGTGAATGGGGAAGAGGAGGACAAATTGGTATGGTAGAGTCACAATAACGAACGGTGCCAAACGGTTTGGCACATAAACAGTCCCTCAGAGCGATCAGCACTGCTGGAAATACTGAAACCCTGTCCCATTCGCAGCTTAAACTGAACAAAGCTGGTGCTCATCTTCCTGGTGAAGACTGGATAGGAGTTGGTAGGGAAATGGAAAAGAAAAGGACGGTGTTCACAGTGACAATTAGTTATTGCTGAAAATGAGACAGTCAGGGTTCAACATTAAGCTTCTTACATGCCCGAATATGGCATATTTTAGCTGTAATATAAAGTGCGTAAAAATGACCTGTCATAATTTCAATCACCTGTGTGTTTGCTTTGCGATTTGATCTCCCTATGCAGAGATTAATAGGACTTGGATTGTTGTGGCTTTCCAGGTTCTGTGTTCTGTGTATTGTACAAACCCTCCTTAAAATGATTCATTTTATTGATTTTTTTTTTTTTTTTTTAAGCACTAAACTGCTTAAAAAACTAAACTGTTATCACTGTACTTGCTTCATCCTCCCAGTTGATTGGATGTGAGAGAGGGGATGTCTGGTGCCAAACTGGAGACCTGAAAGCTCATATCAGGGACCACTTGGCTGCTGTCACTGCCCAATCTGTCTTAGCTGCCTGCCCACGCTGCATTAGAATGTGTGAGAAATGTACTATAAATATGGTGCAGACTCTGCCTTTTATGAGAAAATGTAACATTAGCCAGTACAGCTAGTTTGCTAGGTATCCAGCCAGCTATCTATTTAGCTAAGGTAAACTGGCCGAGTGTTAGCTAGCCAGCTAATTTACTAGTATTGGAGGTTGCATTTGCTAGCTACGCAGTCATTGTTTCAGACACACTTTGCTAGTTATTTTGTATGTTGTAAATTCAGAGCTGATGTCAGCAATAAATATATTGCAGCTTGACACAAGCGGGTCAGGCGAGTCAGTCACGTTGGATTTGGCAGTGACTCCTCTGTGTTCTGGCGAACAAGTGTGGAAGATCCAAAGTCACAGCTGCACGTTGTTGGAAACTGCAGTAGGGGCCTTAGTTAGCAGTGTCTGCAAGCCCACACACTGCTAACTAAGGGTGGACGTGAATCCAAGTTGGTTAAACTTTTCTTACTGAAAGCCATCTTGTGCTATAGAGTGACTTGCTATCTAGCTATAGATAGCAAGTCACTCTATAGTTATAGCCAGCCAGCCGGCCAGCTGTTATAAGTCATTGGTCATTTGCACTTGCCCAATATGTTTTTAATATGCCCTAAAGAATTATGGGCATTTTGGGGTCAATAGGTTTTTTTTTTTTTTTTTTTTTTTTTTTTAAAGGTAAGTATCCCTCTCTATCAACTCTCAGCCCCCTCCTTCTGTATATAATATAGCAATATTGTAATTTACATCACCTAGGCCTACAAAGTTTGTTGTCCGTTTAATTTATTTGTATATTATAAATGTGATTTACTTTTTCTTACTTTGGAAATTGTTAAAGCATCTGTTTCCTAATAATGTATAGTATATAATTGTGTGTGTGCGTACGCGCACGCGCATGCATGTCTTTTATGGGAGAGCCTGATCTGTTGCATGATGCTAGACACCTGTTAGAAGACTGAAAGAGAAGGCTTTTGCTTGTAGTGTATTTTTCAGTTTAGCATTGGAAATAATCTCTGCTTAATGTCTGGGAAAAACCATTTATTAAAATTAACAACATATCCCTGAATAGTATTCCTTGGAGGGTTTTCATGGGGATGCACAGAAGTGCTGGAAAATGCAAGTTAGACATGAAATAATGGTGATTGTATAGACAAAAGGGGAGGTGGTTTTGTTTGTGATCAAGAAGGCAAAAGCAATGGTAAGAGAGAACATGGATCTGTTTAGAGGACCATTATGGACCCTTTTTTTAAGTTTGCAGAGTAACAGGTTTATAGCCAGGTTATAACCTTTTCTGTTATGGTGTAAGTGGAAAAAGTGGCAGTAAGTGGCAAAATCAATTATCTAATTTTTGTTGTTATGTTTACTTGATTTAAACCAGAAACTGACAGATTAGCAAAGCCATTCTCTGACAGTGTGTTGTTTCTGTTGTATGAAAATGGTTTTAGGCATGGGAATCAAATGCAGTAACTAATTTTTTTCTTGAGATGTTTTTGAAAGTAAATTGACTTTTATGCCTTAGATTTGTACAAGAATATGTAAAAATTGTATTTAGCCACTTTTTTGACTGCAAGCCACAAGTTTTTCTCAAGAAGTAACTTGTCTTGCTAGTTTGTGGGTTTTAAAAATGTCAGAATTATTTTTGAGTGCCAAGATATATTTTGCTTAAATATTTGCTTACAAATTTATTTTAATTGAATATTTTATTTTGGTTTTATTTATTAAGGGTCTGGTTTTATTGCTTTGTATGGGGGAGAAACCATAGATTTTACTATTGATGAAATAATCTATTTTTGTAATCTTTTTTCCTGCCAACCTGATGTTCATAAAAGTTGTACAGATTTGACTGGTGGTGGTCATTTGAGCACAGACATCTGGAGCATGTTACTGTGTGCTGCTGTTTATGGAAATTATGCATTTCACACACATTTACAGTATTGAGCATGGAAAGTGTCATGCTGTAAGTGTCATGCTCAAGACATGCTGTAAGTCTGCCGCATACGTAAGTAACATTTAGCTAAAGTGACAAAGCACAACAAATGTGAAGCTAGAAAAAGTGTCAGTCCATCTGGACTATCGTTTGCACTCAGAACCGTTGCATTCATAAGACAGTGAGATACAGGTTGTCTGTACCACTGAATAAACATTTATTTTGGCAATGCAAGGGCACTCCCATTCTGCACCAAACAGCATGCTTGCCACAGAACACACCAACATTCACACTGAAGAGAAATCCCGTGTTAAAGCATTAAAGTTACAGAATAGCTCCTGAAGGGGGAAAAAACATTCAGAGGTGTAAATGATAATGACGCTAATAATAACAGAGTAAGAGTATCATTCAAACCACTAAGTGGCGCAATACGGTGAGAAATGAGTCAAAAGCAGCCAACTTTTATAGCGAAAGGCAGGGAAAAGGAAGGGTGTTTTGTAATTCCTTCTTTAACATTCCTGCACCTGTGGCTGGCCTACTGGGTCTTTCTTTAAGGCACAGTGTCTACAGCTATCGTTAAGCATGTTGCTTCCCATGGATTCATAGCTAAATATGGGGGTAACACAAGTTCCACAAACTCATTATTTGGATTTTGTCCCGTTTGGAGCTAGCAGTTTCCGTCTAACTATTTAATGTTACCCCTTACACTGATCATTTCTGAAACCAGTGTGATTGATCATTTGGCTAAAGTTATCCCTCAGCTGATTGTAAGTTCAGTACTTGCCTCATTTCTTGTGGTTGCAGTGGAAAACGGAGCACTTGAACCCGCCATATGCAGAACAAGCTGCTTCTGTGTAGGTTTTACCTGGTAGTGCACAGCTGACCAGACTTAAATCCATAGGAAGGTAAGATAATCACTCGCGCCCCTCTTAGAGATTGTTTTCTGTGTGATACTTTTTCTACTGAAGGCACACCCTGAATGGAATCTAGTCCTCCCAACAAGAGGCCAAACCCCAAAATAAAAAAAAAATGTAATGAAAATAACACTGCATTAATTTGATCATTTAAAACTTAACTGCAGAGTGTGTCTGTGGGGGAGGGGCATGTGCTACCACATTGCATTACATTATTGCCATTTAACAGATGCCATTATCCAGAGTGACTTACATATGTTACAGTTTTATCCGTTGATACAGCTGGATATTTACTGAGGCAATTGTGGGTTAAGTGCCTTGCCCAAGGCTACAACAGCAGTGCCCCAGCGGGGGACTGAACTGGCAACCTTTTGGTTACAATCCCTGCTTCTTACTGCTACGCTGTCCGTGGTGAGGGCAAAGGTGTGGCATGTTACCCATCTGTCCTGTTTATTCCTAGTGTGGTGTGGCATTGCTGATTTGGATAGATTTTTAGATAGATTTCAAGGATATGTTTTGTTTCCTTAAAAACAAAAAAGTATCTGTATTTTTTTGTGTGGGGGAATAAGTACATCATATTTGAGTATCAGTAACTTAGTTCTTCCCTGTTCCATATTGAACCATAGTGTTTTGTAGAGTTTGTAACATCTGCAAGACCTCTAAAATAGTTGTTTCTCAATCCCTGAATCCTCAAACAGAAAATTTCTAGCTAAATGGACGGTAGTGTAGCATAGTGGTAAGGAGCAGGGACCATAACCGAAAGGCCGCTGGTTTGATTCCCCACTGGGGCACTGCTGCTGTACCCTTGGGTAAAGTACTCAACCCAGAATTGCCCCTGTAAATATCCAGCTGTATAAATGGATAACATGTAAAAGAATTGTACCCATGCAAGTCGCTCTGGGTGAGAGCATCTGCTGAATAACAATAATAAAATGTAAATTATATTACACCTCATAGCTTCATAGCAATTAATTGCAGAGGGTGTTAAGCACAGATCGGTATTCACTTCACATTTGATATTACATCAGTAGCCTTTCACCTGATTCCTCACCAAGTTGCGAAATGATGCATAGGATTTGCTGGGTCTCACATTGTGTAAACATCAAATTCTTTTGATGCCTCAGTGGTTATTAATGTAGTTCTCTCTGGCAGAAAGCTCCGTTTGACACAAATCACAATTCTTTACAAGAATCTGCTATTTTATGGACTGCGGCCAAGCTGTTGTTGTAACAAGCCCTCATTCTCCATATGACTTGCTTTTGCTGGCTTTCATGCAACTCTGTTTACATTACATTACATTCATTTAGCAGACACTTATCCAGAGCGACTTCCAGCACAAGAAAACAGGAGTGTATCCATTCAAGTTGAATGAGCGACATTGTCAGACCAGGATAACAACACTTCCAGACCAGTGAGTGTGAGCATAACGCTATTCAAGCGCTGTTCACTGTCCAAGTTAACTTTGTTTTGTGGTGGTATATTTGCATATTTGCATTGTCAGTGTAATTTTGACAGCCTCTGTAAGCATTTCACAATACTTTGGGTGGAGAATTAATTTGTATAACTGATTCTTCTGAAAAAGGGTAGTGCTTGATTGGCTCCCACTCATTCTGGCCCTGGCATTTGTATGCTGAGCCCAAAAATAGGTGTAGTCAGTTCCTGTGGTTTAGCATGAAAGTGCACTTGCGAAACTGGGCTCAGCTGGAATTAAAACCAACACACACAGTTTGAACATACAAGAGTTTACACAGCAAGCGCTGTCTCAGCATACTTGGGTGACGACACACCTTGATTTCCTAATCCTGAGTGGGTTGCCCTGGATAATGTCGGCCGGTCTTATTTGATTTCCCATGGTAACTGAGGGTGGGTGTGTAGGTTTCGCCTGACTGAGCTGTCGGATGTATGTTTTGTCCCAGAGGGTGTGTCCCTTGGACACACCCTCCTGGTCCCACCTTTTTCCATGTGCGCAGAATTTTCTGGCACTGTAATTACAGCATGGAAGGGCCCCATGTTTACATCCCTGGGACAAGATCCATCTTGTTTCTAATGCTGGAACGGTGACAAACATTACACAAAGTGAAAGAGCACAATGACACGCCCAGGTAACCTGTGACAGAAGCTTGCATGCAACATGCCCACATTCCCATCGACCCAGATATTGTGCTGAAAAAGGTTTACCTGCTGTAGTTTGAAGAGCACCAATAAAAATCAGTGAAATTAATCTACAATATGGTTCCAGTATCCGTGTGAAACTTAAGGATCACTCAATGACCAGAAGATGGATTCTTTGCAATATTTTCTTTCCCTCTGCTCCTTTCAATCTGTTATGAGATGCTTTGGTAGTACAGCTATTGGCTATGCCACAGTCGTCTTCCGGCTGCCCTGAATCTGTGGTTCCAAGGAAAAGGGGAGGTCGGATGTGGTTACAAACAGACACGCAAAGAGCGGTAATGTCATCTACGCAAAGACACATGCCTGTTCCTACAGCAATGTCCCAGGATACCTCATCTGTCAGTGTCAAGTGAGTTCAGAACTGTACTTTGACGTACTTCTGTGTACCCTTCAGCGAAACCTCTTTGCTGAGCCCCGCCCCCACCCCTTTTGCAAAGTGGGAGGGGCCTAGTATTGCAGAGTTTAAATAAGTGTGAGGAGGCAAAGCTAGCCTCAGATCACTCACAAGTTCTAGCTTCAGAACTTTTCAAAGAAGACTGCAACACAAAAGCCAACAGCTAATGGAAGGTGAGTGTTATTTTTCCTCTTTAAAATGTTCCACATCAACTACGCTACTCTTTTTTTATGTTTAACTATTTTAAATGTGAAATGAATGTATTATAAGAATTGTGATTGAATAAAGTGAATATGGATACATATTAAGGGATCAGCTGATAACAGTTTTCAAGCTGTTTGCAGTAAAATGTAAAATTTTCAGTTGCAATGAACAACACGAATGGAAGAATAATATGCAATCATTTTCTTTAATTACATATTTAAATAGTCCACCCCCTTTATTTCAGTTCAAATACAGCATGAATGATTTTTCTGCAAAACGGAAGCGTATCCCTCTAAGAAGCTGAACTGGGCTGTTGACGTTTCACTCAACTTCTGTGCTTTCACTGAGTTTGTTTCTGTTTAAATTCCCCCCACTTCTATATAGATTTTAGCCTCAAGTATGTCAACCTGGAGCTTTGGGCCAACCAGGAGAGCCACGAGACACAGGGGCTGAGCTCCAAGCACCTGGTGGTGCGACGAGGACAGCCGTTCAAGCTCACCCTGTTCTTCAAAGGCCGCCCCTTCAGCCCGTACACGGACAGCCTGATCTTCAGAGCCGTGCTAGGTACACCTGCCTACTCAGGTCGCACAAGTTAACCTGTGGTAGGGCTTGAATGGCGTTATGCTCACACTCACCGGTCTGGGAGTGTTCTTAGCCTGGTCTGACACTGTTGCTCATTCAGCCTGAATGGATACACTTCTGTTCTTTTGTGCTGGGAGTTGCTCTGGATAAGAGCCATGTAATGTATGCAATGGAATGTAATGTAATATAATTTTAATGTAATATAATTTAATGTAATGTAATTTAATGTAATATAATGTAATGTAATCTTCAAGATTTCGGTTCACCGTATGAGGAGGCTGACTTTTGTCTCCCCCACGGCGTCTGCCGCCACCTCTCAGAGCTGACCTGTCTGCCCCCTCTCTTTTTATTTTTCCGCGCAGGTGACCTGTACGTGGAGTTCCCCGCCACCTTCTCGAAGCCGCAGCGCAGTTCGCGCTGGAGCGCCCGGGTCCAGCCCGGGGAGAGCTCCTCCCAGTCCGTGACGGTGCACGTTTCCACCCCGGCCCACTCCCCCGTGGGCTGCTACGACCTGCACCTGCACATCGTCTCTCAGTCCTGGCAGCGCAGGTACAGGATCGGAGAATTCATCCTCCTCTGCAACCCCTGGTGCCCTGGTAGGTTGTACTGTACATCAGGCTATTCAAAAGCTTAGCACAGTAGTGTCAGTATATCAATATCGAATAGTGTAATCTAATCTAACTATATCTAATGGATCTAACTATATCTAAACTCATTATGGTTAGATATGGTTAGATATGTATTTTATAAACATAAATATACCTATATCTGGTCCTAATCATAGAGATCAGATATATATTTTGTAAATATTAATATACAGTATAATATACAATTAACACTTCTAAAATATATCTGATTTATACAATTAAGATGAGGGCTGGAAAGAAAGCCAGTGTATCTCCAGTGGACATCACTGATTTTTGCAAATTTAATTCCAATGGATTCATGTGTTGTGTCAGGACTGCTAATGCCATCACTGAGTTGTGCCATTAATTTCAATGTTCGACTATTTATTTCAATGTTCGCTTTGTCTTTGTCTTTCTCAACCCCTCCCCAACACCCCCACCCCCACCCCAGCCGATTCAGTATACATTCACAATGAAAGCCAGAGAGAAGAATATGTGAAAAATGACTTTGGGTTTTTGTATATGGGCACACCCAAGAACATGGCAGCGAGACCATGGGAATTTGGTCAGGTAAGTCAGAGGAGGCTCCTCTTAAAAGTTCTTCGAGGGTGTGAACATGAATTCTTAACGTGGATTGCAAAATGTTGTTAAATCCTTATTAAATTAGGACTTTATTATTTTTTTAACCTGTAAATACAGTATGAGGATGGGATCCTGGAGATCTGCCTGAACCTGCTGCAAGTCAGCCCCCAGCACAGCAAGAATCGCAGGACGGACTACCTGTCCCGCTCAGACCCGGTGTATTTGAGCAGGGTGGCTTGCGCAATGGTGAGTAATCAGTCATGGATGCAGGGAGAGGCTTTCAATAGCGCAAACCAAACATGTGATCAAAGAATACAGAGCAGCTATGAGAATTCACACCATTCTCCTCCATCATTTTTGAGTAGTATTGTTCTATTGATGATAAACGTGGCGCTAGCTTACTTTAGTCAATGTTTGTTGCATGTTCTCAGGTGCGCCGCTTGCTTTGATCACCCCAAAGAATTTTTTTTTTCTAATAGGGAATGCCAGGTGTGTCCTTGAAAAAAAAATGTAGTGTTAATTTTCAGCTATGTGTGGGATTGTCAGAGTGGCTTTTCCTTCAATATGAAGGCAATAATAAGTGTTACTTGGTGTCATGCGTCCCACCTGACTTGTTGAGGGTTGAATATTTTGTGATTTATGTTGTGTCAGATCAACTGTGAGGATGACAGAGGCATCCTGAAAGGGAACTGGAGCCAGGACTTCAGAAATGGCATTCCCCCCTCACAGTGGACAGGAAGTGCTGACATACTGAAACTCTGGGCCAGATCCAACTACAGCCCGGTTAAATACGGCCAGTGCTGGGTCTTCGCTGCTGTCATGTGCACAGGTGTGCTTTCATGTTGTATGTTCATAACCCCTCTCACAAACTGAGACAAGAAGGGTATTTGGTGATGCCTCTCTATTAGGACATACGTAATGTCCAACATGTGCACTTCTAGAAAGCTTCCTTTGGTGATTATAGCCTGGTCAATATAACAAGGAATTTTATATTCAGTCATGAGTAAGTAGTTTAAGCTTCTGTTATGTTTGTTCTCTTATTCTTTCACCTTTTAGATTAGGTAAAAATAATCACTGTTCTCATAACGTGATGCAAGAAATCAAGGAAGAATTTGCTGAATGTGATGCTCAGATTTATAAAGTGCATTAAATAGAAATCTTTATTAGAAAAGTTTCATTTCCACACAGCCAATACAGGAATATTTTCAACAATCATTTTCTTTCTTTTTTTAAAAAAAAAACAAACATGTAAACTAAAATTCTGACCGCAGTATGGAAATTTTCTGATTTTTAATTCTGATTGTGATTTGCAGTCATGAGGGTCCTTGGAATTCCCTGTCGGGTCATCACCAACTTCAACTCTGCTCACGACACCAACAGCAACCTGGTCATCGAGGAGTTCTACGACGAAAAGGGAAAAAAACTACACATGAGCAGAGACAGCATTTGGTAATTATGCATTAACTGTGCTCTATAGCCACTGGGTGAGAGCGAAATGGTCAGCATGGTCTACTGACTTGATTAAAGTTGTCTTTTCTAATAGATACACTTTTTTCCACACTTGCAGGAATTTCCATGTGTGGGTTGAATGCTGGATGAGCCGACCTGACATAGGGTCTGCATTTGACGGCTGGCAGGTGTTGGATCCGACCCCACAGGAGAGAAGTCGAGGTGAGAGTCTAAGCCAGTGCAGAAGTAGCCAACAAGACAGCTGTGTTTTCTAGCTATTCATTGTTGCCAGAGGTTTTACATCAACGAATTACATTAGCAGTCATAACAATTATACTTATTTCCATTCAACTGGGCTCAAGTGCGTTTGCTGTATAGTCATATCAGGCACGTACATGCCCCAGCATGTACGTTAGACGATGTTTTTGATCAAAAACGAAGATTGATCACAGCAGGAGTCCAGGAATATGATGCCACAGTTCTCCAGCAGTAACTTGACATTGGTTTGGCTATGAAGTCCACATTCCATGGATTAAATGAGCCTTCAGACTTAAGCCAGCCTCTTAGCAAATGGGCTCCCTTGAATGGCAGCGCTCGCTGCTGCTTGGACAGGAAGTCCTATGAAGCCGAAATGTCCAGACAGGAAGCTAATGGTGATGTCCCTCCTCACACAGGGGTATTCTGCTGCGGGCCGTCTCCTGTGAGAGGGATCAGGGACAGGCGTCTGGACGTGATCTACGACATACCCTTTGTCTACGCCGAGGTCAACGCCGACGTGTGCACGGTCATCGTGAAGGACGGGCAGGCCGTCAGTCGCACCTTGGACACGGAGAGAGTGGGATCCCTCATTTGCACCAAGGGCCTGGGCTCCAACATGCCTCAGGATGTGACCAACACGTACAAGCAGCCCAAAGGTAACACAAAGAGCTCAGTCAATGTGAAGGAAATCACCAACATTACAAAAACCATCTGCGATAGATTTCATTTTAACAAAAGACACTCTTGAATTTTTTTGGAGATGGGCAATATTATTATTACTATTATTATTATTGGCATTTAGCACTCTCATCCAGAGTGACTCACATCAGTTACAGGTTTTTACAATGTTATCCACTTATACAGCTGGATATTTACTGAGGCAGTTGTTGGTTAAATACCTTTCCCAAGGGTACAGCAGCACCCCAGCTGGAATCAAACCGGCAACCTTTCCTTTACAAGTCCTGCTCCATAACAACTATACAACGCTGCCCCATTATATACAACCACACTATGTTTTTCATAAAACACAGTCACTAACTCTGTGTTCTGTTTCTCCCCATCACAGCTGTCGTGTCACCATATGGGACAATGAATGGAAGTGAGTATTTTGTTTTGTTTTTTATTGTTTGAGTAGTTTTATGCCAATGTTTTCTGCCCATAATAAACTCATATGTAAAAATTGTCAGTGTCAATGTGAAGAGGTCCCAGTTACTTACATCATGTTAAAATGACTCTGGACAGAACATGAAAATATACATAAATGATAAGTTTTTGTGTTACAGAAGACAAAGCCCTGAAGCTCTGAAATGACTGTTAACCAGTGTTGAAAACTGTAATTTAAAACCACAATTTAACATTATTTCTAATCTGTTTTTCTTTTTTTAGCTCCCAGATCGAGACGTTCAGTCGCTGGCCTAGGTAAGCAGTTCTCTGTTCCCCTGTATTTAATCAGTAACTCTCCACTCATGCATTTCTTAACGTTGTAATGAGAGAGGTACCCAACGGGTGTTTGGGGATTTGTTTTCATTCTGTTCATGCGTGTTTGCCTGTGCAGAAATGAAGCAGAGCCTGGCTGTTTCCCTGCGTCTCAACAACGTCCCGGTGGCCGGGGAGAACATCTCCTTCTCTGTCACTGTCACCAACAAGGACAACATCCCCAAAACTCTGAGGGAACATGTCAACGCCCAGGCCAAGGAGTACAACAGCAGCCCGCTAGAGACTTTCTGGGAGGCCCATAATATTCTTCGGATTGCACCGTATGAAGGTAATGTCACTGTAGCAATCAATCTTGTTGCTGCTTACTTGCTTAGTAGACACCCTCATGTATGCAGTGACATTTTTCATATATAGTTTCATATAGTGTGTAGAGGGGCAATTCAGATGCCTTACTCCAGTGAACAACCAGTGTCCCTCCTGGCTTTTGAAACTTATAAGTCTTAACTTAAAACTTATAAGGTTATAAGTCTGGTCCCATAACCACTACTCCTGTATCCAGTGCTGATGTTATTTTGCCATTTTACCACCAGAGTTGCTGTGCTAGTGCTGAAGATATTGAACAAAATCAAACTGAATTCTGTGTTAAGATTGCATTTGTACAAAAGATTTTGAATGATCTCCCTTTCTACCTTTTAACATGCACACTGAAACAATCCTGTTCTGTGAGGACACTCCTTGAAGTGTGAGATGTATCAAAGATGAGAAACATAAACTATATTGGCAGCAGTGTAGTATAGTGGTAAGGAGCACAGCTTATAACCGAAAGGCTCCTGGTTCAATTTCCCTCCAACGCACTGCTGCTGTACCCTTGGGCAAGGTACTTAACCCAGAATTGCCTCAGTCAATATTCAGCTGTATACATGGATAACATGTAAAAACTGTAACCTGTAAGTCATTCTGGATAAGAGCGTCTGCTGAATGACATTAATGTAATGTAACGTAATGTAATGCAATGTCTGCCCACAGTTAAGGTCATCCAGCACCAGATTCCTCACTCAGCCTATGAGCGCATTCTGACGGGGGACAACCTGGTGAACCTGGCCGTTGTCATGGAGGACGAGGCCACTCAAGAGCGAGTACTGGCGTCGGAGGAGTTCAACATCACTGAGCCAGAGATCTCCATTCAGGCAAGTGCCCCTGAGGGACTGAGGAAAAGGAAACAAAAACACTCCACCAAATCGGCCATACATCATACAGCCACGTTAAGAAAAACAACACCCACAGTGGAGACAGTAACCCTAACCCTAACCCGAAACTGTGGCAAATATTAAATTCTTTGTTAGTTGTTCTAGAGCACTGGGAGTTTATGCATTCTTTGAGGCTCATGCAGGCGGACTGACTATACTATGACTTCCTCCCTCCAGATTGATAACGAGGATGACATTGTGGTCAACAAGGAGCACAGCGCTCTCGTCGTCTTCAGGAACCCCCTTCCCATGCCCGTGAGCGGCATTCTGACGGTCATGGGCTCAGGTCTGCTGGACGGAAAAGTTCAGTCAAAGTAAGAGCAAGTTCAATCATCACTGTGGTCTGTCTATCAGATGTTTTGTATTTGTGAATGACCTCACAAGCTCACAGTACAGTACATGCTTTATGAAAACATTCTTCAGAGGTGGTGACTGTTTATTTAGGCTCTCTTAAGTCAGGTTTAAGCTATGCCAGAAATGTGGCTGAGGAACATTGTCTTATGACTTATGGCTTCCCTTATGCTCAGTGTCCTGGGATGCTGTAGATTGACGTATATCAGCGTCACCGCTTTCAAACAAAAGCAGTGTAGGGTGATGTCACAATGTCACCCCATAGAGGCTTCTAGAACTTCACCACCCCAGATTCCATCTAACTGTTCTGAATTCTAGTCAGGTTGTGAGACAGGAATTTAGGAAAGTATTGTACCTTTTTTGTTCATTATAAGTTCAGTGGTGCAGAAAAATTGCCAAGAGAAAAAAACTTGCCAGAATTAGTTTCTCAAAGTTAAGTAGAAAGTACATTGCAGGTAATTTAAATTTGGGCCTTGGCTTACAGGATGTGCAGACTGCAATTATTATTTCACACCATTTGGTAATGAATGAGATTCTTGGATTGAGATTACTGTGCACTGAGGACCGTACTGCACCCCCCACCCCAGCCTCCATGTGAAGTATCATGGATTACACTCAAATATCACTGTCCCCTTTTTGTCTTTCAGGCTATACCTCCTGCAGCCAGGTGAAACCATGGAGAAAACAGTCACTTTCACTCCAAAGATGGCTGGCACCAAGATGCTGCAGGCTAACCTGGTGCTCAGGAACAGTCCTGCCATCATAAGAGGCTTCAGGACTGTCACTGTGATGGCGGCTTAGCCACTGACCCCCCGCTGATCTTCTGTACACACTGAGGGTCTGCTACAGTGGTGGGATGTCCGAGCTTACCTCCACCATTCTGAAGGTGTGAATGTGTGAATATTACGTGCATTTAGCAGATGCTCTTATCATGAATAAAGTATTTGAATAAAGTATTTACATGAGATGTGGCGAGTGACATTTCCCTGAATGTGTATTAGTAAATGTTATCTTTTATCAAGTCATTTTTATTTTTTCATTTCATAGATTTTCATTATTATGTGTTTTTTCATTGTATTTATTTTTGCTATTTGTGTTGTAGTATTTATGTATTTATTGATGGAATGTAAGATGACGTAAGGTTCATTTTAATATTTAAATTATTACTATTTTAATGTGTCATTGCTGTTGAATGATGTTGTATGTCCTTTTTCCAAACAATGTGAACTAATAAAAGTCATATTCAAGAGACATGAATAATTGACTTTTTTCCATTTTTTTAAATAGTGCCTTTGATTTTTCTTCTCTGAATGTGAAAAGGCATCTCCAGCTAACAGCAGAGCTAAGTAGTGAGCTACAGAATACACATGAATATAGAACTCTGAATGGGAGCCTTCACCTCTCCCTAGAAATTAAGTGTTAATTGTGTGTCAATCATTTGTTAATTGGTCGCATGTGTGTAATTGGTTTGGGAACCAGCCTATTGGCTAACAAGCAACACCTGATTAATTGAAGGCTGATTTACATACAGACGCTTTTATCCAAAGCGACGTACAAAATACAAGTGTGGCTGGAGAGCAGAAGGCTTACTTTGTCCCTGCTGTTAGTTTGTGTAGGCTGTTTTTTTTTTTTAATTATTGTTTCAGTTAACATTTGCTCTTTTTGGCTTGTTTTATGGGAGAAGTGTTGGCCAGCTTCTCTACATGAACATCTTTTCTTCTGTTTTTCCTTTATTTTCTTCTTTATTCTTTCTGTCTGTTCCCCATTTCCATCCCTCTTATTTCCAGTCTGTTAGGTTCACAATTCTATTAAAGTAGAGCAATTTGGATTGCTTACTGAGCCAATACATAAATCACACAGAAACAGAAAGACAACCATACTTTACATTGTCCATTGAACAGTCTTTCTCATAGGTGAGGCCCACAGAGCATAATGTATTTGTTAACATTGGCTTGCATTCACTTAAAACATAAACAAAATGCAACAATATACATAACCTGTGTTTGCCTCAAGCATGATTCATACACAGCACTAATCAAATCTGGTGTTTTTTATGCTAATGTTGTGAGCTTTGGCAAATACAAATTCAGACAATGATTAATAGATGTTGGCATAATTTTCTAGTGCATGTAAGGTCAATCATTGTTTATAGAAATGTTACTTTTTCAGTTTTTGTTCAGCCAAATCATATTTTTTGGTTTTAATTATTTAGAGAATTCATATTTGTACTAATAAAACACAGACATACTAACTACCTGGCCCTTAAAATGATCATGGCATAGTTGAGAATCTCTTCACAACTTACTTTGCACACAACTGTTAAAGTAAAGGTATTTTACAGACTTTCCTCTAGTGGGCAATATTGCACTTGTTAATAAACTAAAATCTTTGAAAGGATTGGACTGGAGCAATTTCAGGCAAGGTCTTTCAGCACTGAAAACTGAGACTGGGTTTGCGGTCATTCAGAAAAGTATCACAATGTGCAGTTATTTTTCCCTGAGGGTGTTAGTGGTAAAGGTAACTCAGACGTGGGATACTGTTGTTGCATAAGGAATTGTCTCAGGAATTTTCCACCTGTCTCACTGGGTGATATGCAAAAATCTAAACTATGTAAGCCGCCCTGGGTGAGGACATGTGGATACACCCTGTCACTTCAGGTGAAAGTGTCTCACTCACTGCAATAATGTTGCAGCATAGATTTCACAATCATGCCAGAGTTGCATTGTTCCTATTCATCTGGAAGGATTTGTACTGTAAAACCCTTCACATCAAAACCAACAGTGACTGCTAAAGAACTGATTTGAAAGCAGCAGCAGTATACTAATATCCAAAAACTAATGATTGCTTGGAAAATAGGATACACATTGTGAATCTCATTTCAAATAGCCGTTCAGACTACTGTCACAGGGTAAGGTTATGTCAAAATATCCAAAACGCAATGAAGACATAGCGTTGGCAATGTTTCTTGTTCACAGCAAGAATGGAACAGAGCCAAATCAACATCTCTATTGTCATGTTCATGGCTATGGGCCAGGGATAGAAAATAACAGTACAGCCTGAGCCTTGTTGTGTTTACCAGAGAGTCTCTCAATCTTGGTCCTGGAGATCCACTATATGTAATGATATTCTCTAACGTAGCTCTTGCTTAATTAGGTTTTAATGAACTGTTCAGAATTAAGAATTTAGTGAATATGTACCCCAGCAGCAAGTCTGACACTGATATTTCAATTTAAGATAGCTGGTCAATGAATTATTCTAGGCCCTAGCACCTACTTGTATTAATCCTCATAAAACCTAAGGTTAAATCGTAATCTGTACAGTTTTATTTAAGGGGCACAAATGAACAGAAATCCAGTGAAGGAACAGTTTCACTCTTTATCTTTCTTAGTCCAGACACACCTCTAACCATTCATTCCTTTCACAGACTCACAGCTGACACTGTATGTATAATGTAATGTCAAACCCTGGTCAGTGTTCATTTAAATCAGGCCTTGCTGATTAGGAGCTCTGTTGGAATGAAATACCATCATACAGGGTGGATCCTGAGGGTCAGGAATGGAATATGGTGGGATTGGAATTCAACCAATAAACTGCTCCTTGTTGTGTGGGCCCACACAAAACATGACCCACATATGGCAAGGAGCAGTTGATTGGCATAGATGAAAAGATGGAGAAAAGGGTGATTTCATGATTTCAATCAATGCTGGGTGATTGTTCTCCCCCTGCTCATTCACTTCCTCTTGAACTTTGTAACGCTTGCAGATGGTGTAGAATGATTGTGTCAGTTGTGCTACAAATTCAGGTATCTCGCTTACCTGCCACGTGTGTCTGCCATCTACTCATCCAGTCACTTCCCTCGGCAGCAGTGACATAATAAGGTTAAATATTCGATGGATCACAAAAAGGCCTAATAACCTCTTAGCCCAATTCAAGTTCTTTTGATTAACAATTAAGATCACCAGAGAACCAGAGACTACTTATATGCAATGTGTATTCTTTTCAATGAATGAAGCCCTTGTAGTTCCCTCGTGTATTTTTACTAATTTCAAAGCAGGGATACTTTGCCTGCTTTCCTACACAATATGGGAGTAGTTTGGGATTTATTCTGGTCAAGAATGTTCACTGTACTGGGAAAAGTAGACAAAACATCTAGCCTGAAAATCAAATCGTTTAGTAGCGTGCCCACTGATATCCTGGGTACCTGCTGAAGCTACAGCAGCAAGGTGGTTATCTTAGCATCTGATCTAGCAGTGCTAACAAGCATTGTGTGCAACTTTATACACATGGAACACAACCTTGACATCAATCACTGCAATGACTTAACACAATGCCTTCGTGATGCCATGGCTTGCTGGAATCAATATCTGGGGAAAAAAACCTGACCCTCTTGTCTTACAAACAGCAGCCGCACCTGAATTATCACCCTGGGAATGAACAAGAATGTCACCACCAACCGTGCAGTCAGAGCTGACACGCACCCGGTAGGCGAGGAGACAAACCCAGCAGCTGTCGTTTGAGGTTCACCCAGGAGACTGGCGTGATGCAAGAGAGCGGGTTCACAGAACGCCTGGGGGAGCGCAACAGCGGCGCCGAACACAGGCGCTGCCCCGCGGCACCGTCGGCATTCCGTCAGCGATTTCCATTACATGGAATAACATCAGAGACGGGATGAGCGCTAGAATGGTATTTAACTATGTAAATGTCCTCTCAGGCAGTCGTCCGCAGACGGATAATTTGACAGCTCGCCTGCTCTGTACTTAGCCAATCAGTACGCAATTGACACCCATGTGTGCTTATGAGCAGTGCAGATTAGAAAGGCATTTTTCATGATTTGTAAAGAGATATTTATTCAGGGGGTGTTTTTATATTTCGGTGCTATTTTTCATTTTTATATTGGAAAATAATATGGATAAATGCATGGAAATGCGGTATGAGAGCGCATTCGATTTTAAAGGTTAAGTCATGCAAATACCAGCTGTCTGTAATATCCCTATCAAAATAACTTCATCCGGACTGTTGATGTCTGTTATTTGCCTATTTAATCACTGCAAAACACCTGCACTATTTTATTTCCCGTTAAAGGCACGTAATCTGCGCAAACTCAAAGTCAAGTTTTTAGAAAATCAGATGTTTAACCTGAATGCAGTGTGCGGAACAGAGAACAATAATTTTTATTTATGGGTGGTATGAAAAAATCCATCAGATAGGGTCACAGCACTAAAAAAATGAGGTCACTGATATTAAAAATAATATGGACACAGCAGAAACGGAAAGTATTTTTTAACAATATTTTTCAAAGTATCATTGCGTAAACTTGTCTAGGCTGAATCTCTGGCCTCGGGTGCTAGCACTGACAGACCCCACTCTGTATGTGAAATGTCTGACGGTGTCGATTAATCAATACTGCTGAGAGGGCGCTATGTGCTTTCATGCTCTGGAGAAATAAGCGAGACCTTCTGGGGTGACTCGCCTTCCCTTCCACGGCCCCGGGTTATCGATTGCCGTTAATAGCATGCTAATGAACATAACGGCTCAATAAGGATTTGTGGATTCTCCTCGTTGTTCTTAAAATAATTCCCATTAGAGCCGAGAGAGAATTCTTTTGGACTCGCAGAGCTCGGTAACTAAGTGTACCCGCAGAAATTCATTAACGGGGCACTGGGCGATGGTTGCTAATGAACTCCAGCGCATACTTTTTAATTAAGGCTAGAATACCAGGGAGAGAGAGAGATGGTTGTAGTGTCACTGATGACATGGGGGAAGACGGCCCCCTTTCTGAAGAGGAAAGAGTAATGAAAACTGAAGACGACGCGGGGTGAGAGGGCACGGACGGGCAAACCTCGACTGGGATTGATCGGAGTTTTTTTCCGTCGTCAGTTAACATCGTCATCCCCAGGGGGCAGTATTGAGTCATATTTTCTCTTGTCGCCGCCTAGGCTTAATGAGTATGATCCGACCCCAGGCGTGATGTAAACTGATCAAACATACAATTCACCAAATGCTCTCCTCTGTTCCCAATTACAGTGGCGGTATCTCTTAATGGGTTTATTGCTGTACTTGAATCTATTTAAGTCAGTATTTTTGTATATATTTACAAGAACGATAATTATAAAATCTTAAATGAGAAATTGAATTGTATTACATTTAAAATGTCTTCAAAATCCCTCCGTTATTTCGACACATTTTTTTTGCTCAAACTTCTGAACATTTGTATAAGATTTTTAAAAAATTCATTAACCAGATCTGTATATATACAATATGTTCCAAATACATTTCTAAAACATTTGATAAAGATAGCTGATGAGTGCATAAGCAATTAAGTATTTGAAAGGTCCACTGTTCAAAGTCTGGCTGGTCTGCTCATTTTGGCTTGTTTTTGCAAACGAGACAGCAATACAGAATGCAGTTTTGAGAAAATAAGTCAATAAAGAACTTTTCAATTTTAGCTTGGTTTTAACGGCCAGTTTCCATGACTGATGGGAAAATGCCTATGTATGAAGCTCAATTCCAGAGACTGACATTTCCAAACATATATGAAATGCAACAGTAATCTGTAAAACTGCAGAGACGTGGCACATACTAAATACTACATTAGACATGATAAAACACATTTTTTGTTGACACGTGCATCAACCATCAATCATTTATCTTTCTTAATCTTAACTTAAATGAGTCATATATAGTATAAGCACATTCATGTAGCACTGGAAATCTCCTATATAAGATGACAAATCACTTAAATGCTGACAGAAGGCAAAAAATAAGTGTGGCATTACTGAAATTGGACTGCTCAGGATATGAGCAGTGGGGAACTCCATAATGAGGCCTTGGGCACAGTTCTTACGGGACTGACTAAGTTCACATGTAAAGGGCAGACTAACTTTGGAGGGTCCAGACAGTCCATTTGCTATGGGATGTGAATACTTTGCCATCGGAGGAACCTCTTGAACTACCAACCTGATGACCAGTGCAGCCAAAATTTACAAATGTGTTTTCCCCATTGTACAAAATACTTGAAAATACATACTGCCAGAGAGAGATGTAAATGATTGGATGCCTCTCTGGAACATGTCAATAAATGCATTCAGTCAAGTAGCCAAATATATAGACACACTGGGATTAGTTACCAAACAGCAGGGAATTACAATGTTGAGAGAGTTATTTCTTTATTGGTTGACTTTTGGTATTAAATACAATTGGGTGAAATATTTCCACGGTAATTAAACATGCCATTAAAATATATGTGACAAAGGTGAGTCTTTATTTAAGCTTGATTCTGTTGTCTGTCTTCCATGTCTCATTGATGCTGCTAATTTAATGTTTCACATTAATAAGTAAAAAAAAAAAAACAACAGCAACAAAAATATTGCAAATTCAAAACAAAACTTTTACATAATAATAGCATAAAGTGGACAGAAAAGTGCAGCATCTGAAGACACAGTGTGAAGTCTGGTCTTCATCATAAGAAAAATACAATGCATCCGATGTCATTCCAATGACACGCAAGCATTCAGACACAAGGAAAGAGGTGGAAAAGTGAATAAAAATGGATGCAATTGATGTGATCCTCCCCATATAAAGTAAGTGCTGAAGACACACCTCCTCAGACTCTATCTGGACTAATACCTCTGCCACTTTGACCTTGTAACTTTGACCTTGTAAATCTGACTCCTGTCTTGTACTTGTTGCTCTCTTACCTAGGTAATATATTGGTACTTTATTGTCCCTGTGATTGTATTTGATATGTAATCCTAGTTCAGATTAGTTGGCTCGCGACACTGACCTTGCGCTCAGCTTCAGCACTATTTGCATTGTATGACCTGTACACATCTTGCTCTTGTGCCTGTTGTTTTCCCACTATTCGCACTTTTTTTTTTTTGTGATCAACTTTTTTATTGATTTTCAGGAACTATTCGCAGTTTTGAACGTCGCTTTGGATAAAAACGTCTGCCAAATGAATAAATGTAAATGTAAATGTAACATTTTTGCAGTGGGAAAAGCGAACCTCGAAGTCAATTAGAAAGAGGAAGAAGGATATGAGAGAGCCAGGTAATGTTATCCAGAGACTTACATGGCTTACAAATTTTACATGGTGCCCTTTTTTCCTGGTTGATATATAGATGAAATCTGGGTTATGTACCTAGCCTGGAGGAACACCAACAGTGACCAACCCGGGAATCAAACCAGCAACCTTTAGGTTACGAGCACTGCTCCTTACAAACACAACACTCTCCTGCCTGCTTGATGATGCGTTTGATGGAGACCACGGGGCCGAGGCAAACAAAGCCTAGCCTTAACTCATTAATAGATTGCTCAAGCTTACCTGTCAGGAATATCACAGGCCCGAGCTCCGTCAAACCCTCAGCCTGACACGGTAATGGAAGACCTGAAATTCCCCCCGGGACAGAAATCAATACCAAGTGGGGGCACGGGAGAAGACTGTGTGAGGAGTGCTTGCGGATTGTTTTCTGTTAAACGGGACGGCGGTGCTGCGGAACAATGAGGTCAATTAAATCAAAATTGCGGGTTTGGAGTCGAGGATTCCGTACCTGAGCAAATGTATCGAAGCCTCAAATCCCCCGAACCCCCCACAGGTTTGGCATCGCGTTGCCAGGGGAGCCTGACACCCAAGAGCATGTGGTAATCAGCCTGGACGGTAGCTGATTTTCAGATAAATTAAATGTCAGGGGGAAACGGGGTAGCTTGACTGCTTTGAAAAGCTGAGGCAATCATAAATTATTAACGGTTTCTTTTTTTTCTTTCCTTTTTGGTTTCTGCTGAGCAATTTCACTGAGAGCGAGGGCTGAAGTTTCTGAACCTTCAAAAATAAAAAGGCGAGGCGGGGAAGGTCGGCCTTTAATTTTTTCACTTTTCAAGGCAGAAACTGATGTTCAAAAGCAGTGGCTCCTTAACCCTTTACGGTTAACGCTCAACACCTCTGATGAGGTCTGAGGGAAATGCATCATTCACTGAACTGAGGTCAGGTTTATTACAGCTTTGGATCCCATCTGTGTTGACTGGTTTCCCTGATTTTATCTTCTGCACTGACGAGAAGGTGAGAGTAAACAGTCCTCGTGAGAACAACTAATGTCTGAAACAACCATTATCATATCCATTAACAGTGTAATAATTAAAGCAAAAATGACTATATCTCAAATGTCCCATGCTAAAATCAGTGACACAATACACCGCATGCACAAACTTGTAGTACTAATCCTCCCTCCCATGCATGGTAAATGTTGAAGGGCTGATGGGTTGCATGTTACAGACCAAAAAATTAACCCTACATGAACAAGCTCTGAACAGGAATTATAATTTCATACATTTTTTGAAATGTCTTAGTATTGTATTGTAAATGTCTCAGTATTAGTACATGTAAAGATACTACTGAATAGGTAAACATAGATAAAGATAAATCAAACACTTCACAATTGCTTCAACATTAATAATACATCTTCAAAAGAAAGTTTTAATCAATTCTCTCTCTGTCTTGTGGTACAATATTGCTAACATATGTGGTAAAAATGAACTGAAATCTGTTCGTCAATTAAATGATGGTATTGCTGTTTTGTTGGTCGCTCCACAGCCTGATTGTGGTCAGTGCTTAGTTGGCGCTCGGTCATGACTGATCAGATTGTCTCATTAGCCAGTCCACACTGCCTCAGGTTATTGCAATTACTTAGATGAACTGCTCCAGTGAATAGCTAGATGATATGAGTAGGAGTTTTTTGGCACAGTCCATTGTATGTAGATTGATGGGTCTGGTCCAGGGAATCTTGGTTGGTTGTCAGTTGCCATGTCTGCAGTGGTCTTTTCTATGCACTGGGGGTAGGAGTCAGAGCTGGATGTTTCTGATAAACTCTGGGATTGAGTTCCATCTCAATTTTGTGGTCTGACGTACTTTCTTCAAAAACACAATTTGGTGAGTTCAGTGATGACAAAAGTATAAGACAAATGAAGGGAGTAGACTGTATTGCGAAGAAGAAACAGTTGGGTTTATTTGTTAGTCAAAGTTAAGCATGAATACTCATTGAATACATGGCTAAGGGTTACATTATTAATGGACATTGAAAGCACTTTACCACAAGACTTCATACAGAAACTTAAGAATGTGATACATTGATTGTATAAAACTTTGATTTATTCATTTATGTAACAAACAATGATTCAAATTTGAATGCAAAATAAGGCATAAAAGTCATGATTAAAGTCATACAACATGATTAACTCCAACTGCAAGAACTGGCACTGTGCATTTTTAAAAATCATGGCTGACACTTCCTCAGTTTATCTGTTATTGATGTACATAATGTTTGTATTATTTTGTAATAATGAAGACGTGAATTAAAATCTGCACTACATACATACAAGGTACATGATGTAAAGAATGAAATCTAAATGAATGAGACTGTTCCAGTGACATATTAAGTGAAAAGAAACACGTAGAGGCCTGATTATCTGCCTGATGCCCTTTGCATCCCCCTATAAGGTTAGATTTAATTTGGAGATACTGTCGAGTGACTTTGGTCTGGAGCGATGAGGCGTGCAGTTAAGGGTGAGTGCTGAAAAATGATTAAAACAAATAGTTATGAAGCTGTTAGCATTCCGCGCCAGCCAACAGAAGACTTCCGCGCACCACTGCAAAGCCCCATCACCGCTGCAACCTTCCTCTCGCCCATCATAAAACACAGTCTTCTGCATCTAATTCTGCGCTTGCTCCACTGTCACGATAAAGAGCAAAGGACCTCGTAAAGCGGAACTCTCCTCAGACCTGGCTTCGGCTGGATTAAATACCAAGCGCAGGGGTGATTATGGAGGTTAACAGGGAGCATGCACCCTTTCACAGGGGCAAACCAGCGGCTAGGCACAGCTGCGAGTTGGATGTAGCACTGAAATGTGAAAACTATTGCCTATAAAAGCATCATTTACAATCACAGATGTTCTGCGGACACCCAAAGAACACACTATGAATATAAAGTTTGGACAGCATGTAATCATACTGAATTTTGGTGAATAGTTTGAAACCATGTGGTATTGTCATTTTATGCAATAAGGTGAAATAATACATGCATGCTGCCTCTCTGTGACTTTGTCAATGACATGCAGTATTATGAAAAATACATTTATAAATACCCATTCAAAATAGTATATAAAGCACTGAATGAAATCTGCAACTCAATAAAATATCCAAAGTATCCACTGGAGACAACCTAAATACCTCTATAGGCATAACTATCCCAGTCTGATATGAAATGACAAAGTGACAATATTGTAGCTGACAGAGCTCAATAGAACAGAGACATCTTGTTGATTTTCACATCCCTGCTGCTTAGTTCCTGTGTATGACAACTGATTTAGTTTTAATTATTAGCACAGCAGAATGTCTCACCAACTTTGGCCACTGACCTTTTTAAACAGCACCTTGTTTCAGAGAATTTGACCTCCTCTAGAGCTAGCACCTATCCTCACTATCACTATGACAATAAGATGCAAGTTCAGCCCTCAGGTTTTGATTTAACAGGTATGCCTCATCAGCTAGTTTGTATGGCAACTTATTTTCTCATCTACACACCAGCGAAGATGACATTCCTTCTGGTGACACTCGCTCTCATATGATGTAGTGTTGGATATTACATTACGTTATATTATTGTCATTTAGCAGACGCTCTTATCCAGACCGGCTTACATAGGTTACAAGTTTTACATGTTATCCGTTTGGGTAGGCCTATTTACTGAGACAGTTGTGGGTACCTTGCCCAGGGGTACAGCCACAATGCCCCAACAGGGAATCGAACCAGCAACCTTTTGGTTACAAGCCCTGTCCCTTACCACTATGCTACACTGCTGTCTGATATGTATGAAACAGTCTGGACCAGCCTCAACCTGTGAGACGTCCTTCGGCTGCAGTACACAGAGGGCCTCTCTTACCTCTAAACCGCGCACACCTGCTTCAGAGAGGGTCCTGGAGTGACAGGGGTGAGCTCAGCTGGTTCTGCAGGGTTGAATTTCCACTAACAAAACCACCACTCTATATCAATTACTCAAAAAATTGAAAGCAAAACAACTGATTGGAACATTGCCATTTTCCTCCAAGGGCCTCACTTTTGGCACATTAGTAATGGTATGTTCACTGGTGCTGGAATTACAGTGGTGCCAAAACAAAATACATGAAGAACCTCAAAGATAATTAGCCTCTGGACTGAGTCAAAGTCTGACAGTTCCCAGACACATCAAATGCTGATTTTGATCTTTTAAAACTGACACACAGTTGTGTGTGTTCTGAGAAAGCTTGTGGTTGTATTAAACTTCTCATTCATGCCAATAATTTCCTGCACATGAATACTAATTGCATATTTTTTTCTTTGTAAGAAAATAATTTTTGCTTCACATTTCTGCTTCCCATATGGTGCTCACTGTTATTGCCTTCTCAAACACAATTTCACGTCAACGAATCACTGCTGATGTTTGAAATTTGAAAATTGATCAAAAATAGGACAGCTTGAGGGTTTACTTGTGAAAATCAAACAAGTTCACTTTGCTTTGAATACACCAACAAACAAAACTACAATCATGCTTCAGTCTGCCGTATTAACTTGAGGCATAAGTCGTAGTAGGTAGGATGCACAGATATTTATCCATTGCCTTTAAAAAGCTGTTGTGACTGATAAGATGAACATAGTAAATCATTGCTTTCTCTCCAGTAAACATCAAACAGTTTACCATAGCTCTCATATAACCATCCAGAGACGTTTTATTTGAGTTCAGTAAACTCTTCTGTTCAAAGTGTGTGGTTTTTAATAGATGGAAATGCACTTTAATATTTAAATGCACTTTAATATTTAATAGACGAAATATGTATTTCCCAAATTGCAGGTTGGTAGCCTACATTGATCACATTGGCTACATTAAACCACTTTAATAACTAGCCATGATCTATAATGTAATGATTGAAAGACACTCCTGAATAATTGTTTGTACAGTATAATTTTGAAATCAAAATTGAATTTATGGAGTGAACTGAAAAAGCACCATATGTGTGAAATTGAATTTAACTTTCTAAGTGAATTAATTAGTTTAGAGGAAGTGGATCAGAAAAAACATAATTAACAAGGCTTGTTCAATTAATAACCTAATTATGACAGTGAGCAATTCATTTACATGAATCAGGATAACTATTCTAATAGAATATAAGTATTAGATCATCATAGATAAGCACATGCATTTAATGGCTGAAACAAATTTATAGGCTCATTGTAAGATGAATGTCTATGCCTGAAATTTGCAGGACAATGAGGTAAAACATAATTCCTGTTTCACAGATGTGAATCCAGCATGGATTCCTTCAACCACACTGCTGTTGGAAATCTTATCAGGATTTGATAGCTGAGAATTAAAACTTTTAAAGATCTCATTTGTAACACCTGATCTTTTTAGTATGGAGTACAGCTGCTTCCGCTGGCTTCCCTGACAGGTACAAAGTCAGACTCACAGAAACACAAAGGTTGTTTGACTCAATAAAAATGAGGAATATGGGAACATGCCAGCAATGGCACATCTAGGGAGCTGTTCCATTCTGATCAATGTCTGAATTCTGACATTTTAATATAGATAGGGGAAGATGGGGGGTGGAGTATGTAGAAGTAAGGAGCAGGGCTTGTAACAGAGAGGTTGCTGGTTCAATTCCCCACTGGGGTGCTGCTGCTGCACCCTTGGGCAAGGTACTTGCCTTAGTAAATATCCAGCTGTTCATGGATAGCATGAAAAAATTGTAACTTTTGTAAATCAGTCTGGATAAGAGCATCTGCTAAATGACAACAATGTAATGTAATGTAGATAGATTTTGAATTGGCACCAAGAGTGAATTTGCACATGAAGACTTTTGGCCTTTATGATGTTACATTAAATTACACAAATGAGTTGTATTCAATGATTAAAAATCAGGGCTCTGAGACCCTTAAAGGAAGAGTTTCAATCAACATTACGGTACCTCTTGTTAAACTGTGCCATTACCTCAATGCCCTGTCAGGAAGACATTTATAAGGTACCACTTTGTTGCCATGGCAAAATGAAGCCTCTAATTTCAAGGCGACAGAGTACTTTGTGTCCTTTCAGACTATTTTGTGTTCTTTTTCGTACTTCACTGAGTATTTCAACATTGTCTGTTGGTTTTCCAAGGTCTGTTTCAGATAAACCTTCTGCTTCTGAAAAGCATTGCGCCCTTCTCAGAGATTTGCCATACCACTGGTTTCTCTGCGAGGAGAGAAAAACTGTTCCAATCACCTCGTCACAAAGAGACCATGTTAACATGCAGGGGACCTGTCTCCTTCAGGGCTCAGTAACGAGACTGGGGATATAACTAATTTTGCTAAGAGAAGGCTTGCTTTGAATAATTCTTCTCTCCTTGTTCTTCTCCCTGTTGATTCATTGACTGCCAATCCCTTCCAGTCTGTTGCATTACAACTCACTGCTAGTATATGGACTTCCATAAATTGTTCAGTTTAGTAAAAATAAAACAAAGCAAACCGTTAAAAACAGAGCAACAGGGATGCAACATTGAGTCTTAAACCAGAATAGCTATGATAAGTCTCAGTTGTTTTATATTACAACTGAATAGGTGGTTTACTTGCTTTGACATTTAATACCAAGTTATTGTAGGCTGATGAGGACAATACTGCCCATAAAGAATTTACATATTCTAAAGAGTGGTCATACTTAGTACTATACACTAATTTCAGTTTTGCCCTTAAAAAAGTTGCACTGAATCATTAACCATTAACTAATTTAATGTAATTTTCTATATTATCCAATAGCCCATGAATCACATTGCTTGACAGTACAGCAGTCATTTATATGACATAGAACAAGACAGACATGTTTGACAGACTTTTTGACCTCTATTATCCAGCACTCTTTTTGACCAATTCTTTTTTCATCAATTAGATTACATCTTACGTTAGACTCACCTCACCCTGACAGCCACTGTGTTCATATAGGAGCTCTGGGTCGTACAGAATGCAATCCTCCCATAAACCTGTGCACTAATCACACCTACCCTTTCCACACAACAACCCTTTCCACAAGCCCAGTGTGCTTCAGTGAGCTAAGCGCCTATTGGAGGATGGGTGCAGCTTCACTGATGTCATCTAAGCAAGCTGCAGGCATCAGAGCAGCGAGTCGTGGAAACCCCTGCTGACATACCCCTCCATCCCCAGCAGAAATAAGCCAATACAGGCTCCCTCCCAGTCATCGTCTTCCGATCGAACTCAGGCCAGAGTGCTTTGCATGAGGGAGCCCCATGTGACAGACTTATTGACTTTTTTCCCCCCCTCTTTCGAGACTGTGAAAGGAGAGTCTTCTTGAGACATTTACCTACATTAAGGACCCGTTGGCTGTGACTCATCCAAGAGGCATTGTTACGCAGAGCCGGAAGAATCCAAATGCAGAGACTATGAAGCAACACAGACGAGTTATAGAAAAACAAAGTAACTTTTTACTAAAGGCTTGCGCCAAAAAAACAGGCTTTGTGCACAAGGGCATATGCAGGACATGGCAGCTCAAGACTAAGCAATGAACCAAAGAACAAGCAGGGCTTATATAGCACATAAAACATATGACCAAGCTAACCAAACACAGGTGAAACAGTTCAACTAAATTAAGCAATGCACAAACAGGAAAACAGGACGTCTGGTGGAAGTCCAGGGAAGCGGCATCCAGAAAACACAGACAGGCTGTTACGAGGCCGCCTGCTGGTCATTGTGAGAAGCGGCCGCTAAAACCCTGACAGGCATTTACTGCACCACAAGATCACCTGTAAACCCTTATTTTGTTTCTCTTTAGTGTGGCTACAGTAGGCAGGGATTCAGTTGGGTTTTGATTTTCCAGTCATTTGTTGTATCTTTAGTATTCAATCATTTTGTCATAGTTTACAGAAGAATCCTGTGGCAAACAGAATATGGCCAATAATAAATCTCAGACAAGTAGTTTGGGAGAGTACTGTGTCTTATGTTGAGAATAGGCACTGAAAGATCACTGTATAGTACATTTTTGTGTGACAGGTTACATCTAGGGTCGGCTGCTGTTTTTTTGTTTTGAGTTGAAGTAGAAATGTGCCTTTGGGCACTTCATGAGATGTGCTCCAGGGTGAAATGGCAGACTACAGATAATGGGTCATGTACCTTAGGGACATAAATAAAATCTTCAAAGATGATGGCACATCCATTTCTTTCCCCTGGGAGGGAGTTAGGCTTTCATCACTGGGAAAAGTGAGCAGAAGCACCACATGCCTGAACTATGTGTGATAAAAATGGACAGTTTCAAAGTGGGGTCCGTGTCTGTAATTTCAAGGTGGGGTCAGTATCAAAAGATTCAATTTGGCTGGATCTCATTTCTCTTTCCTATTTATGAACCACTTTTTCCTTCCAATTTTTTCTTTCTTCCTTCAAAGGGAAGTGTGTGAAAATATGAGACACACTATGGTCAAAAATATTGAATATGATGAACAAACATTAGCTTTTATAGTGTCCTAATCTACCCTCTATAACACATTTTAATGCTGAGCTTAAAACACTTTCCTTCCCCTGGTACAAATTAGAGGTGTGGGATAAGATCACCTGGCACTCCATTGGCCTTTAGTTTACAATAATTCACCAAGAGGCAAAATCAGATAGACATCCACAGGCCACAACACCACAGGTTCCTCAGCACTGAACTGTGTAGAATCATCTAATTGCACTACATAATTAATCCCTGCAAGCCTATGTTGCATTCCTCAAAGGGAAACACCTTTGACTGTTAAATAAGGGAAGGAGTCTGTTTGTATGTGCATGTGATGTACAGTATGTGACTGTCAACAGAGTAAAACATACATTCATTAAATAGCAGTCAATTCAATTTCTCTTTATAAAAGCCTAATTCCATGCAGAGAACATTCATTGGTAAAAAAGAGATGGTAACATAAGGAATGAGTCTAAATGAAGGTAGAACACTGACAATGAGCAGCACATAGTGTATGGTCTTAATGCAATGTAAATCCTTAAAAAAATCCTTATGGAATCAATGTTATAAAATTGCTTAAAATCCTCATAATGTAAATTCTACCACTGACAATTATGCTGACTCCTTTTTAAGAAAAGATATGCTATGCAGTATGGTTTGACAACTTGGCAACGTATGTCCATCTTTTGTTATCAACATATATTTAGAATGCAAAAAAAAAAACCTGCAGTCTCGACTGTTCCCAGGAATCCCTATTATAGCACTGAGGCACTTTTGGCAATTCAGGGGTGGGACATTTGGCCTGCTTACAGCTAAATGCTCTGCAGGTTGCTAAAAACAGACTAAGCCACATATGCTTTCATTGCTGTTTTCACACAGGGCTAAATTTCGAAGACTTCACCCTGCCAAACTGGAAAGCTTGATTGCGCAAAGCACTTTCAAGACGTTCAGCTACTGCTTGTAATCTATAGGGGTATCACTTGTTGCACCAAACATAAAGCCTCCGCTTTCAGAAAATGCTCCTTTTGAGTATTTGGTAAGAACTTCTCTTCTTGCAGTGCTGTTGTCCATTTTTTGGCTACTCAGTTGATTTTATTCCCTGCTGCAACATAATCAAAATGCTTAACAGTAAACTCCATCAATTGTCACAAAAATTGTATTGGGTGAGGAGCCCAGCTGGAGGCAAAAGGTCACAGAAATATTCTTTTTACCTACAAAGGTTGACTTTTTATCATTGTTTTAATTTTACTGATGAACTGAAATGGAATAAGCAACTTTTGAAGATCGTGACTGCTCGCTTCTTGTGCTGGTATTCAGATATTACGGGCATTTTGTAAATCCATGTGAGCTGTGATCTCTGTGGCAAAAACACAGCATCAGCAATTAAACAGGAGTGCAAGTTTGACAAGAACTGAAGCTTGTTCTGCCCTTCAATACAAGCAAACACATCGCCATGGATGCTAAAAGCTGCTGCAAACCCTGTAATGAAATAATATTCAGCTGCTGCTCAACTCCACTTATATGACACCACCTTTTGTAACAGACACACTCATACTGATAGTCAAGGAGAGTCCTTCTCTCACTGCCCTTACAATGGATATAACCTAGATCCATTCAGCATCATTCTCAAACCTCTAAAGGCTTTCTCACAACAGCTCTGAATGGGTAAACCATCCAGAACCTTTGTCTCAGGTGCTGGAGTTGTAATCCGGGGTTGTAAGGTGCAGCTACCTACACATGCAGCACAATCTCTCTGAGAGGCTGAATGGGGAGAGTGAGAAGGTCTGTTCCTCTGTACAGAGATGGAGGTGGGACTCTTCTCCAACAGCCCTCTGCATTTAAACATTTCTTTAGTGGCCCTGTTTTCCCTTTTCCCCACACTATGGCTGTAATTAGACCTTTATCTCTATCATCACATGCATTACATTACATTACATTCATTTAGCAGACGCTCTTATCCAGAGTGACTTCCAACACAATAGAACTGAAGTGTATACATTTAAGATGAATGGGCAAAAGTGTCAGACCAGGCTAATAACACTCCCAGACCAGTGAGTGTGACCATAACACTGTTCAAGCCCTACCGCAAGTTAATGCATTCAAATCTGTAAAGTCAAAAGGGGTGGGGAAATTTGAGAGCGATAAAATATAGTGAGAGCAAATTCAGTTTTTTTGATATTTTAGTTGCAAATGATGAGAATAAATCTGCATTGTTTACAGTGTATGCAGATTTTCTACAAGCAGTGTGTGGTAACAGAACAATCTTCAGGGGCCATCGTCTAAGATTAATGCAAATCAGCCCTCCAACACAGGCCCTCTTTAGGCATCAAGAAACCCTGGAAAATTCATGATCACGCCTGCATTACAATGAGATCATCGCTATATGGGGGGAACTCATTTAAATAGTGCACATCTGATCCCGTTCCTTCAAAGAAGTACATTTATTTTGAATTCCAGAAGTGATGTTTTTGTGTTTTATACAAAAAATGATGGAGGGGAGGGATATAAAGCTTGGTCTGGGTTCCTTCAAGGTCCTGCAATTATTTCCCCCAGAATAAAAAGATAGGTAGTATGTTTCTGGAATTTTAGAGTGTGTAGTAAAACTAAAACATATAAATTAAATAAGCTTGGAGGAATGTTATTTTTGTTAGAATATATGGTGAGCATTTGGACTGAAAGACACTTTCAAGTCAAGCATATGCATGCTTATATCTTTATTTTACTTACTTTGGATCTATAAAGAACTGCCTAAAAGCCATTAAGTCTTCAGAATTATGAATGGGCAAATTACTGTATATAATTATATAATATGCATACCTCACAATAGATTCTGCATTGACTACATACGCCACCATATGCACTCAAGAACAGTACAATGATAATTTGTCAACGTGTCTTAAATGAGTAATACAGATGTTGATTTTGGCCACTGAGTGAACCATACCTGAAAAAAGAACACTGCAGCTCACATTATAACATATTATAATGCAGGTTGTCACAGATTCATAAACCTCAATGTTTTTATCTTTACAAATTTTCTTAAATCTCATAGTGATTTTAAGATATATCTCATAGCATCTTTTAAATTGTTTAAAAACAATTGTATTTACTGTATGCACAGTTACTCAAGGTAAAGCCAAAGTCCACTGTGGTAAGACTGAAGAGGCTTAACCACTTCAGAACAGCAGCTTGGCCTGTTTTGTCATCTGACACATCTTCTGCTCCTAAATCCATGTTTTTATGTTCTTTAGCCATTCCTCTTGAAAATACATTAACTGTCCCTGTCAGTAGTAAACATATCCACCCAGGGGGGCAAAAACCTCTCCCAGCATTGATAAATGAAAAGGTTAAGCGCAAATTGAGCACTTAAGGACACATGGGCTCAAGGAGGCGTTTTGTTTAGTTTTATCTCTAAAACGACCGATTTAGAAAAATCAAAGCAGCTGGGCTTGGCCCATTCTGTGTGAACTGTCGAGATAAGACAACAGGGGAGCCACCTAGGAGATAACCTGTAATTGTGGGCCCCTGGTCTTTATCAGAGCAGCCTGCGAGTGCAGCTCCTGTGGGGTGGATTAATCTGTCATCCTGTCAGTCTGGGCGACCTGGACACGCCTGGGTCAGATGACTCCTGTGTGCAGGGACTGGTCGCCTCTGCGTTGACTGGGGCAGAAACGCAAAAGCGTGACAGTGTCATTTTATTGACATCTCTGCAATCATTATTTTACATTACATTACATTATTGTCGTTTAGCAGACATTACATCACATTACAAGCATTTAGCAGACGATCTTATCCAGAGTGTCTTCCATCACAATAGAACATAAGTGTATCCATTCAAGTTGAATGAGCAACAGTGTCAGACCAGGCTCACGACACTCCCAGACCAGTGAGTGTGAACACAACATTATTCAAGCCCTGCCACAAGTTAACTTGTGCACTCTGACAAAAGACAAATGTACTACGATACAACAATCCCTAGAACACAAATTCATAATACATCATAATGCTACACATAAAATTGACATCAAATGCAAGAAGTAGCAGGTGTTAGGTGTTATTTACCCTTACCTGTTGCATTTTAGCCTTTAATCCTTCATTGGGGTGATTTTTTCTCTGGCATTATGTGAGCATGAGTTGACAATTTGCTTCTCATGTCAGCGCACCCACCTCCATCAGAAATATTTCATGTGGATTTTACATGACGTTACATTTATTTAGCAGATGCTCTTATCCAGAGCGACTTCCAGCGCAAGAGAACAGTGTATCCATTCAAGCTGAATGACCAACAGTGTCAGACCAGGCTAACAACACTCCCAGACCAGTGAGTGCGAGCATAACACTATTCAAGCACTACCACAACCTGGCAACCTGAAACTAGACAGCCTGTGAAACCAAGGGAAGCCAAGCACATACACTACCAAGTGGTTGAAGCCACTTTCAAGTGGTTGAAGCCAACTGGTTTTAAATATTTAGCAGCTGTTAAAACACATCTGCATGTCCCACCTGGGCTGCAATGGTGACATTTTTATAAAGACCTCAGATGTGGATCATTGTACACTGCTTCCTCATGGTGAAGCACTAACACATGAAGAGAGGAATTACTCCATCTCCTCACTGCAATATTCCTTGCTCACATAATACAAACACCCTAATCAGCTGCGTCTGCACCTGATGCTACCTGAGGCCAAACCCTCAGACACCTGACACCGAGACCCATTCTGTGCTCCGTGTTGGGTTCCTGGGTCCCAGCTGTAGGGTCATGTTATTAGTCTTGTTCATCCTAATATGGTACCTGCACCACAATAAAGACCTTATGGTACGCATAGGACACCGGGAGTATTATTCTTTGTGGGGGTGTCAGACCATATTGTTCAGGCACTTGAAAAATTAATTCAGGGCAGTAATATGGCATTTGTAAGCAAAGACCTAAGGGGTTGGGAGGGAGGTCGGGGGAACTGTGACAGAGATCGTCATTACTCTCGATATAATGAGGGCACGCTAACCTTGTCAATCCATAGCTGGTTGGTGAGCGTGACTACTAAATAGATGTTAGCGGCCATCTTATTGATTTATCAGGGAAGGAATAGAATAATGGGCCAAAAAGGGAGCCCTTTCACTGTTGTTCTGATGGCTTTTTATGCTGCTTGGATAATGCAGTCAATATCACACTCATTTTGTTGTTCATGGGAGCGCTAAGGGCTAGAATTGATTGAAAAGGACCTTATGCCTTTGATTAAAAGGCCATTATTTGTCAAACTACCATGGCAATGGCGCCGTTTGTTGGTCGATCAAATAACTTGAACCTTTATTCCAAATTATTAAGACACTTCACTAAGCTCAGAAAAGACTATGGCATGGAAAGACTACCTGAGACTCCATACAGCTTTTTTGCTTATAAATTATCAGTAGAAACATTTAAATCCCTTACATTGTGTGAATACACACACACACACACACACACACACACACACACACACACACACACACACACACACACACACACATGCACACGCACACACACACACACACACACACACACCAAAAAAAAAAGGGTATGCACTAAGCAATATTAACTTGACTAGGAGTTATAATACCTCAGGTAAAGTATTCTGTAAAGACATTCAGAAAAAAAACATTTCTTTGCAAAAACCTAAAAGAAAAATAAATATATGCAGGAAAAACTCGAGTTTCTCCAACAGTTTCAGCGCTTGTCGGAGGCACTGTCTCTGGTGGCACACGAACACTCTTCTCCACAGCAGCCATGATTATGTCGAGCTTGCAGATTCGAACTCCGCGTTGCTGCAAACAAGCTCCGGGGCGCCGTGAGACCCTCAGCGAGGTGTACGTGTGTGCGGAGAAAAATGCTGACGTTCTGTGCTGTGGGTAAAATCCCCAGGTTTAAGCGCAGCCTGTGGGACAGCGGGGGAAGGCGGGTGGGGCGGGGGGGGGTTCCCCTCTGTGCGCATGCAAATGTCATTCCTGTAGCTTATCTGCCAACTGTCTGGGGCCAGAGCTGAGCTGCGGTTTACGCGACTCAGTGAAAATAAACAACGTTTTTCACGAGGAGCGAGGCCGCTCCTAAACGAAGGTTGCTGTCAGGTTGCTGTCAGGTGAGGCTGTCAGGGTTCCCATGGTGGTGAGCACACCTGGCTGTGGAAACAAGGCCTTTTTCACTCACTTACACACGGCGACGAGGAAACAAACACAGCAAAACTGGTAGAGAGTGGAGGTTGAACAGACCCAGAGACACTGAAGGAAGGGAAAGAAGGCAAATGCACAAATGAATAACACAGGGCCTTCAGCTGGTATTATTTTAGGGGCAAGAAAAGCAAGACTATGAGCCTTGGTGCTGTTAGGTCACCTTATTGCTGAGCAAAATTAATAATCATGCTCCACTAGAGCTTGGATCTAATTTTCTTTTTAGACATGCTTTTCATCATCATCAAATTAATCTAAAAATAATAATATCTTTTTTCCTTTTTATGTATTCTGAACTTTATATATACAAATGTACTGTGATTAAAGAGTCTGTAAAAAAACTGTTACCATATGCTGCCTGCATGTAATCAATACTTTCATGGTTAGACTCACAACAGCTCATTAGAAAACTCTTTACAATAAAATTGCAATAAAATGCAACAAAAGTTACCTAAAATTTACCAAAGTTTACCAAGATGTCCTTCCAGTTTGTAACAACAAAATGCAATTAAGTGCAGTTAGGTCCATGTGATGCCATAATGCAAAGAGTAGTTATCATTTTTATATCATTTACAAAAATAATACAAAAATTTTGAAGTTGTTTTGATCAAGAGTATGTAATACTCCAAAAGCATCCTATATCAGAGAGCATCTCTTACATCTCTTACAATATACTATACCATACTTTTGTGTTTCAGTCCAAAAACAAAAAATCAGTGGTAATGTAGGTAATGTAATAGGAGTTGCCAATGCTTAAACAGGTTGCACATTGCATTCTCCACTCCCTTAGCAGATGCCCTTATTACAGGTGACTTATATATTTGACATTTTGCATCATATCAGTTCATACAGCTGGATATTTTACTGAAGAAACCCAGGCTGTGCCATGCTTGAGGGTAAATCTGTGTTACGCTACTGCATAACAGCATTACCCTGTTGAAGCTGCAAACGTCTGCAAAGGTAAAGCAACTGAACCCGAGACAAGCTTTCATGTCAGGCTGTTTTCCATTGCTAGGCCGAGCCGAAGCTTCTCCTCCTCATTTTTTTTTTTTTTTGTCGAGTTTCCGTGAGAAGCCATTTGCCGTCGACGCGCCTTAATTTTCCCAGCACAGTGCAATCACTCACTCAGCCCTTGGGCGAGCAACACAAATGATCTGCGGTACACAGCTGCCCGCTTCAGACGCACCACCAGGGCTCATTAGCATAAAGTCTGAAGTCAAATAGCGTGCAATTACGGCTTGTCCGACATTAGCTTGGCAGCGCTCGGGTCAGGCAAACATTGTGCCACTGTTAAAGATGAGGTCTGCAGCCTGGGAGTTCTCTCGTTTCAAAATTAAATCTCGGATGTGCGCTGCATACAAATAGGTGCCTTAATATGGCACGGGCTACAAGATTTGGTGATCTTTTGAAAAACAGAAAAGGAGTTTGGTGGCCCACTTCAATATCCGCTTACAATGATTGTTTTGTTTGATTTTTTGATGTGTGCTGGAACAGGTGTGGGTTGAATGACAGTAAGAAAATAATTTTTAAGAATCACACTGTCAGACTCAATGAATTTTCAGCATGAGAAAAATGATTAATTACTCACTCAAAACAAATTTATAAAGTATAATTTGCACAGACTACACTAACTTAAATGGGGCTGACATATTCAACTCTGACACACAGACCAAGAAGCACACTTTCGAAGTACACAACATATTGCAGAAGGACTTAGGAGCAATGTGAAGATACAGTGTGCTGAATTAGACTTCACAACCCTGGGAATTAGCAGGAGTTTGATTAGATCATGGCCCTATTAAAAGCCAATTAGGGAGATAATCAGCAAAGCCCTGAGGCCTTTGTAATCTACCATGATTGGCAAAAGAACTACCTTTGAGACAGTTTGGGGGCTGGGAGATATGGGTATACTTATGCACCTAAATGAGTGAGGCAGAGTATTTTTATCTACAGGTCTAGGACTGTATTTGCCTAATCTAAAGTCATCTGTTCTGAGGTATTTTGTTTGTAAGGCACTGAGCTTGTAGTTATTTCATAGGACTGGAAATGAATGCTTTTTCACTGGAAATCCTCATGTCCGTTTTTTTTTTTATTTTTAATTTACATATGGTATGAGCCGCAAACAAGTGAGAACATTGCATATTTGTGCCTTATTGCCTCATCACATCAGTTCATACAGTAGATAATGGTGTTAGCTAAGCCCCAGACACCAAAAGTCCACAGCAATTAGTCTTCCCAATGAAGTAATATAGTTGCAGGGTTCTCCACACAGACTCCACATAATTACCAGCTGGCGAAGGCGTTAAGCAAACGCTCACCCCCCATCCCCCCCTCCCCCTGGGTTCCCCTGTGACGCCCGGCTCCCATCGATTCAGGTGTCAGGGTTTGTGGAAGGTGTAATGTCTATCGATCGGACCGGCGGCCGGGGGTTAAGGGCAGGGTCGGCCTTTTCAATCACTCTCAAGGATTTCCTGTGGCCCCGGCGAGGACCCCGATCAATACCTCATTACTCGGCTTTCCTTTACCCCCGCCGTCCGACCCGGAGGAAATGAAAACAATGGCCCCCTCTTACCTTGCGGTCCGTTCTTCCCCCGCTCGATCGAACAGTACACCCCCAGATGCCCCCATACCCCCCGCCCATTCCCCCACTGCCTGGGAGAAGCGGCACGGGACAACAGTCACCTGAACCTGGGACATAGGGCTGCGTGTAACAGCTGAGAGAATAAATTAAAGTGAGGAGGCATCCGCTGCGTCTCAGTCCCTGTAACACAAGGCCATAGTTTAGATTTAATACGGTTCGGGTGGAAGAGTGCACTCGCACCGTGTGAGGTAGTGACAATTTTCAGCAGAAAAATCAAGGACTAATCACAGACAGTGCAGCACACAGTGCATTTGATTCATTCTTGCCTAAAAGCAATTTTGTGCTTGATTGACATACAGTGCAATTTAGAGAGCATGAAGGTAACTGTCAGTTTGTTAAGGATGTTTACTTTTAATGTGTACATTGTAAAGGAAAATACATGATAATGTGCTATGTAATATTTAAAATGATATTTATTCTGCAAAGGACAGCTTTATTTTGATGATCAAAATCATATAAATCCATCTTGTGACTAGTAGTGAGGTAACATGACTATGTAGGCGAGTCCTGTAGGGATAGACCTCACATTTTAAATCACTATAAGACAACTGTATTGTTGTCACATGCAATCGGGAGAACCGCTTGATGGGTTCTTCTTCAGACTCTGTAGGCTCTTTTTCCTTCCCTGAGGCACTGACTGATTACATCATAGGATGTAGCTGTTTTGAATGGCTGATTGCTAATTGACTGTATGGCGGTGACTCTGATTGGTTAATTGCTAATTTGAATTTATTGAGGGACGAAAGGTGCCTTATTGAGGAAGCCGATTATTTTAAATCTTCATCAGGGTGGAGGTTAGAGTTCTTTGTTCTATTTTCAGTTTTATTTATTGTATCTTTCCATGTTTCTGCAGCCTGGTTGCTAGCACAGAGTGGTTGATGTTGAGGCATTTAATTGTTTTCCCCATTAGTTTCATTTTATTTTGTGCAGACTCATCCCAACAAAGGTTGCTGAAGAATATTAGCCCTGAACATGACCATTTCTCTGAACATGTTTTTCTTCTTGCCTTCGATAACTTGCTGTGCAACCTCATTCTTAGGATGTGTGCTGCTTTTGTGACCTTCATTGCCTTCCTCTCTTTTTCGTCCTTGTCTTGTCCTGGTTTTGAGTGAGCAGTCATCGTTATTGCTGTTGTTGCAAGGTGTTTTCTTCTGCATCATTTTGCCCTCTAATTCCTTCCCTGTTGTTTTGTGCCCACCTGAAGATAGTTGAAACTATCATATGTGAAAACATCATCTTTAAAATGACTGTTTTTGTCTGTGCAAAGGTCCATCATACTGGACTTCCACAGAATGGGGGTTTCAACCTGACAAAGTCTCATTCCATTATAATGGTGTTTTCCACATTGCTAGTGCTACTGTCAAAATAAGATTCTCCCTAGAATTTCGTAATTACCATTTCATTTGCATTGCTTGGTAATTTATATCTAATCAGTATTGTACTAGTGCTAGTATTAGTTCATCAGTTGTCATTGCCCGGGCCTTGGACTCCCACATTCTGATATGGATGCGCCTTTGGGATCTTTGTTAATCTAGTTGCTTTAGAAGCCAAAAAAATATTCAAAAGCTTTGGGTTGTGTTAAGAATGGTCAGTAAGGGGAAAGACATTCTGTAATGTTCATGTAACAGAATTTTGTGATGTTGTTAAAAAAGTAACATTGTATTGTTAAGCTGAAATTACCTGAACTTCCCCGTGAAGACTGTTAAACAGAAGCAAGGTGCAAAGAGCAGTTACACAGTTACATGCTAGTTACGCGATATCAGAGCTGTACAGTGCTACTTCAATCCCAGAGCTGGATACATCAGTAAACTGGTGTGGTAACTTGCTAATTTCGTTTAAGAAGGTTTGAAAATTCCATTCCACTTCATTAAAATTGTTACCATGAACATAACCAAATACATCCTAATTATTACTGCCATTGCCACTTTCCTCTCAAATTAGACAGGCGTTCTGATGCAGCTCCATGTTTAATGTAGGCTTCGTGTGAAGCATTATATGTCATAATATACCTTTATGATTATTCACAATTGAAATTTTTCATATTAAGTCCATGCTTAAGGTGCATACAGCCTTGCATGAATGTACACAGCATGTTCAATTTAAAAACGTGACAGAACAATGCCTTTGCCATAGCCTCGCCTGGCGGATCGAGGCAGGCCTGACAAACTTCTGGTAAGCAAGGCAGTGGCTCTTAGCAGTTGAATTATGCTGTAGGTAGTGTTTGCAGTCAGACTACAACAGAAGGTCAGTGCGACCGTGTTTGCTCAGTGGTTCAGGCACTTGCCTTGAGTACAAGCTGAACTCTATATGATCAGCTGACAATGAGTGGCAGTCCACAGTGCTGGAACTAATTTGCTTCGTTCTGCTGGTATAGGGGTGGGCATACCGGCCGGCAGGGGTTGCCTGTCTTACCATTCTCAGGCACCCTGTGATTAGGCAGACACCTGCAAGCTGCTCAGATGATGTCATCGGAGTAGTGCCTTGTCCTCCAATGAGCTCCCACTCTGCTGTTGTATGCTGTGTGACCTGTAGTGTAAAAAACAGCCATTGGCTACATGAGAGCATGTCAGAGGATTGATCCATCTCTCCTCAGCTCTCCTGCTGATGTGCAGAGATTGTCATAATGATACAGGACTACTTTGGTATAAAATTGCCGATTCCAAATAGGGTTGCATAAAAGCGAAAAAGCATAAAAAAGATGACCATGTTTGAGGTCCTTTCAGGAGCCTGAAGCACTGATGACATCTTCATACAGTAATGTACCCTTTTCATCCTGACATCACGGTGCAAAAAGCAGACGCCAATGCCTTTGGTGATGGAGCCACTACTTATAGACTGAATGACTGGAGAGTACGCTCTTACAAAGAAAAGACCGAAGAAGCAAATGTCTCCGGTCTCTGGTACAAGGTCACAAGGTTGCTCAGCAACCCCCTTTAAAAAGATATTGCGACAATGCAGCAATTTTCCAATGCTGCTTCCACAACACAGAAATATTAGAAGGGAAAATAACTGTTAGGGCGTTCTTTTGTCCTACCATAATGCTCTTAACCTTGACTGTTGATGTCAAGCTTGATCAGTGGCTGTAATGTATTCTTTTTCACTTCATTAAAATCAAGCTCACATGGGAATCCTTAACCGGAATGACCTGTATGCTACAACACACTAAGGTCTCGGCTGATTGTGCAACTGCACTGCCTTAATTTGCTTGTCCTTGTTTATCAAGGTCATTTTATGTTTTACATCAGCAGATCTGCAGACCTTATTAAGGGCCAAGAGAAAAAAATGCTGGAAACAGAAGAAAAGTGCTAGAAAACTCTGGAACTAAAAATCCTGATAATTGAACTATTCTTGGAAAGAATTAGACACAAACATGTTAAAATGTTAAAAATATTTTTAAATATGAATATGTTGCATTCATGACAATGAACCTTTTTGTCTTCTGTGCTTTCCTCACTGATGGTACCTTGTTGCACAAGGAACCATACAGTCAATGAAGTGAATATGGCCCTAATCATCAGGGTTCTGACTCCTGCAGTCTATTTTGGCTCTTGTGGGGTTGGGATGTTGTCAAAAAGACTTCCAGAGCAAAGATGTCATGTCCAGATGTTATTTCACTGCGTTGAATTTCACTCTGAGGTAAGCATCACGCATGGAGGGGCATCACAACTTTATGTCCAGAATGATTTACAATGAAAGCAAACTGTTCAGAGCCATGCAGATTATGTCAAAAAAGGATGAAGGCAAAGAATGATTTGATTTGAACTGAGCACTCAGTGAATTAGAAAAACACTCTCTTCTGCCTGAAATGTAACTGACCAAATCGCTCACCACCATTCAATCTTTAATATGCTTTAACTTTGACTAACATGTTTAAGTGACTGCCTATCTCTTAATGTTGCACAGGAAATGGAAAAATGTATGTGCGTAAATTTGCACTCTAAGATGAGGGCATGTCATAACCTAAACGTAGCACTGGGTTAAATGCATTAACCAAGGGAGGAAAAAATACACTATGATCAGATTGAATCTGGGCCTCTGTCACCCATTTAAAATGTTAAGAACCATGGGAGCAGAATCCTATCAGACTTTGCTCTCTCTACCATCACTTTCAGTTTCATTCCGGTTATGTGCAGGAAAAAAAAAGATATTCAGAGGCATATGTATTACCCACATCTACACCAAACAGCTCTCGGAAACAAATGGCCCTCTCCCTCCGGCTGACATTTCTGCTGCTGTGTTTCTTTTTTCAAGCTCTCCAGTCCATAATAAGCTGTGTCCACAAAGCAGGCATCTTGACTATAAAAACGGAGTGATTTATGTTGATGTCTGGCCCGCTCATCTGTAACCTGAATTGTGGGGCGAGATGTATTCAGAGAGCGTCCGAAACAAACCGCGACCAGAAAACCCTCCCAGGTCTGACTGTCTGTCATTAATTTAGCAAAATGGGGGGAACTGTGAGGCCCCTCATGTTAAACATAAATTGTCTCTTGGCTCTCAGGGCCCTGTTTATCTATAAATCTGCCTCCTGCAGATATTTGTTTCAAGCCAGATTCATGAAAAATTGATTAGTTATGTGATGCATGATGATATTATGCAAATCAGTGCCTGGCGAATTTGGGCAGAATGTTTATTGTGCAGTGAAATGGCTCTGCATTTGGAGTTGCATGCTGGGGGAGAAGGTTAGGACAATGGGCTTGGGGAGTTTTAGTTTGGAATAACAGGTGTGGCCATTCTGTTGCAGGCTGGGGAAAGCCACTGAACTGCCCTCTGACTGAAGAATCCATGTGGAACCCTGCTTCTTCAAACCAGACAGTCACCGAGTCACCAGACAGAGTATCCATTGCTCTTAGCCTTGGGTTTGAAGGATGTTGAGCAAATGCAATATTTTTTTTCCTGTTGATTCATAAATTAATACATGCACACTTCTATACTAAACAAATATATGCATATTAAAATAAGTCAGATAAATGTACTTCATAATACAAGGTAAAGTAATAATGACTGTAACTTATTATTGTGTTTATGTCTTTGAACTCATGAGTTATGAGTTGTTGGCTATGTCATCTGTCAGAGCAAGTTAATTATACAGCATACCCAATTAGGGAAATCAGCATAATTATAGCTATATATAGCATAATCAGATTAATCATAAATGATTACAGATTTAATGTATGGGACTATTGTAAACAAATTTATTTTGCCTTTATATTTACAATTAGGCAAACTGGTTAGTAGCTAGCAGAGCATTTTAACTCTATGATGGGAGAAAGAAAGATTTGCATTCATACCTAACACAATAACACAATCAGCCAACAGTGCTAATTATTAGTTATATTGACCTAATTACTTGAAGCTAATTGAAATGAATCTGCGTATGACATTAAAGCTTATGTGATTTCTAGTTTAAAGTTGGACAATATGCATTGACTCAGATTCAGCCCAACCAAAATACTGCTTTGTCCTTAACGTTGCAGTGAAAAAGGAAAACATATGTTTTGATTCTTACACACCATACTGACTAAAATAAACAGAAACTATTCTGCATGAAATGAAAAAAGTAATATACACCTGGACGTCTACATGCAACATAGTCGTATATTGTCGTTAGCCTGGATCTGGCCAGCTTTCCTCATGGCCAGATTAACTGCCCTCCATATATTACATGTTTACCTGGAGATCAATCATTAGCAGTTATCAACGGTAACAAAGGTAACGACAGCTTGCACCCCTGATGACCATCGCCTTCAGCATAAAAGCTAAACGGCAGACCATAGATGTTGAGGACCAGGAAGGCAAGTTAACGATTAGATGTCAAGCTCAATTTATCAACCCTCTCTGTTGGTAATAAATCCCACACCTCATTATCAGCTAGCATGAGTTATTGCAGCAAGCTTGGAGCTAGATTATTTCATTAAAATACTTTACATTATTTTGAACTTGTGCTAATGACGTTAGCCTTTAGTTACCACATGCATTTGATCTGAACCCCCTCCCAGCAGAGGTTGTCTTGATGCCAGGGAATCTGACATCAAGGTGAGGTCCTGATATTTGATGAACAGACTGTTCCAAGAGAGAAAGTGGTTGTTAGCTTGAGGAACTCGGCTAAACACAGATTGTTTATGGCTTACATTCAATTTAAGGCACTTAGATTTTCATACTGCTTGTGCTGTGAATTTTTTTCAATCCTTACATAACATGATGACTTTTGTAATGATTGATACTATTAATATTACTTCAGTAAATATACTAAAAAAAAAAAAACATTTTCTGAAATTCAGTCACTTCAGATTAAGGATAATTGTCATTGTGGTTAAACTGAATCTGGGCCCGAGCATTATGTCAAGTTGTTCTCTGTGTGATAGGCTTGTGTTTGTGTGGGCATTTACAGGAAGAGAGGTGCTCAGCACCAACGCTCCTGCATTTTGCCTGCTGGAGAAATGCAAAAGTGAAGCTTTGCGTTCGAACTGCCTCTGCTGTCACTCGAACTGCGAAATGATAAATCCTCTGAACACGCTTGTGAATAATGAACACAAAACTGCACCCCCGCCCCCCCTCCCCATCCACTCCCCTCTCCTCCTCTCCCCTCCCCTCCCGTCCTCCAACTCCCTGTGTTCTTCCCGCTCTCACACCCCCTTCTTTCTCTCTTTAGCCTGGATTCTCCATGTACCCCTTTGAGATACCGAAGAATGTTTTGAAAAGGTGACACTTGCCGTGGTTCTCTCTGTGTTATCTTAAGGTTTTATTTCGCCGAGCGTTTGCGGTCGTCCCGCGGTGATATTTCTCCCCCATGGGCTCCTTTTGTCACCCTGACAGCGCCACACGTTTGACTGATGGGTCAGTGAGCCGGGATGGACAAGCGCTCGGTGACGGATTACCCCTGCCAAGCTCTGACACAAAACCGTTCGGCCCCAGGAAATGATAGATGCTAAATCTAATTTTAAACACCCGTGAACTAAATTCCCGCAGTCAGATGCTCCATTCAGTAACTAGGACACAGCTGTTAGGTTCAGATAAGGTGTACAGTCACCTGTGCATCCGAAAACATTACTTAAAAATGACAGAAAAATTTATGATTAATGATTCTGAGGTGGGCCGAGTGGGAAAGGAAGATGTCTGGAGACAGGTTTACCCTTAAACGCTTGCCGTTGGAGTCCACCGCGCTGTTGGTGTTGTTTGGGATATTGTATGTCATGTTGCACTTCTCCAGGTGTCTGAGCAGCTGCATGTTTCTGCTCATCTTACCAAATGGAAGAGACAGTAAGGAGCATTAGGGACTCAGTCGTTGTGTTTTTTGGCACTCACCCACTTTTATACAGGCAACTAGAGGTTTTTTTAACCTCAGCTGAAAGGTGATTCAATGAACAACATAAAACCCAGCAAAAGCATCCATTTGCACATGCCAATAATTCATGAATCAGCCCTGTAAACCTTGGTTTGTGCCTGACAGATCCAAGTACACACTGAACCTGAGGTTCATTCTTAAATAATTATTCACATTTTCTAGGAAACTCCAAATGAATCTCCTACTCCAAAAATCTCCAAAATAGCCTCAGATGACGTGATGTATTTTTCAATGCTGAATTCAATCTTGGTACCAAGTGGTACCATAAACAGCCTTTTAAATTCCATGTGCCCTTTAATTGGCATAATAGGCAATGTGAGATATTGTTTTATGCCTCACTGAAATGTATGACTAAAAACACATACAAATTTATAATATACTGTGTGGTTTAGCGTGGAATGTCTTAAAATATTCACGTCACTCATTTTGCACATGAGTTTCGGACAAAAGCTTGTTGAGGGATTGTTAACCACAGTGAAGCACAGCATGTGCTGTGGTGGTGCAAAATTGCACAGTAGAAATTTACAGTATTTAGTGCCTTTTAACTTTCACTGTTCTCTGAGGGAGGGTATACAGTAAAAAACTGGGAGGGGGTAGGGGCAGGGGGTGGAGGACAAGGGCCTGTGTTAAGGAGTACACTGTTTATTCTTTAAATATTTTATGAAATAAAATATATTCAGTCCTGGCTTACTTATGTGAAGGTATTTACAAAAAAAAAAAAAAAAAAAAGAATTATTGACTGTTTCCAAGGTTAACTCACCAATTAAGCTTGAAACAATCTTTATCCAGTTGATCTGTATTTTTCCAATATTATTAATTTACATTTTAAAGGGATTTCCCTTGGCATATTGCAGAGATTTGAGCAATGCCTGCTGTCACCGGCACCTTTAATTGTGACTAATACGCTGTCAAAGCTGAAAACATACTGCGCTAACAGCATAGCGAATAAATAATATATAAATAATAAAATCCCGAACGGTGTAAGTCTGAGGAGCAGACCTGAATGAGATGTGATGTAAAATCAATGCAGAGCCGATTTCTTTCCCCGCCATGAAGTGAGCCCACCTGCTTCTTCCCTTCCCTGGAAGACTGTGCGGCAGGTTCTGTATCCACTGCAAACCGTTTCTGTCACATCATACGGCCGGAATACAAAACAATCCAGCCCGGACTCGGGTGACCTGACAATCCATTAAAGGACACAGATGAACAGAGATCGCAGGGTGGAGGAGCAGAGAACCTGCTGACAGCGATGGGCTCATCGGAACATTTTTCATTACTGCTCCCGAGCCTGTCAAATTCAATACCCAAATACAACAAAATCGAAACACACCCTGAGCCACTCACTGTTTCTTAATATCCTATGTGTGTGTGTGTGTGTGTGTGTGTGTGTGTGTGTGTGTGTGTGTGTGTGTTTTGGGGGGCAGAATCACATTTCATTGGGTGAAACGTGTAGGTAATAATTATGATGACTCATGTTGAGTCGTGATTGAGTAGTGTAAGTGATTGTTTGAGTATTGATTGATTGAGTAGTGTAAGTGATTGTTTTGTTTTAATAACACCAAACACATTAACCGGTTGAAAAGAATGCACACTTAAAGAAAAAAGAAAATCACATAATGTTGCTGACTTATTACTCTAACATATTGTGACAAGCCATACGGCATTACTTCTACCTTCGAGACAGATGACAGACAGAGAACTGAAAGAGACTGATGCGGCAGTAGCGAATCCTCGCTGTCAGCGCGAGTCTGCTCGCCTGCATGACTTCATTCCAAAGGCTGCCCTGAACGCCTCACTGTTGGATTCTGAAAATGACCCCAGCATTAGAGGGGAGGTAGCCCCCTTTTCCGTTGCACTTCAGCTAACTATATACTCTACGTACCAGTAGAGCCACGTTGGCAATATTACACAATATGCGTAATATACGATGCCTAAATACATGTTGCATAGCCTGCATAATGCACGGTTGTTAGTTAGTTAGTAACACAAGCTACATGCGTCCTTGATTCGACTGCAGATATACAGTTAATTTATTGTATTGCTTTGCAAGAACGGTTTTTGGTTGCATGGAATTTAGATTCAGCTGCTTTGTCAGATTCGGCATTTTGACAGCACTGTTGTTATTTTATGACTACAAATACGTGTTTGAATGCATATTTCTATCCAAGAATTAGTACAATTACAGGTATCACATAAATGGTCCGCTTACAAATACTATTATTATGTAGCTGCTCTGCACGCCCATCGGTATCATTTTTCAAGATTTCACCACAAGTGCTTTTGGACTTCTGAGGAAGCATGAATTTTGAGCTTCTGAAATAGAATAATGCCTGAATAATTATAATAATAATAATAACCAGCTGTTATGTCCTTGCTGGAGTCTCTACCTGTTGCTGCTCCGCCTACCTGACAGCTGGAAGCTTTCCTGCAATTAGGCGCTGATCGGTGTCACCTGCGCTGCGCCTTTTTAAGGGGCGGTTACCTGCAGGAAGAGCTCTGTCTCCTGCTCTTGACGCTTGAGCTAATCTCCATCTAGCGTTTGTTTGCTTTTTGTAGTTATCCTGTGGTTTTCCCCTGTCGTTTTGTATATGGGAAGCTAGCGGGCGGCACGTTTTTCTCGGTTTCTTTTATTTTATATTGCAGTTTATTTTTAGGTGGGAAAGACCCTGGGTCCGACGCCCTATTGCAGGGTGGCCTAGACTCTCCCATTTTCTTGCTTTAATTTTCCGTCCGCTCGCGTTTATCGATTCCCGTACACCTGTGTTTAATGTGTTCCAGTAACACTGGTTTGATGGCGTTTTTCTTGTCACGGATTTGGGTTTTGTCTCCGCGATATCAGAACGTGGGGAGACTTTTACGCCGAACACCAGAGACTGAGTGACGATACTGGGACACAATTCGATATTTGCTGAATGTTATCAGAGCTTCAGTGCGTAGACATCGGAGGTATTAACATTCCATCACCTGAGCAGTGATAACCAAATTGACAGGGATGTCCTTTTTGCCTTTGTGAGCAAAAGCTTTTAAGACAATGGAACCACCCTGCCATTAGCAATTAGCTTCTGAGGTGAAATGTGTAAGAGGTTCTGTGGCAGTGTGAAGGACAGCCTTCATCTGTTCCCTAGAAACTGAATGTTAATTGCTAGTTCATGTCAATTGTTTAAAATGGTAAACATTAAAGGGCCCTTTCTTGTGTACACTTCAAACTACTAATGGCAGATCAGGAGATCTGGTTAATTGACCACACCTGCCTAATCAAACATTGCATACAGGTGGGTGGGTGCTGTTAGGAAACAGAGCAGCTTGTGTCCAAGGCTGGGTTTAATTTGTTCCTCTGTTCTGTGAGCAGTATCAGCCATTCTCCTCACAGAGAATTAACAATTCCAAACAATACTTCTGTACTGATCCTGGCCATTGGCCATCTAACTGAAGCTTCTGGTCTTAGGTTAGACCTAAGACTTAAGGTGCATCAGACCTCAAAGGGACAGTGTCAAGATATTCCCTCAGTTTTACAGGAGTGCTCTAGTGATTAAAAACCAGGATTGAACCAAACGGCAACTACAATGTCTGGGTCAAAATGATTTCCAGCATTTGGCGATAAAGACTTTTGTGGTTGACTCCATTTAACCATGAAGGTATTTTTATAAGCTACCTCTTCAGAGTGGCACCATTGTGTGGAATAGCAGTGATAACATTTGAAATTGTGTGAGATGGGAGATTAAGAAAGGGAAATGCTGACATTTTATGCTCTGTCCTGCCACATTGGTTGGCTGCACACAATGGATGATAGACTTGTACATTAAATAGAACCTCTGTGGAACTTTAACATTAAGCCAATATCAATTTAAGTTTCTATACACTATTTACTGAAATAAGGAGTTGTGTTTATAGATCATGTATCATTGAACCTGTAAAATGTCTTCAGTCTTTGTAAAGGCCAGTAGATGGTAAAAACTGTGGATCCAAGATATTCAGAGGGAGTGCCTCCCTTTTGACATTAACATGAAAAGTCCCTCTGCATGTCAAGGATATACATTCTAACTGAAAAGATCTGTTCAGTGCCATGTCTTAAATGCAAATTTAGGCAGAAATACTGTTCAGGTTCTGTTGCTGTTCTGATGGGTTTCCCAGCATAATTTAGAAATTTTCATGGCTTTTGTGGAAATCGCCTTATTTTTGGCACACGTGGTTAATTGGCCTGTGACACTGAATTGACACACATATCAAACTTGAGAGCATCTGCCAAATGAACAACAAAATTGCATCAGTATGCTCAACATAGTTAATATTGACCTGCAAATAAATGGCAAGAGATTGAGGTGTTTTGCTGTTACTTGGCAGTAATCAAGATGTGAAACATCCTTTTTAACCAACTAAACCACACCATCAGGCCCAAAGGTGTACAGTTATAGCTACACCTGTGTTAAGACTGTTGCATGGCAACCCCTGCAGGAAGAAAGAATTGAGTGAGGGTATTAATGAAAAGCTGCTGGCAGCAAAACTAAACCAGAGCTGCAAAGGAACTTCAGTGAATCTGTTTGAAATGCATACATGGTCTTTGTAATAAGATCTGTTAAAATGGAAGAAAGGGGAAATTGTGATTCATATAGGGTAAATATTTCATACAGCATTCCTAAAATGCAATTAACCATTTTGCCACTTTCTAAGTGCATCTTATGAATATTTTTCACATTGAGAATTGTAACTTGATGCCCACATATTTGGAGCATTGACCATCTTTACCTCTGACTTAATATAGCCCTTTTCCCCCACAATAAAAAAAAAATGCAGTTATAAATTGTTCATCAGGGTCTGTGCACTGACTTCATAATTGATTTCACAAGAATCCTTGTTGGCTGCTGTTTCAACAAAGGTAAGCTTGTGCATGCAAATGAGGAGGAAGGGGTGCCCTAGGCAGGAATAAACCATGAGGTGCAGGTTTGTGCTTTGCTTTGTCTGCAGCATCTCGTGTGGTGACTGGATTGCGTTTGGCAGCAGCAAAGTGCAAACTGGTAGGACCCTGTTAAATGGTGCTGTGCTTCTGCAGAATTGCACCTGCTCTCCCATGTATGTATTTTGACAAGAGACGGATCAAGGAAATGAACATGGTTGTGCTGCATGCAAAACTGTTCTGAAAACAGTTCTAGTTCTATATGTATTTGCTTAAACACGACATTTAAGCAACAATGAACTGATTTTTTTCCCCCCAATAAGTTTTTGGATGCATGTACATGACAGCAGTGAAATCTTGCCACAGTAGAGGCATATTTCATTAACATCAGACATTGATAAATTTCAGCAAACTGTCACAGCAAAATGCTTAAAACAGGAAAATGTCAGTGAATACATAGCTAAAACACAGGGTTTTTTCCCCATCACCACACATGTGAAATGAATTACTTTCAAGACAAATGACAAATTCCTTCCACTATGATGTAGCTTTCCTATTACATAATGGGCAGAATCCAGCATCACATGTCAGGTTTTAATGTTGGCAGTGAATAAGGTTAGACAGGTTTCAGGTTTTGAATTGCACTGCATGGTCTGTCTGAACACGCATGCCTCTGGGTCAACTTAAGCATGTAAACAAGCCCTGGAAGTGAACCATTGGGATGGTTCCTGGCAAACTCAGCAGTTATGTCCTTGCAAGTGTGAACATTCAGCACTGATACTTTTCAAACAAATCAAACTGAATTGAACCATGTGAAACAAACCTAGTGCTTTTTTTCCTTCCATATAAACCTAAACACTCCCATAAGCGGAGACCAGTCAAAGGATATGTTTATACCTCTAACCATAAACCTCCACAAACTGACATCTACCATTCAGAGCACCATCCTTACCTCTGCTATAATCCACAAGACTGATCTCCTGATCAGATGTAAGGCTTCCCAGCTGAACTTGAGTGATTAATTCATTGTCAGGAATACAGAAATCCTAGAGGAATCCAGTGACCGTTGTCTAATGCAGACCTCAAAATTTAAAACGCTTGAAACAAGTTGGAATCAGCAGTTGCCAGCGTAATTAACCAAACAACCCAAACAAGCTGCAATGGCTGCTGATCAATTATGGATGAAATACATGGGGAAAATACAGGTGACTCTGTCCCTTGTACAATGCCTTGGTGTTTCTTGCCCAGTCCAACTTGTACAAATACCTTTTTGTGTATCTGGACTCCTCCACTACCTATGTTCACCCCCTGGATGGAGATGGGTCAGGGTAATTGTATCTCGAAGTCCACCACCAACTCCTTTTGTCTGTCTTGCTGAGCTGAAGGTGATTCAGCCCACATGACTCAGTTGTTCACCACACTCCTGAACCATGCTTCCTCCCCTCTGCTGATGCAGCCCACAATTAGTCATCTGAACTTCTGCAGGTGGCAGCTTCTGGAGTTATGGCAAAATTCAGAAACGTAGAGGCTGAATAGCAATGGCGACAGTACTGTTCCCTGTGGGGCGCCTGTATTACTGACCACTTTCTCTGACATGTAGTTCAGTGATTCTCACTGTGCTGCCTGGCTGATCCAGGTGAGAATAAGTGATTTAGCAGGTAGATATCCTCCACACCCACCTTTGTTTGTTAGGCAAACTCCAGGGGGTCTAGGGATGCCCTCACCATGGGCTGTAGGTGTGGGAGGTCAGTTAAATATGTGCAAATATGTAGGTATAATGTGGCTCTAGACTAAGTGTTTGCATTTTAGGGATTTGTTCAAAACGCCTTCTACAGTATAAGGCAGATGCACATTCTACAGTAGCGCACATCAACAGTAACTTTTGGTAGGATTGGTCATATCTGTGCCTCCTAGGTTCAGTTTTTCATACTGGAGGAAACATTTCTCCCTGTGCTTCTCCTTGTAAAGGTCTGGCCCCCTGCCCTGCAGATGAAGCTGCCAGCAAGGAGCGGGGGGCATGAAAAATGGCTGGCACTGCTCTAATAATTCTCATCCTCCAGTGACCGGTGACCGTTTTTGTGGAGCTAATTAAAAGTGGGCTTGAGGTCCTAGTTGGGTTGTGTGAATAATGGCATCCCTGAGGCCTGCTCTTGTTCTGTCAGGTGAGTAAGCCATCACTGCTGAATGGTCCTGTTTGTCAGGAACCATCTGATGGATTCATTAGAGGCACGCTTTTCTTCACAATAAACGCAATAAAGATCGCCAGCGCTAAAGCCATAATTTTAATACAATAGAAGTGGTCATTATATGCACTTTTCTGCATTGGCTTTTTGGCATTACAGCGGTAGGACAAAGATACCAGGGCCAGTGTCTGGGGCTTTATTGCTGCTTTCCTGCATGATTAACTGGGGAGCAACGTAGGAGAAACACTGGGTCAGTGAATGGCTTCTTCAGGACTGGAGTAACCAGAGCTTTCTTGAGATCTGTGGGGACAATACCAGAGGTTAGTGAGGTGCTGATAAAATACTAGAGGGTAAAAAAATGTATAAACAAGTGACAGTAAATGCAGAATGAAATGTGCAAGTAAAAGGTAGGGTATTGCACGAGGTAGATGTTATGAGCATATACATATTGGCAAATGGTTAGGGAACAGTTATGGTAGCATCCACTGTCCACTGGCTTTAATTTTGTGTAATAAATTAATCCATCCATCCCTTTACAGACCAAGATAGTCATGCTTTAAAAATGACAAGTCTTGTGAAGAGTCTCGGCCCTGGCTGGGGTGACTCATTCTGCTCTGCGATGTTGAGGATTTAATTTGCTTTAAAATGCCTGGTTTTAACAGCACCACCGTGACCTTGGGGTGCTGAATGGCGCATGTGTTACGAGGCGAACTTGCTGTGCCAGAATGCAGACCCATCTCGGGGGAGGAATCTATTTAATGTCAGTTTAGAAACACATGAAATGCTTGCCTGAGACCTGGTGTCACTTTGTAATGAATGCACCGGGCACCTCTGCCTCTTGCTATGTCTTGGTAATATCGCAAAGTAATTTTGTCCAGTGATGTGATGTGGATAGCCTCTAGCACACTTTCAATATATGCTAGGGATTCTCAGCTCTCCTGATGCTTCTGTTGTAATGAAGTCTCTCCAGGACTACACAACTGACTCCCCTCTGGGAGGAATGACGCCGACTGGGGTTTTTTTTTTTTTTTTTTTTATATAACTAAGCAGAACTGTGGGATGCCTTCTCTCTGAAGCAGAGGGAGTTGAATTATAGCAGGCAGATCAAACTGACTGAGATGCCTGCCTTTTTTCCCCCAAAATCTCAAGTCAACTCCTAAAGGATTCCATGAAATCTCACCAATCACACAATGGAATTTAGAGCCAGCTGACCTCCCCTATTTTGCTTAAAATTTGCTCTTCCATGACATTTTACCTGTGGGAGAAATGGGACCAACATTTAAGTAGCTAGGTAACCACTCCCTTGGGAGACTTCTGGGTATTTACTCAGCTCTTAATTCGAGATATGAATATGAATACTGTTACCTTTGTCCATATGAATGATGCTGGCTTCAAATACTTGCATGAAATTGTCAAAGGTTCAATTGAGCCATAACTCTATGTATTCCCTTTGAAATTCAGCATTGAAAGAAAATGCCATATATACACTTGTTGGTGTCACACGTTTTGACAGTCCCCTCTGAGAAGAACAGCTTGAACAGGTCCAGAGGGGTGTGGGTGTCTGCTGCACTTAGCTGCTCTCCAGGCACCACAGTAACTTCCTCCACTTCTGTGAAGAGCCCCATCAACATCTGTGTCTGTTTGCCATGACTGTGGTGGCTCAGCTTGTGCTGAGTGGGACCTGTGCCTGTTTGGTGGCATCTGCATCGGTGATGATGCAGCAGACTCCAAGGGGTTAAGAGGGCTATATTTCATTGCTCCATTGTGGCTATTTTGGCTTATCGATCTTCACTGGCATGGTCTTAGCCAGTAAAAAGTTTCTATAAATGGTATGGGCCCCCAGTCAAAATGTGGAATGTGGCCCTTTTCTACACTCACCCTTAAATGTGATGGCACAGACAGTTGGCACTGTTTAGCATTCTCAAACTGAGTCTCAAAGTCAAAGAAAATGTACTTGTCTGTTTTTTTTTCAACTTGATGGGTTGAATATAGCAATCATGCTCAGCGTCTGGTGACAAATCCTCACCGCCATGAATACAATGCCCTGTAATGCATTTGTGAGCTTTTGGTTTTTCCACACTAACATGGTAGCGTCTGCTACATTTCTTACAATACCCTGTAACATCGCATGGTGCCGCTACCACACCCGCCTCACCCGTGGAAACAGGCTGCTTGTGTTTCTCAAAACAAAACTCGGACTTGCAGTACCTCGAACAATCATTGCAATGATTTTAACATTCTCGGCTTCTTGTAACAGTCGTTGCACACGTCACAACTGAACTTACAACTATGGTCTCTGCAATTACTAAACCCACCATAGCAAAACTGACAAACATGTGCTTTGCCTAGGAAAGCCTTAAGATTTTGTATCATGTAGTAATGATCATCATGGAGATATAGAAAGTCTTGTGCAGTGTGTCACTTGTTTGGTACTTCTGCAACATGCTTGTACCGCACCTATAGAATACAAAACCTTGATCCCTAAGGCGCACTCAAACTTTGAAACCTCTTTAAACCATTTTCTGCTGAACTGTGAAACTGACACATGTATGTCTGTCGCGATCTTCTCTAACGTGTTGGGAGTTGCTTACGGGTTCAGAATGCGCAAGACAAATTATGAAACATAGGTTGTTTGAAATGTAAGAAGGGCAAAACAAATTCATTGTGTTCTTACTAATCACTTCATTATGAGCCAGGTCACGCTTCTTTCTATACGCGCCACCGTTCTTACTCCATGTTTAGACTGTCAGTTCCAAACAGTCATCAACCATGTTTAGTGTGTTACTCTGCAAAATTTTCAGTGGCATCCAAGAAACACTCAATTCTGTAATCATTTTCTGGAGACATCACATTTACATCTAACGTTAGGCTAGGCCCTCAAGGTAACATTTGCATTTGCATTTACATTTATTCATTTGGCAGACGCTATTATCCAAAGCGACGTACAAAAGTGTGAATAGTGGGCAAACAGGCACAAGAGCAAGATGTGTACAGGTCATACAATGCAAATAGAGCTGAAGCTGAGCGCAAGGTCAATGTTGCGAGCCAACTAATCTGAAGTAGGATTACATATCAAATACAATCACAGGGACAAAGTACCACTATACTACCTAGGTAAGTGAGCAACAAGTACAAGACAGGAGTCAGATTTACAAGGTCAAAGTGGCAGAGGTATCAGTCCAGGTAGAGTCTGAAGAGGTGTCTTCAACGCACGTCTGAAGGGTTGGATTGAAGGAGTTGTTCTCAGGGGGGTGGGGAGATCATTCCACCACTGGGGGCGATGATGGAAAAGCGTCGTTGTGAGGAGCGTGGGCCTTTCGTTCTGTTGGTGGGTGGAGCGAGGCATCCGGATGTAGCAGAGCGAAGTTGACGAGCGGGTGCGTAGGGTAGGATGAGGTCCTGGAGGGTAGGTCGGGCGGTCTTTTTTGCAGCAGAAAAGGTGAGTCAAGGTCTTGAAGCGGATCCTGGCTGTGATTGGGAGCCAGTGGAGGGATCTCAGTAAAGGGGTGACGCGGGAGAACTTGGGGAGATTGTAGATCAGCCTAGCAGCTGCGTTTTGGATGAGCTGCAGCTGCAATGGTGCAGGCTGGGAGGCCTACAAGGAGGGCATTGAAATTGTCCAGGTGGGAGAGCACGGTGGCCTGGATAAGCAGCTGGGTGGAGTAGGTGGTCAGAAAAGGGCAAATCCTCCTGATGAGAAGGAATCGACAGAAGTGTGCTGTCTGGGAGATGTAGTCGGTGAAGTCCAGCCTGTTGAGGGTGATGCCCAGGCTCTTCACAGAAGTGGAGGAAGTTACTGTGGTGCTGTCAACAGTAACCGAGAGCTCTTGAAGAGGAGAGATCCGCAGCAGATCCGTCTTGTCCAGGTTAAGCTTGAGGTGGTTGGAGGCCATCCATCTGGAGATGTCAGCCAGGCATGCAGAGATCTTTTTGTTGACCTGGGGGTGGAAGGGGGGAAAAGAGAATTGAGTGTCATCAGCATAGCAGTGGTAGAAGAAACCATGTGAGTCAATGACTGAACCAAGAGAGTTGGTGTAGATGGAGAAGAGGAGGGGTCCCAATACAGAGCCCTGGGGGACACCTGTAGTGAGGGGGAGCGGGTGTGGAGGTGGAGCCTTTCCAATGGACCTGGGAACATCTACTGGTCAGGTAGGACCTGAACCAAGAAAGGGAGGTCCCAGAGATGCCAATCTCCGAGAGCTTGGCGATGAGCAGTTGGTGGTTGACGGTGTCAAATGCAGTGGAGAGGTCGAGGAGGATTAGGACCGAGGACAGGTGGGAGGATCTGGCTGTGTGGCTCTGTCACCGCCAGGAATGCCGTTTCGGTTGAGTGCCCGGGTCTGAACCCAGACTGGTGGGGATCCAGAAGGTTGTGCTTGTGGAGAAAGGGAGACAGTTGGTTAAGTACAGCACGTTCAAGGGATTTGGATACAAATGGCAGGAGGGATACTGGACGGTAATTCATGTCAGATGGGTCAGCGGTGGGTTTTTTAGCAGGGGGGTAACCATAGTATTTTTAAGATCAGTGGGAACAAGGCCAGTAGTCAGATGTGTTGATGGAGGAGAGAGATGGGGCGATCTCACCAGATACAGACTGGAGAAGGGTGGAAGGAATGGGGTCGAGGGGGCAGGTTGTAGCTTGGTGGGATGTGATGAGTTGAACTTAATCATTGAGTGTAGAGAAGGAGGACAGGTGGTGGCTGGGTGCTTTTCCGGTGGTTGAGGCTGTGGGTGGAGGAGTGAAGGAGTCCCGGATGCTGGACACCTTCTCGAAGTGAACCTTAAAGTCCTCAGCAGAAAGAAGGGGAGGAGGGTGGAGAAGGTAGAGAAGAGACTGCGGGGGTTAGTGATGTTGGCGTTGATTTTGTTTTGGAAAAAAATGAGGACTTAACTGTTGTTGTTGCAGCCGTAAATGCTGTCGGCAGGGAGTGGTAGGACACTAGATCATCGGGGGATCTGGTAACATTTAAAACCATTTTCACCAGCTAAGAGTTTAGAAACCTCAACTATGTCACCCAGCGTATCGTGTAGAAACACAATGTATGCAGCCATGTCTGTTGGGGGTTCCCCTGAAATTAAACGACCTGTGTAAAACCACACTATACGTAGTGGCGAGGCCCTGATGTAATAATCACCAACCACACCACCTTCTCTTACCAATCTTTCTGTATCCCTGTCATTTAAACCGTGATTAGATGACATGCTGGTGTGACAGCACCGTTTTGCAGAGCACGTAGTAGGCGTAGTGTGTTGGCCTTCGCCGTCTGCGCTATCAAACCTTCTACGCTTAGTCAGCGGCAGCATTGATGTGTATTTGGGTGTTGTCCTACTTTCTGACTCTTGACAAATTTTTTTACTTTTAGCTATTTAATGAAATTGTCTGTTTTCATAAAAGAAAATAAAAGCAAAACACTCTAACATTCACACCTATATTCACTAGTTAAGAGATCAGCTTTACGAGCACCAACTACGGGAAATGTTTGAAAGATGAATTAACACATCTGACAAGGCACTCCAATCCACTTTACACAATGTCAAAACCTCCTGGATAGCCCTTGTCTATTCAATGTTCTAGTCAAGTCCTTGCATTACATTTCCATTTCTCATTAGCATTAACCAACATCTGCACAACATCCTTTACCTCAACATTCCCTGCTAACTTTTGAACAGTCTTGCAGTGCTTCTGACAATTATTGGAACGATTTGACAGACAAGCGTGTGTTTTTCAGAGTTCACAAATAAGTGTTACAATCAATTATTGCCAAACGCATGCGCCCATACCTCTACGGTAGACATTGATCATTATGTTCTTGATTGTTGCATATACTGTCTTCGAGACCATCCGCAACGTCTTGAAAGTTATTAACCCACGACATTGATCATTAGGTGGACCTATATCGTGTTTGGGGTCATTTCCAGATCTTGCTTTAATTTGTGTGTCCATCCAGTCTCCGATGTAATCCAAATTTGTGTCCGCTGTTTGGATTGCAGGTTCTTCCCCTTCAGACAAGCGTAGATCTCCTAGTGCCATATCCACTGTCATGTAAAGGTCTGCAGTTCAGTGTAAAATATTGTTAGCTGTGCTATCAATCTAAATTTTTTTCTTTTAAGCAGTTCGTCTTTAAAGCGGGTAAGATTAAAGGTATTTAGATTTTTTCTTACCCATCTTCCCATGAATTTGAACGTTTTGCCAAACCGCTGGCCTCCACATCTGAAGCGTCATCCTTGAGGCCTTTACGTTTAGAGCTCTCCCCGTGCACTTTACCACCAGCAGATCTCAGCGGTCTTAGAAATTAACGCCCTTGGTCCGGCACTCTGAATACGAACACAAATGACACTAATTACTAAAACTCCTCACTTAACTAACGCGAATACTTTATTTAACCATTAATGAAATCAATTATTCAAATGATCAAGTTCCAACGTAGGCCTTTGCCAGTTGTCACTCCTTCCGGGATAGAGAGAGAGAGAGAGACCTTGTAATCCAATTACCGTCTTTATTTGCAATCATGATTGGAGTTAAGAACCTTAGTTTTCATTATACAGTATGAATAAACAGCGGCTATCAATGGCAGTGATACAAGTAATCGAGAATCAAATATATATATGTGTGTGTGTATGATATATTATATATTAGATAGATAGATATATATATATATATATATATATATATATATATATATATAATCTACTTCAATAAAGGAGACAGGAAACAGAGGGATATATCAAAGCTATAGACATAGAGTATTATAAGCTACTTAGAGGCAGAGGAGGAGGGAGGAACAGGATAGGAGGGGATTTCACCTAGTGCCATAAGGGAATCACTGACGTGCAGGGAGGAAAAATGAGTGTAAAAAGCGACAATGATTTTAACGCCAACAAGAGAATCTTTTGGAAAACCGGGTTCGTGGAGTGTGGAGAAAAATGGAAAAATGAAAGGAAAAATAACAAAACCCACGGACAGTGTGCGTGCTACCTTTCCAGCCATCTATTGGTTGTTGACCTCCTTCCCCCTTTTTGGGGGTTAAGGGAATCCTCCGGGGGGTTGGCTGAGGCAAGAGTCCTAATTCTCTTGCTAAAACTAGATTCTTAATCTTTTCTAATCGTAGATAGCCAAATAGTTTTAGTATAGATGAACTAAATGGGCAGCGCTGAACACAAGCATACCAAGAATGGCTAGCTAAGGCTAAGGTTGCTGGCAGAAATTTGCCAAGGGTAAGTCAGCCAATTTAGTCACGGAGTTTTAGTTTTGAAGTTTTCGACTTGGAGCAGAGAATTTTATTTTTCAGCTATTGCCTTGTCTACCGGGGTCCGTTACTGTGGGTAACCAAAAGATGGCAATGTTGTTCCAAGCGAAAGAGGAATGTGAATTATTTTGGCGGGTTTCGCTTGATCTGTTAAAAGGGTGTTCTGGCACAGGAGAGGGTCTATGCATGTCTTCGTTTGTTTGTTTATCGATTGAGCGGTAAGGGAGATATCTGGTGAGGGAGCGTAGCCAAGCTGGGTACCTCTGGAGCGTTTGATCTAGACGTTCGTGACTGCGGGGGGTCCCGACTCGTGGGGCTCAAGCAGGCGGGAAGAAGGTGATAAGGAAGGGTCTCTGGTCACCAGACCAAAGTCTGGTGTCTCAGTGTTTTATGGTGGGGAACTTTTATGGTCTTAAGAGGGGGGAACAAAGGGAAAGGTAAGGCATGCAAGAGTCATGAGAAGGAAGAGCAAGAGGAAGAGTAACTGAATACATATGTCTGTCTATGCCTATGTCTATACTCATACAACATACAGCACCCTATCTAGGCATCTGTGCATTTACGTCAGACCAGCAACTGCCCGACAATAGGGCTTTCCAACAAATGGTCTGGAAAGTTTGTCCCCCTCTGCAGTGGCAACTTGAACCCCGGCGGTGTGATTGGGACGATGGATTGGACCAGATTTTGCAAACCTGCTAAAAATGTATTCAGCAGCATTAATGCAGTTTATCATGTCCTTGTGCGACCTTCGGGTTTCCACTGGGCTGAGATGGCGATTCAGGCAACGTGGAAGCTGGTGAAACTACTTTCCCCTGATGGGTTTGAAGTGCAGTAGAAAGGGACTGCATATTTTCAAGGATCTCTTGCAGAAATTTCACACACAGCACCTTGAAGCCAATGCAGGCTTGAGCTGGTTTCTCAACAAAACTGAGCCAGAAATGGATTCAGCAGTTACATGGAGCAGGGTGAATCCAAATGCAAAGATCACTCGGAGATGAAGAAAAGTTTCAAGAAAAGTTTTCTTTACTGAAGACTTGGAAAAACAAAACAAAAGCAGGCTTGGTACGTACACAAAGCATAGCAACTCGGGCAGGACAACAGTTGAAAAATTACCTGAGACGGAATAAACAGGAGGTTGAGGCCACCTGGTGGTTATCCCAAGAACCAGCAGCAGCTAAAACCCTGCCACCCTTGGGTACACAGAAATATTGAGGAAGTGATTCAGGCAGAGCAGTTCTGATTCAGAGGTGCAAAGCTTTATTCTTGTGCCCATATGGGAAGAGTCAACACATGCACGCTGGGCAGGTGATGCAGTCAACTCTTATAAAATTAGAAACATTGTCTAATATAGTTTTCCTTCTAGAGCATATGTGACTTGGGACACACACACCCAATGTGACTTCTGTGGTCAAAAATTCGATGCAGGCAAGTAGGTGGTTCACCGCAGTCTTTATTCACGACGCCGGGGACAAGTTACATACACAAACAGTGCCAAGCAACAAGTCCATCTTCTCTGAGACTGAGAACCATTCTTATACCCAACACATCCTGTATACATAAGTCACATTTGGCAAAAACATGTCACCTATACCATTGTTCTGTTTTTTGCAGATGTTGGCATTCTAAAGGGTCTGTCAGCACTTTTGCTTGGTCTAGCCTATCTTGCCACCCATATGGTGTGTTTCCTTGGTCTGGAACAATGGGGTGCCTGGACAGACAGGAAACAGACTCCTATATTTCTGCTGGTCTCATCCTTTAAGGGAGGGTTGAGGAAATAGGCACAGAGACATGTTCACAACACCAATGCATGTTAAACCTACACCATTTCATAAAATGAGGAAAACTATTCTACTTTGTTAGGGTTAATACAAAATCTTTCCCACACTTCTCCATCTTTCTGTTGACTATACAGAACCACTCAGTGGGTTCTGGTTCACAAGTGTCCTTGTGGTAGGGTGCAGTGACACAGACTACAGGAGCAAGCAGCTACTGTAACTATCATCCCCCTTCTGGGAGAGGCCTCCTGCTTATTTCAGCATTGTACACTATAATATACAACAGGGTGAGCAGTAGATTCCTATGAACAACATTCACACTCCCCTAGTGTGCCACATCTCATTCTGTGTGAGGGATTTATTTTGCAAGCAATATCTTTAAGACAGAATGTCTTCATCCCAACTGCAAATTAAGTTGCACTGATCAGCTCACAAGTGTCAGTGCATGACTTTTTTTTTTTTTTTTTTTTTTTTTTTCTTTCTACCTATTCCACAGGGCTGGTTTTATGTAAGACCAGACCTGTGTGTACAAGGTGGACTGTTTTGGATTCCATAGTGCTTGTCACATTGGCTTCAGTGGAGGGGAGAAAAGAAAACACTTTACCCCTCGACAGTCACAGCCGGTCAACAATATCTGTAATGGATTTGTAATGCTGGCTGCCCCGCTGTGACTGCTAACAAAGGTACACAAGATTGATTCTTCAGTCTGCTAAATCTGAATCAGGATGAGGGTGAGGATTTGGAATTAGTTCACAACCCTGGCAAACTACACTATTTACTCCAAACTGCTACATGAATTAACTGAATTGATAATGTAGTTAAATTTGGTGATTGTAACGAAACTTCAAGCATCTGACACAGGAATCGGGGTGCAGTATTAATTGTTCTGGTACATGTAATGAAATTTTGGGCAACAAAATTAAATTAAAGAGGGTCCCTCTGAAAGTGTGTTCATAGGGCACATGACACCTCCAGCAGAAATGCTGTATTTTAGGTTGTAGTATTTCAGGAAGAAGGTTGGGCACTGTCAAAGTTGAGTTTCAGCGTCTGCATAAAAGGTCATCTTCACATATTTGGTCAACTCAGGAATGTGTGTAGAATAATATGGGTCTATATTTCAACCAAAAAATGAACTTGTGCTGGTATATGGTGAATGTGAGCAGTGTAGAACCATATTTGCGCCCCCCCCGATGTGACGTCTCCTCACTAAAGAGTACTCAGGAATGAGCAGTAAAAAAAACCATCAGAGCTGAGTTACAATCATTAGATTTGAGTCAGGTTACAGCATTTCCAAACGGGGGAATCCATTGTAAGTGGACAAAAGCCTTTCGGTCATAAAACTCTTACACAAAGCCACAACTCACCATTTATATTGACTTTGCTCTGACAGAAATCCAGTTGGCAGGGAAGCAGGTTCAAGGGTAATTTCGCAAGCCATAGGTTACATGTGGCCTTTTCCTTTGAGTTCTTGACTTCAGCTGTCAAAGCATGGAACAGTGGTCATTGGCTACACGCTCACCTGTGGTGTGAGGGTGCAGAGGTGGCTGAAAGGAGTGGCTGGCCCTGCTGCCTGAGCTGTCGGCATGATGGAGAGCTTTCACGTGGTCTCCCGCTAATACGCAAGCCCCGTTCAGAGTCTCACTCACCTCATCGGTCAAACCTTCCTGTGACCAACAGATGCCAGGGTCTCAAGCCCACTTTCTGGGAGCAAGCCGGTTTCTAAAGACAGATGAATGCAGGTCTTATCGGGTAATGGATATCCTGTAGAACAGTGTGGATAATTGCGCTGCACTCATTCCCTATTTTTTCACGAGACCACTTACGTACAGCAGGCTGCTACAGGGTCACATCTGCAGTGAGGCCTTCGCTTCCTTGGTCAAGCCCAGTGCTACATAGTCTCCCCATGCAGGAATTCAATTAACACATGGCAAACGGGTAATAACTGTAACCTTAGCTTAGATCATTAGTTGAAGAAAATGCCATCGTTGCCCAAGGTGCAGCAGAGGTAGGCAGCAGGTTGCCTCACAGGTAATATCAGTATCTCTAACCAGTGATAACCAACATTATGTCCAGGTCACAAAGACCTCAAAGGATATGTATATGAATTCTTTGTGTGATGGTACAATGACAGCTGGCAGAAGGCAAAGCAATCTTGCAGGAGCTTCATTCACAAAGAGTAATTGGAGGCATTCAGAAGGGAGATGGAGAGGGGTGTATTTAAACAGTAGAAATATACAGGAGCCTACAACCAAATGAAGAGTATAAAGAGTACCACAGATTCAATGTTAAACCAAGACTACCCTCCACATTAACACAAGACATGGTACACTTATATTTGACTTCATCCATATTTAAGCTTCCAGAGAAAGGGAAAGAGGAAGAAGCAGTGGCACGGAGATCCCAGTTTCCAAGGAGTAACATCAAGTTGCCTCCCCTCAAATGTGAATATTTTACCACTAATTGCATGATTTTACTGCATTGATCATGACAATGTTCCTCATTGACTGAAGTCCCAGGTGTTAAGGTCAAGGTCTAATTTGACCAGGAGTATCACATGTCTGGCAAGGTAGTGCCATGATGCAGAATTCAAACCATTCCCTCAAATCTGTTCCCAGCCATTTCCAGGAGGGTCACTTTTAACCATTAAAATGTTTTGTTGTCTGGACAAAGGCACAGCTCAGTCTTATGGTGGTGCTAACCTTCTTTTACAAGTCAATGAAGTAACATTATCTAATTAACCTTCAGGGCTGTAATTATAGTCCATGGAAAATGTGACAGCCTGCATGAAAGGAAACGATGCATATCACTTTCTTTACCTTTTCCACAATGTGATTTGAAGTGAGTAATTTTGTTAGTCCCCTCATGTCTTGATCTTTGGCATTGGGTTTTTTCCCCCCAGTTGCTTAGTTCAAGTGCCTTCAATTCTAATTGACATCAGTGACATCTCTATTTCTCCATATTCTGACTGAAATATTTGCAAATCAGAATGCTAGGGCACACTGCATTATAAATGCTAATTTGATAGTCAATTGTGTGATGCTCAAGCTAGCTGAATTAGTGACCACAGAGCTTGAAACAGTTCTATATTAATATCCAGTAATAATCCAGCCATGTTTCCTCGCTCCCTTGTGTATGGAGTTAGATATTGAAACAGCTTTTGGATATTTGTTACTGAAGCTAGGATATTGCCCTGTCAATCTATTATATTAAAGTCTAGAGCTTGCCACTGCTGTACTCATAATGTCACAGTCTGGAACAGGGATGTGTTTCCTGCTTTTAAATTATGTTCTCAGTAGGTGTAAATAGAGGGAGTAACAAGTCACCATAACTCTGTGGGTGCAGCAGTGTTTCATACACAGAAATATTAATTCATTTCAACCAGGAAAAGTCAAAAATTAACATTTTTCTCTTATTACTGGCATTTTATCACGCCTGAAAGCAGATGGAGGGAGAAAAAAATGACAGGTCAAACAGTTCAAGAGCTTTTTCAGCCCATTCATATACAAGTATACAGTAGGGTTGAAATATTTCCCTGGGACCCATGGAGCTACATTTAAACAGTGCAAGACTGGCACTGGTATAATCCTGGTTGTTTTGAGGCAAACGGGTACTGTCACTGTGCTCGGGGAAATGTTGGAAATGTCCATATGAGTGCCTGCCAACTGGTCAGTGCATTCTGAGCACCCGACCAAGTATGTTGTCCGGTCCAGCAGCTTTACGTGGGTTGACTCTGCGTAGAGTATTCCTTTCGTCTGTGCCTCAAAACGTGCGTAGAAGTCATTCAGCACATCTGGCAGGGGAGGCGTCACTACAAACCAACACCTCAGGCTTGTAGCAGTGATAGTTTGTATTCCCTGCCACATGCGCCGTGTGTCCCTAGAGTCCATGAAGTTGTTGTGGATTTTCTGTAGTGCATAGGTGCACTTTGGCCCCCTGATGGCCCGGGACAGTTTGGCTCTGGTTGTGCCGAGAGCCTCCCTGTCTCCAGACTTGAAGGCAGCATCCCTGGCTTTCAGAGCACACACCTCTGCAGTGTGTTTTTTTTTTTTTTTTTTTTTTTTTTTTTGCTTGGGTGGTGATAGTTTTGGAGACGGTAACATCCTCAATGCACTTGCTAATATAGCCAGTCAGAGGTTGTGTACTCCCAGGTCCAATGAGCTGCCATAGGTGGCAGCTTCTCTGAAAACATCCTAGTTTGTGTTGTCAAAACATTCCTGGAGTGCTGATGTTGCTCCCTGAGGCCAGGGTCTCACCTCATTCAGGGCTGGTCTGACTCGGTTTTGTATGTGTCTGTAGGTTGGAATCAGTGGAATGGAGACAGTGGAAAAATGGTCTGTGTCCTGAGATGAGGATGGGTTGTGGCCTTGTATGCGCTTTGCCACGTGTGGGGAAAACATGCTGGACATCTACACAAACACCCAAAGTCTATGTGCTGAAGTTTTTCTAATTGTCTCATATCTGATTTTGCTGTCAGACATTCATGAAGTCATCACTACTATGACTTTCTAGAATGCAGGGGTTGGCTGATGCAGGGCTCTTGGTTAGTCTGACGGCTGAACAAATACCTGGGATTGTCATTTTTCTCTTCAGGTAGAAAAATGCACAGGTCTGGCAGCTGTGAGGGCATGCTTTTAGCTTACAAGACTTTCTTTCCAAGCCAGGAGAGTTGTTTAGTGGAACACCATTTTCTTTCGAGTTTTTGTGCAGCTTGCTTGTTAGCACGGATCTGATTGTTACACCAAGGTGCAAGCTTTTTGTCTGGGACTTTCTTAAGGGGTGCAACAGCATCCAGGGTATTACGGAGTGTGGACTCATTGTTTTCCACGAGCTGATTTATTTTAGCCAAACTAGAGTTCAAGCATAAGTTTAAGTACTCTTCTTTGTACAGACTGTATGATGCAGGGCGCTCAAAAATAAAGGCATTAGTGGTAGCAGGAAGAAAAAAATATGGGCTGAGTTCATATAACAAGCTAACGGAAGGTTGAAAGTCACAAGCCACAACAGTTGTCAAAAACAATCTGCCTCATGATTTTGGATATTCTGCCTGTTTTTGTGGATCTTCTGGTGTTGACTCAGACATATCCAGCTACAGGTTGCAAGCTACCTCAAATGCTTCCAAGTCCCAAAGGTGTAATGCAATATATTACATGGAAAAATGGTATTATTCATAATACGTGAAGTGTTGTAGTTCTACAAAAATGTTAGTAGACTTAAATTGTCACATACTTTACGACTTTGTAAATACCAAAGAATTAATATTTTATTAAAAGAACGGTAATACAATAATTGCAGACAAGGATGAGAACAGAGGAAAATGCATGAGGTGTACAACCTTTATTCAAACAAAATAACAAATGTGGGTGTTGGAAATGGTAAAGGAAAGTGCAGGGCCTGTCAGTGTCATAATTGCATTCTGCAGTGTTGTGTCAAAGGTGGTGTTAAGTACTCAAAATTTTCACACCAGCAATTCTTATCCATGTGTGTTGCATTGCTTTGTGTTAATTTGAAAGAGCCATGCCTTGTGATACTATATGCTGAAGTGGGATGTGCTGTGAAACATTGTGTACATTTATGTGGTGTTGTGTGAAGTGGTGGTGTTAGATTTTTGAGGCAGGATGGACATTGATGTGTTATGAAAAGTTGTGCTGCAGTGATAGTTGCAGTGATAGTTGTTTGCTGTGAAGTATGTCTGATGTACTGCGTGTGGCTATGTTTCCTAAGTGTGAATGTGGTGTCCTTTGTTGTGTTTAATATCATGTTGTCACTGTATTTGCGTGCTGAAATATGTGTGTATGACTCCTTCAGTAATGCTGTGTATTAAGGGTCCCCAAAGTGTTAGCGTTATGTCCGTTGTCTTGTCAGATTTGTGCTTGTCTGCAGTCCAAGTCGTGGCTGTGAACGTGGTGTACAGTGGTTTCAGGAGCCAGATGTGGTGTTCCTGACAGTGATGTGATCTGAGAGATTGTGGGGGGAAAAAATATTAAATTCATGGAAGTTGTTTTGTATTAGGTGAGAATGAAGAAAACTGGTAGATTATTACAATAATTATGGACATTACATAGGGAAGTTGAAGAGTGGGTTTCAAAGACAATGTTCTTTGTTTACTTTGCCTTGATTCTTTTCCACATGTAGATACAACTTCAGGTGAGACATGGCTCAGAAAGTAACTTGTTTGATATGAGAATCAGGATGTTACAATAGGTATTTTGGAATGTGATTTTAGTGATTGTAGAAGTGTAAAACAATTTGTGTGCTGAATTGTATGTGGTAGAAATTGTGTGGAGAAAATTGTGTGCATGTGTTATGTGATGTGTGTTCAATAGGGAGAGAAGTAGTAGTACTTGCATCAGTTTTTTGTGGCAGCGTTTCAATTTCTTTCAGAGTAACTCCATGGGTTGTGGAAGAAAGGGGTAGTGCACCAATGAGGGGAAACTGGATTTTTCTGTGATAAAATTTGTTTATGATGGATTGTATGGATCTAGAAGAAAATGGTTCTGGTTAGTGTGTAGTGCATGATTTCAGTAAAGAACATCAAGTGATAATGGTGAAATGTGACAATAGGTAATTTGTACAAAAACGTAAGTTTGGTTTGGAAAGTAAATGATAGAAATGTGTGTGTTTCTTTAAAACACGTTTTTTTTTTTTTAATTGCTCATTACAGTACTTTGGTTTTGTGAAGTTTGTAATTGTCACTGCAGCATGTTGTGTTGCATTGAGGAACAGTTAGCGTTTTCCTTCAGAGAATACAAGTGCTTTTCGAAATTCTGTTGGATTTGTTTGTAGAGTGACTGAAATATGGTTTGTTTTTTGCTATTTGAAGCAGTCACAGACTGAAGTTTTCTTAAATTCATTAACTTCAGCTTGAGTTGCATATATATGCATATCATTACTATCATCACCTGTTTCACAAGTACTCAGTGTATGGATCACATTCACTTGATATGTCAGGTTCTCTCCCCCTTCTTGGCCTATTCAAATATTTGGCAAATGATTTATCTTGTCACATTTCATCCAACGATACAACAGAAAAGTAAGCATTCCATAAATCTATTGACCCTTCTGGTACAAACAGTGCTTGACCTTCTACAGGTGGCTACTGGTAAAAATCAGCAATTATTGACACATTCACAAAAGGAGAGAAATCTTGTTTAATTTGATGTAGTCTACCGTGTATATAGGTAAACATTTTTTTTTATCAACCATTGAAATTTCATCAATGATTAGTAAATGTAAATTGCTGAACTTGACTCGTAATTCATTAATTTTGTTGCCACCAAGAGGTTGATAGGGCAATTTTACATTTGTCTTGATACATAATGTGCTGTGAATAGTAACTGCACCTATATTAAACGCTGCTACTCCTGTTGGAGCTGTTAATGCAGATATAATCTGGATTAGGCTGACATCGTGACAAATTTTACTTGGCTCATAATATATACTCTTGATAAGGTGACTCTTACCAGTACCTGCACCACCTGTTACAAAAACCTGAAAGGGCTGTGGTTCTTTACCTTGAATTTTGTCCAAACACCACTTCCTAATTTTGTAAAATATTTGACTGCTGTGTATTTAGCAACCAAAGCATTTCCACACTTTCTGCTGTAGATGTTACATTAATCTGTCCTGATTCAATATCCATTATGTCCTGCATTGTGTAAATCTGGAATATCACTGATGTCCTCAACATTAAATGTAGCTTGTCTTTCTTTAGCCTCCAATCTTGCTCTTTCTGTTTCAGGGCAAATTTGTGCCTAAGCATCCTCCAACACACCATACTCATGTAACACTTCCTCAGCTATTTCAATTGCCTCTGCATCTTTTTCAAAAACGAATCTATTATCTACAATATCTCACATACTTATGGTCTGGACACTTGACCATGCCATACATGTAAAAACTCTCCGAATTCAAATGGTCCTGGTTTCAACTGAATATGCGAGGTAAAAACAATTGTAATATGCTTTGAAAATACAATTCTACGTGAAAACGTAGCATATCTTACAACAGCAGGATCAGATTGAGAACGCTCCTGAATTCAACCCATATTTTTTGCAGCTTATAAATGTTTTGTGTGTTATGTCCTGAGATATGCATGCCATATACAATTCTATACTTTGAGGCAAAAGTTGCCAAACACACCTATTCAAATCTTTCCTTTAGGTGTATAAGTATTCTCCTAAGCTTGTCATCCAAATTTTATGTATATCTGATTGGTTGAGCCTTTGCTGAAGTGTCTTTAATGGTAAGCTTAGTCTTACATGAGTATCACCAGTTGGAATGAATTGCTCTTTCCTACGACATTCTTAACTTTAAATTACACACCCTAAATACTGCGTCCTGTGCACTAACTTCTCGGCTGTGTAAATAAACTGCCCCAAGCTTTTTCATAGCTGCTTTTGCATCCATATTGCGTTCCTGTCTAATTTCCTTTTAGGCTTGCTTTTAGAGGAAACCCATCTCTTGCTCAGCCTTAGAAATGTAAGACACTACATTTACATTTATTCATTTTACAGATGCTTTTATCCAAAGCAATGTACAATAGTGCATGTAGTGGGCAAACAGGCACAAAGGAAAGATGTGTGCAGGTCATACAATGCAGATAGTGCTGAAGCGAACTAATCTGATCTAAGGTTACATATATCAAATAGTCACTGGGACAATAAAGTGCTGCTATACTACCTAGGCAAAGTGCTACAAATACAACGTAAGAGTGCTACAAGTACGAGCCAAGAATCTTAGATTTACAAGGTCAAATGGCAAGGGTGTCAGTCCAGGTAGAGTCTGAAGAAGTGTCTTCAGCCCACATCTGAAAGGTTGGAGTGAAGGAGGAGTTCTCAGGCGGGTGGGGAGATCATTCCACCACTTGGGGGGTGATGAAGGAAAAGCGATGTTGAGAGGAGTGGGCTTTTCGATCTGTTGGTGGGAGGAGCGAGGTGTCAGAGCAGAGCGAAGTTGAGCAGGTGTGTAGGGTAGGATGAGGTCCTGGAGGTAGGTCGGGCGGTCTTTTTTGCAGCAGAAAAGGTGAGGGTCAGTTTTGAAGTGGAACCTGGCTGCAACCGGGAGCCAGTGGAGGGATCTCAGTAAAGGGGTGACGTGAGAACTTGGGGAGATTGTAGATCAGCCTAGCAGCTGCGTTTTTGGATGATCTGCAGCTGCAATGGTGCAGGCTGGGAGGCCTACAAGGAGGGCATTGAAATTGTCCAGGTGGGAGAGCACGGTGGCCTGGATAAGCAGCTGGGTGGAGTAGGTGGTCAGAAAAGGGCAAATCCTCCTGATGTTGAAGAGGAGGAATCGACAGGAGCGTGCCGTCGGAGATGTAGTCGGTGAAGTCCAGCCTGTTGTCGAGGGTGACGCCCAGGCTCTTCACAGATGTGGAGGAAGTTACTGTGGTGCTGTCAACAGTAACCGAGAGCTCTTGAAGAGGAGAGGTCCTGGCCGGGATAAACAGCAGATCAGTCTTGTCCAGGTTAAGCTTGAGGTGGTTGGAGGCCATCCATCTGGAGATGTCAGCCAGGCATGCAGAGATCTTTTTGTTGACCTGGGGGTGGAGGGGGGAAAAGAGAAGTGAGTGTCATCAGCATAGCAGTGGTAGAAGAAACCATGTGAGTCAATGACTGAACCAAGAGTTGGTGTAGATGGAGAAGAGGGGTCCCAATACAGAGCCCTGGGGGACACCTGTAGTGAGGGGAGTGGGTGTGGAGGTGGAGCCTTTCCAGTAGACCTGGGAAGATCTACTGGTCAGGTAGGACCTGAACCAAGAAAGGGCAGAGATGCCAATCTACGAGAGCTTGGCGATGAGCAGCTGGTGGTTGACGGTGTCAAATGCAGTGGAGAGGTCGAGGAGGATTAGGACCGAGGACAGGTCGGAGGCTCTAGCTGTGTGGAGGGTCTCTGTCACCGCCAGCTGTGCTGTTTCAGTTGAGTGCCCGGGTCTGAACCCAGACTGGTGGGGATCCAGAAGGTTGTACTTGTGGAGAAAGGCAGACAGTTGGTTGGCAAGGATACTGGATGGTAATGTCAGATGGGTCAGCAGTGGGTTTTTTTTTTTTTTTAGGAGGGTAACCAGAGCATTTAAGATCAGTGGGAACAAGGCCAGTAGTTAGAGATGAGTTGATGATGGAGAGATGGGGCAATCTCACCGGATACAGACTGGAGAAGGGTGGAAGGAATGGGGTCAAGAGGGCAGGTTGTAGCTTGGTGGGTTGTGATGAGTTGAACTTAATCATTGAGTGTAGAGAAGGAGGACAGGTGGTGACTGGATGCCTTTCTGGTGGTTGAGGGTGTAGCTGGAGAAGTGAAGGAGTCCTGGATGCTTGACACCTTAAAGAGAACCTTGAAATCCTCAGCAGAAAGAGAAGGGGAGGAGGGGAGAGAAGAGTGGGGAAAAGGTAGAGAAGAGATTGCGGGGGTTAGTGATGGCGTTGATCTTGTTTTGGAAAAATGAGAACTTAGCTGCTGCTGTTGCAGCTGTAAATGCTGTCAGAGGGAGTGGTAGGACACTGGATTGTCAGAGGATCTAGATTTCCTCCACTTCCACTCGGCTCACAGCTGGCTATATCTAAGCACAGGTGTGACAGATGGACAAATTAACAATAGATTGAAACTAGCTGGTCACACAATCACGAACTTGCTCACTACCGCTAAACAACTATCTACAAGTAAAGAAACGATACACTTATCCGTATTCTGGACCGATGCCAAACGCAGACTAGATGCGCACACACACTATGTACACTATACATGAGTATGCATAAATGACATATCGGATGTCCATATTAGCATCCCAGCATCTCAGCAGATCATTATATTGATTAATCCAAATACCTTTCACTTCCCTTCTTAAAGCAACACTTTTCCTTACTGACTCTTGAATAGGCAGCTTCAAACAACTCTTGAGAAACATTTTACATTTGAAAATAAATCCTGCACACTAGAAAATATTTGCTGTCTCTCTAGTAATGCTTTTGACACTCTGTCTAGGATTTCATTTGCTACATCTTTGGGCATCACAAAAGTTTCTTCAGTTTGCTCAGTACTCCTCAGATATTTCAGATGGCCTGGCTATAAAGGTTTGCTGTGATGGTGGATGAGGGAAGTTAAATTTACACTTTGTACCACCCTTTCTGCAAGACTTGGAATTATTTGGGCTATGTTTCTGAACATTAAATACAATTTCATTCATTTCTGCATTGATATGTTCAGAGGGAAAAACTACATCTAATATATTTATCTACAAATTTACATACTTCCCGATCATCTGCAATTATAGGTGCATCTTTGACCCAAAACAATGCATGCACATGGGGTGATCCTCGTCGTTGAAACATAAAAATAATCAACCACTTTCCCTATTGGATTGGCTGGTGAGGATAACCTTTTTAAGAAATATTTGAAACCTATGCTCAAACATACGTGCAACTGTTATGGGATTGGTCTTCAAAATGGTACATTTTTCAGCCCAGGTCAACTCAGTTTCTGGTTTTTGAGCATCAGTTTGTTTCATAATTACATCCACAACATGAGGCCATCTTACATCACCTTTGGAAAATGAACAAAATAATGTTGGTATGCCCAATTGTATTACAAAAAGATTTGTTTGCCATGGTGTTTTGCCAGTATGGCTGCAAATATTAGCAGACATAAACTGTGACATGCTATGTCTTATGTCACTGTTATGACAGTGTAATTGGAGGTGTTATGATATACCATTTGCATAAAGCATTTTTTCCCTTGAGCAATATACCTACATCATTGTGAGGAAGCTGACGCTTTTCACAAAATCACAGAACAAAGCACAAATTTTGAGCTCGGAAGCAATTGGAAAGACAAGGATCCATAAGACATTTAACAACAATTTAAAGTTGACAAGTTTTGGCAGAAAGGTGAAGGCTTCCTTTCAGTCATGGAAATGTGCATATAGAGTGCAACAAAGATTTATAATAACACTACTATAAACCTTTGTCTTTGCGTTTATATGGTGCAAAACAACGACCCTTCACAGAAACATTACCTTGCATCACACTAATGAAATCACAGTGCTTAGCGGTGATTGCATTGTATCCCATTTCAGGTTTTCAGAGCAGGCGAATGGTATCATCTCCAGATGTGACCCACACTCAGCTGCAGCACGGATGAATGGGGCAAACAACAAATTCTGCAGCCGGCTAGAATCGAGCTTCAATTTAGCTTCAGCCCATCTGTCCACTCCTATTAGCTGGGCTTTGAAGTCACTCTGGGTCCAACGACAGCGAGAGGCTTCTGAGAGAGCGTGCCTATTCGCCAGCCTCCGTGCTCCAACTTAAGTCAATTATGTGTGTAACTGCTTTTAGTCTGCTGTCTGGTGAGATGACACACCTGCTTAAAACGAGAGGGAAATGTACCTGAGATGACACATTCAGATCATTCTCAGAGACCATTTTCTACGTCTTGACTTAAGACAGTTCCAGGACTTAAGGTAGTTAAAATGGGAGCGATTAGTAAAATATAAGAAAAAATGCGTATTTGCATTTATTCATTTGGCAGATGCTTTTATACAAAGCGGCTTACAAGTGAGGTACAATACATATGAACACAAAATAATGTATATTGAACACTGATTAAAATGCAGTGAGACACATTTCACTTGGAGCTAGCACTAGTCATTATGACTAGCTTCAGGTTTTAATGTCCCTGGCATACTGTGCCAAAGTCTTTTTGAATTCAAGTGCTTTTCAATGAACCCACTGAAATGAAAAATCATGGCACTTCACTTTGAGGAATGTTGAACTGGGAGAGTAGATATTAAAATGTAGATCATGAGGGATTGGTTTTCCTGGAGGGCCACTTGCAGTTGAGTTAAATGGCCATTTGGATAGTTCCATGGTTTACTGGTTATTGTAAGTGTTCATAATGGTGTACCTTAAGGTGGATGAATCAAGTTGTTTGTGCAGAATTATTACGCAGAAAAATGCTATACAGAATAGGTGCACTGCAATATTAGGATCCACCTCTGTCCCAGTCTTGTACTGTTGGTGTACCTTCTGCAAAGGACTACTTTCCCCCAGGCAGTGATAGCCTTGGTACTCTGATTAGCACTTTGCCTTTCAACAGCACCTCTCTGTCAAGCATCATTTCACAAAGTGTCACTGAGCCAATCTGTGCTGTTTAATGGGGCATATTCTTAAGATACAATCCATTTTACTTGTTATATCCATTATTAGTCTTTTTTAACATTTCTTTTTCCTTTCCCTTCTCTTTGGACAAAACAGTGACTCAATCTCAGTGCTCAGCGCAGACATCTCTCAATAGTAACCATATTCCTGGGGCTGACTGTCATTTATTTCAGTATAACAATGAGCAGTCACCACATGCATATGGGGATGCTGACAAGAGAAATTGACATTGAAATGGACTTGGAAAATAAGTCCTTCCTTGTCATTCAGCGTGCATTAATCGCACTGCGTGGCTGAGATGGTGTCCGGACAGAACAAAATGGCCATGTCCAAGCCTATATGGCCCAAAATGCCCATAACTTATCCTAATGTCTCTGAAGGAACTTACTTGAAGGCCAAAAATGGCCGATAGGATCTTCTATCTATGAGCAATCAGAAATTTTACACCAGTATTAAGTTCAGACGCTTTGGTATTATCGGGAGATGATGGCAGACATTCTGACCTAATGGTTGCTGAGCAGATACAGTGAACTGGAACAGAATACTTTATATTCCCCAATAAAATGTTATTAGGGATAATATATTTGAAGCGGGATGGTTTGGATAGTGATAGTAAAAGCCAAAATGAAATGTTGGCCCACGTCAAAGCGCTGATCTGTGACCAATTCTATTTTGATTCATTGACATTTTCTGGTCTATAAACTACAGTCCAAGGTCAATGCCAAGCATGCAGTGCAGTTCAGCTGGGCTGCTTGAAACTCAGACAAGTGTCATCTAATGCAATACATCACTTGTTTTTTCTCAATTAAAAAATACTATTATTGTAAAGATTAAATTACAAAATCAATATCTAGAGGTGAGGATAAATCCTAGGGATGGCAAAGGAAAAGTTCATGTGAATGAACTTAATTTTGTCCTATTTGGCAAATCCTGTATTTGGGAATTTCAAAGTGAGTAGTAATTCAGGCTGTTTGAGAAAATGCTTTGGCCTAGGTTCATAGAACCTGGGTACCCTATCAGAAATACCACAAAAGACCCAGAATTCTTCTCATATTTGTGAAACTGACAAAACATGTAAGTACCACAAAATGAGTGATTAATATTAGTGGTACTAAATATACCCATTTTTTGTCCTGCCAGGTGATTTACCAATAAAGAAATTATTACATCAACCAATACTCAGGTGACAGTAGCAGCCAATATTTGCGCGTACTCAAACTGATGCACATCAAGTGCCTGCTGTTATCGCAAAATGAAATTGTAAAGTCAGTCGATTTTATCAGGTGTCCCTTTTATGATTGAGAGCCAATTGATATGCATCTCTTAAATATCAGGGCATCTGATACGAGTTCTGGCCATCTCTTAACTATTCAATATCCAAAATGTAACATCTCCATCATTACAGGGCTCAATGTGGATGAAATTTTGTATTCTGACGGTGAGTTGGCCGTGAAGGGAAGGACGACTCAAAGGTTTATGCAGAAAGTTGGTTCCCCCTCACAATGACTCAGTTGATGAGGAGGGGGGGAGAATCATTCCTCAAATTTTCAGAAAGTGTAAAAAATTAACCTCTGCAAAATTTAAGACAGTTGGATTTATATGTGCATATGTATATATGGATTGTATATAGCCCTTTCACAAATTCAACAAATCAACAAAAGAGATGTTGTGGGGATGGGGGGAGACAATATAATTCAGGGAAAGTAATAGAGAAATGTGATGTACATCATGTCAGAAATTCAATGTATAATTTATGGTAAGTCAGCTCTGGCCATTCTGAAGTGTCTGGGAGCATTACATCAACATGTTCTATTTTGCATGAGATGACCATGCTGCGTATCGGTGCTTCCCAACCCAAGCCCTGGGGGTACACTGTCCATGCAGGTTTTCATTAAGGCTGAGTTCCCAGTTAATTCTGATTGAGCTGTTAATTGAATTCTTTATTTTTACATTTATTCAGCTATAACTTCCAAAATAAATGGTGGTGTTGGGGGGTGTACTTGCTTTGTTTAATAAACAAGTTCCTTTATAATTTGTTAATATCTGTCCCTTGAACAAATTAATGTCTGTTTCTATTGAGCTTAATTTCTTCAGTTAAGGCCCCATGACGACTAATTACCCCTAATCAATAAAGTTGAATACCATGATCTCAGCGGGCATAATGTAATATGCCAATAAGAAATGTCACAGACTAAAATGCTCTGTACAATTTGCCTCCTCTGAACTCGCACACTCTGGGTGTGCATGAGATTGCATTTACATTTATTCATTTGGCAGACGCTTTTATCAAAAGCGACGTACAAGTGAGGTACAATACAACACAAGTGGAAAAACCATACGGAGTCAACAATATTAGAAGCACTGCATGACCAGGTTTCAAAGGTTGCCCAGGCAAGGTACAAACCCAGATAAAGCTAATGAGTGTTTTAAACCATTAGATTACTTTTTAAAAAGTAATTTTATAGTTTAGTAGGAGACAGTTTGAGACATGAAGTTCCTTTAAGGGGTAATGTTTCAGGTACTCAGGTGAGCAGTAAGATTGTACTTACTGTACTTCCAACAAGAACAAGCTGTGTTCTGAGCACTTTCCTGTACATTCCTCAGCAAAAGGCAGTGGAAGCCACAGAAATAATTCAGAATGGCAAAAGTGCACACAGAGCCAAAAACCCACTGGACAGAAGTGGATAATTTATTGGGGCCAATTTTAGTGGGGTTAGGGTTAGGCAATGCTACATGGCATCTTTAGTTGTCCATTTAACAATATCCACAACAGGTGAAACAGCAGTTAGCTACCCAGCTGTTAGCTAACCATGTACCTTTCCTGCATTCTGTCATATGTTTACCCTTATTTTTAGTACAAACACCCCTGCTAAACTGTCAGGGTAGACACAAGGCTAGACTTTTGGCAAAGTCTCAGGTGGCAGAATCCCACGTTAAGAATGACCTGTTGCACTGTCAAAATAGCATGGCTAAATGGCGTCCCTGAATATTCAAAAGCACTCACTGGCCACCTAACTTCACCCTTAACCACAGGGAAATTCAATAGCTCAGTGGGCGTCTGGGGTATTGACTCCGCTAATTCTGCAGTGAACACAATGTTTAGTGTCAGATTCACTCTTAGAACACTAAGAATCCTAGTGTGTGTGTGTGTGTGTGTGTGTGTGTGTGTGTGTGTGTGAGGTTCTTAAAAAAATAAATAAATAAATAAATAAAATAAAATAAAACTAGAGGTTGCAAGCTACCTCAAATGCTTCCAAGCCCCAAAGGTGTAATGCAATATATTACATGGAAAAATGGTATTATGAATGATACGTGAAGTGTTGTAGTTCTACAAATTAAGTCTACTAACATTTAAGTCGTAAAGTGTGTGAGAATGTGTAAATAAAGAATTAATATTTAGTAGAAGAATGGTAATACTATGAGACTGCAGACACAAAGATGAGAACAGAGAAAGCACAAGAGTTAGTAGTATATATCCTGCACTTTGTCAAAAATGATTAATGACCCCCTCCTTGTCAGCCTGATTGACATCACGTTATGAGTGACAGGTCATTTTGATTGAGGTTGGTTTGACGGTGGGAGGAGCTGTTTGCTGTCTATCTATATTTGTGAGTGTGTGTCAGGGTTTAAATTTATCTTAGGATTTTATTACAAAAGAAAAAAGGCGTGATTGTAGGTTGTGTGTTGCCCCCCGGACATGTTTGCGCCATGTGTTGACCTGTCCTGGCGTTTATAAATAGCGTTTGACCGTGGGATGGTATTCTGCGCGTTTTCGTTGTGCGACTAAGTCTAACTAGTTAGCTGTTTAAAAAATGTCGGCATCCGCAGTGACAAAGAGTGTAAAGAGGGTACCACTCACTACTATTTCCGCCACTGTTGGGGTCGACAAAATGACTTTTGCACCAAAAAAGAAGAATTCAGTGGGTTTGATCGGGTTTCTTCAAAACGAGAAGGAAGCTCTGGAATACGAATGGCTGTTGTCTGATGGTCGTGTTGGCGGGTATGTTTTTGACAAAGTTGCTTGTTGTGAAACTGTATACCATCGAATCTGAGGAGTCGTTTACAGAGGACGTGTTGCACGTTTCATTCCCTGCTAAAGACTGGAGTTTGTTTAGAAAAAGTTTGGAGAGACCTTGAGGTCCCTGGTTTGGACAGCGTCTACAACGCAGCGTGGAACAGTGTGACACCGCAAAAAAGCTACTATGTGTTTGCTAATCGTCTTAAAGGATCCTGATGATTGCGTATTCGCCACTACACATGTAAACGTAATCGTGAAGGCGTGTGAAGATATAGATGTTGAGAGGCTTATGCGTGACCTAAAAGTCGTATTTCTTTGGAAAGACATGCCTGCTCTGCATGATGTTTTCAAGAAGATAGACAGGCTGTTCAAATGGTGTGATGCTTTGGACAGATACTGTGGCGTCAAAGTAAAACTTTTTCAGACGCAGGGGTCTGACCTCGAGTGTGACTGTGGGGCGGACCATTTGGAATCACCACCCATTCTCTACAAGCATTAAAAAGGTCGACAGCTCCAACACAGTTCATCTCAACACCTGCTGACGCACTGGCTAACCATGTCGTTTGTAAACGAAGCAGCATCATCTGAAGACGACAAATGGCTTGCCGAATTGTGCGAGAATCTGGGGAAAAGGAATTTGACTGACTTACCGAGGTGTGAACCTACTGAATTGCCAACAGCATTGCCTTCTCCAGGGGGTGTAGAGACTGTGTCAACACCACCAAATGCTGCTGAAGATGTGGATGGTTGCATCGCTCCGCTGGGCTTCAGACTCAAGGCAGCTGTCGGTTTAATACTAGAACACATCATTGGTGTAAAGTTGCGGGAATGTTTCGGCTGTAAAGTGAGTCACCCAAGCCAGTTACAGCATTCATGCCTCTTTGAACCCGATGCCTACTTTTTTTTCAATCACACCTCGAGGAAATAAAACAAACTTTTCAAGCCAGAGTTACTACAATCCATCGAGCGTCTTCTGGGGACATACGGATTACGCCCACACCCACAAAAAATTCGCGACTCTGTGGAAACCATTATCTACGAACTGGAAGAAGAACCGTACATTTGTGAGAAACTGAGGAAAATCAGGGAAAAACTTGTTGATCCACAGAACGAGCAAGTTGTTTTTGACGCTTTGGACTGTTGGTGGGGAAGAAGCGGTTGACACGTGTCAACATGGGTAATGTCTGTGGCAGGGGCGGACTGTCAAATGGTGTCGTTAAACAACGTGTGAAGTTTGAATTAACAGCATTGTTATACAAAATTATAGCTGATGAGGCCGATAATTTTAACACAGTACGCCCGGTCGCTGTTCGAGGTTTGCACAACCTTAAAACCCAAATGGCAATAGCCAGGAAAATGTCTGGAGAGTGGTACCATCTGTTGCTGATATGTGCAAATGCAAACAAACCGTGTCATGTGACTAAGTGACCTTTTAGTTTGCACGGACTTGTGCCAAAGGGGTCTCGACATCGGATACATCAATTCAATTTTCAATTCAATTCATTTTTTATATAGCGCTTTTTACAACACAAGTTGTCACAAAGCAGCTTTACAATGATCCCAGGCCTGTGTAGGGGATCAAGCCTACGATTAGTCTTCCTTACGTGGGGCACCAACTATGTAAGGAATAATTAAATTAAACACATGGAGGCGCCGTACAGAATATGGCATCTACCATAGTGGTTAAAGTAAAATATGTCTCAGTTTAGTATATTTTATGAGACTGATATACAAAACTATCAATTTGGACAATTAATAATTAAATTAATAATCATAATCAAAATTACCACATCAATAGTTAATCTTAATCAAATCACAATATCTATTTAGCTAACTAAACAAATAACACTAATTCAACTAAGAGGTGAAGGCATTTAGAATTCTGATCAGCAGAGGTTGGCGGTATTCATTCCACGTGCAATATTAAAAACACACAAGCTTGGAAAAATAATGCATTTATTGAGATCAAAATAGTAAGGCACACGTGCAATATGTACAAGGAGTGAAACGTGTATGTATTTACACTTATGTGTAGATATGAGTGAATGTCTTATGCTAGTGTGTGTGCGTGTCATAGGGTGTGTGTTTCTTTGTTCTGAGTCGTGCGTGTGCTGCGCGTGTGCTGCGCGTGCTTGCTGAACACACGTGTTCAAAGAGAACAAAGGAACATGCGTGTGGCGCGAGTTTGAGTTGGTTATGTGCATGTGTGAGCGAACATCACGTCTGTCTGGTACAGGGTGTGTTCGGACGATTGATAATCGCGAGGTTATTCTGTGCAGAATAAAAGAAGATACTGGGGTTAGTAAGACGATACGCATGCAAAGACCCTACATCTCTGTGTGGTATCTCAACTAACGCTGCGCGGTGAATTGTGTGTGAGACAAATCAGTTCGGAACAACGAAACGTGGCTAGTTACATTACTCGTAATGACCTGAAACACATGGATGTACAAACGTTCATAAATGTAGCTAACATTGTTCGTTTAGCTATGCAAAGTCCTATGCCCAGAGATGATAGCCTACTGTAGCTCATGAAATGAGGTCCAAATCTTGCGGTTCCGTGGGTGGTTTCGCTGGCGGTTTCGTCGTCTGGGAGCCAGGGCTGGTCTGGTTCGGTCTGGATGAGTGTTTCCTTCGGGAGACACGTTGAGATGGATCCGGTCACACCTTTGTCTCTGGCTGGTAGCGAGTTTGTGCTGCTCTTCTTGCGGGCGCTGAAACTCGGCTCTTACTTTATTGATCTCCGCTAGCAATGCGTCGCTAGCTAGGAGAATCTACGCCAGGACAGGGCCTTGGGCTCGGCTGTCCGTGTCCCGTCCGCGTGGTGCGGCCTCCGGGAACGAGAGAGATACGTCCGTCTTGTTCGGACGTATGGGGCGAGAGAAGAAGGTAGTACGTCCGGCTTCTTCGGACGTATAGAGCAAGAGGAAGATAAAGGAATGCACCCGGTTTTTAGTGGCATCGCTGCAGGGGGCATTTCCTGTTTACTGTGGTGGTCTTTGGTTGGGTGAGAGGTCGTAAAACTGCAACATCACTTCCCGTGAGATCGCGTTTCACGTTAAAAGCAGTTTATGCATTGTCCGTAAAAGTTGAACAAATAGATTTGTTCATTTTATCTGTGGACGGCGCTGTACCTACACCTGAGACCCCCTGTGAGCAAGCCTAAGGCAACAGTGGCAAGGAAAAACTCCCTAATAGGAAGAAACCTTGAGCAGAACCCGGCTCAGAGGGGGAGCCCATCTGCTTCTGGCTGGCACTGGGCAGGCAGAGTTAAAAGGCAAACTTAAAGTTGAACAGAGTACTTTAAGATATTTGAGATTAGAAGACAGTGAATAATAAGGGCAGAGTGATCATAAAAATGTCTTCTAAGTTGTCCAGTTCTTGAAATGCAGCTTGCTTGATGGGCAGGGCGGCGAAGTAGCAGGACTCGACGTCGGGATGAGAAGCTTGGACTACAGCTCCAGGCAGGAGCCCAGAGCAGGAATAGGAAGCAAACAGAAAACAGTGATTAGTGGGTGATAACAATGGCAGGGGTGTAGAACAGGGAGGCAGGAGAGGAGGGGCATTGAAAGGTGCCAGTGTGCAACAAGGGAAAAACCCCAGCAGGCTAACATTATGGCAGCATACCTAGGGGACGGGAGGCAAGGGACCGGCATAGTCATGAGGGCGACCCTAAGCAGTCAACACCAGATCAAGGCACAGAGTCCATGATAAAGTGACAGCAATGACCACTTAGTCCACCAGAGACTCTATGAACCATGCCAGCACCAGGCCATGTCCCTCAGCTGAAGGATTTACTGTATAGATATGTTTTGAGCCTAGACTTAAAGTTGAGAGAGAGTCTGCTCCCGAATCTCGGAGGGTAAGCTGTTCCACAGGAGAGGGGCTTGATAGGAAAAGGCTCTACCGCCAATAGAGGTTTTGCCACTCTTGGAACGATGAGAAGCCCGGCATTTTGAGAACGAAGGGCTCTCACGGAAGATATGGGTGAAGAAGGTCCTTAAGATAGGGAGGGGCAAGCCCATTTAAAGCCTTAAATGTGAGTAAGAGTATTTTAAAGATGATCCGGTATTTAATAGGTAGCCAGTGGAGAGAAGCTAGAACTGGGGTAATGTGTTCAAAGCGTTTAGTTTTAGTTAAGATTCGAGCAGCTGCATTTTGTACCAGCTGAAGGGGTTTCAATGAGACATTAGCACATCCTGATAAGAGGGCATTACAGTAGTCTAATCTGGATGTTACAAAGGCGTGGATTAATTTTTCAGCGTCCTTAGTTGATACAATTTTCCTGATTTTGGCTATATTTCTCAAATGGAAAAAGGCTGTCCTAGAGGTGTTAGCTATGTGGGTTTCAAAAGACAGCTCAGGATCAATGACAACACCAAGGTCTTAGATGGCAGCACGCGGGGCAAGGGAGACACCATCAAGGTCCAGTGTAAAATGAGTGAATTTGCTCCTGATTGAGTTTAGGCCAATTACCAATATTTCAGTTTTGTCTGAGTTCAGGAGGAAATTTCGGGCCATCCAATTCTTTACATCTGTTAGGCAGGCCTCCATGTTTGATATATTCAGGGGGACATCGGGTTTGACATATGTATAACTGAGTATCATCCGCGTAACAGTGGAAACTAATGTCATGTTTACGGATGATATCGCCAAGGGGCAACATGTATAACGAGAAGAGCAGAGGCCCAAGCACAGATCCTTGTGGTATACCATATCTTACTCTGGAACGAGCCGAAGATTCATTGTTAATGCAGACAAACTGATACCGTTCTGATAAGACCTAAACCAAGATAGAGCCTGTCCGCTTATGCCAACCAAGTTTTCGAGGCGGTCGAGGAGGATACGATGATCGATGGTATCAAAGGCTGCACTTAGGTCTAGTAGCACAAGGAGGGAGATACAGCCATCGTTGAGCACCTTCAGGAGAGCGGTTTCTGTACTATGATGAGGTCTAAACCCGGACTGAAAGACTTCCAAGATATTGTTAGAATGTAGAAATGCACAGAGTTGCTTTGATACTGCTTTTTCCAGAATTTTCGAGAGGAATGGAAGGTTCGAGATGGGCCTATAGTTTGACAGGTCATTGGGATCTAGATTGGGCTTTTTCAGAATAGGTTTGATAACTGCTACTTTGAAGGGCCGAGGTACATGTCCAGACATTAGGGAGGCATTGATAAGATTTAATAGCGGTGTGCCAATTGCAGGCAGTAGCTGTTTTAGGAAGCCGGTTGGTATGGGGTCTAGTTTGCTGGTAGAGTTATTAGATGAATTGATGAGAGAAGAAAAGTCACTAAATTCAATGGGTATAAGAGTCAAAGCGAGAGGTGGGCCTAATGGACATACCTACATAATCTGGGACAGGACTGGCCAGGCAGGAAGCAGAAGTCGATGAAGATTTTTGTATATTGTCTCATCTTTATAATTTTGCTATCAAAGAAGTTCATGAAATCATTGCTACTATAAATTGCTGGTATATTAGGGTTAACTGATGCGGGACTCTTAGTTAATCTGGCGATAGTGCTAAACAGATACCGAGGATTGTCCTTATTTCTCTCAATAAGGGTAGAGAAATATTTGGATCTATTAGCTGTGAGGGCATGCTTGTAGGTCAGGAGACTTTCCTTCCATGCCAGGAGAAAAACCTGTAATTTGGTGGAGCGCCATTTTCTTTCTAGTTTTCACGTGGCTTGTTTGAGAGCACGAGTATGGTCATTATACCAAGGTGCAAGCCTTTTGTCTAATTTTCTTCCTTTTGAGGGGAGCAACGGCATCCAGAGTTTTACGCAAAGTAGAGTCAATACTGTCTGCGAGTACATTAATTTCAGTTAAGCTAAGGTTTGAACATAAACTGGAGGAGATTTCATTGTGCAGGTTGTAAGATGTAGGAGCTCGTCAATAAAGGCATTGGCTGTAAGGGAACAGAACGTGCGCCTGAAAGAAGATCTGGGCTCCGAGTATGTCAAGCACGTTAGCGGTAAATTGAAAGAAATGAGATAGTGGTCTGATAACACAGGGTTGTGTGGCATAATTTCTACCTGGCTGATATCTGCTCAATATGTGAGGACCAAATCTAGAGTATGGTTACGGTAGTGTGTGGGTTTATCCACAACTTGATAGAGTCCAATGGGTTTGATGATGGACAAGAATGCTGTTCTGAACGGGTCATGTTCATTATCCATATGCACATTAGTCACCTACTATCACAGCCTTTTCTGTATTGACAACCAGGTCAGATAAAAAGTGAGCGAATTCAGATAAGAAGACACTGTAAGGGCCAGGTGGCCTGTAAACTATTACAAGGGTAAATAGCTGAAATGCAGTCTTGTCAGGATGTGCAAAGCTAAGTACTAACAGTTCAAATGAAAAGTTATAGCCAGGTTTAAAAGTGGCACAGAGTTTGGAGCTGTGTACAGCAGCAACACCGCCACCTCTACCAGTAGGTCGAGGGACCTGGTGATTACTGTAACTGGGAGGAGTTGATTCATTAAGAGCGACAAAGTCATTAGGTTTAAGCCAAGTTTCAGTCAGGCATAAGATGTCAAATTGGTGATCAGTAATCAGTTTGTTTACTAATGCAGCTTTAGGTTGTAACGACCTGATGTTTATTAACCCAATCTTAAGGACCATCTGTCTACAGGTACTACTTTTAGGTTTGACAAATTTAATTATCAAATTATCAGCACAAATGCCCCTACTAGATGTTTTTAGGAGGTTTGGGACCGAGAGTCGTGGAACAGACACTGTCTCTATAGGATTGGCTATAAGTGGTGGTTCCAGGGAAAGAGCAGACATCTGTGTAGGACAGAGAGTCTGCTGCCTGGCCTTGGCCCTGATGAGTCAAGGTTTGAAGCAATTTAAACTATGGTCCAGATTCCTAGAGATGATAGCTGCACCCTCCCTCGAGGGGTGGATGCCATCTCGTTTTAAAAGACCAGGCCTCCCCAAAACTTGTGCCAATTATCTATAAAGCCCACGTTGTTAGAGGGGCACCACTCAGACAACCAACGATTAAGTGACGTTAATCTGCTGTAGATCTCGTCACCGCGCCGCATGGGGATGGGGCCAGAGAAAATTACTGAATCCGACATTTGTTTAGCCATCCTGCACACCGATTTAATAGTTAACTTTGTTACTTCCGATTGTCTCATACGGACATCGTTAGCGCCGACGTGGATAACAATTTTAGAGAATTTAGCTTTATTTTTATCTTTAGCCAGCACTTTCAGGTTGGCTTCTATGTCGGAAGCTCTGGCTCCGGGAATGCAATTAACTATGGTCGCTGGCGTCTCTACGTTCACGTTTCTAAGAATAGAATCGCCAATGATCAGGGCTCTTAACAGGTTTCTCAGCAGGTGTGTTACTGAGGGGGGAGAACCTGTTGGAGACGTGAACCGAGGGTTGGTGGTGCACCGGGGGCTTGCGCTTGCGTCTATTTTCCCGAATCAGTAACCCACTCGCCTTGCTGCGAAGGCTCTGCCGGGGTTGAACTGGGGGAAAGGCTAACTGACGCATCCGGTACGGAGAAAGATTCAATAAACTTTTCGCTATCTTTAATCTCGTATAAGGTGCGGATGCGTGCTTCTAATTCTGCTACCTTCTCCGACAACCTAGTGTTTAGCTTGCACTTATCACAAGTGAAGTTGGTTGTAATGGCGGAGAAGGAATAACTAAACATGTTGCACACACAGCAGGGGAGACAGCGAGGGGGAGGAGAGCTAAGAATGGGAGAGACGGAGCTGCGAGAAGCCATTGTAGGTTAAGTAGTTGGCTACTTACGTTTGAAGTCTTTGCTTTGTGAGAGCGAGAGTGTTGGAATCGGCGAGTATTCCGAGTTTGAGTCCTGGCTAGGTCCTAGCCGATCGGCATCTTGCGTCCGGCGTTCGGGAAGGAGCAACAGGAAGTGCGGCGCAGGTAGCGAGCGAGAGCGTCTGGAGCGAGAGCGAGAGCGTCTGGCATTCAAAGATACATCACATGTCTTTGTGCATACATAACAGATGTTTGTGTAATGAAACTGTCGAAAAATGAATCAGTAAATGTGTGTAAAGTGGTTGAAATATTAGTTGATTTTCTGCTTGAGACGTTGATGTGTGTTAAATTTTTAGACTACCTCGACACTTTGTGAGTTTGTATTCTTGCTGAAAATAAAAGGTGGTGATCAAAAACATTTGTCATTATTTGATCCGGTTTTCAGTCCGTAGGTATCATGTCAGATCTTTTGAAATCTGTTTACTACACGCCCTCTAACGCCGGGGTCTTTTGGTGGTAAAAAACGTTTAAAAGAGGCTGTGTTCAAAGACGCTGGTGTGCGATTGCCCGACAAAGTTTCTGATTGGTTGGCCGGAGAGGATGCCTATACACTTCAGACCTGTTCGTATTAACTATAAGAGGAATAGAGTGGTGGTGCATGGTATGGACATAGTTTCAAGCTGATCTAGTTGACATGACCGCATACTCGAAGGAAAATGACAACTTCAAATATATGCTGACTTGTATAGATGTTTTTAGCAAATACGCATGGACACGTGTTTTAAAAAACAAGACGGGGGCGGAGGTGGCGAGAGCATTCGAATCCATACTGACGGATGGCAGGGTCCCCCAAAAGTTGCAGACTGACCGTGGAAAAGAATTTTTTAACAAACATTTTCGCGATGTAATGACCAAATACAGGATTCACCATTTCGCCACAGGCAGCGAACTAAAAGCTAGTGTTGAACGCTTCAATAGGACAGTTAAGGGTAGAATGTGGAGGTATCTGACGGCTGTCAATTCTAAGCGATATATAGATGTTTTGCAAGATTTAATCACTGCTTACAACAAGTTACCATCGGAGTATCAAGATGAGACCTGTAGAGGTAACCAGAGAAAACGAAAATGTATTTAAAACTTTGTATGGTGTGAAGGATGCAAATGACAGGAATGTTGTGTTTAAATACAAGACTGGTGACACTGTAAGGGTTTCCAAGGTGAGAGGACCCTTTACAAAGGGGTATGAGCAAAACTACACGCATGAATTTTTCACCATATCGGAGCGCATCCCACGAACGCCACCTGTCTACAAGCTGAAAGATTATGACGGCGATATAATAGATGGTTGTTTTTATGAAGAAGAGCTGCAAAAAATAAACGTTGGTAGGGATAAAACTTTCTTTCTAAAATCTTCTCAACTTTGAAAGAAGATGGGTAAAAAGAGCGTAGTTCTGGTAAAATGGCTCGGTTGGCCTTCAAAATTCAATAGTTGGGTTTATGAAGAAGACGTAGTAGACGTTTAGATCCCTTTTAAAACATGCTTTTACATACTATGTTTCATTTGTGGTAGACAAGACCATGGGTGATGAAGGGTTTTACATAACGTTGCCCTGCAACGCGTCTCGGTCAGTGTATCCTGACAACGAGATATCCAAGTACAGAACCAAACTGGCCAGACCAATAATACTGAAAGGCGATTGGCAGGTTGGTTTAATTGAATTTCAGTATCCAAGAACATGGGAGACTTTTCGCAATGAAGATGGAACTTTTATCCTCATTAACAAAAGTTCTAATGAGACAGCCGGATACAAGCTGCGTCTAGGATATTACCCGAACATAACGGCGGTGGTTGAGATTAATCTACACCTAGCCCAACACCATGCAAAACTTGGTTATGACGCTGTGAAAAACAAAATTTATATGCAGACAAAGCGTAACATAGTACTAAGATTCTATGGTAAACTCGCAATAATTTTGGGGTTAAATACAACAACAAGAATGTTTGACTCGGGTGATGGGCCGGAGACGTCGGAAATATATCTGGAAAAGGTTTACGCGCCACACCCTGCAGACATATACGGGGGCTTCTACACTCTTTTTGTGTACAGACATAATCGAGCATCAAGCTGTGGGTGACTATTTTGTCCCGCTATTGAGATGCGTACATATATCGGGGAAAAACAATGAGAGAGTCACTATTAGATACGACAAAGCGCACTACGTACCAGTGTCTAAAACGCACATCAGTGATATTGCTATAGAAGTAAAGATGATCAAGACTACAACGTTCCTTTTAAGTACGGTAACGTGGTTGCGAAGCTTCATTTCAGACCTGTGAAACAAGCGTACAGATTTTAAAAACGATGAAACCGTTTAACCCACACGCTCTGGATCCACAACGTTATGTCTCTTATTATCAAAATCAGGCCGGAGGCCTGTTGCATGGTTTTGCGGGTAGTCCGACTATGTATGGTGCGGGGATTGGCGGTATTTTTCGAGGGCTTTTTCGGATGGCCGTACCACTGTTTAAAAAAGGTTTCAACATTGCTAAACCGCATCTTAAGAGTGCTGCAAAAAAACATTGTTAGCGAAGTAGTCAGTAACGTCCTGACACGGGGAAACAATGTCAGCAACCAGGATGGTTCCGGCATGTTGGTGATGCCACGCAGATCTGTGAAAAGACCGCCCGGTATGAGGCGTGACCCACGTGCAAAGAAAAACAAAGGTTGTCGTAAGAGGCGGCCAGTGTCAAAAAGTAAGTCACGGGGTAAACAGCGTAGTCGCACATCAGCCGGAAGAAAATTTAACACCATCTTCTAAGCAAACGTAGTCGTACATCGGACGGAAGAAATTTAAACACCACCTTCTAATTATGTCACTGATACACGACATGTCAGAAGAGTGTGTTAAGTCAGAGTTGGACTTGTTCACTGTCCCTTTGACACAAACGACAATAGAAAAAAGCATATATGTAGAAGTACCACCGATTTCAGCAATATCTGACGCTGCACCTTTGGAGTTTTTCATTATGGGAATGGTGAAGACTATATTGATCTGAACAATACGCTGTTGTACATACGACTCAAAATCACAAAAGCAGATGGGACAGACATCGCCGACGGCGCGCCTGTTGGCTTGATAAACTATCCCGGTGCTACTGTTTTTTCCCAGGTTGATGTATCGTTGGGCGACAGACTAATCTCACAAAGTTCAAACACGTATCCGTATCGCAGCATCATAGAATGTTTAATCAACTACGATCGACACACCCTAGAAACACTTTTCTCCACCGGACTCTTTTATAAGGACACAGCCGGACATATGGATGATACGGACCCCGAGGGCGATAATAATGGACTGACAAAGAGAGCGGCGTTTACAAACGCCAGTAAGGTGTTGGAGTTGCTGACACCAATCCACAGTGATATATTCTTCCAAGAAAAATTGATGTTAAATGGCATTGATATTAAAATACGATTGACTCGATCAAAGAATGAATTCAGTCTAATGCGCAATGATGCCATAGCCTACAAAATAAACATTCTTACAGCATCCTTATTTGTTAAAAAAGTTTCTGTATCCCCGACCGTAAGGTTAGGTCACGCTCAGGCATTACTCGCAGCGACGGCGAAATATCCGATAGATAGAGTGCATCTAAAAAATTTCTCCATACCGGCCGGTACGCGTGTTTCTAACCAAGAAAATTTATTTTTAGGAACGCTACCCAAAACGGTTGTGATAGGTATGGTTGACAACGACGCATTTACGGGTGCTTACAATAAGAACCCATTTGCATTCAAACATTATGATTTAGAATTTCTAGCCATCTACGTAGATGGTCAGCAATACCCCGCTAAACCCCTTCAACCCAATTATCAGACCGGGGTCGGCTGTGCGTGAGTTTTACCAGTTAGCTCTTGCCTCTGGATGACATCTAAAAAATCGTGCTTTAGCAATAGACAGAGAAGATTTTTTGGCCGGTTACACACTCTACGCATTTAACCTCACACCAGACGAAGAATGCAATCAACATTTATCTCTAAGTCTGGAAATTTAAGGTTGGAAACGCGTTTCAGACAGCCATTGCAACATACTATCAATTTGATAGTTTACGCCACATTTGATAGCATAATTGAAGTGTCCAACCGTAGACAGGTTCTGGTGGATTACTACTGAGACGATGAATACCGTTCAACTAACTACTGTTATGGACAAAATCTCCGCAAATACTTATTTTCTCGGTGTGTTAGCGTGTGATCAGTTACCTGAAAGACCTGTACAAAAATTACCTTCATCAGTGATAATCAACACACACAGTTCGGATCTTCCCGGCGAACATTGGCTAGCCGTCTACATAAGTGAGGACCGTGTCGGGTGTTTTTTTTTTTGACAGTTTTGGAAACAATCCAAACCACGAGCCGTTTCCACCATCCATCTATACGTTTTTAAGAACCACGTGCACAAGACTGCAATTCTCAAAAAAACAGGTTCAAGATTTTCTGTCGACCACATGTGGTGAACACTGTTTTTTTTCCTCTATCACATGTCAAGAGGGTTGGACTATGAAGATGTGATATCTAAATATTCTGATAATGTTTAAAAATGATAACATGGTTTCGTTATTTGTGAAAACACTACAACCCAGGGTGTACGTTTCTAGTATGTTTAACTGTGTTCAACATGTACAAATGGGGAAAATGTTCATAAACAAATGTAATGTGCTGCGATGATGGAGAATAAACCAAGACAAACAAATTATACGAGTCAAAGTTTTTATTTAACATTTTGCAAAACATCTATGTACAGAACATTTTCACAGTGTGCTTTTGAAAAAAAAAAAAAAGACAGAAATTACACCATATTTTACAACAGGGGTGTTTAAAAGTCTAACCATGAGGCAGCGTCCAAACTAGGTGATCTAAACATGGATGTTTCAGGACTTTTTGTAGGTGTTGCGTAACCATATGACCCCGTGTTTTTAAATGAATTGATTTCATCTTTAACACGACGGTTTGGAACTGTGGAAAGGGGTATGTTTAGAGTCGCAATAGCTCACAGGAATTCGCTCCAACCACGTGGTCTGCGTTTGACATTCAGTCTGTGGCGCTGTAACACTTTTTACTAAATCAAATATGTGAGAACCAGGAATAACGGTACCATTTAAAATAAATTCGCCCGATTCGCTCCACGAAGCCACGTCTTTCGATTTCAACATTTTATCTAAAATGTATTGAGCATTCCTCCTGTTTCTTGATGGCACGTTTTTCAACACTTCTTTAACCACATTATCTTGTTCATCATCAACAACGACAGAATGAGTTCCTGGCGAAGCTTGATCACCATCCTTGTTTAAAGGGTCTGGCGGTAAGGACAGCGTTAAAGTATTGGTTTCAATATCCCCCTGCTTAACCAAGGACAGATATCTTTGCAATAAAACTGTGTACAGTTTAGCTTTCTCACGCGGATCCAAATCATTTCTACTCAAAATACTCTATATAGAGGCGTCCAGTTCGTTTTCAACAGACTGTCTTATAGGTACGGGTACGTTGTCGTTCTTTAATCTATCCAACTGGCGTTGGGGGACTAAACATTTTCTCGGCATACTCCATCAAAATTTAGTTCTGTCTCGATGCAATTAGACTACTTATAAACGGAACAGCTATGCTTAAGAGTGGGATAAGGAATCCGCCCTTTTGATTAATGGCTCGTTTCTTCCTACGCACAGCAATCTTTTTATCAGCGATAAACTTTATCTCGGTTTTCTTCTTTTCCAACTTTTTATACTGTAAATTTGTCAGCGGTATGGTGCCACGGAGAATGTTAAGAGCCACTTCGCACAGGGTCGAGATTAACTCGTTTGATGCTGTTTACAAAATGACGCGTCTCTGTGCTGGTTTAGCATTAAGTATGAGTTTCAAAAGCGGCAAGTTTCTATGGATCCTCGCTGACATGTTGGTGCGTCAACTCTTTTTCTGGACATAAACAGCCGGATACTCTGAAAGCAGGTCTGTTCTGAGACGAAATGTATCTGGGGTTTTCGCTTTATAATCAATCAGAATATACCCGTAAGGCTTGTCGGTAGCGTTTTTAAAGCTTTCCATAAAAAACTTTGTTACCAGGGTACATTTGTCTGGCCAAAACACTGATCTGGTTGTTGTCTCTCGGGTTTTTAAACAATAGATAATTTGTGTTCTGACTGATAGTTCTGCTAGATTTCCCCTGAAAAAACAAGTTCTGAACCAAGTAAATGGCGCTAAGGTTACGGTGGTGCACATATTGCGTAAACACCTTTTCAACTTGTGTGTTGCTACTTGCATCCTTCATCACGTCGTCAATAATTAACAAATTATTTTTGGTTACCGGTAGGAGATCGTCATCATCTAGAGCGCTGGGTATTCCTTCAATGAAATTGCTGTCCCTTATCGTCAATAACTCGTCGTAAAGAGGTTGCCAACAGTCATAAATGTACACAATGTTTTCAATTTTATTAAATCACTGTCAGCATTTGCAATCAACCACTTTACAAAAAATGTTTTCCCAGAGTTTGAAGGACCGCTTATTACACAAGAGAAAGGATGTTGAAGTCTGAAATCAAACCCCGTGACATCTCTCAAACCCCTATTAGACCTATCCGCATACTCCTCAGTACCCATAAGGTAGCGTCGAGAAATCAGAGAGCAGGACACGTTTGTTGTACACAACTTTAAAACGTTTAACGACTGAATTGTTTTTCAGTGTGTTTTTTATTCCTTACAATGTTATCCGTACGCGCGGGTATGTGTCGAGAGCAGTCTCTATTCACAACATAATGGTCAACAAGGTCAATCAATGTGTCTAGCTTGATTACCTTTGAATTTTCAGCATTGAGTGATTCCTTTTGCCTTCATGCATGTTTTGCCATTACCCGTCCGATACCCGTATGTCTTTGGACCGCCCGAGCAAAATTCTGTGATGTAATCACCATTACCTATTTCATCCGTCAGATCTCCTAGATACGGTCCTAGGGGTGGTTCCCAGTCGCCCTCCTTAGAAACAAAAACAACACTGTCCGTGTCACTGTACAACAACCTATCCCCCAACTTATCCATAAGTTCGTACAATTCTAAGCGTGCGTGCGCCGTTGTGAATGCCCCGAGAAACACGTTTATGTCACGAGTTTGTCCGCATTTACCATCCGCATGACGCCACTGAATCAAAGCAACATCCTCCGAGACAAACAAAGTGTGTGACATCATACTCATCACCAAAAATGTATCGCGCAAACTGTTCGGGGTCTGTCAACATTTCCGTCACGGGCAAATTCTCCCTCATTGAGAACCGCCCCAATAAACTGTGTAATAACTTGTTGATGGATCTCCGGGCTTGGTTCATGCATATTTTTTCGGGATTCAACCTAATCTCTTTTTCAAAGTAATCGTCAATATAGGCTCTCGTCAGCCTCTGTCACAGCGTGCGCCGGGTAACCACTAGCCTCCTGTTTGTACTGCAGAAATGTTTTCACATAGTCACAAAACAGTGTCAGAGTTCTGTGGGAAATGCCACACTTCGTCTATCCTACTCACTACATACCCCTTTTCAATTGCCTTCATTAGCTCGATGCTAACCCAACATCCGGAAAGCGACCTTTCCTCATCGCTGTGGTAACAGGGGGTGGTCTGATTTTCCTGTTCGGCACATGTTCGACAGAGTGGAAACATTAATTTTCCGTTACACCGATAGGGAAGCACGGGTGAAGTAAGCCTCATGGCGGTTGCACTGTTGCTTTGACTAGACCATAGTAATTTTCGAGTGGTTCAAAGTCTTTGAAAATAATATGCGGGTGACCTATGGGGTAGCTTTTCCTAGCCTGGCAGTATGGGTATAAACTTGTGAAATCCAGATACCTAATTTTCTCACCCTCCTTAGTCTTGTAGTACAGCTTGTAAGCATTTGTCCTACCACCAAAGAGGCTGTCTCTAGGTCTCAATCGGGACGGTTGTACGTATGTCGCCATGAATGCTACAATTTCGGGGTTGTTTTGTCTGGCGTGTTTCCACTCGCATTCTCACATGACATCAACCACCAACCCGTACACCCTTGTAAGGGTTTCCAGTTTGTCATCAAAACGCCTTCTTAAAATGCCGTATGGTATCTTTGACAACGGGTGGATGTGATTTGGGTTATAACGACATTCGTGTCCGTGATGCATACAACCGTTAAATTCGAGAGCTATTCGGCGGCCGTCTTTTTCATAATAACCATCAACATAGTATTTGCCAACCATCATCTCACCGTGTGTCAGAGCATGATGCACATCTACATTTCTGGTCTTCTTGACAAATTCTAACCATTCAATTGAAATGTTTGAATACGTCTTGTGCTGGTTAATGTATGCGTTGTTATGCGTCAGGGCAAGTGTGTCTTTGGGGAGAAAATGTGTCTTGTATACGGCCATACAACAGGACGCCAGCGTAGTGTAATTAAACGGGTCAAGTCCTGTACACTGAATAAACTCATCGCGGTATTTTAAACACGCCTCCCTTAGCAGGACGACATCGTTTTTGCCGTAAGCGTACAGTTCTTTCTTGAAGTCAAAAATACCACCAGCGACTTCGTTGTACCATTCGTCAAACTCCACCCTGTCCTTATCCGACATTAACTCATAACCATAGTAGTGCTTGTCGGGATAAGCACCGCGGTAGTTATCGTTTACCCTCTTGTTAAATTTGTGTGGGAAATATCCTTTCTCAACAGTGCGCAGATTTAACGCGGCGGATGTTTTAGCTAGCCGCATCGGAATGAACGAGTAGCTGTCTATGTATCGCTGCTTCAAAGACTCATCATACAGGCAAATCAGTCTACACCCCATCATGGTGATTTTCGGAGTAATCCCGACTTTGGAAAAATGTTCCAAGGGAATAAAATTGTCGAACCCTGCAGCGTTGTGTGCCAGCCACGTGTACCCCGCATACTTGGGCCGTTTAAACTTCAAAAGTTTTTCAACACAGTCCTCCCCTTCAGCTGTAAACACATAACCCTTAAACGTGATTGCACAGACAAAGTTGGCACTATGTTTACCATTCTCAAAGTCAAAGAAAATGTACTTGTTTTGTATTTTTTTCAATGTAACGGGTTGTATGTAGCATTCGTGTTCAGCGTCCGGTGACAAATCCTCATTGCAATGAACACAACGCTCCGTAACACATTTGTGAGTCTTTGGTTTTTTTCACACTAACATGGTAGCGTCGGTTACATTTCTTACAATACTTTGTAACATCGCACGGCGCTACAGCCACACCAGACTCGCCCGTGGAAACAGGCTGCTTGTGTTTCTCAAAACAAAACTCGGATTTGCAGTACCTCGAACAATCAGTACAATATTTCGACTTCCTCGGTTTCTTGTAACATTCAGAGTCGTTGCACACGTCACAACTGAACTTACAACTATGGTCTCTGCGATTACTAAACCCTCCATAGCAAAACTGACAAACATATGTTTCGCCTAGGAAAGCCTTAAGATTTTTTATCATATAATAATGATTGTCATGGAGGTATAGAAACACTGTCTTGCTGTGTGGTGTGTCACTTGTTTGGTACTTCTGCAACATGCTTGTACCGGACCTATAGAATACAACAATCTTGATTCCTAAGGCACGCTCAAACTTTGAAACATCTTTAAACCCTATTTTCTGTTGAACTGTGAAACCGACGTTAGTATGTATGTCTGTCGCGATCTTCTCTAACGTGTTGGGGTTTGTTTGCGGATTCAAATAATGTGCAAGACAAATTGTGAAACATAAGTTGTTTGTTTTGTCCTTACAATATTTCAGATTCATTCTGTTCTTACTAATCACTTCATTATGAGCCAGGTCACGCAACTTTCTATACGCGCCGCCGTTCTTACCCCGTGTTATAGAGACTACTAGTTCCAAACGATCATCAACCATGATTTGTGTGTTACTCTGTAAAACTCTTTCAATAGCGTCTAAGAAATGCTCAACACCGTAACCGTTTTCCAGAGACAACATCACGTTTACATCCGACGCTAGGCTAGGCCCTCTCAATGTAATATTGAAAACACCGTTTTCACCAGCTAAGAGTTTAGAAAACTCTGTCACCCAGTGTATCGTGTAGAAACACTGTGTATGCAGCCATGTCTGTGTCGGGCGTCCCCCTGAAATTTAGCAACCTGTGTAAAACCAGACTATTAAATCGAGGCCTCGCCACCACCGTATAATCACCAACACCACCCTCTCTCACCAATCTATCTATATCATCGTCGCTTAAACCATGGTTAGATGACGTGTCGGTGTGACCAGCACCGTTCTGGAGAGAATGTAGCGTGATATTGAGAGTATCGACATCTTCAGGCGTATGGCAAATGGAAACATCAGTCAAGAGACTGTTTGTTTGTATTTGTATCTGACTCTCGGACGCTACCCTCTGCAGTTAAAAATGTGTTAATGTTATGCAGGACATTGTTGAACTCTGCAATAGCTTGCCGGTTTTCACCATCTGCGCTTCCAAACCTTCTACGCTTGGTTGGCGGTGTCATTGTCTTTGTTAGTTGTGTCCTACTTTCTGACTCTCGACAATTAAACTTTTAGTTATTTAATGAAAATAATTGTGTCTGACAAATTATTTCATAAAAGAAAATAAAACACTCTAACATTCACACATATATTTACACTATTTGTTTAAAAGAGATTACAAACATTAGCTACGAGAAATGTTTGAAAGACGAACTAACACATCAGACAAGGCCCTCCAATCCACTTTACACAATGTAAAAACGTCCTGGATAACTTTCGTCTGATTTGTTCAGCGTTCTAGTCAATTCCTCATATCTACGTTCCCATTTATCGTTAATATTAACCAACATCTGTAAAACATCATTTACCCCGACAACACTCCACGCTAATTTTTCAACAACCTTACAGTGTCTCTGAAAAACACACGCTTGACTGTCAAATCGCTCCGATAACTGTCGGAGTTCGCAAATAAGCGTGTTACAGTCCTCAGTTATTGCCAAACACATGCGACCATACCTCCGCGGTAGACAATTATCATGTTCTTGATTGCCGCATATGCCGTCTTCAAGATCATCTGTAACGTCTTGAAAGTTATCTCGCGTTTGAGTTTCGGTAGACACCGCGTCAGTAGGTGCTCCTACATCTGTGTTTGAGGTCGTTTCCTGATCTCCGGGGTCTGCGTCGTCCCAATCTTTAATTTGTGTGTCCTTCCAGTCTCCGATGTATTCCAAAATTGTGTCCGCTGTTTGAATTGACGGTTCTTCTGCTTCAGACAAGTGTTGATCTCCTAGTGCCACATCAGCTGTCGTGTAAAGGTCTGCAATTTGTTGTAATAAATATTATTGTTAGTTGTGCTAACGATCTGTATTTTTTTCATTTTTCAAACAGTTTTGTCATCAAAATGGTTAAGATTGACGGTGATTAGATTTGTTCTTACCCCCACGATCTCCCCACGATTTCGGACGTTTTGCCGAAACACAGGCCTCCGCATGTGTGGTGTTGTCCTCGCGGCCTTTACGTTTAGAGCTCACCCCGTGTGCTCTACCGCCGACAAACGTAGGGCTTTCCAACAAACGGTCTGGATAGTTTCTTGCCCCCCTCCGCTGCGGTGACTCGAACCCCGGCGGTGTGACTGGGACAATGGATCGGACCAAATTTTGCAAAGCCGCTAAAGAAAAACGTATTCAGCAGTGTCATTACAGTTTATCACTGAAAAACGACTAATCTTGAAAAAATGTGGTGAACTGTAGCTATATGTAGGCCTAATGTTCTTACCGATAGGTTGCTCAGACGTGCTATGACCACGCGATGCGGGCGTCGTGAGAATTTCGCCTGACACTAAAAAGGATGTAATATTTATTTAATGGAAATGATAACCGTGGTTAAACCTTTATTTTTTCATAGAAACAAATTAAGTATGGTAAATTAGACACTAACCAAGCTGCGAGAGTCCTTGAATCTCGCTGATAGGATCGATGCAATCGTGTTCTGCAGCACCTAGACCAAATAAATACCTGTTAAACGAAACAAATCAAACAATATCACTCAAGAAAACGTTGTAACACAACATACGTAAAATCTAGATAAAAGCAAAATTCTGTAAGTACAAATAATTCAACTTACTCAGAGTAAAGGAGTCCATCGTAGTCTTAAGAGTTTCTTCGACAACCGTTTGGCTCGATAAAACGAAAACGTTTAACGACCGACTTCATACTACTTCATACGACTTCATACTACCCCGCAGGTCGGCACATTTTTATAACCATCAGGACAAGTCAACATGTGTCACAACATGATTGGGTGGCACCCGCCTATACAATCACACGTTTTTTTTTCTTTTGTAATAAAATCCTAAGTCATAAATCTAAAAACGTGTGACAATCACCCGTCAAACACAAATTATAGCCATTAGGACTGGTCAACACATTTCACACATGTCCGGGGCAACACACCGTCCGATCACATCTTTTTTTTTTTTTCTTTTTCTTTTATGCCCCACTGTGAACGACACCCCCAAAACTCGTCTAGAAAAAGTTTTACTTTGATACCACAGTGTCTGTCCAAAAGCATCGCAGCATCTGAACAGTATGTTTTACTTTGATGCCACAGTATCTGTCCAAAGCATCACACCATTTGAACAGCCTGTCTATCTTCTTGAAAACATCATGCAGAGCAGGCATGTCTTTCCAAAGAAATACGACTTTTAGGTCACGCATAAGCCTCTCAACATCTATATCTTCACACGCCTTCACGATTGCGTATTCGCCACTACACATGTAAACGTAATCATCAGGATCCTTTTCAAGACGATTAGCAAACACATAGTAGCTTTTTTGCTGTGTCACACTGTTCCACGCTGCGTTGTAGACGCTGTCCAAACCAGGGACCTCAAGGTCTCTCCAAACTTTGTTTCTAAACAAACTCCAGTCTTTAGCAGGGAATGAAACGTGCAACACGTCCTCTGTAAACGACTCCTCAGATTCGATGGTATACAGTTTCACAACAAGCAACTTTGTCAAAAACATACCCGCCAACACGACCATCAGACAACAGCCATTTGTATTCCAGAGCTTCCTTCTCGTTTTGAAGAAACCCGATCAAACCCACTGAATTCTTCTTTTTTGGTGCAAAAGTCATTTTGTCGACCCCAACAGTGGCGGAAATAGTAGTGAGTGGTACCCTCTTTACACTTTGTCACTGCGGATGCCGACATTTTTTAAACAGCTAACTAGTTAGACTTAGTCGCACAACGAAAACGCGCAGAATACCATCCCACGGTCAAACGCTATTTATAAACGCCAGGACAGGTCAACATATGGCGCAAACATGTCCGGGGGCAACACACAACCTACAATCACGCCTTTTTTCTTTTGTAATAAAATCCTAAGATAAATTTAAACCGTGACACACACTCACAAATATAGATAGACAGCAAACAGCTCCTCCCACCGTCAAACCAACCTCAATCAAAATGACCTGTCACTCATAACGTGATGTCAATCAAACCACACTGTCAATCAAATCGACCTGTCAATCAATCAGGCTGACAAGGAGGGGGTCATTAATCATTTTGACAGAAAGTGCAGGATATATACAACTAGAGTTGTACAAACTTTATTAACAAACAAAGTAACAAATTTAAGATTGAATGTGAAAGTGTAATAGTGTTATGATTTTGTTTGGGAGGAAGATGGTTGTTTGTGTGTGTGATGTGGTTTTTGGAAATGGTAAAGGAAAGTGTAAGGCCTGTCAGTGTCATAATTGCATTCTGTTGTGTCGAAGGTGGTCTCAAGTACTTGAATTGCTGGTGTGGAAATTTTATGTGTGTGGCAGTGATAGTTGCTTGCTGTGAAGTGTGTCTGCGCTGTGATGTGCTGTGTTTCCTAAGCGTGAATGTGGTGTCCTTTGTGAATGTCACGTTGTCATTGTCTTTGCGTGTTGAAATATGTGTGATTATGTATGACTGTCCTTCAGTAATGCTGTGTATTAAGGGTCCCCAAAGTGTTGAAACACTGCATCCCAAATTTGGTGTAAATTGGACTTGTATTTCTATTTGTTTGGCCTGGGAGAAAAACAGAAGGAAAAATGGGGGGGGGGAACAATATGCCTCCCAGCCCATTGGCTTGGAAGCATAAAAAAAAAAAAACTTGCAGTGTTAGAACAATCGCACATCAACTCCAGAACCCCAGGCATCAGCAAATATTTGTGAAGTGGTGTCAGTCAGATCAGTATATAATTAACAGCTAAATCAAACCTTTCTAATTAAAAGCTCAGCCAGAGAAAAACAAACAGCTAACACATTATGCCTCCAGGATCAGGATTGGGGAAAAGCAGGTTTCAGATTTCACTACTGATCATGTAACAAACCCCGCGATGACAACAAAGGTCAGACTTCTGCCATCCCAGACTCCCAAAATCTCTAATACAGTGCCTTCCATATTTATTCACACCCCAACTGAACAGGAATAAAAATGTGCTGTAAGGATAGTTAAAATACATTTTATCTGGGAACAATGACCTTCCTCTGTCTTACGATTAAAGTATAACATTTTTATATTGAGCAAAAACTGATCCAATATGTACGGTTTTGTTACTTCTGACTAAGTGTGGTGTATGAACACCTAAGGAGGTCACTGCATCTTTCGATACTTGAAACAAGGGTTGTACAATCAGGATTTCATGTATTTCCCATCAGCAGATTCTTTTGATTGTTTTATTTAATTACAGTACAAGCACATATCATACTAAAAAACTAAATCGCTGTTTACATATGACCAGCTGCCACTAGCTGCAGTGGTATCTCAATTGTAGTTTGTTTTCTGTATGTGTGCGTTTTTCAATGCCAATGACAAAGAATACTCATGATGACTTGGGTCACCCCTGATAGGCAAACACCAGGTCTGATGTCTAACATTGCTCACATTAAAAAGCCATCTAGCTGATAAGGGGTTTGGTGTCTGTGACTTTGCGGTTGAAGCCAGATTTACTTTCTGGGCGCTAAAAAGAACACAAATTTTTCTTAATCTAAATTGAAAACTGCTGAAGTAGAAAATAATTTCATTGCCCCACGTACAAAAGTGTCTGCTGCAAAATCATTTTCTGAAGGCTGTGGTGTGATAGCGTGTCAGCAGTCATCAGGGATAAATGATTACCTCCATTAAACGGAAACACTGAAGGGGGTTACCTCTACCTCTTTCCTTTCTTACACACACAACCAGACCCCCCTCCCCAAACCTAAGCGCTCATTAATTATACAGGAGTGTTAGGTTCTACTTTGTGGAACGAACAGTCAGATGAATGAATTGAGACCAGCCTTAAAGACTAGGTTTATTCCCCAGGAGCCACAGTTATGCACGCAAACAGCACCCAAGCCAAGACTGCCTAGGCTCAGATGAGCACTTGCATGAATACCCAGGTGTGATTAGGCCACACCTCCACAGTTGTTGATTGCATTTAGACAGAGTGACATGACAGAACAAAGGGTCACCATCATATAAATGCTTGCAGTTCACTAAGACAGTTCCTGTAGACAATTTTGGTATGATCTGGTGGTGACACTTTACCAGATTCCACAGATTTGGTGTGATCTGCCTTGATATGGTGATGATGCTTTGCTCTAGGACAATTGGCCAGTTGTGGGCAATTGGGTGTGATCTAGACATTGTCTCACCCTGATTAAATTTGACATGTAAAGTACTGACACATGATTTGGGCGAGTAGATGAATGTGCAATAGAAATGTAGGTGTATGAAGGGGAGTATGAAGTGCTAGCGAGTGAGGAATGCAAAGATAAGTGCATTCCTCACTTCACTTTTGTGCCACATATCACAATCTTTATTATGAACCCATCGTTCCTCCCTGTTATATACATCATTGACACGCATGTGAAATTAGCTTTCAAATGACACCAAATGTGATTATGTTGCACATGAGTGACCATATTCAATACTTTTTGACAAGAGATGAACAGAGTCCTGAGTGTCTGCTGCCAGGCAACCTACAACACAGCCACAGAGTCCAGAGTCCAGGATGCAGCTGCCCTTAGTGTGACCTGCTGGCCAGAGATTAGCGGCAAGGGTTGGACTGCGCTACCCCCCAGTTGAGTTGCTTAATAGTCACATTTGGTGGGTGTCCAGATAACTATTGCACCCTGCTGACCTTCTGCAAGCCCAGAGGAAAACACTTGCAACCCCCCCCAAAGGAATGCAGGAGATGTGGTCCTGTAAATTGCCCTACAGTTTCCCCCCTCTGGTCCCTTGGAACAATGGGAGGTTCATTTACATTTACATTTATTCATTTGGCAGACGCTTTTATCCAAAGCGACGTACAAAAAGTGCAAATAGTGAGAAAACAGGCACAAGAGCAAGATGTGTAAAGGTCATACAATGCAAATAGTGCTGAAGCTGAGCGCAAGGTCAGTGACGCGAGCCAACTAATCTGAACTAGGATTGCATCTCAAATACAATTACAGAAACAATGGAGTACCGCTATACTAACTAGGTAAGTGAGCAACAAGTACAAGGCAGGAGTCAGATTCTCAGCATCAAAGTTACAAGGTCGAAGAGGGAGGTATCAGTCCAGGTAGAGTCTGAAGAGGTGTGTCTTCAGCACACGTCTGAAGGGTTGGATTGATGGAGTTGTTCTTAGGGGGGTGGGGAGTTCATTCCACCACTGGGGGGCGATGATGGAGAAGCGTCGTTGTGAGGAGCGTGGGCCTTTCGTTCTACTGGTGGGTGGAGCGAGGCGTCCGGAGGTTCAGGGGCCCAAGTGCTGCTGAAGTGTTCAGGGCTGATCGCAGGGAGGTGATGAGGTGCTTGAAGTAGCAACATTGGACAACTGTGATGGCGAGGACAAGCAGGCTGGCGATGACGCACCCCTGGAAGATCCAGTCCCACCATGTGTATGCGTACTGGTCGGAGCGGGTGGAGGCGCTGGTCAGGATTCTGGTTGTTTGGCCAGGTTGACTTCCACCTGTGCTTGGTTAAGGTGGTAACTGGTTTCCTGGACCATCTGCTGAACCAGTTCCATGATGTCGGCAACAGCTTGTGTGCTTGCCTCATAAAGTGTGTCCTCCCACCAAGGAGAGACGTCTGCATCCATCGGTACTCGTCCCAGGGTGTTTACCTGCCCCATGGTGAAGTCCTCTGTTACCTCTAAACAAAAGGTATGGTTTGCAGGGCAGACGAGGCCCCCTTAACTGAATGAGGTCATCTCACTGATGCACCACTGTGTGTGACACCTGTATGGCATCTGCAAAACCATGGAGAGATTGCACATTTATCAATTTGGTGTCATTTAAAGACGCAGGTTGCAATGTATTGCACATAAATGATGTAGCTGGAAGTTTCGTGACAGCAAGGCCAGAAATTCCCAATCCTGCACTTGTAGCTCCCAGGACTCCCTCCAGTAAACCCAACAGTTTTCTTCCCAGGTGTGCAGGTGTGGAGGGTCCCTGAGGAGAATTGGCTGCTACTGTGTCATGGTACTTCAGGAAGGCTGTCACAACGAGGTCCTTGTAGATGGTCGTCACTCCTTCTCCTCGGCAATGCTTGTTGACGTCTGGACTCCACGCAGTGAGGTTGATGAGGATCCCCTGATGTGACTTCAAAATGGTTCCTGATGGTGGTGCTGGTCCGGGCATTCTTGTAGAGTCACCGTCATGGGGAGGAGTATTGCAGTCAGGAATCTCCACATGGCTCAATCTGAAATTACACAGAGAGAAACGGGAGCAGTATATATTCTTACCACCAACCTATGAACAATGAAGAAAACATATCTATATAATAATGATCCTACAAACGTAACTCCCCTCCCCCCCCTTTTTCATTATCTTCCTATTAAACCTTGTGTTGGTAAATGTCCCAAATACCAAAACGCGTTTCGATCCGATAAAGAAGCAGATGCGATGCTCGTAGCAAAAGACAGGAAAGTTTATTTGCACAGCTGGCCGTGGGAGCATCAGCATGGAGCAGAGGTTCGACAAGTATAACATTTGGTCCTTTTTTATACAGTTACATTTACATTTGAGTTATAATGACCAGCGGGGGTGCTGTTTCTGATTGGTTTTGTGGAGCTGTGCATAGCTAAACAGCTCCCTCTCTAATTGGGTCTTTCCTGAGCCTTGTAACCTAATTGGCTCCATGGGGTTCAAACTCAAACTTCAGATGGAAGCGAGGTCCATATATGGTCATGGGGAACCCCGTGTTCCGCAGATTATCGTCAGGAGGTGCCTGTTTGGCTCCGGTCGGATGTAGCGGCATCGCTTTGTACTCTAATACACATCGCTTGTCTCTGGACCAAACGCCATGCCATTCCACGGAACTGTCTCCTAGCACCTTGTCTTATCACTGCATGGGCTTGTATCGTTTGAGTTGGTCCACATGGAACCATTTCCTTGTGGACTGTCCAACTTTTGCCTTGTCCACCTCCTTTAGACCAACAATCTCTTCTGAAGTGGCCTATTTTCCCGCAGTTGTGGCATCTATCTGTAAAAGAGCCGTTTATAAATCTCCTGGGTCCATTTCTCTGTGGTGGTCTCTGCCCCTCGCTACCTCCCCCCCTTTGCCCAACAGTGCCTCCTAATGTGACCCAGTTTACCACAGTTGTGGCATATAACAATTCCATTTGAATTACGAAGTGGGAGTAAATGGGTTGGTCTTTTGTTAGCGGGGTTACAGATACGAAAATTATACACCTTTGTCATTTTATCAACTATGTCCGAATATAGCGTATTTGAATCTATATGCAGGGTGAGGGCATTGCGTGCATGGGAGTCTCACTCTGTTAACTGGTGTAGGTCGGCCTACGGCCTATGGGATCTCGCTTTGAGCTTCGATTTTGCTAGGTGACAGAGGCTTGGTGGTGGTAGTCGTCACTTGGTCCCTACCCTCCCCAGGTACAAGTGTAGTTGTCTGATGGACTGGGGCTACTGGGAATTTCATAGTGCAATCAGAGTAACCATCACTCACGGTGTATGTCGTGTTTACCTGATCTGTTCCACAAATTGCTGACGCTATCGTCAATGTTTTTCCTACGTTGTTATTCATGGTCTCGTTACATTTCTCAAACACGCGGTTTGCAGTCTTATTTCAGCCTGGGCTTCTTCTAATTCTGATTGTAACTGTGTTACTGTACCTCAACCCAGCAACCTCCTTTCTCAAATCTAGCTGTATTTCTGTATTCAGGTTGGCATGCGTCCGATAACTTTTTATGGAACATGTCAGAACTCAGGCAGGGACTCGAGCGCAGACAGGGAAGACTGATGCAAACGGGTTTGAGTCCAGAGGGCAATCCAAAAATGAAGTCAAGACAGGCAGAGTCAAAAACCAGAGCAGACACGGCGACCAAAACCACAGGGCAGGAACGAGGAGCGAAGTCGGGGGAAAAAAACAGGCTAGGAAACAGAACCGGCAGGCAGACACAAAGAAACAGACGGCGAGTAGCGACACAGTGAACTGAGATGAACTGGCAACGAGACAAGACACAAGCAGGACTTAAATAGGGCAAGGCTGATGAGAAGACAGGATGCAGGTGCGCAAGCAGGTAGGTGAAGACAGTCAGGCAATCAGGTGGGCGGCGACAGGGTGGAGGGCAGGGCAGAAACACAGGAAAAAACAAAAGCACATGGACAGGGAAAACAAAACAACCGGCTAAGACGCCGCAGTCCTGACACGTATTATCTTCAATCTGTTTTTTCATATTTTCATTCTCCACCTCTATGGTCTGCAGTCTCTTTTTACATAATTTATATGCCGCAAGGACCCCTTGCAATGTTGTCGTGACTTTCCCTTTTTTTGCTTAATGTTGCTACTTTGGGGTGATTGTCGAACTGGGACATAGCGCACTCGTAGGGCTCGCCCTGGTTCTCTATCCCCTCTAGAACCTTAGATCGCCCGTGCTTAGCAATATAACGAACAATGAATGCTTCCATTATAAAACCAATGGGGGAACTGATTGCTATTAAGAAAGGACGGTATCCCAAATTCTACGAAAAGCAACGCGTAAATCACACTCACTGTTCCAGCCAGAGTTCCAGTGTGTGTGCCTGAAATATTCTGATTCTTTTTTTTTTTTTTTTTTTTTTTTTGCAGTTAACTGTAACCCTGCTCCTTTCTCTGGTCCTTTCTTGCTTTGTCATATACATCAGTAAAACTAAAATCCAATGTGCTATTGAAATTCTACATACAGAAGGATAACTGAGACAGCCACGAGTGCAGTTTGCTAGCATATACAAAGAGCAGGTAACGTTGCGCTTCTGTTAGTCTCAACTTTACTTGTGCATGCTCATGTCAAAGATTTGGAGTTTAAGTCAAGGTAGATTTAACCAATATGAACATCTGATAGACAGCCAGCTCATCCACCTCATTGGGTTTTCACAGGGGATTAATCTTAACCTGACAAAATACATTTCCATGAAAAAGCTTAGCTTTCAACAACTTGACGCATTCCATTCTCCTTGTAATCCATTTTTGACCAAGAAATAGATTCTCATTCCGCAAGTTTTGATTGATTACAAACAAAATACCATGTTTACTACTTGGATCGATTCATATTCAAGGGGTTCTGGGTTTTAATCTGTGCAAGCAGTGGGAGATTTGAATTGTATGTGCATGCTGTTATGCGTTCAAATTGCACCAAACATTCATTAGAGGAAAAAATCAATTGCTCACATCGGTATGGCATACTAATACTGTTTGAAAGACACTAATATTCTCACAGCATTCATAAATCCACATGCCATACAGCTGTGACGTCTGTAAAGGCTAATTATTTTTTGTCTGACTGAGGACAAATGTTTTATGAATTTTTCATTAACAATGTCATTATTCAAGCAATTATTTGCATATTAACTGGCTGTAAATGGAAGAGGCAGGGACTGCCATCACACTGACAGATAATTGTTTGGTTGTGGCTGAGAAAGTTACAGGTTGACATTCAGTGGCTGTAGAGGCTGTAGATAATGCAGACATGGGCAATGCCATCATGCTGTCAAATGTCTTTGACTGAAGCCCCTGTATGTCTGTGTTGCTTTGAGACATGCAATCTAAGTTGCAATTAAAGCATTGTTTTCATAAATTTAAAGTGTTTTTTGTAGCCCCCCCTTTATTTGTCAAGAGTAGATTAGCTACACTTATGCACCTACTCTCTCCTATAAGATATGATTTCACTTGTACTCATCAACACCATAATGATTTCTTATTGATCCAACAGCAACAGTCATAATTCCTGGAATATTCCCAAACTGTTCATCTTTGTGACAATTTATGATTCATGGAATATAAAAAGTGAACACGAATGTGTCCAAACACACTCCAGTGCTCCCAGCATGCTTTCTGCTGGTACTGTCAGATAATTAACTTGCACATTAAAAGATTACTGGGGTTATAGATGGATGGAGGACTTTATTTATCCCCAAGGGGAAATTTCAGTGTTACAGCAGCAATTCACATAAATGACAAAAAACACACATAACTTACAAAAACACACACAATGAGGTAGATAAAGACAGAACACAGAATTAGAATAGATATAATTTGAGAGAAAAAGTTGTGCAATGTACTTTAAGACATTTGAGTCTGATAGACAGTAGTGATTAGCAACAAAGTGTAAGTAATTATCCTAAAATGTCTAAAATGGCTGCATTTAGGTTTAGGAGCACAAGTAGGGAGATACCGCCATTTTGAGAGGAGAGAAGCAGGTCATTAAGTACTTTTAGGAGAGCAGTTTCTGTGCTGTGATGCAGACTGAAAGACTTCCAGAATATTATTGCACTGTAAGAGAGTAAAGTTGCTTTGTTACAACTTTTTCTAAGATGTTCAAAAGGAATGGGAGATTTGAGATGGGCCTGTAGTTTGACAGGTCATTCGGGTCTAGAGTGGGCTTCTTCAGAATAGGCTTGATGACTGCTAATTTGAAGGACTGAGGTACATGTCCGGACATAAGGGAGGCATTGATAAGATTTAATAACGGAGTGCCAATTTCAGTCTAGTAGGCAGGTAGCATTTTTAGATGAATTTATTAGAGAGGAGAAATCGCTAAATTTAATGGGTGTGTTAATGGGTATGTTCATGTTTCTCAAAATAGTCACCAATTATCAGGGCTCTTTTAACAGGCTTCTCAGTCGGTGTGTTATTGAGGGGGGAGAACCTGTTTGAAACGTGAATCGGGGGTTGGTGGTGCACTGAAGGCTTATGTTTTCGTCTGTTATCCCAAACCATAACCCACTCGTCTTGCTGCGAAGGCTCTGCCTGGACTGAGCTAGGGGAGCGGCTACCTGACGCATCTGGTACAGAGAAAGATTCAATAAACTCCTTGGTAGCTTTGATCTTAGAGGCACGCATCCGCACCTTATATAACTCAGCTATCTTCTCCGTCAACCTAGCATTTAACTCACATTTTCCACAGGTGAAATTAGCGCTACCGGCTGTTGTAACTTTTCTTTTTTTTGTTAAGGTGTTGGAAACTGCAAACACTCCGAGTTTGGGTCCTAGTCAATCGGCATCTGTATCTGGCGTTCGGGAAGCAAGAAACAGGGAGCGGGTAGTGAGCAACAGGTAGCAAGCAACAGACCAGTAGGTTGTGTAGGGGGTGTGTAGTGTTGTCCATTATGTTGAGCAACTTGTGCAACATCCTTCTCTCCACAACCAACTCTAGGGGCTTCAGAACAGTCCCCAGCATGCAGCCTGCCTTCTTTATCAGTTTGTTCAGTTTCTTAGTCGCCAGCTCTGATGCTGCTGCCCCAACAGATGGCTGCAAAGAAAATTGCACTTGCCACAACAGACTGGTAGAAGATATGCAACATCTTGCTGCACACATTGAGAACCTAAGCTTCCTCAAGAAGTAGAGTCTGCTCTGTCCCTTCCTGTAGACAGCTTCAGTGTTACATTTCCAGTCCAGTCTGTTGTCCAGGTGAACGCTGAGATATTTGTAGCCCTCCATCACTTTCACCTCTTCTCCCAGGAAGAAATAGTGTTCAGCTTAGTCCTGATGCTCCTAAAATCCACAACCACCTCCTTCATCTTGGTCACATTTAAGAGGAGGTGGTTGTTCCCACAAAGCGGTCCACCAGTTCCCTGTACTCCGTCTCCTGTCCACCACTGACACAGTTGTATTGGAAGTCTGAGGTATACAGGGTGAAGAGGAAAGGTGAGAGCACAGTTCCCTGCGGTGCTTCTGTGCTGCTAATCACCTGCTCAGACACGCATCCCCTAAGCTGCACAAACTGTGGTCTGTCCATCAGGTAGTCAATAATCCAGGAGGTTGTGGAGGTGTCTACCTGCATCTTTTGGAGTTTCTCACGCAGCAGTGTAGGCTGGATTGTGTTAAAGGCACTGGAGAAATCAAAGAACATGATCCTCACGGTGCTGCCTGCCTGACTTACAAGTGAGGAACAGCAAGCAAGCTACAGTGGTGTAGGAGACCTTGGAGTAAGCTTTAAGTGCAACATAAACAACTAAACTCAACTAAATAAGTCAAGGAAAGTAGAAAACAAAGGTAAATGAGGTGAAAACACAAGGATAGACAGGCAGGGGAGACAAACAAGTAGTGACAGGAGAAAGAAGTGCGAGGCAAAAAGTGCGCAGAGATGGAATTGTGTTAGAGTTGTTAGAAGTGTTAGAGGAGAAGAGAGGGACGCCCCTGCTCTGATAGCATAAGGTAGCTTGTTCACCCAGTGGGGAACTACATATGAGAATAGTCTGGACTGAGATTGCCTTGTGTGTAGGGATGGCAATGCTAGACGACGTTCCTGGGAGGAACATAACGGCCGAGAAGGAGAGTAAGCCTGTATGATTGAGCTCAGGTATGTCAGAGCAGACCCAGAGGACACTGTGTAGGCAAGCATGAGAGACTTGAATTTGATACGGGCAGCCACGGGTAGCCAGTGGAGCTCAATGAGCAATGGGGTGACATGGGCTGATCGAAAACCAGACACGCCGCCGCGTTCTGAACCATTTGTAGTGGTTTCACTGCACATGCTGGGAGGCTAGCTATGAGGGCATTGCAATAGTCGAGGCGGGAGATAACCATAGCCTGTACCAGAAGCTGGGTAGCATATTGAGTCAGGTAGGGACAGATTTTGCAGATATTGTATCGTGCAAAGTGGCACGACTGAGAGACTGAGGCAACATGGTCTGAGAGGGACAATTGGTCATCAATCATGACACCCAGGTTTCTTGCAACCTTAGAAAGTTTGAGAGTATTTGAGGCGAGCTTTAAATTGATGCTGTGATGCATGGATGGCTTGGCTGAGATGACTAAGAGTTCAGTCTTAGAGAGGTTTAGCTGAAAGTGCCTTCATCCATAAGGATATGTCTGCAAGACAATCCATGATCTGCACCGAGATTGTGGAGTCATCAGGCGGGAACGACAGATATAGCTGGGTATCGTCTGTGTAGTAGTGATACGATAAGCTATGCGAGCGGATAACCTGGCCCAGAGAGGTAGTATATATTGATAAGAGGAGGGGCACCAGCACCGAGCCTTGGGGTACCCCTGTAGAGAGGCGATGGGATGAGGACATCTGTCCTTGCCATGACACGTTAAACGAGCGCCCAGTGAAGTAGGATTCAAACCAAGACAACGCTTTGCCCGAGATGTCCATTTCTGACAGTGCCGATAGCAGAACGTTGTGGTTAATCGTAACAAAGGCAGCTGATAGGTCAAGTAGGATGAGGACCGAGGACTGAGCCCCAGCTCTAGCTGCTCTTAGAGCTTCTGTCACAGATAAGAGCTGTTTCAATGGAGTGTCCACTTTTGAAACCGGATCGGTTTGAGTCAAGGAGGTCATTCCTAGAGAGGAATTCTGAGACCTGTTTAAATACCGCCCTTTCAATGACCTTGGATCGAAGTAACGAGACCGGCCGATAATTCTCAACATGAGCAGGGTTGAGTGAAGGCTTTTTGAGTACAGGTGTTACTCTAGAATGTTTGAAAGGAGTTGGGAACGCTCCGGAGGCAAATGAAGCATTTAACACATGAGTGAATGCTGCCACAATTGTGGGAGAGATGGTCTGGAGGAGTTTGGTAAGAATAGGGTCCAATGGACATGTAGTAGGACGGCTACAAGTCAGGAGTTTAGATACCTCTCTCGGTGAGAGGGGTGAACAAAGAAAGTGATGCGCCATTGACTGAGGGAGAGAGGAGATGTGGTATGACTGCCACACACATATGAACTGCTGTTGCCTGGGAATGTAGTGGGACTGCTACATGAAGGCTTTGAGTGTGTTACGCCATTTTCCAGGGAAGACAGAGGAGGACATGTAGTAGGACTGCTGCATTTTGGATTGTTTGAATGTACTGCGCCCTTAACCGGGGGAGACTGATTATCTCTGAGAGGCTCGGAGAATTGCATGCTTATGGCTGCCACCTTTACAGTAAAAAAAGAAGCAGTTGTTTGCTGACAGGGTTGTGTCAGGTGGAGGTGGAGGCGGACATAGTAGTGTTTTGAAGGTGGAAAATAGTTTCCGAGAGTCAGTGGTATTGCTTTTTTTTGTCATTGTAGTAAGCCGTTTTGGCATTAGAGATGTTGGTTGAGAAGGAGAGTAGGAGAGTTTGATAACCTTTGAGATCAGTGGGATCTCTGGTTTTTCGCCATCTTCTTTCAGCACACCTGAGGTCAGAATGCAACAAACGGAGGGTATCAGTTAGCCATGGATGAGGCGGGTTGAGCGGGCCTTTTTAGTGGATAGAGGACACAGGCTATCCAGGCATGAGCTCAGCGTAGAGCAGAGAGATTCTGTGGCATCAATGAGGAAAAAGTGCTGAGAGGAGGCAATGCAGATGAGACCACTTCAGAGAAGCAGGTGGGAGACAGGTTGAGGAGGTTGCGGCGGTAGGAGACCATTGGAGGTTGTACAGCGGACTGTTCAGGGAGGCATACAGTAAACTGAATGAAGTAGTGGTCAGAGAGGTGCAGAGGTGTAATCATGAGGCTTTTTGTGGCACAGTTTCGAGTGAGAATCAGGTCAAGTTCTTTGCCAGCTTTGTGAGTTGGAGGGCTGCAAACCCGTTCCAGATCAAAAGTGGATATCAGGGACAGGAAGTCAGCAGAGTTAGGATTGTCTAAGTGGATGTTCATGTCGCCTAGGATGATTAGTGGAGAGTCATGTTGAGGAATGGAGGATAGCAGTGTGTCTAGCTCAACCACAAAATTGCCTAATTGTCCTGGTGGATGGTAAATAACCACAGAGACTTGGACTGGAGCTGTAACTTTCACGGCATGGTACTCAAAGGAGGTATATTTGGAGGCAACAGCTGTGTGAATTTCCATTTGTTGGAAATTAGAATGCCTCTCCCACCCCCTCGCCCAGATGGACGGGAGGTATGGGAGAATGAGTAGTTAGTGGATAGCACAGCTGGGGTAGCAGTGTTCTCAGGTTTGATCCAAGTCTCAGTTAGCACAAGTAGCTCAAGAGATAAGATGTGTGTCTGTTTCTTTAAAGAAGACTTTTGTATCCAAGATGTGTGTTTGGGGAAATGAGGGTCCCTTGTATATGGTGGTGTCCAGAAAGTCTATGTTTTGAGTATGTGTGGTGTACTGAACTGAGATGGATTTGTGGTGTGTGTTGAGGATTTGTATGAAGTGTTTAAAATCTTCTAAACTGTGTCCATGTTCCCCATATATCATCTAAATATCTGAAGTAATGTGCTGGTTGTATTTGGAAAATGCCCCAAACTGTCTCCTACCAGTGTACCATATAAATGTTGGCGTAGGCCGGTGTAAATTTTTTTGCCCATAGCCGTACCGCTGATTTGTACGAAGAACTCTGAATTCAAAGTCGTTCTTGGTTAGGCTGATTTCTAGGAGTTGTAGGAGAATTGTATCCAGGTGGTTGTTGTCCGGGTATTTCTCCATCTGTCAGAACTCGGGTGCAGACCACGAGAGCTTCAGATTCCAAGCGGCTTTATTAAGGACGCAGGGCAGAATCGCAACGACAAAACAGGCAGGGTCAAGACCAGACGGGCAGTCCAAACGCAACCAGGAATTGAAGACAGGAACAGGCAGGGTCAAACCAGGTAGCCGAGTAGATCAAGCAAACAAGGCAGGGCAGCAGGCAGGAGCAAGGTCGAAGCGCAGGCAGGGTCGTTACAGGGAACAGCAATAAGGCAGGAAAACACGGCAGGAACAAGACAGGTACGAAAACACTGCAACGAACTGGCAACAAGACGGAGACAAGCAGGGTAGATATAGGGCTGGGCTGATGAGATGAGGGGAAGCAGGTGCGCAGGCAGGTGGAGACGATCAGGTAATCAGGTGGGCGGAGACAGGGAGGAGAGGGGGGCAGGGCTGGAACACAAGGAAAAACAATAAACAAAAATGCATGGACCACAACAGATGGGGAGACAACAAAAACAGCTAGGGGGCTGGAGTACTGACACCATCCAGGTTCTTACTGCTGTTAGTCCTGCTGTTGTGTTTGTTTGTGTATAGGCTATCAATGTCGATGGTAAACAAGATGGCCTCTTCTGCTACTGTGATGTTTTTGATTTTGTTTACAAAATCATATGTGTCCTTGATGTGGCTGTCATGTTTTGTGGAGAGTGGATTAAGAAAATGGTCTATGCAACAGCGAATCCTACAGGATCACTGAGAACAGTCTGAGACAACGGGTCTCCCTGCTGGGATCTCGTATGGTGTCGGCCAAGATACTGGCAGTTTGTGTATTTTCAGGAGGAGGTAAAAAATCCTAGGTCTAGGACTCTCCTCCCCCCTCAGATAGAAGCTTTGTTTTTTGTTTGTGTTTTTCATCCAATAGTGTCTGTCTGATGCTATGTATTTCCTGTGCTGTGTCTGGGTATATGGGTCTGCCTAACTTTCTGTAATGTGCTGTGGTGTTCAGCTGCCTGTATGCTTCCTGTATATATTTCATTCGGTGATTGGCTGTCCACCAGGACAGCAAGACCCAAGCCCCCCGATTCATCACACAGTAAGGACTCCGCAGTGGAGGACAAATTACTGCACGGTTACCACACTTTGATTCCTACAGCCCACCACACACACACACACACACACACACACACACACACACACACACACACACCACACCACCAGGTAAAGACTGCTGCTAGGTTCCTCCCAGAAATTATGTTAGGAAGCTGGAATTACTTGAAGCTTTTTCAGTGAGCCCTCTGAATAAAACCTACTGGAGACTGCTGAGGAGCTGGTGCAATCAAACAAGAGGAGTCAGCTTCTCCTAACCCTGCCTGTGGACAGAGCAGCCTAGAAATGACTGATGGAGGGAAATCAGAAAGTGATGCTGTGCTATACACAGAAGACACTGCTGTGCTCAATGTGTCCTAATGTTCAGGTCCACTCAGGTCTTTGAAATGGACCTAAGCATGCAAACTTTGCCCAGGGAATGCCTTTGAGTCCTTGAAGCAGTGTGCTGCTTGCTTTAATGGGATATGAGTGATAATACAAGCATTTACTCACTCCAAGAGACTCGTACCTTGAAGTCCTCCTAAGAGGAGGTGTGCCCCTTCACATAAACACAGGCAGGCAAATGTGCATGCATTTGCACACACAGAGACTGGAAAAATATGTAACTTAGTCAAACGCAAGAGTCATAAGCGACAATCATGATTTGCACCATTTTGAAATGGCTGTGAGACACATTTCATGCGTGTTCAATTTTCTGCCTGGCTGTTCATAGACAACGTTAGGAGGCACGTTTGTGCCATTTCCTAACCTTAATAAGGGACGATGGGTGGATGTGTACTGTTGCATGTTATATATGCAGATTGTTTTGGCTTCCCTTGGCATGTAAATAAGCTGGTGCAGTTTTAGATTAGAGCTGTTCTCCATGCTAAAATTTCAGTTTGTGTCATTTGTCTTGAGCAATTCTGTGTTGCATTCACCTACATTATGTGTCACATGACAGTCAGCATAGTCATCCTACCATCCCTTCTGAATACCTCACATGTTTACACACATTGCTTCTGAAGTATTCACTCAATTCATCATTCAGAGCTGATATATATATATATATATATATATATATATATATATATATATATATATTAATCGGTTTAGTTCTGCTTTCATTGGCTGTTTTCCTCATTATGTGGGAGGAAGCACTTTAAAGCAGAAACAATGCAATGTAATCAGCCATTGAGTGATATTTCCTGTCTGCATTATTTTCACTTTTTTTCCCCAATCTGCATAATTACCACTGGCTTTATTTATAGGCACACCTCTAGCATTCACAATTACACTAGGTAATTTGCACACTGATGTTCTGTCGCGTCATTCCTGCTGCCGGAGTGGTGTATGCATGTCGTGATTGCAGGTTTTTGCACACTGTGATGGAAAAAACACAGATCTTTGGGAGATATTTACCCTTTCTGCCATCTTACTGACAGCTCAGGACCTGCAGGACTCGATGATAATGAGTTGAGTCCAGTAATCATGTTTCACTAATGCTCCACAAACCCAGAACGATATAAATGTAGCGTGCCCCAAAAATTAATCATTCGTTGTCCCCTCTGTTTATTAATGACAGCCTGTACAGAACTGAAAATGGCAAATTTGTATTATTTCTTGGGGCAGTTATCTGTGTGTGTGTGTTACTGTGTGTGTGTCGGGAGTGGTAAAGTATTCCCCTGTATGCCTCTCACTCCCCTCTCACATGTGCAATCAGCACACAGGCTAAGTGAATCAGGAGTGAAATTTGCCTCTGATGAAATAAAGCCCAGCAGCAGATGAGGCTGGGTGCAGGAGGGTGGCCATCTTGTCAACGCGGCCCAAAGGGAAAGGCTCTGCCCCCCCCGTTCCCCCTTTCCCTCGGTGGCATTTGGCTTTTCTGCCCATTTCGTGGGTAATGGATAAAGAGGACAGCAGCGGATCAGAGAAATGGAGGCTGACAGCTCATTCAGTGCCTGCTGCATTTGTTTATTCCAGACCCTGCTTCCAAAGGAGGGGGGGGGGTTCACACACTGTTGGTAACTATAGGCAGGTGCGTGTCATACAATACCATAAGATGAGATTCAGAGGGGAGAAAGAAAAAGAAGAAACAGGTAGTATTGCTGGGGAGATGAGGGCACAGGATGTGGGCGGGGGGGGGTGTGCTTATTTTGTTTTTAGAGACAGCGGATTAGTGGGATTGACAGGAAAAGGCCAGGTAATAACTGGCATGAAGAGTGTCCAGACTGAGGTTGCAGAATAAGACGTTATTATTTTGAGTGCTGTTTGACAATGTATGACCTGGGACCTATTGTTGTATATATTCCTCCAACACACAGTAATATTCTGAGGTCTTTTGTGGCCTGGAAAAATGGATTTCACCAGGCTGATGTCATTATGCCTTATTAATCCAGTAGAACCTTGCAGATCTGGTATTTGTGCATGAGTCAATTACCTGGCTCTAACAGAACAGTCATCAATATCTGCTTTTCCCATACCTGTAACTATTGACAAGACAATTCATTCAGTCATTTCTCAGTCCTTTACAAGTTTGGTTTTACTCATAACCAATAAATCAGATTGCAATGTCCTGATCACTACACCAGAACTGGATGAACTTCCTTCACCATACTCTTAGTTTATGATTAATCAGCCTACTTTACTTACATTACATGCATTTAGCAGACCCTGTTATCCAGAGCGACCACCAGCACAATAGAACATAAGTGTATCCACTCAAGTTAAACAAGCAACAGTGTCAGACAAGGCTAAGAACACTCCCAGATCAGTGAGCATGAGCACAACACTACTCAAGCACTACTACAAGTTAACTTGTGCAATCTGATTAAGCAACAGAAGCCAAGTATACCACCAATACTACTAGTACTAACTGTTTATAATCTACAATGAAATGTAAAAAAAAAAAAAAAAAAAGTACTGTGTAAATTCAGGTAAATATATTGCATTACTAGCGCTATGAAAGGCGAATGTCCACATAAACTGATTTCAGACAGGTGCCATAAACACCCCCCAACCATAATCTTGTCAGAATGATTTGAAATGCGCACTCTGTTGAAAATAAATCTATACCTGTTATAGCTGGGAAGCTGTCACACAGCCTTCAACTCTCATAAACTCAGGTCACCTCCAGATGCCTTTTCATGACTAGAGTTTGTAATAAATTAGATTTTATTAGTTTTAAGCTTTTTAAGACTTATTTAAAGGGGGGCTCAGAGAGACAAAAGCTGATAGAATATTAGGCTGGGGGTCAAATAAAACTTGTCTGAGATTCATAATGTTTGATATTTTCATCCTAAGGAATGTTTGAAATATGTGCAGATGTGTGCTAAGAGTTCACTCCTCCTCTCCCATCTCTCATCTCTGTCTGCCTTCTGATCTTTCTGTTTCCCTCCTTTCCAACCGTGTCTATCAATCCCAGACTTGGGCGGGACACATTCATTTCACAGGTCAATTCATTTTAATTATCATGCATCTTAATTTTGTCTCGGTTAAAACCGTGCGACTGACACTTTATAAAAATCTCATTAACCTTCCAGCTTTCCAGTCCCGTTCTCAATTCATAAGATGGATTGACATTTCGGGGAGCTTAAGCAGCAAATAAAATCTCTGGAGTTTGAAAGGACAAGCTGAAGGGGAAAGATACACAAGCAGAATCAATTGATTTGCAGAAGAAAATATGGGATTTTGATGGTAATGTCTTATTGCTTTTGACTGATGCTGATTCCATATAGGATTTCTGCCAAATAGGACTGCTTAAGAACAGCAAGAAGAACACCAGCAGAGAAATCAGACTCTCTCTCAAATTCATGATCTGATTGTACAGGCAAACAATGCAGGTTATCAATTCCTTTTTTTTTTTCTTTTTAAACGTCTCTCTTCAACCCAAATGGTCCTCTTCACCACAGAAGTCAGCTCAGCGTTCCCAACTCAATTACAAACGCGCACGTGAGAGAAATTTGATTAAAACCACTTGCATTTCAAAAGGACGTTCTCCTATCTGTTCGAGATAAGGTGTCCGACAGCGGAGCGTTTGAAACGGCGCTCCGCGGTAACGCTAACCTCCCTGCGTGCGTCACCTGCCGCCACTCATTACACTCGTCCGCGTGTGGAAAGGTAATTAGATGCCGGCTGATGTAGATTAATGCTCTGCTCTGCTAGTACCAGCCGCTGCCATTCACTGTATCAATGGGTTTAGCCTGCTCCCCTGCATTCCTGATGAGCTCTCTCCCGTCCTCCGTCAACATTTGACTTCTCACAGCTTCGGCTGAGGTGAGGACGATGGTGGCTGGTGGCAGGCTCAGCCGCAGGAGAAAATAGAGAGGGGTGCAAACGCAATCCACAGGGGTGCACAAAAAGTCATAGATACTATGTAGACATTGGGATATAAGGTCGCAACTGGGGGTGCACTGAGGTGCATCTGGGGCACCCCCATAGTGCCGGGCCTGGCTGGTGGTTGCTGTTTAGAAGTGCAACATCATGTGAGCATGCTGTCAGATTGTGCTAATCTTATTTTTTTGTGACTGACCACTTGACAAAGAAGGCATTGCATACACCTTTAATTTCACAGGTGAGACATTGCCAGTGTGAACATTATGTGTGAATACAGGTTTTTGTCCACACTAGACAGTGAAAACAGACAATTAAAACTAATAATACAAGTACACACACACATACATTGTCTGGGAAGAATAATATGCACCGTGCTTTTCAAAGTCAAGAGATAACCAGAGGCAGGGAGACAGTTTGAGGGGCAAATCCTCTTGTTCCAGCATGTATATTGCAAATCCTATAAAGATATGCAGATCAATCACAAATCGCAGATCCATGACGTACTAATGCTATAAAGCTCAAGAGCTTTAGGCTCTGTCAAAAGCTGTGGATGTGTGTAATATAAGGTACCCTGAATGACCTGAGTAGTTCAGTCTCGGTAGGAGATCTGACAAAGAATGTTAAATGTATTGGTGAATGTAATTTATATTTACACTCATCCATTTTGCTCTCCATATTTCCCCCTTTAGTTATATTTATAAGAAACATCATGAAGGCCATTTGCCCCATTACATTCTGAATTTTATTTGCAGACATCTCCATCATTTCTATAAATGAAGCCAACGTGATGTGTTCTCCTTTTTCCAGAGAGAGAGAGAGACACAGGAATGCAATGAAATGGTCTGCATTTACCTTCAGGGTGAAAACAAACAACTTTTGAGAATGTGTGAAAGAAAAAGATACCCACTCACAAGTGGGCAAGACTTGGAGGTGCACATGGGGAGTGTGTAATGTGTTTCTGTGGGTATGGGGAGGGTATGCCCCCCTTTAGCACTGATTTAAATTCTTTCTGACTGCGCCATTCCTGGCTCCTCGATCCTCCTCTCCCACCATAATCGACTTCTCTCACAGGCCCGCAGCCTCCATTACGACACTGATTAACCTGGATGTGTCCGTCCGCCTGTTGTTTGATGGGGCTGGATAGAGGGAGTTCCACAGATGGAGGGGGATAGGGGGGTGGTTTGGGATGTTGGGGTTGCGCGGGGGGCGTGGGGGGTTGGGGCTTGTTAAAATGTATGAGTTTTATCACATCTCATTTGCCCTCGTTCGCTTGCTGATTGAAGTGGTGCTCCACGGCAGTATGGGCGGATGGGGCTGTATTCCATTTTGCCTGTGAATGGCAAGACTGCGTGATGCCTAACTCCTCTTCCAAGAAACAGCACTTTTTTTTTTTTTTTTTTTTGCTGCTGCAAGTGACACAAGTCCAGTCCTCATCCTCACTCTTTTGCAGGAGAATTTGATTAGGACTGAATGGGCCACATACAGAAGTTTGCAATTTGAATCTGTCATATGACACAGTGCAATACAATATCACACAATAAAAATGGCGCAGCGATGTCCTGGAATGAGTAAGCCGTTATGATTAGAAATTAATGCCGTGGAGGCTGGATGTTATCAGCTCTGCGCTGTCATTAATCTAATGATGGACTGACAGGGAGAGGACAGAGGCGCTTTTCCTGCTGTTCTCCCCATTAACCAAACTGCCACAACAGCAGCACACTACAGAGGCCATATACATATGGGAGATCAGATTCATTAGCATTCTTTGCTTTCATCTCCAGTGCACCCCCCCCCACCTCCCACCTCCCACGTCCCCATGCTCCGGTGTGTGTCCCGGTTTTGTTCAACACAGACACCCTGCAGTCGGATCCCTGCTCTGGGTCGGGTATTGACTAATGATGATGCATAGGCAGGAGAAAAGCCATTAGGAGAGCGTTGCCCTAAAGCGTCAGAGTGTATAAACGGAGCTTGTTCTCCCTTATCTGCCGAGAGCTACAGGAATCTCTGTGGCACCAGACAGCCCCCCCTACCCCCGCCCCCGCCCCAACACGCGCGACTTTGCATCAAGGTCGGCGGGAAGTGGAATTACAGGGGGATTGATTGATGGTAATTTCATAAAGGTGTAATGAAAGAAGTATATCAAAGTGGAAAGTTTCTTTTAAACTGAAAATGTTCAAGTTGTAGGAGCTCTTATTTTCCTCTGAGGGCCATACCAAAGGACACTTTTGATATTTCAGTGCTGACTCACTAATAAGTTCCTGACAGTTTACATATTAAGTGCAATTTTGTGGTTTATGATTTTTGGATGGTCTGTGGATCAAATTGTCTGAAATTGTGTGTGTCATGAATATTCATTTCCCTTAATTTTAAGGAAATCTTGACTAGATTTTAAAGCACAAGATATACAAAAAATGTGAAAAATTCATACTTAAATTCCAGTTGAATATTTTCAGTGACACCGTGCATGGTGTATGCTTGTAGGGGGCCCCTCTTGTGAAAAGCTGTTGTAGGAATTGTAGACCTTCTTCCATTTGTATTATGTCTTAATGCATGGTACCCATCATCTCCTATTCTTTTTTGAGCATTTGTGTCCATTCAAGAGTACTCTGCATTTTAGGCAAGCAGATACCGAGGAAGTAACCTTCTCTGCAGTTTTGAGTGGCTAACTACATCTGCATAAACTTGCAATGTAAATTTCTCTTTACGCCGTATTGTATTGCATTTAATGGGTGATACACGAACAAACCCATTCTCAGAAAAAAGCTAGATGGCTTGTATTTCATCATGGGGTGCACTGTTTCATAGAAAAGGGTGAGCTACACACACTGTGCAGGGCTCCATATTAAACACCAGGGAATCACTCTGTGCCATTATGCTACAGTACCATGTTTGTCTTTTCCACAGACACCAAGTAGTCACACCATTCACTTGACGTACATCTAAGCGCTACATAAGAGTAAAACTGCAAATATAGAGCAAGTGATTTTTCTTTTCCCTCAGGAAAGGAGAGAAGGAGAGAATATAAGAGAATGTCAGGGATTACCTTTTAAAATATGAGAGGATGCAATTGACAGCCTTAGAAGGCACTGAGTAGCAGCGAGTTTTTGCAAAGGTGGTTTATTTTCTTCTATGTAAATGCTAAGCTTTCACCTGTAACATGAGTACCAATAGTGAGGGGAATTGGGGTTGTCTGTTGGTGTAGAATACAGTAACATTACCCGATTGTAAATAAAGACTGCTGGGATCGGAAATCTGGAGGGCAGCCGGCCAGGACCCAGAATCGCTGCTCCAAGTTTGATCTAATCACTGGCAGCCTTTGTGGATTAGCATAATAAGCTTACAGAGTATGTATGAAATTATATTACATTTGAAAAGAAAATGACAGAATTAAATTCAAGTCATTGTGCACACAATTGTCATACAAGTGGTGCAGGGGAAGGGGGTGTATTATTAAAATCAGACTGCAGGATAATGTATATTATCCTGATTTTTAAATCTTTTTTACTATTGAAGTAGATGATTGACAGTCATGTGAAAATGACTGCAGTTATCACTTTTGTGCAAATTTGAAAGAAAGAACAAAGTACAACTTTGTGCTTTGTAAATTACACTGTGGGAAATTTTCTGCCAGCTAAGTGGTCCTTCACTCACAAAAACCCTTAACACTTTGAAATATGGAATATTGTGGCATATTACAGAATATTTTTTGAATATCCATGGCACTGAAACTATTTACTCTCACACTTTTCATATTTCCCAGTACTGAAAGGTAATAAATATTCATTAAATTTAAATCTGGTACTGTAGTTTGTCCTTTTGGATAAGAGAACTAATTACAATAAATCCAATGTGCAAACAAATCAAGTGCTTCCATCAGCTTTGTATGTAGCCATAGCTGTCTATCATTGAACTTAAAATGTGCTTTTAAAATGACATTTGGCACAGTAATTAAAATATCTTTAAGATTATTATTAAATTGAAATGGGGAACTGTTTGCTATTATGTATACGTACTGTTCAAGAAATAATTCAGGCGGAGCAGTTCTAATTCAGAAGAGCAAAGCTTTATTCTTGTACCCGTGCGTAAAATTTCTCCCATCCTGTGGCTTTATTTCAGTCCATTTTTTTTGCAAGTTTCTGAAGTATCTTCTGACAGGTGGAAGTGGACAAACGCCAAAGTAACAATTTTGTCAAAATTCACAATTTCTCCAGGCACCCCCACCCATGAGAACAGTTGTAATAGTGGGTTTGCAACCTGCCTGGCTTTGAGCTTTACTTTACATTGCATTTTCATCCTGAGTTAAAACAAATGATGAAAGAACAGGTAGTACCAAACTCAGGCCACACCTTTTCTCTTTATGATGGAAGTGATTTCATGGCTTTAAATCACCCATTTGTACCACTTAATTCAAACAGCTGGCTTCCAGTGGAATATTCATTGCTACCAAGCCAAGCAAAGTGTACTGTAACCCCTGTAAGTGCCGACTGAGATCAGTGCACCTGAGCTTTTTATTTAATAAAAAATTGAAGAATCTTCTGAAATGAGAATACTAAAATAATACAATAGTCAATGAACTAGTCAATGTTTATACCATTCAAAATATAGATTGTGCATCAGCTCTTAGCCAAAGAAAAAAAATTAATGGAGGGCCTTGAGAATTTCTGGGTAACCTGATTAACTGGATGCCTTTTCTGTGCAGAGGCAGGTCTCAATTTATCAATTTAAGAAAACAGGGAAGGGGGGTTATTGGATATTAAGATGCATGCATCTCAAGCTAGAAGCCTTTAAATGATATCAAAACAGTGCCAGAAACTTTTATCCTATTATACATCATATCCTTTTACTTGTAAACCTGGGGTAGCAGTGTAGCATAGTGGAGCAGGACTTTTAACTGAAAGGTTGTTGGTTCAATTCCCTGCTGGGGAACTGCTGCTGGACCCTTGGCAAGGTACTTAACTCACCACAATTGCCTCAGTAAATATCCAGATGTGTAAATGGATAACACGTAAAATTTTAAGTTGCTCTGGATAAGAGAATCTGCTAAATAACATTTATGTAATGTAAAATCAACTTACATAAGAGCAAACCCTGTCACCCTTAAAGTATGCCAACTTTACTTACTGATACCATTGCCTTTGCAGATTACAAACAAATGTGTTTCCCTCCCACAGGCTACATTTTGAGTGGTTTGGTTTTTTTGTATCCATTTTCTCAATTCACAAGAGCTTGAAAAAAAGCGCTTGCTTTATGTTCTAACATGAACACGGTTGGTTTAGAGTGGGATACTCAAAGCTGCGCCTACACACACAACTTTATAAACCAGTTTATAAACACTTGGCCCTGATCAGCAGAGTGAGAGTTCTCAGCAGTGGCTGTAGATGGAAGGGACATGAACATAATCATATAAAACCATCACTACAATAATATACAGTAAAAAAGGCTACACTTTAAGGGTCATTTTCAGTAAGCACAGCCTTTAAAAAAATCTTGTAATGAAAAAAAAAAACCTGTCTTCACACGCATGACATTTTCTACTACTATGGATTTATGAGCAATTCCAATGTGTTATATCGTCAGATGCCGAGTGACAGTGTGGTTTATGATTGGCTGTTTCACATGTCACAGAGTATAAGTTCACTTGACGTGAGATAAACGCTCTGGGTCACATTCGCACACTGTGTGGCATCTCCCCTCAGACAAACAGGACCGAGACAAGGAGCTCGTATGTTAAGTTTTCACCTTCATTTTAAAGTGATGGAATTTCCTGTGCTAATGAATTTGAAGACAAAGTCCTTGAGCCTCTCGGACAAAATAGAACCGTAATGGAATTATCCCTATTAAAAAAGTGTAAACTGCTTACTGAACACTGCAAAAATAATAATAAAAATAGACAGACTTATTCTTTTTAAATGTTCTGCCACTCTTTTTCTACAAAGAATTTCATTACAGAATCTTTAATGGAATTAGAAAGTTTCAGTTTCCAGCATTCTTCACCGCAAAATATCAACTGTGGCAAGATGAACCAATGATGTCTACAGTTCCTTTGCACTTCTGTTCCACACACATGCCCAGTAATTACAAATGGCTGCGTTCTCAGTCTTTATCTGATCTGCATGCCACTGAGTTCAGGGTTGGTTTGTTGACTTCACATACTGGTCGTCCAGGCCAATGACATTAAACTTCATTTAGAGTGCTGAATATGTCTGCCACGGCAGGGATTCGAGTTACATGGCAGCTTCCACTTGAATTTAACTCATTAGCATTCTGAGCTGTCACTTTCATTACCTAATCTTAGTGCCAACAAGGATTCCGATAAATAGCTCACATAAAACCCACCACCTGTACAGAACGCAAGCGATATCAATTTTATATACTGATGCATCCATAACTTTCAGTTTATATGCCATGCACAAACTTTACGGACGCTGAAGCCCAGTGCTGAAAATGTCAGACAATTTATGGCATGTGTCTTTGCTTTCTGCATGATTTTATTTTCAATGACATGTGGCATTATTTTGGTGACACAAATACTTGAACATCATAGCTTTGGATACTGTACCAGGGAGAAAACGCAGCATATCCCAGAAAGAATGATTGAATCACTGACGAAAAAGCATTACTTTTTAAGCAGCAGACACTGTTATCCAGGGTGACAAAAATAGTACATGGATTGCTGTTTGTACGTGATATTGTTTTACACAGTCAGAAATTTACTCTGACAGTTCAACCTAAGTACATTGCTCAGTAGCATTGCAGTAGCACTGTCTCAATTTGGCATTGAACCTGAAGCTCTCACACAAGTCCAGCTCCTTGACCACCATGAATGCAAGCTGCAAACAAGTTCTTTGTATTAATGCCCCCCCACCCCAAATCCCTTTTATGCTGCACCATATTGTGTGCAAGATGAGAAATAATTAGCATTAGAAAGGCAAAATGCCGAACATAGTTTGGCATGCATCTCGGAGCTACCCCGCTGTTCCCAAACTAATTATAAACGAGATTGAATTCAAAAGATTGAAACAATTCATGCCACATGTAGATACAGCAAAAGATACAGAATACAAAAAGCCTATTGTAAGAGGACGGAAGCGTACAAGCGTGCTTTTAATTGGCACCGATTGTAACCATCTTTGTCAATTATTTTTCTGTTCATTATTACTTTGAAACTGATGGTTTAATTGTCTAAACACCTCCATAAAAAGGCTGGTGATACTGGACCGATGAAAGGACTGGTTTCCTGGGGTACCTAGTGGTGCAGGGGACAAAAAGCAAGCAAATGGAGGCAAATGGAATGCAACAGAATAGAATGGGCTATATATATCGTAATTTACATGGCTTTTTAAATTTAATTTGCCATGATGTCATTTACATGGCTATTGTATTTTACATTACATGCTATGGTATAAACTATGGGGAAAGTAAGAACAACCTCTTGGTGGTTATTTCCAGTGTAGTCTCCCCCTTTCTGGCCTGCTGTCCCATTTATAATTTGATTTGTTTTAGGTTGTGAATGTGTTGCTTTAATGGATTTGCAGGTAGCTTAATGAGATGAAGGCTGTGTTGTGTACCAGTAAATGTGTTTACAAATGAGTGGTACTGTGTTAAGAGGTTTATGTGAAATGTCACTGTGGAACATCAAACGTAAAATAAAATATGCTTTCAAATTAAGATGTGGATTGTGCCTTGCAATGTTCTGTACAGTACATTTCTATGTTTGATAAATTTGATTCTGGTTTCTTCTCAGCCCTTTGCTCTGTTAACATTAGAAACCTTTTTTCTTTAATCATTGGAGTGTACAGTAATGTGTATAAGTTAAAAGATTCTGGCTTGTACTAAACCACAGTGATGTAGTCTGTGCCCCAGATCTTAGCAGTTGCTCTAGTCTGTGGAAGAAAAAAAAATCATGTCAGTGTTTTTGTTTGATTTGTTCTTACTCAGGGTACAAGGGGGGAGCAGACAGGTTAGTCAAGTTTGGAGTGAACCGATGCTGACTCTGTGGCGAGAGGCCTTTTTCACTATCCTCACCCAAACCGAAATTAGGTGAGCTGTTAAATGAAATTTTCCATTTCACATGCATTTGAGGGACAGAACTCCCTATGCACCTAAAACAGATACAGTAGTATGTCCTTGAGAATAGAGGATAGTGTAGTGTTGTCAGAGTTGATAAGTGGATTGGCATAATTCAGGAACATCTTGGTTTCCTCTTCAAGAGCAAACCAAGATGTTCTTGAATTGGGTCAGTGGGTGGTAGAAGGTAAATGTTTTGTGAGGAATTAGACCTTAGACCGTTGTTATTTTTGTAGGGAAGCTTTAAAAGGACACAATCGTTTATAGGTAAGGAATATATCCCACCAATATGTAAATTGGTGATGTGCCATCGCAACATAAAGATAATACAACATTTTTGCTTCTTTTTTTTTTTTTTTTTAAATCCATCACTGCAAGAGAGTTCACGCCACGTACCTGCTCAGTAATCGTTTTTACATTCCCATGTGTAGTGACACTTTGCATTGCATCTGTCTTCTGTCTGCATGCACATGTTTTTAGCCTTGCACTGCTACTCCTCCTCCTTTGCACTTTGGATGCCTTCTCAAGGCTGACTGCTCTCCAGTTGCCCTGTGTGCATGTTGCAGCCATGTATTCCTGTCACAGACTGACAGGGATGAGATGAGATGAGGACAGCAGGCAGGCCCGGCGCTCATAACGCTGAACGGCACGTTTAGAAAAATGGATTTCCTGCTTGTCTGACAAGCTTTGCAGGTAACCGCTTTGAAAAGACAAGGCTTGGAAAAGCTTTGCTCAGTATATTTGAGATACAACTGCATGGAGCGGGAGAAGGAGCAAGAAAAGGTCAGAATTCAAGGCACTCCGAAGGGGGTTGTTTCACAGAAAAGGGGTTTTCTAAAGCCACGTTTGACATAAATTTGTGTTGAATATTCATATTTTTTAGGTTTGTAATTCTAGTTTACAAATTAAACACATTTATCATTATTTACATTGATCTGTACACAGTTAAGGTAAGAAAATGTGTTCTGTGTGTGAGGGAGAATGTTGTTCTGTGGATAAAATACTGTAGAACCTTAACACCCAGTCCTCTTAGAATCTGACACTTACACTGAAATTACTCCATTTTGTATTGCAATGTGAATAGTCAAGTAAAGTGAACTTTAAAGACTTTTGAGCAGACTGTGTCTCATAATGTCTCTCATAGTGTTTGCTTTATGACGCTTGTTGGATTTTCTTCTACTTTAAAAGTAAACGAACCAGACCAGAAGTGCGCTTGGAGAAAAAGCTTTATTGGTGCAGATGGAATTCGGCAGCATTTCTTCCTGCGAAGCTTTAACTCAGAACTGTTACCTTGATCGGCCTTTTATACCATAGAACAAATGGCAACAGACAATAGATTTACATCAACCTATGCAGCCTATGCCTAGAGCAGCATCAACCTATGCTTCCAATGCAAATCCGAATCTTTTGATGCTGAACGCTCCTTTGTCTGGGTGATGGTTGCCAATTGCCAACTCCCGGTTGTATCCTGCTGTCGCCTGCCTTAATCAATCGCTCATGGCTCCAACTGTAGCATGGCGCCAGAGGTGTGGAGCTTCCTTTGTAACTATGCTCACTTACCTAGGTAGTATAACGGTACTCCATTTTTTTCTGTAATTGTATTTGAGATGCAATCCTTGTTCAGATTAGTTGGCTCGCGTCACTGACCTTGCGCTCAGCTTCAGCACTATTTGCATTGTATGACCTGTACACATCGTGCTCTTGTGCCTGTTTGCTCACTATTTGCACTTTTGTACGTCGCTTTGGATAAAAGCATCTGCCAAATGAATAAATGTAAATGTAACTATGGTAATAAGGCCGTCAGATTCAACAGTTCTCTGGTTGGAAGTTACTGTAATCTTACACACTCATAGCAGCAACAATAATAAAGTATATCCAAAAACATTAAGACACATTTGGGGATTTTTGGTTATTTTCAGATTGAGGTCACACTGAATGGAAGTGGTATGGTAAGGGTTAGCTTTTTACCTTGGGTCTAATGATAACCCATGACTAACAAGGAAGGAAACACTCCTCTGTACAGCAAACCCTTAGATTGTCTTTTGGACTATTTGTGAATAAAATTAATCCAATTTCCCCCACTTCACAGTCCCCTCAGGTAAAATTATATGTATAAATCATTTATTGAACTAAAAAAGTTCATTATTCAATGCAAATACATGCTTTCTTTGTTTAGTGTACTCTGTCTGTGTAATGCCACTCACCTATTCAGTTGAACAAAATGTTCCAAAGTGTGGAAATGTAAATTGTAGCTAATTTTATTGACCATGTGAGGTGCTTAAGTATTTTTAAGACAGTAAAAATAAGCCTCCAGAAATGTTAAAACTCATTACTGCACAGCCTGAAGATACCAGCTCACAAAGGGCCTCTCAGGTTAACTCCTGGTGAGAACGCCATGGTGCCGGAGAAGTATCTGAAAGTGCTGTTACACTTACCAGCCCAAAGAAATTCCCGGGGGGTGTTTGTGACTACTGCTATGCAACAACAATATCTCCAATAAAAGCTGGGCTGAGGAAAACAAGGAAACAATGTCAACTATGCCACGGAATCTGTTAAGCAAGTGGGAACAAATACAGGGCTAGAAAAATAGATTTGCATTGGTAAATACATGTAGCACTGCATGCCTGTGAAATCATTACTGCCCCTTTCAAAATGTTTGAATACATCTGAACAATTCACCTACACCTACTTTGCCCTTGAAAAAGATCTCTCGTCTTCTGAGCAAATGAAAACAGCTAATTAATTGATGGTTTCAGGTTTTACTCAAGGACAGATTTCCAAATGTTTTGCTGGCCATGAAAGATTGTTGACAGCTAACTGATGAGAGAACTTAATATAAATGAAAAGAAATCATACACACTGGAAGCTGAGAGCACCAGCATGGGCCTTTCTAATTTTCTATAGTGTGTTATGTTGTTGTCTGTAGGCCTCATGTAGATATTGTGTTCTAGCCATTATTACTATGGCACTCCCCTTGTCTGCCGCACTGATTAAAATCTGTTTGTTTAGGGTTAGGGAAAGGCACCTTTTTAGTCAAATGTGCCTGTCAGATGAAAATTTAGATTGGACATCTGTAAGAGAAACAAAATTCAAAGATTAGGAATTTTGTGTCTATTCAAATATAGATGTGTTTAAAAATATGCATAAATATTAAGTGTATTAACTTAAGTTCTCTTAACAGTTGCATCTCTAAACAGTTCCATTTTAAAAATAAGAGGTTTGGAGATTACAGATTTCCTTTATTGTCATTTTATCATGCACTTGCATACAATCAAGAATGAAATGCTGTTTCTCCCATACCAACAGTATACATAAATTAAGAAAGAGAATTAAAACATATGGCTATATACAATACACAAGTTTTGTAAACATTTGGAGGGGAATAGAAGCATGTCTATATAGCAGCATGTCTTTATGGTATATTTGGAGGGGAATAGCAGCATGTACTATCGATAAATTATCTTTTTTTGTCTGTACAAAAAGTGCCAGGTGCAGTGTGAAAAGGATTGCACTATGGGAGAGAACTGTCTGTCTGGTCCTATGGGGGGGTAATGGTTCAGTGAGGGGGCAAGAGTGTTCAGGAACCTCACAGCCTGAATAGCCTCACAGCCTTAGTAAGAGCACAATCAATTTGTTATTGAAAATGTATACCTTTTTGCATTTTCTGTCATGGGTTAACACCTCATTTATAGCTTACAGCTTCATTGAAAATAAAGGCATTGATTGGTAAATTCTCTCTAGCTCATAGACCTGTGGTGACATTTTATGGTCATGCAATGTAACAATGTAATTCAACAGGGAAACAAAGAGACAATGCATGTGAGACAAGTGAAAGGGAAGAAAGCCTAGTGTGAAAAAGGCTCGCATGTAAGATGTGAGCGCTGCCGAATTACCCCCCTCCAGCAAGCTACATCGGACACCCCACCAGCAATTCGTCACCACAAGCCTGAACTTTCTGCCAATCCGGGTGAATTATTCATCTTCCCCAGCAGAACTTCGCCAGCAGCAGAGTGAAGAAGACGGGCACCATCGGCAGCTGCAGAGTTATAAACTCATGTTCAGCTATTTAGTTTATATGGGGAGTTGTCTTTGAGTGTTGTGTGTGCGTTCATCTACAAAACCACATATTGCCACAATTACTCAATAAAGAACATTCAAGAGAAAGTCACGTTGTGGTGTTTGGCAACCCCTCATAGGAAATCGGACATCACGTTCTGACCGGACACCCTACAGCGATTCAAAGGATCCATACCCAGCCACTCCACATAATTTACACCTAGATTTCTGATTTGCCAAACCAAGTAATTACTGGATTCCCATGGCATCTCATATCCACAGGGGGCCTCTGTGTGCTAGTCTTCATTTTAGCCATCTCTTAATCAAAAAGGTAATTGAAAATGCATTTAAGTGCTTCTGTGATTTTTGTCATTAAACTGATATCAACAGAATGCTGGTTTGGCTCATTGCCATCTGCCTTGTCTTCGTTTTAAACTGCCAGCTGTTTGAGTTACAGTAATCGAGTGTCTGGACCTTCATCGCTGCCTCCAGCGTGACTGCGATTGCATTAGTCATCTGAGAACTGATGATACAGCTGATCGTTTACTCTTGGAATAAAAATGCTACGCATACACAGATGATGTGACTTTAGAAGGTTCAATGTAAATGACTAATTCATTCTAGAGACAATTCAGTAATGATTGAAGGGGAGGGTGGGGGGTGGCATAGTTTAGGTGGGATGCAAAATGGCTCTCACACCTCCGTGGTCCTGATATAGGTATACCTATCACACGTTTCTGGATTCATTCATATGGCTCCCTTACCCACACGCCACTGGCACTGACCCACGCTGAAATGCTGGCTATTTGTTTTTATCTGGATTCCTGATCTCCCTGATTATGAGAAAAGGCAAGCATATGCATGTATAATCATTTCCCTCCATCACAGGTCCCAGAACTGCTTTGTCCCAGTTTTTCTGCCGACGGGGAAAAGGGCAATGTGTTTTTCTTCAGAGCTGCCAGTCTTCTCCTTTCCACGTTATCGGCCTCTTTTCATGGGTCCCTCGCTTTGTTCTTCACCCGTTTCTGTGACCATCTTCTGTGGCCCGACTCCACTGGGATCTGCAGAAGACTCCAGCCCTGAGAAGGTTATTCTTCAGGAGCTGAGCTTTTGCAGAAATGTCACATGATGCTAACATGATGGATTTAAGGGTTACTGGTAAGGACAATTTTAGTCCATTTATTGTCTTTTCCATGTTCTTTTCAAAGGTATACAGTACCTTTCTACAAATCTGCAATATCCCTCAGCAAAAAAGATGTTTCCAACTGTCCCTTAAAATACATAATTTTACAAGATGTTTGATTTCACTGACTGGGTAAATGAATGTCACAGGTACATAATGACAATACAGTCACAAATCAGTGAAGAATCCTGTATACTTCTACAAGAGCACTAGATCTGGGTGAAGTCATCAATATCTAACATGTAATGCCATAACATTTCACAATTCAGTATATGTTTATAGTAAGGCATCCACTGTCTGTCATTTGTATTCAGTTTTTGTTATGGGGCAGTATAGTGTCGTGGTAAGGTGCAGGGCTCATACCTGAAAGGCTGCCGATTCGATTCCCTGCTGGGGCACTGCTGTTGTATCCCTGGGCAAGGTACTTAACCCAGAATTGGTTCAGCAAATATCCAGCTGTATCAATGGATAACATGTAAAAAATGTAACCTATGAAAATCACTCTGGCTAAGTGCATCTGCTAAATGACAGTAATGTAATGTTACCTTATCTCTCATAAAATTTGTTACTGATATGTTTTTTCCTCCAGATTTTGTGTTATTGTACATATACTGTATACACTGCAAACACATACTCAGTATTAATAACAGTAATAATCTGCTGTCATTACATAGAGTGTATCCTTATTGCACATCTCAGCCTTTAACTATGGAAGCAGTGCAGACACACAGGTGCATAGATAATACCAGGGAACAGATGCAAGAGAAGAGAGCGACAGAAACAAAAATAGAACTCTCTGGTTTCCATGGTACCATACAAGGCCAGTGACAGACTTCTTCGCATACTGTACACATTGCTATGATCACTCATACCAGAGCTCTTTATCACACGCACAAAGGCAGGCCTGCTATAGGCTCAATTTCAGAGGGGCCGTCTTTGTTTGGAAGGATTCTGTACCAGCTACTTTCATTAACTTTGCTCTTCACAGGTGATTAATTAGTCACCCTCACTGAAAGCCCTTCTGAAAATTGCTCCCCTTCTCCTGCTAAATCCACTAAATCTCTGGAACAGAGGTCAAAATTGAGGTGAGTGTTGTATTCAATGGCACTGTAGGATGGTGGTAAGGAGCAGGACTTGTAACCAAAAGGTTGCCAGTTCGATTCCCCATAGGGACACTGCTGTTGCACCCTTGAGCAAGGTACTTAACCCAGAATTGCCTCAGTAAATATCCAGCTGTATCAAACGGGTAACGTGTTAAAAAAAAAAAAAAAAAAAAACTGTAACCTATGTAAGTTGCTCTGGTTAAGAGTGTCTGCCTGTAATGGTAATGTAACGTAATACATTTCCACCATGGTGAGGGGGTGAACACATGAACAATAAATAAATGCATAGAAATTAATTCAATGGCTTTAGCTGCATTCTTTTTTTTTTTACCCTGCCTTGTCATAATATGCTGGCAGCAGCACTTGGGATGGACACTCCTGTGTGCAGCTGTGGCTTCAGGTAACTCTTTCAGGCTCAGATGCACTCAGTATGCATCAATGTTCCACATGACTCAGCCAAAACAGCAGAGACAGGGATGTTGAACAGGGTTGCAGGTGCAGCTTGGGATTCCTGCAAAGGCAACTCCGTAGGTGCCCCGTCTCATCTCATTATACCACACCAGGTGCCTACTCGTCTTTCTGTGGAGGCAGAGTGGAACCTCAGGGCATTCTGAAAGGGGAGGGGCTAGGAAGATGGGCCAATGAACTGTCAGTCTGCATAGCACTTAAAGTGAACTGCAAGTTTATAGCTAAATAATTTCACCCTGTAGATCCCGTAAGATCAATATTGGTTTGAAGAAGTTCATCTTGACTATACATCTTATATAGATAGCACCAAAGGTGACAACAAGCATGCATTTGATTATTAAATGGCAGGTTTGGCAAGAAACAAGACATGAAGTGGGAAAGTAAAGAGATCTTTAACTTGGTTCTTCTGTCCAATGAAAATGTGGTATGTTTCCATCTTTCATTTCATTTGTTTGTTTGAGGGGTGTTTTGCATTCCCTCTGGAGGGTGGGGGAAAAAAAAATAAAACAATGTAATTAACTTGCATAAAACTATGACAGTACACTAGCTTAATTTAAAACTACTTTCTCCTGCTGGAACATATCTTTATGTATATTTATTATTCAAACTAAACCACACTAAATCACATTATTAAAGTTCCCGAAATTATCAGCAACAAGTGCTATATCTCAACCCTCCAGGCATCAGACAGAGCAGAGATATAACTGCAGTTTGTATGATACATTAAACTGAAAGCTGTTCTCAGGTTTTCTAGAGAATTGTTTTCTAGTGAGCTGGCAATGCAATCTCTAATGTTGTGGCTTCTGGGTGCCTGACTGTCTTGTGTGGGCATTCCGTTTTAGAGTTAATTTAGCGCTTGGCATTTGTTCAGCTCTAAGCCAAACACGGAGAAGTGTAGCTGCACGATGGGAAAATAAAATGTCCATTTATAGCTGTCATGGCTCTCTCCGTTTCTGTCTTCTGACTCTATCAGCAACTGTATCAATGGAAGCAACCCATGATCATGAGTGAACCAGGCTCGGCGCCCGGAGAAAATACAGAGGGGTGCACCTGCGCCCCCTCCCCCCGTGGATTGCAAAACATACACATATTAAAAAAAAAAAAAAACATAGTATTTATTATGTATACATCGGGATATAAGGAGACAACTGGGGGTGCACCCCCTGGCGCCGGTCCTGGAGTGAATGTTTTTTTTCTTTCATAACTTTTTTTTTTTTTTTTTTTTTTTTACCAAAAGTGATTTCCACTTCACAGGAAGCCCCTGATCTGGCTGACCCCCAGAGAAGGGATAACCCCAACAAGGAGGACAGTGACACTGAAAAGATAAAAAAAGTCCTGCTGCAGCTCCTACCTAAAGATCAATGCTACAGAATGAGCAACATAGCCCTGAAGAGATTGGAGATACCCAAGTCTGTAACTAGTAACTGTCTTGTTTATACAAACAAACGAACTTCCCATTCTATGAACCTGAATGCACAGAAATTTACAGGATGTAGTTTTATCTCCACTATCTTTACCCTTGGTTCACAACAAATGTTTTCTGATGTAATATTACCGTTGTAGAGATTATGGGGGTTATATTAAGTTTTTAAATGGGCAGCAAGAATTCTTGTACCTTATCTTGGTCAGTTTAAGAAATTCTCTGTGCTGTGCATTTGCTATTTCATCATAATGCATTGCAGTTCCTGTACTTGGCCATTGTTGCGGCCTACAGTTATATTTCAGCTGATAGGACAACATATGTGAGCAGAACTATTGTCACTGGTGAAGCGCTTAATTATTTCAGTAAGAAAGCTTTCATTGCCAACATAAAGTTTTTCCTGCACAAAGACTAAGGCTCTTAGAAATAATGGCATTACAGTAGCTTAGCAGACACTCTTATCCAGAGCAATGTACAGGGTTTACATTTTTATGTGTTATCCATTTATACAGCTGGTTATAAATGAGAGCATTTGGTTTAAGCACCTTGTCCATGGATACAGCAATGGTGCCCAACCAGGGAACTGAATTGGTAACCATTGTGTTATGAACCCTGCTTCTGCTCCTTACTGCTACCCCATACTCCTGTAAATCTGTGAATGTGAGCTCAGTTACGAAAATGAGTCTTTCAAAATCCTCAGCCAGCCTCAGTCTGAGTGATGTCATCTTTTATGTGGTGCTAGATGTAATTGTTACAGGACATTCTGACCAATTACTGAAACCTGCAGGGCATGTGCAAAGAATGTGTAGAACATGCAGTCATCTCGGCCCCTGCTCTGGACGAGGGGCCAAAGATGCAGAGAGGCTTTGTGCAAAAATGAATGAATGAGTTAAACTTTTGTTTTAATGCACAATTGTGTTTCTTGTGTTACAAATAAACCCACACACAGCACAGCTTTGTAAAAAATTTAGGGGAATAGGGTTGACTTTGAAACAACTGGCCAATATGAATTATGAAGTTGGATGGGTTGAGTCTTATTTACATTCTGACATATGAAAAAAAATGTGAGAAGACATTTAACCCACCTGAATGCACCGCTTCCCCAAAGAGGTTTTCTGTCACCATGGTAGCTGTGTTTACTGTCAGCTAATGTCAAGCACAGAGTGTGCGAGGACTGGTGAGGAAAAAGTTGATGCAGCAGTGAGTATCTCGCAGGAGCCCAGATTTCTAACCTGCTTTGCGAGGGCAAGCTAGGTGCAGAAGTGTTCACCAATGCCCTGGCAAGTTCTGCCCCCCCCGGTTTATCTACAAAGAACAGATCAGGCTGTTGCAGATTGATTACTGACCAAGTGCGGAGGCTTTCGAATTTGGCAAGGACCATACAAGCCTAAAGCTCCGCTGTGAACTGGCCTTGCATTCCAATAATCCACTCTGCCTGACTTAAGCGACGCGTCTGCTCTGCTGAATGAGAATGTGGCACGGGCCCTGTCTGCAGATGGTTTCGTTGGTGAAGTCTGCAAAGCAGACGGTAAAGTTGTTACCAAACAGACATTCGTCCTTATATGGTGTTGGTACAATGGGCCGTCACAGTTACCAGTCACCGGAGCAGACAGAGATCGTTGAGTCTATGTAGCATTATCATGTAAATTTTTAGCCCGAGTGGTGCCTTCCATTCCACAGGAGACAAACAGTATCATCATTTCTCCTGATGTATTCGGAATAAGAGTGGTTAGTATTCTGGCTGCGGGGCACCGATGTGCACTGGTGCGTGATTGCGTGATGTGGAGTCCCTCTTTGAAATTGGACACTTGCACGGCGTGGCGGAAGTGTGTTCTTAATCTTAAATCGGTGATTATGGCTACCTGCGGATCCACGGTGCATTCAATGGTGTACGCCCCAGCGCTGGACTGGAATTTCAATATGAGTCCTGATTTATTTTTTCCACACCTCTGGACTTCAAGGCCATCATTTGCATGTTTTTGCTCTTCTCGCTGATCTTGGACCATGTATCTTTCTAATGCATTTTTTTTTCTTTCTGCATGTAGATATTGTTCAGAGGACAGATTTTTACATGCTGTCCACAAGCACTGGCATATCAGTTGTTGTTTAACATGTATATATATTTTGCTTTTAAATGTATTCAATTATGTATACATATTCTTTTTTGGAGTTAACTTCCACATGTATTATCATCTTATTGACTTGGATAAGATCGTCTGCTAAATGATATTGTAACGACAGCGATTATCATTATTGTGGTTATTACTGTGGCTGTTGTACAGAATTTTTTTTTTTGCTGTACTGCAGATGAACTCAAATAAATTGATGTTCTGGCTTCATTTTTCTCCTCTGCTGTGGCCAGCCGCAGCCTGTTTCCAGTACTTTGGCTAAGGGCTGCGGTTGTTTGCAGAGCTGTTTTAAGTTAATGTCTCATTAGCTCCACTGGTATATAAAAGATGGCAACAAATCTCAAATTCCTGTGACCTGAGGTGATGCTATTACTTTAGAGTCAGCATTAATCTAACTGCGCCTTGATTGACCATCCTGTTCTTCAGTGCTGTCAGCATAGATTAGTGTCATAAACCCGGGTTGCCTTTCAGCTACGCATTTTCAAGATGATACAGATTGAAGTTTCACTGACATGACCATAGCGACTGTGTGAAGATCAAAAGGATATTCCCCAAACTCCAAAATCTGCATTTACTCATACTGCTTTTGTAGTGCAAATGTACAGGTGATCAAATACAACATGGAACATTTGGCAAAATTACAGTGGTATTGGGTAAGTTTCCTGTGTCACACAGTACATCACAACACCTGAAAACTAGTGATTTTCTCTTAGGTTGGCCAATATTTTGTCAGACTATTATTTATTCACTATTGACACGATCTGCATTTCTTGCAGGTTTTCCAAACCACCTTGAAAGAGGTTCTGTGACCAGCTGTAAAATATGATTCTGAACTGTTAAATCTTGAAGTAATCTGAAAATGCTCAGAACCATGCTTGAAGCCTAAACATGGTTCTAGGATAGGCAGGGTATTAGAATGATGGGGTATTGTTTTCCTCATCAAACCCATCCAGGCAATTACCCCAAGTATATGGGGTTAGTGATGTGCTTTTTAATAGCTTTGGATCATGATTTTAACCAGTTTAATCCAGTTAAAGTTTGTTTCTACTGCACACTTTCGTCATTTTTATGGCACAGATACTGCATGTGTAAGTCAATGGCAAAATGACACCATGTCTATGCAACACCAGTACCAGTACCAGAACCTCAAGCAGCACCTCAACCCCAAGACAGACTCCGACCCTACAGAAGGCCACCGTTACTGAAAATCTTACTGTGAAAAAATATCCGCGCTTCCAATGAAAGAAAGAAAGAAAAATAAAAAACCACAATGAGGTCCACTAAGCCGATATTCATTCAAAACCTTTTGAAGTGCACTGCTGCTCCCGGTAATACATAGCTGCTCTCATTGTAGGCTTGCTGCAAGCCCACAATCAATTTTTCAAACATCTCTGCAATCCAGTAAATGTGAGATTTCTCTCGGAATCTTGCCACACTGACTTGGTATTCTTTCATTTACTCATTGCGTTCTTTAATGCTCATACCTGCAACTGAAGGTTGTTTTTACCGCCACACCTTCCACCACCGGACTGGTACTGCCAGTGTTTCTCCCTTTTACATCCCTGTCCAATGGAGAGTGATAGTCTTCAGAAAACAAGCATTAAAGGACAGGATACGTTTTCATATTGCAACAAGCTTTTGTAACCTGTAATAAATTCTGTGTATTTTTTCTCGTATTATTTTTATAGCAATGAAAGGATGTCATTAAAGAGCTGCCCTTAGGGATTAAGTGGTTGGCCAGTTACTCTTTAGCATCCCCGCTAAGAGGTATTTTTCTTTCAGAGGCCATTCAGTCAACCTTTTGCACCAAGCCTCCCAGCCTGTTGTGCTATTGGCTACCTGTGTCTCCAAGCAACACTGTTCTCAAGAAAATTGATGTAGTCTGTTCATAACACCTGTTGTGCTTTTGTTATAACTCTCTTGTTGGATTCATAATAAGTAGACCATGTTACAGAGATTCTGTGGAGAATTCCATAAATTGATTGAATAATTAATAGTGAAATAAGAGCTCACACTCCCAATGTTATGCAGCAATTCTACATTATACAAATTCATCCCAGGAAGTAGCAATGCTGAATGTGAGAATATACTTTTCCCTGAAATAAATATTATAACAACAAAATGGCAAAATGGTAACCAGAAAGCCTTATGAGCAAAAAGCATAACTCCAGAGGTCAGCATGCTCATTTGGCATTAAAACAAGAGCACAGGAGAGGGGGTGGCGTGATCTAGTTTAGGCCTGCACCAATGCCTCCTAGTAAGTTCCACTTGCGGATTTGGAACAAATCACTCTGGCACTTTGACTTGTTTTCTTGAACAGGGGGCTGCTGCTGCCATTACACCTACTCGTCGCTTATTTTCTCTGAATAAATCAAATTGCCTCTGACAGAGAACCGCTAGAAAAGCATCACTGTTGGGAGGAAAAAAAGCAGCGCATAAACAGAGACCCTGGCTAGGGCAGATACGTTTGAGGCTCGACGTGTTCATTTGTGCATGCTGATCCTGAGTTGTGGATGATGAAAGGATAGAGCTCCCACCAGTGGACTGGGATTCTCCGAATACTCACAGATCTCCTTCCAAAACCCTTGGGTGGAGAGAGGCAGAATGAGTGCATTTCTTCCGAGTATTAGCCTGAAATGAATTGATTAGCTGATGGCACTAACCGGTCTTTCATACATCTAGGGCTGTCATCCTACTCCTTCCAATTACCATCTGTGTCATTTTCCTGCCTGTTTGAAATTCACATTGAGTTTCACTTTGAAGTTCCCCTGTTCTAAAGACTCCCATCAGTTATTTGAATGAAAGGTAAATGTTCCATGCACAGTCCTACAACTCAGCTGTAACAATTAACCCATTCTCTGCCAAAAGCAGATCACTTTCACTCCCGGCACCGCAACATTTACATTTATTCATTTGGCAAACGCTTTTATCCAAAGCAACTTACAAGTGAGGCAGATTACAACACAAGCAAAAAGCCATATAAGGAGTCTACTAGAAGTGCTGCATGACATAGTTTCAATAGCTGGCCAGACAAGGTACAAGCTAGCTAGTAGTGTAGAGGTACTAGTAGAGATAAGAAATTGCTTTAGGTGATAGTGATTCAGGTGATCGCAGAAGAGTTGTGTCTTCAGACCACATCCAATGATTTACTAGCAATTCAACCTTAAATTGCCTGGGACTCAGTTCATAGTCCACCATGCAATATTAATAGATTCATATCTTTTGGCTTTATGGCTGATTGAATTGCAGTTAAGTGAATCATTTCTTCCACTGGCTCTGCGGTTGGCAATCTTAGTGGCATTTTCAATATTATATGTTCTCAGCAACACTAAAGAAGCAAGTTACAGTCATAAGTGCTTGATAAATTTTGAAATGGATAATCAGTTATTTCTATGGCCTAAAATTCCATCTGCATATGAATGATCAATTTCTATATCCTGAGCATCCACCTGCATATGATCTGAATGGTCTACTGATGGTGCTGGGTGATGTACCGCCTATTATAAATTTGCATTTTCAATAATATAATACTCAAAAACAATCAGTAACCTCAGCCTTATCAAAGTCAAGAAAGAATGACTACTCCTCAGTTCCCTTTTTAGCAGTCACACACATATGTAATTTACCAAGGCTAACAGAGGAGGTTGTTAGCTCGTTAACCAATGGCTGGCTTCCCTCTCACACATTTCTCACATGCACAAAATCACAAATGAACATTTTTCACATGTATGGCTGATGGAACAGCTCTGCTATTGGTTAGCTAATTAAGTGGGGGATCCTTAAATCACATATTTAAACATTCATCAATGCACTCGCATAATAAAGGCATGTTACCGATAATTCCTGACCATTTCAACAACTTCAAGAAGCCATGGAATAATGTAACATGAATGAGTCTGAATATTGATTTATTTATTCATTTGGCCGATGCCTTTATCCGCTTTCACTTAAAACACAGCACATGAGAACAGATTCTATTATTAGTACACTTCCTCTGAACATTGCAGTGCTGCAACAAAAGATTTCAAACTCTTTTTTCCCCCTTCCTTTGTATATACATATGGTTCTTCATTATATGCTTCTCTAACATATCACAGATAATTGAAAAACTGGGCTTGAAAGGAATGCGAATTTAGGAAGGAATGAAAAAGTTATTGTGAGCCACACTGAATTGTCAGATGATGGCCCTAACACACGGAAGTGCATCTGAAGAATATACCGCAATATAATACAATTTGATGAACTTTTGAAGGATGTCGGATGTCAAACCCATCTTTCTCACAATGATAAATTATCAGAGCAGCCACTGGTCACTGACTAGCTGGATAGCTGAAAAATTAGTCCCACTCAATAGATACTACAACAGTTGCATTGTTTAGTCAGGAACATGAGATTCTTCCGGTGTTTTACCATGTTTGCTCTTGTGCATCTATGTAGAACCTAGTAAAACTGCATAAATTACCTATAAATCAATTAATAATTCATTAAACACAAGTTCTCCCTCCTCCTCTCACAGAACAAATAATGTCTCATTGTGGCTGGATGGGTTTGGTGAAATGTTTAGAAAGATTGCCAACTTTAAATTTTGCAGCATTCTCTTGAGTGAACACTGCACACACTGTGACAAATAAAATAACTACAAGTTTTAGTTTTAATGTGTTTTGGTGGAATTAATGACACATTGTGCAGTTAAAAAAGAATATTTGTTTAATTTCATTATTTAAAGATCAAAGGCCAAATGCATTATGATTAGAATGAATGTAGCCACGTGTTTCTGCAGTATCACTTGTTACCTGTATTCAGTATTTATGTATAAAATTGTATACAACAGCACTGTGTCGGAGGCATCGCCAAAGCCAGCTTTCTTCCATTCATAAGTGAGCTGTCATGTCATTATTCTTGGCACTTTCAATTGCTCTGTAGCTTTGGTCCTAAAGGAGTCTGTCTGCTCAACTGCAATCTGTGATAAAAAAGCTTTGTCTTAAATTTGGCAGCTACCAGGCTCTCTGCTCTGGTCTATTTCTTTTGTGTTTTCTCTCTGATTGAGATCTCTAGTGTCTGGGACATGGGACAACTTTGTCATTTTAATGTTGAGAGACCTATAACAGAACATCCTGACCATTAGATACTGTCAGAAGCCTCATTTTGCTCCATTTCTCTTTTTTGAATTCTTTTTTTTTTTCTGGTATGACACTGCAGAAAACAATTCAGATCTCCAAAGGTGGGTGATCTCACTTTGTGAGAAAACACAAGCAGAGAGACTTGCGCATTCAGACATGACATGAACCTGTTTTCTCTATGTTTGCAGCTCACTTGTGATCTGAGCCCTGTTTCAAATGAGATTCCATAACAAGGAAAGCGGGGAGACTGTTCTGTGGCTCCAATCGAGTTTAGCTTATTCCTTGTGGTCACCTCCTGGCAATTTATGTAATCATATTTAAAATGGCAGCACACATTCCCTTCATATTTTCTTTGACATTGTGTCCTTCTGATTTGGTGACTCTGCGCTGCTCTGAGGAGATATAGATTGCAATGTATTTTTCTATACCTGTGTTCTTGTCAGTCCTGTGACATGCATTTAATGCATCTCTCTATGTATGTCACAGATGGATGCACACTGGTACAATAGTTTGTATTTAATGTGAAACTGTCTTTCCTAAAAACTAATCCGTAATCAAAGCTTTCGCAGTGTTACAAAGATGCTTTTATAATTTGGATGAAGTAACCCTTTCCAATACATTGAGTAGATTTTTCAAGGTTCTATATATTTCAAAGTTTATGTAACAAAAAGGTATTTTTGTTCACTTGTTTTGTAGCAAATGTTATGTATTTTTTGCTGCCTCCCAAAGCTTGGAATGCTTTCAGGACCTGGGACAGCGACAGCTTTACAGACAGGAACCTGCACAGCTGAGGCTGATTTCTAATCACAATCTAATGCTGTCATTTTGAAGAGGGTTTTTTTTTTTTTTTTTTTTTTTGGGGGCGTGCTTTAACCATCATGCCCACACTGGGTCTGATGCAGTGCAGCTGTTCATTAAAATAAAGGTAAGAACTGTTAGGTCCATCAGCCTGGACTGGTCCTGGTGAGCGATTTCCCAATGTGCTGTTATAGGGAAATAACAGTAAATCATTCTCTAATGGATGTCTCTCTTGCTTGCTTTATTCTCCTTCACCTACGCTGTTAGGCTCCCCTGTTGCCAACAACCTCTTCCTAGTGCCTACCCCTGACACCACAGAAGTGTGTGTATCCTAAGAGGAAGGAATTATCACAATCCCTGACTTCAGCCGCTGAGGCTTTGGTTTGAATGGACATGGGAAGTTAAAACTCACGCTCACTGATATTTGGGTTGCCTGCATTAGCTCAAATCCTATAGTTTATATAGACCAGTGGTTCCCAAACCTCTTCTGGAGTACTGCTTGTCCTGCATGTTTTAGATCTCTCCCATTCAAATGATGAACTCGTTATGAACTCCTGAAGATGCTTAACAACAAAATGATCATTTGAATCAGCTGTGCTGGAGCAGGGAGAGATCTAAAACATGCAGGACAAGGGATACTCCAGGAGAGGTTTGGGAAACGCTGATATAGACTATAGACTGTAGTAATCGTAGTCCTATGTTGTTACTGGGATAATTTAACATTCAATTTATGCTTTGTCTGTTTCTCTTAAAGGTCCCCATACAAAAATGAAATATATTGTAATATATTTAGATGTATGTTCGGCATGTGATAAAATATATTAAAAATATATTCATGCATTGCAGAAGTATACTTCAATATACCAAAATAGCAATAATTTACATAGTTTCACCATTATTGAGCTTGCCAATATATTTTCTAAAACGAACTCTCGAAATATCATTTTGTATTGGCCTCTACAGTTTTAGATTGGTTTGCCTGCCAGTAGAGCCTTGCAAGCAGCATAGCAGCATCAGTTCTTTCTTTCTTTTTTTTTTGGTTTGGATTTGTCATTGTTTACACTACTTACACCCACAGAGGTTCTTATGCCTCTTTCCTTCCACCCCTGGTCTCACTAATTGCCTTCAAATTCTGTCTGATTCCGCAGCAGCTTTGAGAAGGAGAACCTGTGGCGCTTCTCTGGCTGCCTCAGTGCTTGGTCATCGCTCCCTATCTCTCCCTTTCTCTCCCTTCTGTCTGCAGAGGCTCCGGTGGGTCTCAGGGCTACACATTAATTAATTGGGTGACCTGCTCACTCTTTCTTTCCAGAGCTCTGCACAGAGAGAGAGAATGTCTGAGACATAATTTAGTTCTCGTCACGGGCAGAATGTGTTGGTGTCTGTGTCGGCAGGCCTTTTGTGGGCCGGATACATGCATGCTCTCTGCTCCTGGTTCACCAAAATGGTAAAATTAATTGAAATCATGCTCAGAAACGCTGCAGTATGTGAAAGGATGATGGAGAATGATGTATTTGGGATGCAGTGTCCTTGGATGAAGTTGTATTTCTGAAAAGTTTGAGTTGTACTTGCATCCAGAGACGTTTTCAATGCTTTGTTTGATTACCATGGTCGCCTTAAATCAGAATAGATAAAATCTTTGAATTACAGTACTAAAAAACCTAAAGGTAGTGGAAAATACTAATCTTAAACACTAATCTTACCTTTACTGATACAATAATGAAAACGGGTCTCTGACTTTGGAGTGAAAGTCAATGTGAAATGTGAAAGAGATGTACCTGGAGCAGTTTGTGAAGATGACCAGGCTTTGGGAAGGCTTACATTCAAGCAGTGCAAAGGCCCTGGACCTTTACTGGTACAGAGTGCACATTATATTAACAATCATTTTAAAACATTTATGAAATGATCATGCACAATGCAAGACAAAATTTATCAGATTCTGGTTAAAATGAAATGGGTGATTTAAATGTCGCACAAATTGGGATAGATGAATAAAATAAACACCTATCAACCAAACATATGGAGTCGAATTCTGAGTAGGTGTTTTAACTGACTGACAAGGTGCAGTTTAACTGAATTTGCATAGTAGTAGCAGGGAATTGGGTATTAGGTCTAAGATTGTAGCTTGAGTTATTAAAAATTTGCTTGCCCAGTTGTTTCTAGAGGCCATTTAAAATTGAGCTTTGGATGTTCGACTACAAGATTATAGCATGCATGTACCAGAGGACACTGAGTGAGACCTTTTCAGTACTTAGAGGGATTAAAATGCAGCTGTTAAGCTTTTGGAACTCATTTCTTTCTCTGTTTCCTCCCCAGCTGCTTTACCCTTTGCAGGCGACAGCAAAGCAGGTGTTCAAAGATGAGGTGCTTGCTGAGCCGCCCCGAGGACATGCTGCACATTTTCACTCGCTGATACTGGAAAACGTTCTGGCCGCTAGCAGAGTCCGAGTGGGACATCTGAGGCGACGGCTTTTCTGGCACAGCCAGAGCACAGTTTGACAGAGCAAAAAGAAGAGGGGAAAAAAAAAACTCAAAGCCAAATTGAAAGGAGTGTTGTTGTTTGTCACAGCAAACACACACGCCCCCAGCCTGACTTTTCCCATTCAGTGAGCACGTTCACAAAGCTGACCTCTGACCCCTAAAAGAAATCTTAGGAGACGGTGAAAAGCAGCACCGTTTTCCAGCAGGGTAAAACCAGAGACAAGCCCTATTAGTCAGTAAACAAAACCCTCCAATAACCCATCAAGCATTAATAACTCTGTTATAATAAATGTAATAAAAGGGATTACAGATTGTTTTTGTTTTAGGGAGGGGGGGTTGTCTATTTTCTTGTGTAATTGATTTAGGTAATCTAATACATGCATTAAAAAGTGAATGTCTTATGTTTTTTCTTGCTATATCACCATTTGACTAGTATGTTGTCCGTCTGACAGCATCCCCCAGCACCTTAAAATTGGCATTTGGCTCTTTACTGTGTTGGAAAAATACTATAAACTGCCACAAGTACCAGCTGTCATAAAACTGCAGCTGTGATAAAGTTTTCTTGTATATAGTGTTGCAACTACATTGTAATTCTTGCCCGCCATACCAGCTGGCAGACTTGCTGACCCTGCCCTCTCAAAAAAAATGGAGTGTATCAAGCAATCCACGCTTGTCTAATGTTAGCTAAAAAGCTAATGTTTGAGAAGTGTTTCACATCAGAGATGCTAACCATGTGCTGGAACAGGAGTGATCAGATGGGTGACCAGAATGGACAAGTACCATAGCCTGCAGCCTGGTATTTATTCGGGAAATGAATAATAATTCTTTTTCTGATAAATTATAACACAGAGAGAAAATAACAAATCTAACCCACTGTAGGGAAAACAATCAGGCTTACACAGCTTCATGCCTGCCTGTCTGTCTGTCACTTGCTTGTCTCATTCCCATCTCTGGCTAACTCTCCCTCTGTCTTGCTAATGTCTTTAAAATGTGTACCTGTATTAAACCCAACAATGCAAACTTTCCAATGATTAAGTTTTGAAAGTGGCTTACCAACACCAGCAACCAGAATTTTCCCAGAGATTACTAGCTTACTACAAAAGTGCTAAAAAGCGTGAACAGACATTCGGGGAACACAGTTTGAAAAAATGCAATTTCTCCATCTGTGTCTGCTGCCTATCAGCTGTGGATGTCTAACAAAATTTGTAGCTTATAAATGGCAAGCTCTTCCTTTCCATCACCAGGCTCAGTGCCAGGAGAAAATACAGAGGGGTGCAACTGCAGTCCAAGGGGATGCACAAAAAGTCATAAATACTATATAGACATTGGGATATAAGGAGACAACTGGGGGTGCACTAAGGCCCATCTGGGGGTGCAGTGCACCCCTAAGCACCCCCATAGCGCCGGGCCTGTCAATCACTGGTAAATTTCAAGGACTTTTGGTGGAGAGGTTGAAAATTTCCAGTCTCTCCTGAAAAATAAATTGCAGAGACAACAAGTTTGCGACATTGCTGTCCTTGCCTGACAGCATTGCTAAAGCTACAAACTACAAGCTGGCTTAGCCACTTCTCTCAGCACTTTAGAAATTGCAGTATTGTTTCACTGCCACATGTATGAATACACTTGTTCCAGCCTTCTGCTTGTGGTATCCCTGGTAATATGTTCCTTTCCCTAAAATAAAAAAAATCCTCTAAAATAAAAATGGAAATCCACGATTCACAGGTCATTCTTTGAGGAGTTGTCCAGTAATGTGGCATCAGCCTTTTTTTTTTTTTTTTTTGCCTTGAAGCAGGCCAAGTCAAACTTGCTTGTTCTGTGCACTGTCATAAGTTCTGCTGATGAAGAATTTTTCTTTGTGTTGCTACTTGATCTTGATCTTTCACGGTCACTTATTTCCTAACTGAATCCCTTTAAAGTTTAAAAAGTGATATTGCTGTAAATCTCTTGGCACATTTTAGGATGACATAACTTTATTGATTTTGTCTTTCAGATAAGAGACACAGGCTTTCAGAGAACACAGTGAAGCACAAGGCAGCTCACCTTGTATTTTTAAAAGTCAACCACCTTAAATTTGACATGCCAGCTGGAAAGAACAGAATTGAAATGAAGAATGAGCTACACAATGAACTGCCATGAATAATGCACGTACAACACTGGAAGGAATGGAAGGAGTTTGCATAACAACAAGGAAGATGTGCAGAAATGAACAATTCTTGCCCCATTGCAAATATGAAGATGACTAGTTTGTGGGGCTGTTTAGTTTAAGCAGTGCAAAGGTCATTGGCCATGCCAATACTAACACAGAGAGCACTGACAATTGCCAAATAACATGCAGATTGTAGGCCAGATTACCATCCTCATCCTTTTTTATGAACATGTCCCAGAATTTCAGAATCCCAGAGGCCATAGGGCAAGAAACAGACACAAACCCACAGACTCGATTAAAAGGTAAAAAAAGATTCTAAAATATCCTCCTCATAACCTCAGCACAGACAGGACCTAAATGCACTCGTGTGTCCTTATTTATCAAATATAGCAATGCGTATCTGATTTTGCACTGGCGCGACTGTGGCTGTGCTCCTGGACAGCTTGATGAAATAATCTAAGATCTGACAGCTCGCTGCTTTGATTAAATCTGAGGAATGTGCTTCCCAGAATTCACTCTTCTAGGTTATTTCATTTCATCACACTTGATTGTTTTCTTTCCAAATATATTTGGCAGAAAAGTTTTGTGTGGCAGAGGAAAGAAAACAGGACAAGTGTGTATGTGTGTGTGTGTGTGTGTGTGTGTGCGCATGCGTCAGGATGTCATATTTGGTTTCTATTCAGCTCCATATTTATTATTTGCATGATGCTGTGGGCGTTATTGGTTTAGCTTTCCTCCACAGGTGGCAACAGGCATTTTTCATGGTAGAAAATCCAAAAGACATATTGTACCACTTAATTGTTTTAATTTCTTTATTTCCACCTGAGGTGAAAAGATTGGCTTTTCTGTCTTTTTCCGGACTGTGGGAGTAAAATGAATTAACCCCCGGAACAACAGTATGAAAAGAGATTTGAACAGAAAAACAGAACAAACAAACAAAATATAACAGAAGAAAATAGAACAGAGTGGGAGACTTAGATAAAAGCCAAGAAGTTATCCCGCTGGTTTCATACGCCATGAAGCCAAATTGCTTTGAACATGTTATTGCTTCCTCTGTGTGTGTGTGTGTGTGTGTGCACACATGCATGCATGCCTACATGCGCGTGTGTGTGTGTGTGCGTGTGTTGGAGGTTGGGAGGAGGCTTTGTATTGCATTATAATACAACACAAAATAAGGCTGGGTATCGGGGACAAAAGAGCAAATACAAAGTATGTGCCTACAAGAAGACAACCTTTGTTTTCCTGCCATAATATTTTATTTATTACTGTCATATTGAAACAGTTCCAATTTTAATTTGCTGGAATTGTGAATACTCAAGGGGTGCTTTTCTTCGCAGTGTCATTAAAAACATATTAATTTCTACAGATTTATCTTTTTAAAAAGAACGAAGAAAGAAAGTATAATGGTTTCTCCTTTGCTGTGTAAATTGGAAGGGGAGGGAAGTGATGCTCAAGGAAACACAATGCACCCATACAGATTAATTAATTATCAGCAGCTACAAATGAGGATTAAGATAATTAGGAAACAAACACTCATGTGCATGTATAAGAAATGAGCTCCTCACAAAACGCCCTCTGTTCTCAGTTAAGTTCTCCTCATTTCCAGCGTTTGCTCACAGAGCTCACAAATTAAGATGGCTCTTAAAAAGGCCTCCTTAGCTTTATAAATAAATCTCAATACAGCATAATTCTTCATACATCTGCCTGGAATTAAATAAATAATTAAATAAAGAAAGGGCTTTATTCAGCTCATTGCTCATGGTAATTGTAATTGTACTGCAGGCTTTGTTTTGTCTTATTTCCTCACTGTGGCACCCTGAGGTATATTAGAATCTGAGCTGAGACTTTGTAACTAGGAAAGCTGAAGTAAAACAACTCTCAGTATATTGCTAGAGGTTTTCACATTAGAATTCAATTACGGGATATGTTATCTAATTTCATATAACCGTGTCTCCTGTTTTTGTCGTAGGTTTAATCATAATTGCTGAAATTGATAATTTCAACCACCACAATAGCAGTTATTTCAATAATATGAAATTGCACAACCGCCGTATGCTACATTTTAAAAGACATGCAATGCAATATCAGCAACTTTCTGTGTTCTTTAGGAAAGCAGAAAGTTTATTCCAGATGAGCGGAGTGCTACAGCACTGAGATGTTCTGATATATTGATTTATGTATCTATACAATAAACAATGCAAAACATTACATAAATACCTAAGAATTTGTGCAGGGCAGAAAATTGGAGTTTTTCAGGTTTATAGATGTATATACAGCCAAGTGTACAGTAATTTTGTGGCAGAACTCTGTGTATGGCCTTAGGCAACATTTCTACATCCTAGCAACTTCTAAATCTTGTAACATTAATTTCTCAGCACATCACTGATTTCCCATGTGATTTTTTTTTCTGCTATTTGCTATTCATTATGAAAAACCTACAGAGAGGTTGAGATTAAGATTTAAAATTTTAGATAATAAACTGAATGACGGCCACTTATATCTTATATAAGAGGGTACAATAGCAGTGTGCTGACAGGGAATCAAACCAGCAACCTTTTGGTTATGAGCCCTGCTCCTTACCATTATACCACTCTGCTGCCCCAGTATTAAAAAAAGTTGTTAATTTTGTGATTTTTTTTTTTTTCATGTGTATTTTTTTGTTGTTGTTTCTCTGTTTCACAGGGATGACTGCATTCCATAAGTTTGCTGTCATTCCATAGTTTGGTACTGAGATTGATGTGTATAGGCCCATTGTACCAGGTAGAGAACCTATAAAGAACAGGTAAGTGAGAATACAGTAAATGAATTGGCATAAACTGAAATTTTATGCTTATGTAGTATGTAGCTAGTTTACATCCAGCAAAACAATTTTTTTGACCGTGTCTGATTGCTAGAGCAATGTCTCTGCTGTTAAGGGTGAGTAAGGGATCTATCTATTGATCTATCCATTTAGAAATCTATAACTCATGTGCACTCTAAGCACAATTCACTTGTCATTACTTTCTTTTCACAGAAGTCAATACAAGTGAATGAACTGCACAGGGTACGACTTGAACTTCCAATGGGAAGATAACTGCTCATTGTGAGGATGCATGTAATGTTTCCTAACACGTACTGACTGACTAACAAATAGGACGCATGCTAAAACGTAAAAGTAGTTCCCTCAAAAAAAAAAATCCAAACTATTCAAGACTTTTCATAAGAACTAGTAAAGTTTTGTTCCAAAGTGACAACAGTGGATAAACTTATTTTGGCGAATACGGTTTTAAATGTGGTGTCACTATACAGTATTACCTCAGCAAACGACCTAAAAAAGTTACAGTACACAATCTGAGCCACAGTATCTCACACAAAATACCAAGCACCATTCCAGAGCAATGATTGCTTCCTAATTTTTTTTTTCATATTAACATCTGAAGAAAATGTGTTCTCAAATGTCATTGTGTCTTTTGTCTGTTATTAGTTATTAACTAACTAGCCAGCCTTCATTTATTGTAAAGATGGTGGCCATGTTTTTTCAACATCTGCTAATGTCTGTAATACCCCCACATGTGCATATTCCTGTTGCAATTAGAACTTTTTGCAGTCCAGTGTTAATGTTAATGTTGTCTTTGTATTGCAATTGCATTCAATGAGCACAGGTGACAGTTGAAGCAGGTGAAGTTTTTCCTATAGAGAAAGGAGAGACCTTTTGTTAGAAATATTGTTAGGGGTACTGGAGCATTAGCAATGATGCAGTTGGTAGCAAAATTCAGGTAAAGGAGAAGGAAAGAGTGATTTAAAATGTGCAAAAAATGTTTGGACGTTTATAGCATGGCAGTATCTACCTGTTAGTCCTTTGAATCAATTTGTTCATTTCTGTAGGAAACCTATAAAAGGTGTTATCCCTCAGTACCTTGTAAGTATGGCACTGTGCAGCCAACACATAACTTGGCAGCGTGGCACACCTATTGTACATCCTGTCCACTGTCTTCTTCCCTTTTTAACACATCTGTGTAGACTTCCTGAGTACCACAGAGCACTGACATGAAAAATGTTTATAGCTGTTAGCAGTTGCTATTAAAAGTCAGTCCATTAGTGCTGATCAAAACAGTGTAATATTATGTCTCCCGCTATGTGAGAGTACAGACGCACAGAGGCATGGCACCTTTCCCCTCCACTGCTTGTAGGCAGGAGAAATGTAATTAGAGTTTGTCAAACACCGGCTGTATTGATCAAACCGAACTCACACAAGTCCATTTTTATGACAACCCACTTTGTGCAAAGACACCTCGCTCCAACTAAAGCAATTTTTATCAGATGATTTTTTTTCTCATTTTTTTTTTCTGAGCAGTGTTCTAGCCGCTTGTTTTTTTTACAGTTGACTTACCAGTTTGATATTTCTTCGTGGATGTCCATAATATAGTTCAGTGCTGAAACCTCAATGGGAAATTCTTGAGCATTGCCATTCTTTGAAATTTCACTTTGAGAAAATAATTAAGAAAATGACTTTCTAATATTGAATAGAAGAAGAACACCAAATGGATCGAACATGAATCAAACTAGACTGAAACTTAATAGATAATATGTTCTGCCTTTACATTAAAGATCAGTCAATTACTGGAACCCTTTACTGGAACTTATAGCATCCGAAAACTTCTAGCATGATGTAACAGTAACCATGATTACCAAGACTTCTTTATACATTCCTACAAAATGTCCCTGTCCAACTGTATCTCCAGAGTAGATGGTCACTTTGGTCCAATGCTAACAATGTAAATTTTTTCCAATGTCAAGTATGGAGGGTTTCATTGGTGACAAAAAGAGGGTGAGGTCAGATGGTGGATGATTTGACATAGATTCACCCTCTAATTAACAGTGCTGAAACAGGTGTGCTAAATAGCGAATAGGTGTGCTAAAGTAGGCACTGCCCTAAAAGTGTGCCATAACAGAAAATCAAATTAAACGGATCTGGCTTGTGTTTACCACAAGGAACGGTGCCTGATTACATCTGAACTCGAACCTCACCAGCTCAGGCCTGACACCCTCGCCTCCGCAACGGGCTCCAATCAGAGTCTGCGAAAGGAGATGACATTAGCATAAAAGCCCCTCTCCGCTGTCATCTGGGGGCACTTATGGCTGAGATCAGTCTCGCCGCGGGGGCTAACGAAGACAGCTGTAAAGAAATTGCACTTTGGATTCATCAGCGCCGCTCGGAGCTGGCTGCTCACCTGCTTCCTTCTAATCATCGTCCTGGTATTTAACAGCATGCTGCAGCCTCATTTGTTCTGCTCCTCTGATGTAATGCCATTTTCATTGCAGGAATCCTCACAATGTTGGACTTGCCGTTGACACATGTAATGGATAGGCTCACAGGTACATTTCATGCAGCAGGTGGTACCACTGTGGCAGTGTGGTTTAAAGTTACAACCATTCCGATTCAATCTGCTGCGCATGAATTTTGTTGATAAGGGTATTGTTATTACAAGTAGTTACAGCTCACATATTCAGGAGAACATCCACTTTAATACTATATGGTTCAGACAGATTTTATAAACAGTAGTAATCTCCCAGCTTTAATGATTTTACAAGCAGACTAGATCACACAGATTTAACAAACTATGGAAAAAATATCACTATCAGAAAATGAACTGAACTGGAAAGTAATTTGCTCTTGGTGATTTCTGAATTTATGGTAATTTTGGACTTATGTAGCATTCCATTTAAAATTATGCCTGCCAGGAGAAAAACTTGGTTAGAAAGACAGTCCTCAAGCTAAGAACTTTGGTCATTTTTTTGTCATGACATCCCTAAAATGTATTACATGGAACCAGAGACTGGTAATACAGATTGACTAACACTGGAGGCCTTGACCTCATCTATCTGTGAGCATGTTAAAACCCACAGAGAGGTATCTTCACAATTTTGCTCATTTGTACAACATAGTCAATCATTCACTATTAAAACTACAGCAAATAATTAAAAATACTACCGGGGTAATAACAAATGCAGAAATCAGATCATGCCATGCCCTAAAAGCAAATAATTTGTCACCCATAGGCAATTATTTTTCTAAATGTCATCCATATCTGTCTACAGTCTTTTTTTAGCTGTTTGCAGACAGAGACAGACAGGCAGACAGACAGGAATCATCAAATAAGCCCTGTTCCATCTGGCTGGGGAGGAAGTCACAGCAGTCTCTGCAAGAACAATGAACCCCCAGCTGTTCTGTTATGGAAGTGTAATGACTTTACAAGTACAATAGTAATGACACCCTTTTTTTTGGTTTGGAAACTAAGAGCAAATAAATAAAAACAAAACGGTAATTAATAAACACGGGGTGAATGCTCTTACTGTGCTATTTCTGTACTCCAAACCCTCTGCCCCCCATTGGAGAACTCGGCTCTTGTGAAGGTCACCTTATTACCATTCCCCCATGAGTCCTTTTCAGCTATTGCAGTAGCACTTGGCAGGGTGGCAGCAGTATTAGGCAGAGCTTTTGTGGGCCTTCCTCCTGTCGAGATAAGGGAACAGCAGCCGTAGTAAGGCCAGCAGATAAAGGATTTATCTGTGCTGCGGCTCTTGCTGGCTCCGTGTAGCCGAGATGGATGCTCACCGCCCGTGTCCGTGATCGACGATGGCGTTTATTCGGAGGCTAATGAAGGTGCCAGGCTCAAATACTTTCTCCAGATCCTGAAGTGATGAAACCGTTTGTGTTTGTGTGTGTGTGTGTGTGTGTGTGTGTGTGTGTGTGTGTTAGCATCATTTGTTTACTCTCTAAATATTCCACTATTGTCGTTTGTACATTTTTCTACACCCTATATAAATATAATGCAATTTAGAGGATACGGACACATAGATTGGAGAAATAACTGCTATTGTGGTGGTTGACAAGAGAAGGTCTTTCATTTAAATATTAAGATGAATACATGTCTTCAGTAAGGTCAAAAACTGGTTCATCAAAATATTCCTCATGCTCAAATTCTGACATGAGAGTCTGACATGAACTACTACAAACCTCCGTTAAATGATCAGAAGACTCACAGTGGGGCATATGCCACTTAATATCCCATACACACCTTTAAATGTTTTTTTTTGTTTGTTTTGTTTTCAGGATTTCTACTCCTAGCAAATTACAAGTGTGAAAGTGTTGGCTATACTGAGCCCTTAAGTTGTCTCTTCTGCAGTTGTCCATAAGTGGCCTGTTTGCAATGTCAGCACGAGTATGTCTCTGTGATGCAACTGTCTCCGCTTTCCTCTACTTGAATACAGCCGTTGCTTTGAAACAATCAGCTGTGCTTTCATGAGTCCATCGAAATGTGCCACAGCCGGCAAATTAATTCATTAGGCAAATATCTGTGAACATGGGGACTGCTCATTATTGCTGCCGGCAATGTCCATTAAAATGTGGCAGGGGTGAAAACGGATATGCTTTAATCTCCCTGTTTTCAAAGCAGTTGTGTATAACCATGAAAAATGTAATACAAGCATAAACCTGACAGATATAAGTGATGAGTTCCACAGACAAGGTTTATTGACTATTGACACTGCTATCAGTTTACCCCCCACCTCTGCTAATTAGCATTTGTGAGTAATGAGAACAAATTGTCAAGGAAAATTTGACAAACCGGTTTGGATGAGGTTGTAAGAGAATGTTTACCACTCACTTGGTTCCACATTTCTGAGACTATAATCATACCTACATTAGACATGATTGTAATTATAAATCAGTTGTTTGTAACTGATTACATAATCTACATTTGCGTGGTCATTGGAGCAGTAAATATAATTGGAGCTGCTTTTGAATAAACCGAGATCGGTTTGGCTAGCCTCGATATTTTCTATAATAATGCTCGTGAATTGTATTATTCATAATTCAACTAATGTGAAATCATTTACATGTGAGTGTTGCAGCTCAATAGGGTTGAACATGTCATTAATGTGAGATTTTGTATTGTAATTTGCTGTACATCAGCCAGTCGTCAACTGGGAGGGTACATCAGGAATAATCAGTCAACATGTACACACACATGCACGGAGTTCTGTAAAAACCATAATACATGCCCAATGTTCCTGAAAACTGCTGAATACATGCTTAATATGGTCTACTTATTCAGTAATGTGTGTATTCATAAATTCATGCGCTGTCATCCTAAACAGACTCATGGCTTTTTCACAAACCTCTTTCACATCAGAATTCTCAAAACAGAAGTATAAATCTGCCTGCTAGTGGACCTAACATTACAAGACAGCTATCTATATTGCCTGGAGGTACAGTATAGGGTGGGACAGATGGCTCATTGGCTAGTATGGATGTGTGCATTGTTACCTCTTATAGTACATCATTTCTTGATTTACAAATAAATTTACCAATTGCCCAATTTACACATGCCATGATACAAGCTAGTAGCTGCATCTATGCTACCTAGCTTGCTTCTTTAAATAGTCCTACATGTCTAGCTAGATCAGTTAGCTACCAAGGTGGCAAAACTTGAGTGTTACTAATTATCGTGTAGTATTGCCATACAGCAAATGCCTGTTCTACATTAGTCATGTAGTATTTCATTTTCAAAACCATACTATAACTGGTTCATTAAAATTCAAACAATCACTTGCATGTTGGACTAGCTGGTGAAAAAAAAAAACTGGGTTCTGTAAGTAAGGTAGAAACAAAAGTTAATGTAATGGATTTTTAGATGCGGGTGTTTACAATGAGAGAGAACTGCATGACACCATGAGAATGGCAACTAGATACAGTAACACAATTAGCTATGGTTGCTAACAAGGTAGCATGCATTATCAGGTAGGTTATGTAAGTCTACTAGTAACATAGCTACTGAAATAAGTGCTTGAGACTTGAGACTTGTGTTCTGGTATCTAAAATAATTAGACATATGTATTGCTGGGAGCTATATATTTAAAATATCTAAAGTTCATGTGCTGGGCAAAAATTGTTTTTATTTCCAGGATTGCCATTTCTCATTGTTGCACGTTGATAGGTTTAGCAGGGTTTTAACATAAGTATCTAGGACACATAAACCATTTTAGAATTGTACGGAAACACATTAAATGAGGTAAATTCATAGTTGTTGTAGAAATTAAAAGTAATAAGGAAATTAGGTCATGACAGCGTGTTATATTGTAGGGAATACCCCTACTCTTCATTGCACTGCTTTGGATGAAATCATGCTGTTTCGCCCATATGCCGCTCAAAGTTCATCTACAGTTCTACCGACCTAATTATTCTCTGCATAGCACTGGTGACAGATAATGTGGAAAATGCTGGCAAGCCTGCATATTATCTCACAGCAAGCGTATGCTTGCGGCATATGGAATTCACAATCCCAGGTGACCAGATCAGAAACATTGTTTGTGCTGACCACACCCCCTCGAGAAGAGGAAGGTTCCTTTCCATTGATTACCACGTTGCAACCAAGGAGATTCATGAACCTTCTCTTTGCAGCCCACTGTATGTGATCATGACTGTGGAATATGTCATAGAGGTTTGTTTTTTTTTTTTTTATGAACAAACCATTACATTACATCACATTACATTCACTTAGCAGACACTCCTATCCAGAGCAACCTCCAGCAAAAAAGACCAGAAGAGTTTCCATTCAAGTTTAATGAGCAACAGTGTCAGACCAGCTAACAGCACTCCCAGACCAGCGAGTGTGAGTACAACACTGTTCAAGCCCTATCACAAGTTACCTTGTGCGACCTGACTAGACACAGAAGCCAAGTATACTGCCATACATCCCAGTCACTGGATCACAGAATCCAAAACAGATTGCGATACTACACATAAAATAAACAGTAAGTAATACAAGAAACAGATGCTAGGAAGTGGGGATTGAGGTGGAACTGAGATGTAGTCTGAAGAGCTAGGTCTTCAGTCTGCGTCAGAAGATGGGCAGTGATTCCGCTGCCCTGACCCCCCATGGGAAGTTCATTCCACCACTGAGGGACCAGTATATACAGGGATCGTGTCTAAGAGGATATGCCGTAGAGGTTCATTTTTTATGAAGAAACCAGACTCATGTTGATTTACAGGCTCCACTTGTCTCTGATTTGATGCCACATACACTTATTTTTAGTGCACAGTAACATGTGGAGATTGCATGAAGGAGACACAGCTGATGGACACACGCGCTGTTACAGGAGGTTCAGGAGATTTGCCATGCTCTGTGCATTGTGTGGTACAGCTCTCCTAACTGAATACAGCTCCTTATCTCTACCAACTTCCTGGGCCCTTTGAGACTCGGCAGCCCATCCCTGGAGAGGTGGAGGGGTGGTATTGTGTATAAATCATCCACATTAATTAAATTCAAACTTCACAATTCTGCCTGGTGATGGTAATTGATTTGAAGTTTGCGATTAAAATGTCACCCGTCTCAAAGCGGCTCAGACAAATGCTGAAACAACAGGAAATCCTGTGTGGTATTTCTGCATTTATTGGCAAAACATTTGTTTAACCCATCAAGACGTTTTGACATGTTTAATTTCCTGGGCATCAAGCGAGGGCTGTTTCCTTTTCTTTATCCAGCCCATTCATGCTAGTTCATTGTGTAGAGATCTCTATACAACAGGCCAGTGTGTGAGACGCAAGAAATATTAGACTGCAGGCGATCAGTCAGGGGTAGTGGCTTCCTTATTTATCCTGTGTGAAAGTCACATAATTCACAATATCTATGACTCAAGAAATGTGCAGAAATACAAGCCATCAATTCACAGCCTGTTAATTAAAATGTGGCTGATGCATGGTAGTATGCTTGGCTTCCATTGCCTTGTCGGATTGCACAAGTTAAGCTGCGGTAGGGCTTGAATAGTGTTATGCTCACACTCACCGGTCTGGGAGTGTTGTTAGCCTGGTCTGACCCTGTTGCTCATTTAACTTGAATGGACATGCTTAGGTTCTATTGTGCTGGAAGTTGTTCTGGATAAGAGTGTCTGCTAAATGCATGTACTATAATGTAAAATAGCAGCTTAAATTATAATTTTGAACATATACAATGGATCATTCTTAGTTTACGTGGTACATATCAATCCATGTGATGTCAAGTTAAAAAATATTCATCAAAATAACCAAATCATTAGATACATTCAAAGAGGGTCTGGAGGTAAGCATGTATGCACACTAGAACCAAGCTCTTCACAGACGTAATAGTATTATTCTTACTTTAAGGGAAAACAAACTCCAAATCATGTTTATTTTTACCTCCTTATTGTAGCTGTGTTGACCCATACTGTTTTAACAGCAGTAGATGTTTGTAAGACCAGCTGTAATTATATGCATGCCTGAGTATGCAATTTATACTGTGTTTTCTTTTTGCAGGTTGACAGGCCAAAATGGAGATACATTTTAAAAGCTGGGAAGTTGACTGACAAGAAGACTGACGGGAGAAAACAAGTGAGAGACTGATCCTCCTTTCACATCTCCTCACGGGAGACTGTACTCTAACCTGTATTGACAAAAACCACAGTAATTGGGGTCGATCTGAATGCCAGAATAAGTGGGCCTCTATGTGGGAGAGCAGTGTGCAGCGTCTCTGGGAAACTGATGTCTCACTATTTCTTTGGGTCTGGATTTATTGGTTTTTGTGGCTTTAAAGAGCATGTAGAGCAGTTGCATAAGACAACAAAAAAAAATTTTTCTTGTACCAAGCATTTATTAAACACTATTCTAGTGTCATCTAGAATCATCTAGTGTGTGTTTGGTATGGATAACCAAAAAAATATGAATTGTTTTTGTAGATATATGCTAAAAATACAGAGTAACTGAATTCCATAAATTATATATGTTTGTTGATATTTCTGAATATGCATCAATGCATAACACCATGCTAGAAGAACTCGGCGCATAACAAGATTCAACACTGCTAGATTCAATCAACATTTGTCCATTTGACTTACAAATGAAAGCAATGATCATTATCTTTTCTCAACACAGACAGTTTCCTCCTTCATTTTTGTGGTTCCAGAGCCAAGCAAAATTGTGTCTGGGGATATAAAAAGTGACACTGTTTATAACACGTTCATTTTTGAGTCGCATAAGTGCAAATATTAATTGACACCCTGCAGAACGGCACACTTTGAAAATTTCATGAAGGGATTATGAGAAGGAGGACACGTCTTAATGTTTTCTGCATAAAGATATCTTATTAGGTGTTAGATCACTATGCTCTGCAACCCTGGGGCAACTGACTGTTCTCTGCTGATGGGGTTGTTCCTCTTAGCTACAATGCCTGTCTGTACTGATCCCCTGGTGGGGGAATGAACATCCCATGAGGATCAGAACAGTAGAAGAACGGACTATCTTTCCTATGCAGACTGAAGACCCACCTCTTCAGATGGCACCTTGGTTCCAATCCTCAATCCCCATCTCCCTTGCACCTACTGTTTGTATTACTTACTGCTGATTTACTTGTAGTATCACAGTGTGTTATGGATACTGTGATCTAGTAACTGTGAGATATATGGTAGTGTATTTATTTGACTTCCCTTAGTTTTCTAGGCTGTCTAGTTTCAGATTAGGACAAGGCAACATGTGGTAGTGCTTGAATGGTGTGCTCACACTCACAGGTTTGGGAGTGTTGCTAACCTGGTCTGACACTATTGCTCATTTATCATGGGTGGATACACCTCTGTTCTCTTGTGCTGGAAGTCGCTCTGGATAAGAGCAACTGCTAAATGAATGTAATGTAATGCAATGTAGTGTAATGATTGCATGTGTTTTTCTTTTTTAATTCAATCAATCAATTTACCTCTGAGCACAGTTTATGACTTGTGCATTGAGGCAATTTCACTGTTTATTAATAATTTTTAAGAAAAGCATAATTAACCTCTGAATGAAGCAGTTGAACCTGAGTGCCATACAATGTTTATTACTTCACAAATGTGAAAATAATTGTTGCTCCAGTAATAATATTTGCAATGACTGGATCAAGGAAATTGAGAATTTGGCCCTCCGTCTATAAAAAACCCTTTGTGAATCAAGGGGCATGCTTCACTAACTCCAAAGGGATATTGTATTATTACAGCAAATTATTAGCTCTAATCTTAGGCTAAATCACACTTTGGGAGACGATAATATGGTAGGCCAAATGGATGATTTAGTCCTGGATCAGAGCTAATCAAGGTCCTGTAAGCAGACAGCTTTGTTGTGCCAAAATATATAATTACCCAGGATGACCCAGCAATTTAAGTATGTCTGCAGGTGTTACTAAAGCGTTAGTTGGCAAACTAATACTGGAAATGATTTTAAATGAGCCATATGGCCTTGTCAACACCCAGATTCATTTCTGAGTGCCTTCTGTTTATAATGGACAAGGCGACACTGCCAATGGCAGTCTTGCAAATGGCCCTTTTCGGTGCTAATGACGGCTGAAAGACACACTCACAAAGAAGTGACTCCATTTCAAGATTGCTGTACGGTTTTTGTAGTCATTGAGAGATCCACTTCAGCATTTGAGCGATGGGATCTTGGGCAGCCATGCTAAATCCTCAGGGTATATTATAAAAAAAAAATGGACTAACATTGTTAGCACTGAAATGCATGAGCATGCTCAGGTCCAGCACCAGCTTGTACATGCTGGATGACTCATTGAGACTTGATGTTCCCTTGGTTCTGGCAGAGCTGTTCATTAAGCTAAAGTGGAACTGTGCTTATCACCAGCGTCGTTAGAATGGCCACTGGCAGGACATTGTCACGCCGATATTAAAAATAAGGATGAGATGGAATGACAAAGTGAAGAATTGAACTTAGGGTTAAGAGAAGAAAAAAGTAACCCATGTCAGATTGGTATGCATAGTGAAAGAGGGATAAATTCACTAATAATGTAACACCTGTACTTTCTATTCACTCACTTCAGTTAATGTGTTTTTCCCCATGTAACAGACTTCTATGTGCTTTTTTACATAGCCATCTTTAAAATGTAATGGTCCGATTAAAAAAGGACTTCATTATGAAACAATAAAAATTCAGGCTTGGTCAGAAATTTCCAGGATTGGCCTGTTTTATTCATTTTTATCCATTTGTTTTGTTAAATTTTATGAATTTGTAAACACGATTTCCCCTCTCTGTGAAGGAGAAGCCGGCTGTTTTCAAGATTAAAGGAGAGTCAAAATCAAAATATGTTGCAGAAAACCTTAAAAAATCATCTCTGTCAACATTATGACAATGTTTACAACCAAAGCTTTCTGTGGGTTAAGGTCTGTGGGCAAGGTGCTGTTATTACAAAATCAATTTGTCACACCATTATAGTCATTTCAAATGTTCCTGTACAGGCCAATCAAAACTGCACGTGTCACTCGTCCCTGTGATGCACCCTCAAATCGCTCCGCCAATACAGCAATTTACTTAAATGCGACTTGCCTCATGAAGCCGAGGTCACGACGCTGATTGCGAGTACAAAAACCATTCGCCTCTCAACGTCTCGCCTTCAGCCATTTCTGCAACAGAGAGATGGTATCTGCGGAAGGAGGGTGTTGATGTGGTGTGAAATTGATTTGCGCCCGTGGTGAGCAATTACCACCACGGCTCCGTTCAGGTTAATCAGGGCTTCTCCGGCGCAGCACATCCTGTGGAAGTCCAGCAAGCGCTTTTTTTTGAACATCTGTAATCCCTAATCGTGTTGTCGGAGCCCTGGCGTTTTTATGGAGACTGCCACATTTCCAATGCAAACAGTCAGGAGAGGAATCCATAACTCCGAGGGTTTTATGGGGCGCTCATAAAAGAGTGTGATTTACATACAGGAGTGTGGAAACGTTAGTACAGATCCTTAAAATGATTTTTTCTGGGGTGGGGAAGAATATTTCTCATGGCCCTTTGGGGTCTTTAGTGTAGCATAGTGGCAAGGAGCAGGGCTGATAACTGAAAGTAAACAACTCTTAACCCCGAATGGCCTCAGTAAATATCCAGCTGTATAAATGGATAATGCGTAAAAAGTGTAACCTATGTAAGGTGCTAAGATAAGAGTGTCTGCTAAATTACAATAATGTAATATTTCTAGTGGGTTCACAAGAACAATCTGAGAAGCTACATTTAGGCTGCTCCCACAAATCTGAATTATTGAATTATTTGCCCCATCTCGGTCTCTCACACCCCTCTGAAACAGAGAGCTTTTTTTAAATTCTCACAGAAATATATAAACTCTCTGTTCCTTGTTCTGTGTGGCTTCATCTTAGTACCGTCAGTATTCACTTTCTTTTTTTTTTTTTTTTTTCCCCAGCCAGGCTCGAGTGCGATTAGCAGTGTGGTCACATACCTTCAACCTCCATTATCTCAATCCCTGTGTACTGGAGGCTTTCTCAGTGTGTGCGCAAGGATTGGAGGGATCTGTGTAAAACTCAGGCCTGAGAAGCTCACGTTGATATGCCTCATTCCTCAACCACTGTGTCTTAGGGGGAAAAAAGAAAAAAGAAAAAAAAAACAAGACTGCGCCATTCATGGGATCAGATGACAGCGTTCTGGGAGGATTTGGGGTTGATGGTAAATGATTGAAGCTTTATCTTTGTATTTAGAAGTCTAAGGCATTGTTAAACAGATGTATGATGGGGCTTCAATTGCACTTTTTTTTAAAAAATGTCACTGAAAATATTTCCCAGTTTGCAATCCCTCATTACAGATGATTTTTTTAGATGTTCTCCTGTCCTTTACATAGCATTATGTTATTGCCACTTAGCAGATGCTCTTTCCCAGAGCAATATGCATACGATAGGTAACAAATTTATCCATTTATACAGCTGGATATTTGAAACAATTGTAGGTTCAGTACCTTCCCCAAGGATACAACAGCAGTGGCCCAGAAGGGAATAGAACCTGCAACCTTTCGGTTAAGAACCCTGCTCCTTTACCACTGGACCTTACTGCTGATGCCTACTTCTCCTCCCTGTAGGTTGTCAGATGTAGCCACATTAGAAGATATCATTGCTTTTAGAGGCTGCCTTCTGAAGGAAACCTTGAAAAATGTCCTTGGTTGTGCTGTAAGTACCAGCATCAGCAGTGGAGCACTTTCAAGGGTCTAGAAATCCCCCTAACTTTTTTTTTTCTCCCGGTCTTCTCATATCTCTCCCTTAACCATAATCACAGGCCTCTACTCCTCAGCACTTTTTGCCTCAGCCCAAGAAGAAATTTCTCTTTACTGGGGCTTAGTTGTTGTATGAGTATTTATTTTTTTCACCACTTTTTTTCCAGGAATTGCAGAGGTCTCACAAGTAAACAGATGTGACAAGCCCTGTAAACACAAACCGCTAAGCTCAAGGAAAGCACTGATAAAAGAAGCCGGGACAGTGGAACCTCTCTGCATCCCTGCAGTCAAATCACCCAGCCAGCCCTTTATTTTCAACACTGTCTATTTAATTCCGTCTTATGGGAGCCGCAAACTAAGAGCGACTTAAAAATCTACATATATACATATATACATAAAGAGCTACAGTCCCTGCATTAAAGCTTCTTTTGAAAATCCCCCAGCCCTTTTGTTGCTAATGAGGAAAGTTCTGGTACGTCAGTTATGCTTTTGTCCCTTTTGGTTTTATCCAATTATGAATATTTAACCCTTTTTTTCCCCCCCTGTTTAGCTGGTGAGATGCAAAAATTAATGAGACTTTTTTCTAACGGCGTTTGGGATTCAGCCTCTTCAAGGCTGTTCTGTCCCACTCATCCTCAGAGACAGCAAGCATCAAATTGTATAACTCACTGTGGAAATGCTTGCTATAACATAAAGGAGATTACAAAGACTAAATCTCTTGTTTAATATGCAGATCCGTAGTCACTGGCTCTTTCCTTCTCATTTGTTGTGTCGTCTTTACTCTCATCTCCTTGTCTGCAGGCTACAGTAATGTTCTAGCTGTTTTTTTTTTTTTTTTTATCAAGTGTTTTGTACAAGCATCTCTTAATGTGCCAGAGCCTATTAATGTTGATATTTTCTTAGAAAAGAATTGTATTTAATAATTTAATGTGTCATATATCAAATAAATGTATACACATCTGCAGCAATTTGCTCACAAAAATCATATGTTCTCCATGTCTGTACATGTAAATCTTTGCCACTAAAAGTATTGAAATTAATAGGAGGCCAGCTTACCACAAACAAATTTGCCCAATTTACATGTCACATATTAAAGAAGCGCTCTTCCAAAGTCATGCAACAAAATGTTTCCTCTTTCAAGCTACCTCACTCAGCGCTTTACAGTTTTAGCATCTGAACATAATATTCTCTCTCCACTTTTCTGTGTGCTAAGATGCGTAGAGCTGATGCTAAAAATGGTCATAAAATATCCCCCAGTTCCCTGAAACTGTTGTTGAAGAGCTGCATTCTAAAAGCGATATGCCTGTGCTAGCTTGGAAAGCACTTTGAAATGAAAATGGCAACCTTCAGAACAACCCGATGATTAGCAGGGTTATTTGCATTAATGGGAGCATGAAACACAGATGTTTGAATAACTATATTAACATATCATGATTGATGCTGCACTGGATTTTTTTTTTCTTGTAATCAAACCAAGTTCATTCTGGTAAAGTAAGTTCTCATTTCCATGCTTAAAGGCAAACTCCTACTGGGATATTGCGGCCTTACTACCATATCCACAGTGTGAATTTGCCTCTAATTGATATTACCCAAAATGATTTGCAATTGGCCAGAAGGAACAGATGTGCTAATAAGATGAGCGTGGTGAAACAGGCTACCCAGACACAACAGACTATTAGTGAGAAGCAATAGTAAGGATACCGGAGCTTTAGCGCACTGGTCCAATGTATAAAGTTTGGCTATTTTTGTGTGGACATAAGAATTTCTATCTGAATTACGTGTGTTCAAATAAAGTTAGATGACACAGAAACATGTAATGTTTGTAAGGCATAAAACTTCAGGATTATTGTGTTTATTTCTGTTGGACAACAGAAAAACAAAGAGGACACTGTGGTCTGGTTGTTACCTTCAGTCACTTTAAAGAGTTGCATGCTTGCATTCACTCTTGTAGCTAATTAGCTCTATTTAGCTCTACTTAAAGTGTTCATTAACTTATGCACTGTATCTATGTTCGATTTTAATTTCAGTTATTGCGGCATTGGCCTGTAATAGCAGGCAGATGCTAGTGAATGGGAAGGAATCATTTTGCACCTACTGTCAGTCACTAACCACCCTTTGCAGAGCTTTGTGCCTTTGCAAGGGCTTTGTTTTCTTCACTCATTGATTTTAAATGGGCTCAGTAAAACTATTTGTCTCAGAAAATAGTGGACATCCTCCCTGTGTCTTTCCATGAACTATTCTAAAGATGAGGAGACATTTTTCTCACTTCTCTAAAGTTCTAATGCTGATGTGTGAGCCTTAGTTCAATCAAAGCGATTACGTCTTGCCCAAATGCCAACTGTCATGTTCTCTTCTAGGACAACAACACGTTGAGAACAAAATGTCCAAAAAGTTGGGCAAAGCTCTTTTGAGTGGTGACAAGCCATCACAGACCTTTGAGATAACTGGAAGTCAGCCAAAAGAAGACTGCAAAATCCCAGCAATCCCTAGTTTTAAAATGAATTAAAGGAGGAAATCTGGAAGACATTTCCCATGGGATTTATATTTTGTGTGACATAAAGGATGTGCACAGCTTTTGGAATTGATGGGCAGATGTGGATAGGCTATTAAAAAAGAGTACAGAGCATCTGCACCTAATCTCCTCATCTGCTCGGAATTAACAAACATGAGACAATGATTGCAGTTGTTTTCTTTCTTTCTTTTTTCAACTAATTAGCCCTAAAATATGAAAACACGTTAGAATAAATGGTGTGCACTTTTGAATGACTGTGAGAGGCGGTGATTTTTCTTGAACGCTTTTTGATGAGGGAACATGGTTGATGACCAGACGGCAGTGTTAGCATCGCTCCCGTGCCTTTCACACTTGCTCGAGTGTCCCTTCCAGGTCACGGGGACTAAACTAAGCCAAGGCTCACTCCTTCTGCAGTGGTGTCACTCTCCGGCCCCCCTGCCATGATGATTAATACGGCGCACGCCAGATTGTTAGTCTTCATTTAACCCGCCCTCACACAGCTGCGGCCAGACACACTCAGGTGTTCATCACCCAGCTGCATGCAGGTGAATACATTAGAACCACTTAACACTGGTTAAAAAATGGATGAGGGACTGGGTGGCATTGCAAAATTTTTAATGGTTCCTCAGAGTATGGTTCCTTCAAGACTAGACGATTGGAGACTTCCGTGGTTTATTACGATGCTTGGTCTGTTTAAATGGGACAAAATCCCTGTGTGTGTTCCCTCCTACAATTATCAAATGTCCTATTCACCTCTGTTGACATTACATTATGAAGATATTAACCATTGATGGGTGAATGTTCTGGCATAGAGAGTAAGGGTTAATAAAAAGAGAAAGCCCACAACATATGCTTCTTTGGCATTGCTGGGTTGAATAAACTATTTATTTTAGATAAGGAATTTGCTGGACTAGATGAGGAATTTGTTGATTTTGTTTTTTTTTTTTTTTCCCCAAAGCCTTGGGCCACGTTGTTGAATTTCAACACTTAATGTGTTGTTTTTGAATGGTTTTATGTTCTCAGTGGGATCAGTCTTTGGCTTGTTAATGTATTAGGCCATTTAAGCATATCTCTGCATGGGACTTCTTTCTCAGATGACAATCTGGCAGCATCACAACAGGCATGCATGTAAATAGCTAACTGTGTGTACAAATATTTACTTTGATAAAGTAATGACACAGGATTATTACATATCAGTATTATTAGATTGGTTTCACCACAGAGTGTGTATATGTGTGAGATGCTATATTATTTAACACCTTTGAGAGGTTACATTCCAGTAGACATGATATTAGATTCAAAAATGAGTCATTTCTTTGTTCAGTTTTAAAACCACTGATCCATAACAAGTATCAATAAAAATATTATGCATCTACTATAACTGAAATCCAGATGACTTTAGTCTTGCTGCACTGGTCCCAGTATGCAAAGCATTTACATTTTTTGCAAAACATTTCTTTTTTTTTTATTACATTTACATTTAGTTGCTTATAAGATGCTCTTATTTAGAGCAATTTACATAGATGACAATTCCCACACGTTATCCATTTATACAGCTGGATATTTACTGAGGCAATTCTGGGTTAGGTACCATGCCCAGGGGTACAGCAGCAGTGTCCCAGTGGGGAAGCGAGCTAGCAGCCTTTTCATTACAAGCCCTGCTGCTTACCATTGAACCTCACCGCTGCCCCTTTTAATATAATAACCTAAATGTTTCAACTAGGTGTTTCAACTACATACCCTTAGCTCAAGAACAAATGCTATAGAATGACTGTAAAGGGAATAAGAAGCTGAACATAATTGTGTGTTGTGCAAGTGCATTAAAAAAACAAACCCGAGAGTGGGTTGACACATGCCAAGATTGGGAGCCACAACTCCCAATCCAAGATAGCAAAGTTTGAACCTACCGACTCTGGGGATCTCCTTGTGGGCCAGCTGTCTTCTGGGCTCCACAGCCACCAGAACCATGGCGGTGGCTTATTCAGTTTAGTTTGATTTTTATAAAAACAATGGCACAGAAGCAATAGCTAAGCTAAGGAAGGGAACAGCTAAGCTTCAGGGAACTGACAAGGGGCGGTGACTCCAAAATTGAGCTGAGCGAGTTCCCAATAAAAGTGTCATCCAAAACACCCTAATGCCGGTTGGCGTCGGTCTAAACAAACACTATCTACCAGTTTCCGGTGAAATAGTGCTATCAAAACAACCAAGATTGTTGTGGCCCCCACAAACACTGGCTGCTAATCTCATCACCAAAAGAGCACTTTCTGCACTCCTGCTCCTGAACTAAAGCAATAGTCACCGCTGTCACTGTCTAGTTAAAATTCACCACCATGGGTTTTCTATCTAGCTCTCTTTTGGTCAGCAGTTCACAACTACAAGTTTACCTGGAATGGAGGCTACCTCTAGCTGTGTGTTAGCGGCAGCAGCATGTGCCAAATTAAAGAAACAAAACAAAAAGTTGAATCTAATCTAATCTAAAAAGTGTGTGTGTGTGTGTGTGTGTGTGTGTGTGTGTGTGTGTGTGTGTGTGTGTGTGATGTGTTGTGCTCCATCGTGGAAAAAGCATATCTTCTGTTTGGATGCTTATGTGGCTTTCAGAGTTTTCTTTTTCATTATTTGTTTTTCTAAATCCAGGGAGGTGTCCAGTACTAGCAAACATTTTCAGTTAGAAAATATTTAAATCAAGAATTAAATGATTTAGCCAGCTGTACAGTATGTGCTTATAATTATAGGCAACCATCTCAGTTTTTTGCATTCATATTCATATATTCATGCTGTAGATATATTTCTTTTTTAACTTGTTGATTTTAACAGCAGAACATTTCATACTAGAACCTTCCAATTGTACATTAATGAGGCACAAAACAGTAGATTACCAATTCAAATAGATTTTTCCAAATAATTGTGAAAACTGTATTTGTCACAGCTCATGCTATTGAACGTGCATTTTTTTGATTTCCACATTTGTGTGAATTTATAATCTCCCACTTCAGTATATTGGCAGTGGAAAATTACCTGGAGCTATAGATATTCAGGTCTGCACTGCATGTGATTTAATAATAAGTGGAAGTAATCTAAAAGGCCATCATTAAGCTTAGCCCAGCAATCAGTTTGGACAAGGTAGGAAAAAATATGACAATTCATGATTAATCAAGATTCACAAGCTGTAACAAGGAAAATTTGTAAAGTTTTTAAAATTTTATAAGCTCTGTTACAGGTGTGTCCAAACAAAAGACACATGTTCATTTTCAAAAGCTGACTTACAAGATCTATCTTCTTATTTCGCTTTTTTGATTTTTTAGAAAGCTGGACCATGCACACACTTCTGCTCCTACCCTGTGATAATGTTCTACAGCTTGGAACCTCCCCAGGGCACTTGTGCTTCAAAAGGCACATTAAAGCACAACAGGACTGGCAAGAGGGCGGGGGGGTTGGGGAGTCTGTGCCAGCCCCTCTGCAAAGCTGGCACTGTCAAATCGAAAACACTAAAATAAAAAAAAAGCCATCTGCTGAAAGACTGAGGCAGAGCCAGCAGATCTGTTGCTCGGTTTGTGGTCGACTGCCAGTCTTTCTTCACATTCGTCCCTTTTTTCCTCTCTCTTTTTAACATTTGTTTTTGTTGTCACCGTTTTCAATAAGGGAGCGCAGGTACACAGTATTACTGTGGAAGGTGTGAACTCACGGCTCGCGGTTAGAGGAAGTGCTCAGCACCCACGGAATGCAAATTGATTGATCTCTCGCTAGCGCAGACAGGAACGCCGTTCTGACTCTCACTGTGAAACAGGAAATAAAATTGAAATGAGTGACAATGTGTACCCTAGATCAACATCTACAGAGTGTACTACACCACATACATTTCATTATATTACATTATTGCCATTTAGCAGACGCTCTTATCCAGAGTGACTTACACAAGTTACAATTTTTACATGTTATCCATTTGTACAGCTGGATATTTAGTGAGGCAATTCTGGGTTAAGTACTTTGCCCAAGGCTACAGCAGTAGTGCCCCAGGGGAGAATCAAACCAGCAACCTTTTGGTTAGGAGCCTTGCTCCTTAAACACTATGACAATAATGTTATGTAATAATTGAACATAAAAATGATTGTTAGCTTGCTTGTTTTTAGCATTGAATTACCAATGGCACTTTGATCTAGGTACCTTTATATATAAATGTACAATAATGTATTTTCTGATGTTTATAAATTGCTTTATATAAAGGCTTTACTAATGGTTTATTAACAAGAGTTATTCTAATACTTTATGAGCATGTTACCTGGTCATAGGGAATTTCATTTAAGTGACTTTTTACCTAGAGGTAATCTCTCACACTCTCTCAAAAGGGGTTCCCTTGGGATCAATGCTTGGTCCCTTTCTTTTTATGTTTTATTGCTAAAATGTTATGTTTTTCCTGTGCCTACTACTATTAAGCTGTTGACATTCAACTCTTCATCCCCTTTCCCCTGCTGACTTATAGGTATCTGTATGAGTATCTGTTTGATAAACGTAAATGTAAATGTAATGTAAATGTAAATGACTAACTACATATCTAGCTGAGCTATCTAGCTCTCTGTTTGACTGAGTACCAGACAATGGTTTAACATTCAATCTAAGACAGACCTGTTATGCATTACACAGGGCAGGGCTGGTCAACCATCTCCAAAACCTGCTCATGTCCCATCTGTAATCATCTCCCTTCACTGGTTTCTGATCGCTTGCATCAAATTAGTAAGCTTGTGCTACCTTAAAGGCAAGTGCATGATTCCTTCCTCCTCTTCCTCCTCCTCCTCATCATCATCATCATCATTAGCAGACCTTTCACCACTGCACAAGCTCTCTACTCGGCAATCCAGTCTGGCTTTTCCTCCCACTCATGGCTGTACATCAAAACTACAAGTCCCATAGTGCACCAGGGGGTTAATGACACCCACACAAATTACAGGGTGTTCAGAGTTTTTTTTTTTTTTTTTTTTAAAGTTCATTTTGGTTGTTAGTCATTTCTTTTTTTTTTTTTTTGGTTGTAGTTTTTTTTTATTAACTATGGTTGAGTTTAACAGAGAACGACATTTGATAAAAATTGCCGGAAAATTAAAAAGCTGTTTGTTCCAGCCGGGGCCAGCTGTGTCCATGCAGTTTCAGGCCAAAAAATCAGGATGCTTGAAAGAGCACCACCTCCACGAGATCTCGCTCGCGGCGCTGACCACACGCAGAGAGCCCTCACAGCTCTGATGCACTCATACAGACTCTGTCATCTTTTTCCTTTCAACGCCACCCACTTTTACTAGCTCTCTACAGCCTGCCTTGCATGCAGTACACAGACTACCCCAATAAAGAACATAAAGCTCAGCAACGTGCAAGCGCACTTCGGTAGATTGTAGGATCATTAAGTGGCGATTGGCAAGGTAATCAAGCAGTGCTTTCTTCATTACTCCTGTACCCTGGCAGGTGGTGGGACTCGGGGGACTGAATTCCACAATGAGCTGCATCAGCCAAATTCTCTTTCCTCCCCACTGAGACAGTTTGTTGCTCTCGCCACTCTAATGGGACAGCAAGGGGTGCTGGGATATGACGGTTTGAAATAACATGAAGTCAAATTATCGATAACAGAGACTGAATTTCTCATCATTTGTTCATTTTCAATACACAAGCAAGAACCAATGAATGTCTCACACAGCTACAGCTGCATTAATAGTTTTGAGTGCAGAACAGCATGATACCCAAGTGAGACCCCACCAATCACATTGCGGGAGGACCTACCATCTGTTATCAATAGCTGATTTGTATAAACCAATCAAATTCCATTATTCTTCACAGAAAACATTATGAATGGTGTAATTCAAACATTTGGTAAGAGCAAGGTTACTTTTAGTGCAACTTTTCAGCTGATGGCTCATCTGGGGAAAAAATATACTACCTGCCAATTGGTGAAAAATTTTCTAATGATGAATTATGAGTTTCAATATGTTACTACTAAACTAATGTCCACCTTCTAAACTAATGCCTTCATGTTGTGTTGAGAGTTCTAGACTTGAAATAGTTTCTTTAATTCAATTCAGCACAATGTCTTTATCCAGACAGACCTAGTAATGCTATCATACCCATCACAGCTATTCATATTAAAATGGTATATTGCATATATGTATAGTTTATTTTGGTGTCCCCTTATGATAATCATACTGTAAATTCTTGTCCACGTTAAAACTGTGTATTTAATGTTGGATTTCTGTGCAAAAATAAAAGGAACACCTAACAGCCTAACCTTTCATTTAATAGAATTGTGCCTTAATGCATTTCATTATGACATTGTCTTCACTTGAAAGAACAAGAGAGCCAAGCCATTGGGAAGAGGGGTTATTCTAATCCAGAATCAGCACAGACATTCTGCCAAATTATCAGCTAGCAGAACACTTGGCAGAAAGGATGTTTTCATTGTGTAGTCTTCTATGTAGTCTTCATAACATCTACAGTCATCCAGGGTTTACTGATCACATACACGTTACATTATGATACATTATTATCATTTAACAGACACTCTTATCCAGAGTCACCTACATAGATTTTTTTATCCATTTATACAGCTGGATATTTACTGGGGCAGTTCTTAAGTGCCTTGCCCAAAGGTACAACAGCAGTGACCGAGCGGGGAATCAGACCAGCAGGTTTTAGGTTATGAGGCCTGCTCCTTACCCTGATGCTACACTGCCACCCAAAGCACCCCAATACACTCAAACAAGGGCAGGGAGTGCTGGAACAGACTGTTGCGAGGAGACTTCTTTCAGTGGGTTCCAGGCCAGAATCTCGTGCTATTAACCCGTATATTAGAGACCAAAATGCACTGGAAACAAGGAGCATATTTCAACTGAGAGAGAAGCCATTACTCGGTGAACCGGAAAATGGTGGCAGAGTTTTTATCGCGGCTTCCTCTCGGTGCGGTCAGCTGGATGACAGGGGGGACCATCGTCACCTGCCAGGGGGGAGGTGGACCAGAGCCAGGCTACTCTGTGACACTAAATGGAGTAGATCTTCGGAGAGGGAAGACCGCTTAGCTCATATAACATTCAGCAGAATGTAGCTAAATGAAGGGTTTCCGGAACCAGCCAAAGTGAGACTGCAGGGACGGTTGTGCTTTTGTCAGCATGATGGCTTATAATGCAGCTTCACCTGACATTTTGCTCCTTATGTTACATGGTTATATTTATATTGCAATATACTGATCTCATATCTGATCATGTAGAGTACTAAACTACCTTGTTACACTGTATCATGCACTATCATGGATTTCAGTCCTCTTTTTGGGCAGCAGTGTAGCACAATGGTAAGGAGCAGGACTCAGCAAATATTACATTCATATTTACATTTACATTTATTCATTTGTCAGACACTTTTATTCAAAGTGACTTACAAGTGAGGCAGAGTACAACACAAGCCAAAAAACATATAAGGAGTCAACAATATTGACCAGGTTTCAATAGACAAGATACAAACTAGCTGCTGGACAAGGTACAAGCTAGCTGCTAGAGATATGAGTGCATTAAACCATTAGAGTGAAATTTTTAGTAAGGGAAATGTGTAAAAAAACATGTAAAACATGTAAATTGTAACCTATGTGAGTTGCTCTGGATAGGAGTGCCTGTTAAATGCCAATAATGTAACGCAATGCATGCTTGCAGTACAAATGGACATTCAGACGGCAACCTCAATCCAAAAGGTTTTCATTTATATTCAGTGTTAGTGTCCTGGGCTGGAAATGCTTGGTCTTAATTGTATATGTGTGATCGATATCCCTGTAAATGGACTCCTTCATTAAGACCCTGCCTGTTCATGAACGTCCATTTAGAACAGGCACTACAGTCTTTACGTTATATAGGAACACTGACATAATCATCTGCATCCATAATAAGATTTTTTGTCCATAATCATATATACAAAAAAATATTAGCAATTATCCAAAATATAATGAGATTATAAGTGGGATTAGCGTCAGGAGCAGGATCTTGTTTACTCTCATGTACCACCTGGACCGCATTAAAATTGATTTGTTGTAGCAAAGGACAGTATAGGGTACAGAAATTCACACCTTGCCATTAGAAGCCCAAAGACAGCCACAGATATTATTACGTTGAATGGGACCCCAGAAACAATGCTTATGGTGAGGTAACTTGGCAACAAAGAGAAAGAACTGTCTTTTCAGTGCACAATACTGCTGTTGTTTGCCTGGAAAAAGGGTAGCATGTCACCAGACACAGTGTGCAATTGTCATGGTAGAGGAGTGAGCTCAAATTTTTCAGTTCGTGGCACCATTAAAACTCTGTTTCCTTGAGCAGTCATGAAAGGGGTTCAGAAATTCATTCCTGTTGGGGTTGCAGTCAGACAGGAGGCACAGTGGAGTGAGATCCACAAATTCATTTTGTACTAAGGAATTACTTGGCTCCCTCTGTGCAAATTCTCCACAAGTTTTCTCACTCTGTTTCACTGCAAAGTCAGTCTTTTTTTGTGCGATGTATGGTTTCACTGACTTCACAGACTTTCTGATGAAAAGTAAAGGTCTGCTGTTTAAAACTTTATTTATTTAGGGCGGCAGTGTAGCATAGTGGTAAGGAGGAGGGCTTGTAACCAAAAGGGTGCTGGTTTGATTCCCTGCTGGGGCACTGCCACCGTAGCCTTGGGGATGTACTTATCCCAGAATTACCCCAGTAAATATCCACCTGTATAAATGGATAAGAAGAAACAAATTGTAACCTGTAAGTCACTCTGGATAAGAGTGTCTGCTAAATGATAATATTTTAATGTATTTTTATTGCTAATCTGCTTCCTCCATTTTATTTTTTTCCAGGATGGAAGCAGAGGGTGAGGTTTAGAGTGTAATCCTTGGAGACTGGCACCTGTGCAGAACCATGAGTGCACTCTCATGTTTGACTCACAAATGGCCCTTGCTTTTCGCAATGATACCCCCGTGGTTTTACATGCTTAAGTCCTCTGCCACTGGAGGGAGAGGCAAAGCCTCCGGAATTAAGCCTCCTTGGACCGGGGCATAGATCAGGCTGTAGCATCTTCGGAATCTGCCTCAAACGCTGGCATGGTTGGACATGCGTGCACAGATCCATCATAGCTAAGCTTTCACCCCATGTGAGCAAAGCTTAGCTTGCTTGGCTTCCCAAAGCTTATGGCACGGTTTTAATATTTATGAGCTGCCAGAGAATTGAAAGGATTTGTGCAAGCTGAAGTGCAAGGGATATTCCACACCAGTGTCATTGAAGGGGTGGATAAAGAAAACGGGCCAGTGAGAAAGTAACTGCACCACAGGAAAACACATTTCCAACACCCAAGTTTGTATAAATCAACAGATATAATGTGACTATTTGGACATCCACTAACCTAGTATATCACAAAGCTATACAACTGCACCCATGGATGATATTTGTATTTTCAAGAATGGATTTTCATTCTTGCACGCTACTGTCACAGGAGTGCAGCAGTAGTTTTGAAGCGGTCCTCGTCCTTTATTGCATATTTTAGTATGATGTTCTGCTGTAAATTTCACGCATATTGTATGAGTAGAAATCGTATTTTAGAAACAGACAGCCAGTGAGTACCTTCCCTTTGATTTTTGAATAAAAAGGGGCCTTTGGATAGATTTGATTAAATATGTACAAAACTGCTATACTACTCAGTCATCCAACCATGGAGTTAATGTTTTGAACAGCATGAGAAAATGCTGCAAACGGAACAGCCATCAGAGGTGGTGTCATAGACCTAAAAGTAGAGGGGTGAAAGTGAGAACTTTTCACATACAGAAGCATCAAGCATGTGATACAATAAAGATTATTAATACTTGAGTAATGGTGTAACCAATGACCATTGTAATGTTTTGAGCAAGTCAAACCAATGGTGTTTGCAGCGCAATTAGGAGATGATGATTGTGAAAATAACAAATCCACTAAGATTAAAGCTTTGGAGTAGGGGTCCTGTAGCATGGTGCTGGGAGTGGTAGTTGTGCCAGGCTGACTGGACAAAAAGCACATCCAAGAACTTTAAATTAGCCATTAGCCACAAGGTTGATGTTTCTCAATGGTCAATGATTATATGGACATTGTGATTATTTCTCCACAGCTTGCTTGTGTCATGTTCTCAGTCTGGAAATGGTCAAATGCGTGTGGTCATGCTGAAGTTAGGCACATTTCTACATTTAACCTGTGTTCAAGCCAGACGTCTGTTTTGTGAAACCGATGCAGTGAAAGACGGATCATTTTTTAATTTTTGGTTGAAATAAACCCTTTTAAATTACAAACAGATCTTCAGTGAAAAGCAAGAGCTGAAAATCCAGACTCAGATGTTCATAACTGGAGCATTTAAAGACAAATCAACTGGCAATTCATCTCTTTGCTTTGTGGTAGACATTAAAACGCACTTGAACGAACAGCCTGAGCTTGTCATAGGGATTTAAACCACACAGCACAATGTGGGTCGATACCAGCTCTTTAATCCACCCTGAAGTTTGAGTGAAAGTGACAAGGGACAGTCAGACCTGTCAGACTGAAACCTTCTCCCGGTTTTTACTGTGATATCTTCTATACTGTTGCCCTTTCATGAAGAACAGCGACTGAAGCTGTATTTCTCAGCTCTCCCATTAGCAAAGCCTCTGAGTTGAAGTGGTCAAATTTCCACCCACACTGGCCGTCTCTGTCCCTCAGTGAATAGAGTGAAAGAGTTGAGTAGGTGTGGTATCCTTCTCCAGACACCTGCAGACATCAGCAGACAACCTGCACCTCTGCAGCTAGTATCTGACAACTTAAGAAAGAGAGGCTGTGGAAAATATTGGAAAAAAGTGTTAAAAACTCCAATCAGAGTGCCTCTATTTTGTGTAATATGTATGTATGTATGTGTATATATATATATATATATATATATATATATATATATATATATATATATATATATATATATATATATACAGTATATAAATTCAACTTGGGCTTATGATATCAGACATTATCAAACTGAAGTAGCAATTAATGGAAATACGTCAGAGTGGATTAAAAATGATCTTCAACATGGATTATGAAGAGTAATGATAAGAGAAATCTCTCATCATTAAGTACAATATGGACATTGCTAATAAGAAAACATGTATGTATATGTAGTAATTGTATATGTTTGTCTTAAGCCAGGAGAAGCCAAAGACTGCTTTCAAGAGGACAGTAAAGTCGTTGATCTTCTTTTATTATTATTATTATTATTAGTAGTAGTAGTAGTAGTGGCAACAGCAGTAGCATCTGTACGTATTTTTAATGACACATGTATCTGTGCTGTGTAAGTGTACTGTATACTTGAAACTGCATTGTTAAAATAAGATTAAGATATTCAAGTGCGATAGGACATCGGTTTCCAAGAACATTTCTGGAATGAAGATAAATGTTGTAGTTACCAAGGAGAATAGAACTGGAATAATGACTGGCAAAAAATATATAGTGACGGAAATTCATTTTGAGGACAATACGTTATTGCAATTAGCCCACAAAAAGGAAGAACGTGTCACCATCCGAAACAGCTTGAGGCTCCCGTTGTGATGAACAGCGCTGTGGGTGACTGCGCTGTTCCTGCTCTGCATGTGTTCCACGAGCCAGCGCTGTCAAAGTTAAAATGCAAATGGGAAAGAGCTGCCGGCCAGCGCGAGCATTGAAATTCAAGGGCATCATCTCCACGGTGATGCCTGTCAGGGGGGCAGCGTGAGTTATCGGTGCGGCAATCCGGCTCATCGGCGGCCGGGGCATTCGCGCGGGGAGGCAATCCACGCGCGGCCCGACATCTGCTGCGAGAGAAAAGGGGCACCACGCTCCGTTCCCATGCTTCTAATAACAGCTAGTGGGCCCGTTTGCTCATTTCCCACGCACGGTTTTTGTGTGGGTGCATGTCACAGACAGCCTTAATCACTGATTATTACTCCGACAGTTTTCAAGACCGATTTCACAGCAGAAACGATGTGGAATCATTGTTTTTCTCTCTGTTTGGATTAAACTGTGTTGTGTTTTTATATTGTTTGTCTTGCAGTATGATTTTAATTGTTGAAAACACTAAGAGCCGGCAACCAGCAATAAAAAGCAACTGATACGGGTCACTTCAGAAGCAGGGTACAGGCAGCGGGGCACCAGTGGTGTTAAGCAGATGAACAAATCTCTGACTTTCTACTTTGATTTTAGCAGAGCTCTGCATAATAATTACACTCGTAGCCTCCTTGTGTTTTCCATTTAGAAAAACTGTTATTGTTTTTTTCATTATGACACAGATGAGAATCAGAGCAAGATGTACAAACGGTGATGTGAAAAAGAAAAGTCTGAAAAGAAGACATTAGGGGTCTTTATCTTCGTTTGTTGTGTTCTCTTTTCATTAAGTGAACCATGAAAGGGAAGCTGAGGAATATGTGTTTTATGCTTTGAATGTGTTTGTGCTATCGAGTTCAACCCATTTACTCCTAAATATTCTCCTGTCCAAAGACCATGATTTGCATCTTGCTGTTCTCCATGTGCAGTCATTACAGAACACCACCCAGTGCAGGTCACGATGCAGAATATTTACAGTGTGTCACTTTTAAGTATATGTAATTGCACAAATGTCTATATGGTATTGATCTCTTGAATGTTTGACTTAATTCAAGACTGATCAGGTTTGATTTCTAACCCATGCTGAGAAAGTTACAGTAACCTTGTTTATAACAATGTATTTGTGGGAATATCAGATTAAATTCCTGACTTTCACGTTCATGACAGAGTTTCCAGGAATTCGTTGTGTTATAAAAGCCTGTACCCTGCACTCGGACATCTGTTCCTGCAGCTGTTTAAATAAAACTCCCCTTAGCTCAGTCCCTGAGATTAGAAATGCCGGGAGAGACATCTTAGCCACACCAGTAAAGAAGGCGGAGTGCACAATCACGCCCTTGCCTGTATAGCTTAGGATGCCACCACTATACAGTCACTGGAGTGGGTGGTAGGTGACATGGGAACTCAAAAATCATCCAGAGCTTCTGTTTCTGGCAACCGCAACCCATGCTGCCCAAACATAGTCCCAACAGAACATCTGTACTCCTCATCAATAACCTTTCACTTAGTGAACCAGGACCTGACTCCTTGAGCAAACGGGGCAGCGAAAATATCGTAGTTTCAAACAGCCTGTCACAATAGGACGCTTCTGAATATAACAATAATCCAAGGTCTTACACAACAGCAATTCTGCGGGAAATGGCACTGCCAGTTTGTCAAATCAGAGTGCCTCTCGTAATAATTAAGATAATTACCCATCTAATGTCTTTTCGCTGCTGGCCTTCTCGCTCCACGAGGTATCAGGAACATTTTCAATATCCATTCATGAATATTCATTAGTTTCTGAGATGCGACTCATATTACAATCATCTCCGGATAAACATATGTAAGGTAATTGGATAAATTGTGTTAATCAGGGAAATGATGGCAATTGGAAAAAAATGACCTATCATCTTCTGTGTTATTAGAAATGATTGCTTCTGTCGTTTGAATGTGAAATCTCATCTCTCGGTCACTCGGACGTTTCGATTCCACTGTCCACCGGCATTTACTGGTACTTTTTACATGCACTCCTTTCCCCAGATTCTTTAAATCGGTTGCTCAGTTGTCTGGTACACTCAAGAAATGACACACCATTTTATTCAGAGGTACGCATACACACATTCATATCATTCGCTGAACAATGAGGGAGTGTGTGTGTGTGTGTGTGTGTGTCCGCGCGCGCGCGTGCGTGTGTGTACACACGCGCGCGCACGAGCTAGTACTGATTATAGCCTACTTCATAATAACTATTCGATGTTTAGTCATTTGATATTGATGATGTTCACAATGGAACGTTGCCCTTACCACTGTCGAATAATTTAAGCAAGTATTATTATTACACATTACCACAGGCTAGATGATCACTGCAGGCAACGAAAAATAACGTGTTAGAATCCAGAGTATGGCCAACTACGCTACTCGGAGTTTATTATAAAGCCTCACTGCGGTAGGATTGAATTCCCCACTCAGTCATCGATTGTTAATCGGCGAGTTATTGTAGAAAAGCGAGACGTGAATAACATTTTACACCAAATTATGCTTTAATATTGTTTCATGACTTACTTTAGCCTTCCCACATCCTCTAGTTAAAGATTCATCGCTGGATAAAATGCACAACTAGACAAAGCAGCTTTACCTGGTGGGACAAAACCACTACAAAAACATCGTATTTCCCTCTTTCCTTTGTTCATGTCACCAATTATTTTTAAGAAGACTGAACGACGCAAAGAAATGGTGTCAGCAATAATGTACGTGTTAAATCGTTCAGATTATAGCGTACTTTTGTCGTGTCCAGTGCATAAATGTTATTCTCAGGTGGGTTTACAAATAGATCTTCAGTTTCACCCTGTCAGTGACCACCCATGATGAATGTTACCACAGCGTGTCTCGAATCAACCAGGACCATTGAAACAAGTGTAGGGTTAACGTAATATTTTGTGCAGTGAAATGGCACACACCGGTGATGTGTATTTGCATAAAGTGTAAATACGTGCACACAGCATCGTAAGAGCGCGTATCATATCTGTATTAGAACGTTAACGGAGCAGTCGCCCACACGGTCCCATATGGTGTAACCGGGAGCTGTTCGCTCCCACGGTCCTGAAAATTCCCTAACTGCCACATAGACACCCACTGGTCTTTTTCTACCGGTTTAGATGAGTTCATTCGTGTATTTCTTTGCACAATCAATCACACAGCAAAACAAGTCTTTGTTTGCCTTCAAACTGATTAAAAATTACGCTTCATGTGTTTTGAGGCAATGCTTAAAAATTCAAAGTAATTTATTATATTATGGCTGGGAGGGAGAACATACTTGCCAGTGCAATCGCCAGTGCATTCATTTCCTTTTAAAAACCCATTACAGCCATCTAGTGCCAGGTCCTGTCCATATCACCATGCATAATGTTCCTGTTCCTGGTTTGGCATGTTGAGCAGATGCCAAGCACAATCTGTATTGTGTCCTCAATTCCGATCTTTCATACTTTTTTCACTGTTCACTTTGGACATTGTACTGTACTAATTACAAGTAATCCATTCATGACAGCCTAAGGCATTTTGAGGAATATTAATTATTACCCCTGCAAAGAATGCAGCCACTGTTTTCACGCCATTAATGTGAGCAAGGATTGTGCATGACCCCAACATGTAGGCCTATCGTGAAAATATTCGCTTTCAACAACCGGGCGCAAAAGTGAACGCATATCTGTTAAATCTGGTGCAACATCGTTACAACACGTAAATGCATTTGACATATTTTTTCTGATACTGCATGAGAAGTCATGGTTCATTTCCCTTGGACGTTGCCATCCATCAAAATTTGAGGAGGAAAAACACCTTTATGAAAAGCAGGAGAACAGGCTGGCTGCAATGTTTGACAGTTCAGGACTGTTCTTTATGCAGCCAAGACGCCCTCCGCCTTTAACACTGCACATTGATCGTTCAGAATGCATCTTCATTATGGATTTGTTGATCATTTAGGGTCGATGTAATTGCGGTGTATTCGTCTCGTGCGCGCCCTGAATCGACTGATCTATTTGCCAATCAAAACCTTTGAATTTTTTAAACCAACGTGTTACCTGTGCTAAAGAGATGTTAAATACCCTCTCCGTACGGCTTTGAAAATTACAGACTTGTAAAAGTTTAATGAATAAATCACCGACACAAATCCCTCCGCCTAATTGACATCCTCGATGTAAGCCTGGGCACTCTTTTTCGCTCTCAGAACCCATCTCCCTCCGCCGCAGTTTAGACTATAGGCGGTCGTAATCAACCAAGCTGTCGCGAAGAGAAGCAGCAGTTGGTGAGAAGGGGGTGAGCTGCAGAGCCACAGCTTCACAAAGGCACTTTTTTTCTCTCTCTGTGACCTGGAGTGATTTTATTTTAAGGGAGACTAGTCCCCCCCAGGACGCGACTGGATTCTTTTTACGATTCCCTCCGCCTAATGTGAGAGCGGCAAATAATACTGGAAGCGCAAACAAAAGCGATGGGAACCTTTGGAGTGTTAGTAGGGATTTTACATTACGCGGGACTCTATATCCAACTTAGCGCCTCGTCCAGAGAAGGCGGTCACGCTGAGGTGGAGAACCGCATCTCTGGAAACGGTACGTATGGCGCAGCCGGACGCCGAAACGAAATAATAAACGGAAACAGTTGCGGTACTCCGCGGTGAGACCCAGATGTTGAATGACAGCGTGGGGCGAATATGGGTGTTGGGCGCGGTTGCTTTGTGATTAATGTTGCGAGGGTGTTGAATCGTAGTTTGGACTCGTACCATGGAAAGTGAGCCGAGAGAATAAACATAAATAAGAAAATCAGCATTTAACACAAACATGTAACTGAACCCGCTCAGAATTATATAGCATCATACAGCATCTCCGGAGTCCCTACTTTAGTGTTATTTATATATTTGTCTACAGTTGCATGTATATTATAAATAAGGATTCGCCATACACTTGAAAGTCAAACACTGATGTAATTTATTGCGTTGGACTAAAATGGATATGTCGGTAATATTGTTGCCAGTGGTTTGCTGGTGAAGCGCACCTATCGAATTCCTCGTTTCGGTTATAATGGAATGTGACCAAGCAGACGCTTTGTGCGGAGTGCCGTTTTCTCAGCCTCAGTGAGTTTCTCTGTTCGTTGCACTACTCTACTTGACACACGTATGTGTAATTTGCTATAAATCTTTACTGGACTCTTGCAAAGTGTCTCTGCTTCTGAGCCTGAATAAGTGAAATGTATTATCGGCATCTACTATATCATTGATGTCAATATTCATGTCTCTTTGTACAGTAAGTTTAAGTGCAGGGATGTCATGGCAATGCTCACATACTGTGACAGTAGACCACATACTGCAATGTAAAAACATTGTTACATAGTGAGTTATAACCATAGTTTGACTGACATTCAACTAAATGTCTGTATGATCTGGTTTATATGTTGCAGTTGTGTTTATGCAAATCGAGCTACATGATTTGTGCTTCCCTCCTAGCAAATAAAATAAGTTTTTCAACAAAATAGTTAAGGAGGCAAATCTAATTTTTTGAAATCTCTTGGTTTGGAAAAACAAGTGACCATTTACTGGTAAAACGCAACCTTCTCTGGCCCTTCAAATTGTTTTTGCCTAAGGCTGTTTTGGCCTGCCAATGGAAAACACCATTCAACCATTAAACCAAGATATTTTTGTCTTAAGCAAAAGACTACACTGTGAAACTATCTAGCGTATTAAAAGTATGACTTATGTGTAAAATCCCACGTAAAACCTCATTTTGAGTATTAATGGTCATCTTCATTGCTAAGTTGTCTATCATAGTGTGCACTCCACTGCCTGTCTGCATTGTTACAGCATAAATACAGCTCAGAATGTAGTGTTTCTTGATGCATATGCGTAGCCATATGACATTCTCTTCTAACATGGCAGATATGAATTTTGCTCTTGCTGGAAAGAGTAAGCTTAATACCGCTTGGTGCACAAACTTCTATAAAAGCTGTGTAAAATTGTACCGCTGTCAAGTTTTGGTACTTTCAGCTACCATATAGCTTGCTGTACAAAAAAAGATAATATATAAGGTAAGTAAGTAACCCAGTATTGAGAAGCAAGAAAAATCTAAATAAGACATCCACAGGACATTATTGGGCTGAAATGGAGTACAAAACGCTCCTTTGGCATCCTGTGAAATTATTTTACCTTCAATATGCAACTCCACATCAGATGTTTGGCTGTTTGTTGAGCAGTGCCATTAATTGTACATCGTGGTGCATTCTAGCAATTGTCAGACTTCATCAACATTGGTTTGATGATGCAAACACTTGTACTGTTTGTGTAAGAATACTGAGAGGTCTCTGCTAATTAACTGCCAGCAGAAAGCAAAAGAGAGAGAGAAAAAAAAGAAAATCAATCAACCCTCAGCTGCAGAGGTGATAAATCAATGCTGTCATTGTAAATTAGATGAAGGGGAATAAACTTCAACCATCCTGAGCTCCACAAGCTGAGCTGCAGTTACAGCAGGCAAACAGCTTCTTTCAAAGGGGACAGGATCCTTTAGGGACGTGGTGACTCGCTGTCTTGTGTGAGGCAAACACAGGGTCATTTACATTAAAAAGGTACGTTCCTCTTCCCCTGAGCTTCTGTGCTGTGGTCAGGTTCAAAAATAGGACCTTGGACCTCTGTTGAAGAGCAGTGGTAGGAAGTGCTGGAACAGTAGGGGGCAGTGTAGAGTACGTGTCTGTGGGCCCTTAGTGATCTTAGGATGCCTCAATAATTTCTCTGGATCTTGTAGGTAAGCTGCAGTTTTGTTTTATAGTATAGTAGACATTACTTTGCATTTGTGGAAAAGGTTGTTGACCAGGTTTTCAGCTGGCTTTGTATTTGTGTGTGAGGGCATTATTGTGGCCTGTAATTTATGATTTGATTAACTGAACATGATAAACATTTAACATGTCATACTCTCAATCAGAATAGCATGTCATCTGAAGTATGAAGGACCTGAGAAATAACCACGGATGGAGTGGTTGTTTCAGTGTTGCTGTTCCATTGCTAGTGTGTACTGTCAATTGCTGATGCACTGTTATTACACAACTACAGCCAATCACTAACAAACCAGTTATAGTAAATTAAAATAGATTGGTCTGCTAGTTAGTTTCCTGCCAGCATTGTTGTTTATATAACACTCTCATAATAGCTTAGCATGTCATGCTCTTGGAGTTCTTGAAATTGGCCCTCAAGTTTTTTCAGTGGACTTTTTTGACAGTGTGTACTTGGAAGGCACAGCCACCGCAGTCTTGAAGCAAGATTGCTATAGCTGTGCATCTGTTTTGACACTACCTATACACAGTTCTACTCAGTTCACGCAGGCAATTTAGACCAGCTAGCTAACCATGTACCAGCCTAGGAAAGGACTGAAGTTTCACATAGTATTAACATGTCACTTGCAGAAACTAAATCATGGCAGCATAGAAATGTGGGAACCACTATTGATGCTGGTTTTTGTTCAGACTTAGCATAATCAATTTAGTTTGATTTAGCTGTTAACTGAACACCAATAGTTTCACGTTTTACACCTCTTGATTATCTGCCCTGAGTCCCTGTGTAAAATAAATCCATTATTAGAGGCATGTTCCTGTAAAGGCAAAGGTTATTTTTGCACTTATACTCATGACATATCTGCCCCTTCAACAAATTTAGATCTGCTGTCTCAATTGATTAAGCTTAATTAGATTTTTAATTGTTCAAGGCCAGAGTACATTTAATTAATTTGACTAATTCATTCTTAATTATCTTGAATGTTTTCTGTATCACTAATTTGTACAAGAGCCACAAAGAACGATCATCAATTAAGAAAAACGGTTACTTTTGTCATTTCATCAGCAGAAACACACATGCAGCAGGGTATTTCTTATCTCTAAGAATGGTCAAGAGGTGCCAACTCGAAATTGAGTAACAGCTCAGTCAAACCTGATTAAATGAGTTGAGGTGAAATTAAAACCCTCACACAGTGGGTTACCAATGCCAGGAGTTACATCACTGGCCTGCAGCTTTACTAGGCCAAGCTGATAGACACAGAATATTTAACATTACAGTGTATTACATCACAAAATCATAACACTATGCCCAAAATAAGGTGAATGGGACAAGATGGGTTAAAAACATCATTGGTATCAAGGCTTGGTCAGTGAAATATAAATAGCTAACATCACAGAGCAGGAATCTCTATGGACTTCTTGTTGGTCCTTTAACCAATAAGAAAGAAGAGCATTATTAATATGCATCAAAAATTGCAATTGTTTGTATCTTAAGTATAATGATATTCTCTATCTTCAAAAAACAGTGGCTTTTAGTAAATTAGAAAGTGATAAAATGAAATTCTTGAAAATGTGAATGCAGTGCCATATTCCATCATCCTAAAACTTAAAATGAAAATAAAGTGCGTTGTCCCTCAATTTGCTTGAAATGATGTTTCAGAAGCTGATTTAGTGTGTTGGGAACTCCCACTCCCTTAAATACTAGCCTGATCCCTTGTCTCAATAATAGCAAACCAAATGAATGCAGTGTAAACCGGGTCGACATGGGTTTACTTGAATCTTGGGAGGAAAAAAAATTAATTAACATTTATGACAAGAAGGGGGGAAATTTAATTAAAAATTAACTAAGGAATTCTTTCCCCAGCGCAGCTTCTATTCAGAGGGGAGAAAGGGCGGGAGTGTAATAACCGGGAGCTAATTTAAAAATGTAGCAGGTCGGCCTGGTGATGTTCAGGTCTCGCTGACCGCTTCATTTAGAATGGCCATCCTCTGTGGCCAAGTGCTGCTCTGGAAGCCTTGGAGGAAACCAGAGAGCCGGAGAGCTCCTCAGTTATGTAAGTTGCACCCTCTGAGATTCGGGGGGTATGGGGGTGAGAGGGGGTACCCTGGGGGAATGGTCCGTTCACCCAGAAGCCAGTGGCATGTCAGGATGCCTGGTGAAAGCGTGACATTGCCCTGTGTCGACCGCACACCGGGGCGGAAGTCCGGAGTGTCGCTTTCTGGCATGCCTCACACTCAGCGTGGCCTTATCAGCGCCCGGGCCCCGACGCGAGCTGTCCGCCGGAGGTCTCGGCTCGTCCTCGCTGCCCCCCCCCCGTTACAGTGGCATGTAGGCCCGCTCCTGGCCAGCGGGCTGGAACTGAGCCAGCAGGAAACGCCAGCAGACCGGGATCGTGACACCTGACCGTAACAGCGTGTCAGCCGGAGGTCTGACAGCATGTGGCAGTGTATGGGGGTGGGGTGGGCCGGGCAGACTTTAGCCGGCAGTGTGCTAACGTCCGGACAGCAGAAGCGATGAGGGCGGCATAAAGCTGATTCCTGTCTCATTTGGGTCAGAAAGGGTTGTAACACAGACAGGCTGTAGATGGGGGCGGGGGGTCATGATGGAGGAGGAGGGAGGAGGGTTGTTGACCAAAAGCTGTTCCCTGTTCATGTCTGCCCTGTCACAATCACAGCGGGCAGGAATTGGGCACAGGCTCACGAAAGATCTGCCGCTTCAATCACAGTACCTCCACATTTCCTTATTTGACACTGAATTGAACAGAAACACCAGGGAGATTCTGCAATTTCTGCTTCCCTCATTCCCAGAGACCTGAGTGCAGCTATTTTTTGCTTGTCACCAATTTCCAACATGCAGCATCTGTAGTGCATGGCCTTGTTTTCTGTCTAAAATCCCACTGTCTGCTAGAACCTACATCTTGTGGCTTGTGTGAAATATCAGTGGCAATTTACAAAGGCCCAACTCCCCCCCTTTTCTGCGTGCTGTCTCTCAAAGACAGCATCAACCTCAACAGTTTGCAGTCCCTTTTTTCATTAAGTTCAGATCATGCTGTTGGGAAGGAGCCAGCAGCTTGGATGCTCACCCAGGCTTGGGACTGGGTCACAACTGCGTCCCATTCTGGAACAGATTGGTAGAGGCACTGCACAGCAGTGCGTTTTGGCTGGTGACACCAGGCAGAGGAGACAGGTCTCGAGGGGGGCGATAGGCGTCTCAAGCTCATTAATGGCGTGAATAGGCTTCCCATGTCCCCCGAAACCACTCTGAGGAGAGACTTCATGGAAAACCATTTCCAAAATCCTTAATGCTTCAAAAGTGGGACACTTAGAATTGATGGGTTTTCCAGCAGTCATGCAAGAGGGTTTTCCAAACATTCATTTTTTGATTCTTTTGTTTTTTTATTTGTCTTCCTTAAATGAAGTTCTGGCAGCTCTGAGGATAAATGATTCTAAAGGAGCAGGCTTTTGCTGTGGGTTCTGTTGTGCACTGAGGGCTTGGGTCCGGTGCACCTTGTGACGAGGACAACAGAAGAGAACGCACCGAAACCACAGCGAACAATCCTTAAACCCTCGCTTGTGTTCCCGATACATCTGCACAGCTGTGATCGGCGCCTCAGGGAAGCATTCTGCACACGGTAATTGTGTAGGCTTTATCATGGGAGCCGCGGTTGGAGGATGCTCAGGAACACTCGCGGTGAGCCGGCGGGGTTTCGTTTTGGGGCCAGCTTATCTCGCATAAGACACGCTACCGCCACAGAGGCCACAGATGTTTCGCTGGGAGAGGATCACAGCATGACTGCTGGCAGTCAGCCTTAGTTGAGAAATTTTGATATGAATGAAAAAAAAAAACTGGAGATTTACTTCTTCAAACAGCTCCAGCGCCTGGAGGTTTTTTTCAATCCCTTTTAAGACTCCATCAAGAGTGTTGGTTATCGTGTCAGTGATCTTCAGAGGAGAGTCACCTGAAAACACAGTACCAAATCTACAATGGTGAAGCATCCTTCTGTTGTGCTAAGAGCAGTTCTGATTTCACTCACACGCTGGTGAACTTTAGGTTGTTTTCGTGACAACAGTATCCTGCTAAATACTAATACTAAATTTGCTCACAGAATCAAATATTAGTTGTATGTTGCAGTTTGATGAAATTGGGAAAAAAATGAATACCTTAACTTCTGCATCATCAAATGCAGTTCAGCTCAGTAGGATTTTTCTTTTCAGTGGATACTGGCCAAATGTAAAATGTATAAAGTGCTGCAGACTCTGCATTTAAAATCTTTAGAGAAGATTCTATGGATCATCTAAACATGTGACACAATATATTAGTATGACAGTCAGCCAATGGTGGGATGAGTTTCAGCAAACCAATGGCATTTAAAAGACCACTTTCAGAATATCGGCACAGAAAAGTAGAAGTAAGAGAAATTATAAATCAAGAATGAAATCAAAAGGACAGCAAAGTCTGTCACTGTATATTCATGTAAGGTTAGCAATGATGTACAGTAATGTTAAAATATATGATAGTCGTTAGTGACTGATTATGCAGCATGTGCAAAAAATAAGAATAATTGTAAGACTGTTTATTATGCCTCGGTAGTACAGCTGTTCTCCAGGTGGGAGCATTACTCATGCTAGCTGTTCTGGCAGTGGCTATCACAGGAGTTTGTGCAACCCTCACAGGCACAGCTAGGAGCTGAATTCTCCTCACAGAGCCTGCAGGATCTGACATGATAAATGACATACTGGTAAAGTGATCTATCTACGGCGCATTTTAAGGCTGCCATGCATGAGTCGAGCACGGCTGTTGTAATTCCAGAGATTCTCATTTAGCAGAGGGAAATGTCCAAGGAAGAGGCAGCAGCATGTCTTCACTACAGGGGGTATTGCCAGCAAAACCATGTCAAGCAAGCCAGCAAGTTCAAGTGTACAGCTTCCACTTGTCATCAGCATGTAATGTTATCGACCGTGTTCGCTTTTGAAGTGCTATGGCTATGGGGAAAACCTCTGAGCCTGTAGGAGATGTTCCATCTCCCTTTATCTGGACTGTCACTCTCACCCATAGATGATGCATGCCAAATTGGGAAATGCTGTAGCATTCAGTTCAGAGGAATTCTGGTTTTCTGTGAAAAATATCTTGGCCACTGATGATGCATGGTGGACATGAAAGCCCTGGAATGTTGGGCCAAAAGTCCTGCTGTCTGGGTCTTTTCATCGATTTCCTTAGTTTTTCTAATACTAACAATTAAAAAACAAGAAGAGTTAAGAACAAGAATGACACCAACAACAACAATAACAATACTACTACTATTGCTACTACTACTACTGTTAGAATAATAATAATAATAATAATAATAATAATAATAATAATAGTAATAGTAATTAATGCATTTTAGTATTTCAGGAGACACTCAGTGCAGTAAAGTTGCATCTATGTTTCCCCTGCTTTTGAGGAAGTGAAACAGGGTGCTGGTGTACGTATAGCAGGCCTGGGCAGGTGCACGTGGGTCTCCATCTCCTGGGGTCTGTGGCATGGACCTGATGCAGCGGGTCACCAGATCCCCGGTTGCAGCTGCAGGCGTACCAGCAGCCCTGTCAGCATCACGTACACTCTTTCTGTGCAGGAGGCGTGTTCCATGGTGTACAGGGCCGGCGCTATGGGGGTGCCTAGGGGTGCATTGTACCCCCAGACGGACCTCAGTGCACCCCCAGTTGGCTCCTTATATCCCGATGTCTACATAGTATTTATTACGTTTTTTTTTTTTTTTTTTTTTAAGATAGGACGTTTTGTGTCCCCCCACCCGTGGATTGCAAGTGCACCCCTCTGTGTTGTCTCTGGGGCGTACCTCGGTGCAGCTCGTCTCTGGGGTCACAGAAACGCGCTCCTGCCCTGTGCGTTTGCTCCTGCGTCAGCACAGCTGTTCCTCTGATCTTATTACTGAGGAATTCTTCCCTCATCGCTCTCCCCTCCGCCTTGAACAAAGCCTGAAGGTCCAGCTGCGATCCTGTATTTCCCACAGGCACCTCCAGGGAGGGTTAGCTACTTTGACTGCTGCTGGGCGCTTCTGTGTGAAGTCCTTTTGTTTGTGCTTATCAGAGTAGCCGAGTGCCTTTGAGTTGGTCAGCGTCCCGATGATAACTGTAAACAATTCTCAGTGTGCAAAAAACAACAACAGCACTGAAACAGGCAGAGCACTGGGCTCTCTCCCCCTGAGACTGACTGGCACCCGGGAGTAGCCCGTTGCATAAGCCCCATTCGAGCAGCCCCTGCATGAACTCACCATATCATTCTGTTACAAAGACCCTTATCAGTGCTTTAATTGAAAGCTAATTTAAAAGACAGAATAGCCCATGCTTTTCATGGGCTAATGCCCATGTTCATTTCCTTGCAGAATGTCTTTATGGAGCTTGCAGATTGGCTGAAAGTATTGAACTGATCCATTAGCCTTGCTTACCAGATGTGTGTTTTCAGCCACATGTAACAACCACATGCAACTTGAATTATATTACAGTATTGTCATTTCGCAGATGCTCTTATCATAGTGACTTACATAGGTTACAAGTTTTACATTATCCATTTATATAGCTGGATACTTACTGAGGAAAGTGTCAGTTAAGTGCCTTGCCCAAGGGTATAGCAGCAGTGCCCCAATGGTGAATTGAACCAGCAACCTTTCAGTTACGAGCCCTGTTCCTTACCACTGTGCTACACTGCCATCCCACCAACAGTGGTAAAATGGTATGAAAAGTTCAGAAAGTAAAAAAAGCAAATCTTCACCCCCTCAACAGATGCTAGGTGTCTTTGCAGAATTCATGTTCTTTAATTAACAGGTAAGATCACCCTGAAGCGTTCATCTTCTCGCCTGTCTTCATTTGGGTTGGCCTCCATACGAGCAGCTATGGGATAGTCTGTGGTGTCTGTGGAGGTCAGTCCCTCATTATTGTGGCATATTAGCTGCCCACAGGGTCTCATTCTTGAGTGCACCCACTGGAGTTGTTTTTCGTGTCTGTGGTGGAGAAGCATAGACAGTGTTTGTCATGCAGCAATGTTTAGCTGTCTTTCCTCCCCCTGATCCTTTTTTCCCCTCAGCTTTCCCACATTTCTAGACAGAGAGATTTGGCAGAGAGAAAAGTGATGTGTTTGTCTAGGTGGTGCTTTTGATGCAGCGGCATTTGAAGCAGACTATATTTAGTATTTTTCATCTGATTAAAATGTTTACAATACAAAATGTCTTCATGACCCCTGGCTTCACAGAGCTGCTTTGCTTATCACAGTCGGACTCGCTCGACGTTATCTGAAATTGTCTTCGAGTGATGCTGATTGGGTTCAAGTATGGTATGTCAGACCAAAAAATGCACGCATATCTGCCGCGGTGAAGTTTCTAGGACCATATATTTGGGAACATTCATTGTGGTACATTGTGCTGTCTGTATCTCTGTGAGCCAGCAGCAGGTTTAGTAAATTCAGATAACAGTGGAAGTCTCAGCATTGAGAGCATCCAGCGTACATCTACATGACAGGCCTCAGCAGTGATTTTGCTTACGCATTGCATTTCGACATGATCGCTGCAGCTGTAACAATGGTAAACGCTCTGTCTGACCAGTAGCAATATTCATTTTATGTGTTTATATCAGGGACCATGTACAAAATACATTAACCTCAACAAGAGGAAAGATGCTTTGTACCAGATTTAGCTACTAGCTAATTTCCATCTGCAGTCCCTGGGCAGGTGAAGGAAACAATAAAACACAAAACAAAACCTAACATCACCATACAAATAGGCTAACATCCTATTCATACCCACTCAGGCACACGCAGACACACAATAACACACTTCATAGGAATAAACACATGACAAAATATAGATATCAAATTATTACATATATATATCCAAAGTTATAACACACAGCAGTTGCAAAGCAGTATAGGGAAAGACATAAACCGCCAGCCCACCTGTACACAGGTAAGTAGGTCAGCTCGGAAAAGCCAGCGTAACTCCGTCACCGACTTCACCCGACCGGCGTTCTTCCACATGCCCCAAGGATGAGCAGACTCCTGACATCCAATCAGCTCTCACGGGGGTCCACCCCCCCCCCACCACCACGGTGACACGCATATTAGCGATGCCACTCCAGCCCATACTAATTACGCCTCTGCAACGCCGTCTCGCTCGCTTTGTCCCTTTGGAGTCCGCGGGCGAGCGAAGACGGAGAGAGGGAGAGAGAGGTGGCCGCAGGCTGAATTTATTCATCTCATTTTGAGCCGGACCCGGCCAGGAGCGGCCAGGCGCTCCCCAGAGAACGCCCGCTTTTCCGCCTTCATTTCTTTAATATATTTATTTATTTACCGACTTATTTCATTATTTCCTTCTGTTGCTTCTCATTTCTTTCTTTTTTAATGAGGCTTCTGCCACAAGCAGCCAGTGTACGTGTAGCCCTGTTTCTGTCCTTTCATGGACCACTGCAAAATGAAGAAATGCTGCACGCTCATACTAACAAAAAAAAGCAGGTGCCCAAATGCAGTGTTTTCATACAGATCATGTTGTATAATTCTAGGAATCTGGTGCCATTTTCTTGTGTTTTGAGTGACTAAAATGATGGTTTCTGAATGAATGGATGCAATTTTGCTCTATTTACCTGTAATGCTAGCCCCTGTTCGAAACTGCGATATGTGCTCTAACTGTTATGTCCTCTGTAATTCATATCTTTTATCTCAGTCACTAGCACCCCTGTAATTTCTGTAAGGGTGTTTTGAAATCTTTGAATTTCCTTAGAGACTAAGGTACATATAGATAGAAATAGCATTGTATTTACAAAAGACATTACTTTTCTGTTGAAAAATTATTCTTGTGGTGCAAAATAAAACTGAATTCAGCTGTCAGCAAAAATTTGGAAAGCACCTTCACTATGCCTTCGAGCGGTAATGTCACTTTTTGTCCCTAATATGAGATTCAAGTGAGGGAAAAACATAAAGTAAGAATGTTGTATTAACAGAACAAGCTAATTCCAAATATTGCTGCTTCAACAGTGACATATGTTTAGAAAGCCAGCAAAAATCATAATGCTTTATATCACTCTTGTTAGAAGTCAATCAGAATGTTTATCCCTCTTCAAAGTTCGAAAAATGCTAATATTAGCTGTATTGTCAGCTAATTATTTTATGCTCTTGCTGTGTCTAAAATCAACAAGTAATTTTCATGTCTCTCACCTAAACCACCACTGAGCAGCACCCACCTGGTGACATTTTATGCCAGAATACTCACCACACATCACTTGAAGCAGAGAGGCAAATGTTTATTCAAAGAATTAAACTCGGGGATGATTACCAGAGCTAGATGCAGAATTTAGCCAGGCCAAGACGGAGAGCCACAGTCTTTTCACTAAGTACCACCGGGTTTTTTTTTTTTAATGTTTCAGTGAACGCGCTGATTCAGGGCTGTGGGTTAATGTATCGTCTGAAAGACAGCATCCTCTACAGCGCGGGCCCTCCATCACTGCACTGCACTGGAGCTTTCCTTTTCCTCTTTCATTTGGCCCAGAGGGAGAGGTGCCAGCCAGCTGACCCACCAGTATCAGTCCTGGCCTCATGCCGCCTCAGCCTTTTGGCAGGAGAGCGTGACTACGACAGTACGTGCCCACATCCACATACCGACTTTAGACAACACTGCATATGTCCTGGTAGCACAGCACATTTGTGTACTCTCTGAGGCAATTTTACACATTACATTACATTATTGTCATTTAGCAGACACTCTTATACAGAGTGACTTACGTAGGTTACAATTTTTACATGTTATCCATTTATACAGCTGGATGTGTGCTGAGGAAATTCTGGGTTAAGTACCTTGCTCAAGGGGACAGCAGCAGTGCCCCAGCAGGGAATCGAACCAGCAACCTTTCGGTTATGAGCCCTGCTTCTTACCACTATGCTGCACTGCCGCCCCGAATGTCCCCTGAATATATACTGCACAAGGGCGTGCAGGTACTGCAGCATGTAACTGCCTGGGTTTAGCCTCCGCTGGATATGTGTTCTTGTATTCACACAACGTCTGGGAGATGATCATTCCCCGAAGGTGAACCCGGGGCCTCTCTCACTGAAGGTGTGTGAGAGTTAGGTAAGGACACAGTGTACTGCCATCAGTTTGAGCTGACGCCCGGTACTGAATGTGCACTCTGCGCTGAACCTTCTAATCTCACATCCCAGGTTTCTGCTCTCCTGCACGAGCAGCATTAGTTGAGATGCTGCAATGATCCACAGACTCTGCTGTTTTATGGTTTGTTTTAACAGGCCCATTACCTCGATCACAGTTGCAGTGCACTAGCGCTTGTGTCTGTAGGTAGTACATACCTTTAGAAGTCTTCTCTTAAACGCCTATTTAAGGTCCAAACTGTCCCTTGGGGAGTGGGGCCAGTGGAGCATTCTGGTGACCATTAGAACATCATGACACCCCATTTTGCAAGGGGCCGTATATGATTGGTTAGCTCTCAGATTGAGAAGGCTGAACACCAGGCCTGCAGATAAAGAAAATGGTATCTTTTAGAGTGAGTGTGGTGTCTGTTGGCAGCAGTTGCTTACTTCATAATGTGCTTGGATTACATTCTGGAGGAATGTTTGTGTGTGTGTGTGTGTGTGAGGGAGAGAGAATGAGAGAGACAGACAGAGAGAGGGAGAGAGAGGAAGATGCAAGAATTAAATCCGAATGGGAGGAATTGGAAATGAGTGAATGATGAGGGGGAGTAACAGAGGACACACAGAGAGAAGTGACAATCCCCAGGATTAAAAAAGAAGAAGAAAAAAAGCTTGCTTCGCTTACCTCCCCACCAGAATGAACAGCAGTTTCCTTGAATATATACACATGTATATATCTGGGAAGTGACTTCGTCGTAGACACTGATGTATACGTTTAAGGTTGTGGCCGTATTGTGAGGTTGGCCTGGGACACCTTTTAATCACAGTAACACTGGATTTTTTTCTTGCTAAAGTGCTTCTTACTACAAGCACTGGGGTTGGGAGAGCAGCTGAGAGGGCACCCCCATTCTCCTCACCCCAGTCTTCGCTGCAGCTGTTTGACCTAAATACTAATCTGCAAGGTCGACCCGGAGACACTCCTGATGTGTTGTAGCTTATGAATTGTGACACTTCTCATAACTGTTATTCTTTTTAATGGAGTGTGGCGGAGTTATTAAAGATCCTTTCATCACCACAGTGTCGAAGGGACATCTTAACTGCTCTGAGTCACGAGCCTGAGACACACATTCGAGCGGCGTGATCAAAGATGGTGAAGAATGAGTCGAGTGACTATTTCTGGGCTTGTTAGGAGCATATTAATCACACCCTCTAAAGATCAATAAGGTCATGGAGCAAGCCATATTACAATAACCATACAGAATACAGTCCTGCCAGATGTCATACCCCTGATTAAAGAGGAACAAATATGGTATATTTCTCTGCTGTAAATTTCTCTGTAAATATTATAATTTAATCTTCACACAACACAGAGAAAATGTGCATGTGGATTGCTGCTCATGATGGAACAGTCTTGTAGGGTGTTTTCAGTGTCATTTTGACAGTTGGTGGTGTTTTGCATTCATAAACAGACTTTTAATTCCGGCACCGATTTACTGCCTTCTGCCATCAGCCCCTTTACAGAACCCCTCCCTGAGTCTCCAGCTCTCGCTGCAGTTACAAGGAGATCAGATATCAGACACACTGATACATCTACAGCAGTTGGAGTTCCTCGATTTTAATCTTGTGCAGCCCTTAGATTCAGACCAGGGAATAAAGAGGAGAATCTCTGTTCTCCCTTTATTTTTCATCCATTGTCTTTGCAGCATGGTAGATAGCATTGATGTGGTTTCCTGTTACCTTTCATTACTCTTAGGTGAGGGATTCAGGAGGGTGCACCCAGGTACTGCAACAGAATTAGAACACACCTGGACTCTCAGCTCAACTAGCATCAACTTAAACAAGCGTTTTGATAAGAATAAGATATGAAACGTTCTGGACAATTGAAATCTCTCAAGTTGAAGTGGGTATCTTCCCTATATTCATTTTAAGTTGATTCTCTAGATTTGATTCTCTTAAATTACTATAAAACAGTTTGCCAGTGCTATTTGTTAGTTTATTTACTTAAAAAGGAGAAAAACATTAAATTCCAATTTCATAAATTAAACTTAGTTGAAATCAAGCATACATGCCCCCTGAAGTTGAGCTGCCTCTGGCCAGTCAGAGTACTCAAATGTCCCTGTAACCTAGCAATAGACAAGGAACAGAAGGCATTGACCCAAGTACCATACATCTATCGTGTTGTTATTAGCATGTTATTTGCATGTTATTATTCATCATCACAATTATATCCATAATTTTTGAGATAGGGTGTAACACTGTGCTCGTGGATCGACAAGTGTTGCCTCTCATGTTGCCTTACTTTGTGTCTTAGTGATGATGACATCAGAACTATCATTAACTACTTCTTCACTTTTAACATACCATTGCATAGCTCTGTTAACAAGGATACACAGGTAGACAGATTATCTAGGGTGGAGCCATTCAGTTTGCTAGGCAACTTCATACTGTTTATAGAACAGCTGACTCAACAGTGACTTTAAATTGTATTCACCATTCCTAAAACTACAGTTTATAATTACAGTTGTCATATACGTGAGCTCCCTATAGTTGGCTTAATTAGTCTGTTTTTGTTGATATGCCAATCTTCATCAACTGAAATATATTGTGACATCAGTAGAACCTTGATTAAATCTTGTTTCTTTTGAAAGTTCCATTCTGTAATGGAGTGCTGTCACTATGGTTGAGTATGCACTCTGACTGCTATACCAACAAGCCTGGCTCTTTGGCGTCCTGGTCAAAGTTGCAGTTTGGTACCCTGTAGCCCTGGGTTTGAGGCCGGGTGGGGTGACTGCTCTCTCCTTTTGCTACACATTCAAACATTATGTTGTTGTATAATTGTGCACCACTGTGACTAGTGCGTAAGAGTTCGGTCAACAGAAAAGAGACTGTGAGCTGCTCCTCTCTGGGGTGCTGTGTGCAGGACTGCCCTCTTGCTCTTTATCTTATCTGGCACTGCCTGTGGCCTGCACTCTGATTTACTGTGAAGAATAAAAGAATAATAATAATAACAATTAAAAAAGCAAAGTAATAAGTCAGCAAAGTAATAAGTACGAAAGTAACTCATTCATGTCACAGTTTACATAAACTTCTGTAAAGGTGCCATGCATTTTGTGCACTCATCTGTGGTTCTGTTTTTGTAACACCTCTCTGACATCGGTTCTCTTTTCAGACTCTTTTCTGTGAAGCGCTACAGCTACAAATGCATTTAATAGAGGAAGAATATCAAGCACATTTCATTGGTGTTTTAACGCAAAGGCAAAATGGCGCAATGTTGAAGATTACACATGATAATTAAAATGGAAAACTCAACGGCCACCAGGTCCTGTACACAGAAATTGTTGATTAGGGAAAAAAAAAGCTGGCAGATATAATCTAAATCAGCTGTGTGTTTTAGTTTGCTAGGTTTTACAGTAGGAAATTGTTTTTCAGTTGTGTGTTAGCATGGTGCCATTATAAAGTTAGCTAAGCAGAGCTGTCCTTAGGTTAGGCTGCTATACACACATACTCTTGAATGTGATGGTTTATGTGCTAAGCAGCCTCTTAAAATTACTGAAGATTATTAATTATTTAGTGAAGTATTTCTAATATTTGAGACAGTTTTAAAACAGAATTTGTGACAGTTTGCATGCTACAGTATGTAAATGTTGGGTTCTGTGTGACTGCAAAATGAAACTTCCAGAGAATTCTGTAAAACACCTCTGCCCCCTTCATGATTATAGCAAAGATAAACTTTCTTCTTGAAGTGGAAAACAGGCCAAATTTAATTTAAAACAATAGTCAAACCAATTCTCCTCCTCCTCCTAACTATGTAGAATTGTGTTTTGGAAATGGGAACACGTAATCACACGCATCCTACGCACGCCATAAGAATATTGAATATCAGTACGCTCAGGCTCTCAACAGCTGCCCTGGTGCTTCAGTTCCCTTCCAGCCTGCATGTAGTTTATATAGAGAGTATCAGTCTGAATTAAGCAGCTAAAGTCCTGGATTCAAGGCAGAAATGGAAATTAGGCAACTTGCAGCAATGTTTTCTGACACAAAAGCCCCTTTGAAAGAAGATTACATTGTAAGCACGCTTTTGTCACTTTTTTTCCTCACCATCTCATTTTGAATTTATTATTCCATTTGTGTTTATAGGTTTGTGTTTGCACAGAGTGAAGGCATTTTTCTGTCCTTGAGTTTTTTTTTTTCACTTCCCTTTTTTTAGTGTGCAAGCATATATTGCTTACTTTTGACTATTTCTGCTATTCATTCTAAGCATCCAGCCTCAGTCTAAGGTGGAGTGTCCAGTCCTGCTCTTCAGCTGTACAGAGGGCAGTAAACACCCAGTGACTGGTATTTGCAGGCTGTTCCATGCTGGTGTTTATACCTCACACTTCAGCGGAATCAGATGACACTGTGTACTGATTGGGCTGCTTTCATAAGGGATCTCCCTCGATCAGAACCAGCCCTGGCAGCTCCAAGGGTGTCTTCCAAGTTCTTAAGTACAGTTTACAGCTACAATGGAAAAAGTAACACTTGCAGAACAAAGTTTTATAGAGGGGTTAGTTCCAACCCAATGTTCCTATTGGTCGATTTGTGTTCCAGCTGTGACAATATTCCATGAATTACCAGAGGTGAATGGAATTTTCATACATTTTTATGTCATTGTGCATTGAGCACCTGCCACTTTCATAAAACAGAATCACTTTTGCATGAACCGAGGGCTAGCTAGCTTATCACTTAGCAACTTGAAGTAAGGGGGAGACCAAAATTAACATGTTTTATTACTGTACATGAAACATAATTTGTGCATTGCCTAAAAATGCCCTCTAACCATTCTAGAAGTCATGCTATTCATAGATTCATAGACAAGCTAGCTAGCTAGTGAATTCAGGATAGATTGCAAGCCAGGGAGATAACGTAGATTAAGTGACCTCAAGACAGAGTGCTCACTGCCAAGTTATGGGTAACCATCGCATGAGAGCAGGAAATGGTGGTGTAATATCTTGTCTGTCTGAAATAAAATATGTGCATCCCCTGTTGCAGAAACAGAGACCAATTTCCAGGATATACCACAGGATCCTGTGCCATAACACTTTAATAAACAGTTAAAACCATGGATTATGTAACAGCTGGCACAGAAATAAACCAATCAACACTAGGAGCCTAACATCTGAGAGTCAGGCAACCCAGACACAACAGTTATGAATTAGATGTTTAAATATTTTTACATTACATTAATTTAGCAGATGCTCTTATCCAGAGCAACTTCCAGGACAAAAGAACAGAAGTGTGTTCATTCAAGAAGAATGAGCAACAGTGTCAGACCAGGCTGACAACACCCCCAGACCAGTGAGTGTGAGCATAACACTATTCAAGCATTACCACAAGTTTACTTGCACTAACCTGACTTGATATTTTAGAAACAAAGGGAAGCCAAATATACACAAACTACCATATATCACAGTCACTAGATTACAGAATCCAAAACCCTTATCAGATATCAAAGGCACTTTGATATCAACACAACATTGTACGTTCCACTGGTCACAAGCAACACAGGCAGACCCTAAAATCATACGATGCAGTGGGAAGTTGGTTGTGAATTAATGTGGGTTGCTGTTATTGTGCTCTGGGCAGCAAGTGGAAACTGATGGATGGCTTCATATAGGAAGCTTTCACAGTGTCTCCACTCCCTCTGGGACCAAAGCAATATCTCTCCCTTTTGAAGTCCTGTCTCCTTGCAAGAGTAAAGGTACACAGCGTTTGCTGAAACCAACAAAGGGAGATGGTTAGCCTCATTGTTATTTGTGGGAGATGATTGCACCGCTTTTATTATTCCATTGATTCACAGAGAGAGATTGCGAGTCTGGAGGAGAGAGGGTTTTTTTTTTCTCTCAGGCTAGAACTATACCAGTTATAACAGAGTTCAGGCTACAGGCTGGAAATTTTTACAAGGTTGTTTAAACCATCAAAGGTGGTGTACGGGAGTGTTAAAAAAATATTTATTTGTTTTCTGGCCTGCTGGAGTAATTGGCTGTAGGCCAGACTTTCTGTAATGGTTGATGTTGCCAGTGATTTCTGCACACCCTGTAGAATGAGTGTAAGCCCCACTTTACTGAATCCAGGACAATGTAACAGCCTGATTTTTTTATTGTTTGAGACTGCGTGGAAATAATAACCTTGAATGTTACTCATTCTGCTTTACTTTAAATATTATTTTGTGTCTGAACTTAATTCTCCAAGAACTGTCATAGGACAACCTGAATCCACTGATTCAGTGTCATTGTCATGGTCTCATATCTGAATAGAATTTTCAATATTGATCATATAATTTTTAGATTTTTTTGTATCATCTCATTTTCCTATCGTCTGCTAGGAATTTTAATTAATAACTGCAGCATTACTTACATCTCAGAAAATGCATTTTTTTATGATCGTCTAATGATTTTTTATTATTTGTTTTGGGGTGATTACATGATGAGAGCTTTAGGTTATGTACAGTGAGTGCATCATGACTTGTACAGTAGATATCATCTATCATGCCTTTTAACTGTTCTGATGATAATGTAGCTCTTGTCATGGATAAGAGAAGTCTGCCTGGTCAGTGACCATAAAGACTGCCAGCAATGAGCTTCTGTCTGTTCTCCAGCAGGCTACTAACTTGCTATGCATGACGATATTGATTTATCCCATTGCATGACTAGGAAACTGTCTGTGTAGAGCTCTGAAAGGGAGTGTTGCACATCTAAATTTCTTGCTCTCACACACAAGGGAGTTGCTGTCAATGAGAAAACATATATGATCTGATGGCCAGTGTGCAAGCTGTCGTTACTTGCTGTTGTCATTGTACAGCCGCAAGATATTGAGGAAAAGTGAGCTCCAGGTATTAAATATTAAGTAACGCAAGACATTATGTGGACTGTACTTGGAATGGCTGCATTGTAGTGGAGTAATGACGTTGTCAGCTGTGGCTCAGACCGTTGCTGTGCCACTGTCAGAACAGTGTTTGTGTGAAAGTTTCTTATGAGCTCCTGAGATTTATTTATTATTTTTTTTCTTTTTTGAAAATGTTAAGCTGTAGAAGGAGGCCGTGAAATTCAAAGCCCCAATCCCAACGCCTGGATAAGGAGACACTTCTGCTGACAGACTGACAACCCTGCTGTGCGGCTGTGCTATGAGCTCACCTCATTTATTCCTGCAGAGTGATCTCATTGACAACACACAGTGCCTCTGCTCTACATGGGCCATGGAAAAAAAAAAAAATCCACCTCAGGAGGCTCTAGTTACTGTTATGCACTATGCCTTATTTAGCGGTAACACTGAAACGCCTCCCCATGTTTACCTCCCAGCTCTCCCGTTTGACTGCATACTGTGCTCTGTCAGCACTTATGTATGCACACATGATGGTGCTGACTGAGGCAGCATTCATAAACAAAACAGCAGGAGAAATTTGCAAAACAATAATAATAAATAAAAAAAAAAATCACAAAGACGTCTCAAGAAATGAAGCCTTGCAAGGGGCAAATACAGCTGTGATGGAAAGACATCTGCTTTTTGGTTGGATGGGCAACATTTCATTACATTATTGCCATTTAGCTGATGCTGTTGTCCAGAGCAGTGTACACAGGTTACAGTTTTTACATGTTATCCATTTATACGGTTGGATATTTACTGAGGCAATTCTGGTTTAAGTACCTTACCCAAGGGTACAGCAGCAGTGCCCCAGTGGGGGGGGATCAAACTAGCAACGTTTTGGTTATGAGCCCTGCTCCTTACCACTATGCTACACTGCTGCAACACAATCTCTTTAGTCCTTCTTTTGATGAGTGAAGGCTTCTTCTTTACAGCAGATATTGCAGCTGAGGTGAAAGACACTGAATATTCAGGGAGTTTTTTTTTGCTATAGTCTGCTTTACTCATACCAGTAGGCTATAATATTATGTGTGATTCCCTGGTAGAATTACACTGTCATTTAACAGTCTGGCCCTCCCAGTTAATTACTGTGGTCTCTGAATGACACAGAAATGATGAGGCAAGTACAATGTAGAGATTGATTCATGGATTGTCCCTTTATTAGGTCCTTCACCAACCTTCATAGTATGCACAGTTTGTCAGTTTGACATGTTTTAGCCTTTTATGATTGTAGGCCTGCCTATATTATGTTCCATTGTGATGGAAGTGACTCTGGATAAGAGCGTCTACTAAATGCATGTAATGTAATGTAATGCATATTAATACTTTGTTCCTTTGAGTGTCTGTGAGTTGGATTGAAGTGAGAGTCTACAGTACATGTAATCGGTTGAACAGACTGTAAACGTATATGTGAAGTGTACAGTGTAAAGCCTTACACTGTTACAGAAACTGAATGATGGGATTGTGACCTGGGAAAAACAAAATAAATCGTTCAGCTTGATTTTGTTGCCTATTTTCCTCAGCTCCTCACTCTGTCTCAGGCTACCCTGTTGAAAGTTGTGTTTTATTTTCTAAATGAGGGTTTTCACCTCTCAAAGTTAACTTACTCAGGCACCTTATTATTCATTGTGTCACAGACCAGTTATGGGAAGCATATTGCCATTCTGAATTTGCCATTTAACAAAGCATACTTGCAGCAATACCAAATTTGAAATAGTGACTAATTAACAGCTGTGCAGTGAATAAAAACCTGTTATAAAAGAAGCATTAATTCATGCTATTTGTAGACAGCTTTTGTGTTAAATATGCCTTCCAAATGAGTGTTCCGTGCATCTCAATTTATAATGGGCAGTTACTGAACTTTGTTGGGCAGGCACTCTTCTCCTGTTCAGAAAGGATGAAATGTGGAATGGTTGTTCCTCTGAAATCCTCTGAGTCTCTCATTATCTTCAAGAAACACCTGAAGAAACAACTCACCTGAACACATGAAATACTACCACCTAAAGCAATTTCTTATATCTTAGTCTTTGTTTTCCATAAAATGAATCAAATCTATCCTTTCATGCACTCGTATCTCCACCAGCTAACTTGTGTCTTGTCTGCTGTTGAACTGTTGAAACTTGGTCATGCAGCACTTCTAATATTGTTGACTCCTTATAAGGCTTTTTGCTTGTGTTGTACTCTGCCTCACTTGTAAGTCGCTTTGGATAAAAGTGTCTGCCAAATGAATAAATGTAAATGTGAATGTAAGTGTAAAATGTGTGATCTGACCTCTGGAGAACAAACAGGGTGGCTCTGAGATGAACTGCATTTACTTGTCCAGAAATGCTGAAGCCGGTTTTGACTGCCCCATTGTGCTGGTGAAACTTTAGTGTTCTGGCTGTGGGTGGTTCTTTTTGAATTGAAATACCCCTGGTTTTTGTCATAAACTGAGGATTCAAGGACTGCGTCTGTGCTGAATGCGTAATGTCTCACTTTTCGCACAAAGGAGTCGTGCTGGAATAAAAAGGGCCTGGGGCCTTGGCGGTGTTCAAGTCGTGTTTGGAAATGTCATCCGCGTGACGTCTGTCCATACTCTCCCAAAACTCTGTCATTTTGCTTTCCCTTTCATCGACACTTTTCTGTGTTGTTTTCCTCCCCGCAACCACCCCCTGCACACTACTTTTGAGTCGTTTCATCTTGCTACCTCGTGCCACCTCTCTCTCTCTCTCCCTCCCTTTCTTTCTCTCTCTCTCTCTCTTTCGCTCTCTCTCTCTCTGTCCTCACTTCATCTCCCTGTCATTTCCAGCCTTCATCTTGAACATGTGCATCGCAAAGGCAAGATTTAAGCCTCTGTGTCATCTGAAAGGGGCTACTCGGCAAAGTTACTGTGAAAGCATGTCCTCTAATGCATAATTCTGGCATTTATGAGAACACACACGCTGATAGGATTCTTATCAGCAGATACCTCAAAAATAAAGCTGTAAGGGTAAAAAGATACATAAATCTCCTGCCAGGGCCTGTTCCCATTGCCACCCAAGATCCAAAACATGTTTGATCATTTCCTGTCTCTTGTGTTCTTATACATTTAACATAGTTTGCAGTCCTAAAAAGGGAGAGTATTACTGTACATTTTAATTCATTACAGTCAGTGCTATGAGGCATTGTAATGTCGTTGTGGGTATGAACACACATTTTCCAAGGGTTTCAGTCTCTACTCTACCTGCAAACAGCCCCACTGCTTTGTACTTCTGCTGTAGCTAATGAGCACTTTGCTTGCCAGTAGCAAAGCTCCACTCAAGTGACATCTGGTGTTACTGTCAAATTGTCACTCATCCTTTGACAAAATGTGACTGTCAACTCCACTGTGCCTCTGTTGCGGAGGCAGCTTGCTTTTTTTGCAATACAGCAAACACAGTTTGTCTCCTTGGCTCCCTAGATGATGATGAAATATGAAAGCATTAGCTCATGCAATATGTCTATCCTTCTCCTTCGCTTGAGGATATTAGAATAGATGCGCGGCTGAGAGGACACTTCGAGCTGAATGCATGAGACCGGCATTCCAGTTTTTCTATGAGAAAATAAATCCGAGGCATCATGGTCAGCCCATGCACCAAAAACGCTATTGGCTTTTTTTCAGAGAACACACCAGGGTGTCTTTTAAAGGAGACTCATCAGTCTCTGTGTACCCAAAAATGACTGTATTTATTATGATTATATAATTTATTATAATTATAATATTAGTATTTTCCTCTGTAGGCTGTAATCTTATATTTATGTGTAATGAACTAGTAAGACTGCAAGTATATTGTTTAGCTATACAATGTAAGAAAGGCATTTATTGTAATTAGGTCTGTTTGAAGCCTGTGTGTGAAACGCATCAGACGTTTTGGGCAGCCAGTACTGAACACTGAATGGAGAGCCTTGTTTGTGTGAGCCCCCTGCTCATCCCCGCTCCTCTCAACATCAAAGGCTCTCCGCAGATTGGAGTGGCCAACGATGATGATCTCCTAGGATTAGTGAGTGTCCCTGCTTTTTGATGAGTGAAGTTAAAAAAAAAATTAGGGTGATTAGACATTTGAGTAGAATGGAATAAGCAAGCGTTGCATTCAGGCGTAGACAATGCCGGTCCTGTAGGGCCAGAGAGATGCAGGTTTTACTGTAGAATTACCTTGCAATCTGCAAATAATTGACACCCGAGGCACCAGGTGAAGTGGCCTCCTATTCAAGTAATGACTTCTACTGAATGAGTAAAATGTGATCTTAAGAACAAAAGCCATCAGTGCCATTGAGAACTGAAGTCTTACCATGGTAAAAAGATTAATAACATAGATTACATTACATTATTGTCAGTTAGCGCACACCCTTATCCAGAGCAGTTTACATAGGTTACAATTTTTACGTGTTATGTTTACTGAGGCAAGTCTGGGCTAAGCACATTGCCCAACGGGTACAGCAGCAGTGCCCCAGCTGGGAGTCGAACCAGCAACCTTTCGGTTATGAGCCCCACTCCTTACAACTATGCCACACTGCCACTCTAGATTCTAAATTACTGTCTACTGTAAAGATCATGCAAGCTAAACAAAATCCTAAACAATAATTAGTAAGCCACAAAGCTGGAGTATGTTTTGGCTTGGGGTCAAAGGTGAGGTAAATGCTTTAAAATGTTTTTTTTGGTGAATTTGAGACCCCTTCTCCTTTACATAGGAAGGCAGTCGTTTGTACATTCTAAGTTCTCTCGTCGTTGAAATGGCTGTTCATTTAATCAAGGTTTTCAGGGCGGCGGTGAAGGCAGGCGTACGGTGGTGCCTTGGTGGGGGGGTTGGGAGTCGGGAGGAAGTGCTTCTTTTCACTGAATATCACACAGCTTGCACCTCGCACACCCCAACCCCCAACCAAACCCTGGGCAAGGTTTAGTTTCCCTCGGCTTTGAACATCTGCCAGAGCCCGGTGGGGGGAGCCTCGGAAATCACCAGCGTGTAACTGAGGAGCCAGGAGAGCTGCTGCTGTCTGAGACACAGAGAGAAAGAGAGAGAGAAACTGCAGATCCTGCAGTCAGTCCCTGTGGATGGGGGGGGGGGGGTTAGGGAACAGAGGCACAGAGAGGGGCAGTGAGGAATAGAGGCAGAAAGAGAGATAGAGAAATAGATGTACATAGGGGGGACAGAAAAATAGAGGCACTGTGTGAAGGAAAGAAAGAGAGAAGGAGAGATGGGGGGAACAGGCGCAGAGAGAGGGAGCGAGGAATAGGAATAGATATGGGGAGAGAAACAGGCAGAATGAGAGAGAGAAATAGAGGCACAGAGGGGAGAGAGAAATAGAGGCATAAAGAGAGAGAGAAATAGAGGCACATAGGGAGGGACAGAGAAATGGAGGCACTGAGAGAACGAAAGAATGAGAGAAGGAGAGAGAGAGGGGGAGAGAAACAGGCAGAATGAGAGGGAGAGAGAAATAGAGGGACATAGGGAGGGAGGGGGAAATAGAGGCACTGTGAGAGGGAAAGAAAAACGGAGACACCGAGAAGGAGAGGGGGACAGCAGATAGGAAGCATGTGTATAATCATAACAAATAATACAAAGACAGGAAGAGAGACGCAAAAACACAAAGAGAAGGGGAGAGACAGCAACACTCAAAGGGAGCTAGATGAGAGGGAGAAAGACACTGAGATAGGCACAGAGAGGGGAAGAAGACAGAGAGAAAGTGAGAAAGAGAGAGAGAGAGTGAGTAGGAGAGGTAGGGAGGTAGGGAGAGTGGTAAAGACATTGTGAGGAGAATTGTCAGGGCATGGTGTTGTGTGTGAATTTCATCATACTACCTGTTTCCCACCTCTGGAATCTTAATTTTAAACCCTCAGACTATCAATTCTTGCTTCACTTCACTTTGTTTAAAAGTCAGCTTTTAAAACAATGCACCCCATGACCATTATTGCCTGTAATCAAGCACATGAGTTGGGTGGGACATATTAGGACAGTGAAGCTGGCATCAGTTGGACGAGCTGTGGATTAATGGGAGACATGATGAGGGAAGGTGGTACAGAGAGCTGAGTGGGTCTGAAGCAGCCAGTCCCGACTGCACTCAGCTTTTGTTTCTTAAGTAATGTTGTGTGAATGTTGATGGGATTTGCATAATTCATTATTACATTTCATCATTGTCATTCAGCAGCTGCTCTTATCCAGAGCAACTTACATGGGTTACAGTTTTATCCATTTACACAGCTGAATATTTACTGAGGCAATTCTGCATAAAGTGCCTCGCCCAAGGGTGCAGCAGCAGTGCCTCAGCGGGGAATTGAACCTGTAGCCTCATGGTTATGAGCTCTGCTCCTTACCACTATGCCGCTGATTCCTTGCTCACTTGAATATTCTGTCATTGTTCCAGGATAAAACCTCCTCCTTTCACTAGAAGGAGCTACTCTGGCAAGAGCAGCATAGCAGCTCCAGGAGTAGAGATGTGGTTTAAGTGAACCGCCCTGCCAAGCATGACGTTATAATCGCAACATCTACTGTGCATCACACTGTTGCATCACTGCTTAGAGCCTGCCTCTTGCTATAATGGTGATGATGATAAAACAACTACAGTTGGTTGGGGAAAAAAAGCAACCGGAGAAACAAATAACCTAAAAAATAAGACGGGAAAGTCATGCTAGGTTATGGATTCTCTCCGCCCTTGGACAACTGCAGGGAAGCTGTGAGCGGGAGCAAGTCACGCTGAGAAACAGCACCGCTAACACGGTCCAACTGATAAGACGATGCTCATATTCCTGTCACCATTCACTGGTGTCAGTGACTTGGAGCCATTTCTCCTCCGTCTTTGTGCAGTCTGGTCTGAAGCCGTGGGTGCTGCAGAGTCTCGGTGCGTTCGGGGAGGAGGGCGCGTTGGACTGTGGCTAATGCAGGCGGCAGATTTTCCGGCACCGTGTCTGTGCGCTCTAATCCCCTCTCCCCTCTCGCATGAAGCTCCCGCATGGAGGAGGATAGCAGAGGGGCCAGGGCGCGACTCCCGGGGGCTCTGAGCGCACACACGCTCCGTGCTGAGGATGTTACCGGCGTTATTAGAGCGGAGACGGAATATCAATTACACCTTCCCTCTCCTGTTCTTTCCCCTCTAAAGATCTGAGTCCTGTGTTGTCCGAGGTCCGTGGAAGGGGATTATTTGAATTAAGGAGAAAATGCGGCACAAAGCTTTTTTCTGAGCTTAGCTCGGCCGCTGTTTCATTTTCCCCGCTTTGCATTTCAAAGGGATTCCAGAAGCGTCAGTCCAGCAGAGGCTCCTACCTGCGTTCCAAAGATTCGCTCAGAAAATCTGCTTTTTTTTTTAACGAGATGATTGTCTGCCTCTCTCGCTGAAGTATAGCCCCTTTCACATCAAACAACATCAAACATGCCGCCGATTCGCTGGCTGTAGACTGTCCTTGCCCCTATATCACCATTTACACCAGAGACTTGGATGCTGCCCACATGCTGACAAATTTGATGTGGAACCATTCACGTTGCACTAAGCAGACTTTTCTCATCTCTTTCCCCTGCATATCTGTACGCAGAAAATAAGTTTTACATTTAAAACTTTTTGATATTTTTTACATCACAGTGTTTCTTTAGACCTTTGTGAATGTACTCTGTTGTTTTTATCTGGTTCAAAGCCAGGTTCTGTCAGCTCTCCTGACAGATATGAGCGTTTTCCCACCGTGCTCCTCAGAGCTGGGTTTGAACATTGTGAATAGATGGATGAAAACAGATTAATTAACCACATTAGCTACAAGATGAACAATAAAACAAATTCCACTCTGAGATATGGTTTTCACCCAAAAAAATTTGGGTGTTTCAAAATGTTGATGTTTCAACATTACCTTTTGATATTACTTTTTGATAATGCCAGCATGAAAAGGCCAGCTTGCATTAATATTTTGTGCGTGGTGTTTTAATATTTAAATTGCTACCGCAGCAAATGCTGGTTTGATGATTTCAAGAAATGAAGGCATCCCCTGTGGTATGATGAAGGAGCAAGAGGCTCTGTGAAGCTGTGATGCTAAACTAAGTATGTTATTACCAAAACAAACAGGTAATTATTGAATACTCTTTTGAGAGCTGTGATTGGCAAAGTCCACTATTTATCTGCCAGTATTCATGACACATTGTGCAAAGCAGCTGTATATACAGCACAGTCCTAGAAACTCACCATCACCATTCAGATTGCACAATTGTGGGCTGCCAGAAGCGGCCGATAAACAACCTTAGAGGTGGTGCAATAAAGCTGACCTGATGCTAGTAAAGTTACAGGTGAATGGAAACAGAGGTAATTCCAACAGTGGAGTGGAGCTGGCAAAAAGCTGACTTTGCTGCAGTGTGAATGGGGCTTACTGCAAATACGGTCTGATATTGTGAATATGGCTATATTTACTTAACCTACTTTTATTTAACACCAAATGCCATAAGCCTGGTAATTGCAGCTGTAAACATTTCATCTGTGCTACATACCTATACACTGTACGATATTGGTGCCTTGGTGCTTCTGGAGAGGAAAGGTCATTGTGTGCCTTCATTTAAAATGGAGTTTCCCGATTTAACCCGAGTGATTTGCATGGTAGTGTATAAAATCTCATTTTTTTAATTGTCAGAAAGATAATGATGGCCCCAGGCTTTTGTGAGCCTCATCTGATGAGTTCCTCAGAGATCCCCAATTATGCTGTGTAGATACTGTTCTAACAATTACACACCCAGCAATTGTTTTTGCTATTATTGTTAGGATATTAATGCAGACCCTGAGGCTTTCCTAAATCATTAGTTGTAGAAGGTAGAAATAAAGGGACACATACATTCTGCTCTTTCCCTTAAAAACCAAACACAGTTTGCTACTAATTTTGCAGTCTCATCCGTTTTTTTTTTTTGTTTTTTCCAAAAAAATCATATTGCAAACATTGCTTGGGAAAAAGATGTGTACTAAGAGGCATTAGTTGCTTGACAGGCCTGCATGGTTTGAGAGTTTGAGAAGTAGGCCACCATGTTAAAAGTATGCCACAGAACCTGAGCTATACAGAACCACAGCTCAGCAGTTGAAATAAATGATTTATTCCGCAATTTGGTCTGAATCACACCAAAGTATCTTCATGTGTGAATTATGAATCATCACCAGCTGACACTGTGTAATGCAAAATCAATGCAAAGGGTGGAAATGAGGTCTCGGAAATGAAAAATACAATGGCTCCCAGTCAATTCGCAACAATATATGACTTCGGTTTTTGGCCGGCATTCATTTTATATTCAGCGTGCACGGATACAGTCACTGCGCAGAATTTCAATACTAATTAAACTCGGGAAGGGAGACCATCGAGTGACAAAAGAGGAAGTTTGAGCTGAAACCGGAATAAAGTCTTTGCATGGCATACGGTGGGATACATATCCGATGTTCCTCTGCACAGGAAGAAGGATTAAATACCGCATTTGGCACTTATAATAAGCTGACAGTGTTTGGCATTCAGAAGCACAGGCCTGATAAAAGCTGTTTCATAGAAGAAATGACAGTTTTCAGATTGAATTCACCCATCTGTTAATACCTTACTGAGACAGGGACAGAGGTAGGGGACACTGTTATATCATGAGAATGTGAATCCAGTTACCATTATGCTGAATGCTTTTCATGGAGCATGTGTGTATTCATAACACATAATACTTTTATTTTACATTGTGAAAGTGATATAATGCATAAAGAACAATGAGCAAAGTCCTCTGACCAACCATAAAACATTGTAAGAAGTGCAGTAATAAAATGCATTGTTGTGTATGCCTCACAGTATTAGAAGGACTGCTAATCAAAAAAGCAAAGATCCACATTGTCAGCTTTTCCAAAGAGATGATCAGGAGACTCAGCAGTCCAACTGCTGGTCCACAGCAAGTTGGAAACAAGTCTGAAGTGAGGGTTTCTCACCCTGGTATTTATAAAGCCAGATTAACAGTGTATGTGCCTTTATGACACTGGCAAAGCAGGGATGTTTGATCATCTGCAGGAAACATTGATTAAATCATACATTCCTATGCAAGCGTGGTGTGCCACCTCGACGAGGTCAAGTACAGAATGCAAACGTGGTGTGTCACCTTGATGAGAGCGGGTAATAGAAAGCATTTTTAGACAGAAAGCGTACACAATTCAGCGAAATACATTAGCATACAGTGATGCAATCTATCAGCCATTTATGTAGATGTTAATGGAATCCTGGCTTGATCAGGTGCAGGGAGATACAATGAAGCTATGAGCAGGAGAATAGCATTACAGGACACAGGTGTTTCATTTATAACAACCCATTCAGAGAGTCCCATCATAATGGTGTTCCAGAATATGAGCAGCACTCATAACCAATAGGTTGCTGGTTCGATACCCCATTGGGGCACTGCTGCTGTACCGTTGAGCAAGGTTCTTTACTTAGAATTGCCTCTGTAAATATCCAGCTGTGTAAATGGATAACATGTAAAAATTGTAACCTATGTGAGTTGCTCTGGATAAGAGCATCTGCCAAATGCCAATAATTTAATGTAAATGCCAGCTGCTGTTTTGCAAAAAGCAAAGTAGAAAGACACTTTCGGAGGCGGGGGCGCGGACTTACCATTCCAGACATCCGCCCATAGAGGTGTGAAGGCAGTAACTAACTGTTATCAACAAAGTGAATGGCCTGAAGCCATTTCTCCTCTGGCTCTGTGCAGGCTGGTCTGAATCTGCAGCCGTGGGCGCTGCAGAGTCTCGGTGCGTTCGGGGAGGAGGGCGCGTTGGACTGTGGCTAATGCAGGCGGCAGATTTTCCAGCACCGCGTCTGTGCGCTCTAATCCTATCTCCCCTCTCGCATGAAGCTCCCACATGGAGGAGGATCGCAGAGGGGCCAGGGCGCGACTCCCGGGGGCTCTGAGCGCACGCACGCTCCGTGCTGAGGATGTTACCGGCGTTACGAGAGCGGAAACGGAATATCAATTACAATGTAGCTATTGTCAATGAGTGTGTACATAGTATACTGTATATAGTCTGTATGTATGTATCCGTATAATGTGTGTGTGTGTGTGAGAGAGAGAGAGAGATTTTCACTGCAGTTGCTACTAGTAACTTGCTATTTACATTTGCATTTACACAACACATGCAGGTTAATGCAAGTTTTGAAAAAAAATCATTTAATATTTCGCCCTATTCTTAATGTCTTCAGTGGTTGTCTATTGGTTATTTCATTGCCTGTGAGTGGTGAAGTGGTGAAGTGAAGAGATTAACACACGTTTGAAATGATTTTACACTTCAACAAGACAAAAGTGGTTATAATGCTTAATGACCAGCTGTTATTATGATATGATAAAAGAAGAGAAGGTTTTTCCAAGGTCATAAAAAGTCAAAGGTGACAGTAATGGTGAAAACCATATCATTATCGCAGGAAAACACTGTTAATTAAAAGGTTCAAATTGCTCCTTATATGAAGTAGACCACCTTCTGATCATGCCAGTTCTAATTTACCCACTTGTTCCATTCATAGGCTTGGGCACAGTGACCATTTAATAAGAACTGTTGCCTTTGTACTTCTGCAGTATCACACTGGAACACTGTTTCTTAATCCCATTATCCATTATGTCTTTTGCATCTACAGAATGGAACTGATTGACAGTCAGTTGTCTTTGACAGCATACATTAGATGAAATACAATCACATGTGTGAAATATATTTCAGAACAGGAAAAGACACTCTCTCATCCAGTGTTTTTCCTTCTTCTTTTCTAGCGGTGGAATAGTTACAGCTTGTCTTTCTCATCCCAGCGTAGTGTCACTGTAGGTGGTTGTCTGGGACACATGCTCCCTCTGTATCATATAGTTCCTGACAGAAGTACACACCCTTGCTGTGAAGATCTCAGGTGAAACCCGGCCATGCCTTTACAAAGAACGACTGAGCTATATGCCAGATAAAAATGAAACGTGGAAATAGAACATTGTCTCCATGAATGTTCTGTAATTCTATTGAGGATCAAATTGAAATTTTGAATGTTGCAGTGTCATCGACCATGTCCAATGTTTTGCCTTGGTATGATTGATGATTAAAATCCAAACCAAACCAAAGCTTTATTTTTTGTTTTGTGCTTGTTTGTTAGGTGGAGATTGGTTCTTCTGAAATATACATCCACCGTTTGAACCGCCTTTTGAAGTTTTTATTTAGCCAGCCCCTCTGCGCTTGCATGTACATAATGGGGATTAGCTGCAAATTAAAATCTGTTTAAGGGAGCAGTTAAGAGGATTTGGATACAGTTAATGGCTGCATGAGCAGGGATCAGAGAAACTGATGTCTTCATCTGCAGAGGCTACTTTAGGCCCGTGTGGGATTACTGCCTGTGTTTCACATGGAGCTGAGCCAGCAAAACAGCTACTCTTTTCAGCAAGTCTGCAATGCAAGGCGTGTTCCTGGCGTGCAGCGTGAAAATACCTCATGCAAGTTTTTTAGTGCATGTTTTTTTATTTTCTTTAAGTATCACTAGCACAGCATTTGCTATACTTTCAAGGATTTTAAAGTTAGCTCTACCAGACATCGTTTTCGTGGATAATCATCAGTTGGTTATGTGTTGCCTAACTGTGTGCAGTTTTGAGTTTCATCAGGTGTTTAATGATCAAGTATTTGATCAGTCATCTCAACTCAATGTTGAAGAAGAAATTAAAAATGAGCCATATTTGACAGAATATATTGCAATTCTGTTGAGTAGAGGATGTTCATGCTGTATGTCACTGTGAAGGATCAAAGGGTGGGCCATCACAGGTGTTTATTTCTCCAGGCTAAGAAATAGGTCTTTTCCTTTTGAGTCTTCCTAGCAAGTCAGAGTTCTCTTAGTTGTGTGTGAGTGGTATGACCTCAGAAATTATATAATTGAGAGTTAAATGTGAAATGGGGGTTAAAATGGGATGAGATTTGAATAGTTTTACATCTCCATAGATAAAAGTGTCTTCCAACTGAATAATCAAATGTACAGTACAGAGGACCAGAGGCTCAAAAACGCATAAGAAGTATATTTGCCATAAAGGAGATGGTTGAGCAGCTGTTATACAGTAAGTTGTGAGTAACACATTTATTTTATCAAGACACAAGGTATTTTACAATACATTAAAAAATGGTTTGGTTAAACCAACTGCCGTGCAGGTATGGCTCTGGGTTTGATGTGCCTTTACACTATGTTCATGAACAGTGATCTTACTTTGCATTATTGGCATTTAGCAAATGTTCTTATCCAGAGCAAATCACATGTTTTACATGTTATCCATTTATACAGCTAGATATTTACAGAGGCAATTGTGGGTTAAGTACTTTGCCCAAGGATACAGCAGCAATGCCCCTGCAGGGAATCGAACCAGCAACCTTTTGGTTACAAGCTCTGCTCCTTACCACTGTCCTGCACTGTTTTTTTCCTTTAATTTTTTTACTTTACTTTTCTCCTTTAACTTTCAAGTGGATCCTTCTACCAGAAAAATAAATAAATAAATAAATAAAAGAAAAGAAAAGAAAAGAAAATAAATAAATAAATACATAAATAAATAAATAAAACAAGACTCTAAGAAGCAGTGATCATATTCCACCTAAAAGGGTGATTGCTGGCTGACCGGCCTCAGTTCTTGGAACATCCTGCTTTTCCCCATGGGCCCTCGAACCCAAGTGCTTATTAAGGCTGGAGCCGTCACTCGTCAGTCAATTGGCAGCAGAAGGCTACAGGATGGTATGGCAGCTGATGCAAAATCAGCTGACAGTGGCTGTTTCCTATGAGCTGCAGCTTTGTGAGCTCAAAAGAGATGCAAATTACTCATCATTGCATGCAGTTTTTTTGTATAATTTAACAGGAAGCTACCTCTTATCTCCTCTATTCACTTCTTCATAAAATTAAATCGTATACAATATATATGAGGTATATGTCCTTGTGTAGTGCGGTGAATTCATCATGGAGAAATGAAAAAAGCATGATAGTATATAAGTGGGTCATATATATTTTTTTTTATAGTGTGGTGAGTTTGTAATACAGGAAAAAAGGGTGGCAATGTAGCATAGTGGTAACAAGCAGGACTCGTAACTGAAAAGGTTGCCAGTTTGAATACCCCGCTGGGGCGCTTCTGTTGTACCCTTGGGCAAGGTATTTAATCCAGAACTGTCTCAGTAAATATCCAGCTGTATAATGGGTAACATGTAAAAAATTGTAACGCAGCGGACGCAGGAACAGTCCCTCGGTTTTAAGCGCTCGTTTGCTTCTTCTCGCAGCACTCTTCACAGAGGTCCCCCATGACATCACGACGCAGAGTGGCAGGGATGTGGAGATGGCCTGCTCTTTCCGCGGGGCCGGCTCCCCCTCGTACTCCCTGGAGATCCAGTGGTGGTACATCAGGAACCACAAAGAGTGGACAGACAAGCAGGCCTGGGTGACCAATCAGGTGAGAGAGCGAGGGAAGGGGGTGAGGGAGGTGACACATTGACTGGGGCAAGATGGAGCGACTGTCAGACCTCACCGTTTGTGTGTGTGTGTGTGTGTGTGTGTGTGTGTGTGTGTGTGTGTGTGTGTGTGTGTGTGTGTGTGTGTGTGTGTGTGTGTGTGTGTTTGTGTCTTAGACTGTGCTGCCGCTAGAATGTCAGAGTCCTCAGTCCACTCTCACACTGCGTTCCCCTCCTTATAGCATTCAGAATAATTGGTGCTGGAAAATGCATTTGCCCCTCTAGCAAAAATGGCTAAAACAGGAACAGGATGGACTTTGCTTGTATTTAATAGGTAGAATATTTATATAGAATACATACTTTAAGTAGATTACATTACATTACAAATGACAATGACAATAATGCAATGTAATTACATGCATTTAGCAGTCACTCTTATTTAGAGCATCTTCCAGCACAAGAGAACATAAGTGTATCCATCCAAGTTATATGAGTAACAGTGACAGACCAGGTTAACAACACTCCCAGTCTAGAAAGTGCATACATAACACAATTCAAGCATCACCACAAGTTAACTTTTGCTAATCTGAATCTAAAAACAGCACCTTATTATCTGAATATGCATTGGTATAACCAGTCATAGTTTTAACGTCAGCCACTGGGAATCCAAAATTCGTTTTCTTTACTCTTAAAAATACAGCAGTGAGGAAGCTGGAGCCTAGTGAAGCAGATTGCTTTAAACTGCATTTCTGTTGCAGCAAAGGGTCGCTTTCCACTCAGTCATTGTGACAAAGGAAAGGAAACCTATTCTTAGCCCTGGGAAGCATATTAGAAGCTCGCTGGAAGAGTTTCTCTGAAGGAAGTTTTGTCACCCCCCCTGCTGTTTTGTCAGTCACTCTAATTGGACGATGGGGGAGGAAGGGGAGGGGGGGAGCAGTGTTAAAGCAACTCCAGCTCAGTCACCACCCAACATAATTCATACCAAAATCCACAAGAACTGTATCCCCCTGATGGTCCCCATCTGTTCTCTTAAACTAGCTTTAAATGTAACCAGTACATTTTGACCTGAACAAATCTGGGCCGGCATCAGTCTGCTCATAAAACGCGCTCATTTAAAATAATTGCTGTCGTGTTACGTCTAATGATTTCATTCGGGTGACCTCTCCGGTTCACCTTCCCCTCAGAGCCAATCATTTGCCATAATGGATCAGGAAAAAAAACTGCAGAGTGATATTACATTCTGAGAGAATTGGAGCTCTCTGTTAAAAGTGTCAAAGGCTAAAACAGTTTTTATATGATTGTAACAAACACACATCAAATAGGGTCCTCAGAGTTCACCGCTGGTGACTAACACAGCTTCATATTTCTGAACAGCTTGTTCCTCACATGTGCTTTGCTTTGACCTGTCCTTGCTCTGACTTTGGCTTCATTCTCTCTCTCCGTGTAGGTGGTACCCCAGGAAGAAGTCTCTAAGGATGCCACCAAAATAAGTGTGAGTTTGTTTCACTGGTTGACAGTAATAAGAATAGTCATGATATTGTAGATCTAGAAAAGACTCATTCTTCTTCTACATCATCTTCTACTTATTAAATGTATTACCACTATATTTTTAATGTAGACCACATTTTACAATATAGCTATTTTTAGCATGTGCAGTGTGTGAATAAATTTTTGTTGATGCTTTGAGGATTTGTTTTTATGTTTGTCATAATGTGGAGATTTTACAGTCTTGCAATAATGAGATTTCATACTTCAGCATGCACTGTATATTATGTACTATACGTACAAAAGCTGTATGTGGTTTTACATAGAGGATCACTAAGCTGGGAGTCAAAGGAGGACCAGGTGAGGTTGTGTTTGTGGGCAGGTCTGGATTTCAGTGACATAGCTAAGGTGACATGTGCATTATGGCTACACAGCATGGTATTTTTGTTTTTTTGTTTTTTTTTTTTAGTGTTTGAATGTTAGGTGAATCCAGAAAGCTCCCTCTCTTGTGTCAGCCCAGGTTGTGAGATCAAGGCTTGTTCCGCCGTGACAGTGGTGCCCTTCCTTTAATGAAATGCATAAACGAACGGCCAACTGAGCCTCAGGGAACACCACTCTCCCCTGCACCTCCTGCAAGCATTAATGCTGTCGGCCTGCCAGGTGTTCGGCAATGGCTACCGTCGTACAGCGCGATTCATACTGTGTCTGTTTACTGTGCAGCAGCCTCTCACAAACAGAAAGGTCACTGCCTGTGTGTACATCTCAGATTCTCTGCAGTTTCGTTGTTAATGATATACACCAGCACACAACCTGGAATTAAAATGCGCCTATTAAGGAGGTCAGCGATGAATTCGGGCAATCGTGTTCAACACAGCTAATTTCCTTTGTGATGTCCTTTATTTGGTGAACCGTTGCAATGTCACTCCGTACCTCAGACTGTGACAGACTGCAGGATATCAAGCTGCTTGTGCAGCACATCTGTTTCTCTTTCCCATGAGGAAACATTATGAGTTTCTACGAGGGAATAGCTGGCATGTACTTTTATTATTTTGGAAAATGTATGTGCATTTGTCTTGTATAAAATGTCACCGCATTTGTCATACACAAAATACAATTCAGTATGGTACATTTTTAAAGCGTGGTCGCACTCATTTTGGCATTTTGTGTATGTGTGTGTGTTTGACTGCTTGCTCCTAGATGGCTGCAGTTAATGCCATGAAGTGTAGTACCAGCCGGCTGAGTTATTCTAACATAAAGTATTTGTGAGTAATAACAGCGGTTTCAGAATCATTGTTCTTGAATGGAGTGCCGTGCTAGTGAAATCTAATGCACTTAACCAGGAAATTCATTATTACAAAGGAATTACTCCAGATTTGATGTAACATAGTATGTTTTATCAATTATGATATTAGTTCATTCTGCACCCTAATGTAGTACAATATTTGCCGGTATTGATAGTAATAGCTCATGCGATATTTTTTTATTTTTGAGGCCAGCAGGCTGGCTGTAGGTAGTCCTTTGATCTCAGCTAACTGCTCTTAAACAGTACTCTTTGACTCATGTGGACTTTTTTCATCCCTCATGAATTTCCCTCAGGCAGGTGCTAGTTTAGGCTAGTGTGTTGTGTCTGGTGCTGGGGAGTATTTGATATGTGCCAAACTGTAGGATTATTCAATGAAGACAAAATGTCTGTCTTAAGTGTAGCAAAATTATGAGCAAGAGCAAAATGGTTCTCTCCCTGGGTTTCTACATTTCTTTAGTTTTAAAGCTTATTTCCATAAGGTGAACTGTAAAGAGCACACATTAGCAAAAATAAATAAATAAATAAAAACTCAAATTCAAAAGCACCAGATGTATGGTACCATATTAACAGCTGGCATGTGCAGGCAGGCAAAGTGAGAGGCAGTTGACCCCTGATGGTGCTTGAACTTATCCAAGGTCAGGTATACAGCTGAAGAAAAGCAACGAAAAAGCAAAGAACCGTAGTTTAAAGCAGCAGAGAAGATGTGAACAAAATCCATGTGTGGATTTTGTGTCGTAGAACGTGTGTGTTTCTGATTTGTTTGTTTCATACACATTATGAACGCAGATTGTTGTAAAACATGTGCTGCCTGTATCTGTTTTCTATTCCGATGGGTAACCTAGCAACAGTTGGAACTGTCTGAGGCCCGGCCTGTGCATATATCCCAATGCTATAAACAGCTTAGGTGTGCTCTTGTGTCCCACTCAGCTGGTGAGCTGCACAGAGGTGGGAGGACCATGTGGCTATCTCTCTGAGCGGTTTTATAACATGATGCTTCCTGCAGTACGCTGAAAGTGGAACAACACAATACAAATAGGATGTCCTGTCGCCACGGTTGAAGGGATTTTTGATACAACATGAGAGCAGTGCAGGGAAAAAAAGCTACTCCTCGCATCATCCATCTTGTTTAGCGTAGATGGACAGCCTTGCTGTGGTTGGGAATCTCAGGTTCTTACCACAGGGACAGGGTTGCATCTTCAGATTCTGAGCAGTGCATGCCCTGCTGTACCGTTGAGCAAGGTACTTAACTGGAATTACTTCAGAAAACATGCAGTTGTTTAAATATATAAAAATCGCAAGCTTCAAAAACAGGCTGGATAAGAAATTATGCTAAGAAAGATATACAGGAAATATGAATTATTGATCTTCTGGCAAGTTTGAAAAAGACCTCATGCTGACCCCATAGTGTTCTTTATAGCACTTCAGCTCATGGCCAAAGTCAGCCTCTAATGGTGTTTTTTTTAATTAGATATCATGAGCGCAGTATTAATGAATTCAGTATGATTATTCATTTATGGGCTGCATTTGGCCGTGTGCCCGGCACAGTCATCAAGTAAACCGGAGTTACAAAACAACAGGAGACTCAGTTGCAACGACAACCGCATCAGTACACCTGTGAAGGTGGAGAGTGATTAAGGGCACGGCATTTAGATGCTGGCACATCACTGCTATGAAGCCCCCCCCATGCGATTACCGTGCGTGTGCTGCTTCAGATGAGGACAAACAGGCTGCAGTCGCCAGCTAATGACCACGCACCAGTGCGCCTACAGTAGCACTTTGTCTGGCTTCAGTTCAAAGGCAATTACGAAAGGCTTTTATTTTTTTTTAAGTGTATTATTAGAATAAAGGTAAAATTATTGACATTTAGCTAGAAAGGGTTTTACAGATACGTGTGGGAGGGGTTTTTTTTGTTTCTCATTACATTATTGTCATTTAGCAGATGCTCTTATCTGGAGCAACTTACATATGTTACAGTTTTTACATGCTGTCCATATATACAGCTGGATATTTACTGAGGCAATGGCGGGGTAAGTACCTTGACCAAGGGAACAGCAGCAGTGCCCCAGCAGGGAATCGAACCAGCAACCTTTCGGTTACAAGCCATGCTCCTTACTGCTATGCTACACTGCTCTACTCAGAAGTAACGCTAATGGCGGCTGTCGGAAGGCTGAGGAGGTTCCAAATTGCAGGGCCTTTCACCTTTCAGTGCTGTGAGGCAGGAGAGATGAGGCCTGCAAGGGGCCGCAGCCTTCGCCGCCTGTCCGCCTGCATCCGCGCTCAATCTGTTTCTGCGGCAGACGGTTTTATTGACGACGCGGGCACACCGTGGCTGCTGTAACAGCTCTGAGAGCGGGAGGCGGGCGCGTAAGTGGTGGTGCGTCACAGTCACAGTGTTTCAGCGCAGTGCAGATGGACTGACTCCGCAGACAGCTGCAGGGCTCTGAGCGCTGTCCTATTTTACCACCAACATCAGCAACAACAACAAAAAAGACAGAGTTAAAGAATACATACAATGGTATGCATAGCAAAGTAGGGTGTCAAGAATGTTGTAATGTAGTCTTATGAGTCGCCTCAAGGGTGGTCCTTGTTCTCTGTCTAAGCCAGTGTTCCTTCTCAAAGGTCTGGGTCAATGTGCTAAGAAGGTACTCAGCAAAAAGACTGGAAGTCACACCCTGATCATCTCACAGTAGAGCATCTACTAAAAGAGGCAGCATTTCTGACCAAAGACCCATACAGATATGAGCGTAGCTTAGCTCAGCTTTGTTATCTGCACCTTGTTTATTGTTGAAACCATTCCTTCTAGCTGAAGCATGTCCAGTAGAAAAGGACACAGTGCAGATTGAACGTTATCTCCGTGTGTCTTAAGGTGGTGAAGGTGGCCGGAAGCAACATCTCCCACAAGCTGCGGCTGTCCAGCGTCAAGCCGTCGGACGAGGGGACCTACGAGTGCCGAGTCATCGACTTCAGCGACAGCAAGGCCCGGCACCACCGGGTCCGCGCCTACCTGCAGGTGGAGCCGGAGCGGGCCGCGGCCCTCCGCCAATCAGGGACCGGCGCCCAGCCTCCGGGAGGCCACCAGCCGGAGATCGCCAAGCACTCGCCGGCGCACAGCCATCACAAAGCGGGCAGGGAACTGAAGAAGCGTTCCGCAGACAGCGCCAATGACTGCACTGACAGCTCTGTGCTGTAACCCCGCCTCCTCTGTGCTGTAGCTCCGCCCACCCCTCCAGCCCCAAGGCCCCCAGGGAGACACCCCCTCTCTGTGCGTTGTCTAAGATAAAGGGAAAAAAAAGGAGTGCATGTTATCTTTCTATGAATGTTTATCATATATACATGGAGAGGCCGGACACACTGGGTTGCTTTTTTTGTTTGTTTTTTTTGTTGGTTTCTTTTGGTTGCTTTTTTTTAAATAATCATTTTGTTTCTGAGAGGCAGAGGGCATCGGCATGATGATTTCTGATTCACACTGTATTCCTCATTGCTGCTGAGTGGGTCACCTGTTTTCTGCTTTGTCCATGTTTTTATGACTCTGAAGCCAGGGTGAGGCCTAACGGGACAATATTTTGTACAGTGCGTTGGGGAAAAAAAAAAAAGAGGCTGTTTGATGTCTGCCGAGTGAAAAGTGCTTTCAAGTGCCACATTTTTCATTGGTCCTTGACTAAAAAAAAAAAGAAAAATAGTATGTCATAAAAAGCTACAGTATTTTAATGTTTTACGCTTTCTTATGGACAAAACATTTATTAACGCTTTGTGAGAGGTATGTTTAAAGGTTCTTTTTCTGTTACACTTTGCTTTGATGTTTTGTAAGAGATCAATGTAAAAATATTGTACCTTTTTAAAATACCTTCTAGAATGTTGGTCTCGCCCTAAACACATGCCTTCATCACATTAAATGAATTGTATATGAACCCAAACACCATTTGACTGGTTTTCATGGTATTTTTGTTGATGTAATTATGTGCATTTATCATTGGAATTAATTCATGTTTTAATGTGATAGACTGCATAATACTCATTAGGAGATTCTAAACACAATTCATGTTTTACACACTCTAACAGGGTATGCAGTTTTACAGTGTACTTGACAATAAATATACAATAAATATATACAGATGGATAAAAATGCCATAGAACATACATAAGTACTGTCCTACATGCACTGTAGGCACATTCCTTATATTTTTGATTTTATTTTTAATGTGTATTATTTATGTAAGTTTCTGTTTAACTGAACATTCCAGAACATTTAGTCTACACCTCCTTTAGCCTACAACTTTGGCTTCACACTATTAATATTAAAACAACTCACCATGCCCTCAAGCAACCAGCGCAATCTGTATATAGAGGACAAGAGACCTGAACCAAGTGTACATGGCTTACTAACGGGAACCACTTTAATTTAGTATTCATGGAGGATTGTTAATATACTCTCTGTTTCTGCCAGCACAGACCCCTCACCTGTGTGGTTTCCAGGCGGTTAGAGGATGTTTTAAGACATCAAGTGGAAACTACAGAGGGTTATTTAAAGATGGAAGTTTTTTTTTTAAATCACCTGCTGTAAATCTATGGGTTTTGCAGCCACCTTACGAATGGCTCTTTCAGTGTTATGACAGATATGCTGTGAGCATTTTTTTCCTCTGATTGTGGCTTTACTCTGAAAGGAACAAAATCAACAGACTCTTCTTATTATAGTGCACTCAGTCATTCCACAAATTGGTCCTGATGCTAAGGCTCCTGTCTTTGCTCCAATACCTAGCAGACATTGACTTTTCATAGCACTGGCTTGCTTGTTTTAAATAATTCTTGGCTGATATTTTAATGACTGTGATGTATATAGCTAATATATAGCCAGTAGAGCAGCACAGTGAACCAAAAATTAAACTTGTGTAAGACTGACACTTAAAATACAGTGTATTAGTCATGTATTCCTCTTGAATAATTTCTCCTGAATGAATTTTGAAGATACTAGAATGTAGTGGCTACAAGGTTACACCAGAGTCCTAGAGCTCTGTCAGTGAATACAACACCATGTGGAAGGGGAAATTTTAAAGAATGAGAATAAACCTCGGGCTAAGTGTAAAATTGATACAGCACACAGTAATTCATAAAGGCCTTTGCATCTTAAAATTGCTAATTAAACATTTGAGCTGAGAGTACCACTGAGACCTCCTGTCTACAAGAGAGTGCTGAGAACGGTGCTTCTGCAGGTCATTAAGTACGGCAACAACCTCACAGTGTGTGACGACAGGATGTCATCTAGATCTGTGATGACAACGAATTAATGAGAAGGCACTGAATGGATCGAGCAGGAATTCTGTTTGCAAAACACAATATTTAGAGAGTCAATCACATCACTGACAGTAGGAGATAATGCCAGTGCTGAATTAGAATTGATGACAGCCCTGAGAGCATAAAATGGCCTCAGCCAGAAGGCACCCTGTCTTTTGTCAGGGTTCTCAGTTATTGCACTAAATTACTCAAAGTGTCTTCATGCCTACATCCAATATTTAGATTACACTGATAATAAATAATAAATAAGGCCTAAGCTCACTCAAAAGACTTAAAGAGCTATTATTTTTTTTAATCAGTCCCCCAGTCTTCTCTTCGTTTGCATTCTATCCAATTGTCTGGTAGTGATAGCTTGCTCAAAGAAAAGCAGAGCCTCAAAGATAGGTAACACTTCATGAACTTTTGCAGTAATTTTTACATTTGAAAATTGGAATAGAGATATATTCTTATTTATGAGCATTCCTATTCCTTATCGCAACAACTACAAGGTCGGACAACCTAGCATTCCAAGTTTGTTTCCAGAATAAAAAACATTTTACTATGTGTGTATGGCTGTTATGTGGGATATTACATGCCAAACACCACTGAAGTCAAATTGTGGGCATCTTAACATCATAAAATACTTTTATTGAACATGAGTTTGAAGTAATAGCATTAGAGTGCACATTGCCTGCCAGGCTGTCAAAGATGAAAAATAAGACTTGCAGCAGGAGAAATATCAACTAAAAAATGTAGGAAAGATAGAGCTTCATATGTTAAAATGAAGTACCTGCATACACAATAACCTCATGGCCTTGTGCTGGAAACATTCATTGATTTGGATGGTGTGTCAGCAATCTTTAGTGCCTATTGCTGAATGACTTCATTACTATAATACAGTCTCTTTTGCAGCTGTCAAACACTATCATGAATTTCTGAATATAAGGAAGTAAATTATTTTCTCAGATTGTCTTTGCTATGTCAGTTCAAAGGGGCCGAGGACAGGAGAGTGGCTGTTGTTGTTTTAGATTCTCTTCCCCCTGCTCAAAATGAGGTAGCAGTTGGCCAGGGTCACCGTTTCTGAAATGACGCAACTTTCCTAACCGCAGAACAATCAATTCACTTATCCAGTAGATAACTGTGATTGAGACGAGATGTGTAATGAGTCAGGACGGGCAAAAACTGAATCAAGTTATTCATGTGTTTCCACGCTGGGCCAGCCTCTAGTTGGGGAAGAAAATCATAAATAAATCATACAGAACTGGAGGAGGGTTCAAATAAAGGGTGTCACACATCTGAGGTGATGATATGAACTGAGGTCACTGTACGTACAGGATGGGAAGAGACACATTGATATGGTGCCCACTTGTAGAGTAATAGAATTAGCACCATCACTGGAAAAAGGTGAAATCACCCACAATGGCAAATCACATAAATTTAATAATCCAAAGTAATACAAGTGTTTTTTTGTTGCTATTAGCGCTAATTGTTTTCACACCTGTTTACCTGCTGTGCAGAATATTAGCATATAATGAAGTAGAGCTAATGAATAGAATGAACATGTCCTTTGACCAGCCAATGGGCCCATTACTTCATTGCATTTTATTTTGCCCCTACCTGCAGGTAAGGATCTCAGCTGCTTCATCCACAACATTCAACAGTGGTGCTGATAATCTCAATAATTCATTTTATATTAGAAAAACCCAATTAGGTATTCATTCCACTCTGTTAGGCGCCCTCCTCTAACATCCTAATTGAGACGCAGCTTGAGCCGAAGACCCTGCTCTGTAGGAGGATATCTACATAAAAGCCATTATCTGGAAAGGCAGGTGGACACTTTTTGTCTCCAAAGAGGTGAGCAATGTTGCCTATTCACTAAACCCACTTCTCACACAGTCAGTTTTAATGCCTCTGCATTGCCGCTGGTATCTCTTCTTACCTGTGAAATCCCTTTGATTTATTGTCTAATTACTCATTGGATAATAATCCATGTTTTTGTATTATTTATTTGCATAACAAAGACCCTTATCCTGGGCATGTGACAGGTTACATTTTGACATACTATTTATAAAACTGGTATTTTTGTGAAAGTTCAAGAACAACACCTGCGCCCCAATGAGACTAGAACGTGAAGCTTTTCTGGCAACACCTCCAGTTCCTTGACTATCACTCTGCTTACCCCTTTGTAGGCATAATGCACCCACTCTACATGTCTTACATACTGCATATATGTAATATCCATGGGTCCTAGCTGCTCTCCAGTCATCTGATCTCTGAGAATATTGTCTGTGTATGAGTTCTTCTATTTGTCTATTTCACTTGACTGAGATTTCACTGTACTGAGATCAGTCCGTGGGGGCTGAAATGAGCGTGGGTGGCAGAGCTTGTTCAGTGAAAATCAACAGGCAGCAGGAAGCATCTGTTCAGATGCTAGAAAACGGAGAGGCGCAAGAAAAGGATAAGCCATGAGAAGGCAATGACAACGAGGAACAGAACCGTTCGCGTTTGGCATCATGGGAAGGAACAGACATTAAGGGAGATCAGTGCTGCCATTTGCCTGCTGGTGGCTGCTCCATCTGATGTGAAATACTCACAAACAGGCAGCTATGTGCGCACAGACAGTAGCCTGTTTTTTCCAGTCACATTTGACCCCAGTCTATTAGTATGAAGTCCATGTGACCACTTTGGGTGAAGTTACGGGTTTCATTACATTACATTACATTACATTATTGTCACTTAGCTGACACTTTTATCCAGGCAGTGGTTACAATTTTTACATATTATCCATTTAAACAGCTGGATATTTAGGTAATTCTGGTTTAAGTACATTACCCAGGGGTACAGCAGGAGTGCCCCAGTAGGGGAATCAAACCAGCAACCTTTTAGGTACCACCCCTGCTCCTTACCACTATGCTACACTGCCTCCCCATTTCATAAAAGGATTCGGGAGACTGAGTGTCACACACAGCTAAAATACCCTAAATCACAACAGCCCCCTCGCAGGGTGAGTCGCTGTTCCCAGCTGAAGTGGGGGTAGCGTCCAGCACTACCTGCTCTGTGTCCCCAGGAGGAAAAGAATGATAGAGAGACAGACACAGTGAGACTACCGCAAGCGGTGGTCTTCATCGAGCTCGCCTGTTTCTCCATCTCGGGCAGGAGAAAATTGAAAAAGCCCATGTGGGATTTCTGTCTTCATCATGTTTCTATCAGCCAGAGAGAAGCCCAGAAGTTAGACCTGTCATGCAGCAGAGGGGTCTCCGTTTCTCAGGTTAGTGAAGTTCACAGGACTGTCACATGCTGTTCCTCAGTGTACCTATTAAGGAAGGCTTGAATTATTTGCACTAGACTGTGACGAGTTAATGTTACCCATACTAATCACTGCAGGACTATGTTACATTACATTATTGGCATCTAGCAGAAACACTTATCCAGAGTGACTTACATCAAATACAGGTTTTTACAATGTTATTCTTTTATACAGCTGGATACTTACTAAGGCAATTGTGGCTTAAACACCTTGCCCAAAGGTACAGCAGCATGTGGGGACTCAAACCGGCAACCTTTCGGTTAGGAGTCCTTCTCCTTAACCACTATGTTACACTGCCGCCCTATGTGCATGTTAGTATGATGTAATTTACAACATACAATACATTAAGTGCTACATGTATGCAGAACTTTCCCTGGCTCTCGAATAGTGGTAGGTGGTGTATGTCTTGTTGGGAATGCTGGCAGTTTATAATAAGTTTATAAAAATGTTATGATTAAAGTTATAACATTGCTGAGTGCCTTAGCGATAGTTAGCTAATATTCAAAGACTCTTGGAAATGTATTTCAAAAAATGCATTTATGTTTTGATTTTGATTATTTGTATTGAATTAGGTATTACAATTAAACAATCACACAAATCAAACTCTAAATATATTCTCTTAAAGACCTTAATGTTGGTGATCTGTATCTCAGGTATGGAAATCAGGCTGACAACTGCAGGTATCAAAATAGCATTGACAGCTTGCATTGCATAGTTAAAAATAACGAGGGAATTTCTTGGCAGGCTCAACCCCATCCTGAAGTTGACACATCAGTTCTGTCCTCACAATACATTTAAAATCATTGGTAATGGCTTTGCTTGATAGCATTTCTCAAAAACAAGTGTTCCCAAAGCCCTGGGCATTAAATACATTTAACAACTTTGTTTTGTCACACTTTATTTTAAGGGCCCATTTATACTGTTTCATAAATACATTGATAGTAGATGATAGTGCCTTTCAACCACCTTGTACACCGATCTTTGAGGTTAAAGACACAGTACAGTAGAACACCACTTGCTGGTACACAGGTAGGTTTCTATCCATAGATGGGAGTGAGACTGCAATAAAAAAGTAGAAATATTACTAAGTTACTTACTGGCAGAAATGGGGTTCAGCCAGCAAATTGCTTAATTAAATTCTATATGTAAATCACAGTTTTAAATCAAAAGCACCTCTTTATCTGATGTGGCCTTGATATAGAATACTCACTGTGAAAAAGACTTCGGTTTGCTAGCCCAAGACTATGTCTAAATGGAAAAAAAGCTGGCAAAATTAGCATTCCTTTCACCTCCTGCATGCAACGCCATTCACTGTCTCAAAGCTGCAAGTTTGTAACTTTTGTAAGTGGTTAAATACAAATGCAAACTGTCCTAAAATTGCCTCCTAAATCACACCGGGGAGAAACGGCGAGGGAAGAATTCTCGGCAGCTCTTAGACTAAAGACTAAATCAAAGACTTATTGCATTCTGAGGTTTGCCATGTTGACAGTAATTGCATTCCAGAGGAGGTCCCAGTGGTTATCAGGAGCTGCATTTGTTTGCAAGCTGCACTTTTTTTGTATAATGTCAGCCTATTCAATTACAATATATTGGTGTGCCGTGCAGAGCAGTATCTGCTCATTTCCCAGTATTGCGCCCGAAAAGCGTGCAATACACTGGAGGTCCCAAAAGGCGTCTGTACGTGAAAAATGGGTTTAATAATAGCCTCTGCCTGCTGACTTGATCATGCCTGACAAACACAGCAGTGATGTGTCTATTCAGGGAAAAGCAAGGAGATTTAAACGCACAAACAGCGCTCAATGCAGTCAGACAGGGCATTTTTTTGTTTTCAGAATCCCTTTTTGTGCCTCAGATTCGCCATCTAGTGGCCATCCTTGCATTGATTTCCCTTACGTTTAATCAAAAGCAGTGAGGCTGCTTTTGTTTCTACTCTACATATTCAGCAGAGGCTGCTTTGTACTGAATGTTGCAAAGCTAATTGTGGGACTAGGGTATAAAGTGCCAATTAATGATACCAAATAAAATAGATTGTTTGTCTGAGGGAAAATCAGGTCAATGGCCTCATTTTAAAGGCTTGTTTATTTCTATTGGGCTGGTCCGGCTGAGTTGGAACAGTACTGCTACAACGTGCGTGTTAATTTGATTTTGAAGGAGCAGGATTTTCTTTCGATTGGGCCTATTCATACACGGGGAATCCTGAAAGGAGAGTGTTGACCATCCCTTCAGGCAGAATCCCTCTAGGTCCCTCAGATCTTAACTTTTAAATTTTCTTTTGAACTGCGGACTGTTTTTTGAGCCACACTTGTTTGTTTGACTGTGACATGGCCGGCCGAGGACATTTAATTTCCTCACTTCAATTGACTTGTAGATTGAGATGTATGCTTTGGATAACTGATATGCTGGAGTGTCCACTTTCAGCTGTGCATCAGCTTCTTGGTAGGAGGAACAAGGTTTTTGGGCAAAATATCCTGGTTCATGGGTCTGTTTTAATCAGGGATTCAGGGTCCATCGATGCCAAACAACCCTACAGCATAATAGGCCCCGCTGCCATATTTCACATTATGCATGAAGATTTATTCCCTAACATAAACTTGACTTTTTTACCCTTACCACTGAAGCTCCATTTTTTGTTTAATGCCTCTTGTGAGGTTTTTCGTGTGGTGCATCAGACAGCACCATTACATTCCCCCTGTCTTAAACTAGCGTGAAAGCAAAAGAAACCAGACCTAGTGGTCGTGAAGGCCCTGGATCGGCTCTTGGTTGGTAACTAACCTCAGTGACAGAGCAGCTATAAAGCTTTCAGTCCCTCAAGAATAACCAGTTGCGCACCTTAGTGGTGTATAGGTAACTATAGTGAAAAAATTATCTGTGTCTCTGGGCCGTGATGCAACAAGGTACATTTTGCGTGAAAATTTTCGGTTAAAAACATAGGCATGTATAGAGACTAAGGATTATGAAGTTTCTGAATGCTGCCTTTACAAAAAGCATATTACTGCAAGCTTTTGGAGAAAATCTAGATTCTGTATTTTAACCAAATGTCTCAATTTTATTAATTTATATAAAGACACTAGTTTGACGGGGCAAATAACCTGTTTTGCACAAGCAGCAAAGTGGCTATTTTTCACACAGTCCCACAATGCGCCACAGAAAGGAACATGACAATTGGTGGATGGGCAGATCCCTACTGACATCAAGCGGCTTTGCAGGTGTCTCATGAGCCATTAGAGGATGCCACAGCAGACAGACAAGGGAACCATGCTGATATACCTGCCTCCACCTCCACGGGAACAAAGCCGATTTGTTCCTCTGCTGTGGGCTCTCTGTCATTGGCTGATGTCACAGCTGGCATCAATCCTGGTCCAAGGCCTTAGCCTGCACTCAGAATAAACAACTTAGGTACCTGAGCCACTCATACAAGCAGAGCAAAAGTCCAAATTAAGCACAATGCCAGGCCAGACTGGAAATATTTAATGAGCTATCAGATTCTAACCTGTATGAATACAACAGAATGGCTAAGACTGTGAACTTCTTAAAATAGCCTAGAAATGTCCAATTAATGTAAGACAGAAATGGATGTTTAAGTACAGCATGTATACTAGCACTTTTCCTACTACTAGCACTTAGTATGCTGAGTAGCACTTAAACACATTGCAACATTGCATAAAGGGTAGTCATGTGCATTAGCTGATGGAGAATTGCACATGTGCATTTAATCAGAAACATGCAATGGAAAAAATAAAAGGAAGCTCTGTGACCTTGACATTTTTAGCTTTTAAGTGGGGGATACATTGAGTTCTGGGTAACAGTGGTGAACATCAGTGGTGTCAAGTTCTGTTAAAATACATACACAAATGGCTGAGTTGGAGGCAAGAAATCTAAAAAGAGCCTTTAGTACCTTGACCTTTGGCATTATGACCTGAAGTTCTACAAGCATCTGGAGAACATTATGCATTATATTTGGAGGTCATTATTTGTGTCATGTTTTGCCAAGATCCAAGTCTAGTTGGCCATGATCAAGACTGAGAAGCAAGGCAAGACAATTTGAAGCAAACTAAAATGAGTGTATCATGTGCTTTAACGACAGCTTACAGCACAACCTCATGGTGTGATCCGGTCCTCTGAATGAACACAAAGACAGTCCACCTTAAGCCCCACTGTCTGAAGTCAGGCAGCAGCCTCACCTGGATACAGGAGAGGAATGCCAGCCCTCACATCAAGACTGTCCATCTTCATAGCAGTCGTGAGTGCCTGGGTGAAACGATCAAAGATCTTCCTTTATTTTGTGCAATATGGACACAAAGAAGTGCATTTTTCAGCAACCACAAAGATGGAAATTTGAAAGCCTGCAGTTTGATGCGTATCTCAGAAGCACTACAGCAAAGCTCTGTCTTAAAACTGCACTAAAACTAGAAAGTAGTGCCACAATGGACTGTAGTGCAGGTGGCAGTGTAGCACAGTAAGGAGCAGGGCTTATAACCAAAAGGTTGCCATTCAATTCCCTGCTGGGGCACTGCTGCTGTACCCTTGGGCAAGGTACTTAACCCGCAATTGTCTCAATAAATATCCAGCTGTAAAAATGGATAACACATGAAAATTGTAAGCTATGTAAGTTGTTCTGGATAAGAAAATCTGCTAAATGACAATAATGTAATGAAACTAGAAAATGGCAAACTAAAAGGTGTCAGGGCTCCCTGTCTCCCCTGTGTCCCCATCATTGCCCTCCTTGTCAGCTGCCTCTGTCTGCAGCACTCCGGGGGATACTGATGCCCGTTGTGGGGTCCTCACTGGGACTCCTGGACATACCCACCTCCTAACACCCCTATGGGAAAATGAGCCCTGGTACTACAGGTCTCTAATCAGCATGTGATTGCTCATGGCTTCTGGCTGACACGAAAATCGATCGATGGTGCTAAATAACTGCCACAGCCTTCAGGGGCACTGAGGGGTGGTTCACTTAAGGGTGATCAATATTTACCTCACTGTCATTGTTTTAAGTGCGGCTTGATATTAATTAGTACTGTGAAAAAAAAGGTCAATGGGGATTTGAAAATTAAACCTGCAGATGGTGTTTGGCTCAGTTTTCCCAGAACGCAGTGCTGCTGTAGGTTAATACTTTATGGGCTTGACCGGACCTGCGGAAAGTAATGCATTTAGGATTCTTTTGCTTTTGTGAAGAACTGTTTTTGTAGGGTAAGTATGCAATGGAGGGATAACTATGATTATGGCACTTACATCATTGTCTAAATGTATAAAGAGTACCCGCTGACTTAAGAAATGTATTATTTAAATTCCATTTGATTGCCTTTGTCTGACCAGACCATAGAAGCTAAAGCCTTCACTGGTAAATGCAGTTGCTGAGTGCCCAAATCATTAACCCCTGGTATACCATTAGTTCCAAAAGTATCTTACCTTCTAAAATCAGATGCAAATGTTCAAAATGTTGCTATTCAGCTGGAGGACCACCAAAGTGAACAGTGCATAAATATTAAAAATAACTGTATAACATTTATATTGGCTTTGCTTTATCATGAAAATGTCTGATCTAATGGAAATTAGCAACAACTATTTTAAACAGCTATGGCTTGCAATAACCAATAACAACAGTTACACAATCTGTATGGAAATCATTAGGCGTCCTTAGCATTGTTGGCTTTATTGCAATAACACATATTCATCATGTGCACGGGTAAGATACGATTTAATATGTACATCTAACTTGAGCTTAACATTAGCTGTATCCTTACTGGGAAAAGTGTATTTGAAAATAAACCCTACAGAAAATGTTTGGATGTACCAAGGATGCGGCAAGTCAAAGGTCGTTACAAAGCCCATTTGTAAATGCCTAATACTGTGCATTCAACCAAACACCTTCTCTGGAGTTTACTGTCTCATTGAACCACCCTACACCTTTGAGTACTTACAGCAGCGCTGTGTTCAGTTTTGCTGATGCAGACACAGGCCCGTCTGGACCGGATGGGGGCAGAGAGAGAGGGGTGTGAGAGAGACGCAGCTGATAGATGAGATCCTGTTGAAAAGGAGCCAATGAGCAGTAGCGAGGACGTCACCGACGCCCTCCGCCGCCACCCAGCTGCCAGGGGTCCCGAGGACGGAGCGGAGCCGAAGGAGGTGCACGCTCCCGCAGCTGCTGCACCCCCCCCCCCATCGCTCACGGCCCTCACCTGCGTCCTCAGAGACTCCGCACTCCGCACCATCTGCTCTGGGGTCGGCGAAGCCCAGAGGGGCCACGGGGACGGCCAGGCTCACCCCGGGACTGTCGGCGAGCTGCAAGGCTGCGGTCGCACGCTTGCTGAGATCTGTGAGGCCGGCTCCTCAATTTACATTACATTACATTCATTACATTACATTCATTTAGCAGATGCTCTTATCCAGAGCGACTTCCAGCACAAAAGAACAGAAGTGTTTCCATTCAAGTTGAATGAGCAACAGTGTCAGATGAGGCTAACAACACTCCCAGACCAGTGAGTGTGAGTGAAACACTGTTCAAGCCCTACCACAAGTTAACTTGTGTTAAGCTGACCAGACAGCCGAGAAAGTAAGGGAAACCAAGTGCACGCACTACCATTCATCATAGTCATTAGATCACGGATCAGTTTAGCTTTCTATATATCTCTAACAAAAAAAGAGCTTTGAGCATACAAACATTACATCATTTAAAACATACAAACATGTCACTCACAGATACAAATCATATTTCTTCCATAAATCAGTGCACACACATTTGCTAAAAATAACTCAAAGTACTGATATCAAAATGACATTATTTTCCCACATTAGTCCACACACACTAAAGAGCCACTATTCCAAATGAATGCTATCTAATGTGCCCTGCATTCCTTAAAGTAACTTTCCCCTGAACTTGATCATTAAAAAGTAAAAAGCTGGGTTAATCACATTTGTGCAATTTACATACACGTAATTATAACTACACTGCTGATATAAGATTTTGGTGTTTATGTACTCTTAATACAGAAATACAGAAACTCTGCAGTTGGGACATGCACAATAATGCAGATGGGGACATCTAGATTATTGTAACTGTAACTGTAACCTATGTAAGTTGCTCTGGATAAGAGTGTCTGCTACATGACAATAATGTAATGTACTTACTGCACCAAGGGCTATATAGAAGTTCAGGTGATTGTGTTACATTTTCCTTGCATTCTGGTAATAAAGCAAGTAGGCAACAACAGCCGAGGCAGCTGTGGCTGCTGATTGCATTTCTGGATTGTCACACACTGCAGCCTGGTCTGGCTCCGGAGTGATCAGACGGGAGGCTGGAAGTAAAGTTGTCCGGTCTGAGGACCAGCGTTTATTCAAAGGGAGAGGCAGGTAACAAAGAAACAATAAACACAAACCTTCAGCTGCTTGCCCTCACTGCCGGTGCATCAACTAAAACAACAAAGACCCAAAAAAAAAGAACAAAAGGCAGGAATTACAGTCCCTTTTCAGGTGTCCTCTCACCCGCGCTCTCCCACCCGGCCCCCTCACTGTTGACACAAAAACCTTTTTATAGTTGACTCACCCTGACAGAGTTAATCACACTCAATTTGCACAGGTGCGCTGGCTCCTTTTCTTGCACGGAGGACGGGGGTTGACTTCCCTTCACCCATCCCCAAACACAGACACGTACCACATGATGGAAGCAGGGAGGTGTGCCAGAGTGGGCATTTTATACCACCTTAGGCCTGACTCCATCATCAGGAACAAACACAGTGGGCCTCTCACAAGAGTAATAAAGAATATATAAATACCATAGTGGCTGATGCGTTACAAATATAGGAACACATGGCCACTAACACACACACAGACATGCACTCACACACACACATATGTAAAGGATCAGCCTGAAGAGTACGAAAATATTAGCACTCAAAATAATTTTTTGAACATGTATTTACAGTGGTGCCTTGAAATTTTCCTCAGGGGGAATATACATACATCAGATTAATATGTAATCTATCCACTGCATTTGACACAGCTGACCACAAGGTCCTCTTATCAGCTGTGGCAGAAATGGGTTTGTCGGACACTGCCCTTAACTGGATCTCACGGTACCTCTGTGGATGACCTGGAGAGGCTGTCAGCAAAGGAAGGCAATTTGCAGCAGTGTGCAGTGTGGTGCAGGAGTAAACAGGAGCAATTTCACTTGTTGCAGACATTAGCTAGGGATACCCAGGTTTGGGAAAGGTCACAATGCACACAATCAAGCTGATACCTTCATTTTTTCATTGGTACAGTACATCTAGCTACATATATTTAACTGTCCCCATTCTTGGCCAGTTAACCCGTATGTACCCTCTCTCTGTATGACAAGTGATTGGAGATGATTTACTGTCACTCAAGGGATGTCAGCAGACTATCCACAGATCATATCTAGGAAAAAGGCCACATTAATTGTTGAAAAAAAAAATCCCCTGCTAACACTAACACAGATTCATTATTACTAGTGCCCTTTGTGCCTGCTGTAATAGCATTTTTATATGTGGCTCGTTTTATGTTGTCCACTTCTCTATTGCAATTGTGTGTAACAGTAGCAAACCACTGCATATACATCTGTCTGCATAAAGCTGTAAAATCTTGGGGAAATGTAACTGACGCCTTCTTTTAGATTAGCACTTAAATCCCCCAGCTGATGTTTCGCCAGTTTAACTTCGTTATAATTCAAAAGCGTTCAGCCTTCTAAATATAGCTGGTAACCTTCGCCGATACCCCTGTCTGCCTGACTTTGGGCTGCACTGAACAACAATGCGCTCATGCGCCTGTTTTCCCGATCAACTCCGGGTAAAAGGTCGTTCGGCCATCTTGCAGGGACGGTGTTTGCACATACTGACGGCGGACAGCACTTAGCTAACTAGACAGCTAACAAATTAAACCGGAGCGCAGACTTCACAGTCGGTTCCAGTAAGCTTGTTTTAGGTCTGTTCCATGGCGCGTCTGTGAAAGATAGCCCGAGAGGAATTTCATTTTGGAAAATACGATGTTCATTGCGTGGGACAGCTCGCTAGTGAGCTAATGCGTTAGCTAGCTAACTACTCTGCAAATTCCCACGGCCAGCTAGCCCTTACCGCGTCGGGATTCCATCTAGCTTGCTAGCTCGCTAACCTAACTTAAATCGGTTTCGACGAGCGTGAAAGAATTTGCTAGAGAGTAAATAAAGTTAGATCGAAAGGCGAACTAATCTTGCCGTTCAAATTCATAGATGTTAACTGCATGACATGGCTAACTAGCTAGCAAGCTTGCAAGGAAGGTAACTTTCAAAGTGCTCCGCGTTGCTACCTAGCTTAGCCAGACTGCTAGTCAGATAGTCAGCGTTAACTCACCTAACTTTAGGAAATCGGATCGGCTGTGGTTACTACTGCATATAACCAACGAGACAAGTTTGTCTTTTGGGTGTTGTTGGCTAGTCATTAAGTTAGTTACTGCTAGCTAGCTAATAGCTAAACGTAAACGTTACGGGACAGACTGTCAGCTACATTGACACTAGCTGCGGTTGGTGGTCTGTTTGTTTAGTTAGCTAACAATCGTTAACTGGAAGATCTTACAACTGTAAATTGTAAATAGTTTATTCATGCAGGGTCAGTAATCGGTAGCTAGCTCTAACTAGTTAGAGCGGAACTGGTAAAATTTAAGGGACGTATGTGAATTCGTTGAAACAGACACAATGTCGTCTTTCTCGGAATCCGCGTTGGAGAAGAAGTTGGCAGAGCTTAGCAACTCTCAGCAAAGCGTCCAGACACTGTCGTTATGGATCATCCATCACCGAAAACACTCGTCACTCATCGTTCACGTATGGCACCGAGAATTGAAAAAAGGTGGGTAGCCACAGCTTGTTCAGTGACTTACCAGTTGCACCATGATCATCGGTCTGTAACACATGGTCGATGTGCCATGCGTATTCAGCAAGGTTTCCCATACATCATAATCAGCATGCATGCATGAAAAAGCATACAGTAAACTGCCCTTCCAGGACCAGGGTTGTGTCGTTAGGCCAGCCCTGGCCCAGTAATGCATGAAATGTTTTTTTTTTTTTTTCATTTTAAATATTGCAAAGTGTAGTTATAATTTTGTCGCTGGTTGACATGTTTATTGTCTGACCTTTATATTCTTCCAGCTAAAAGCAGCAGGAAGCTCACTTTCCTGTACCTTGCCAACGATGTGATCCAGAACAGCAAAAGGAAAGGGCCAGAGTTCCCGCGGGAGTTTGAGTCTGTCCTCGTTGATGCCTGCTCCCACGTTGCAAGGTGGGTGGTGAGGCAGTGATCTTTTCATTTTGGGTTTTTGCATTGTTTAAAACCGATAAAAACAGAAAACTGATAAAATTCTGGGTGTTATTTGCTGATTGTGGATGTTGTTGATGTATTGCCAGTGCCAGTGTATCTACGCATGTATATAGATTGCAACTGTGTTGCATATTTGTCTATATTTGTCATATTTGTTTGGAGGGCCTGATAATCTGAACATCCATATTCTTTCTATCCCTGGTGTGGGGAATTCCAGTATCTGCTGCTTCACTCTTTCTAGACCATTTCATAATTGCTTAATTGAAGGCATGGAATGTAAGTGTGCTGACCTGATGTATGGAATGTAACTCAGTTGGTTATCAATGTGTATGTTACATTATATTGCATTATTGTCATTTAGCAGATGCTCTTATCCAGAACAATTTATATAGGTTACATTTCTACATCCATTTATATAGCTGGATATGTACTGAGGCACTTCTGGGTTAAGTACCTTTGCCCAACGGTACAAGAGCAGTACCACATCTAGGAATCGAACCAGCAACTTCCGGTTATAAGCTCTGCTCCTTACCACTACACCAGGCTTGTCCCCCTAACTCTAAAACGGGCAGCTTTCTGATCGTCCCAACCTTGAACTGCCCACTCTTGCTTTAAACTGGGCGCTGTGTTTGGCCCCTCAGAGAGGCTGATGATGGCTGCAGGAAGCACATGGAGAGGCTACTGAACATCTGGCAGGAGCGGGGGGTGTACCGAGCAGACTTCATCCAGCAGCTCAGGCTGGCCATCGAGGACTCCAACAGCCCCAAGCGCAAATCCACAGGTAAGCAGGTCAAAAGAAAAACACAGGTCTGGCCCACTTTAACCCCTTGATCTCTGATTACACTGTCGTTTAGCAGACGCTCTTATCCAGAGTGACTTGCGTATGTTAGTTTTTCCATTTACACAGCTGGATGTTTACTTTCGCAACTGGGTTAAGTACCTTGCCCAATGGTGCAACAGCAGTGCCCCAGCAGGGAATCAAACCAGCCACCTTTCGGTTACGAGCCCTGCTCCTTACCACTACACTGTGCTGCCCATCCGGATTCCACTTGTCATCATCTAACTATTGCTTGGCTTTGCACTGCTGTTTCATAATGCTGGGGTAGAATGAATGCCAGTTGCAAAGAGAAATTCTATGTTTATATTTTATGTCATATTGATGTAGGTGTATTTCTGTTTCTGAAGTAGAAAACTATTGTTTTTGTTAATTCTTTCAAAAAGAGTGCGCCCTTTGCGGATTCTGATATTTTTTAGGGGAATTTGTTTGCCCTTTCATATATTTAGCTCAGGTGTTGAAGCCGAGAGTGATTGGCATTGTTACTGCAGTCCTGCAGAAAGTGAATTTGTAATTCTAGGCAATGTCAATGAAAGATGATGTTTTTCGTGTTTTCTTCTGTGTGGACAGTAGACATTTTGAGTACTGATGGTTCCACCCGTCGGGAGTGTAAGAGACAAAAGTCATAGGCCATGCTGAGATGCTTGCTTAGAACTATTAGTACCCGCCCTTGCAGATCTGCCATTGTAACTTCATGTTAGGGAAGTTCTGAATGAACACCCTCCAGTCCTGAGTATTTGCTCTGTTTGTTAAACCTGTTGCTAGAAAGTTAGGAAAGCTGATAGCTCCAAAAAGATTGCATAACCAGAGCCCTACAAGATGAAAGTCAGAACCTGATCAGTTCTGCTTCATTTTTTCTTTCTTGCGAATATAGTAGTAGTTCTTGCAGTATACCTGTATCAAATACAGTCGCATGTAGTTTTTGCAAAAACATTTTTTCCTTCTGATTTTTGGAGGGTGTCCCACCATAATTAGATTGATATTTTCCAGTGTGAGCAATTTCCATGTTAGCTGCCACAAAAATCTGGGTTTCTAATGTACAGTATTTCCTGAGACCTGGAAATCCAAAAAAAATGACAGCCAAAGTATATGAGCACAATTAACACCTTCGGATTTGTTATGAATGATTACAGAATAAATGTTATGAGCTGAATCTGAAACCAAAATTCAGAAGGCATTGATTAGTTTGCACTGTAATGACTCAGCAGGGAAAGATGTTCATTTAATAATGGTTTTAATACACTTGATCAGGGCTTTGTTACTGGAGAATTGGACTGCTGCTGGAAAATAGGTAAATACTCTAAATACAGCTGGCATTGATAGCATGACTGTGCAGGGAAAGTTTGGAAGAGAACCAGGTTTGTCAATCACTGTGCTGTCAGACACACAGAATATGAAGTTTATGAAAATGGGTGAAATTAAACAGGCACAACTTGTTTCTTCCATGTTGGCAAACAAGGTAACAGACGTCCTCCAGCATCTGGAGGTGCTGAGCAGCTTGCGTCTGAACTTTGTGCAGTACTTCAGCTCCTAAGAAATCGGGCATAATCTTCCAGGAGGGAATTTTTCTCGACTGGCAGACGCCTCCAAACCTGGTGTCTGTCAGACGTGTCCAGCAATTAAGACAGCAAACAGAGGAGGCGAGCGGAGCAGATGGTCTCTGAGGAATAAACAGAATAAATGTCATCAAACGAGTTTACACCAGCTGGATTTAGGTCTGATTTTAAGCAGCTGTTTCGTAGCCTGTCTGTTCGCGCTATATCGCTTAATCTCACAGCAGATGACTCTCTTTTTCCCACCGCGCCTGCATCCAGGAGGATTACGCGTGGAATTTGTATTCTAAATCATGTTCTGTAACTGATGGGCACATGTGGGGACTGAGTGGTCCAGCGTCTGATAAAAGCAGGGGGCTTTAAATGGTGCAGGCGTCTGTCTGCTGACAGCAACCATCACCCGTCTCTACAGCACCCTGCATGTCCAGCCCAGTGCTCTGTTTTTGCTATGTTTGTGCTATGTTGTGCTATGTTTTTTAAATTTGATGAGCATTCATATATATTTATGTATAATGTCATTTAGCAGAAACCGTTATCCAGAGTGACTTATAGGTTACAATATTTGCATGTTGTCCATTTATACAGCTGGACACGGCAGCAGTGCCTCTGTGGGGAATCGAACCAGCAACCTTTTACCACTATGCTACACTGCTGCCTCATTTTAAGATGTAGCAAACATATGCCATGCCATGCCACGCTAACTTTTCCTATGTGAAGGTTTGTTTATGCAACGCCTAGAGTAATTGATCGATATATTAAGCTTGTTGTTGACAAGAAGCATATAGTGCTAAGCATGTAGTCAGTGCTGTAAAAAGCTAATGCTAGTTGTAGATCAGTTCGCCTTCAGCTTGGCGTCAAGCCTTTTTTTTTTTTTTTTTTTCTTCAATGACTGCTCTCAGTAATAACACTATTTTGTGTGTCTGATGTAGAGTTTTGGCCTTCATACCTCTCAAGGGTCTCAAAGAGCTGTACTGTAATAAGGTGAACATGGCCAGTCTCAACCAACATCAGTATTTAGCAGCTACCCGAGTGCTTCACGGCAGCCATTTTGCACTGAGACACTGACCACGCATCAGCTAAAGTGTAGATGGAGATGTAATTCGCCACTTCAACTGGGAGTGATTAGATGGACAAATTTAGAGTGCCAGACTGGGAATTCAGCAAGAACAGCTTGGAGCAGCTCCCACTCTTTGAAATAATATGGGTATGTTTAATGGTTGTAATGAGTGAAAACTCCGTTGAGCTCACCCTCTGAAAGAGGCTGGCTCCTATAGCAGTTTCCCTGTTTCCCCCATGGGTTGTTGCCTTTTTGGAGACAGAAGCCACCCTCTCTGGCCTGCTGAAACCGCCCTCAGTAAGAAACTGCTTTTCTCAGGACACCTGCCATTCTAGCCTGGCCGATATAAGCCTTTTTGTTTTGTCGTGTCATCATGGGAGATCACTAAGATAGATGACATGACCATGATGGCATCGCCAGGGAATTTTAGCTGTCAAAACATCAACACTGGATAGCAGGCTCTCAGTTTAAAAGGGCTTGGTTTTCTTCAGGATGTCTTGCCATTTACGAAACAGAAAAAAGTTGTATAGCCAAGTATATTTATTAATATTTCACTGTGAACAATGAATCTACTCATTTATTTTTATATCAATTTTTTTTATCTTTGGGGAATTGCATGTAAACAGCAAAATGGTTCCAACCAAATGGTTATTTTGAATTGGCTAACTTGGCTAACTAACAAAAAGTATATGAAATATTCAGAAAGAGAAGGTAATCACAGTTCAATCCTGGTATTCTCCGATGTGATTTTTTGTGAGAAATGGCAAACAATTTTCCAAGGGTTTGCTCCTGTCGTAAATATGGGCGCTTCCTCTGAGATCGGCCATCAAAGTGAAGCGAGCTTCATTGCCTCGCCAGCAGATGTTTGGATGTGTCCCTCAGTAGCTGCCTGCTGTAGGTAAGATGGTCCCTCAGAGGCAGCTGAGTGTTCAGACAGCAGTGTAACTGCTAGTATAGGTTTTTCTTTCCCTTTCCCAGGAAGACTGATGGTTTGTTCCCTTTTTAAGGGGAACCCTAAAGTTCCTGGGTTGATTTATCATGAGTGGCATCTGCCCGGGCTAAGACCCCTATGTTTCTGTGTGTTTGTTTGCTTTTTAATGCTTTTCTCTTTCCCCCACTCATACCACCTGATGCAACATGACAGCTTGCTCTCAGCTGAGGTTCTTGTCACAACCAGTATGCAAACTGATAGGTGTTCAGTCAGCTCTGCTAAATGGATCGCGACTAAAAGGATAAAGTAGGAGAAGTTTCCTTTCCTCCGGCATCGGAATGCCTGAAAATGCAAAGTTACTCGTATGTACGCAAAGCCATTTTCTCCAAGTCAGTAAAACACTTGGAAAACTAGGTCTGTTGTTAAAATTGCTGATACCAGAATGAAGCCAAATCACACTGAATAAATTGTGCCACATTACCTTGTGCAAATTGAACAAATGCTGTTCCAAAGCAGTGCTGCCCACTGACCCATAAATTTCTCCTTATAACTTGGCCTAATGATTGTTTTTCATTATACCATCTGAAGAGAATATTGTCTGTCAGAGTTTATGTTGGGGTGTATAATGCCTAAGTTTTAATCTTGCTAGCTGTTGTCATTAAGCATACATTATCATGCTCTTTTTAAATTGAAAACTATAGGAAATGTATTTCTGCAATGTTTTGTGTTCCCCGGAGAAGCATATTGCAATATTAGATCTGTTAGGTAGCTATCATGCACAATGGAGATGACAGTCGTTTATGCTTTGTGTTTATTTGTTTGATATTTGTGCTGTTGCTGAAACAGCAGTACATTAGTCCATCCTTTTTGCTGGGACATTTTCAGATAGTTGGAGCCAGAATTGCAGTTGTCTGCAGTGAACAGATGTTTTTGTTAGGTGAATGCGGGAGTATGGGAGAATGAATATAATTAGTGGCACCAGAGAATTTGACATTGTGACAGTGCAGCAGGAAAATGAAGATCGGGAAAATAGTGTAAATTCAACCAGGTTTTCAGATTTATTTTCACAAGAGTTTGAACTTGTGTGTGAATTCTGTGTGCTGAAATGTGGTTAGATTATATGGAAGTAAATATAAGGTTTTGGGCCCCAGAGTATTTATGCAGGCAACCCCAAAAACGACTTAACTCTGTGTGTGGGTGTGTGGGTTGATGGATGGGTAAGAGATGTGCCCTGCCAACTTGGAGGATGCCACACATGCCATCCTGGTGTTTGGAACGACCTCTTTGAATTTGAATTATTTTTGGACATATTAAGCGGGAGCCTCTGCTGTATGTCTTTGGTTATTTAAAGTGAAGTAGGCACAGGGTTAGAGCTGTATGAGGAACATGCACTCTCACCTGCTGCGTAGCTCCAGACTGCTGTGGAATCAGGATGTTTTTGTGAATCAGGTTGCAGACAGAGCCTTTTTTTCTGTCTCTTGCAGAGGAGAGGAGAGGTACCAAACGCTCCTATCATAAGGCGCAGGAGGAAGAGGAGGAAGAGGAGGAGGATGATGACTACAGGGGACACTACTCTCCGAGGGACACTGACACCGCAGGCCCGTTACTGGTGAGGTCATCTCCCCTGTCTCTCGAATGCCAGACCTGAGCCTGCATCAGCATGCATTTTTACCTATCACCAGTAGATGGCAGAGTAGCATTGCCTTCTCCTCACTAATTCAGTGCATAGGAAATGCAAGGTTCATTCTAGGACATATATATACTCTGTATGTTGAGCCAAACATTTGTCTTTCATATGGTAATCTGCAACAACTGATTACGTTCGTTGCCAGTGGCAAGGAAGAAAGTGTAACCCTGTGAAATGTCTGGAAGTGTTCGCTGTTTTGTAATCTAAACAAATAGTGTCAGTCCATGAATTCATACATCCTGTTTACAAAATAAAGGAATGAATTACAGCTCTGAGATCTGATGACATTCAGTTTTATTAAAAGGATTTGTTTGTCATTCTTCCAATGAAAATGGATCATATGTTACCTTAACTAAGCCTCAAACATTTTGATTTGCTTTCAGTGAAAGCAGCACAGCATATGTCTGCTCATTTGGATTGTGCCATGGATACTGGCAAAGCAGGGCACATGAAAGTAGATGATAAATCTACATGAATGACAGCACAGATCCAGAAAACCTCTGTTTGAACAAAAGTGTCAGTATGTAACACATTGCTGCAGTAACCAGTGCCGTACTGGCAAGAACAGCTGCACATTAGTGCAGCTGTAAACTTGCTGTTTACTTTATGTGTAGCACTGCAGTGTATTTTGGAGTCTGTGATGTAGTGACTGTGATGTTTGGTAGTATACTTGGCTTCCCTTGTCTAGTCAGGTTGCACACGGTAGCTTGTGGTAGGGCTTGAATAGTGTTGTGCTCACACTCACTGGTCTGGGAGTGTTGTTAGCCTGGTCTGACACTGTTGCTCATTCATCTTGAAAGGAAACTCTTCTGTTCTTTTGTGCTGGAGGTTGCTCTGGATAAGAGCAACTGCTAAATGAGTGTGATGTAATGTAATCGCACCATCACTACCACAGTGTGGATGTGGAAGGGGCACCATGTGCTCCATGCCTATTTTAGGACAGGACTTCCCCTGTCCCGGAGTGTCCCTGTCCAGCAGGGTTTTCCACTCCATTTAAACCACAAACACCCAAAGAGGAAGGCTAAAAGGGTTCAAGCGAGGAAATGATCAGTGTAAACTGGTGTCATAGTGCTAGTCTGCATGGACAGCCGAGTAGCCCGGGTTCGAGTGGCTCGCACAGGCTGAGTGGCCAGAGGCCAGGAGAGTAGACACAAAAGGAGCCCAATCTCATCAGTATCAGTGTAACCAGTGCATCCTCTGCACTGACTACAGTATGTGGCTGTACTGTTGTTTCTGTTTAGTTTAGTGCACACTCCACATTGCACAAGCAAAGGCATAACCCCACTATCCATAAATCTTTTAAACAACTGAGTAGCTAACTCTTAAGTAGCCAGGAGCCAGAGTAGAGCAGCCACAGGATGAGTAGAGTATCTGGGGGCTGAGTAGAGAATCTAGGGGATGAATAGAGTATCTGGGGGATGAGTAGAGTATCTAGGGGGTGAGTAGAGTGTCTGGGGGCCAAGTAGAGTATGTAGGAGCTGAGTAGAGTATTTAGGGGCTTGAGTACCCAGGGACTGGGGAGAGTAGCAAGGGGCTGAGTAGCTGCAGGGGGAGTAAACGCAGGCCCATGGTGAGCTTGTTGGCTTTGGGATGTGGTTAAACCCCACCCCTCACCCCTCCCCCCCCCCTCTCCGCCTCAGACAGAGGAGCTGGTGAAGGCCCTGCAGGACCTGGAGAGCGCCGCCTCAGGGGACGCTGCCGTGCGGCAGAAGATCGCCTCCCTGCCGCAGGAGGTGCAGGACGTCTCCCTGCTGGAGAAGATCACAGGTGAGGCCAGCAGGGGGCAGTGTTCCTCACTGTGTGTTTGCATGGACTGCAGCCCTGTGCTGTAACCTGCTCTGTATCAAGCCTGGGTTCCAGCCAGGCTGACTCAAATGGGTTTTCATTTTACTTTTTTTTTTTTTTTTTTTTCCCTCACCAAGTGTATGTCACTAGGTTGAAAGATTCTTCTGAAGAGCTTACTCCGAACAGCTGCATTCCCTTTGAGACACAACAGAAATATCCCGTGGTTTTAATTGCCCCACTTTTCAGTAAACCAAGAAAATACTTAATAGACCAATACTTAAAAATAGACCAGAGTAAAAGACCGTGCTGTAAATGCAGAAGGACGACTTTGGTTGATGCTAAAAAGGCATTTTTACACAGTGGAGCCTGGTTTATCTGTGAGCGTTTATCTGCCCTGCAGACAAAGAGGCCGCGGATAAGCTGTCCAAGACCGTGGACGAGGCCTGTCTGCTGTTGGCGGAGTACAACGGTCGCCTGGCTGCTGAGCTGGAGGACAGGAGACAGCTGGCACGAATGCTAACCGAGTACATCCAGTGTCAGAAAGAAGCGCTGTCAGAGAGAGAAAAAAAGCTGGAGGTACACGCCGTTCCTATAATGTCATTTGTTTCTCTCCTTTTTCCCCCGCTTTGCTCCTGGCTGGGTGGCGCAGGCGGGTTGGGGCAGGGTTTCAGCACATCTGGGTGGATGCCGTGTTAGTTCTGCCGCTGGGTCTGTCACGGAGCGTGACAGCACGACGTTGAAAGCACGCAGGCAGAGCCTCGCGTTGAGCTGCCCTTTCTGTGACCCCGCAGGAGTACAAGCAGAAGCTGGCCCGGGTCACCCAGGTGCGCAAGGAGCTCAAATCTCACATCCAGAGCCTGCCGGACCTGTCCCTACTGCCCAACGTCACAGGGGGCCTGGCCCCTCTGCCTTCCGCCGGGGACCTCTTTTCCACAGACTGAGCCCTCTGCCCCAACCGGGGGCGTCACCTCTACCACGAGAACCCCTCAACAACTCCCCCCACCCCCACCTTTAACAGACAGCTTTATCTTTGGATGGACTGCTGGGGAAGATCCAGGACACACCTCCCACAGGTGGTGCTGTCCTCAGTCTTGAGGTCTGTGAAGGGCTGTCTGCAGGGGGGTGTGACTGTGATTCCTGCAACACCAGCTTCACGACTGGAACCGTACGACTGCATTCAGTAGCTTTGAAAAGGTTTTTAATCTTTTCCCTTTTTTTAAAACAAGAAAAAAATCATTTGTTACCCTCACGTGGAAAAAAAGGGTAATAAATAGTTAAGGTTTTCTTCAGCCAGGTTACCTATGCTTAGTCTTTTGTAAATTTATTTATATTTTTCTGTTGGTAATTTTGGTTTGTGGTGTATTGGGTAGGATAATCTGACCTCAGTGGTGTGTGGATTTACCTTTTTTTTTTTTTTTTTTTTTTTTTTTTTGTGAAGGGGCATTCCTTTATTACAGAAGCTAGGCTTGTAGATCTGCTATCAGCTCAAATGGGTCAGGTGTGAGGCGCAAGATAAACATGCCTCTTTAACCATCATTCTTCTGCTGTTACCAGATGCACTGTTTTAATTCTCTTATCACCATCACTTTGCATTTGACCATCATAAAATTCAAGATCTCACCTTACATTACAGTGACTACAGTTTTGCTTTGTACTTCTCTGATGCACATTAAATTTGTAACTTAAGTATGAAAGTTACTTACTGGACTGTGAGCCTGTATATTTCTCACAAGCAGCTTTTGGCAGTCTGCATATGGAATTCATTTAACTGTCTTTAATTGTCACTGTCATTTTCATAGTAATGAATTAAATGCAATCAGCCCAACATAAGGATGTATCAGCCGGCCAAAACACTTATGCTGTTTGATGTTTATGAGCTTTCTTTGACTAATTCGTATGAAAACTAAAGGCAAATAAGGCTCAACATTGCAACTCCAATTAAACTCCAACGTTTAATTGTTACAAAACCAAATTGTTGGGATTTTATTTTTACATTTGAATTATGATTATGAATATGGTTATGTGCTTGTCAAAGTACAGAAGATAGGGAGTGTTGAAATATATGTTTCCAATGTCATCTTCCATCCTTCCAGTACATTCAGAACAGAGTGCATTTTTATTACATATTTACATCCCTGATAGCAGACACTTCTCCAAAGGACATTTTTGAAACCTGGCATTTATAATAAAAACTGACTACCACAACATCTTTGATTGTGCTGTGTATCACAACAGTGTTTGGACTTTAATGGGTTTTTAGAACTGTGTGTCAGAGATACAGAAATGACTGTCTTTGCATAAATGTCAAATCAAAATTTGTAAAGAGAGGTGGCAAGGTTTAATAAAATATAACTATTTTTAACAATGTTTAATTTTCAAGAGGGAAAAAAGACCTGTTCAAAGCTTTTACCATTTTGTGACTGAGCAGCAAACTCATCCATACACCAATATGGGACATACATCTTTTTAAAGAACTAAAGGATTGCTTTAGTCAATCAGATATTAGGACTACTTTTGTAAATTCAGCATTTCTACTTTTGTCAGCCTTCATGTAGCAGCAGGTCCATTTACATATTTCAGTATTATGGATATTGATACAGCAAGATGTGTGTAAGTAGGAAAACTTATTACAACAGAAAAAAATAAAATAATTATTGGTTGTTGTGTCTGATAATCAGCAGTTAGTACGGGATTTCCTGTTCACTTTGTTGGTGATCCTGCCCTGGTGGGTTTATAGTCCAGTCTCTGACATTGAGGAAATTCAGCATGTTGTTACTGCTGTATTGAAAGGATTAGCTGCTAGTAGTGTAGTGATACTAAAGGAAATTAGCCAACAGCTCTAAATTTGAATACCTAATGTTGATCCAAATAACACACATTGTGAATTTGAATCTTATTTGGCACAGTACCAAGGGAGAGGAAATTTGCTAATTTTTTAATTACTTTTAATGCATGTTACTCTGGGGAGCTGATCAGTCAGTAAGGCATGCTACTGTTTGTAGGGCTCCTTACACTCAGCTACAGTGGAGTTTTGCATATACCCTAAACGCTGATGTAAGGCTATGTTCAGACTGCAGGTAAAAGGTTCTCATTTACATGTATTCATTTATCAGACGCTTTTATCTGAAGCAACTTATAAGTGAGGCAGAGACCTATGCAAGTGAGAACAGGAAAAAAAAGGGGAAAAAAAAGTCACAGCTTTTCAGTTCTGATTTCGGCCATATAAATATGTAAAAAAACAAATCAAATATTTAGCCATGCGACCTGTGTGTGCATGCTCTGATCAGAATTGAGTGTATTTAACATGGCCCAAGTGCCTTTTACATCACTCTGCACCTGACAGATTACCATTGTCATTCTGCGTTGGCTTGGCAGTTCTTTTGCAAATATGGACATCAGTCATGACAGCACATGCCAGTGGGGAGCTTGTGATGTCTTTTGTCATTGTTTATAGGAGAGTGCAGGACATTTCAGGACAGAGGTCCATTCACACTGATAGCAGAGGTGGGCTGCGTTCAAAAATATGAAAAGTTAGACAAAAAAAAAAATCAGATATGAGCAACAATTCAGAAATGAACATTAAAGCCTGCTGTCTGAATGCAGTCTAAGATGAGATTTACCCACAGATCCTCCAAAGGAAACCTGTTCCGGAATAGGTACATTTCTCATGCAGGCTTTTGTGTCCAGTGCCTGGAATATGTGTGATTGGTAAATTGGGAGTATGTCTTAAGTAACGGGTTAAAGGCCGTGAGGTGGATTTCATGTTGGCGTAGGAACATAAACAGATGCATTTGATTGTTCGTTTTCGTAATGAGAGGAGGCAGAAATTTGGCAGTGACAAACTGATGGAATTTCGCAGAATGTCTTGTGTTTGATGTGCCTGGAAGAGGTTATCTGGACTTATTATACTTCTTTATTAATAAGGTTGTTTTCAGGAATATTGGTGTTCCAAAGAAGTGTTCCTGTTTAAAGGATTTGACGCACTTTAAAAAGATCATTGGCCCGTGAGTCAGTTCTTGGGGAAAAAAGCAAGACATAGCTTAGCAGGTGCTTGAGCTGCAGGCGATCACTAAAGCTCACGAAAGTGAGACATTGTAAATGCGAAGAAAACCCCATTATATTAATCTCCAAGCTAGTTAAAACCATTTTTAGATGACCTACAAGTACCACAAACTTTCAAAACAAGTTGTGCTAAAAACAACAGTAAGGAAAAGTGAGGTTACAGTCACTGCGGTACATTCTCCGTCGACCCATGTCCGTTAGGATATGAATCATGGTGGTGTTCCGCGATGTGTGTTTGTGAAATGTTGGCCACGGATGTTTTTACGGGGAAATGAAAGATAGCAGAATTCAGTGTAACAGACTGATTTATTTCAGACCAGCTTAGCATAAATGTTGTGGAATTTGCTGGTTTGAAACAGCTGTAAGGAGTAGAAAGGATAAGACTGAATGCAGATGATTCTTTTGCCATCTGGAACTGAAGTAAAAAATGTTTAACGTATCGAAAGATGTATATTTGGTTTGTATTCCCTGATGTCGGTTAGAAAATGGTACTGTTTGTTAGGGAAAAAACTCCTGCTGATTATAGCCCAGGTATGGATTGGTATGTCATGATAGTTACCAATAGTAAGGTAATTTAATGTTGTTTGCTTTCTCATTACAATGTGGATTTGCTCTTAAGGTTTATTGTGGGTTTGATCAATATTCAAGGAGTTTTCTACTTTTGTTGGTTCCAAATAGCTAATCAGACATTAAAGTCAGCAGATTTTATTTTTGCCTTTTCTGGTAGATTTTGATTCTCTCAGGGGGAAGTCTTGTAATAGAAAAGCATCACAGAAGGAGAGCTCTTTGCTTACTTACTAGCATAGCTTCAACATAATTTTGCAGCATTTTGTTAGCATTTTAACCCTGGTCTCTCTCTGCTTTGAATGTGATTGTAAGTTTCCCCTTTGGTGCAGTTTGTATTGAAATGTAATAGAAATAAGTTTGGTGTTGGTATCTGGACAGTAAACACATGGTTACAAAACTGACAGTGGGGGTTTAGGTTTGCAGGGCAATGGGTCTCCTTGTGGAGGAAGTGGGACTTTCGCCTTCACAGACTGGGCATCTAAATAAAGATCATTTCCCAGCAGGCGTCTGCCCATCTGATAATTTTTTTCTTTGTTTATTTTGTAGTCGCATTTTGGTCGAGACTAAAAAAAAAGACTAAGAAAATCTGAATCTGAATCTACAGAAAATTAAAAAGATACAGTTATACCATCACATGCAAGAGATTTAATTCAGTGCTTTCAAAGTCATGGAGATACCTCATAGAAAGCGATAATATGCAGTCCAAAGCAAATGTTTGTTTTTGCTTGCCTTTTGAGTGCCTTTCACCATTATACAGATCTTCTAGAGGATCTGGTATTGCTGGTGGCCATGTGCCAGCGCATGGCTATTTCTTTGCTCATTCTGTAATTGAGAAAATTCCTTGGAACTGGATGAGAAAAGTTTTTTTAATGATAACAAACCACTCCTGCTTCAGATGAATGCAGGTAGTGAAAGTGTCATTGTAATGAATGTACGTTGAATTATCTTTCGAAGCCCAAAAGGAGTTAGTTGCATGATAAGGCACGTCCGTTCCTGTTGTGATTGATGGTTTCTATAATTCATTCTTTAGCCTGCTATCCTGTCCCCGAAGTACCATTGACAATACCAGTAGTTCTCAAAAATGTAGCCTCAGGCATAACAATGTTTCGGTCTGTTTTTAGCTAGCAACATTGTTTGAAAAGGGAAGGTTTCACCAACAAGCAAGTCAGTGTTGCTACAGTTTGGTCATTCTAGTGAAAACAAAAGATTTAAGGCTATTGTAGTTTCATTGGATTGATATGTTATTGAAATACATGCTTATTTTCTAACAAAATTGACACACTAAAGTGCATTTATTGAGTACATGCATGAATATGACTACCAGGAAACAAGGTGAGCTAACAGAATGACTTATTCAGTCATGCTACCTCTTGTAATGTACTCTGGATAGCTGTTGTCAGTAGGCCACGCCTTATTATTTCAAATGGTGTAAATACCTCTTCTCAATTCCTCACTCTTGGATGAATGCACACATTGTTCAGCTGTCAGTGTGTGTTAAAAAGGGCCACATCCCTTTGTCCATCCTGTGGTTTACCTCGGTTTGTGCACGCCACCCCCACCTCTCACAAACCAGCTGAAACCTGCCCAAACCTGTCCTGCCGCTCCCCTTATCAGCAGCTCCCCCACAGGTAACCCAAGGCACAGGCATATGCAGGGACAGCCCCCAGGTCACCATTTGCACTCTGACCTGTCCCTATCCATCAGCCACTGATAGGAACCCTGACAGGGCCAAAGAGTTTGGACTATAGAAAAGTTGTGGTGACCTCCCCCACCTCAGTACTGCACCAATTCCTGTGGGGGGAAGAACTGGAGACACCAAACTCTTGGGGACAGATTGTTGTGTTCTTGTGTGTGTCTTTGCTTATCTCTGAACTGGAAACCTGACTCCTGTGTTCTGACCGACTCATCACTACAACAGCAACATTATCCTGAATCCAGTGCACAACGTGAAACTTCCCCCTCAGTTTCAGTGTGATATATTGTCTCATAACATTATTTAAAAATCAATAGAAGTGTTCATTTTTACTGAACACTTTTATCGCTTTTGAAACTCAAACTCGTTGAGGTTTTCAGATGCTGAACATCTCCAGATTAGTGAACAAGTGATATCAGAGAATTCACACTTACAACAGCAATGTGAAAATTTGTCCTACTTACCAGTAAAAGCTTAGACAGCTGCAATGTAGCTGACATGAGACATGTATATCTGACATGTACTGAGTCCTCACGGTCTGGAGAGAAAGGAACCCTCAGTTTGCTGTGTCATTGTCTGCCATTTTTAACTGTAAGCGCCCTGAAATAATGTTCTGCCAGCTACCTCCTCATCGTCCTGTTTGTTTCTGTCTGAAGCAATTCCAAGCTGCCACACTATAATAGTGCATTTCTCTAATGCAGTGCAAAAGAGGTGCCTTCATACTGTACATTCTCAAATTAACATGGTTTTCTAATCTGTAGAGGCATACATTCCCAACACGTTGCCATCTTTGTGAGCTTACTTACAGTATTTATGAATTAGTTTGAAGAAGATTAATTTACAACCTTCAGCAGAGTAAGCAATGGTGCTGGGAATGGCCATAGGGTTTGAACCAGGTTAGTGGGAGCACAGTAAAAACCAGACTGCAGACAGGTCAAATTTGGTCTCCTTTCTGGGTCATAAAAGTTCACATTACACCCTTATTTCAGCAAAGGGAGTTGTAAGAGAATAAACTAAGGGAAAGCCACAGTGTGATGCCTTGTTGATATGCACTGGGGACATAGTAGGTGGATAATGTTTCTGTATATAGCAGTCTAAAGTAAAGGTAAAGTTATACGGCTTTTGGCCACAGAGTTATTGAACCTCTGAAACCCTAGCTGTTTAAATAGACTATTAAACATGTACAAGATGTAAAATGGAAGTATCCTTTAAGAAAACAAATGCATCAAAAGCTCACTTGATGTTCACATCTCACAGTTTTCCTACTTTTGTTATTATAAACAAACACAGCTGTGAAAATTTGATAGCTGAGGTTACGGTTAAATGTACTTTTCTGCTTGTTCTGGAAAAAGTACATTTGACCATAACCTCAGCTATTAAATTTTAACAATAGATTTTTCACTCATTTTTCAAAACAGTAAATGACACAAGTAAAAGTCACATCAAGATTAAGAAAGTGTGCTTTTATGTGAATGTGTGTGTGCACATTAAGAGAGTGTGCCTTTATGCATGTATGTGTACGTATATTAAGAGAAACCGCCTTTATGTGAATGTGTATCCATGTACATAATGTTCCGTTTTGTTTTTAAAGCCGGTATCACTCCCTGTGTTTTTGTTCATGTCGATGAATAACATTACCTTATCTTACATGGTAGTTTGCTGTATATAGAAAGGGTATAATTCTCTTCTGGGCCCCCATGGTTTCTTTCTCTCTATTTGACTTTGTATGGAGTTAATGCTTTGTTTTCAGTCCTTCAGCATGGGGGATTGCTCTGCTTCAGTGGCACCCATGATGTATTTTGGTTAGCCTGAGGTCACAGGTTTGCCAAGTGAGCTCCTGATAGTCACATGTCAGCCCTGTCATTCGCAGAGAGGAGGACTGTCTCACTTCAGACACAAGCTTTGGCCTTTGAGGTGGAAGACTATCACACCCATTCCTGAAGCCAGGTCCAGCTTCACATATGACCACTATTACACATAAGAGGATGTCTGTATGAATTATTTTGTCATCACTCTCATAATATTTTTGTAGGGTTACTGAATATTAATGTAAAAATCATAACTATAATGTCACCCCTACTAATAAATCCACTGAAATTATTTTAGATTGGAAAGGATGTTGTTCATATTAAAGTTTGCACTGGCAGTGTAGCTTTGTCCTTCTGCCCAAACATCACTGTCAGTGCCTCCCTTTAGACCTGTCCTCCACCTGTCCCAGCTGTTCTGTTGTAAGAACATATCACACATCTTTTTTCAAATCCAGGTACTGTTGTTTTTGTTGTGCTTACTGAATTGATCTTGTCTTGTTTGCCTCTGCTGTTAATATCTACTGTACAAGTCCACAGGATGGAATTTTTCCTTCATCTGAAATGGCTGACCTCTGAAAACTCAGTCAAAAAAGTGCAGGATTTTTTTTTCTCACTGGATATCAAATGTGCCCTGTTTCTCTAAAAAAAAGTTTTCAATCCCATGCTATTACAATTTATAAAGCATAATGCAGAAGAATGTTGACATCTTGCCAACTTCTCAAAAAGGTGAGTGAATAAGAACGGTTCAGTGAAAATGTTGATGAATTTCCTCAGATGTCATGCACTGAGATTGCTTAATGCATTTTGTAGGGCTTATACTTGATGCTTACTGAAAATGCATGACACTGTGCTTGGTGGTAAGATCACTGGAATGCTGTTATTGAATGCAAGCCAGACCTTCTCAGAAAAAGCTGTAGATCTGTCTTCAGTATGGAAAAAATGACTCTTTTCAAACATTGAGCAGTACCCTTTTAAGGTATATTAATGACATGCTCAGTTGTATTCTTAAAATACTGTCTCCAATATTAATTATGTGTTTCATTTCAAATTTATGTATGTCCTTTAACCCACCTCATTTTTCCACAATACTCAGTAGTGAACAAAATCTATTTTCAGCCAACTTTGAAAAGATAGGGTTCAAGCCAGGAACAATGTATTGGCAGGGATGTCATTCTCCTACTTTACGATATCTCTGTTTGAGAGACAGGCCTTTAAGGGGGTGGCCACGATGGCTGGGCACTGTTTATGTAGGAAATCAAAATAGTATTGCCATGCTAGTATTTGCCATATTTGTTTTTGCCATACTTGTTTTTTTTTCCCAATTCCAAGTTTCATAACAGCAGGTAGCTAGTTATTTAGCTAAAGTAATTTTAAAGTAAACTGGCCAGCTTGTAATGAGGGCTTTGGGTGATGAAGTCAAAACAGTATAAAAATTATATTCTTAAAAAACAAAACATCAAATGAATAGAAAATGAATTAATTTGAGGAAGCTGTGTTCAGTGCAGTATGGAGCACATCAGGCAGAGTTTTTCCTTTTTTTCACAATTTTTGCAAATGCTTTTCATTGCAAAGAAAAGTTTTGTTTCCATTCCCTGCTCAAGAGACCATGAGTCAGTGATTCCCTGAGTTACAGCTTATATAGACGGAGAGAGCACATTGCTGAAGATTTCATACACACCTGCAGTGATGTTGGATTATATATGACATTGCTGCTCAGAGCAAGTACTGCATATGTCTATTAACATGGCATTTTGTTTCTTTAAACCTGACCTAGCCCTGTGTGTACTCGTGACCACTCAGCCAACATGGTTGAAGATACTCACATGTCAGGGAAGGGGAAGGGGTAGAACATGACCTCTATTATTGTCACAATCATAATGTATGTGGCTCATTTTCAGTTTATGTCCATCCACTCTACTTTTTTCCAACCCATAATTTAACTTGTAACAGAGTGGATTTGAAGCCTAGACCCCACTTTAAACAAACATTAAGATCTTGTCTATAAATCCATTTTTATCTTTTTTTCAACCTGGAAAAAAGTAACCAATGGAGTTGAATAGATATGCTAATTTTAACTAATGTGAAGTTGTTCTTCTGTGATGAAATTATCTTAACTGATTTCACTATTAAATGCATTTATTTTCTTGGGAATTTATAATTGAAAAATCAGAAGAACAGTAACTTAGTTAATGAAACTGATTTAGATAAGCAGTTCTGAGAGATCAAATTGTTTATGCTCACTGCATTTAATAAAACTTATGTCCCCATATCCGTATTTACAAGATCTGGCAGATATTGTGATCATGTGTGCACATTCTTCTCTGGATCTGTCATGAAGCCCTCCCAGTTCCATGTCCTGAAATGAACCACCTCAAGCTTTCATTCTGAAAGCCTTTTGTTAGTTTATGAAGATTTATGCTTTTTCTATTATAGAAATATGTTTAAATAAGCAATGAAATACAGTCTCCTATATGGCAAACACTATGTTGTGTAGTCTTTACTGTTATATATTAACCATAGCTCCACCATGCATACAGAGTTTTTGGGTACTTCACAGACCTGCTTAAAATGGAACAAGGCGCTGAAAATATGTTTGGATATAATTGATTGGTATTAAAGCTTATTTTGGCTGGTTTTGTTGAAAAAATAAGACATTTCTAATCAGAAGTCAAGAAGGGGAAGTTTGGAAGAGCTGAAATGATGTGATAATTCCAAAATTCCATTCCACTCTCCATTTGTCTGCTTAAATCCTGCAATATGCAGTATTTAGCTGATCGCTTGTTTAAAAGATTTGTGGATAGTGGGGTTATGCTTTTTGTGCAATGTGGAGTGTGTGCTAAAGTAAACAGAAGCAATGGTACAAGCACATAGTCAGCATGGGTTCACACTGATATTGAGGAGACTGGGCTCTGTTTGAGCCTGCTCCAGGGATGCAGTGGATTTTGTTGTACAGGTAGAGGGTCTGCATATTTTCTGGCTGGATTTTATAGTCCATAATTAAGTCTTACAGTTGCAGGATGCCAATGCAACGTCCTCATGAAGCCACCTGTTAAACAACCATTAACCATTCTATTACAGGACCTGAAATATCACGCTCAGTCTTAAAATGAACAGTAATTAAGTACAACTACACATGGGTTCACAGAGTTTTTCCCATAGCTACTGACACATATTTATTAGTTTTATTCACTATATATATCATTAATGCACCAATGTTTACTAGTTACTGATATTTTGTTCTGTGGAAGTTAAAGATGAAGTAATACAATTGCATAAATTAGGAAAAGGGTACAAAAGAATATCCAAGTTTTTGAATATTCCAGTGAGCACTGTTGGATCAATAATCAGGAAGTGGAAGCTGCATCACACCACCCATGCACTGCCTGGAAAATGCTGTCCCTCAAAACTCAGGACTGAAGGGTGGCAAGAAAGAAGCCATTTTTAAAAAAGACCCATCTCAAAGCACCCTTGGAATTCGCCAGAAAGCATGAGAGTGATGCAGCTAGGATGTGGGAAAATGTTTTGTGGTCAGATGAGACTAAGATAGAACTTTTTGACCCAAATTCAAAGCACTGTGTGGGGCGCAAAACTAACACTGCCCACGCCTCAAGAAACACCGTCCCTACAGTGAAATATGGTGGCAGTAGCATCCTACTGTGGGGATGCTTTTCATCAGCAGGGAGTTGGAAAGTTGTTAAAGTTGTAGGAAGAATTGATGGAGCAGAATACAGGGAGATACTGCAAGAATACCTGCAAGAATACCTGCTTCAGTCCACTAACATTTGGTGGAAAGTTCACCTTTCAGCAGGACAATGATCCCAAGTACCAGGCAAAGCAGTCCACAAGCATCATTCAACCAACCAGGTGCAAACGACCTGGTGCAAATCTGCCAAGAAGAATGGTAGATACTTACCCCAAAAGACTTAAAGCTGTTACTGCAACAAAAGCTGGCTCTACCAAGTATTAATGTGTGGGGATGTAAAATGCAAACAGCATGTATCTTTTTTTTTTTTCATTTTTCTTAAAAATATTTTCTAACATAAAACCACATAAAACCAGTTAAATTTAATTATTTAATTAAATAATTAATTTTGAGTTTCAGTGTTTTGAAATAAAATATCACATGACGAAATTTCAAAGTTAATTCAGTAAAATGTGAGAATTGGTCAGGGGTCCGAATACTTTCACCTCCTTTCGCTGTCAGAACAACCTGAAGTTTTTGGTGCCTGGACTCAACAAGGTGTTGAAAATGCAGCACAGGGATATAAACCATTCAGACCAGGAGACACTTGTTTTTCCAGTCCTACATTGTCCAATGTTTTAGTTCCTTTGCCCTCTGCAACCGCAGCTTCTTGCTCTTTGCTGACAGGAGTGGAACCAGGGTAGGTCGTCGGCTGCTATAACCCGTCCGTGATAAGGTGTGAGGAGTTGTGTGTTCTGATATGGCTCTTTTGGCGCCACTGTTGTACTCAGCTGTCACTTGACTGAGTGTAGGCCTTCTGGTACTCTGCACAAGTCGTGTCAACCTCTGTCGGCCTATTTTTTCATCACCGCTCTGTTTCTGACGACAGGACCACCGTTGGCTGGATGGTCCACCACTGGAAAAAAGCATTCTCCTTACATCCATGGGGAAAACCCCAGCGGCGTTGCTGCTTCTGATATGGCCATGCCAGCATGTCTGGCGCCTGGTGCCACACGCCATCCAAAGGCACTTAATTATTTTGTCTCTGCCATTCTCCTTCTGATCTGCACACACCTTCAATCTGCTTTAAATAGCGTAATCTGAACATGTGATGCTGCCACTGATTAAGCAGTAAATATGCACGCTCTTGCAAGTCTTTGTTAATTTATTAGCTGAATGACAATATTAGATCTTGCATCACCGCCTGCTTCCCTGAAAGTGCTCCTCTGGGAATATGATGCATCTCTATGATTGAGCTCATTACTGTCTTCAGTACACTTCGGACTTGTTAGTGAACCTACCCGGAAGGCTTTTGCCAAGTGATCTCAACTGTCCTCACATATTGGAGGTGGGAACAGCCCAGCTGCTCTTTGGCCTGGCCTCTTGTTTTAATTTTGTGTGGGATCTTGCTCTCATGGCTTAGCTAGCCTTGTGCGAGAGGTCTTTCTAATGGACGCAGTCCCTGCCCAGATCCATTTTCTTCCCTCATGAACAGACTGCCCTAATGTCCTATAATTAAGAACTGCTGGGAATGCACTGATTTTCTAAAGCATTTTCAGCTCCCAGGAGTCTTTTTTTCCCAAACACATCAGTCCCACTTCATTTATAAGTTGAAAATAATCATGCACAGTTCTGCGGTATGTTACATAACATATCACAACAATGTCTATGCACGTCTGTCTCATCCCAGTATCACAGCAGACAAAATTTAATTCAGAATTATTAAACTGACTAATTTTAATTATTATTTTTTAATGTCACTGGAAAAAGGCAGCGGTATTTAATAGGTTAGAAAATAAGAAAACTGTAAAAATTAAATAAACACGCCAAGCAAGTTAGGAAATGTACAGCTCATCTAAACCCATGCCAAGATGTAAATATTTATCTAGGTGGATTACAAATGACTGATAATGATGACTGTTTACATGAAAAAAACTACACATACTGATCCAAATGTCATCCAGACTAAATCATTTTAGTTTACATGATGGCTTTTTGTTCATAACATTCAACAAGTAAAAAGAGCAAAAAACCAAATGGGATTTCAGTGATCAGAGAGAAAAGGTCATTTCTGGCTCACATAATGAATGAAGACTAAGGGCTCTCTTCCTCAAAAAAGCAGGCTCAGTTCTCAAACCAATCCAACATTATTCTATTCTCCCAATCCGTGTCCCTTATCCTAGATGTTTGGTTTTGTTTTGACAAGTTGTTTAAATTTTCAGAAATGTTGTTCTTAACTTCCTTGCTTTAAGATACAGTGCTGGTCCGTCTGGATAAACTACTGTAAGCAAGTGGTAATATCTAAAGCACCCACAGTTTAAGTTACACAAAAGCATTGCTAATTTTGATTCACTGGGGTTGCAGTAAATTCTAAGGCCAGTACTCATGATACTGAGACAGTCAGGTGTGTCTTGTGGGTATTCCTATGCACCACCCATCAAAAGATCCAAGGCCTGAAACTCCCTGGTTAGTCAGGCCTGCACATCAGCAATGTTCTGATGAGCTGGACCCCACTTTGGGTGTGGAGAAGGTGGGTGACAAAAGGACCGTCTCCCACAACATCTGTGATTGCTGTGGCCTCCTCAGCTAGAAAGACAGAGGAAGCCAGTGCCAGATTGTTTCAGTTGTTTACACCCAGGTTTGGGGGGCAAGCAACTCATTGAGCTCTTTTTTTGGCTTTCATTTCAGCCATTTCTTGGACTTGGAACTAGTGCAGCAGCAGCAATCATCAAATCAGTGATCAAGAACAGACATTTCACTTTAACCTTCCTCCGACCAAGCTGACCTGTTTAACGCACCCTTGCGAGTTTGTGAGGTGGACCAGACCTGACACCAAGTGTGACTTCCACCATCACCTCCATGATGGTGCCCAGCTATCTGGCATTTTTGCCAGTCTCTCTCACTGTCTAGTCCTTTTCCTGGAGGAAGCAGATAAGAACCATGTTGCTGTGCCTGCTCAGCAGTGTTTCTCTCCTGATTTCCATTGCGTTCTACAAGTCGTTTACTGTAAGCGTTGGTTTAGAGCCAGTGTTTCATCTCCATATTTATTCTTATCCAGTGCTGTGCAGGGGTTTCTTAAACATGTTGACAAGATTAAATAGCTCTGGATAAGAGCGTCTGCTAAATGACTGAAAGTAATGTAAGATCCTTGAGCAGCACTGGACATTCCTGAGTGCATTTATCAGGTTTGGCTTTACTTGCAGCTGTGATTCGCTCTCTCGGCGAAACAGCTTTAAATGGAAGTCTTGTCCTTTCGACTGCTCTGACACAAAAATGCAAAGTAAATGTTATTTGTTCTCAATCCATTAATATTTTAAAATCATGTTGCAGGAACAAAATCAGCCAAAGCTAATCTGCTTTAAAGGCTCTTTTAGCAAGGATTTGTATTTTCATACTGTCATTACAAGACAGCATTCTGTACATATTCAGTGAGTCCTCAGTGGTTATAAAATGTCATTTATTAGGCCTTAAAGGGCATTTTTGCATGTTCGTATGCATAGTATGTTGAAAAATCAAACAGGCTTTTAGTGGATAAGCCATCATTTTCTTGACAGACTTTCTCCTGTCTGATTGTGGAATTTATTCTTGTCAGCTTATAAATCCTGATCATAAATCTTGCTGTCCAAAAATTTTAGACCCAGAGAAAGATATTACATTACATTACATTTCATAAAAGACAAGATATGTATTGTTTTATTCACATGCTCATATTGTAGTGTCAGTGTTTAGGCTATACCATTCAGGCTGATTATGGCCATAATCATCTCTTTGTTCATAACTAAATGCTCACAGAAACATGTGGATCAAGGGGTGAAATAACAAGTCACTTCTCAAACATGAACATAGCACAGATTGCTGTTAGAAACACAGGACAAAAGATCAAATCAAGGGAAAAATTTAGCAAATTATGAGGCATTTAAGATGACATTTGATTTGTGTAAAAGTGTGTATTGAAACCGGTAAAAAGGTCTCCTGTCAGTGTAAATGAGCAATACAGATTCAAGTAAAACTTCACTGTCTAAGGAATAGCTAATACATGCTTGAGCGACCTAGTGTTTATGATGTATTTGATTGATGCAGGCCAAAGCTGGATGAAGTTGTTTGCTGTCTCAGTAGCTCTGTACATTATCTCTGAGCTAAACTACAAGGCATTGTACTGCCAAACCTCACAGGGATGCAGAAACCTTGGTTTAGGGACAGTACCGACCAAAATAAGCCGGTGGTAAATCCGCTGAGATGCGTGGTGAATTAAACACCAGGAACCACTCTAACCACTGAGGCGAGGAAGTGGGTACCTCTCGTACAATGCAAACCATCTGTGCTCAGACTCTCAGGGCAGACTATTCTGTATTGCTTTATGGTTCTTGTCAGTACTCCGCCCCCCTAGCTGTGTGTTTGTGTTCTTCCCCTGTCCATGTGCTTTTGTTTTTCCTTGTGTTCCAGCCCTGCCCCACTCTCCACCCTGTCTCCGCCCACCTGATCATCTCCACCTGCCTGCCTGCACACCTGCTTCCCATCACCTCATCAGCCCTACCCTATATTTACCCTGCTTGTCTCTGTCTTGGGGCCAGTTTGTCTCAGCATTCTGTTTCGTTCTTGCCATCTGTTTTTCAGCGGTCTTCTGGTCTCCCGCCCTGGGTCTCTGTATTTTGCCCGCTGTTCTGTCAAGTGAGTTCAGTCAGTCTGTCTTCTGTTTCGTCGTGTCTTCGTGTTTCCCTGTCTGTGTAAGTCTCATCCTGTCTCCTTGGCACCCACCTGCCATTCCGCTCCGGCGGCCTGGGTCGCCCGCTGCCCTGCCTCCGCTCCCTGTTGCCGGCCTGCCCGGTTCTGCCCCTGTCCAGACCCTGCTTCCCGCCTGCTCAGCCCTGGACCAGCCTGCCGTTCTGCTCCGGCTGCCTGGGTTGCCCGCGGACCTGCCCCAGCTCCCTGTTGCCGGTCCCCCTGGTTCTGCCCCTTCCCAGACTTCACTCCCCGCTTCCCGTCTGCTCTGCTCCGGACCTGCCTGCCCAGTTTGTGAACCCTGCCTGGCCTTCGGATCTCGTCTCTGCCTGCCGCTCCGTTCTGGTTGCCCCGCTGCCTGCCTGCCCATTGCTGACCCTCGCCTGTCCTGACCACGTGCCTTGATCTGTTTGATTTTTGGACTGACTTCCCCGGTATTGACCCTGCCTGTTTTTGACCCTGTCTTTGTCTGCTCCGGTGGTGGGCTTTAATAAAGTCACTCCGCCATTCACCTCCGGGTCTGCGTTTGAGTCCTCACCCTACATCCCTGACAGTTCTGTAGTAAACACTCATAGCACAGTAACCAAACTGTGAAAAATGACAACAGCAGTGAAAACAGTGGAAACTCTTAGCATCGTGCTTGCGACTTATAGTCTTTGCATTTTAATGGCTTTAAGTTGACCCTTTTATAGTAACAAAACAAAGCTTGAGAAGGACTTTAATAGTAAACAACTCTTCAGCTCAATTTTACAATCCAATATAAAGTTGGTCTACATATAACCACATTAGAAATACTTGTCATTGTAGATCGCAGTGATTATATGATAACCTTATCACCTTTTCAATAGCTCAGTGTAAACACTGTTCTTCTTACTGTTAAAGAATAGTGTCACTGTTCAAGAAGTTATTTTTGCAGAAATGTGAGATGTAATCTTATAGCTATTAAATTATATCAAAACTGATTTCACAGAAGATAGGCATGACATCACACCCAAACAGTTCCAGCATTATTTCCTGTGAAACAGATTTGATTTACCATAGGGTTTTGTAATTACATAAGCGGGAGGGAGTTTGTTCAAACTAACTCTTTCAATGCCCTCATGAAAGTGCTGGGCTTCCTGATGTCTTTGTGACTCTGTGAAATGAGCTGTTTCATTTAAATAGTTAGGCAACATTACCACATCACGAACTGATGCTGTAATCCAAATAAATAAAACCAGATTTCTGGATCCTGCTGTTATGGAAAACTCCTGAAAATCCAGGAAAAAAACTTGTTGAAAAACAAAGGAATGGAAAATGTCTAAATATTTCCTAGTCTTGGACCCATTTGACCAACCAAATAAGTATCTCAAACAGTGAAAATGACAAAAATATCCATATCATGAATATATTTAAAGTAAGATGTACCTCAACTTCATTGGACTGAAGAACATAATTTTAAGGATGAAACATGCACAGTGTCTCAGTGTCCAGTATTTCTTCATTGTGTTTTACGACATCACCGTCCATGTTATCTGATAGGATCCATTAGGATGCGCCATATTGGCCATCATCCAATAACAAACTGTAAAGTTGTGTCTGACATCTGCTCTTCCATTCAGATATTCAGAGAAGGGTACCTGCATGGTACTGTATTTGCACTTGATTACATCTCAGAATTCATCCCAATGACCATGATGTGCAGACTGGGCACAGTCTGTGAAATCAAGTAACTTTGGGCCCCACTGTAAAATGCTATAGCTCTGGTACAACTGTTTGTATCTGTCTGTTTTCACATATATTTTGGAGACCTTTAAACATATTTTCATGATTGAAAAAAGATCATACAATGGATTGAGCATTCAAAGGCACTTTAATCGAGAATAGTTGCCACTGAAAAAACAAAGTATAAAAAACACGATTGCACAAAGTACTTGAAAACGTTCAGTGTTGCATACTTTTCTGCAGAACTTTAGTTTGTTCTGGAAATCTCTTTATATTTGTGTTGAAAATTTTGTTATCCGTAAAAAAATAATGTGTACTTTCACAGGAAGAAACTTGTCCAACAGTGAAATGCATATTACAAGGACATTTTGTTAATAGCCATGTGCTGAACATCTGGCCTTTATTCTTTTTTGTTGGCCATCTCCTGCAAGTCATAGCATGTGTGCTTAAAACTTGATTTTAGAATATAAGAAGATTAGAATAAAACACTTCAGATTTGTATGGACACATTAGAATATGCAAGGCTTAAAGCTCTGAGTGTTCAGTATGTTGAAGCAGTTGAGTATGTAAGGACAGCAAAAGCACAAATAAAAATAGATGCTTGTAAGGCTTTCAGAGTGTTTTCAGGATGGAGCCCAAGAAGGAGGGGCTCTACTTGCCGATGATAACGTTTCTGTAGCCCTTGACGTGACCGAGCTTGTTGCTGTTAAAATCCACCACCAGCTTCCTGAGCCCATAGCGAGTGGGGGTGAACTTCACTTTGACTTTAGCCTCCTGCTTAGGTCCCACTGGTGATCCCAGCCTGTGGAGAGTGAATATTACATACTAAGCACATGTATTTCACAGAAATCACATCAAGTAACATTCATAATTTCAAATTAACTAAGATTCAGATATCAATATCCTGCAAGAATTTTGTGCGATTTTGGTACATTTTGCACATGATGTGTGCTCATAATTAATATAACATTAATCTACAAAAATAACCAATTTGCAATCTATTGTATTTGCACATATGGTATATCACATTACACTGGCTCGCTGTTCATAAAGGGACTCATGACACGTCTGAGCAATCTATGCTTCGTTATCTGTGTGTCTCCAAATCCTCATCACATTCTTTGCATGCGGTTCCAAAGCACTTCAGTTATTTGAACTCTGTTTTGCAGTGCTTGACTAAGCCATACGTCTGTGTGGTGTATGTAGAGCCAATTAAAAAATTCCAAACATACAGGGGAAGCCACACAATGGTAAAAAAAAATCCCTCTGAACTTTAAGATATTTATAAGATTAAAATACATAAAAACATAGTTAACAAGACAGTCAGCTGGGCTGACCGCAGCCAAACGTTCAATGCTGAGGTGCTATAATGCCTTCTCCAGTAACTTCATCTATAACCCTGGCTCTTTTCCAGCTTTAGTCTAGGTTAATGCTCCGGGAGGGATCATTCGATAGCCTCCATGAGCACATTTCAAGAGGAGCCATCTCTGGCATGCGGAGAGGCTGAATTAGACAAACACGCGGCGATCCCGGGTGACGTACGTCTGCGTGAGGACCTTCCCGCCCGTGAGGTTGGCCCCCTCCATGCTGAAGCAGCAGCCCTCCAGAGGCTCTTCCAGAGGGTTCTGCACGGTGATCTCAGCTGTCAGCTCGCGGTTCACTTTGGGCTCACCCAGGACCTGCGGGGACGGAAAAACGCTCTGCTGTAAAGGTCAAAGGTTATCGAGGGTGATGTACCAATCGGTAATTCCCGTTGCAAAGAAATATCAGTACCACTTGTCAAATTTATGTAATTTTACTCAGAGTGATTGAGTTTTAGTTTTAGAGTTTTTGAGCTGAATTCTAGTTTTTTTTTTTTAGATTGAGCTGTATCTTTCTTTATTAAGGCATGAAGGTTATACATTTCATGAGTAAAGTTCCAGCAGCAGTTTTCAGTTTTTGTTCAGTCCGCATGGTAACGCTAGCTTTTAGTTCACGCCTTAACTGATGTCCGCCTACCCTGATTTTGATTTCAGGGTCCTCCAGGACGATGTTCCTCACTGAGAGAAAGGCGTCCTTGTTGCTGTAGTCTATAAGCAGAGCAGCCAGCCTGATCAGGTTGTCCTCTGTGATGTTCCCCCCGTATTTGCAGTAGTTGATGTTGAGAGGAACATCCTTCTCTGAAAAGCCACAGATCGAGTGAGTAACGCAACAGGGTAAGGATATCAGGGCGTGTAACTGAAAGATTGCTGGTTTGATTCCCTGCTGGGGAACTGCTACTGTAACCCTTGGGCAAGGTACATAACCTGCAATTGCCTCACTAAATATCCAGCTGTATAAATGGATAACATGTAAAAACTGTAACCTATGTAAGCCACTCTGGATAAGAGCATCTGCTAAATGACAGTAATGTAATGTAACGTAATGCAACACATGCTGTATTGTCACACACACCACCCGCTGAGATCCAGGGTTGACCCACCTTCACCGGGCGGGATCTGCACGTTCAGCAGGTCTTTGAAGCCGCAGTCGTTTCCCAGAATGCCGTTGTACGAGGTGGCCCTCGAGAAGAACATGAGGCGGCACATCTTGGTGGCGGGCGTTGTGTTGGTGATGACGGCGTGCACGCTGAAGTCGCAGCCCTTCTTCATGGCCTCGGGGGTCTTGATCTTGATGTTAAGGCCCGTCTCAGTGGCCTGCTGAAGCAGCTTGTTCTGGTGGTTGGCTTTTTCAAAGGCCTGCCTTTCCTCACTGGAACCTGTAAATGACCGTCAGGACAGCAGATATTCAAACCTCCTGCCGCCTCTGCAAGCGGGTTTGGACATTTGAGACACTCAATAAATCAACAACAGACGATTCAGCATGTTCAGTTTGTCAGTTGTATATATTACCACAAAAGAATCCTACGCAACTCCCCTTTCATTAATCAGCAAACTCATAATGTTAACAAAAACTCACAAACATAGCACACTAACACACACACACACACACATTAACACTAATTTAAGAACAAATGTCAGCTTTGTGGGACTGAATCCAAGAGCCTGAATATACAGGACACGATAAAAAATGGGACCTTGTTTCAGGAAGCCTGCATTGTTTTCCCTGAGTCTTTTGAAGCAGTCTCCCTACCCTCAGGGTACTTGTAGAGGTGCGTGATGTCCTCCCGGGCGTCGCTGCCCACACTCTTGGTGCTGATTCGCTGTCCCACCAGCGAGGAGCCCAGCACCTTCTGCACCGCGCCGTCCCTGTGCTTCATGAAGGTGACCACGTCGGCGTTCACCTCGGCGAAGACGAACGGCGCGTCGTACTTGAACATCAGTTCGCCTTCCTTGATGGCCTTCAGGGGGATGGGGCCACAGCAGTATACCCCTGGGGGGTGCAGATAATTTCAATTTGAACTAACATTCAGATTTCAACATCTTGCAAGAATTTTGTTACATTTTGGTAAATCTAGCACATATATTCTCATAATTAATATAATCTTAGTTGATGCCTATGTTTAAATTTCTTTCCAAAAAAGTTTTATTAAAAAAAAAAAAATTTTTTTGAACAATTTGTTTCTAACACTTTTTTGGTCACTGCATACTTTCATATTTCCATATTTCACACTTTTGATGTCTTTACTATTATTCTGAAATGTGGAAGAAAGAAAAGTGTGTCCAAACTTTTGACTGGTACTGTATATCTATCTCTCTCTCTCTATACACTGTATATGTGTATGTGTGTGTGTAAGAAACGATTTTAAGCCTACCTATTGATTACAGCATACCCATAATTAGCTCAACAGAAAAGCCCCTGGGCCGTACCTTCACTCTTCTCCTGTGGTGTTGGGTCACTGGCCTGCCAGCCATCGAACCCAGGGCTGAGATCAGGACGTGTCATCCAGCTCTCCACCCAGCAGTGATAGTTCCTGCAACAGACAGGTCGAGAGGGGAACCCTAAATCTCACTGCCTGTTACAGCAAACCTCCATCTCCCGCTAAAATAAAGCTCCTCGGTGCTTTGTAAAAACCAGCTGACAGGACTGTCCACCCAGCAATGATAGCTCCTGCAACAGACGGGTCGAGAGCGGAACGCTGAATCTAAATCGCCTGTTCGTAGAACAGACTCCCTGGCTGCCTTCAAGAGAAAGCTGAAAACTAATCTCTTCAAGCTTTATCTCTAGTCTACCTTCCTCTCTATCTATCCTATCTATCCCTATTTTTTTATTTTAAAAAAAGCACTGAACACTAGTGTAGCACTTAACTCAGTATTGTACTGACCTCTTGTAGTACTTTTCGATAACTACTCTTAGCATCGTGATGCATCTTTACATTTGGAAGTCGCTCTGGGAAAGAGCATCTGCTAAATGACGTAATGTAATGTAGTTCCTGCAGCAGGCAGGTTGAGATAGGAGCCCTAAATCTTATGGTCTGTTACAGTGCACCCCCATTTCCAGTTAAAATAAAGCTTCTCCACGGTTTGAATCCCTCACTGAGTTTCTTACCATATCATATCCCTGGACCTCTGCACAGGCTGCCCGTTCTCATCAACATAACGCTCAATCACCAGGTTGCTGTTGGTGTCGTGAGCTGACAGGTAGTTGGTTATCACACGGCAGGGGATTCCCAAAGCTCGGGAGACTGGTAACAACAGAGAGCGAGACAGGTTTAAAGCGGAACTAGGCCTGATACATATAACAACAGGAAAAAAAGCTTAGCTGTTCTTCAAATATGATTCTGGCACAGCAGGGTAGCATAGTGGTAAGGAGCAGGGCTTGTAACTGAAAGTTTGCTGGTTTGATTTCCCGCTGGGGCACTGCTGCTGCACTATTAACCCAGAATTTCCTCAATAACTATCCAGCCGCATAAATGGATAATATGTACAATGGTAACCTATGCAAGTCACCCTGGATGTGAGAGTCTGCTAATAATGATTGGGTAATGTTGGTTCTCCTATCTAAATATCAGCTTTTACATTTTCAGATGTCTTTGGGTGGCTTGTACGTCGTTCTTCCTACATTTGAAAAGAATGCCATGAGGTTGCGTCCCATAAGACCAAATTTGAAAATGACAATAAAACACTGATGTTGCTGGGGATTGCATTTGGGTGTTTGAGGGTCCTCACCCGAGCAGGCCACAGCTGCAAAGACCCAGCACTGGCCGTAGCGCACGGGCTGACAGGAAGTGGTGTCCCAGCCACGCAGGATCTCCACGCTGCCCTTCCACGCCATGGGACTCACCCCGCCCGCGTAACCATCGGTGGAGTCCTTGTCCCACTTTCCCAGCAGAACCCCTTTGTCGTCGTTACAGTTGATCTGAACCGGGGAAAAGCCCACTCAGGTCTCCACATTCAAATTCACGCAACACTTAAAATGGCTCCGTAGTGTACTGGTTGTCATGTCTGCGTTGGGGCGGCAGTGTGGCATAGCGGTAAGGAGCAGGGCTCATCACCAAAAGGTTGCCTGTTTGATTCCCTGCAGGAGCACTGCTGCTGTAGCCTTGGGCAAGGTACCTAACCCAGAAGTGCCTCAATAAAAATCCAGTTGTATAAATGGATAATGTGTAAAAATGTCTCTCTGGATAAGAGCGCCTGCTAAATGACAATAATGTAATGTAAATACAAATGCTTTTAGTGCCCCAGCTACACCCCTGCAGATTGACAGGATTTAACATACAGAGGCCATGAATCTCACCATTGCACTTAGCACCCTGGAAACATACACAGGGCTCTGTCTCCCTGCACAGTCTTGCTCTGGATTGCGGTGAAATTTGGGGTTCTCGTCCAAAATCCTCAGACACGCGTCCAGAATTCCATATTCAAACTACAGGAAGTAAAGAGAGACACAGTGAGTATAAATCACATGTTTCTACCAAGAGTTAGTGAAAATGGATTTGCAGGTATTTCTGTGTTTATCCAGACCTGAAGAAATGGTGAAGGCCTTATAAGAAAATATCGAAACGTGTCTATTATCTGTACATTTTTAAAATTGAAACTATTTTGTTATGAATACACCATCTCACAACAAAGTGGTACCACAAACATCGTAAATCAGGAAATGATTCATCAAAGACTTTTTATTGTCTGCAAAGAGGGCCAGGAAATAGACTAACATGGACATAACAATTTTTATATCCTTTGGCAAAGTCTTATATGTATCTTTATCACCAGACAAGCAAGCCAGCAGTCAGTGTCAGTTCACTTCTATGAAGATTTGAGTGAATGGTATTTTTGTTGCTTCTGGTACCTGTCCAAAATTCCATGGAGTGGCTATTGGAAATTTATAGCTGCCCCGATAGATGATCCCGTCTTGAGACAAAACATACTCCTTGAGCTTCTCATCGCTGTCCATGTACACTGAATCTCCTGTCAAAGGGGAGACATTATATATAATGGAATTATATCCAGAGCGACTCCCAACACAAAAGAACAGAAGTGTATCCATTAAAGTTGAATGAGCAACAGTGTCAGACCAGGCTAACAACACTCCCAGACCAATGAGTGTGAGCATAACACTATTCAAGCCCTACCACAAGTTAACTTGTGCAACATGACTAGACAAGGGAAGCCAACTATACTATCCTACATCCCAGCTGCTAGATCACAGTCTCCAAAACACACTGCCATACTACAACCCCTGGCAAAAATTATGGAATCACCATACAGAGGATGTTCACCCAGCTTTTTTACTCCATAGCAAATAAACAAATCACAAATATGACACAAAACTATTTTTGTTGAATAGCTGAACAATCTGGCTTCATGAAACATACCTCAAACAAATTAAATTAAATTAGTTTAATTAATGGCATATATTTTTCCAGATCAAGTAGAGGTAAAAATTATGGAATCACTCAATGTTGAGGAAAAAATTATGGAATCATCAACAAAAAAAATCAGTTAGTGCTTTGTTGCTCCTCCTTGGGCTTTTATGACGTCCTGGATTCTTTCATTTCACTGAAAAACAATATTCTCCATCAAGCTGGTTCCAACTTTCTCGAATAGCGGCTGACAGATCAGCTTTGCAGGATGGAGCCATGTCATGGACCATTTTTTTAACTTCCACCATAAATTTTCAATCGGATTGAGATCCAGACTGTTTGCTGGCCATGTCATTGAGTTGATATGCCTTTCCTGAAGAAAAGCTTTAACACTCTTTGCTCTGTGGCAAGATGCATTATCATCCTGAAAAATGACTTCATCATCACCAAACCTATTTTCTATCAATGGAATGAGAAAAGTGTCTAAAATTTCAATGTACACTTGTGCATTGACTGTTGAGGTAATGATTGCCATCTCCCCTGGTCCTTTACCTGACATGCAACCACATATCATAAATGAGTGGGGAAATATGATTGTTTTCATCAGGCAGTCATCTTTATGTTTCATTACAATGGCACCAGACAAAAGTTCCAGCATTATCTCCTTGGCCAATGCAGATTTGTGATTCATCACTGAATATCACTTTCATCCAATCATCCACACTCCATGATTGCTTCTCTTTAGCCCACTGTAACCTTGTTTTCTTCTGTTTAGGTGTTAGTGCTGCTTTTCATTTGGCTTTTCTCTATGTAAATCCCATTTCATTCAGTCGATTTCTTACAGTTTTGTCACAAACATTGACTCCTGTTTCCGCCCATTTGTTTTTCATTTGGTTTGTTGTGCATTTTCTATTTTCAAGGCATATTACTTTTTGTTTTCTATCCTAACGCTTTGACGTCTTCCATGGTCTACCCGTATATTTTCCTTTTATAACCTTCCCATTTTGTTTATACTTGCACCAAATTTTAGACACAGCTGACTGGGAACAACCAACATCTTTTGCCACACTCTGTGTTGGATTTCCTTCTTGAAGGAGTTTTATAATCCTTTCCATTGTTTCAATTGACAACTCTCTTGTTGGGGCCATGTTTCCTTTCAATTAGCCAAGTCCAACAGCTTGTTAAGGTCTGCAAGTACTATCATGTAACTGCAGACTAATTTGCATTTTGAGACTTGTGCCGGTATTTGTTTTAGAAATGCCATAATTTTTTTCCTCAACATTGAGTGATTCCATAATTTTTTCCTCGACTTGATCTGGAAAAAATATGCCATTAACTCAAATAATTTAATTTGTATGAAAATGTTCAGCTATTCAACAAAAATTGTTTTGTGTCATATCTGTGATTTGTGTATTTGCTACGAAGTAAAATAGCTGGGTGAACATCCTCTAAGTGTGGTGATTCCATAATTTTTGCCAGGGGTTGTACATGTAAAATAAACAGCAAGTGATACAAGTAGGTGTTAGGGGCAAGGTTATAAGAGTTTTACATTTTCAAATTCATTTTTATTTTGATAATATGTTTGTATTCAGTCTGAATTTCCGTTTAGTTTTAGTTAGTTTTACCAGTAGTTTCATTAGTTTCATTCATTCATTCATTTTTTAGCAATCTTTAGTTTTGTTAATTAGTTTTGTTAATTTGTTTCGTTATTTTAGTTTCGTTTAGTTTTAGTTTTACATTTTCTTCGGGTAAATTATTTTATTTCAGTTAACGAAAATGTCTCAAAGCCATTAGTTTTCGTCTTAGTTTTTGTTTTAGTATACGATAATAACGGTGGTTAGGGGGTGGGGATTGAGGTGGAACTGAGATGCAGTCTGAAGAGGTGGGTCTTCAGTCTGTGTTGGAAGATGCCAATGATTCCACTGTCCTGACCCCGGAGGGGAGCGCATTCTACCACTGAGGGACCAGTACAGACAGGAATCAGACAGGGAATGATTGATTAGCGCAGGTCCTGGTAATCTAATCTAGTCCTGGCACTGAAAATACCACTGTAAAATAAAAGACAGATGTACTCACTTGGACACCAGGGGTTAAAGAGCAGCACAAACTCTCCCAGGTTGATCCTGGATCCCTGGTCCAGGGTTAGAGAGTAGCGGCCGATAGGTGCGTTGGGGGGAGAGCAGATGGACAGAGAAACAGTGCCCCCTTCAGAGCAGGACGGAGACGCGCTCCAGCGGGTCTCATCTATGGACCCGCTCAGCCCGAAGGTAGCCCTGGTGCCTGTTGCCTCAGAGGAACACGGCCCTAAGAGAAAACACAGAGCATTAGCAGTTAGTGCTCTTTATCTCAAGTCAAGTCAAGTCAAGAGAGCTTTATTGCCAGCCAATCCATATACAAGTATACAGTAGGGTTGATATAACATTTCCCTGGGACCCATGGTGCTACATTTAGACAGTGAAAGACAAGGACAACATAAGGTGCAAAGCATAAAATGAAAAATAAATAACAAGACAATAAGTACAATAAATACAAGACAATAAATAGACAAAGTGACAGGCAGAAGTGTGCAAGTAGCAATTGTAAACAGTTACACAATATCTGGCACCTAACAGCCTGTTAGCATGTACTGTTGAATGAATGAATGAATGAATGAATCTCATGAGTTTCAGTTCAAGACTAGGCTCCTGATAATTCTGGATTGATCAAACCTATTTGTCTTCTGTTTTGACAGCAATAAGACATAGCCAAACCAAATATCTATGGCATTGTCTCTAATTGAGAATGAATACAATATGTTTAAACTGACACAGTATTTCACTTCCACACTGACAAAGAATACATTTTATTACTTAGTTATTGTCAGTGCTGTTACCAATGTTGTTAAAATTATTACAGTAGTGACCTACAGTGCATTATCATTTGAATTTTTATGCAAATACAAGCACTCCCTTACTTTGACATTACTTTGGTATATATTGTGATGACATTTCATACTATTATATTATTTTCCTTTTTTTAATAAAATGAGATCATGAGGTTTAGATTTATGAGTACTGCACTGCCCTGCAGATTTAAACTGTCTCCACAGACCACAGTCATACAAACCAATGCCAGACAGACATCCCATCCTCCACTCTACACCAACCCTCCCACCCCATTACTTCTTACAAACACGCCTGGAATTTGATGGAGTACAGGCTATAAGACAGATGATGACCATGGGGATTTGAGCTTCCCTCTCTGACCTCAGGAAAGGTACAGGGTGGGCTGCATGCAGCGGAATGCTATTGTGTTCAGGCTTGGCACATTTCCAAGGGAACGGCCCTTTCAACTTGACTTTCCACAGTATGGAGAGGGCAAGGGGATTATTTTTGTAATGCTTCTTTTTTTCCAATATGTGAGAACATACATGTGCTCATATATCAGGCCTTTAGAAATATTTGAGCGTTTTCCATAGTGATAGTGCTATCTTTGATAAAGCACACATTTTCCTGTTATGTGTTTGCTTCCTCTGTTCATATGGTAGGGCAGTAATCTAACATATGCTGCCATATGTGTTAACATTTATTTGTCACGATAACCCTAAAGCGTTTCATCGCATCATACTTCTGGATATTTTCCTTGTAATACTGTAAATTGCAAACATTTTCCACAGTATCTACTCAAAGTGTCTTGTTATTTTAAAGACTGCTGAAAGTAAACCAGGAATGTTTCCATGGAAGAATAATGATATACATACAATAGTGATATATACATGGTGGTGTAAGCAACCGTTCTCCTCTTGTATCTTCACAGTGAAAGATAACTCCTTTGACTCCATTTCAGTTTCAGGAATGCAACTTGTCATTTGGAGGAAAGATATACATGCCCAATGCCAGGCCAAAGAGCTTATTAAGTGTCCCAGGGGGGAAAGGTCCTGTTTTTCCTATGAAACATCATAGAGCATGTGGCAGTAATTCAGAAATAAGGAATGAGTCATGGATTTGCCCTCCCGGGACAATGGTCTTTTTTTTCATATTTGTATAATGGTGACCTTGCTCATTTTCACATACAGTACAAGATAGTTTTGAGTTTAAACTTGGAAGGAAACTTGAAATTCCATGGCTGGATGTAAATTTCTATGCTGCACATTTTAGTTATGTATTATTGAGCCCATATCATGTAATTAAGCATCAGTGACCTTTCGGTTACAAGCGCTGCTTCTTACCACTATGCCAGACTGATGCCCAGTCTTCATTAAATGTAATACAACAACCATGTCCAGACTTTGCATGGGTATAAACATTCAAATGTGCTTTTTGGATGTAGTTAGCACACCTGTTTCGACGATGAAGCTGAAGTTGCTGACCCCGGGTACGAAGGTCCCCGAACGCAGGTGCAGGCTGACGGTGAAGGGCTGGCCCCTGCGGACGATCAGGCGCTCGACCCCGTTCAGGTCGGTGCGGTGCTCCGTGTTGTTGAACTGACACTCCAGATCCCACCGCTCGATATCCAGGGCTGAGGGCGACACGGAAGAGAGGGCGTACACAGTGAGGGAGTGAGGGAAGCATGTTTAAAGAAACGCCACGTCTGCAAAACAGTCCAACCTGTGTTACTGAACACAGCATGCTGGTGTGGAGGACGATAATGTAGTAGGGATGTCAGAATTACCTTATTAAGTGCTGCCTTAACCATAAACACTTTTTTACGATTATGACCAATACAGAAATTTTTTTTAAAAAAGGATATAATGCAAAATTGATGCAGTGACCAGTATTCTCCTCACTTCCTTATCTGGCATCAATGCTGGATTCAGAGTACAAGCATTTATAGTTCTGGTTAAATCTCCAAATCAGCAAATGGTTAATCATTCTAGCTAATCAACTAGCTTTTTTGCTGGATGTAGAGACACGTGGTGGCTATTGAATAAGCTACACTTTGTAAGACATCCCATACGCAAAGTATGTCATGTAAACTGTCTTTACACAACAATCTTATGAATGCATCCTACTGTTAATCCAACCAAGCACTTTTCCTGAGTTTATCTTCCACTTAGAACCACCCCAGGTTGCTTGTAAACTCACTGATCTTTTCATTAGCAGGAAAGTGAATGGACAGCATTTTGTCACTCCCTTGTGAGGTGTGCAAACACGCTTCCTTCTCTCCAGAGTATGAGTCAGAAAATCCCACCCTCTCTTTTCCTGTTATTGGAAGAACTACTTCTACTTCCTTTTGACAGGTTGGGTTGTTCCTTGGGCTCTCAGAAAGAGACAGCAATCCCTTCCCAACTGAAACAAGGTTTTTTTGTTGTTTTTTTTTTTCAAGCTCTGTTTCAGCAGGAAACAAGCTTAGTTCAAAGAATACATATGCAGTACATAGAGACTCAGGAGTGCTTGCTGAAATTTATTTCCCTTGCTATGAAACAAAAATAAAAGGAGCATTAGTGTTACAAGGTGACATTGAATTATTCCTGAAATGTGAAGTTCAGAGTTCCAGTGTTATTTATATATTTTTTTAACAGTGTGAAAGATGCCAAGAGCCTTTTCAGGGCTGTGATACCAAGTCTGAAAGGCAGTTTGACCTCTGCTCTGGAGAATGTAGCACGCTGGTTGTTATTGCATGGTTGTCAGGCTGCAACACTTTAAAATGAGTAGCTGTGGGGACATTGTTGAGGGGTTTTAAGAAAACTTCCAAGGAAAATATTTGGCATAAAACCCCATTTCCCTCACCAGGAAAGCTGCTTGAAGCATTCTCTCTCAGCACAGTGCATCTATCAATATCAATCTGGAAACAATTATGCAGATTGTTTACTGATGTGAGGGCACTAATCTAAATTCTCATGCTCTCGACCGAAAAGCAAACAAAATAGAATTACCGACACAAAAAGCACTTCTGGGAAACCTGTGCTGGTTTACTTTGACATGCGTTTTTCACAAAACAAGGTTCAACCTGGTTCACTGATACTTGCAGTCAACACACACCGAATAGGGCGGTGAAGTAGATATTCCCGTAAAATGAACTGAGAGGGCATACAGTGAGAGAGGGCAGGACTCCTGAACTCTTTGGTCATGCTGTGGCCAGCTGGCCTCGCCCTGCCATGTTTTCTGTTTGCAGTACCTGTCCGGTGGCTGCCCCACACAGGCGGCCCAGTGTGTATTCACTCGGCTTGGCACACCCCGCCCACCCTCTGACTCCTGATCTGCCAGCCCCGCTATTAACGCAGGGCCCTGAGGTACCTAAGGGAACAGCAGGCTCACTCCAGTGAAATCACGTACAGCTCAAATGCTGTACTCGCATGAAAGAGCATATAGATGTTTACCCCCTGGACCAATTTTATACCTCCGGGTGTCTGCTCTCGTAAATGAGAGAAGACGTTTCTTATTGTCCGTGCCTGAGAATGTGTGCTTAAATGCAGCATTATCATCGCTGTTCGGCTAAATTGACTTTTTGTAATGATGTGAGTGGCTCAGAGAAGTTAGTACCACGCTGATTGAATCATTTCAGTGCCAACAAACACTGCTTTGCTCTGTGGGTGACATGGCTTTCTCTCTCCCTGCAGCTGACTTTAGACTTTCACGCTACATCAAACAAAACACCACAGAGTACATCTCCCTATATAAACTCACTGAAGAAGTTTATATAAAGTACACCTTACCAGGACACACTGACTCATGCAGTCTGCTGTTCCAGACCATAAGAAATCCTTTATGTATTTCAATACATAATCATGGTGACTGTATACCTGTTCTATATTCGTTATGGAATGTCCTGCAAGTCCTTGAGTCAGAGCTTATTTAAGACATTGCCGAAGAAGTATTAGTATTAGTACATTAATTCCAAGTGATGATTTAGTCAAAGTGGAAAGCTATTTGACACTAGAATAATAACCTCAAAGCAGAATCGCTGAATGTACACAACACTTTAATTTTATACCCATCTGAAATAAATGATTGTGAAAATGCTCAGCAATACTTTCTCAAGTCTGTCAATTCAATTTGACTCAACTGGCCCAAATACTCAGAATAAAGCAACACAAATACACACTGTGATATTGATTAACTATGTGCATTTATTACATACACAAAAATAATAAATAATAATAGAGATGTTACATTCCAAAGACACGTTTATTTGCTTAACTGTGTCTATGACCCTTGCCAGACTGAGACGCAGTCAGGCTGTGTGATGGAAATCCAAAAACGTCTTGCAAACTGGAGTAATTCTGGCAGATGGGGGTGTCTAATACAACACAACCCAGGAAGCACTTTAATTAGGCCATTAATCATGTGCTGTGCTTCAAAGTATAAAGTGTCTGTAAGCCTTTTGTCTGACGGATTCTGCTCACAGACGTTTGTCAGTCACTGACTTCAGTTACAGCTGCTGTTCTTGACAGCTATTAAAAGCTTAAAAGCACCCCCCCACACACACACACACCCACACCCTTGTCCTCAAGGGTGACATTTACCAAACTATTCATGGAATGTTGCGCTCATCTATCTTTGTATAAACCTTCAGTGTATTCTTAATGCATATACAGTATATGCCTTAAAACATTTAAAACATGTCCATCATTTAAGGGAGGAATTACATCTGAGGCTGGGGAATTGGAAGTGTAAAATATGTCAATATTTGCAGCTCTCCCAATGTAAGCATGACCTCAGTGCTTTGCTGATCTTGCATTTGTACATTGTGGAATCCCCTTGTTTCTACATTTGCTGACCAAAATCCTTTTTTTTTTTCAAAACATGATTTTACGACAAAAATGTATAAACTACTGACCATTATACTGGGACATACTAAAATTACTTCTAAGTAATCATTTTAAAGCGTTCTCATAGGATAATGTATTTAACTTCGAGATACAACCATTCATTAGAATTTATCCACATGATTAATTACATTCACGTTTTAATAACAATATTGGTTTTGGCTGCATAAACAGATAAACTGTTGCGCCGTTTAACTTCCATAAAAGGCGATGTCAAAAATACACCGAATAACTTGGGGGCTGCTTGCTCCCTCCAGTCTGATAACCGTATTATAGTAGCAACAAACATTATCTCAGGTTACCATTTGGTGTGGCGGGAGAGAACTGCACCGCTATCTTCCAACGTGGTTAATTGTGAGTCTCTATATGGTTCGTTATACTTGTTGACAAAACATCTTTTGCAGATGTTTCGTACATCTTATTAGAGAAGATAACTTTTAGAACACTAAAACCCCATCTGATTGAATTCCATGCTGGAAAAAAAGCAAAACGGTATTGCTCCCGAAACATCTGTGAACATACATAACATCTGCAACGTTTTAAATTAAAAACACTGCCTTCTTTTTTCTAGAACAGAATGTATCGTGTATGGTCTGCAAAAGAACAAAATACTTCTCGCGTTTATTGTGCTATCATCATTGCGATATCAACATAGGTAAAGTCTTACCCTGAGCCATAATTATGCTGAGATGTTGATGGTGTCGAGGTTTCCTTCTCTCGCGCTCAGTTTCGCTGCCGCGAGCAGAGTCCGGCTGAATGAAGTGCCAACAATCTTATATCGTAGAACACAAGGCGTCACCGGAAATCAGCTGGCTTTTTGTGGGGTTGTAAGTGGATATCCTAATCTTAAAGAATTCAAAATTTCGCAATATACTGCCGTGTATTCCGCCTGCGTCTTTACGTGATAATGCACTTATTGCATATTTTAATATTACAGCAGATAATATTACCGACGACCTCTTCAGCAATGTAAACTCAAACGCATTTTTGACTCTGTCTATGAATAACCTATTAATTAGATATTAGATAATTAGATAACCTATTACTTACGTATTGGAATTACTAATTCCATATTGGAATATCTACATTATTACATTAATGTATTTGGTGGAATTAATGTAAGTTTGTGAGTGTACGCGCGCACACACACACACACACACACACACACACACACACACACACACACACACACACACACACACACACACACACACACACACACATCCAAGAGGAGCTTGAACATGAAGCCCTAAACAATTCCTAAAAGTTAATTTGTTCTGTTTATTATTATATCCCAGTAAACCCTCCATAGGCTACAAATGTCTGGATCAACATGAGTTGCTTGTTGAAGACACATACCTGTCATCACTTTTCATGTAAAGTCATGCAGCTTTGAGAAGTGTTTGATAAACAACAAACATGTATGTTGTCAGCTATGATTACCTAATCACTGTGGAATCTTCCAATACCACCATATTGAATGTGCTGTACTGCCTTTCTTGCTGATACACTATTACTCATTTCAGGGAATTACTAATTTCTTGGAAAACAACTTTATGCAAGTTAAAACAATTAAGGTGCAATGCAATTATCATTGTTTTGTTCAGGAATTGCAGTCATATCCCACAGATCTGTGGAATTGACAATTCAGGGAATATATGTGTTGATCATTTACTGCTAAATGGTGCAGAGTCATTACGTGTGGTTAAGACAAGCCTCAAATGGGCTTGTTTACAGGGTAAAATCTGTTTTAAAGGCCAAAAACATGTACACTATCAGTTAAAAGAATAGTTTTTGAAAATGTAAGTGTTGTTTGTTCTACAGTGCTCATTGAGTCTTAGAATCTTCACAGTTACAAGTTTGATACAGGAATGTGACCCTTGCTAAATAACTCACTAGTATTAAAACAGTAGCATTTTTTTCAGTAATTCATTTTTCAGTGAAAACCCCACTGTGCCTTTCAATAAACACACATACACACACACACACACACACACACACACACACACACACATACACACACACAGTAAAATGGCTCAGTGACAGCATTACATCAGCAAACAGGCATTGTGCTTCGAGAAAACTTAATGGGACCCAGACCTTGACAGAGAACTTCAGAACCTGGAAAAGACAATATTCTGAAATACTCTCTGAATGTTCAAGTCAAGTTCTACTAGTTTAATAGTGCTTACTGGGAATATCATTTTACACTTTAAGTTCCTTTAATGATCCCAATTGATCACAATGGAAGAATGGCAAGCACAATACTTGTTTACCTTTGGTAAAACCACACAGGCCAAGGTTTTGTCTGGAAACTGCGTTCAGACTTGAGGAACTCTGTGTCTAGAGTTTCTGTAGCCTCGTTTCTGTGGCCTGAAAGTTGATGTAGACGTACTCCCCTTCTACACCAAAACTATATATTACATTTATAAATCTCTTTAATTCCAAGGGCCAGCATGTGGCCCATGAGATGAGATGTGTACTTTGTTATAAAGATATGGATATGCTGGATTCTGCATACAACCTTACCAGTATCAGGGCAAACATTCCTCTCTTCTTTTGTCTCCTTTCTTCATGCTGCAAAATTCCTGATCCCAAATGTCCCACCTGGTTTCAATCTCTCTTTAAAAAACTTGCACATGCTTTTACTTTTATTGTGTTCTCATTGTCCTTTTTCTTAAGAGTTTTGGCTTAAATTTTTATGCTGCATTTTGTAACATTTTTTGCAGATTTTCTGGTCACATATTTCCAATACACAACTGGTAATACAGCTGCTTTTTGCTGGGAGGAAAAAGGCCATTTGAACACAGTTTTAAATTGGGTTGTATTCCCAAAACCATTATAAATAAAGAGATTGTCATTTTGCACATTTATGTTCCACTCCGTCTATTGACAAACACACAAACCAACAAACATTTTGCAGAGACCACTTTTATCATCATTATAAGGACCCAAAGAGTAATCAATCGGGTTTAATAAATACAGCATCATGGGTCAGGCAAGGCTGAAAGACATCAACAAACAATGCAAAACAGATATGAACTATACAATAAAATGAGAAAAAAAAACACATAATAAGGTAATAATTATCCAGAGGGATGCTCTCTCTTGCAACAGCTGATCATAAATCTAACTCAACACATTACAGTCATTTTAGTCATTCGGATTGCTGTGAAATCTTATTTCACACTGTTATGGCAACTTTGTATTTTTCCATTGGACTCACATTAAGGCAGGGGTTTTGTTACAGTGCTTTCACAATCTTAAGGCAGAAAGTGTTCACAGCATATTCTTTGGGTTGATCTGGTCCACTACATAGATGGTTGCGGAGTTAGTGTTGTTCCCCTTCTCTCTGATCGCTAGCTGACATGTAAAGTCATATTACCTGGTGTCTATCTATGTAATATTCATGTACAGTCTGTTATGGTCACTGTGCTTTGAGGATTCTGACAGGGAAGAAAAAACTGAGCCAGCTACACACAAGCAACACTACACACATTCCTTACTCTATTGTTTGCTTTTATCTCCACACGCACATCATTAATTGGCTGCCATATGTTTTGCAGGATAAGCAAATGGTCTTACAGGAAACCAACTGCCAAATGCTGAAGACTCATGAATTCTCTGATGTGAGGACAAATTTACAAGTATTGCTATTTATTTTTCCAATAACCGTATACATTAAAAATCTCCTATGTCTTTATTTTTTTATGAACATCTGATGTGTTTTAATCACAAACTGGCTCAGTAATCCAGGCATAAAACTGACAGAAAATGGTCCCGAAACTGATAGCACCTTTTTATGTTACTGGAAATGTGACCACTGGTTGATTAGCAGTAAGTCGGTTATCAACATTACAGACAATATGCAGGTGTACAGCTGCCAGCACTGTGCTAACACATACTTCTGTGCCTGTGGACATTTTCAGGTTTTTTTTTTAATAAAATAAGCCACAACTATTTCACTATTTCTTACATTTGTCATTTATTTGGCTTTGACTTAAATACTGCCGCTGGGATCTAATGGAACTTAAGCCTGGCACATTTTCCCCTAGAGTATCAAGTCATTGATTAAAATTCTTCACAGTTTTGCGTCATGTATGCCGATAAGGTCATGTATGCCTTAATATTAAGGTACGCATCATATGACATCGATGACATACAATTAAGAATGATTTTTACATGTTTTGTGGTTACAAATAACACTTCAAAAATGGTATGTATCTAACATGATGTGGTAAGGAAATGCATGTATGTAAAGAAGTACATGTATCTAACAATCTGGTAAAAATATAGGCTGGCAACTTGAACTACATCATTCAGCATTTTCAGTTTTGCTGTCTGATTTTTGGGACGTTTGTTGAACACAGTAAACAGTAAGTTACATGATAAAACACTGCTGCCGGACAATTCATGGTGGTAATATTCTAAGCCAGGCAGGAAATTACAAGCATTTCTGCTCACATCTTGTAGCACATATGGTAAATCAAGTATAGTAAATCAAGCTGCTGAATAATTTATTTCTAGGAAAGCCACTCCCTGTGTGGAAACTGATAGACTTCCCCTGAATATAAATGCAGTGTAAAGGCATGTATGGTGCTGAATGGAAAACGCACGTGGCATTGTCCCAGTCATAAGACTAAACTTGCATCGTGAAGAAGGATGGCAGTATCGTATCAAGTGCTTGCCATTTCCTTTTTAAATGAAACCTGCAGCATGACGTTTAGGCTATCTCTAGTTCCTCTGTTCTTCTTCTTGGATCCAGTTCCACTGGATGACCTCAAATGAGTAAAGTAGCGCACACCTGTGGTAAAAAGTGAAAATCACAGTTACTGCTTGTAATATGTGGGAGATACAGCCACTAAAAAGGCTAAGAATGGCACAACAAAAGCACACATGCAATTTGGATATTGTTTCATTTTAATGTACCACTGTTAGACTCTTATTGGACTTATTAGACCATTATTGGACTCTTAAGCTTGTCGTTGCTCAGACTGTATAAACTGTCCACAACCATTTTTTATTTAATTAATTACAAATAGTCAACATCTGTATAAAATGTACAGCTCATTATTGATGAAATGTACCAAAAAGGTATACATAAATTAATTTCAAGTTTCAAAGTTGTTTCAAAATGAATTCTGTGTCCACACACTGTTCGCATCTGTGCTCAATATATTGTAGTGTGTTTTTCAGAAATATCTTTCTAGGAAAAAACTAAAATCTTTCAAAAGGGATAATCATTGTGAGGAAATTTAATTTTAAACTGACACACTTCTCTCTGCCCAGTCTGAACTTGTTACAGTAGTCAGGTGTTGAGTTGCATAATATTTTACCCTCAGGGTACAGAAGTTCTACAGAACCCACTTCTTACTGAAACAAGATCTACCTTAGTAATCTAATTCTTGCTCCTTATCCCTGTTACACTGAAGTGAAGGTAGGATGTGATGTAACACCATCATAGCTGGTGATGAAGGATGTCGGTTTGATGGATGGATTCCAGATAAAGTCTAGATTTCTTAAGCCTCATTTGAATCACAACTCACCAACTAGAAAAGAACATTAAACCTCAGTAGATTTTCCAACTGGATCATTTTCTTTAGCCTGCAGGAAAAAAAAACCGATGTAAAATAATTTAGTCCATGGTCGTATGAGGCAGATTAATGTACAGCCTTTTCAATGGAGGTGAAAACCAAACATGATTCATCATCTATTTTACACATTATTTTACTACAAAAGATATAAAATAATGCTAATGTGAAGGAAAGCATTCAGCTGTCTCTTAGAAACCGAATGTCAGTGCTCTGGCCCCCTAGCTGTTGTTTTTGTGCTCTCCCTCGCCATGTGCTGTTGTTTTCCTTTCGTCTCAGCCCTGCCCTGATCCCCGCCCGGTCCCCTGCCTGCCCTATTACCTGATCGCCTCCACCTGCCTGCCGGCTCACCTGTTGCCCATTATCTTGTCAGCTCTGCCCTATATACTGCCCTGCTTGTTCCTGTCTCGTCGCTAGTTTGTTGCAGTGTTCTTACCTGTTTCGTCCCCACTGTTGTTTTTGCCTGTGAGTTTTCTGTGCTTCCGACCCTGCCTGTGCCCCAACCTGGTCTTCTGCCTGCCGTCCTGCCCCGATTGCCTGATTGTCTGTCTGCCTGGTTCCTGACTCTGTCTGTTCCTGTTCTCACCCTCTGGTTCTGCCCATGGATTGCCTGCCCGGTCTCGACTCTGCCTGTTTGGTTTACGGCTCTCGCCCCGTCAATAAAACCCATTCAAACCTGAAGCTAGCGTGGTCCGCTCTTGAGTCCCGGTCTGAGCTGTCACACCGAATGCTTGTTAATTGCTGAAATGTTAAATGTTCAAGGGCCCTTTGTTTTCTATACAAATCAAACGCACCAATAGCAGATAAGATTTGGATGCAATTGATGAAATGTTAATTGTTCATTGTGTAACTCTTTGTCATTGTAATTATCTGTGTACATGTGAAGCTTGCCATAGGTTAATTGCCTAATCAAAAGCACATTAAATACAGGTATTTGGGTGCTTCTAGGCTGACATTTTGTGAGAAGCTTGTGGCCAAGGCTGGGTTTCCTTGCTTTGCATTTTAAAATAAATAGATTTTTTTTTTAAGCTTGTTCCTTCTTTTCTGTTTGGTGAGAACCATCAGCCAGCTTCCTGATGGTTAAATAATAAACAATCTCTCACTAATCCACCTTTCCGGAGAGCGGGGGGTTCGTCCGAGCCTGCTGTTTGGGAGCGGTGGAGGATCTCTTTCGGGACACGACGGGGGAGGCCCGTTTCCGGAAACTGGGCGGGGTTTTGTTGCCGTGGCATCCCCTGGAGCAGCGAATGGAGGACACAGAGGAAGCATCCTCTGCTTCCCCTCCAAGCGCAGACAGGCAGCTGTGATCCGAGCTGCTGAACCCGCTCACGCTTTCCCCAGATGATTCAGAACTGTCCACTGAAAAAGGATGAGGGTGAAATTAATAGGGATATATTACATAAATCATAATTACATATTTTTTCACCTTTTGTGCTACACTTTTTCATTACATTATTGTAATTTACCAGGCCCTCTTATTTAGAGCAACTTACAAATTATGTATACATCTGGATATTTACTGAGGTAATTCTGGGTTAAGTACCTTGCCCAAGGGTACAACAGCAGTGCCCCCACAAGGAATCAAACCAGCAACCTTTTGGTTACAAGGCCTGCTCCTTACTCCTTCGCTACACTGCCGCCCCCGTCTCGTGTATGTTATTCACAGTAACTCACTCAGCAGATGAAAGCTCTCATGCTCGTTATCAAGGTCATCGTCTTCCAAGGCTCCTGTGGCAGGACATACATCATGTGATTCCTTCCCTGCCTGGGATTGGTTACATAGGTAGCCTATGGGAGGCAGGGAACCCCGTCCTGAGGAGGAAGAGGAGTGGCTGCCGGACGATGACGCAGTGCTGCCTGAGCCAACAGAGTTGGGCCGGGCCAAAATGAGCTCTCCCTGGGGTCCTGACACACCCGAGGAGGACAAAACCTTGGGTTCTATGAGGAAATAATATCAGAAAGTACAAGCTGAGAAGTGTTAACCAGACAGGGATATAAATAGGTATTATAATTGTGATATGATGTGACAAACTTGTGCAGCTCCCATACAAATGACCAACATTTTTCTCCGTTTAACTTGAAGTACAGATGCCTACATTTTTTTTCATCCGTTTACAATTAAAGTAATTCTCTGCTGCTGATCAGTCTGGCTGTATTTTTATTTGCAATGTAGTTCAGGAATTTCAATATAACTCAAAACTAACCATAAAATAACCATCCCCACATATCTGACAGTACCTCGTCCAACCAGGATGCAGTTGACTGCCCTGTCACTAATAGCCGCATCACTCGGTTTTATATCCATGAAAGGTTTGTTGCCAATTCCCATGAACACTCGCTCCTGCATCCTAATCTCTAGAACACAGAGGGAGAGAGCAAGGGTTACAACATAAACCTTGAAGAGAAATTTCACAGAAGTTGATACGTTTGTATATAAATCAGGCACCAAAAGAAACATCTCCTGGCTCTGAAGAAGCTTGTATGGATTCTGTGTTATCTGCTCGGCTAGCTGGTCGCTGTGTGGCCACACGCACCTCTGCTGCGCACCGCCTGCTCCCACAGGATCCTCTCCAGGTCGCTGGTCCATGCCTCCTTCACCTCCGCGCTCTCGGCCTGCAGGGTGTAGGTGTCCTCCGACTTCCTCCGCCGAAACCAGATCTCGAAGCACAGGCCGCTGTTGCCCGAGGTGTGGGTCATCCCGATGTCTGAGGTCTGCCGGGACACACCGTGAGCCTCAGACTGTGGCGGTCAGCCAGGAACGCCACTACCCTTGGTCTAAGTCGATCTGATTTTATTTTAAATAAAGCTACGCTATCTTAGCTGAGAAAAAATCGCCACAGAGAACTTAATAGACTCTATGTCATGCAAGCAATTCATACCAAATTCTAGAGGAATGCCTTATAGTTACATATACAGCTACATGTTCATATAAGTTAAATAAACAGAATAAAGTATTTACTCCTGAGTGGCAACTCCTAGAGGCAACTGAAAATAAAACTAAAACAAAATCTTCTTCAATTTGTGTTGATGATGTAAGTGAGAAGTTGAGGCTCACTGTAAATATATACATAAGATGCGACCAATCCACACAGTACAGTCTGGTATTCACAGCTACCTTGAAGGACTGTTTGTAGATGTACACGTCATTCCCCACTTCGGTCTTTTTAGTCTTGCTGAAGAGGATGAGGTCTTGGAAGAGGAAGACGTGACGGCGACACTTCTTCTTCCTGTAGGACACCTGGAATTCGCCCTGCCGGATCAGCTGACCCTGCTCCTTCAGGTTCACCTAGAGGAGGGGAAAAGGAACAGTGAACGGTACTCTAAATAGGCGGTTCTTCTGCCTTCTCTCCCTCCCATTGGCCCTGCCGGCGCTCCCTGCTTACATCACAGTCCTGAATGTCGTCCATGGCCAGGAGGTCGTTGCCGTGGCGCAGCTGGAACCGGATGACCTCCAGGGCGGCCTGGATTTCGGCCCTCTCTCTGTCCCTCTGTGGACCCAGCTCGTTCAGCATGTCCTGCAGCAGGAGGTTGTACTTGCTGATCCTCTGCACTGGCTTCAGCAGGTAAGAGGACAGATCCATCTTGTCGCCCAGCTCCAGCTGTTTCTCCTGTCCGAATGCAAAGGGTTAATCTCCGGTGAGAAGTTTGGAAGGCAGTGTAACAGGCCATGGCGAATCCAGTGGCTGTCACAACAAGTCAGGACACATGAAGATACAGAAGGGATTGATGTGGATTTCTTTGCAGTAGGCTGTTTTGAAAAGTCTGTATGGAAAATCTGGACTACCACATTATCAGAAGTCTACTATAGCAGTGGAATTAAAACAGCCTCAAAATGAAAGTCTTTTGTTCTGATGTCAAAAAATTTTTTTTGAAAAATGATGAAATTCAACATTTAATAGGTATTATGAAATGCTAATAAATGGCTAGAAAGAAAGAAAAAAGAAAAATGAGGGGATGACTTTTCCTATATGCTTTATTTTTATATTATATACACAGTGCCTCACCTTGAAGAACTCATGTCCATGGTGAAAGAGCAAGGAGTCTGACTGGGGCTTGTTCTTGCTGTAGAGTGCATACAGAGCAAAGCTCTCTTTCTAAATTGGAACAGTGAAACACAAACTATATTAGACTCTGGAAGAAACACGTAATCGTTTCCTTTTGTTCACTGGGTCATGACAATGTCTCGCTAAATTCTGGAGAATCCTATGAATTCGAAGAAGAATAAAAGCGCATAATGACACACCGCTTCCAGGACTCAGTTGAAGCAGTGAAGTGTATCACCATTCCTGAGTAATTTGTAGTCATTAATCTATAACAGGAAAGGAAAATTCCAGCCCTGCATGCTTACACAGTTTGTGGCCCGGGCTCAGGTTTTAATTGTTTAAATTTGGTCATCCTTTAGATAGGCCACCTCACCTGATGTTTCAGCTCTAAGTCAATAGCTGATTGGAAAGTATATACTGTCATTATTGTCATTTAGCAGATGCTCTTATTCAGAGCGACTTACATTGGTTACCATTCTTACATGTTACTTATTTCTATAGCAGGATATTTACTGAGGCAATTGTGGGTTAAGTACCGTGCCCAAAGGTACAACAGCAGAGCTCCAGCTGAGCAAATGAACCAGCAGCCTTTCGATTACAAGCCCTGCTCCTTTACCACAAGACCACACGGCTGCCCACACTCCTAACCAGGTAACAGTAAAACCCGCAGGTCTGGAAATGACCCACTTTCCTGTGAAAACACATCACCAGATGATGATGAGGTGTTGAAACAGAGTTCAGAGCAACATGAGGGCTGAGGGCAGCCGCAGGGCAGTGGGGTGGGCGGGACGGGGAGTGGGGGTCGGGGGGTGATTTCGGGACCCACGTGTCTGAGGAAGCAGCGGCCCACTCGGCCGGGCTCCAGGAGGCAGGCCTCCAGCTCCCCGAGGAAGGAGTGCCGGTGGAAGTCGTGGAGCTTCTCCAGGTTGCCGAAGATGCACCCCCGCTGGCCCCTCAGGTCCTGGGGCACGTGGGGCCTCTCCAGCTCGGGGAGGTAGTGGGCGATGATGTAGCCCAGCGCGCGAACGTACTCCCGCTCCGTCAGCAAGAGCTCCTCCACGATCCGCTCCAGCCTCCTGCCAACATTCACACTTAGATTCATCCATCGGGCGGACGCTTTTATCCAAAGCGACTCAAGTGAGGCAGAGTACAACACAAGCGAAAGCCATACACGGAGTCACAATATTAGAAGTGCCGCATGACCAAGTTTCAATAGTTGGCCAGACGAGGTACAAGCTAGCTGGTAGAGACACAAGTGAATTAAACCATTATTTTTTTTTAAAGGAAAACAGAGTTTAGGATGTAAGAAATTGCTTTAGGTGGTAGTGATTCCAGTGATCAGGTCAGTGCGTTAGATGTTTGTCTTAAGATGAGTGTATTAAGATGTCTCTTAAAAATAGTGAGGGATTCGGCAGAGTGGATTAAGTGTGGACGGTCATTCCACTGTTTCACCAACACAGGAGATTCATTCCTGGTGCATTTCACAGCACTGAGCAGGCATCTTACACCATCGGCGTATTCAAAAAAAGACTGCCTTTCCATCATAGTGATGGAAATCTATTTGATGTGTCCTGCGCAATCTGTCCTGTTAATACGCAAAGCAGGATTTAAGCATGAAACGCGCTGTAACAAGACTACTGTGCAGAACAGGACTAGGCAACCTGGGACACAGTTTCAGACAAGCTTCCGTTTTTTAATTTTTATTTCCTGTTAATCCCTGCAGGGGTTGTAAGGCTAAATCAGTTTGTGCGGCCCGATTCTCAGCAATTCTTAATTCCTAAGTGCTACCTAGCCCTGGTGCCAAAGTATGCCCACTGCCCTCTCGTTCATTCTCAAGTTAAAGCAATCTTTTTTCATTTTATCCTCTCACTCTGACATGATTGCAACACGCAAAGCACTGTCCTGATGGTATTTCATAATGCTTCATTAATGGTCATAACTGGTGATTGACTGTACCTTCCTGATTCCATGGCCAGCTTTGTAAAGGAAAGAGGGAGAAAGTATGAGAAAAAATCTAGCCACTGATATGTACAGCTTTTGCATCAATATTTATTGAGAGTATTTGAAATGGCATTGGAACTGCCATTTGTACATTACATTACATTACATTAATGTCGAATTAGCAGACACTCTTATCCAGAAGGACTTACACATGTTACAATTTTTATGTATTTTATATATATTTTTATATCTCCATTCATACAGCTGGATATCTACTGAGGAGACTGTGGGATAACTACCTTGCCCAAGGGTACAGCCTCAGTGCCCCAGCATGGAATCGAACCCGCAACCTTTCGATACGAGCCCTGTTCCTAACCACTGTGATTACGGCCACCCAAAAACTTACAAAAGGCTGCTGCCGTTCTCCTCCACATTAGCGCTGCCAGGTGAGGTCACTCCCTCGGGCCTGCAGACGGCGGGGCCGACAGCGGCGGCGGCGGCGCGTCCGACCCCGGGGCCAGCGGCACCCCCCCGGGCCGATCGGCGGGAGGCCCGCAGCGGCAGGGCTCTTCAGAGCAGAAGCTTCCGTGGCGGGAGATCTGGAAGTGCTGAGCGGCCTGCAGGATCCGGCGGGAGGGCTGGCCGTGCTCGCCGCAGTCGGGGGAACCCCGGGGTTCGCCCACGCCGGAGCCCTCGCTCAGAGACCTGCCCAGGGCCTGGTGCGAGGGGGGCCGCTCGCAGCCCGCGGGGCCCGCCTGCGTGAGGTCCGCTTCGCCCCCACGCTCCCCGTCGCCCGTCTTAGCGGGAGCGTCTCCTTTTTTGGCCTGGGTTCGAACATCGCCGCTGGAATCCGCCGCCGCGTCCCTCCCCTTTCGCGGTTTACCGTCGGGCTTGAAGTTTATGTTGAAGCACGTCACTGTTGCGTTGCTGCTCTCCTTGGACTGGAAGGCCCTGCTCTCTTCCAGGGCCGTGGTGGTCCTTTCCTGGCTCTCCCGTGCTTTTGCAGAGGAGGAGGAGGAGGAGGAAGGAGTCGTGCCACGTGCCGGCGTTGAAAACTCATTAACCCCCTTCACCTGACAGCTCGGGTCGGCTTTCAAAGCCGCGGGCCGCTGGGTTTTGTCAAAGTCCTGCAGCCTCTCCTCCAGCTGCTGCCTGGCTTCTTGGCACTTGAGCCAGGCGATGTTCCAAACCCGCATACCTCTTGAGCCCTGTAAAGCGCAGGCCTGAGCCTTCACATCTTGGAAGCGCTCCGCTGAAAATTCACCGAATCGTTCTTGGTACCTCTTTAGTGCACTTAGATTAGACTTTGCTGAGTAGCACCCGGGTTGCGCTTTCTCCAGATACTGTCTGCAGTCTTTGGCAAACTCGGTGGCCTGAAAACAGAGGAAAACAATTACATACATGTTTATCTGCAATTACTGTCCAGAATGTATTTGGGTCTTTCAAAGTGATTTTAGCTCTTAAAGTTTACCATATAGTGATATACATTCAAACCACCACAGCGGTGCTTGACCAACCTTTTCACAGAAGCGGCACAAGTCTATCATGTTCTCGAGTTCCGCACGACACTGCTCCGCCCGTGACAGGAAGTCAGACAGGCTGGATTTGACTGCACGCACCATGTCCCAGAATGCCTCTGTCTCTGGGTAGGAAGATCCTTCAAGCTTCTCTGCTTCTGTTACCAGTGCCATGGCCTGCTGTTTCTGCTCCTGGAACAAACAAATCCCATCAGACACAACAAAAAGTAGTAGCTGATGTTAAAGTTACTCTGATTTATTTGTTCTACATCTCTCCAACAGCTGTTGGCAGTTCAATCCCAAACATGGTGTCTGTGATCATTTCAGTAATGGTGCAGGATTAGTCCATGGGCTGATATCTCCAAACTTTTTAATTACTTCATTTTTTGATGTTAAAAAGTTTTGGATATTATAACGGATAAGGGGAAAAAATCATTCCAGAAAACACTGGATAACAACGGATGTCAAGAGACCAGTAAAAGAGAGCTCACTCTGTGATTGTAGCTTATCCTATGCCCTCACCCATTCTGTATCTTTCTGTATTATTTTAATCTATTTCACGGTAATTCCAATACAAAAGAATATGTAGCACGATGGATCCTTTTGCTGTGTAAATAAGAGGCATGATTCCCCTTTATTGGTCCGGACTTACATTGGCCTGAATGAGTACAGACTGTAATCGCTGTAGAGCCAGCTCCACTCCCTGAAGTGTATCTTCAGCAGAATTAGCTTCCACCAGCTGTGGTTCTCCCTCCTCACTCAGCCACTCCTGGATCTACAGCCAACATAGAATAGAACAGAATAGAATAGAATAGAATAGAATAGAATAGAATAGAATAGAATAGAATAGAATAATTCTTTATTGTCACTGTAACATTTACAACAAAAATTGAGTACCATCCTCAACAGTGCAAAGGATCAATAAAAAAGCTTATAAATAATCTATAAAAGTAATCTAAAAAGTAAGGTTATATAAAAAGCACACAGAGATATCTACATTCTGCCAGAAAAATTGCACAGATCAGAAAAATTGCACAGATCCCTTATTGCAGAGTGAGAACCCTTATTTCACAGTGAAGAACCATGAACATTAATTGCACAGATCCCTTATTGCACAGTGAACATGAACATCATGTTTTAGTGGCATTTAAAGCTTGTACAGCTATGGGATAAAAACTGTTTTTGAGTCGGTTTGTCCTTGTTCTAATGGCTCTATACCGTCTGCCTGACGGTAGCAGTTCGAACAGAGAGTGACCGGGGTGGGATGTGCCCTTTATGATGTCATGGGCTCTCTTGAGGCAGAGGCAACAGCCATGCACATTACAGCAGGGAATCCTTCACTGAATCTAATCAAGCAAAGGCCATTAAGGGTGTTAAGATCTGAGTATTCAACTAAACTGATGGCCCACTCTATTATGATTAAATATAAGAAAACTTGGACAAACAAGAAATATCAATAAAACAGGCGGCTCAAAATGTGCAAAGTAAGTAAGACCAATGCTCATAGTCGCCAAGGTAAAGTTTTCTTGAGCAGTTAATAGCACGGAGCTTCAGGAAGGTAATATTAACTGCTCAGGACTCAGACACAAAGCAACCAAAAATGGCTTGCACATGCCACGAGGAAGACTGGAGATTATTAAAGTGTTGAGAGAACCCCTCAAAATCACTGGAGTGTGGGAATAAGCCAAGTTTACTTTTGTTGTTGGGGGTGTTGCCATTAAGTGCTTGATATTAATCTGCTGCAGTTCTCCCCTGTTTAATATCCAGTAACTGTCCTCCTTTGTAAGATACAGGTTGCTTTCCTCTTTGAGTTAATCTATGACTCCCCAGGCTCAGCATTAAGGGGGTGCTTAGGGGTGCACTGCACCCCCAGACAGACGTCAGTGCACCCTACTTATATCCTGATGTCTACACAGTATTTATTACATGTGAAATTGAGAGTAAAATTGTTGTGCCCCCACCCCCCCATGGATTGCAACCACACCCCTCTGTATTTTCTCCTGGCGCCCAGCCTGTGACCCCATCCCCCATTCTTTTTTGTTTCCCCCTTCTCCGCCTCCTACCTTCCTGAACCTGCACTCCAGCTCCCGGAGCTTGAGCAGGAAGTCCAGGTGCTGCAGGGACTCGTTGGATCTCATCACCAAGGTGTGCACCTGCTCCTCCACTTGGTTATACAGGCTGGTCACTGAGTCCATGGCATCCCTGCAGTGAGACAGCAAGTGAGCCACTGCCCTCTGCTTTCATGAACGTGTTCCTCCCATTACTGAGTATTTTTTGGAAACACCACAGATAGGACACACAGTGCAGACTCTTGGTAAGTATGCTTGCTGCTTGGTCAGAAGGTTGGGAATGTTATATATTTTCGTGGAAGGAACTTCATCTTGACTGTGTTAATGAAAGTCCAGAGCTTTAATTATGCAAGAGAATGGATCAAAACCACAATGGATAAGAATGTGCAATGCAAGAAATGCAAGAAAGTGCATTTGCAATGCAAATGTATTTCTTGGGCTCAGCTCCATAAAGCTACAAGTAAGTTGTAATTGTAAAATATACATCTTCAGTATTTTCCCCTTGCCTAAGAATGGTTCAGTTTCACAGAATGTAGACCTATTTCCAGCCCTTGACATCGCAAATGAATGAGCTCCCGTAAATTTTCAGGAGGGTCATAAATGCACAGCGTGTGATTTACCGGTAGTCTTCAGAATGCGAAAACCTGGCCTCCTCCTTCCTCAGTCTGGCCAGCGTGGCTCCGCCCCCCCTCTGCAGGGCCACCAATCGGCTGTCCTCCAGCACCTCCTTCATCAAGGCCTTCTGTTCTCCGACGCACTGCTCAACTTCCTGCCAGAGCAAAGCAGAGGCTGGGGGATCAGAGCTGCCAGCGGCTGGAAGGTGTGGGAGGAACCGCCGTGCACTCGACCCGTTCTTCACCGGTATCACCTGAGCTCGGAGACGTACCTGCACAGTGTCCGTTTTTTTCATGCCTTCGAGTTTCCTGATCGCCCTCTGGAGCAAACCCGACGCCTCTTGCAAGTCTGACACAAAGGGATCTAGCTTCTGAAAAAGAGATTGTATTCTCTCGTTAGACCCCAAGACCTCATTCTGTACTGCATGATAGTTAAGCTCTTTAAGCTTTTAAGTAATCTTTTTGTGTTTAAGGTTTACAATGATATATATAGAAAGCTATTTCTTTCCACTCTTCTTCTGAGTAACACAAAGACTTTTATTGATTATAATCTACCTATTACTAATTACGTATTTAAAGAAAATGGGTAGCGAGACTTCCATTTTGGGGTGTTTACATGCCACGTAAGTCATACACATACATAATGATACAATAACGTTTTAACAGCATACACCAGGAAGTGCATTCCCTGTTTCACTAGAGGTAGTAAAAGTCATAACTTGTTTGAGTGTGGTTTATAGGGCTTCAAAGGAAGCAGATGCCCTTGGGGCGACAGCACGTAAAGCACACTGCGCATTTAACCTGAAAAAGCTGCAGCCAGTCACTGTGGCTGTAGGGGAAGGTGCCCTCCAGGCCTGCCGTCAGCTGCTGTCCTTCCACCACCTTATGGAGCGCCTTCATCGAGGTCACCAGGTCCATCTGCAGAGCACGCACACAGGGCCCCACGGTGCATTAGCAGGGCTAAAGCGGCAACGCCACCTAGCAACGACATAAACACCCCCATCACCCCCCACCCCACCCCCCGCGCCCCTATCCCCCAGACGGGCCCCGACCTGCAGCCCTGGGTGCTTCTCCGGACGGGGGCTGGTGTCTTTGTCCACCAGCATCAGGGTGCAGTGGACGGCATGCGGGGCCTGACCCTGTGCACACAGACACAAACAGCCGTTTCAGCCCGTAACGCCCCTTTCTAAACACTCATTTTAGGCTCTGACACACACAGCTTTTCTGTGCAAACACTACATGCGATACTAGTAGAACGAAGGAATGTTTATATTCCTTGATCAGTGTGACTTGGCTTTAGAGTTTTGAATAACAGTCTTCATTCTTCAGTATGCATATCTGAATGCATCCTGTGCTGCACCCTTGTGGACGTATGGGGTAATACTCGTGGCACTCGTGCTGAGCTGTGCAAAAGCAAACTAACCTGTGCCATTAAGAGCCCTTTAAAAAAGGCTGCGGGAGGCGCCTTCTTTCTGGCGTCTATCACCACAGTCATTCCCAGATCTCGGACTTCCTTCCTGCAGATTAAATCACAGAGAACAGGAACACATCCGAACATGATCAGAGTCATTAACACCATCCAATCTTCCCTGCCCTCGCCCCTGTCTCAGTCTCATGAAAGCAAAATCACCCCTCGCCCCGTGCCCCTTAAAACCAAACAACGTGCTGCTGAAAGCCCCGACTGTGAGGCCGAGCACACAACACGTCGCCCGGCTTTACGAGGCCACATACCAGACAGGGTGGCCCCGCCTCTGGGCACAGTGACATCATTGTTTTTAACATACATTGCTGCGGACATTTAAGAAGCATAATGGTTTTTTAACAGGGCTACTTGCATCTTGAGCTTCCATCATATTTTACAGAGGTGTAAACACATGCAGGACAATGTAGGCTTTAAGGCAGCTGACTTTTAATAGCAATGCTAAACTTAAGAGGGAAAAAGTGCAGCTGAGAGGCACTGTGTCAGGGTTAGGTTAGCCCACACTGCAGTGTCTACCCACAGTTAGGCTCTGTATTACAGATTCCTTTATTTTCACTGCCCTCGACGTAGTGGAGGCAGTTTGTTTTCAAATAATAACTTGCTGCCCCCTTGTGACGGAAAGGGGCCAAAGCTGGTTCCTTGGGAAGAAATGGAGTGAGGAAAAAGTGGAAGAGTGAGGTTTTTATAACTCGGTCTCCTAAGGGCTAAATTGGCATGTGATTGGAACAATAAAATAAGCTCATTCACTGGGGTTCATTAATTTTTGAATACTTACATGCTTTTCTCCAGACACATACATACATGATACATTATGATATATTAATAATTTTCCATTGATTTTTTTTTTTTTTTCAGTTGCCATGCAAATGACCCCACGTTTCATTCAGATATCAACCATAATCAAATCCACATGCACCTTATCACACTAGACTCCAGACAAGTGCGTGTCCCTGTCAAGACCCCCACGTTCTGGAAGACGCACTTGAATCAACATTGCCACAGTATATCAATATCAGTTTTAGTCTATGTCTAACATAGTGAATCATTTAAAACAGAACACTTTATCTACTGCACTCATCTTCTCATACTTCTAGAGGATCTGGATTTCTATCTGATGCAAACACATATTTGCCTCGTTAGCTGATGGGACCAGAACACAACAAGTAAATGAATAAATGAAAGAAGGCCAACTGTTTTTTTCCACATTTCTGTTGATGTCATTGGTGTAAAAGAGGAACACGAAACCTTGGAACGGAGTGGAAGAGGAACAGCAGTTTGCACAGTTCCTGGCTGGACACCAAAGGAGACCTCCAGCCCTGGTGGTCCCCATAAACCTCCACTACGGCTCTGCCTGTCCTGTCTCTGCTTCCTGGGGGAGAGAGAGAGAGAGAGAGAGAGAGAGGGAGAGAGAGAGAGAATGATGGGAAATGTAGTCTCAGTGTGGTGGCAGCCTACAAACCAGCAGGATCAGGATATGTGTACTGTGAGCCGTTCAATTAAATGCCCAAGTGTGAAACAGGGTAACACCGCCTCCTCTTTACAGAGTACTTAAAATTCCTTCAACAGCTGGTTTTCAAGCACAAGATCAGATGTGTGATGAGGGAATATGGTTTAAAGTATGCTTTCCCTGCCAATTCAGCCTGCATATAAATAACAAGCCTGACAAGCCAGTGAGTAAATTCTCAGTAACTCCACTTACCATTGCAACCCCTCACTTACAGTTGCTGCATCGGTGCTTTACCTGGAAGGCAGGCGATTCCCAGATGCAGGAGGCAGCTGCTGGATTTCAGGGAGGGCACAAGCAGCGGCTTGCAGGAACGGGCGGAGGGGGTGCAGGTTTGGGGCCCGGCTCGCCTCTCAGCCTGTGGGGTCTCAAGCTTTTGCTCTTGTCCATTAGCAGGAGGTGGAGGGGTCAGGGCTTCCACTTTGGAGGGTGGGGTGACATCTTGTGATAAAGAGAGATTACAGATATTTTTGCAATCTAGCGCACACTATGAGAGCAAGCATTGCCTTGCGTAATACAAGAGATCTTCAGGTATACTTCCATTTCAAACATACGGTACATAGACAACCTAGGAACGGTCTAACACATGTGATCAAGACAAAAAAGACATTGAGCAGTACTTGAATGGTATCTCAGAGAATCTAGGATAAAAAAGTTCAGAAGCCACAAACATTCTAGTGTATGACTAGTCAGGCAAGTCAGCCGCAGCAGTGTCAATATACAGTCAGGGAACTAGATTTGTGACCTAGATTCGAAGCTTGCAGATCTGATTTATCAGTGGCTTGCTGTTAATGTACCGTACCATTCAGCAAGACACCTGAACTGAATCCTGAACCACTTCCCAGAGATATCCTGCAGAGTAAATGTGTAATATGCAAATGTACACAGTTCACCTCAGATAAGGGTTCAGCAACTAAATGATAAATTAAAGTTAAAAAAAAAGGTTGGGATTTAACTTTGATGCATACATTAATAAATCAGAAGTTAGAAAGAAGGCCTTGAAGTTAGGTTTAGATATTCAGAGGTAGCAGTTGCTGGGCAGTGGCTGTTGGTTTTATTCGTGCAGATAATTTTGCTGTTTGATGTTAGAGCACCACTCCCCCACCCCATATCCATCCCACTTTGCGCTGACAGATGGTGACACGATGATTGATGGGTAGTTTAACTCCATCTGAACCCTGGACTAAATATAACTCCGCCCCATCACAAAGAAATGCCAGTGGTCAGGAACTTTGGGGGTGTAGGAGTAATATTGTTTCTGGGGGCCTGTGAAATGCCTTGTAATTGCTGGCCTAACCAGCAGACATGCAGTATAATGTTGACATATTGGTGCCGTAACAACAGCAGCTGGCTACTATTCTGAGAAAGACCACTTAGCCTCCATATTCTCATACCACCCACAAATTCGTCAGTCAAGCAACCAACTAACCATCATTTAAAGCTTATCATTTACTATTCTTCTGGGTTACTCCAACACAGAGAGGCACCGCCACAAACACTTGTCAAGTAGTTAAAACATAAGTATCTTTTTCCCTTAGTCATTTAAAAGATTGCACACAGAAAATGACACAGATGTCTTGAAAGATGAGGTAATTCAGAATGACCACTTTGGGAGTCATTACTCTTACAGTCTCCTGAGGGGACACAGTGTAGGATGTGTTCACACCCTTGTATGACACCATGTGAGCTGAGATGTTTGTCTTGTGGTCAATGTCAGTGAGGGAATCCTCCTTCCTGACGTACGACCACACAGCAGGACTTCCTGCTTAATGGTTAGCTACAATAAGCACCGCAGTTAGCACCGCAGTCAAGCCTCCTGTAGCTCTTTGGCTGCCGGGCTCCCTAGACCAACAGAGACTGTCTGTGCGCTCTTAGCCCGATCTAACGTAGTCTGCGTGTGTCTGAGGAATTCACCATGCCCTTCCGAGGGCTAAGCTCATGCCCTCCCCTTCCTCTGTGGCCAATGGCTATCTCCATTAAAGGAACACAGCCAATGGGCATGACCGATTCTCGGGGGAGGGCACGGTATTTTCGTCCGCTCCTTTGAGGACGCAGCTGACTTGAATGCCGCCATTCTAGCGGGGAGGTCACATGGCGCAGGGGTCCTGTACGAATGTCAGAGGCCACCCTTCGGCCATCCTTTGGTCTCAGTGGCTTCCCATTAACTCAGCCGTCAGAGCTGTGTTTAAATGACTGGGCCCATTGACACCATGCTTCGGGAAGTGCTTCAGAGGATGCCGGGCAGACAACACAAAGCGGGGGGGGGAGGAAGCCCGCATGGTGTTTAGGCTTACCGCTGTCTGAAACAGGCTCGACATGGGGTGCACCAAGAGTGCTAAACTGAAAGTGACTGTTTGAAGCTGCAGCTTTTTGAAGCCCTTCTCACATATGGGTGAAGCCAATGCAGTACCGTTTTAAAACAACCTGACACCTCATCATGAGCATAACAAACAGAGTAAAGAGTGGAGCTGTGAGATATAAAAAAATCCTGGGTAAGTGTTTGGTTGAATGCAGCAAGCACTTTTGAACAAACCTGAGAGGGACCACAGACTTGGAGTGTAACTGGAATGTCCACCTAAAACCTCTCTTTGAATTCATTTTCGTTTCCAAATACCAGCTCCAAAAATGTAAATATACACTAAGTTCCAAACAACATTGGAATCAAATGAATTAATATATGAATTAAAATATAAATTCAAGCCCTCAATGCATATAGATGCTACACCATTACAGATGGTCAACTATTGATCACTGTTTCATAAAAGTGCCTTGGATGCCTGTAAATTATTATTTTGACCCAGAATTACAGCAATCAAATGTTTCAGATCAAAACTAATATATTGTGAGAGCAGCTGAACTTATAAAGGTTTAAAAATAAGGACGGCCACAAAATTCTCCAAAAGTTCCCCAAAACTTCCTTACCTTTTTTAGAAGGTTTCCGTCTCTCTAATTTAGGAGACACCAGCCCAAAAGCTGTAGTTTTTTTGCACTGAACGACATGTATCCTCGGAATCATTTCAGGAAAGATATCGCTGTTGCTCCTGTTGCCCTGTCTGTACGCCACAGGGCATTTTCTGGAAGTTTCCGATGCGGTGGATGGGGAAAGGGAGAGAGGCTTCCCCAGGTTTTTACTGATTTTCTTAAAGTCCTCTGCATGCAAGCAGTGATTATTGTTCCCCTCGCCGGCGGTGGGGGGCTGGTTTGGGGGTGTAGAGGGGCAGCACTGTCCCCCAGCCACCCCGCCGTTCTCGCACTCTGCCCCCCCGCCACCGGGGGCGCTCTCCTCCAGGATGGCCAGCATGCTCCCGGTCTCGAAGCTGACGGGGTTCTGCAGCGCCGCCAGGTAGGAGTCCCTGTACCTGCACCGCAGCTCCTGCGACTCGGCCTCCTGCCCCAGCCTCCTCCTCAGGCAGGGGGTGCAGGGCTCCTCGGAGAACCTGAGCGTGCGCCCGCAGGGCGGGGCGGGGTCCCTGCTGGGGGCGGGCGGGGCCGGCCGGACGGGCCGGATGGCCGGGCGGCGGGGCTGCCGCGGCTCCGCCTCCTTCTCCTTGGCGAACTCCACCAGGTCCACGTAGTCCCCCTCCAGCTCCCGGTCGCGCCGCGAGTCCCAGGTGTTGGGCGAGACCCAGCCCACGGGTTTCCCCACCGGCCGGGCCCGGTCGGCCGCCGCCGGCCCGGCGTGGCTGCTGTCCACCAGCCGCAGGGACACGGCGATCCCGTCTTTGGCCGGCAGGATGCGGGTCTCCACGGAGAACGCCGGGGGGGCGGCGGGCGGCCGGGGGGGCTCAAGCGGAGCCTCCGGGACGACAGTGGGGGCCGGGGCGGCCATGGCTTTGGGCTTGTCCACGAACTCGGGTTTGGCCACCTGGGCCCAGGGCACCTTCACCACGCCCTGGTCGGTGGACAGCAGGCAGCGGCGCAGCGGGGGCCCATGCCGGCCCTCGTTGACGTCCCGCAGCCAGTCCTCGGTGAAGATGCTGGGGTACGACGTCTCGGGGACGGGCGTCTCCTCCACCTGCCTGTGCTCCTCCAGCAGGCTCTTGAGGACGATGCGGGCCGCCTGGTCGGCGAAGGGCTCCACCTGCAGGTAGAAGTCCCCCGGGCGCAGCAGCAGCGGGTTGATGGAGGCCAGCTGGACCACGATGCGGTCGCGCAGACAGAGGGGCCAGCCCTCGCAGCGAAACAGCACGTCTGAGTAGGCAGCCTGCGGGAAGCACACAGGGCACAAGCTCTTACCCCACTGCGCACCTCCCAAATCAGCTGAGATCTCTGCAGTCATTACCTTACATTACATTGCACTGTTGTCATTTAGCAGATGCTCTTATCCAAAGCAACTTACATAAGTTACAGTCTTTACATGTTATCCACTTACACAGCTGGATATTTTACCAAGACAGTTATGGGTTAACCCTTTCATACGTGACTTATTTTATGCTATGTAGCGCGTATGTTACGTTACATGGTTCATTATGTCTTCATTAGCGTTATTAAGCTTCTCATTCTTTTAATCACCGCATTTGCTATACTTTGTAATGTTAAATCACTGTTTCCTCAAAGCTAACGTTGGCAAGAATTTCTCCAATCTACTGTTCTAATCACACCAGTTTGACCATATGCGCAAAAGGGTTAAGTACCTTACCCAAGGATGCAGCAGCACTGTCCCAGCAGGGAATCGAACTGACAACCTTTTGGTTATGGACCCAACTCATTACCACTATGCCACAGTGCCGCTCTTATTATTACACTTACTACCAATCGACACGGTCTGCTCCATGCTTAACACTCCGTAACCAATTACATTACCATTCCATTAATTAACCAGTAATAAAACATTATTAGCACTTATAAATGTTATTAACATGGGTTAATTACATGGCCCTGTCTGTTTTTTCACATTAATTCAATGTTTTGCAGTAGTTCTGCTAAAGTACAAACAACTCACGCAAATGGATTTATATTGAACACAATCAAGCATTAGTTTACTGGTGTTGCAGTGTCAGTCCTAAACCCATTTGCAAGGTGTGATAAGAGCAGCATTAAAAGTGAATGTTTTCATAATGCAGAATTTGGGGGATAATTAATGCAAGCTTAATGGACATATAATAACACTAAAGCATATATAGCTGCAGCCATATCTGGAAGATACAGCTATGAAAACAATATGATATCTCAGAGAGGAAAATTCCTGGTACAGATAGTGACAGTAATGATACATCATTATGGCTTTGTGCTATGTTCATAACGGAGGGATGTCCTGGAAAAACCTGATAACCCGCATTCTGTTACTGATGTATTGAGGACCCACACTCAAATGTTTTGTATTACATAGAAATTAATTCGTAATTTTAACTCTGATTTTTTTTCAAGGCCACCCAGAATTTAAATAAAGCAATATGATACCGGTATAGTTCAATCTGACTGCTGGAAAGCAAACAGAAAGGTCTGGCACTGCAGCTGTAGAAGTACTGTAACACACTGCAGATGTTTTTTTCTTCTCTTGATTATATGATTGTCTCAGTTTTGAAAGTGATGCAGGTTAAAGTGATGTTCCTTCAACCCATCAGTGGGACTATTCAGCCATTCCTCCATTTACAGACATTGCTGAAAAAAAGGTCACGGTTTTCAGAAACAGTTAAAGTGTACGAACAGTCGCCTTTTAGAGCTGATGGTCATGACTGTCAGAAGAGCTCCCTCTTACGGGAAGAGCTGCAGAGAAACCGAAACAGCTGGTGCGTTTGAGATCGATGCAGCAAAAAAAAAAAAAAGCCGTCTGATTGCACTCGTAGCAGAAAGGAATGTGCTGCAGTCTATAGCGGGTACTTTTGATCAAGCTTCCCAAGGCATTTCAGAGGTCAATGAGGCAAACATCCTGATCGAATGTCCGCGCAGCTGAAAAGCAGACCTCAGATACAGGCAAGAACAGGACGCTTCTGCAGCCTCTGAAAGGGGAAAATGCCTGGAATGCTGAAGTGCATTTTTTCTCCTCTGCACAGAGATAAAATAAAACAATCTCTTCCACCTCTGGCCTGTCTGCTCAGTTGCGTGTCTGGCTCGGGCTGCATTTACACTATTGGGTTCAGTGCCACATAAACAAAGGCCTGATTATTTTCCTTTGACCGAAAAAAAAGAACTATTCTGTACTATCAACTGTATTGTCCCTGTCCGGGTTCATACAATTTATGTGTATTAAGATCTCCCGAAAGTTTATTTTCGCAACATCAACAGATCAGAATATCATGAGAAAGAGCTTCTTCATTCACTGTATCTGGATACTTTGAACTTCAGCAAGCTTTTTATGAGCAACGTCCAAAAGATTATCACTTCCAGATATGTATTCTTTGTTCTGGAGATGTAAACGCACCATCAAGAAGTACTGAATTACTGCTTTGTACAAAAGCTAAATGCTGTCCATTCTAGTTTTTGATCATCTGATTTCTGGTCTAATCAATGTAATTGTACATAAGATGCCTAATTTTGAGATGGAGCTCTCTTCTATATTTTTGTCACATGCTGCATTTATTGATGTCTTGTGAAAGACAGGTATAATGTTTTTATGTTTTTTTTTTTTTTTTAATTGATAATGCTTTTAATCATAATGCCTTATGAAAACAATGCCTTATGCAATCTGTTGTCCTTGACGAGAGCTCTTGCTCATACGTTCAAGACTGTAATATCCCAGTGACTTGCAGAGCTGATTGCCTATTTTACTGGGGGGTCCTGCAGCAACTTAACCAAGCCCTGTGGGAAGCTGGCCTGTTCTGTGAGGGCGTTTCTGTGAGGGCGTTTCTATGAGGCTGGGCCGGGCCCCGCGGGACTGTGGGAGCGTGGCGCGCGCGGGAGACTCACACAGGCGGCCTGCTGCACGCTCTCCAGGATGTGCTTGGCGGGGATGAGGAAGTCCAGCAGGCACTGCAGCGCGTCGCCGCGGTAACGCTCCTCTATGACCCGGAAGAGCTGGCTGAGCACGGTGGGCGCGGTGACCTCGAAGGGCGGGTAGAGGGCCGACAGGGCGCTCTGGATGGACAGCTCCAGGGATTCGGGGTTCTGCGGGGAGGGAAGGAGAGGGAAGCGCAAACGTCAGACCACGTCTCGGGACAGGACGAAAAAGGTGCGCGGATGATTTATGTAGGCAAGACCGCGATCACCAGAAATTACTTGGCAATGAATTTTCTAGGCAATTTTATCTTCAGAAAGACTGATCTATCACACGTGGCCACAACAAATACTGGCTTAATTTTCAATGCATTTTATTTTCCATTGTAAATAGAGGAACGTGATTAATATATCATCATTCATGACATATACAAGCTTAAATGTTAAAAATGTTGATTGTTCTTCTTCCAATCACATTTTCATCCTGTCAACACTACATAAATTGCATTCAAGCCTGCCATTATAGCTGTTAAAATATGTGATTTTCCCTCAGGGTGTAATGCAATATCTATCTAAAAAAAGATGCTAAGATTCTCCTTATTTGTTATTCACTCATGTCAGACTGTTTTGTTCTGAATTCCACTGCTGAATAGCAGCTAAAGCCTTCAGTCTGAATGTCTGAATGTGGATGTCTCTGCGTTCCAAAATGTCTCTGAAGTGGTGCTGTTTCAGTACAAATGTATAGGCTTTCCACATGTCTCTAACCCTTCATTTTGCGGCTTTCCCTAGCATTGACAAGCAACCTCCAGCTGATACTCTCAGCCCAAAGAAAACATCAATAACTCATTTCATGTCGGGACAGGCAAATTCACAAAGAAGAACATGAACTGTAGCTATAAAAATGAATAACTGCATGTTAAAAAAGAAAGTTAAAAGTTTTTTTCTGAGCTTACACAATAAAAACCTGACTGTGCCTGCTCTGGTAGTAATTTGAAAGAAATGAGAACATTTTTATGAATGCAAAGCACACTGGGACACAAAAATGTGCCCATTGTCACATTCACTAATGAAATAATTTGAAAGAATGAACAGGCAAAGACTTACTTTGTGAACAACTACTCAAAACTCTTGCAGGCCATGAGAAAATTTATCAATAGAATGTCACCATCTGGATCATTATGTCTTGGAAAAACTAGGCTATGCCTAAAGGAGTTTTGAGAAATCGAGGTTTTGTGTGTCTGTTTGTTTTTTAATCAGAGATGAATGTGAATTCTCATGCGCTAAGTCTTGTCTCATACAGATCAGTAAGTGTTTCCAGCCTTTTTTTTGTCTGTATGTTTTTTGTTTTCCTGGACACACACCATTTAAGATGTTCCACAACCAGGAGGAGAAGACTAGATTGTGATCAGAACGAGACAGACATAAAGATATGCATGCTCTCCGGCATACTGCCAGCAGGAAAAAAAATTTGTGGAACATGACACTGAGCTACAGTCAACCTTGTTGGGAATGTTTACCATACAAGTCTGTCTCAGATCGTCATGCTAAAAAGAGCGATATATCTACCTAATCACTGCGCTGCTCTCAGACTCAGACCAGCTGTGGCCCTAAAAAACACACGGAAGCAATTGAGCGAAATTCTTTCATTTGAGCTCACTGCTCTGTATTCCCAGGAAATAAGTCATTAATTTGCTGTGACTTGTTTTTATTTCACGTTCCACCACAGGCAGGTCCGTGGGCTTCAGACCAGAGGAGACGAGCCTGTCCTGTATCTCTAAATTATTAACATTAGGTTTTTGGGAAAGACACGGGAAGAAGTGGTGGCTTGTGGGTAAACAGTGAAGGAAATGGAAATGCAGACAGTGGTCATCAGTAAAGCGACAGCCCTGTCCCACTTCACTCTCCTTTGACCCAGTAAACGGCTCCACTTTTAGCCCCTTCCTGAATTAGCTTGTCCCTCTTTGCAAAGGCCACGAGCAGGTCTGGGACACAGGCTCCTGTGAAAGGACTTCAAAAAATTCACAGCAGCAAGCTGAAGGGGGGGGTCACTACCACGTTTCCTCCCTGTCTCTGCATCCACATCTCACAGCTGAGCCTGGCTGTTTCAGCCCCCAACAGCCAGAGATGCATTATGAGCACAGACATGCAAAGGAAGTCCATTTTTGTGAAAGTGTTCAGGACATTACTTGAGTCAGTGCCACCCGGATCATGCATTAAGCACAGAGGCAACAATGTGGAGGTAACAACCTCTATGAGGTTAAAACAAGCTCTACGCTATAACCTATGGAGTGAATTTCCTAAAACAGGTAGTTGTACCTAAACAAAAATGAGTGTTACCATAAAATACAATTCCCTAACTGTAAAACAAGCACAGATCCACATGACAGAATACACTAGTCACGCCTGTCTGAACAGGACTATGGCTGCTCACCTCTGAACATGATATTCACAATTACGGCTACAATTATCTATGACCCAGACAAGGGAATTCTCTGAGCATGCCAATGTCTGACAAGAAAATGACACATGTTGAGTTGTATGGGGATAGATTTTGCCATGAAACAAAGTAAAGTGGTCTCAGGAAAGCAATAAGTCAAAGCAGTGATGTGAGGTCTGAGGAAAAAGACTGAGGGAGAGCATCCAAAGAGAACTGACATTAGCTTAAACTAGCAAACTGGCCTCAGGTGTTAAGTTACAAGCTCTGACAATTACAGTTAGGAACATTTTTAATTCATGAGCATGAATACTTTTGAGACTAATTTCACCCACGTTACACTCCAGAACTCAGTTGCAGGCCACACATCAGAGACGAAAAAAGACAGCCCAAGCCCGGAGCATGTGCTAAAGCTTAAATTTCCTCAACAGAAAACTATGCTTCCTAAAGCTAACAGCCCAGGTCTTTTTTACAGTGCGTAATGAGTTTATTTGAGTGCAGGAGTACCACCGTGATCGCTCAGACTCTAATGCCTCACAGCTGTGAGGGAGGAACGTGAGCAGGGAGGTGATGTGCTATATCTCCTCCAGCTTCCCCTGGCTGACGGACCCGCCGCCTGGAGCCGACGGTCACGCCGGCTTCCTGTCGCTTGTGAGGAAATGCCGATCCTAAGCCTGTCCTCACACAGCCATGGGATCTCGGATTTTTCTGTTGTGACATGGGGCTTTTTCTCAGGGTAGGTGCTTGTCTCCGAGAGGGTGGGAGCCCTTGAGATAAACATCAAGTAACCCCTACCAAAACTGAGCCCTGGTTCCCAGCCAGGCGAGAGTTGGGAGGGGGTTATGGGGGGGGCTTTTTCTATCTGATTACATTTGACACCCTGCCAGCCGGCCCTCAGCCTCCGCGAACAGCTCTTGAAGCAGTGCATCGTGGGCTGTGCTCATGCTACAGTGAAAGCTCTACATCTCAATGGCAGATGCTATAGCATTTGCATAAACGAATCAGAAGTATGTTTGAACGACTGCCCTGCTACCCTCAGATCATACTCCTTGAGAAGGCTTGTGTTCTTCTAAAGCTTGAGCAGGACGCACTGAAATGGGTCTGGAGGCATGTGATAAATACCCCTGGACTCAATCAGAATTTGCCCTTCTTCAAAACATGCACATTTTCATTCAATTTCACGGTTGACGTACTAGCTCAAATATGTTTGGAAATAGGAAATAAACCAACAGCATTTACTTGTGAGTGAAAGGTAAGGACGAAATTCAGAAGCCTAATCCAGCCATTAGTGCTGATTGACTGGAACTATGATTATTTTATCAGAAATTAAATAAATTTCTATACCTTCTATTGGAAGTCATTTTTTATTGTTTTTGAAATTTGAACATGGTTGTTTTTTAATGATGACCTATTGACAGTGCTTCTGGGCCCACATGTCCGACATGCCTTCTTTTGGGTTACTACACTGTTTTATACAGTGTCACTGTGTGAGCAGCGGAATGTATACCCCTGTGTGAAGGCCATAAAGCGATCTAATCCAAACTCAGAACCAATCTGTTGTTGTTCTCCTCACTGTCCGGAGGGATGTTGACGTCCAGACACACTCTGTCACTGTCTGCTGCAAACAAAGCATTGATTTACGTTCCTCCCCCTTTCACAGAGCCCCCAGGGACAGAGTGGGTTATTTTTACATTCTTGCAGTGTTGTCATCTGCCTGCAAACTCTCAGTCTGGCTGATGTCCCTATTTCAGCAAAGTCCCACAGCGGACTCCAGAACCCTAGAGAAATCTTACAGCGTGACTTCGTCTCAAACCAAACCCAAAGATCCGTTCTTGTTTTTCCCCGTTCCTGTGGCTGCGTGACTGTTGAAACATCGTCTGTTAAACAAAAACCATTCTTCTCAGCGACGTCTGTGTTTTAAGTGGTCTGTGCGGTCGGACCCCTGTCCTGTCAGGAATCACTGAGGCCTGAAATTATATTGAGGTACGCACAGCAGCCGTGATTAAAGCAGTTTCTCTCTCTCTCTCTCTCGAACCTTCCATTGCCTTTGAGGCTACTGACTTGACTCTCACCCTCCACTGTCCCCTTATTTCAGAGACCTCTGCACTCAAACTGACAGGGCCTGTTTGCACTGTGTTTTCTGAGGCTGTCAAACAAGCAATTAACAGAAAAGGTCAAAGACCACAGGCTTGAGAAAGCTGAGCTGTGAAGAGGACTGCTTAGTACCAAACGACCTCATAACCAGCTGTAGCTGAGTGTGTGTGTGTTTGTGTGTGTGTGTGAGAATGAGAAATAATTAAACAGGGAAGCAAATTAGTATGATTAGTTCCTAAGACCTACAAATATTTGCTATGGATTTTGTAGTCCTTCATATGAGTATCTTTCTCACACACATCCACAAAACAAACAGAATGCAAACTTGCAGAAGTCATTGAATCTGTCAAATGTGATACCCATTTCCAAACAATATAAAACATATTTCTGTTCTATTGTAGATGAGATCATAACAGCTGGCAGATACAACAAAGGAACAGTTTGCAGTCCACTGTCAAAATCAATGACTGGAAACAGTTGCGCCAGTGAATTCAGCACGTCATCGTTCAACATTGATTTGACGTCCATGATTTGAACCAGAAGAACAGCTTCTCGGGAAGATTTGGAGATGCTTCAGCATGAGAAGCATCCTCCCGGTGCGCTATCCTAACAGCTCACAGAGGCTTTCTCGAGCTCTTCAGAGGCGACAGCTCCCACAGTGACCCCCTGCCCCTCTCCGACCCGGCTCTCGTCGTCTGACATCCTAATGACACTTCAGTCACTCTTTCACGTCCTGCTGACGAGCTCTTTGATGACAAAGCCTCTGTGTTAGCCCCCATCCCTGGCAGACGCAGTCAGTGAGAAGCCCTCAGGCTCCACGGAGGAGCTCTCAGAGGTGCGCCGGCGCTCGTTAGAATGATGTGAAAGCGCTCATCCCCGAAACTAGAAGTGACAGAGGTGCACCTCTTGCCCTGCTCCGCCCCTGACTCACTGCTCCTATTGTCCCTGGGCGCTCCACGGATCAGTCCCCCAGCTCCGACGCAAAACAACCAAAATCACACACTCAGGTGTCCACGGTCATCATTACGTTACATAATTGGCATTTAGCAGACATTCTTATTCAGAGCAACTTACATCAATTACAAGTTTTACAATGTTATCCATTTATACAGCTAGGTATTTACAGAGGCAACTGGGGGTTAAGTACCTTTTCCAAGGGTACAGCAGCAGTGTCCCCGTGGGGAATCAAACCAGCAACCTTTCAGTTACGAGTTCTGCTCCTTAACCACTCTGCTACACTGCTGTCCGTCAAGGTGGGGGAAACTGCACAGGACAATCCTGACTGCTGCTGAGCTGTCAGGTCGGTTTCATCACACCGAGAAACAGCCCTGGCCTGCACATTATGTGCCTGCCATTTAAATCAGGCCTCTCCTAGACTGGCTGCAAATTACGCTGCCAGAGCTAAATGTATCTACATTTTAAGTTTTTAAGATGCGAGACAGGAGCCATCTTCAGACGACATGCTAAACTGAGGTCCTGACTGACTGCGGTCGTTTAAGATCCCATGGCACTTATCACAAAGAGTCAGGGGCTCAGTGATGTCCTGGCCAAATTCCCAGTCAGGCCCTTTCAATCTGGCCATCTAATACTCCCTCAGTCTGACTGGCTAAATAATTCCTTCCCTCTGCACCTCAGTTGATGCGTGGTGCGCTCTCTGATTGAGGTGATAGAGATGAGTCTCCCTCCCTTTACTGTAAACACTCTGAGATTCCTGAAAAGCACAGTATAAATGCAATGTATTATAATTTTTATAACCCTTCAGTTAAAGATCTGACTGCTCATGGTTTTCTCCACTCCGCTGTGCATGATTCAGAGTCAGGTTATAAACCAACGAAACAGTTCCAGAACCTTCTGAGCAAATTTGTCAGTTCTTTCCATGAATACATCTTTCTCAAGTGACCTCAGTTTTTTTTTTTTTTTTTTTGAATCCTCAGCTAATAGAAAGAAAACAAACAGCCCAGGTTTCCCAGTGAACTGCACTGCCCCTCCAAGGTGTGCAAGCAAAACGGATTGAGAAGGATTCCATCAGCCACCTCCACTTGCTGGCAGTCTGCTACCGGGCACCCGCAAAATGAAAGAAAAACAAATAAGGGAAACCTGAAAAGGACCATATTCTCAGCTGGTGAAAAGCACTGCCTCCCTCCCAACTTCCCATCATGCCTCTCTTCCTCCTTTCTTCCTGTCTTTTTCCCCCTCTCTTTCTTCGGTGGGGGGGGAGGCTGCTCTTGTCGACGAGACAGTGCCGTCTTTGTCTCCCTGGCTCTAATAAGCTCAGCTTAAGGTTTTTTTTTTTGGTGAAATGCGCACAATTCAAGCAGGCCATTCTAAATCCTTTCTTCACTGTCGGTCAATAAAAAAGGGCCCTTAACAGAGAGAGAGAGCTGCATCCATTCCTTCCTTTAACTCTTTCATCTCCTCCTTTTTTATCATCTGTAAGCGTGCGTATGCAAGCCTCTAACCCCTGTTGCTTTTACAGGCCAACTCGGCTGGCATTAACAGAGCTAAAACGCCACAAAAACAGTGTATCGTGTTTCTGGAATTTTGCAGTCTTTGTCTGCAGCACCTCCAGTAATGAAAACCAACTCGGAGTCCTGTCTGGATGCTTCTTGACCCCAAACCAAGTAAAAGCATTTGCAGTACTCAGAAGGGGAATACCGCATTTTGATTTAGCAAGTGAAAGACACATTAAATATACACAGAGCTGTCTGTGGTTGGGGGGTGGATTTCACAATGTTTAACATAGTTTCTTGGCTTTCATTATTCTGAAAATGCGCATAAATAATGTGTTTACATTTGTTCTTTAAGATGTGGGTTATTTAGGCTTCAAAAAGTACATCAAAAAGATGCAATAAATCCATATATGGTTTGGGGACTGTGCAACATGGCAACTCAAAACAAACAGCAGCGATGAATTACACTGCTTCTTTCAACAACTGTTCCATAGACTTTAGGCAAACACTCAGATAGTATTTGACAAAATCCAGTCTAGGGCAAACTCTGTTTACTAATCAATGTTTAATTATTCAGAGATATTTACACAATAAAGCACACATTAATGGTGTGTGAAGGAAAAGCCTTCACCTGCAATGAAACTGTGCTTGTCTCTGAGATTAACTCACTTCCAAATTGTTTGAAGAACATGGTTAGCAGTGTGGTTTTGTATATTGAGTGAATGGATGTTTAAATGTTTACAAGTAATGTTTCTGATCATCACCTTACCAGCTTAACAAATAACTTATCTGTGTCCTATCAAGTTGATTTCTAACCAGACAACTGTAGTTATCGTTGTAAGCATGTGTGGCATGTGTGTGTAGAGGCCAGCCATTGGCTGAGGAGTTAACGAGTTACACCTGTCCAATTAAACTACCTTAAATACAGGTGTGTGTCTTCTGAGAACAGTTGAGTAACCAGTTTTGCTGTGGCTCTGTGAAGGCTGGGCCTTATCTGTTTAGGGTTGGAGTTTTAAAAATATTTGTTTGATTAGATCTTGCTCTGTGTTTTTATGGGCAGTGGCCAGCACTGTATTAAGATGGCTTTATGTTTTTTCTTATGAAATGTTTGAATTTGGAAAACAATAACATACAGCCTCTGTTATGACGGAATTGAACACTTATTTCAATATTATATATATGCTTTTTGTTCTCATTTTCAATGCTTTTACATTTTGCAACAAATGTTTAGCTATATGGCTCATTAGTGTGGGAAAGTAAATCTGCACCATCCATTTGTAGGACGTTACTGAATCTTCCAGCACCGAATATGTTTACAGAAAGCTACAGTCACAAGCGACAAATTTACTATATAAGAAGGGCATTTAATGCCTTATCTAATGTATGAAATGAGCTTCAGACAAGACAAGTGGGGAACCTAAAGGTTTTGATCGCATCACGGGCTACACTAAAGTGCAGCCTCAGAATGCTGCTGATTTCATGAGCTTTTCCTGAGAAAGTGCCCCGCTCCATTTTAAAGTGCTTTGTCTTTAGCGTGCACTGGGATGAATTTCATTGTTTACGTTCGGATATGTGCCTTTGGGGAGACACAAGATGTTTCTGGCAAAGCATCTAATCCAGTTTCATCACCTTTGACCTGAAAATAAATAACTAATATCACCCCATACTTCCTTTGTTTTTTTTTTTTTTTTTTTTTTCAGAAATGGGAAAAAAAGAAAAAAAAAATCCCACACCCAGCATCTGAAAAGCAATAAATCTGCTGAAAAGTTCCCTGAGAGGAATGAGATGAGGTCTGGTATTTGTCTGTAATCACTTACAGTCTGATGCCATGCTGTTGGTGAATATGAAAATCAGTGTAGAGCGAAACTGCATGTTATGTTAGTGATATATCCTTCTCTGGCACATTTTGTGTGGCTCACGGGCCTGAAAATGAACTCCGTGGTGATAAAGGTTCAGTTAAACTCATGCTGAGAATACACCTATGCCATCCGGTGTTGTATACTCAAGAGTCAGTGCCAGATCATAGAGGTTACTTCTGTGACCTGGGAGTTTATGAATGACCATGCGGGCCACACCTGTGGATCCGGATGGCACAGGAGACACACAGATCACCGGAAAACGAGTGGGATTTGTGTCGGGCCCACCACTCCTTTGGTATGCAAACACTCAACCTTAAATCTGTCAAACCTCACAAAGGAAGACCCTGTGCACAGCCTTGCTTTGTGTGCCAGTGGTGTTAAGGGTGGGGTGGGGGGTCACATGTCATCATTCTGTGCAGTATCCCTTCTACAGAGCTTCTACTACATTACATTACGTCATTTAGCAGACACTCTTACCCAGGGTGACTTTCAAATAAATGCATCACTATGCTAAGAGTAGTTATTGAAAAGTACTACAAGAGGTCAGTAAAATACTGAGTTAAATGCTTAACTAGTGTAGCGTGCTTTTTTTTGAATAGAAAATAGGGATAGACAGACTAGAGTAGATTAGAGCTACTACACCTTTGTGCACTGTCCCCCTCAACACACATGTGCATACAAACAAATTTTCATATCATTGACTTCCCGACGCGATCAGACTTAAAGAAGTTCCAAAGTCCAAAATTCCCCAAAGCTTATCGAGAAACCCATGGTATCTACATCTATGGAGGAGGATCTAGTGAAGCATCTTTGTCTTTCAGATTTTCACTTGCTGGACTGCTCTACTGGAGCACAGCAGCTGCTTGACATGAACCACAGTGTCAGTCATTTTTTGGGCTTGAATGTGGATTATTATGTTTTTGCCGAACTGTTTCTCAAACACATCATGTTATATATTCACTGACTATGGTGGTGAAAGGATCTTTCTGAACATAATTTAAATATTCCACTCTCTAAATTGCATGAGGGTTAGTTACACTCCAGAAGAGTCCCATCATTTCAAATGCATATTAGCAGGCACACTTCCAACAGCTGTATTGTTACTGGCTAATTAACATAACAAAACCATTAATGACCGTTCTGAAATCTTTTACTGTTTTTCTTTTTTTTACAAATATTTTCCATATCTTGCTTTGCTGTGAATTGTTTTTCTAGAGATATGGCTTCAGTAAATCCTGTAGCTGTTGTTGCTACTGTAAAGAGCTACATTTTCAATGTTAACTTTTAGAATAATGTTGTTTAGTTATGTCTTCTTGTGGCTGGTAGGAGGTTACTAAATGCATCTTACCATAAGTACATCTATAGCTGACCAAACCTCAGCACTGAGGAATATGAGACAGGACCACAAAGAAGTGAATGTTAACATGAGATAACCACGGGGAGGAGGCTGTGATTTCATACTGGAAGCTGAGGAGAATGGGGTTTTTGTGTACACTGAGCTGGTTTAAAGGCATTTGATGTAGGTAAACCTCTGTACTGTGGTGGTTGTGGTGGTGGTGGTGGTGGTGTGTGTGTGTGTGTGTGTGTGTGTGTGTGTGTGTGTGTGTATGTGGAAGTGTGTGTTTGTGGGCATGAATGGCACTGGCAGTTGCATTTCCCGCTCTACATGTGTGGTATCCACCGTTGTCTCTGTCTCAGTCTCAGAGAGGGTGAGTGGTCTGCATGTGAGGTAGCAGCTGGTGTATCATGAAACCATGAGACTGGAATCTTCACTTTCCTGCTTTCAGAATCCCCCCTTTTCTTCCATATGTCTGATCCATCTGTACATGGCATGAAAATGGATAAGACTTTCTTAATTTACAAAATCCTTAACACCAGTCACATCTGTTACCCCTTTTCAAAAGAGGGAACCCTCTTGAGGTAAGCCATGTTTGAACTTATCTCAGCTTCGCTGATAATGCTTTGTTTTCCATTGTAGCTGGAATGCCATGCAATAATTTAAAATGAGAGACATACCGTATACTGTTGCAGACTCCGTAGCAAGGGGGGGAATTGAAGTTTATTTCTCAAGCTATGCTGATGAACATGAAAAATAGTTACTTGGCTTTCTATATTCTGCATTACTACTTGTGGCAGTGCAGTTATGTATACATTCACCCATGTTTTTTTGTGTTGTAAAAGTAGAATAGCTGTTGATAGCTGCTGCTACAGAGGACAAGAATGGACATTTGACAAAAACAAATGCAAACAAAAGGTTATTTGGACGTGTGGGGATTCTGCTAGGTTAACTGACAGCAACACTAAATGGAATCTGAAAACAAAACACTTAACATTTTCTCCTTTCAGATAGCTTTATCAACTTTACTGAAGCAATGAAAAAATTTAGCAACTCTAACTCTGCCCCTCTCATTCGGCTCGACAAAAAAATACACTGCAAAACCAGAGGGATCCTTGATCAGCCTGAGTCCAGCTCTACAGCAGGAAAAGGGCTCTGGGAATATCACAAACATTGTTTGTAACGATGTCCCTCAAATCAGAATCAGCCTGATTCTATTACATTGATTTTTTTTGGATTAGCAGCCAATTAATGTATTACGCAAAGTTTCATTTGGACGGACAGCATGCTGTGACAGCTGACCCCACCCACTGTGCGCACTGAGCTAGTCGTTGGGGGGTCAGTTTGGAAGTGGGGAGAACTGAGAGCATTGCTGGGCTATGATGAGCTTCCAGTGGCTGGGGAGTGAGGTCCTAATGAGGTTTGGCTGTTCAGTGGAGCAGCTGTGATTGCTTTCTTTGCGGCCTGCTGTTTGGCCAAGGACTAAACAGCCTACTCACAAGCTGCATCAGCAAAGGTAACATTATGAACACATGGTAAAACAAAATATATATATACCAGCAGAGAGAAGCAAGGATAGAGAGAGAATATTAAAATTGTTGCATAGCTAGGATAAAAAGCAAGTTTTCCATGACCTAAATTTTCGACTCAGGTAAGGACAAAGCTCTATAGTAATTGATAGAATACAGAACTCTACAATACAGACCTGTTTTACAGGTGGATCTCTAGTGACAGGCACTAGTTTACATAAGTTTTGAATCATGCCAAGCATGGCTTATTTTCCCACGGAGTGAATTTTGATTCTGTACACAGCCAGAAATGGCACTGTTCACTGGTGAACAGCCACGGTATGTTACAAGTATGACCTGGTTCAGTGCATCTTTGTAACTTTGACCTTCTTCAAATGAGCTGCATACGACTTACAGTAATTAAGCAGCCCAGATGTGCAACCAATAGATGAGTAGCACTGGCATATGAGGAGGTTTTGAAAAACTGAAGCCTCTCTCATAATCAAATAACTCCACTTGATAAGATAACGACACTCAGACAGGGGCAGTATTCAAGGATAAGCTCTGTCACAACATAAGAGCAACATTAGTATAGAGCTTCCCCACAGAGGTCTACCAAGAGCAGAAACATCACCTGTACATAAAACAGACAGGTAGAGATGAGAAGTATTCAGGGATTTCTTTACCATAGTTTTATGTTCTCTCAGGTAAAGTACACATCGTACATTGTTTGAAAAATCAGAGATAATAGCAGATTATCTCCCTATTAATTATAAAAAGGCACCACCATTAAAAATGACAAATCATGCCACACAGCATTAAAGATGTTTTAAGTTGGCTTGCAGCACATGTCAGCCTTTCTGAAATTTCATCCATTGAGGGTTTTCAAAAGCAAAGAGTCAAAAAGAAAGTAAAACAGTAATTTAGCATCTTTCCATGCACAGACCACGCCGTGTGCAAAAACTTCAAAGCGCTCACACTATGTCTGAAATGCTTTCAGTCCTCCACAAACACCATAAAACCTGACAATCAATAAATGCTCCATCATCTTTATAGTCACATCGTAAACGTGGAATATAAACAGGAGAAGCCAGCTGCCACCAGGAACTTTTGGTTTTAGTCAGCAGAACTTGACGTGACTTGCTGAGATCACTGAGCAGAACACCGTGCAGATGCAGCACATGATATTACACTGCAGAAGGAGACTGTTGTAGTTCACTTTGATCTCCACCTCCCCCCTTGACATCTCCCACCCACCTATACACACACACACACACACACACACACACACACACACACACACACACACACACAAAATTCTTTTTTGTAAGACCTAAACTGCTGTGTTGTCCCAAAAACTTTTTTCCCCAACAAAACAAGGACAGCAAGGCACTCAGCAACACTGCTTCAGAGCTTAAGGTACTCTGGACATGTTGTCATCAGGTCTTTGTCTAAGAATTACAAACAAGCGATTAAGGTGCCACTGAGATGCATAACTTAGGGATGATGCACATATAGCATGCATTCTCCAGCATGGTTTTTTTAGACTAGTATGAGTAAAAGTATTTTCAAATTCAAATTGGTACAACATCATAAAACCTCCTCTGCAAGACAAATATTTTGGTGTGTAATCTGATGTTGTGGGACATACTCCCATTCATATGCATGTTTCCAAGTTTGTGATATAAACCCCTGGTGATGACAATAAGATATGCGCATAGAAAACACATTGATTTTAATAAACAAAATGTCGAATAGTCTCCATTCACATATTATTTTTAAAGGTGTGGAGGAAACCAGTAAAATCTCCTTTCCTTCTTTTTTGCAGTGTAAAATCAGTGAGTCACATTTAAACTGACACTTGAGAAAAATGATGGAAATGGCAAAAAGTGATAGAAAAGTGTAGTTACCATCTTTCCTAAAGTGTCCTGGTTATCCCATTGAGTGTTGTCATCTTTCTTTTAGTAATCCTCCCCAGGGAAATCTCCTTAGCTATCCACACTAGGACTCCCTCTTTCTCCCCTTTCCACGCTGATAAACATCAATGGGTTTGCCACAGATGAAGGAATCTCCAACAGCAAGTTAGTCTGCGCATGGGAAAAGCGAAGCAGGGAAGCCCCCATTCTCCCCTGAGTTTCCACAAGTCCCACAGTAAGAGCGTAGTGCAACAGAAAAGTGCTGATCTGCTTGTAGCTTCTCTCTTGCTGCTCTGTGCTATTTGACCAGAGTTTGAGGAGAGGGGGCAGAGCTTGCCAGCAAGTGTGCGTGTGTGTGAGAGAGAAGGGGGGGGGGGGCTGGTGGAGGTAGAGGAAAGCTTTCCCTTTCAGAGGAAATCCCCCTCAAGGCTTTTCAGAAGACCTCTCTCCTACACACACATGCACTCACACACACACACACACACACACACACACACACACACACACACACACACACACACACACACACACTTCTGAACAGAGCATGGAGAAGAAAGAAAACCAAACCCCCACAGCCACTCCCTTCCCCATTTAAATAATTCTTTTTCTGTGAATGCAAGTCCAACAGTACCGTTCCGCTTGATTCCCGATCAGAAACCCTCCCTCTTCCAGCAGAGGCTTCCGGCGGTCTCTCTTCCCTGGAAGAATTGCTCTGCCACTGCCCGGTGTCAAAAACACACCAGCAAGGTGTGAAGAGACCGATTCAGCATCCATTTCTGGAGGTCTCCGAACAGGACACAGGTAATGAATGCTTGTACTCTTGAGCCTGAATGTACGCAGGCCAGTGTAAAACTCAAAACTAAATGAAATTATCACGTCATTACCCTGTCATTTTCAAAAAAGAAAAGGCAACAATCACTCTCTAGCCACACAGCACATAAACAAGGAAATTTGAGAGTCCTTTGGCACCCAGAAAATAGCAGCACTAGAGCCCACGTGCCTTAGATTTAGAAGGAGAGGTCTTCAGGTCACTGTCAACAACAGTGAGCAGGGCAATAAACTGGACAGATGTTACTACAGAAGGGATCTAGGTCTCAGCAGTGAGATGCTGACAGAGGTGAAGAACCTGGCCATGATGAAGCAAGACTGTCTCCAAGGTTTCCTTAAACTCCACCCTTCAGGAAATCCAGAATATTAAACTTCACAGGGACGAGAGGAATTCCAATATCAAACGAGCACAGCAGACACAGCCGCTTAAAAAGACTTTTTTATATTTATTATTTAAGTCATGTACAAGGAATCTAGCTCCCGTTAGACAGGGCATTAGAGTTCTGTAAAAAGCAAGCCTGAAGCCCCCCCCCCCACCTCTCCCTCCCCTGCTGGTTTCACTCAGGTCCTCATTCTCTCTCAGGCTTCCAGCACAGTGCTGGGATGAGACTCTAATCCTCCTTGCCAATTCCTTTCCAGTGACTGTCGAACCCCCGGAGATGGGGGCTCCATTTCTGTGTGAATTAAGAGCTGAGATCTCTGGCATTCTTCATCTTTACCCCCACCATGACTCAGTTTAAACAGACAAACCGCCTCCCTCTGAGATCCACACCCACCTACCGAACCCCCCCTGCCCCCACCCCCCCGAGCCTGCACAGGACACTAGAAACATGGTCACCAGAGGACTGGCCTCCCTGTAGAGTAAATAAATGGAGTTACAGTAATTCTGTGCATCCTGACGCCGTGTTTACAGTATTTCCAGCGCTGTTTGGACTGTCTCAGTGTTTCGTCTGGTCCGTGCGTCTCATCTCTCCTGTGTTAGTGTGTGCAGCTGAGGTGGACGGATGGCTCCTAACTCTACACCCTCCCTGATTTACTCTGTGTTTGCCTTTTATCTGCTGGCTTTGGCTGGACCCACTGGACCTACGCCTCCACAGTCTCCACACACAGAACGACATCAGTGAATATGTGTGTGTTGCTGAGAAACCCACGGTTTTCACAGTGGCACACACACTAGCACATACACAAGCACGCACACACACATACACACACACACACACACAGACATACACACACACACACACACACACACACACATACACATACACACACATGCGCGCACACACACACACACGCACACACACACACACACACACTAGCGCACACACACAGACATACACATGCACACACACACACACACACACACACACACATACACATACAGCACACACACACGCACACACACACACACACACACGCACTCACACAGACACACACACACACACACACACACACACACACACACACACACACACACACACACACACACACACACAGAATGGAGATATTCAGCTAAACCAGACCCTCCATAACAAAAGTTATAATAAAATGTTCCCCATGTCAAATTGAAATCAGAAGAATTACAACATCACATTTCAGATCTCAGATACACAGACCCAGTTTTTTCCATGGACATTGCTTCTGAACATAAATCTGCTCACATGTGGAAGCACATGAATTTCATAATTAAATGATATTAGCATGATAAATGTAAAAACATGCATACATATCATGCATATATCAATGCAGATTAAATAAAAATGCAATATGCATATATAGCAGTCACCTACTGTACCTTTCCCTGTGTGTATTAAAGATGCATGGTTAAGACATCTCAATTAGTGGAGTTATCTCACCTTGTTCACCTTGATGAGCACAACTGGAGTGCGGCTCTGTAAACCTAATGAACAGGTACTCGTAAGCATCACCAACCGTAACTCAACTGACTGTGACTCTGACAGAAAATGACACTGACTCACCCGAGTGGGAAAAACCTAAATAAGCTGTACGTTTGGGCCACCAGCCATGTGAGCATAGCATGTCTATGTGGTGAAGCAAGGCAACTGGGGCTGGCCAGAAATACATTTTTTTTACGAGGCCTGACCCACAGGCCACACAATTCTACCTTCAGCAAGTTAAACGATCAGTACCTCGTCATGTTCTGCTGGACTTAAACCAACAGGAGACGGCCAGGGTGCCTGAGGGGGCTGAACAAACACCAGCCTGAGTCAGACAGCCCAGAGATCACAGCTGACAAACACGAACTCCGCATGAGAACAAAGCTACAGTACAAACAGAGGATATCCTATCAGAACAGAGCTAAGCTTGTAAAACCTGTCTCCCCTCTTCCATTAGGAGCGTATGAAAGATAAATCAGAGGCCTCTTATCCATGTGACAGGTAAAGGTCATACACCTTGATTTAGTTCTTTCAGTAATGACCATGTGTGACCCAGGTAGGAGGGCAGGTAGGCTTGTAGGTAAGTAGGAGCTTATGAAAGTGGTAATTGCTCACAAAATGCAATTTCACAATGCTCTAACAGGCTGTTTGAAAATAAATCTGTCAACCACAAAAAAACAAATACTGTAAGTAGAGTGAACACAGGGAAATTACGCCAAAAAATTATGTTCCACTTTTGCATGTTTGGTGACCAGCTGTGGTTTTACAGAAAACAGTATTTTTCTCTTGCCATGTTATGATGTGGAATGGTTAGTTTTTGCTGCCTGTTGCCAGTCCGAAATTACTCATGAAATCTGACACTGAACAGGATACAGTGAACATTTCAAGCTTGCCAGAAATTCACGCACAGCTTGTAGGCACTCACAAGAGTGACTGCCATTGTTCGTAAGCACATATCACAATACAAAATCACACTACACTACAGGTGTTAAGATGATGAAACCTGTTAGCATGCACATGCTCCGGTTTTAACAAAAATCATAGCCAACCTGTATGAACTACTAAAAAGAGCACATTCAGGGTGAAAACCATGTTTGGCCTTGCCTTTAGGCCTACAGCCACATTGCTGTCTGTATCACCCTGTGTATGTCTGTCCTGTCATTACCACAATCTGAATTTCCAATCAGCGATTCGGGAGATGAATTTTCAGACGATCCCTACACACAATTCACCAAATCTAGACAAGCCGGTCCCATCTACAGCTACAAAAATCCCACATGTCACTTCCTATCCATGTCACGGCATCCCTCCTCCACTCCATCTCCCCCCTTTTTCCTGTTTATCATGTCCACACGGGGGTCAACAACCTCGGCCCATGGCCAGCTGCAATCCCTTCGTCAACTCCAAGCCAAATAAAAGCACCGCTATATCCTCTTCAATAGCACCTTCATGCTTTGATTGTATGGATATTCATATTTGCTGAAATGATTTTAACAAAGCTAGGTACCTGTACCCATTGGCTACCTGAGATTACATAAAATTACAAGAGAATGCATCAGATGTGCCTCAGTTACCACCCTAAGCTTGAGTTTGTATCTAATCCCGGGGGTGTCCTCATTTTTCACTGCAAGACAAACATAAGTGGGGGATCAAATGTTTTTATGAATATTTTAGCTGCTGGGAACTTTTGAAATTGAAAGACATCCAAGGATGATCAGTCTACAGCTGAGTCATGTCTATAAAGGAAGAACCAAGTAAATAGAAACAGAACATTTTCCATAGAATACGGTGCCTCTTCCACATCTGGAGGAACTTCAATGAACATGGTCCAAGACTCATGCTAAAGACAGCATGATAAACATACACAAATGCTTTCTATAGTTTTTCACAAAAAACATCGGCACATAGCTGTACCTTTCTTCAGTTCTATTTATTAAACAGTAATTATGTAATTAAACACAGATGAATGTCGAAAGTGTATATCGAATGACTCCTGGCAACTGTAAGAATATATCCTTCAGAAATGGGGAAAAAAAAACAATGCTTATCCCCTTTCTCCAATTATGGTGATCCCAATCACTTAACTATATGTCTGCTGATCTCTGGACAAACATTAGATAATTCACCTGCTTATCAGCCTCCATACTGATAAGAGAATTGCTGTGAAAAGAGAATTTCCTTATTAAGAACTGGCGTTTCAAAATGAGCTATGCCACAGCTTCTCTTTATGGCGCACACATCCTGTCCGTGAGATAATGAAATGTTTATTACTCTAGTTTGGTTGTTTAGAAGTCTACTTGTTTTGTATGGATCATCAATTATGAACTCATATGAAGTACATATGGTTCATAGACATAATTTTCCTTGTTGACTGGAAAACCATTCTGGACAGCAGACCCTTAGGGAGTGGAGAAAGAATGACTTAAATCAACAATGGCTGCTCTGACTCATCTATGTCTGACCAGACATGTCTGCCGTTCATAGGTTATGTCCAGGGCTTAACTTAAGAAAGCAACACTCGCACCTGAGTCAATTTCTAAATTCCACTTTATCTGGAAGTCAGTATCGATAAGAGTGACTTATCTTACAAATAATGACTAGCGCAAGGGTTCCCCCTTACACATAAATCACCATGCTAAACTTCCCAGGCCACTAAATAGCAGAACTAGTTGTATATTACCACACATATTGAGGAACAGATGTTAGCTGCAATGGAAGCATTCTCTGAGAACCACCACTTTTAATATTATTTCTACATAAATCACTCCACCACAAAGACAATCCTTGGTGCAGCCAAAAGGAAAACAAAATCATTGCCAAAGCTGGATTTTTTTTTCTTTACACCTTTAAACCTATTGTCCTTAATGAATTCATAACAGTGTAACCTGCTCAATATATTGAAATATGCAGACAACAATCTGTGATACTGGGTACGTTGTGATTATAGAAGGGTTTGAATAATATCCAACTGTACTCCCAGACCATATATTTACATACATACACTGTACATACATAAACTATATGAGCATGTATGTGATGTTAAGTAATTTTTCACGAGTGACAGTTGTGCCTCATGCCTCAGTCGTTGAACTAAAATGTTCACCTTGACTCTAGCTGGATGCAGACAGTCCTCTCACCTTCCAGCAACTGCCAAGGATGAGATCTGAAGGGGGAGCTGAGCAGAGAATGGGTCTCCGCTGGCCTGTGAGACGTGTTTTCTCACAGCTTAGGGGCCCCGTGTCTGAGGGGGGGCTGGTGGCCCGGGCCCCCGGAGGAGGAAGGAATACTCTCCCACAGGGCCATGCATGCCTGCCTGTCTCTCCTCCACCCCGGCTCACAGACCGAGGAGCGCAGCAACGCACTTCCTGCATATGGGTTCCATTACAGCTTCGGGGACAAGCAGAAACCCCCCTTTTCCCTTTTTTTTTTTTTTTAAAGAACCAGAGCCTGCAGCTTGCAGGACATTTGAATGTTAGAGACGGTTCAGAGTCTGGGTTTTGTGTTGTTGAATAAGGAGGGAGATTTACAGATTGTTTTGCTTTTCATGTTTACAGTTTTGTTTTTTAGCTGCTTAAATACCCTTCCTCCTCTTCGTCTCTCCGCAAGTGTCTCTGCAGTATGCTAATGATCAGTCATCAAAAGGGGAATGCCATACGTTGCCGTCATACAAAATACAAAACCCTGACTTTGCACCAGTTCTTGCAGTTTAGCCTAAGCTAACACTACAGAAGCCCTACTGGTGAGTGTAGTGGATTAATGAGAAATGTCTACCACACACTGCCTGAGTGGAAATTGTCATCATGTCAATATTAACTTTGAGGAGTTGCATTAAATAATTTGTAGTATTTCAGGATTGTGTTTTGAGGGTATGTTCCTGCTTATATTGCAAATCTTCTCTAGAAAAAAGGTCTAACATAAAATATGATGTTCAAGATTCATGTAACATATTAATTTGGAATTTTCTCCTAAATTTCCCTTTCATAATCAGTGCGTTAAATAAAATATAAAGGAGCAAAGCTGGTTTCAAATTTAGCGTTAAAGGTCAAACCTACAAAAGCCTGCTCAATCTGACACAAAGATTAACGCACAGCAGAACAATACGCGTTCTATCGAGACCAATAAATTACAAGCATGCCCATGTGGAAACACTCTTTACATTGCTGTGCGAGAATTTGCCTAATTGCCTGAACAATTTTTTAATGGAGCTGTGAAAGTGATACAGTCCTGGCTCTGGGACCGATCTCATAAATCCAGTCCCTCCGAGGGCATGTCTTGAACAGTGTTCATGGTTGGCAGTTAATCATAGGAGACAGGTCCGGCGTATGCGCATGTCCCCCAGTCCCCATTCATTCTAAATGGATTCAGCTGCGGGAGGTGTCTTGCTGTACACAGCTCCTATCTGCGCAGTTACATCCCAGAGACACTTTCATCTGTGTGACCTACATGTGGGCTGCTTTTTCTCTGACCCGGTCTCTGTTATGGATGTATAGAATGTCAGGACACGGCCACAAACTTTAACAGCTGTTTCACATGCTCAGATTTGACACAGATGCTTTGGACAGACAGCAACATCATAAAATAGACAGCCTTAGAAAAATCTACCAATCTTTGTGTTTCTGCTGCATATCTTAATACCTTAAAATACTGTGGAGTTCTGAGTAGTATAAACATAAGCACACAGCACACTACACCGCAGTCCATTAAAAAAAAAAAAAAAAAAAAAAAAAAGACTTAGCAGCTGCCCTCCTCCAGACCACGCACTACATAGACTGACAGCATAGCCATTTTTGTCATGCTATCCGTTTTTACAGCTAAATGATTTACTGCTTCAATCCACAGACATTGCTCACAGTAGCAGTGGGCTTAACTACAGCTTCACACTCTGCGATCCATAAACAAATGTTTTGGATTGTGAGTGTCTTGAATGGTGACAGAAGGACAGCATGGCTTACTTTTTAAATGGGGTTCATCTGACTGAATTTGGGTGGGGCGTCAGCGTAGCATAGTGGTTAAGGAGCGGGACTCGTAACCAAAAGGTTGCCGTTTCGATTCCCCATGGGGGCACTGCTGCTGTATCCTTGGGCAAGGTACTTACCCCACAACTGCCTCAGTAAATATCCAGCTGTATAAATGGATCCCATTGTAAAAACCTGTCATTGATGTAAGTTGCTCTAGATAAGGGTGTCTGCTGCATGCCATTAATGCGATGTAATGTAGGTAACACTCCATTTTAAGGGCAACTTCCTATACATATGCTATAGGGAACTGTGGCACACATGCAATGACCTATGGGGCTACTGCAGGTCATGAAACCAAAAGCACTACACTCGTGTAACACACCCCTGGCACACCACGCCTCACTCGAGTGTGACCCATTACCCGCGGGACTGACATTTATGCTCAGAGGATGTGACTCATGCATGTGTCATTGCTGTGGCTATCAGGAAATCACTGGGTGAATCTGAGGCCATTATCTCAAACTGTGTTTGAAAAGTGTGCTTCTAAGCGCTTCCTCTGGGGATTTTCGAAGCAGCGGGGTTTCTCTCGCATGGCCCGATGACAGCCCTGTCCACCCTGTGGGTCATTCCAGGGATGCGTGGGGTAGAAGTCTGGCTTTCCCACACCTGTCAGCTCCACAGCAGAGGGAACACTTGGTGTATGTGACGGTAATGACCCTCTTGTTACACTTGCTGTCAAGATGATTACCTCTGCAGCTGCTCGCAGTGATGAGAAAGTCCGCTTTGGGGCCTGGGTAAGAGTAAGAATATTACATTATCGGCATTTAGAAGACGCTCATCCGGAGTGACTTACATAGGTTGCAATTTCTACATGTTATCCACTTATACAGCTGGACATTTACTGAGGCGATTCTGGAGTAAGTACCTGGCCCAAGGGTACAGCTGTAGTGCCCCAGGGGGGGAATCAAACCAGCAACCTTTTCAGTTATAAGCCCTGCTCCTTACTGCTATGCTATACTGCTGCCCTATTATCCACGCTTCCCACGTACTGGTCGAAAGCTGAAAGCCATGCCGTTGAGCTCGCACCTGTGGGTCCAGCGAGGGCCGCATTTATTGACGCACTGACAGGGGTGCAGCTGGGAGGACACCCAAGCGGTCCAAAGAGCGCTTGTTTCTCATGGCTGAATAAGCAAACCCCGGGACAATGGTGTTTGGGAAAACAGCGAGGGGGGAGCCGCGTTGCCTGACGACGCGGGCCGCGCTCCACGGCGGTGTTGTTTCAGTTCACGGAGAGGACAGCAGGTGCGGGAGCGCCAGCCCCCGATCGCTGCTCTTTTCCTTCTATTCTCTTCCTTCCGGTGCTGACCCCCTTTGAAGTCCCAACAGCACAATGCGCACACACTGACAGCAGCACAGCATTACAATACCTTACACTGTTGTCATTTAGCGGTCGACTTACGAGTTACAATTTTTACATGCTATCCATCTATACAGCTGGATATTTACTGAGGCAATTGTGGGTTAGGTGCCTTGCCCAAAGGAACAACAGCAGTGCCCCAGTGGGGAATTGAACCAGCAACCTTTCAGATACGAGCCCTACTCCCTAACACTATGCTACACTGTTCCCCAGTGCCTGTTTGAGGGACGCTTCACTTCAGAAGCAACATTTACATTACATTACATTACATTCGTTAAGCAGACAGTCTTATCCGGTACGACTTCCAGCACAATAGAACATAAGTGTATCCATTCAAGTTGAATGAACAACAGTGTCAGACCAGGCCAACAACACTCCCAGACCAGTGAGTGTGAGCATAACACTATTCAAGCACTACCACAAGTTAATTTATGTTAATCTGAAACTATACAGCGTAGAAAACTAAGGGAAGCCAAGTACACGGCCAAGGGTACAGGAATCCACGGTTCACACACACTGGAGTCTGGTCCGAGGGTTATTTTTACTGGGTTTCTCGCTAATTATGACCAACAGCAAACCGCCGGCTACACAATCCCACAAAAGCCCGTATGATTCGAGTAATACACCGCAGGTCAGTCCCTGTAAAACCTCTGAGGAAGTAGAGTTTCCTCGCCCTCTCTCTCTTTCCCTTTGTGAGCTCCCAGTGGATGCAGTCGCTTGTGAAGAGGAGAGAGGCAGCCAGCAGCTGGCGTGGAGCTCCGTGGCTAAAGGGCTAATCTGTGAGTGATTTATCACTCTCCGCTGCAGCGCGGAGCGGCTAATCCTGAGCAGAGTCCGGATACGTCAAACCTCTCTTTTTTTTGGCTGGATACGGTATCAAAGATGCTGCGGTCTACCGCCAATACGAGGGTAGAAAAATAAAACAGAATTCATTTTGGGGGGATCTGTCGTAAAGTGAGCTCCATAAAGTGAGATATGCACATGCGTTCTTAATTTGCAACCATCCGCGTTTATGACGTTTATAAACATGTTTTATAAAAACTGATTATTTAAATTAATTAAATTTATATCAACGTTTCATAAAAATTCATTATTTTATAACACGAAATCCATATATACGATGAGGTAAAAACGGGAATAAGAACAACACCAAGAGAAAGAGCAGCTGATGTCTGTGTTTGTTGTGCTGTCTCAGTTTAGCTTATTGTTTTAATCGGTGAACTCGTGAGAGGAAGCTGAAGAATATTTATTTATTTCGTCCTTTGAGTGTTTGTGCTGTCTCCCTCATCCTGTAGCTAAATAAACACCTATCTAACGAATATAATTTACATTTTGCATTTTGCTGTTCTCTGTATCCTGTCATCCTGTCACGCATTGTATAATATTGGTACTGTATGTATATGCTGTATAGATAGTGTATGTATACATGCAGATATGTATACTGTAAATATTTATACTATACTAATAGTGTAATATTCATCCATCCACCCATTCATATTAATCCATCCATTTTTGGTAAAAAGATCTCTGTACCAAATGGTTGAATGATTTCTAGCCAAATGTCCAACTGGAGAGAACAGATACAACAAACAGACTTTTCAAAGGCTCTTGAGTTAATCTGGCCTGTATCAGCATTTATGCAACACATCTTGCATATTAGTGTAAACTGAAATGTTGGCAGTAACAAAGGTACAGAATATTTACATTTATTTCCTGATTTAAAAAACAACTACCCAGATAGTGGGAACTATAGCTAGGCATTCCTCACATCTATGAACCATGCGTGGCTAGCCAGCCTCCCCATTTCCTTTGATAAAACTGATACCTTGAACAGCAATGCCACATCAGTATCCAGCCCAGGACGTAAACCTAAAACCACCTGGTTACAATTCCGGTTCCCTATGCCCCACACACAACAGCCCTTGTATTTCCTTCCACTGGCATGTCATTGGGAATTGCACGCTATTGCTCGGGAACTGAAATATTTGAAAAACAAACCACCAGGGGGCGAATTATACCACTGAAGGGGATACAAACTGACTCTGTGCATACAATGTTTAACTGTGTAAATTCAACCACTGAGTCATGCTCCAGTGTCATTTTAAAATGGCTTTGAAATTCAATATGCCAGACCACAGGTTTTAATTTAATTCCATCTTAGCTTTCAATTTTAAACACAACCAGGGTTTCCACAGGGTTGACTGCTGATTTTCCTATGCTTTCAAAGTGGAAGACAGCTTGGCTACATGATGGCAGATACTCTTCTTGACTCTCAGGCTGATCACTATCATAATTTATATCTCAACTTTTCACCCTCAAGACAATGTGTCAATGTGACTTTTATGGCCAGTCACTTAATTTTGTGCGGTCAAGATGAAAATCAAACTTTAACTGAGAGACGCTCACCCGAGGTTGCACACCAGAACTCTAAGCGCAAAGTGACCGTAGGGAGATCTGGGCAAACCTGAGGCCTCTGTGAATTTATTTTCTTGTCATCTCCCCTGTCACTGCCGAGAAAATGTCAAAAGAGGGCATACATCTACATCATCTGAAGACAGGACAATGAAAGGTGACCTTGAGAGGGAAATGTCAGGCATTCACTCTTTACTTTTTAAGCCTGGCGGTCTCTATCAGACACACAATTACATACCCCTGAGGCTACATGGGAAGATGTCAGTGTGTATCTCTGGAATCAGGACCTGCTAAAACGGGTACGCCAAAGGCCTTTGGTGAATCCACTGCCTGCTGATTTCATTTTATTTTTCAGAAGACTGGGATCACTGCCCTGAAGTGGCAGGAGAATGTGTCATTAAATTCACCCTTACAAACAGAATAAGCAGTTAACAAAAATACAACTCTAAAAATAGATATAATTATTCAAATGCGTTTTTGCTATGTCTTTCTGTATCCTTTTTGTTCATTCCCCTGACCACCAAATTCATGCTTTGTAACAATCATAAAATGACCTTTTCTTAAGGCCGTTCCTCAAAGTGGAAAGGACCCAAAGGAGAATGAGTACTGTGGTTACAATCTGGATCCTGGTGAGTGAGTGACATGAGGATTTGGCTCAGTCTGAACAGACACATACAAGACAGCGGTCTGGGACATAAAAACAGCTATGTTTCATCCTTTCATTTTGTTGTTCAGTTTAAACTTCTACTGATCTGTGTACTCAGGTTTCTTGCTGTTACTGCATCACAGCACAAGGACAAAGCAAAAGCAAGACGCCTCGCATTCACTTTACATGGAAACCCACCAAAACGCAGGCAGGCGCAAATCATTTTCTTCACTACATCTGGGTGAACTAACTGCTGAAATGCAACACTGTTCCAGATGGCATAGGCTAGCTGGATATGCTATTCATTAATGTAGCATGCTATTGCCTCCCTGGAGACTACAGGGGTGTGGAACACATCAGCCACGTGAAAGTTAATCAATGCAAGGGGCACGTTAAGCGGGTGCTTGGTTCAGACAACTGACGCTGCGTTTGAGTTCAGCAATACAGAGGATGGCGCTAACACGATATCACCTTATACAAGGTACTTGAACTAGTAAATGCTGGACAGTTATCTGTGTTTAATTACTTCAACAGATGCACGACAAGGAGAGTAAGGAACTGGCAGAGAGGGAACTTCTGTTTTGGCCATCTACTTCCAAAAGCCAGTCCCATGACCCTGACTTTCAGGGAGACCCCAACAGGCCTGGCAATTGTAAATCACTCAACTTTTGGGCTGTTTTTAGCTTTGTGACGCAAACTACAGCTGCGCCTTTTTTTTGTTTGCTTGTTTTAAATTCCTCTAAGGCTTTTTTTTTAGCCATTGTCTGGATGTGTCTGGTGAAACAGCTGGCACGTAAAGAGGTCCTTGAGCCTGTTAGGAGAGCAGAATGCAACAGTCTAGACAAGCCCTCTCGGTATGCGTCGGTTCCAAGTATCGCTTGGAATCAAAGGGATATGCCCATCCCAAATCCGAGGGCCAGCGGAATACGGAAACTTGGCATAACAGCGCAATCATGATACATCAGAAGTAAGGTCTGCCAGTGATTTACATTACATTATCGTCATTTAGCAGACACTCTTATCCAGAGCGACTTACATAGGTTACAGTTTTCAAATGTTATCCATGTATACAGCTGGATATTTACTGGGGCAATTGTGGGATAAGTACCATGCTCAGGGGTACAACGGAAGTGCCCCAGTGGGGAATCGAACCTGCAAGCTTTTGGTTATGATCCCTGATCAGAGGCCTATGAAGAAGAGAGAGAGGCTTGCAGCTCTTTATTGGCACGTCAGTGCTGCACAGCACCTCAGAGCCCGATCCCACAAACAGCCTCCAGCTGCTTAAACAACAGCGGAGAGGAGTCCAGCTTGTCGGCACCTCCAGGCCTTGTATTTATAGCCCGCCGCACGGAGCTTTTCTGAATGGTGTACGGACAGTGACAGGTGGGCAGAGAGGGAGAGGGACAGACACAGGCAGAGGAAAGAGGAAGCTGCAAGATGCCGTCCACTGGGCTGGTTATGTCCCCTTGCAATCCCTTACCCTCATCACTTAAGACTCCTGGGCACACGAGCGTGACCTGTCCTTCATCTGTGGCCGCAAGGATTCATTTCGCTATTCGACTCCATGCTGCCTTGTCACAGTCAAAGGCTTAACCGATCTATGAGCTCGTGAATCACAAATCAATAGGGCTGCACCCATTACAATTACAAAGGAATCTGGGTTTGAACTAAAGTGGGCCCTTCTTGTAGACCAGGGTGTTGTGGTTGCATTAGCTCCATCTGCTGGACACATAATGACAACAAACTGTACAGTCATGCAGAACAAAAGGCAAAGCCTGTGGTTTCTACAGCAGCACAAGGACTGGGGGTGGCTCGGGCTGAAACAATTCTGTTTTTCTGCAGTAGAGTCTTAATTATGTTCTCTTGCAAAGTTGCAAAATGAGGAGTGTTCACTGAGGCAGGGCATTTTAGTTACCATGGAGCACAGGGCAAAGCCATAAGGGGTTGAACCCCTATAGTAAAGATCAAACAGACGTGCTACAAAGGTGAAAGCTTTCAACCAGAGTTACTTGGCGAGTCAACAGGCAGCTGGTGGCACTTAAAAACAGTTCAACAACTTTTCAATGAGCAATATTATGAACAGGATTCTGAACATGAAGAATGCCTGAGTTCCTCAAAAGTGCCTGTTTTCAACACGACCTGCACACACAACTGGCCATCCATTACATTACTATACATTACTGGCATTTAGCAGATGCTCTTATCCAGAGCGACTTACATCAGTTACAGTTTTTTACAATGTTATCCATTTATGCAATTGGATATTTACTGAGGGTTAAGTACCTTGCTCAAGGATACAGCAGCAGTGACCCAGCAGGGAATCAAACCAGTAACCTTTTGATTGTGGGGCCTGCTCCTTACACACTATGCTACACTGCCACCATCCCCACCAATGCATAAGTACAAGAGTGACATTCAAATCTGTTTTTGCAGGCGATCCCATTTTCTGCTGTCCAATGTTGTTTCAGCACAAACATAACTAACAAGCAATGATGTTGGATTATTATGAACATTTCTAAAGACAGCACTACTATTGTACATTTGAATGGAAGTGGTAGCACTGGGTTAATGCATTTGGAGGTGTATTAATTTGCTTGCAAAATAAGTCTCATATTTCCACTATTGGTCTAGATCAACATACATGCGACTGTCTTGTTGATGTCTGAGCAAAAAAAAATGTAACGCCACTGTCTCACCATCTGCTCACATACCAACTGCTTCCTAGAGAGTGAGACTACACCATCACACAGAATTTTATTCCCATCACCAACCTGTTTGCAAAATGCAGTTATGTACCACATAGCTGGGATCTTTTTGTTAAAAGGTAACAAAAAAATGGTGACATATCACCTTGGTAAACAACAGAAGAGTGGGTCACATTATTCATTTTACCTGCACAGCACCTTTTTTAAAATAATACTATTTATGGAAAACAAGCAAACAATCCTTGCTGGCAGTATGCTTACTGAGGTGCCTATGAAAATTAATTTGTTGAGCGTTTATTTCTTCAGTTGTCTTGTCTTGACCTGCCTAACTTGTGTTTTGTCATGTGTAATACACCACCAAATAAGTTGAGGAGTGTAGTTGTGGTTGTGGTTTAGTTACAAAAGATTGATGATCATCCTATTCAGCCATTTCCCCCCGCCCCATTATTATATGTCACATTATTCATTTTAACTGCACAGAAAACATACAAACATTTACTACAAAAGGGTCCCCATTACTCCAACAGAAAGGTTATTTACTGGCATGTAGCAACAGGCTTCTTGCCGAAGTGGATTTAAAACCATACAAATACACACAATACCCTTAAAGGTTTAACTTCTGATCTGGTGTGGTGTGGTGGTAAAGGAGCAGGGCTTGTAACTGAAAGATCGCTGGTTCGATTCCCCGCTAGGATGCTATTGTACCCTTAGGCAACGTACTTAACCCACAACCGCCTCAGCATATATTCAGCTGTGTAAATGGATAAAGTTGTAACCTATGTACGTTGCTCTGCTAAATGACAACAGCGTAATGTAATGGGTCCCTTTACCTTCTCATTGCCTCTGCAAGCCTGCTTCCTCCCTTGTGCCTTCACTGTAAGCAGGTAAATATACCTGAACTGACAGGCCCTCTGATGTAGGTGCCACAGGTGGAGAAAACCCCGGCTGACGGCACGCTAGTGGAGGTGCAGCGGATATTTTGCTTTGCAGAGATGTCTCATTAGAAAGCGTCCGCCCACCGGGCTGCACATACGCTCCTCGGATGAATGGCGAGCTAACATGAGTAATCAGTACCGCCTGGCGGTCCCCCTGCACGTTCTGCAGATTCCCCCGGAAACGCCGCAGCGGCCAAACCTGTGAGTGAGACAGCTGGACCATCACAGGGGCAGATTCCGTTTAGGACACGTCTCACCTCCTCTGCAAAGCCTCGGGGCGAGGTTGGGGGCAACTCAGCCATGACAGGCAGGTGATGTTACAACTTCTGTGCAACAACAGAACTCTCTCTAGACCTTGGCATATTTTATTCACAGGAAATGTCCTTCTGCGTCGTTCAAAGCTAGCGCGCTGCAGGAAATACTTGCGTAAAATACTCAACACAGACACAATAAAGTCATTCAGTGATTGCAAGAGAATGTTTCACTATGATGGCTATGTACATCACTCTGGGTAAGTTGCCAGACTCTTAACTTTGGCAGTTAACGAATGAATTAATTGACTCTATATCTGAGGTCAGCTGCATTACTCTGTAACTCAAAGCAGCTAATTTACTGCGGTCCAAAAGTCCTGTGAAGCAATCAAGTCATAAAAACTTAACTTTGATTTCTCAGTTTCTTCCAAACAGCAGAAACAGAGGCAGCATTATAACATGGCCTCGGCAGGTGCAGCTCGGAGGTCATGACCCCTTGTTTCCTAGACACAAGAGATCCCACAGAGACAGGAAGCACAGCCCTCATCCACAGACCCTATGTGAAGCATAGATCACAGATGTTTAGATCATCAGGAAACCTGTGCTGTCTTGGCACTTCACCAACTTATCTAGAAACAATGGAGAGAGCGCACACCAGGGAAAAATAAAAAGCGTATTCATATCCTGTATGAATAGCCATTTGTTGACAGACTATTCCTTCACTTGTCTTATTATGACCTGTATAGCTGTTTTATCATGTGTGCTACTCTACCAAATAAACTGAGGTATGGCATTTTGGTATGGTTGCAAAGGGGTGTTAGGGGTTATCCCACACACTCATTCTCCCCTGGTGATGTACAGCCATGAGGGATTCACATCTGCCAATCACACCAGGTCATCTGACACAGCTACCATGCTGTCTGCCCTGTCTGGCCTACTTAAGCACTGACAAGGACAACTGGAGGCTGAAGTACTGGAGACCCTTGCCATTCTTGAGGGAAAAATTCTGAGAATCTCTAAGAATGGCAAAACCGGTAAATACCACACGGGACTGGGCCGGCACTAAAGGCTCGTGATTCATTCCAGACACAAAACAACAACATTTTCATTACAAATAAATGAAGAGGTTCATACAAAAAATAAGGTTTTGACAGGTATATTTATACAATAAAGTGCCAGGGTATAGGGAGCGTTGAGGTTATGAATCACAGATTCAGAAATGACAATGTTCTCCTTTATTTGGTGTTGCACGCTCCTTCCTTAAGGCTCTGTAAACAAACAGCGAAGTATGCTTCATACCTACTCAGGATACACCCAGTGATGAAATAGGAGCTCTTATCTCCTCCAGGAATAATAGTAATTATGGTTGGATTACAGTGACTCACTTCACAAGGCAATCCTACCATTCAGTATCCTTCTGGCTTCTGATTCACAGTACGGCGGTGATGCACTGTGCTTCTCGGGAAAAACCACATCGTTACATTGCAAATACAAGGGAAAAGTGTGGCAACCGAGGCATTGCCCTGAAGTAACTTTTGAAATAGGAGAGTCCACAGTACACTGTATATTTTTAATGCTGTGTGGCATAGTGGTAAGGAGCAGGGCTCGTAACTGAAAGGTTGCTGGTTCAATCCCCTGCTGGGGCACTGCTAGTGTACCCATGGGCAAGGTACTTCAACCCACAATTCCCTCAGTAAATATCCAGCTGTATAAATGGATAAAACTTGACTATGATGTAGAAACTGTGTTTTTTTAATGATTAAAACGACTTTAAAACCTGTGCAACTCAAAATGTAGTCATCAAAAGTTTTTCATAATTGCACATTTCACTGCCATTGCCTGCAGGCTATGTTACTGTGTGTTATCCTGCATCCTTTTTACATGAAAAGAATTAGTGGTCATCTTAAAATGGGGGAAAAAGGCCCTCAACATGACAGGCTTTGTGTTGCTCCAGGCTGTAGCTGCCCTTGCTTTGACACACACTGCCTTTCAACATAAAATCTTATGAATACAGAACACGAGACAAAAATGAATGACGCAACATCAAATGATAACAGCCTGCTGCTTCTCAGCTATTATCATTTCTATAAGAGAAAGCTTTAACTTTCATCCTTCTATTATCATTCAGTTCAGTGTTGATGAATGTAAGGCAGGCAAGGATCTAACAAAGGTTTCACAATTATTCAGTAAAATTACACCACATTAATAAAGCCCTGATACCGGTAAAATGTAAAATGTTTTGAAAAGGGTTCTGGTGTAACTGAGAGGTGAGGAGCTGGGAGGCACGCATAACGCCGACTAATTCCCTGTGTCACTTCAAAACTAGGGAATTCGCAAAAGGTCAACAGAATTAGCAGAGCAAGTGGTACTCTCAAATTCGACAACACAGAATTATGGACACAAATATGGCACGACAAATCCCTCAGAGCTCATTAAGAGCCAATGATGATCCCCTGATTTGGTGTGTCAACTTCTGTGGATGCTGTGCTGGTGTCCACATTGAGTTTTGCAGAGAAACCTTTTTACTTTCTATAATTACCAATTATCTGAGGGGTGATAATTGCCTTAACTGCATTCTGATTCACATTTGTCTTGTCACTACGCTACATCCCTCAAACCCATTCAAACCAGAGTAAACAGACCACTGGCTGGCAACACTCAAAACAGCTATTAACTAAAAGTTTACTCACTCTTTTTTTCCCAACCTCAAACATGACTCAAGGGGCCATCATAATTAATCCCTGAACACATTCATTTTCTAGACTTTAGTTTCCTTTAAAACTGATTGAATTTCACAGGATATGAAGTGGATCAACATGGCGCCTTTGTGTTACTTGTTAATATATGACTGATATAAATTTGGACCAGGAAACACAACTTGAAGTGTTGTCACCAGATTTAAGCACACACTGCCAACACTTTCTGGGGGCTCCTGAGTAGTCTGTGTTTGTTCAAGCCAAGTTTTATCCTGATATCAAGAAAAATCTCATAGTCTTAAACTTAATTTAATTTTGTGCCCTGCACTTTATTTCACTGGCACATCATCCATACGGGCTTTGACTGAGAATGGACACATGGACACAAATATCAATGGATCAATGGAGCTCTAGTTTAAAATGAGTGGCATGTAAAGGCAAACATTGAAAGAGCCACAGTACAGTCAGGACCAGTGACAGCTGTTTTACAGTTAAGTCCTAAAGCCTCATTCACTTAAAAGGCTTCCTCTGTTTCCTGCCTTTCTTACAAACGGGCACAACCTTATCCATTAAGCTTCTGCCAACTTGTGGTAATCACATCTTACGTAACTATCACACCCTAAAAACTCCTTGTAAGCTACGTACGTAATCAAACAATGTCAGTATAGCTTCAGGGCCAGAGAAAAACATGCTTTGATTCATGATTCATTATGAACAAATACAGCCAGTCAGAGCAGTGTAAGTGTGTGTGCGTGCGCGTGTGTGATTTTTTTTTTTTTTTAGTTTTACCTCAACAGCACATGGAAGGTGTTAATGATTGTTAATAAGCCTCTGTAGCATGAGCAGCACACCATAAAACACCCAGCTGAATTAAAGCACATCCTTTCACTTTGTATTTTCAGATTCTTCTCTTGCTTCGTTGTATACTGAATATATACATGTACATTTTCGTCGTGTGTCTTCCTGGTAGTGAGAGAGGAGCTGTGGACTAAAACCGATTGGATACTGAATTAGAAATGTCCGTGGGTAAATAGAAGACTTGTATTCCTGAAAGCTGTCACAGAACCGATCTTACCGAGTTTTACGTCGGGTCTCCAAGTGAACACACTGTCGCGTGCCTGACCCTGTAAGTACTGACAACACCGTGCGTGGAGCAATCCTTGGGGAGAAAAATCATGCCCCCAGGCTTCCGTTTGGCTATTGCTTTTGATAGTACTCTTACTTTTTTTTACTTTAATCAGAAATACATTTCAGACCAACCTAAATACGTACCGCCATATGAACAAGGTTACGTTTTTTTTCTTTTGAATGATATTTTGTGATGTCAGTTTCAAGGCTCTGTTATTAAAGCTACGTAATAGGACTGAATCGGTTTAATACATGAACACGTGAAGATCGCTCAAAGGTTTTCCTGATATGTTAGGGAGTTTTAAAGAAATACACTCATTCTGTTATATGACACTTTTGAAAATGTTTCAGAGAATATCGTCAATCAAAATACAAACAAAAAAGCTACACCAACACTGCGTATTACTGGATATTCTCAATATGTAGAGTTGTTTCCATTAGTAGCCTATTATCATTCACAGAACTTCGCACCCCAGTTCTATATAGTTTGTTGTGTAGAGGAGTTCTTCCACTGTGAAGAACCTACGTCTACCGTATATTTTCTGATCTTACTTTCACTATCATTACTAGACTTCTAAACCCACAGACCTGATTAGTACTGCTGCTACAATTATTTTTATGGTGAGTTAAAAACTTGTTGAGAAAAACATGAAAATGTTTTTACACTTGACATACTGTGTCTCACACAACGTAGTCTCTTATTTTCATATATTATAATCTTAATATCAATGCAAACATGGTAGCTGCGATGGCCTTGATATCTATCAGTAAACTTTTAAAAACTGACAGTAGGTTATATCAAGAAATGGGACCATAATTGTAAGAACTATATTAACTACCCTAATAACTAATAGCCTTGAAAAACATTTATCTAATAAATATACTGAAAAGGTGTTTACTATCATTTTATTTATAGGCTATATTCCAGGTGCAGATTACACTTCTTTGTAAGTAAGCCTCCTACACCTGAATTGAAACACACAGCAGTTTAATCGTAGTCTACAATGTAAACATTATTTTAACTTTAATTCGCATAAGGTAAACCATTTTCAGAAAACTTACCTGAGTATGGTCTCCCCCAATAACGTATTCTGCCCGAAAGTAACGTCCGTCCGTTAACGTGATCCTCTGCCAGTCACCACTTCGCGACTTCCCAATTTGATCTTTGCGCCTCCCTGCAAACTCTGGGCAGGACAGAGGCTGGTAAAGATGACAAGCCTGCTGATTCAACGAACAGGTGGGCGGTATTTCACGGCGCAAAGACTCCCTCTGTCAGCAGGGAGAGAGCTAAAGGTCCACGAAAGTAAAGCTCTTCCCGGTTATGTTTCGAAAAAATGTGTGGCTGAATGACAAGATCGGTCACTAGGTCAAGTTTTGGAAGTTCTGGTGCCATCGTGTCTCGAATGTGGTTCCGGAGCTCGCTGGAAAATGACAGCCTCAGTGCAGCTTCACCCACTAAATTGCAGTGCCTTTGAGGGGTAATTTGTAATAATCGTTTAATTTGTAACAATCCTTTAATTTCACTTAATGTGGAAAAAGGATTTGTGGTTTCATTGCGAAAGGCATAACGCGAAATACTACAACTACGACTCAAATACACACCAGAGTAGACCATTTCACACAAACGCAGGTTATGTTACACCAATAATGCTCATGTTGAAATAAATGGAGATGATAGTGGAAAGTAGGCTTAGCCAGAGCGCTTACATCATATATATATATATGGGTGTGTTTACTTAAGAAATATATATTTAGATGTGTTTACTATTATGGTGAACACATACTAGTTTACTGTTCTAGTGTATTCTAGTACTGTTTATAGCTTCATTAATTAGTCAACTTAGTAAACCTGTTTTGACTATTTTGGGCCTGCAACAATTCATTTTCCCAGTTGTGGATTTACCTGCTTAGAATTGCTTATTACTTACAGTGCATGCAACATTTTACACAGGTCAAACAGAAATGGAGTTTGAAACATTACAAATCAAAAGTGAATCGAAAATGAAGTCAATGATAGCATTGTTTGAATAAAACTTTTGCAAAACCCCCCTTATTCCAGTCCTTAGACGTAATGTGTATAACATTGCTTATATTTATAATATTTTTGCACAATTAGTATAATGCGTTTATATAAAAACTCCCACAGCTCACTAGAAAATTGATAATGACAATATGATAATGTTAGATCTAAGCAAACTCCTAAAAACCAAGTCTGAATCTTCCTTCAAGGTGAAGTTCCCTCATAGCTTCAGTAGGGGGCAACAAAAGTTTTTTGTTTTCTGTGCAAAGGAATCAATCTCAAAATTTAAATGTGCCTTCCTTCTCCTTGTACAATAACCATTGTTTTGTTTTTATGTTACCACCAGTGTGAGGATCGCAGAATTAAACGTGTGGTTCACATTTATGTGGAAAAAACTTTGAAAAGATAAGCAATGAAAGTTCTCCTTTAAAAAAAAACAGGTTAATGACATATCCTAATTCAGAGCTCCTTGGAGAATCGACTGGCCTTCATACAATCCAGAAGTTGCGAGAAGTAACCTCTTTTAAATAAATATAGCCTCTCAGAATCACATGTGCTATGCAGCAGAGTCCCACTGAGCCATCCTCCGCGGTCCACCACTCGTCACACAGAGAAAAGCTGTGTATTTGGGTCAACAGTCCCAGGGTGATCGGGACCAGGTTCTCCTTTAAAGCAACTGCCTCATTTAACAATACACAGGTTTGATATGTTTTCTCAACCTGTATTATTATTATTATTATCATTATTGTTGTTGTAATGCAGATATATTAGCAGATGTTCTTTATCCATGGTGATCTGTACAGTGTGACTCGGATGCAAAAAAATTCAAATGAATAAAGATCAACATCAAAAACAGCACACAAAATCAGAGGGAAAAAGACCTGCATAATACCTATCCAATGCCATGACAAAATAAAGTTAAACATACCATGATGAAGGCTAGGGACATGTATTTAATAAGTTATTGATGTATAATTTTATGATAATCTATATAATATTAATCTTAAAATATTTCTAGTAGGTACAGTATATGCAGTAGATTCATTTAATGTCAAGGCTGTTTTGCTTTTCTTTAGTTTTTCTGTCTAAATTTATAAGATGCAGTTATGCAATGTTCAGTTCTCTCCACAAGATATGCCAAAGAAATATGTCAACAGCAAGTGTATCCCTTACAGTTTTCACCACCCAGAGGATATGTCCAGATGCTTTGACCACTAAGTAGTACCTTGGATGTCAAGTACAGTTTATTTAGTCATGTAAAACATTGTACAAACCTGAGTGGTCTGCCTACTACTAATGAAGGTAGCTGATACATTAACCACCTAGCCAATGACACTGCTGCAAAGTTAGCTAATGTGAGAGCTACCTAAAGATAAATTAGGTTGCTAACAATGTAGCTAACTATTGAGCTAGCTACCCAGCCAGTGAGTTAGCAATGATCCAACTGGCTGAAAATAGAATTAGGTAGTTAGCTAGCAATTGAGGTGACTAGGTACTTAGCTGGCTAGGTAGCTAAATATTATTATATTATATTACTAAATCTCAATAGGGGATGTTAAGGCCTACCTTTTCAGCTTGATACCTGTTTTAAGTTAAGATACAAGGCTATGTTGTTGTTAATTTGCAAATGTTTGGTTATACTGCCATATTATCAATATTATCAAAGAGCTACATAGCTTTCACACACAACCAACATAGACCATACTATTATTTTCTGTAGAGAGTGACATTCGGTTGACAATAACAATGAACACAACGGGTAATTAGCTAATTATGAGGAGAGAGCACCTATACCCCCACATAGCTATGACTTAGCATACCTGCCATCTAAAAACCTTGCATTTTTATATACTGTATGCAAGAATTTATCTCTCCACAATTGGCATAAAGTAATGTGCGCATCCCATCTCGTGGCTTTTATAACTAGACATGCATCTCAATGTGTTAAATGTATGTGAGTTTAAAATAAAAAGACACTGAATATGATCCATTGCAGGTAGGAAGCATGAGAGAAATATTATGAAATCAAAAGCCGGCAGGTTTGACGTGCCCCGTAGCTGGAACTGTCGCCTTATACCAGATATCACAGATGACATCATCATGCTGACATGCACGCCGTGTAAGCCAGTTTAATTCCCACCGTTTAAGTCTTTAATAGCAGTGAAAGCCGCCGTGCAGGGCAGAATATATCCCCATAAGCAAGACGCTGGCCTCGTCAGTCACTGCGTCATGGCGAAGAGACCGGAGTGCCTCCTGGCCACTGGAAGCAGGCCAGTCTTCCTCACTGTGATGAAATGCAACGTTACACAAAGCTGAGTCAATCGAGGAGCTGGTGCCGTGATGAACTGCAGAGAAAGGGAGGGGAGCTGGCAGCTCATTAGAGGGCAATTGGCTTCATTTAGACCAGGGAGTGTTCAAGGGAAGCCTTTGCAGAGGGAATCAAACCCAGACTGAGTACTTCTGTGATCTGCATTTTCTGATGTGCATAATGTCTTACGTTAGGCTGTTGTGTGATCATGCCACGTATGTATAATATAAGATAATATCATTTTTTTCACAATCTCTTCACCACAAGAGCCTCGTTGACGATCTTAACTGTGGGCAGACATTACATTACATTACATTAATGCAGACATTCTTATCCAGAGCGACTTTCATAGGTTACAATTTTTAGATGTTATTCATTTATACAGCCAGGTATTTACTGAGGCAATACTGGGTTAAGTACCTTGCCCAGGGGTACATCAGCAGTGGCCAGCGGGGAAATCGAACCAGCAACCTTTCGGTTATGAGTCTTACCACTATGTTACACTACACTCATCAATTTTTGTTATGTTTGTTATCAACATTGATTTGTCCCTCGTGCTTTCAGGCTGTGCCAGTTTGTCATTTTACACCTGTGCACTAACACGCAGTTGTTGTACTTCGTAGTGCTCACTTTTTGCAGTTATTATGCCATATGTTCCATTCAGTTCCTTCTGGTCACATTCGCTCACCCACATGCAGATACTCAGAGCCTCAAAGTCAATTTCACCTTTACCTCTTTACCTCAAGTCTCTATTGCTAACCTCACTCCCAAAAAGCTCCTGGTATTCATTTTTTTTCCTTTTTTGCTTTGTTTTGTTTTTTAAGCCAGAACGCTTGGAGAATTATAAGAATAACCACAAACCAGGCCAGAGCAGGGAATCGTCTGAAATACTGATCAGAAACGGACCACTCGCCAGAGACACAGTTTCCGATGGCAATGCTGTATTGCATCTGTCTCAGGCGAGGCCTGGTGCTTTCAAGTCCTCACTCAGCTGAAATCATATTAGATTTGCTCTCCATTGTCTGCCGGCTTTGATAGCTGCATGCTCTGAGCAGTTGGTTGAGTCTCAGCTGTCTTGATTTACACAATAAAAGAGTAAATGTAGAGTGTGGCTGTGTACAAAAGTCCGCGTCTCCTGCTGCTTTTTCTGATTACTTCTTAGTCTTACATATCCTTGTTGTTAGAAATCGGTTCAGGCATTTTTTTTTCCTTTGGAACTAAAATGGAAAGTGAGAAAAAGGAAATTACAGGGAAGGAAATTACCCACGCCTGCACACTCGAAGTAAGTATTTTTGGCCATGGGCAAGTACCGGCTTTGGGTTACTAGCCTGTCAACTGAGTGGGATTTTTGTCTCCCTGCTGTCTTTGTGGCATATACCAGAGCCAAACGTGAATGGGTTTTGTGAATTAACTGCAGTTTTGCATCTATTCCTAAATGTGACTGAATACAAGATTTATCTTAAATAGCAGATAGGAAGTAGATCCAGCAGGCATGGTCTGTTTACAGTTCCAAATCAGCACATATACACTATATGCTATATGCTAAACATAAGAGAAGAATATCCATGTTGCCGCTAGCTAGCTAACAGAAACGAATGGTTCGTTAACCAACAACATTCTTCCTCCTACTGTTCAATGCTAAGCTGTGTATATAAGCCAGCTTCAGTGTTCATCCCTGTGTTTTCTTTAAATTAACACTACCCTCCCCAAAGCAAAATAATGCAGATTTGAAAATGTTATTCAAATAACGTAAACAGTTGTCTTGGCATGCTTTGTAGTGATTTATCAGTGAATTCTTTCTGGGGTTTGTGTTTGTGTGCATTTGCATGTGTGTGTGTGTGTGTGTGTGTACATGTAAATTGAGTAAAAGAAGAAGAAAATATTTTATGTTGATGTGTCATGGGTAGATTTCCATGAGAAATTTACTCAGAAGAAGTACTATTATAGTACCTCTCCAAGTGGTAGAAGTTGAATTGATGTGTTTGGTAATGATTTGTCAATGATTTCCTTCAGAGGTGTGTGTGTGTGTGTGCGTGTGTGTGTTCATTTAAACTGAGCAAAAGAAAAAGAAAAGAAACTGCTGGTGCATGATGAGTATATTTCCCTGAGAGTTTTTTACAGTAAAGAAATACTATAACAGAACCTCCCCAAGTGGTAGACAGAACCAGTCATGAAGCGTGTCTTCCACTATTCTGTTTGGTATCGACGAGGATTCCCTCCTGAGAGTGTCTTACCGGCAGTGGAGCTCATTAACACTACTCCAAACATACAGCATGCATGGGTGAGGCTGGGGCCGTTCTCCATGGCAACACAGCTGCGCATCATTGAGTAACCCGGGGGAAGCAATGCACTGCTGATACACCTTTTACATCATCAGGAAGAGAGCATCCGTGCAGCTTTCTGCAGCCCACAAGATCCTGAATGATTCCACCCTAACCAATGAGGCAAAAGGCCAGAAGAAAACCACCTGCAAGATAGCTGAGCTCAAAATATCGGAACTGCAGGTAGCATCAGCTAGTGTCAGATATTATGGAAAATATCATAGCCATTGAAGGGTAACATTGCCACAGCATCATGAAATCAAGTTTTACAATGTACTCTATTATTTTAGCCAGCTGACTGGCTGGCTAATTCTATTAGAGTGTAGGTTGATGGCTTTTGGTTTTCAATCCAAGATTTTTTTGTATCAGTTTCAAAAATGATTATTAAATTGAGAACTGATGGAATGGATTGTCAGAAATGACTCCTGCCATTTAGTCATTGCAATTAAATTAAATTAATGAAGTTAAATTAATTAAAACATTCAATTAAAGAATCATTAAAAGCTTCCACAAGCTGATATCAAAGTACTTGACAAAAAATTTGATAAAACACAAATCTATGTTTTCCTCTATTAAAAGACTGATTCATTAGTAATTTTTAAGTGCTTTCTATATCAACTTATGATGCAGTGTTGCAAGAGACACAATCTACTGGACTTTGTTTTATTTCTTAATTTATTTGCCTTTCTACATGCAGCTGTGTCCACAGTGCAAAAATGCAAGATTATTTCTTTTAAAATGTTAAACACATTAGAACATGTACACACAGAATAGGTCTGTGTTCTTAAAAACTGTTTTTCTTTGTTTGTTTTGTGTTGTTTTTGTTTATGTTTATTAGTTGTGTTTTATGTAGGCCAGTGAGCCAATATGACTATTTTTAAAGGATGTACTTTGTATTTTTAAAGGATCAGTGCCGTGCAGTGCCATTTAAAAATAATTACCTTTTAAAATAATTACCTTGAAGCAGATGTTCCTTTGGTTTTCATTCAAATTCTGACCTCTGAGTGCTCGGGGACCTAGTTCCCTTGGTAATCTATTATGTGAGCTGATTGGCTGAAGGTCTGGAAATGTTTCCCTAGAACAATGAAATGACATGGTGTTGCTTATTAAATTAGCACTGGCCCACAACATGTTGATCTGACATAAGCCGTGCTTCCCTTTAGATGCTTAACCAGTTCCTCTGAACCAGCAGCTGCCCAGCTTCATGGGGTCACAGCATTTGAGCAAAAGTGAAAATATGGTAAATAGCAAAAATGGTTGCTACTGTTTGGACTGATATGTTTTTAATAAAAATGTGATAGCAACCCAGCTGTGTTTATTTAACCCTGTCTGTATACAAGGGTAACACATAGAGGTTGAGTCAATACAGAAGTTACAGTTTAAGAAACACAGAAAATGACATTTATACTGCAGTTCAGTTTAAAGTAGCATTTTGCCAGGGGCTTACAGTGGAGCACTGCTTAGATATTCTTGACACATTGGCTCAAGACACTTGGTTCTGTAAATCAACATGACACATCTGAGTCATGTGACCTCTGGAAACACTTTCTTTTGTAGATGTTATCCTTCTTTTGTAGATTGATCATTGGCAGGACTCACAAACCACCCTGTTCTGACTGTTATTCCCCCCAGTAGCATTAATCCGCACAAGCCTTTTCTTCTATTTTCAGTCCTGGTTTTGTGCTTTGGTTTAGTCCTGGACCCTAATTTCATTACTTCTGTAGCTGCGCGTGTAACTCGCTCTCTTCTTGCAGCTTGTCCGTCCAGCTTCGATCTTCACTCAACATGACGAAATAAGCACTCCAGTACCAGGGGAAAGGAGTGGCTCTTGTTCATTTTCTTTGCCCCTGTGGAAGAGAATAGCAAATTGTTGCTCACCTCTCGTTTCAAGATGCAGATGAAACGAGGAATGTGACAAATAATAAATAAATAAGTGGCCAGTGCACTCATATACTGCTGCTCTCTCTGTCACTGTTAATCTCATCACATTAAACACATGATCTAATCTTACGTGCCCTCAAAGACTCTCCAATTCTGTTTGTTAATAAGAAGTCCATGCTTGTGAGCTTGAAATACCTTTAAATCTTTAAACTTTTAATCTTTAAAATTAGTCTTTTGATTGTTGCTCATGATAAACAATTGTGCGGCATTACATGAGGATTACCCTTGATTTATTAAACTTACATTACATTACATTCATTTAGCAGAGGCTCTTATTCAGACTTCCAGCACAAAACAACAGAAGTATATCCAATCAAGTTGATTGAGTAACAGACCAGAATAACAACACTCCTAAACCAGTGAGTGTGAGCATAACACTACTCAAGCCCTACCACAATTTAACTTGTGCAACCTGACTAGACAAGGGAAGCCAAGTGAAACTGTATCTGCCTTTGTGAATTTCACCTGAAAGTTATAATGATAAAAAAATTGGGGGAAAGATTGTATCTCAACTTCCCTTCAGCCAGTACCTCTATAGTCCAGCTGCTGTTCATCACTTTGCTTTGCTTTGCTTCAAGTGCAGCAAACCCAAGGCAACTAATAACACAGCAGGAAAAACTGGCCACATTCATGCGTCTTGATGGACAGAGTCTATTTGCACACTGTGATTGATTATAACCGGAGCTTTAATTATTTTTCTTCTTTCACTTGTGTCGTGCACCGGGTCTGGAAGTGCTGTGAGTAGCTGTGTCAGTTCCAGTTATGAATTTACTGAAATGACACTGAAATGTGTCACAGCAGTCACAACTAACTAAAAGTTTCTTGTGAAGTGACGATTATTAAATTTCAAGTGAAAGAGCTGATGAGTCAGGTAATGGAGCTCATGCTCTGGAGGTATTTTGAAATAAAAAGGTAAACTTCACTTGCTTTTACTCCTCAATTACATGCTGTGCTGCAACAACAATTACAAAAAAAACTGTGTATACCTACATATAAAAAACTGTATGTCCTTGTTACTATAAATCAGAGCTTGTTTCTACCCTTTTGGAAGGTTGAAACCTCTTATTACCCTCCACCATTTGTGAGTCCTGGCTGGTGCGGGAGTCCAGTCAGCTCTTTCACAACAGTACATGTACTCTTTGCACCTGTTAACGTCTCCCTGGTGCAAAATTATTCATTTAGGTCCAGTCACAATTGCAACAATTTCATTTTTGTGTCTGATATTTATTTTGTAGCTAATATTTTTGTAAATGAAAAAACATGCAGTCTGCACTTCTTGTGGGATTTTAGATGCTGGTAAAATCCTCCCCATGTATAAATTATTTTTGCATCTGCTAGGTTGTTACTGAATGCAAGTAACATAAGGACAGCCTTCCTTTTTGAATAATTTCTGGGGACAGTCTCTCTCTCTCTCTCTCTCTCTCTCCTTCCATCTGAAACACCCTGTTTGAAAATGCCTGCTTTTCTGATGAGTATCGCTGGCAGAGAGATCAAATTAACCTGTCCTCTATTGACAGACCACTCAGTCGAAGGTGGGTTTTTCACAAGACCTATTCCACTTTTAATAAAGTGTCTGCCTGAGTTAACATGAAGTGTATCTCTTTAGGGAGCCTATTAAAAATTCCACCTAAATGTCAACTTTAAGCTGGCTCTCATAGTATTGTCAAAACCTCTCCTCACCCAAGTGTACGGGGGGGAAAAAGCAACATTCCTCTGCAGTGGTTAGGAAGAGGATCACATCATCATCACTTAATCACTGTTCACCATTATGTAACTGCAAGTAGGTTTTTTGAGCTACTCTGTGTTTCATGTCACTGTATAACAGTATATTTTTCCTTCTTTTTTTGCCCTTGGGTCTCTTGCATTGATACTTTAAGTTATTTAACTGCAGACTTGCACAGTAATCCAAAAAGAGGCAAAATTCTAGCACTGAACACTATTTTCTAGTTTTTTTTATATTATATATTTGGATTTATATCCCACTCATAATAGACTGCTATAAATTGCTTGCAGTCAACACCTTTCCTAAAGAATGCAAAAGGATCTAACAATCTTTTTTTTCCAGTTCATTTGTTTAATTATCACCCCCCAGTGCTGCACTTTTAAAATTGCACTGCTCTATTCTTGGAGTGGAAGCCCCACCTCTCTCCTGCTGACAAGCTGCCAGGAGGCTTTTCTATCGCCAGACACATTGAAGGGGACAAAACAAACATCAGTTACTCCCAGAAAGAGAGAGGAGATTCTTTTAGAATCATCTGAAGCAAATACACCCGCAGCAAGCGCTACTCAACAGTGTATTCAGCAAGGCCATCTCTCACCGGTGACTCCTGGCCGATCAATAAAGCCATAACAAATGGGTAAGCGATCTCCCCTTCTGAAGGTGGCCCTGAGGAAGGCACCGAATCCAATAAGTGCATTTTGTGGGAAGCTTTGTCATGAAATGTCACACGGCGCCATTTCAGCGCTAGAGCCCTTTGGTCCTTTTGTTCTATGTTGTACGACATGCTTGCTGTTGAGGAACTCATGCCAGTGACACCGGTGAAAGCCACCGGTGCCGGTGAAAGCCATGAACAAACACCAGATGAGAGAGGTTCTCCAGAGAAGGCACGCAGTCACCACAGGGGCTGGCCTTTTGTCTATACGCAAAAGGCTGCAGCTCTCTGTATGGTCTGAAGCTGTCTGGTTCACAATCTTCGATGCAAACGACTGTAGTGATTATTTGTCTCTATTAAAAATCTTTGATACTTTTATTTTTGAAAATAAATTTAATTTTAAATAATGGATTTATGTTACCAATAAAAATTGGTAACATAAATCAAATTGCATTCAAATTACATACTTTGTGTGAATACAAGAGACAAGAAACATTGAAGAGGTGTACAAGAATAAGGGTTGACCTTTCATGCATCTTTATTAATTATAAGGGGAAATGTATCACTGCAGCTGTTGCTTGAACACCATGTATAGAATGTGATGGACAAGCTTCAAAGTAAGCATCATGAACCATTATATACGATTCATGATGAGAGAGTTAGAAGAGGGATTGTTTCGAGTTAGCAGTAGGTACTCTTGAGAAACATGAGGAAAAAAAATGCAGTTTATTTATTTATTTTTTTAAATTTTGTTTAGCAGTAGGGAGTGGAGCCGGTCTCTGTGTTAGTTTGTTAATGGAATAGGTAATAAAAGTGATAAATTAGTGTGCTAAAGTGTTAGTGCTGATATCCCATCTAGTCTTGCATGCTGATTATCCCACCTCACCTTTGCCATCCCCACTCCATCCCCCCGAACTCACCACTCCTTATGTCTGTCCACAAAAAATGTCATACTTAGATGAAATCAGTACTGGTGAAAAGTTCGACACCCCCCACAAAAAAGTAAAAATAATTATGTAGGTGGCAGTCATAATACAGCTCTATGTATCTTATTTTGCACATGCCCAATTAATGTCATTTGACAGGAAAGTCATTAGTCATTAACTGTTAAGAAATGCACCTTCTCTGATCTGTCTGAATAACATATACAAACAAATTTAACAATGAATTCCTCTTAGTGTAATTCCTTAATTAAAAGAGAGGGCCAGGTGCAAAGCACCGCTTAATATTTCATAAACACATGTCAACTAATTTTATTTGGCCTGTTTCATGATTTGAACCATAATTTTTTAACATCATTAGAATAGCTTCTGTTGTGTTATGTTTTATCTCTTCTCTCTTAGATAGTTTATGTAGTCAGAAATACGGCTGTCCAAACATTAGGCAGTAAAATTAATGTCAGTACATTTTCTGAATACTGTAGGTTCCATTTCATATTATATTTGATGTACTATTCAATATTTGTTGTCTAATGGAACCAAGATAATGATGGAACTAATACATTTTTTTAATTAATTGCAGGGTGATGGATCTTTACTTTTTTTACCAAATGAGGTATACTGTATAGCTCCAAATAGAATTGGACCCTATTAGCCTGGAATGATAGATGTGTCTTGTGTATATAAGCAGCAGAGTGATCAGTCACTGGTAAGGCAACTTGACATGACATGATGACATCATGGCAATGTTTAATATATCTGCATTTGCTTATTTTATAATTAACTATAGTGACTGTGCTTTATTATTCCCTAGCATAAATATATCCTTTATTAATATTTTAAAATGAAGTTGTATTCACCAATTTAACTACATATATAACGAGTATGATTTCAGCTTACAATTATATTTGAGGGATTGTTGGTTAGACATTCCTGCAGTACTGTGAGATTTGTTTTGTTTTGTTTTCTGAATGTAAAGTGAGAATGCAGTGTAATAGGATTTAGCCACCTGCTGCGTAAACAGAAAATTTGTACGTATGTAAGCCTTAGGCTTCAATCTTACAATTCAATTCATGGAAACCCTGTTACTAAGGGATGAGTCTCATTCACTGAGGTAGGGAGAACATCAAGGTTCCCTGAATCAACAGGAAAACAGGAACAAATTACTTTTGTCACACTTTTACAATGAATGGTACACCTTGGCCATGTTTATAGTAAACCTAAATTATTTTATCCAATGTGGCTGGACATGCATTCTGTAATTATTTGCCATCCAACATACTTTTTAAAAGATCAGAATAACAATGAGATCCATTATTACATGAAAATTATATTATTTTCTTTCAAATGCAGGAATCTTCATGAGAAGGGAAAAATGCTATAATTTGTCCTATAATCTCTTAATATTATACTATCTTAGCAATTTCTGTCTCTGCTGCAATTTCCCTGACTCATCCTCTAAGGGTGCTGTGCTAGACACTGGTGTCAACAGGTGGTCACATGTGGAGCAATTACCTGCAACATGTTGCACACACATCCACAAAAATAAAGGGATAAATCCATAACTGGCTGCAGAAACAAGGGGGCAGATTACCTGGACTCACACAGCTACGGTGCGTCAAGGTGCGTCTTTGTCATTCATGCTTCATGTTCATTTCTCCACGGAGACAGCCCAGAGCCAATAACACATTAAATTTACATATCACATACCATTATACCCCTTCATTAGCTCAGTATTGGACGGAATGGGACTATCATTGGAGAACTGCAGTTTAATAAAAAGCACCTATTTTTAGTCTACTGGACATGAATAACCCATGCAGACTTGCTGTGCATGAGAAATCTTAATGGCAACTCCACCACTGTCCAGACTATTCCACGTAGTCTGTACTGGGTTCTCACTGTGAAGTCACGCTGTGAAAGATCGGTCCTACAGCCCGGATGTGTTCTGAGAGGTCATGCCAGTGTTATTGCAGTTCGGGAGCAGATCCAACGCTATTTATAGAGGTCTTTCTTGACAAACGCGCAGGAAGTGTCCTGTTTTGTGCTCGCAGACGCAAAGAGGATACCAACAAAACAGCTGTCACAAAAACGTGAGCCCTCCAGCTGAGGCTCCCATGTGGTCTGAGCTGCCGAGGTCATGTGACACCCCGTCACATGACATGTGAGTCACAGACCGTAAGTTCAGCTCTGCTTTACTGCAGTTGGTAGCTGTGCCTTTTGGTCTGTGAGGCCTGTGCCTGAGAATTTTTAGGGAAAATGAGAGTGAGAAAGTCGCACAGTGAAAGAAGTTTTAAAAGGAAGGTGCAAGGTGATTTTGTTTCCCTCTCAAGGTTCCCCCCTTTGTTGAATTGTCTGTTATCCAAGATCGTTTTAATTAAGTCAACCTGTGATTCATTTATTTTAACCTTTATGTGTGCACACTGTCTTGTGCTCCCTGTCTAGTTCAAAGAATGTATATAGGGTGCCCTCCATATTTGTTTACACCCCTGATATAATGGGAACAAAAAAACGTGATGTTATATAAATATATGTAAACTCTGTGCTATGCTTTTTTGATAATATTTAAAAATGTTTCAGCAGGAAAAAAACATCCAGTACATGCATATTCTGCCTCTTAGATCATGATGTTTCATCCTCTTTAATCAGGGATATGCATGAATATTCAGGGAACTGTGTACATATTACATTTGTAGTGCATACTTGTGCATATGTCAGGTAATGATATTTAAATAGTTTTTTTTTTATTTTAGTATGGTAAAAATACCCTCTTGGTATTAACATCTCTATTTTCTTAGATGTTTCCACATTACAGTCTGCTGCCGGATATATAGCCATGCTATATGTGATATGAGTTCCTTTAAAGTCAGAGGAATCACTATATTTTACTGAACGAATCCCCTACATGTATGTTTTAATTTATCTCACTTTGTACTGCGTAATTTGGTCTCCCTTATGAAATCACTCGCCTGAAGTCGTTCACTGATCCTTCCAAAAATGTTCAGTGTTTGTCAGTACTGCTGCCAAATGCCCTTTTATACTTTCCTCTTCCGAAATAACTAAGGGGCATTCCAGCCCTCTTTCACTTCACTGCTCATTGTACTAGTTTTGCCAGTTTTCATTCTTTTTTATCATTCAAACAAACAACTCATCCTCTTGTACCTGTGAATAGAGATATTTCTCCCATAATCCCCTGATTTCTCATAACATGCCTAGGGATAATTAAGGTGGATTCTTTGAATGTCGGTGTCTATTACAGTAAATAAATAAAATACCCCTCTAAATTCTAGTCTGAAAGAGGCAAAATTACACCTATGAATGAGCTGTATGAAAAGATTTAAAAATGATTATGCTCACTGCCACATCTTTCTCCTCTTTTTGTTGTATAGCCCACTTTCCCCTCTCCCTCTTTTGCCTTAGATGCCCACTGTGGTTCCATCCTAAAAATTCACTTCTCAGACTTGACATTGTGACTACTGTGCAGATGTTAAACTAAGGCAGTTATGGGAAGACTGCACAGTAAGTGGCATATTATGCGAAATCAAATATCCCAGCTCACCCACACACAAAGAAATATATCACTCTTTGCTGACAGGGATGAGCCCAGAGTCCTTTGCGCATCACAACTAACAGGGAGGGAACACTTCCTTCTCCAAACTGACAAGAGCCATCTTAGCTAGGACCGTGGACAACCATAACCAATTGCCATGGAATGTGTCAGTCTGGAGGATGAGAAACAGTTTAGCTTCCCATACACCATAAATCCCAAATGATGCTGTCAGTCATTCCCCAGTGCGCATTAAAAAAAAAAAAAAAAAATGTGATGGCACCCTTCGTCTTCTTCAAGGACAGCATTTTGAGTTGAAAGATGGGAAGAATTTGAAGTGTTTCACCTGTAACACCAGCTTAAAAAAATACACATTTTTTTGATCCACTGGATCTTCAAATAAGCTGTATATTACCTTGAAATAAGCTGTATATTGCTACTGTCCAGGTTGGGACTGGCCTTCATCTCACTGTCTGCGTGTGCATACCTGCACACATTAGGCACGGCGTGCTGGTAGGGGCGAGTCCACCCGTACGGCTCCAGGCGAGACAGGTCCGCCCCCCCATCTCTCGTCTCCAGCTCAGCACAGGTGCTGCCCCCTTTGTCACACACTCATTGTGCTCCTGCTGCTTGCAGCCCCAGTTAACAAGGAGAGAGGGAGAGAGACGCTGCACGGAGAAAAATGAGGGTGAAAACGGAGGCAATGTCCAATTAGGGGCATGGGGACTAATGCAGACATCTCCGCGACAGACCACTGCTTTCTTCAGAAAATGTGCAGCTCTTAACCCTAGTGCTAAAAAAACGTATCTTAAATCAAATGTATACCTTTCTCTCATGCCATTGTCTATTATGAAGCTGCAATAAAATCCTGTATAAGGGGTCATTCTGAAAGATAGGAATATTGGCCAATTTTAACTTTCAATTGCTTTTTAAATGTCTTTTTCCAGTGCAGGAAGTAAAGCATAAATATATACAATACTGAATTGATAACAAAGGTCTTTCTTTGTTAAAGCACAATTAAACAACACATGTAAATGTATGTATGGTTGCATTATTGCAAAATAGCAATGTAGGCTACTAATGTAGGCTATGCCTCTACAGTAGTTATACTACCCATAATATCAAAAAAGTAGTAGCAGCATAAAATGAGGCTGAAGTGAGGTACTTATTTGCAATGGGAGTACTTATCTCTCTTCAGAATAAACACATGTGCATATGACACCATATGAGCAAAACATATGATAGAAGCAGAATTTTACTCAAATGCAAAAGGAGCAATGAACAGCAATTACCATTTTCTAGCTAGGTAGCAATAACCTAGCAGCTAGATGGTAAACGTTATCAACAAAGCTAAGGGAAATAATATCAGCTGTAGTTAACAGTACCATGGCTAGCTGGCTAATTATTAAATGACCTTATGCATGTAATTATTGGTATTGATAGTGTATAGCATCTTCAGCTGGAATGTATTTAGCTTTTTTACTGTTATGATTATCAGAATTCAATATCAAATATCAAAATTCACTTTCTGTGAGGCCAGAAATTATATTGGGAACAGCTGGCTCCCCATCCAACTGCTTGATGTGTTACAAAATTGTCATTTCCCTCAATGGGCTGCCTGTAGGTGGGGTTGTCACTACAGTATATTTTCTGTGAAAAGGGTGAACCCCCGATAAAGCAAAAAATATTCTCTGCAAAGAATGTCCCATTATACATTATACACCTGTAAGTTCTTCATTAAAGAAATCCTTTTTTGGTCATTGTTTCTTACAAAGTGGTTCAGTTACTATATGATTCATAGGTATGAATGAAGACTTGGTATAATGTGAGGTGATACAATCCAAAGACTGTCGGTGCACTTTTTCAGTAATATACAATATATTGCAGGTTACTCTGACTTTATTCAAATTCTGTCTGCTATTAGTGTCTGTCAGAGATACGGAGAAAGCGGTTCTAAAGACGTTACCACTGAGATGCGATCTAAGTCCAAAGAAATGAAAGGAAATTACTGACAAAACAGATTAAAACTGCCACTGTGACTGTACATATTCAGAAACTAACCATATGATAGATACAGTACCAGTCAAATGTCTGGACACAATGAAATCACACAAATGGAGTTATGCAGTGACCGAAAAAGTGTTCAACAAATCAAACCTCTTGTATTCTAGATTCTGCAAAGTAGCCAAAAAATATTAAAAAAATTTTTTTTTTTTTTTGGAGAGAAATTCTTAATCAGGGGTGTCCGAACTTTTGACTGGTGCTGTATTTATGAAAATATATGCCACTAAGTGATCAGTAATTTCCATGGGAAATGAGCAAGGGAAATCCGAAATGATAGAACTAGGCATGATGGGGAAAGAGGAGAGCAGAAGAAGGAAAAAAAGGACCTCAGGTTTTTGGGCTGAAGACAGTGGGGGGGAGTAGTGGCTGCTGACAAGCCAGAGTGCTGGAGAAAGAAAGGTAGAGATTAAAGCGAGTATGCGGTTACGTAAGAGAACGGATGACAAGTGGAGGCCAGCATCAGAGAGCTAAGAGCCCTCATTTCCCTCTTTGACGAGCACGAGGGCCCAGACCAGCCCAGCCGTAATCTGGCTTTGAACAAGTGAATGAGCGCTTTAGGCGGGCCTGCTTTTAACCTAATTAATCCCCCCGTCCCGTTCCGTAAAGAGGGAGCAGGGGCACGGTGCGGAGTCAGAGGCAAAAGATTTGGGGGGTGGTATGGGACAGGTGTGTGTCGGAGTTTGCTTTTATTAGCGTGTCACGGGATTAAAGGCATGGCGACCTTACTGGGAATCCACGTCTGCTCCTGTCAGAGTGGCCCATGTCCCACCAAAGCAGTCAGGTACAGGAGTATGGCAGCACTTTCAGTACCTTTCAAAGATGCTTCCTCTGGGGACTGCACACATGCATTACCGTGCACTCCCCTGAGGGTTGTCCTTTCAACAAACATAATAATCGCTGCTGCAGTCTTGACTTCCCTGCCACCTTGCACAAATAGAGGTTTACAGTGTATGAATCCTATCAGCCTTTAGACGCTTCACTGCAACAACTACGTGGACAAATCTCCTATGATATGGGTTGTCCACCAGCTGGCATTTTACTGGCCTGACTGGTATTTTTAAGATATCTAAACTCAACGTGTAACTTCATCTATATAACTTATGGAACATCACATGACAGCAGTTAATTGCATGTTTGATATCAAGTGCATAAGAGCGGAAATATATAGCAATCCAGCATTGCACAATGGTCTTGCGGCATTTTGTCTTCTAGAACTCAGAACCAGCCACAAACATCCATATGCAAATGTTGAGAGCGTTTCTTTGTGTGCTGGTAAATGCAGTTAAATATTCATTTTTCTTTGTACTTGAGTGAAATTATGACATTGACAAAGGGTGTTTTGTGGAGGTGCATCAAAGAGTATCGCTGTAGTCTCTCAGTGTCATATCTGACTGCTCCAACTCAGTGTTAACCCCTCAGAAGCAGGATCGCTCAGTTTAGTCTGACCCCATCAGTGCTTCTATTTAAAACTGCATCAGTAGAGTATGTTAAGCCCGGGGCCAGCGGAACAGCTCTACAGATGGCTCTCTAATGCAACATGAACGTCAGACCACCAGAATTAATTAGAAAAAAAAAAACAACACTGAAAATAAATAGTAGAAACTGGGGACAGAGTATTAGCACAGAGTAAAGCAGAGGGAATTACTGAGGTGACAATGTGATGCTAACCATTTTGCCAGGGATGGGGCCTCTTCCTTGGTACAATCTCAGAGGATGTAAATGATGGGGAACTTTTAAAAGATCGTGTCATTTTATAGTGGTGTCCATCATTATTCTCTCTGCACAGGCCGGTGTGGGATTAGCTACGGTTTAAGGGAGGATTAGCGTGAGGATTTTTGTTCCAGTTAAGACCCATTCTGCTCTCTCTCTCTGTGTCCATTAACTAATTGTAATGCGTTACCTCACATGCGCATCTGAATGACAAACATGTGGCTAATGACGGGGGGGGGGCTAAATTTGCCTCTGGATTTGGAGTGTCTGTCCAGTGGCTTTGCAGGGGTAGGGAGAATGAGGTTAACGAACCGAAATCCCCAAGAGCACCCTTTGAGAACCAGGTGAGTCATCGTAGCGGAAAACGCTACATTGTTATGTTGTTATGTATGCGGTTTTGCAAGAGCTGCTTTTTTTTTTTTTTGCGTTTTTGTCTTTTTCATCTCTGCCCACCCAACAATGACACAGCAAATCAGCTCAGACTCTTGTGACACAGACATGTCTCTCACTGTAATCTGTCACATATAATGATGCCCTCAATCCCATCTGTGGGTAGAGGAGAACGGGCGCAAACTGGTGCAAAATGTTTCACTGCAGGAATTATGGACAGTGTGGACCAGAGTGTGAAGCCGTGTGAATATGTTTAACCGGCCACAGACTTCTCCTCTTATCAGCTCCAGTTTAAAACGTGTTGCAGGCCTGTCCCTTGTGCGCACCGTCCTGGGCGCTGCTGAAGGATGGTGCTGTTGGGATTGGTGCGGCGGGTTTGCGTGTGGATCCGGCGGTCTGAGCTCAGAGGGCTGAGGCAGTTAGCCTACCAGCAGGTGCAGTGTGCTGTGTCACTGCTCATTTGCATAAGTGTAATAATATGGCATCAAATATGGCATCAGAAGAAACAGAGTAACATTCCAACCTGTCACACTGCTCTCTGAGTGGCTGTTCAGCAGATGTGTTTGAATTGATTTCTCTGTTTTCAAAACACACTGTTTACCAATCTATTGATGACCTTTTTTTTAGAAATTGTAGCAACAGAATTTCTGAAATGCCTGTTATCACTCAGGAAAAATTAAATTAAATAATAAAATCCCCCAAATAAATGATATTGCATTGAATATGAATGCAAAAGGCATAGATTGGTATATTACTGTGAGTATTACACTTTTGAAGATGATATTGTAAAATTACATACTACAAAACTATATCCACAAACATGTATATTAAAGTGGCCATAATTAATATATTGTGTATTGTATACATTATCATATATCTGCCATCTAGCTTGATTATGTGTTGGCACTTGTACCACACCAAGACCAAGCGTTAAGCCCTATGCTTAGAGCAACATACCAATTAAGCTGACTCCATATCATCTTGATTGGATTTAGCTCATAATGTTAAAGAGTTAGCTGCACAACACCGAGCCACTTGAAATTATCCAGATCATTGTCTGTATGCTATTAACTTGTGTTTAATGGATCTGAAAATGTCAAGAAGCTCAATCAATTGTTGCTCTTTTTAAAGGCTGCCGTTTGCGTTTTTTCATGTTTCACAGAACATGTTGCGTTGCGTTGCTGAGGTGCTTCTTGCCTTCATTTTTTTTTCTTTTCTAACAATTTATCAAACCATGTTTCAAATCTCTCTCCACTCATTTAATTGTGGTAATTGTCAATCCCCTTTGTGGTAGCAAATACAAGTGCCCCAGGTGGAACAAAACAAGTGTTGTTTCCATAATGACCAACAAATATACCGGCCTCTTTTGCCTGTTGGCATGGGAGCATTCGTTGTCAACCTCAGGAAAAATGCTGGTCTTGCACTTTTGACAGTGATGGGTGGGTGTGACTCATGTTTCATCCAAGTAATACAGTTTTTGTTTTCAAATCTCACTGCAGTGCTTGGCAATACATTACCTAAGCCAGTGTTTCTCAACCCTACTCCTGGCGGCACCCTGTCCTGCATATCTTCTATCTATCCTTGCTGCTTGATTAAATCAGGTGTGCTCAGCTAATAAAATGTGCCACTGATGAGTTCAGTCAGGTAGGTAGAGCAAGGATAGATAGAAGATACGCAGGACAGGGTGCCGCCAAGAGTACGGTTGAGAAACACTGACCTAAGCTCTTAATTAATCCTGAGGTGTGCTGCTGTCTTTTACAGTGGCAACATTGAATCAGTAAACAGATATTGCATTACAGCCCTGCTGACCTTGGTTAAATTAACATCTTCACTGACTTCCTCTGCTACACTTTCACTGCTGGGAGCTGTCTCCATGGTACACTCCATGGTATACTACAACTTTCTGTACAAAAATACATGCATCACAAACAAAACGTGCTCACAGTGTACAAATGTTCTAAAGTACTCACATGTATGAGTCATATATCCTCCATAAGTTGGTGTATACATATCTGCAAAAATAAATTAGCCATTCTGAGTTCTGAAATCAATATCAACATACAGCACAGAATTTAGGCCACATTACCTTATATGAGCTAAAAAAGCATTACTCAAAACAAGTGTTACTGAAAATTTCATCCAATTTGGCCCTGTGAATCTTCATTTTACCATAATGCTCTTTCATACTGTACTAACTGTGTGGTATCCAATTCTCAAAATTGTCTGCGAGTAAGAGGTGCTTTTTATCAAGTTAAAATGCTACAGAGCAGAAACACATTGTAAAAGGGAAAGCCACAGTAAAAGAGCTTTTTTGGAGGGATAGACAAGATTATAGTAAAATAGTGTGAAAGAGCTTAGGTCATGATAACAGTTTCAAATTAATTTCCTCTTTCACAAATTAACTGGATAATTGAATAGTGGGATGAGGCATACAGAATGGTGGCAAATGACAACAACAGCAAAAACCACTGTGACAGTGAAGGACATCCTCCATTGCCCACTGGTCATGAGATCTCCTCTACCCTTCACACATTTACTTACATAGCACTTAGAAAGGCTAAAGAAATCCGTTTCAGTCCATTTAAATATGGAGACTGATTCCTGCCCATGTTGTTATAAATCATTTAGTAGTTTAGGAGCTCAGTAACTAAAAGCTGTGCCATCTCTCTTGCTTGCTGAAATTTTCAAAGTGCAAGGTTGATGTCTCCTTGTAACCAGAGGAGTTCTGCAGACTCATGCGTTATCAGGGATTAGGAGTTCTTTATGATATGCTGAGGCAAGCCTGTTTAAAACCTTATGACTTAAAGATAGTATATATATTTTTTTGATCATCAGAAATGTTTCCAGTATTTAGCAGGAGCAGGCTCCCAGTGAAACAGTGCTAAGGCAGCAATAAGATTGGTACATTCTGAACCTCACTGTAGCATGTAAAGTGATGTAGTAATTTTATATCATTTTATTTTTCAGAAGGTGAAATTTGACACTTAATGTGGAGGCTACAGAGCATTTTAACTGTGAGTTCTTTTGTCCCAAAATTATATGTTTTGTTTCTCAAAAGGGACAGGATTATTTGTGGTACTCCTAATGGCCTGTGTCCTATCTGCATGTGACTTATTTCATTGAAACAACAATTTATTAGTATGTTTTTTTAACGAGCCAATTTGTAACATTTCAACATCAAACTCAAAGGTGGTAGTGGCTATGATGGAAGAGGAATCTTGGATTTTCACCCACATCCATACTAACATGAGCCCCAGCACAGAAAAAAAGAATAAAAAAGCATTTCTTTGGTGCAACAAAAAAGAAAATTACTCTCTACTTGAATACAACTCAAACATGTCTGTTGAATCAGGGGTTGGTACAACTTGTTCTACCATATTCTTACATAACTACAGCATTTAGATAAACAGTCTTCAGCAATCTACTATAGCTCCAGACATTTTATCCTGATACTTTCATGCACTTTACATGTTTTTTTTTTTTCTGACGCTAGTACATTAGAGGGGACATGTCTAAATTTGTGCCCACAATCAAATGAATGGAGGAAGTAACTCTTCTGTGAATTTTGAAAATGAGTCAGTTGTTTGAAAGTAGAAACAATTAAGAATCATAATCACTAACGAGCCATGTTATACCTGTCTTTTTAGAGTGCAAACATGAGACGCTTTACTCACAATTTCCTCACACTTTTTCTGACTATCAGTTGTGCCCAGGTTTGGCCATGTTTTCCAAGTGTAAAAAGGCCACTCTTGAAACGATACCACTTGAACTGGTTTTGATGCGCACATTATCATTATATGAATGTAATTAATGGGTGCTCTTATCCACAGCTAAAATAGCTGGTTTCCGAATCATTTCATAGGACATATCAGGGTCAACTGCTTCAATGCGAACTACATTGGCAGTCACAAGCACATTGTGATATAGGATAAATTGAGATCTCTTACTGCAGTGTTTCAAGATCACAGCATTTGCTCTGTGAGACTGAAAATGTAAAGCTGGCCAGACTTTTATGTCTGTTAGGCATACATATCAGCTGACTGGCCATTTACTGTATGTGTTGTGGGAGCTCATTCATGCATGACATTTTTACTGCACAGGAGTGAGTATTAACTCTGTGTTTACTATGCTTATGGTAGAATTGACAATGGGAAAGTTACAGGCCCATGAACTGAGCCTTGGGGGGGTTATGACTTTTGACCATAGATACAGGAGTCCCTTTTTATTTTGCACAAATGCGTGAGAATACTCATAGCCCAGTAAGTGTACTTCACCTTGGGCCAATAGCTGTCTGCCTGATGTGAATTCAAAAAAGAGAGAGTGGTGTTTAGCCATCACTTTGATCCTCAGCAAGGAGTGGCGGAAGGAACTTTGCCTAATGCTGACTTTTGGATCAAAATTGGCCTCCTTTACAAGAGGCTAAATTTCAAATGACTTGGAAGACTCAGGGAAGTGAGTGCCCAGCTTTTAGCAGTGTGTTGATAATACGTGCAACAGCCTGACACAAAGCAAGAAAGAAGCCATTTACAGGCTTGTATGTAATTTGGATCTAGTAAACATGCTGATGTGTATTGAGTTCAGGTGACTGGCAAAATGTATGATTTGTGTAAGTCCAGATGAAATTATGGTGGACAGGCTTATAGACAGACATGTTGCATCGAGGCATACATCGAATTTGCACGGCTTTTCTGGGCACGACAGAAAAACACAAAAAAATGGAGTTCTGCCTACAGGAAAAAGCTTGCAAAATCTCCTGAAACAAGTCCAAGCATCCACCTCTTAACAGATCCGTGTGACAGACCTAGATTCCCCTCCCCGGTGTGAGAGAGGTAGCCATGTCATGGCTTGGCATGCGGCTAATCGGAATTTTACGCTGTCATCCCTCATTGGCCGCAGGAAGTGAAATTCACTGACTGCTCAGGAGCTCCTGATACAGTCATCTATCTTTCTACTTCACTTCCCTTCCGTGTGTTAGGAGGGGAAAAGAAAGAGGAAACTTGACGGAGGGGAGAGAAACTGAGATTTGATAAATCGGGTCAAATTTCTTCTAAACTGCGTGGCAGTAAAATTTGGAGGTCAGTCTGGAGCGTGCTTTAATGTCCAGTAAAAAAAATGCAATGCAGAAACACATGGTAAAACTTTCAGGTAGGGTGGGTTTTGATTTATAAACTCAAATTTCATCAGAGCGTGATCACCATTTTTATTGTATTATTTCTTTCTTCTGTCAATCATTAAGCGCTCAAGGTATTTTGTTTTAAATTCCATTGAATATCAGCTTTGTGCCCTCGCTTTTACAGTTCAGTTTAACAGTTAACATGCATCTTAAAAATAACCCCAACTTGATACCAGAATTAAAAGCAGCTCAAAATCTGCATTACAAATGAAACATTTAAAGTTATGGATATCCATTGTATGGATATTGCTAAAAAAAGACACATTTTAGCCTGCTGGCTGTTTGCACCTCTGTGGAGACTCTATTAAACACTGAGATTCAAAATTAAAATGTAGGATTTTTACATTGTAATTGCATTTATCAATAAATTTAAAAGTTCTTGGGGACCTTACAAGATCATTTCTGCTTATATTTTCTGTTACATTTATATTATAAGTCTGAGCCATGGGTATAGCATTAAATTCTTAAAATATCTCTGGCCTCAAATGAGCCAGCTGCCATGTTCAAAGTTGATTGCTTTATTCATTTACGCTAGTAGAGCTTTGGTTGAGTAATGATTCAGATAACGTAGACAAAATTACATCAGGGGTATGTGATTGTCGGGCAAGGGTTAATCCCTAGGATATTTCACACATTTAATTAGGTATTTGAAAAGCTCAGTGCTCAACAGAGAGGAAAAAAATCAGAACATTTTGTTTTATATGCATACTGCTTTTTAAATAAAAAATATTTTCGCTGCTTCTAAAGCAACTTCTGCTATTCTGCACAAAAGCTGTTTCTGAAATGTGTGCAGTTGTGAGAGTTCTTACATTTTAATATGTGCAAACACACTGTGGAGTTGCAAGAGCCCTGTCTAAATGGAATTACTGCCGAAAAAGGTACCTCTGTGCTCAGATTAAGCAAATGACAACAGACCCACGGTGACCCCTGACTGAACCTGGGGCTCAAAGAGACATGGCAGAATTCTCATCAACATTCTCATCAAAATCAGAAGGATCCATTGTTCACACGGCTGCTGGGATTTTATACACAAAGGCAGGCGCACAACAGAACAGGGAAAGCACAAACCGACACAGTGAAATGGGTCAGTCACGGGCAAAGAGAAGCTCAACAAACACTCTATGCTGTGCTATTTTTTTTACCCAGTTTCAGGGAGGCACTCTGTAATCATTTTGAGTAATGCGTTCTCTGATCCTGGGAGATGCCACATGTTTTATGCACGCACACGGTGATGGAGAATGAGCCCCTCGCTGGCATGGTGGAACAGAGACTTGCAGCAGCACCGCTGCAATGTGCAAGCAAAGAGGAGACCCATTTGTCAGCACTCCAGCCTGAGCTGCTGGTTTCTCCCTGTCTGTCAGCGTGGGTGTGTCTTTTGTTTGTTTTTCCCGTGCATGTGCTTTTGTTTTCTTTTCAGCCATCGCCCCTCCTCCTGTCCTGCCTATCTGCCCTGCTGCCACACCCACCACCTGAAGCCCATCCTGCATACCTGTTCCCTGTTCTCTTATCACTAGCCCATGTATATATACCCTGTTGTTTCCTTTGTTCTTTGCCTGATCGTCTCAGCTTTGTTCCTGTGTCGTTCTTGCCGTTTGTTAGTTCTGATCTGTTTGGTTTTTGACTCTGTCTGTTCCTGATTCACCCTTTTTGCCTGCTGTTTTGGATACCGTGTTTTTCCTGTGGACTTTTTGGTTACTGATTTTGAACTGTTTTTTTTCATTACGCCTTTGCCTGTGCGTTTTGACCTGTAATTAAAGGATCTCCTTTTACTGCCTGTTTTGTCTGCGCCTGGATCCTTTCCCCCGTCAACCGTGACACCATTTTCCTGCAACATCCCTCTTCAACACACATACTGTACTTAGTGTTACAATTGTATATACTGTACATTGGACATGTTTACTTTTAGATAAAATCACTATGTTTACCAGCCAGATGAAGGACCCAATGGTGCACATTGACTGCTTTACTGATATTTTGTCAATAAATATGGATTTGACCGCTGCTGTAAAGTTTTAAGTGCAGGCTAGCTCATGTCCCATTAGTCCAATATTGAATATTATATTTACAAACGTGAGGTAGTAGTATAAGAATGGTCCAACACAGTAAGATTGACTCTAACTCTATTCACATACTCTCTCTGATGAGAAGACAGTGGTAGACCTTTCCACACTAGGTGAAATTAAAATAAGACGCCTAGCAATTCACAGCAAAAATTAATAAATTTGGGTGGTGAGAATGCATTACTACCATGTAGCAACAAATGTATCACATCCATGTGTCACATTCTGAGGTTACAGTAACTGTCTGAACACAGTCATTAGCAGGTAATGTCACAGGTCACTATCATCTTCATTAGGAAAATGCATTTGTGTACCATGAATCCTGACAACAGACATGGTATGCTCTAGTGTGTTGGAGCTCTGTTGGCTTTTGGCAGATTTTGTTTCCCCAAAGAACTTGCAATCATTACTAATTTACTGCGCAACACCTGAGTCTATTTAAACTGGAATGAATTCTGACTGTAAGAAGCTGCTTGTGCTAAAGTAATTAGACAAGGTCCACTTGTCACTTGACATGTGTTGAAAAAAGCAGCTGCAGATTTGCCTCTAATTATAAAAAAAAAAAAAAAAACTCCCTCACAGATTCATGTCTGAAAACATCCTACCCACATTTTAGATTTGTAACAAGACCCATAGAGGTTATGTGGGTGGTCCTTGAGCAAAAGAAACCAGGGGAAAGTATTTGTTCGGACACATTTATGAATTCAAAGCTCTTTTTTAGATAAACATTTTAAATACAGATAATGAGGTGTTTTTTTTTCAGAGAGTGTTCTTATGTGTGCTTTAAGAGCCACATAACTGACTGAGAGAGGCTTATTGCTGGGCTCCATGCAGCCTGTGCAGACTGCTGCTTGAAGCACACAGTGATGTATTATTAGCCATCCGGTCATCAGATTAGCAATGCTCACGGTAAATTCATCTTGCTTTTGACATTCTGTGCCAGCCTGTTTAATCTCACTTTAATTGTGCTTGCTGTCTCGGCAGAGAGCACTATTCCACAGGAGTGTTGGGTGCACCTAAGGAAAGATGTACCAAGGATAAGTCTTATCAAGCTTGGGCCAAAATCAATATTCTCCAGCACAGATTTTTCTGAGACAAATATGATCTGCTACTAATGCTTTGTTTTAATGGTTTCATGCTAGGTCGAGCTCCTTCATTTACAGGAGTTATATATACACTTATGTCAACCAAACCCTTATGCTTTTTTACTCATTTGAATATCCAGAAATGTGCATTTTGCTTAGGATAGTAAATTAAAATGCATTTATTGTGTGCAAGGGGAATAAATGTGAATGTCACATTTGATGAAAAGGTTTGCCACACAGTTACTTTTTCTTCTCATATGGCATAATTTTTTAAACACTTCTTATTCACCAGACAGTGAGCTGGTTGAATAGCTGGTTTTGTGACATACCGTACAGTAAATGTACGTTTTTTATTCTATTTTGTGAAGTATTCTCAGTATTTTGGTAGGTTCAAATCAGAATGCCCAGAATTACACATATAAAAGCAAAACTGCACATGCATTTAGGTTCAGGTGATTTCATCCGTGGACCCTCTCATAGTTAATGCACTCATACCCCATTCCAGACATGGAATGGAGGCTCGGAATAAGAGGTGAGTAAATGTCAGTCCAGCAGGGTTTCATCTGCAGTTTCTCGCCCCAGGAGGTCTGAGGTCAGTTGGAGTTGTCTTGGCCAGGCTGGTCTGGTCTGGTACAAGTCAAAAATAGCCAGTGCTGCTTTGAATGAGTGAACCCCTGTTTACCTCAGGAATAAACTGACCAATTCAGTCATGACTGAATAGGCTTCAGACATAAACGTCTTTGCACATCTCTAACTCTTGAGTTGCCATGGATTCTGAACACTAGAAACCTATTTTTTGACTTCCTAGGATCATGGAAGAGAGTCTTCATGATAAAAAATACAGTAAAATAGTTAACACAAATTTGCATCAAGCCATGGGTTTAAAAATACTTTGTACACACGCTTCAACATAAAAATGAAATGTTTTCTAAAAGGTTTGTGCACAAGAAAAGTTTGCAAATGAAACACACAATCAAAACAAGTCAAACATCTTTTCAAAGGAGGTTAAGCTTGCAATCAGCACAAACGTCAGCACTGTTTGGTTTCAGTTTTCCAGCCTTGACAGACAAGTGATGAAAGATTAATAGATTTCTATGTCATTTCACCTCTGCATGGCAATCAGACCTCTTACACAGTGCACTGAAAATTCTAACTGGTGTATGAAACAAATATGGGAACATTTTTGGTGCTTATATGCATGTTTATCCATCTTTGTATCATGTAACATTACCTATGAACATCCATAATTAAACATTTTGTGTGTGGCCCATAATATTAAATATGTGGTACAAGTTGGACTACTACAACTTGGAAATTCTAAATTATTGTCAGTCAATGATATTACTGTCTGTAAATGTATTTTAGCAATATATTAGTCAATCACAAACCATTGGGGTTCCTGTCAAACCCCCACAGTTGGGAATACCGAGGGTTAATGGGAAATATGAGGTCTGAGGAATCACAGTGACACTTACTGAAGCCTACATACTACATTTCATTACATGACATTACTGTCATCAAGCAGACACTTTTATCCAGACTGACTTACATAGTATGTCACAGTTACATCCATTTATACAGCTGGATATTAACCGAGGCAGTACGTGGGTTCAGGCACTGCTGTTGGTTCAGTACCAACAGCAGTGCCTCAGCAGGGAATCAAACTAACAACCTTTTGGTCATTCGCCCTGCTCCTTTACCACTACACCACACTGCTGTCCCCAGTTTGTATGTTCACTCACTAAACAAGTGAAGTGAACAAGTAATTGGTTGACAAAACAGTATGCAAATAGGAAACTGTGAATATATAGAATTCACTATGGTAAATCCACTGTTGAATAGGGATTGTCTTACAGCTGCTTGGGTCCAAAGCAATTTGAACATTGGGATTGTTGGTCACACCCATTGAGGTCTTATCTTAAATGGTCCTTGTTCAGCTCATCCACTGCAACACCATCCTTTTTCATGTATTAGTTTCCAGTTTATATCTATTCCAGATTCCCTGCTGTTGTTGTTATCTTAATGTTCACTTTCTCATCTGTCATTGCCGCTTTTCAAAAGCAGTTGAACTCTTGGGGAAAAGCTATCATTGAGCACGAGAGGTAATCAATCTGCAAATGCCGCTGAACTTTATGTGTTCCTTCTTCTTCTCATCTGATTTTCTTTTATGCTTTTTCACTCTTTGCACTCTGGTGCTAAGAATGCAATTCTCTGATACACTAGCACTAGTGATTAACATTTGTTTTTGTTCACACTACAAATCCCACAGTGCACCACACTGTCAAATGGAGGATATGCCCATGTCCTTTGGCCTCATCTCAATGACTTGCAGGTGCTTCGTGAGATGCAAGAGCATGCCAAAGCTGCTAAATGAGGGTACAATAGCTGAAGAAACACCCCTACCCTAGCAAAATGAAACCAGGCCATTGTGGCAAATGACACCAAGGTTTGAGTCTGAGATATAAGACTCCAAACAAGCACCTTGACAGGCTGATCCTCCAAAACATTTATCTGAAATTTGTAAGGTCTCTTAATAATCTTCAACTGCTGCTTGCAGTGTGTTGTACTATTGTTTTTTGTAGGATGGATATCTGCTTTTTGGTTGTTAGGGGTGGCAGTGTAGCATAGTGGTTAAGGAGCAGGCCTCATGACTGAAAGGTTGCTGGTTTGAGTCTCCACTGGGGCACTGCTGCTGTACCCTTGGGTAAGGTACTTAGCCCTGAATTACTTCAGTAAAATATCTAGCTGTGTAAATGGATAACATTGTAAGTTGCTCTGGATAAGAGCATCTGCTAAATGCCAATAATGTAATGTTTTGTTTTGCTTGCTTCAATGCAATGATCTTTACAGAAGGGTTAACAGTCCTGTGTTGAATCCAGTTCAAAAGATGTAGAGTATACACACTTCTCTTATTGCTTCCAAAATGATTACATTTTTCTGCACATGAAAAGGACAATGATCTGATCCCCAAGTACCTGGAAGGATTATAAAGATCCCTTAGGCACTGAAACATCGTTCTTTTTATGTGCAAATACACGTAATCATGCAGCATTAAAGCAGTGTGCAGACAGTCTACCTGTTCTTTTGATCCCTTTTGTCTTGGCATATGTAATAAAACAGATGTGTGCATCTCTTTCTTCTTGCTTTGGTGAAACAGTACCGTCTAGTAAAATAAAAAAAATAATGTTCCCTGCTAACCAACAGTTCCTATCAATGGACATTCAATGGTGACATTGGTGACATTATTGATTTTTTTTTTCAAATAATTCTCCAATAATGTTTGTGGCCTAAAGTGGACATGAAATTTCCAGTTATAAGTGTGCCCATGTTAAACATGACTGTATGACATGACTGTAAACATGACATGTACTGCATATCACATAAAAAACAGCAACATTTAGTGTCCATAGATTTAGATTTAAACACTAATTAAATTAGTTAAATTACTAACTGGGGTGGCAGTGTAGCATAGTGGTATTCTGGTAACCCTAAACTGCAGTTTCTGTATATGTAACTCTCCACACTCCTCAATATAAAAAGAATAGGAGTTATAATAAGTAATAAGATGACCCTTATTTATAAGATTCAGAAGGCTAAACATGCAACACATGACTTACTTCCTTTAGAATATTCACACCTTTATGTTAGCAGCATGACTCTTTTGGCTAGAGAGGGAAGTTATTATTTCATATGTTGAACCTTTTTTTCACCTCATTAAATGTCAGGGCATAGACTTGGGATGGACCGTCTCCTAGTGTTTGAACTGCATGTGGATTTGTACTATGCCGGTAAGTCTTCCTGTGCAAATGGGTTATTCATTATTATTATAAACAGAGTCAGTGTGGGGACAAAGGCCCCAGTGCCTCCACTGAGTAGGCCAGAGGCAACCTTCGCTTTCTAGACAGAAGCAATGAAATATGTTCATTGAGAAAGCCACCGATTCCCATATCCAGATAGGGGTAAATCATTCCGATGGAACAGAGAAGGTGCAGCCCAGGCTACATGACTGAAATAGTGCATTATCGATCCTGAAGACAGATGTCTGGAGACCATTTTCTCCATGTTTTGGACAGCACATACCTAGTTTTGGCTGTATTTCTTATGGGGAAATAAAATGCTGGAAATCTTTTTTAATACGTTCTTCAAATTGAAAAATTACTGTCAATAGTGCAACTGCTCCCCGGTGAGCCATAAATAATTACTCTAATTAATAAATATCTGTTGCTGTAAACCAATTAAAAAACTTTTGTGGGTATTATAGGATGTGGTGCAAAAATAAATACCTAATTAACAAATAGCCGATCAAATAAATCTGAGCTGGAGAGATGGGTTTTGAATCATTAGACTGCAGAAGATATCTGGTCCTTCTCTTCTATCCAGCTGCAATGCACTTTCTATCAGCTTGACTATGATTAAGGCAGTGATTTATGATTAAGACAGTGAGAAACTTTTATATATTCTTTATACATGACATTGATTGTGATATTGAAACCCCCAACAATGACAGATAAAGGTGCTAGATTTAATATAAATTATAACTCATTCAAGAGTAAATGGTCCATAGGTAAAGATGCAGTTGTGAATTTGGATAAAGAATTTGCCACTCAGAAGACCCATTGCTATCAGTATTTTTGAATCCAAATGTGAACTTACCTTCAAAACATTGGAATACTGTCATCAATTACATATTTGGGTTTTAAATGACAGAAACTTTTGATAAGGGTCTGATTACTGCTGATGACTTGCAGACAATTTTTTTGAAAAACTTTTTTTAAAAAATATTGTCTCATCATTGTGTCCATCTGAACTGTGCGTGCATGGTGTGTGTGTGTGGGTGTGTGTGTGTGTGTGTTTACTCATCTATTTCTACAATATGTCAGGTAACCTGCAAGTCACCCTGAAATCTCCTTTGCCTTGCATGCCCTTTACATCACAGAAATATTGCCAGGTAAAAAAAACAGAACTGCACAGAATTCCTCAGAGTAAGTGGTGCTGCTGTGCTTCAGCCTAGACTTTACAGACAGGCTGCAGGAAGCAGCATGCAGATCAAACCTGACAGATGGAATCCTGCCAAGAAAAGCATTGTGCAGCACTCACTCAAACACATTTACCACTCTATTTTTTATATATTTCACAAACTAAGGTATAAAATATACAGTGCACAAAAATACATAATCATCAAACAACATCTGAAATATTTTTGCGCAGGAACAAAACAGTTCTGAGCTGTAGACAGAGATAGCTTGCCCATGGGGCGGAAGGTACTATGGTCAGGCTGTCTTCTCTTTTTAGCAGAGGTATTTTGAGGATTGTGTTTTATCTGCACCCACATGGGGCTGTAGTCAGTAGGTTGCACATTGTTGTGGTTAATGATACTGTTAATAATGTCTGAATTAATTAATAATTTACTAATTATTTTTTGCCTGGATGCATTAGACTGTGATATAAAAACATAGATGGAAAACTCCATTGTTGTACTACACTTCCAGAATGAACTGCAAAACAAATCTGTTGCCATGTCAGGTAGAAATGTACTTCTCCTATCACTATCCTATCATTAAATACTCCCAGACTTCTAAGATACACTGCTCAAATAATCAATTATAATCTGTATGATCTGAAACTTTCTGTGTAAATATGGGCTCCATGTTATGTGATCTCCTTGAATATTAGGTCTCATTTGTAATGTAGGGCAGAAGTCAATTTAGCATATTTTGCATTTCATATTTTGCATTGCTTTCCCAAATGTAGTATGCTATTAATCAAAGCAGTCCTTTCATACCTCAAGGTTTGTGTCATACAAGCATGCCCAGTGTTCTAATACAGCTATACAGTATCTTGCCTTACTAAACAATTAGATAACACATTTGATGTTCGATCTCCTGGACGTATTTTAATCCAGACCTGATACTATACATTATTACCATATTTCTTCAGGTATTCCTCATTTCAAAGACTGATATTCTCTACAAAAACACCTTTCATATCATGGTTTCAAAGATTATTTGATGGATAATTGTTCAAGTAAGTAACTTTTTTCATGCTGATTATATTATTATTATTATTATTATTATTATTATTATTGTTGTTGTTGTTGTTGTTGTTGTTGTTGTTGTGGTTGTAGTTGTTGTTATTGTTATTATTTCATGTTGCATGTTTCTTACCATTTTCTTTTTGGAATAATATGTGCATACAACATCTGTATGTAGTCAACTTTGCTTACTGCCAGTGCCCTCGCGCGCTGTGTACACAAGATCAGTAAAACGTTCGTTACAGGGACGGAGTCTTTCGCTGTCCGAGGTGCTGATGTGAAAGAGGGACTCTGGTTTTTGCCCTTCGTTTCTCTCTCTCTCTCTCTCTCTCTCTCTCTCTCTCTCTCTCTCTCTCTCTCATCAGAAGTCCCTAGGGACTATTGAGCGCTGCAGCATCACTGCTTGACTCACAGAACCCTGTCTCCTTACTGCAAACGTGAATGAACTGTTCAGTAACGAGGATCACTATGGACCGGGACGCTCGCGTTTCCCCCGCTGCGTTTGACAGCGAAAGAAAAAGCGAATGAAAAACGGCTACCTTAACGCGAAATAAAATACAAAATCGAGAACAGGAGCATCGCGAAGGCTTTTGCAAAAGCAATCCGCGAGAGCGTTCAACTATTACTCGAGCATTTGCCGGTCTTAAAACATTCTGTCATTTTCGGGACGCATCACCAATGAGACCAGGATAATAGCACGTCTGGTTCTATTTCGACCAAGCTGCGATTATTCCAGGGGACAAAGGTATGTACATATAGATCTCTTAAATCCGTTTCTTGTTTATGTCCTTATGTGTTTTGCCTGCATGATTGTTTAATTCTCGTACGTAACGCGTGTCCAGGGTATTGTCTGAATGTTTAAATTAATCGCGTCATTTTTATATATTATTCACTCTATACGTGTTTGGCATCAGTTCATGTTGGTTATTCCGTCTGCGGTAATTGAGACGAAAATTCGTTCACTCCTTTTGAGCTGCAGCGTTTAGGCAGTCTATGACGAAATACATCCAAGAAAGTACTGTACCGCTTTTGGCGTGATAAGCACGTCTGCATTTGATGATTCATGTTTTTAAAATTACTCTGTCTGATATGTGGGCTTTAGGTAAAAAAGCTGAATTAAAACCGTGCAATGTAGCCTACTCATTTCAACTCGTTTGGTTTTACTTTCCTGAGAGTGGGGGTTGGGCAATGAATAGCTAATTAAACGAAGGAGAAAGTGACATTATCGATTTAGATCCCTGAAGCCGAGCAGGACTCTGACGCAAGGATTGACAACCGGCTGTTGTAGAATACATAGGGTGTGTTATACGCGTTGTCCATCAAGACAGTCTTGAGTAGTCTGCCCGTATGTTTTGACCGAGGTAAAACGGCGATTACCGTGTATGACAGCATTTGCACGAAACCGTTGCAGAAGTGCACGTCAAAAAGTACACATCGCCAACTGCCAAACATACCGGCCTGCTGTTGCGGTTGCAGTCTCTGATTATTGCCCGTGTTTTAGTTGTCCTTGGATCAACCTAAAGGTTGTTTCCATCGCTCTCCGTTTCATCCTCCTCTCGCTGGCCAATACTGTGCACTGTTCAAGCCTTTGGGGATCACAATAGGACCCAGAGAGCCAGGGCCGACATTTGCGACGGTACCCTACCTCACACTGTCTGTTAGGGGGAAACCAGAATGCAAAAGAGGGAAGACAAGGAATTGTGGAGTGTGGATTTACACTTTAAAGTTTCTTTCTTTTTTCTTCGTACTTCTTGCATGAAATCTCTCTCTCTTGCTCTCTCTCTCTCTCTCTCTCTTGCTCTCTATCAATTTGTCTGTCTATCTATTTGTCTATCTATCTATCTATCTATCTATCTATCTATCTATCTATCTATCTATCTATCTATCTATTTATTGTTTTATACTTCTGTAGAATTGAAAATGATTAAACACTACACAAATAAATAGTATAAAACAGACCTGAACGGAACACGATAGAACAGGAAATTCAGCAGACTCCAATTAGCCCTAGATCCAGGCTGTTTGATAAGATCTAAAGTGTGCAGCATCTTTATGAGGACAGTTAATTTCTCCAAGGCTTTTATCTGCTTAACTACCCCTGCTTCCCGTAATGAATGCAATCCACTTTTTTACAATTACAAACAAAATATGGTAAATAGAAAATAAATGAAACATGCATAATAAACAACCCATGTGCCATGAAAAAGCAGTGAGCCGTTCTAACAGGAGAACATGCTGTTAGTTACCCATGTTTTAATTGTGCTACATGCATTTTTGGCATTCACTATTATGATATTGCATCACCAGTGAGAAATATAGATGTGTTTTATTGTTTTTATATTCTGTTTTGAATTCTGGAAGATTTTAGCTGGTGAAGACTCGTGGTTTGCTCAGGGGAATAAGCCTCATTTAACCAGGAGGATCAGCTAAGAAACAATTTCTCTTTCACAGCGTGACAATCTGGGGGAAAACAAAAAAGGTTAGGGAATCGCGGGGACGGCACTGCCAGTTTGCTGGAGTGGGAAGGATCGGTGGCCAGATTGAGAGAGCCGTGTTGGGAATTTGGCCAGGACACCGGGGTTAATATCCCTACTCATTTGATAAATGCCACGGGGTCTTTAACCACAACAGTGAGCCAAGGCCCTCAGTTTAACTCACGAGACGATGCCTCCCATGACACAGTGGCCCCATCCGCGTAATAGAGCATTGGATTTATCCGGTCCGTTGGGAGGAGCGCCCCCTATTGGCTGTTCAGCACCACTTCCAGGTTTTTCCCCAGGTCTCCCCTTGCTCTGACTATTAACTAACCACACCCCCTTTTTAAAATTCAGTCACGCATGGCTGCAGGATGGAGAACACACCACAGGTGACCAGGGCCCTGTGTAATTAAAGCATTGCAGGTCTCGCTCCCCCTGATCAGCTGTTTGTCACATCACTGCAAACTGGTGGGGGGTTTTGTTGTCCCGCCCCCCCCAAGTCCTGGTAAATATGAGACGCTGTTGCGCCGCTTGGCTCTTTGCTGTTGTCATCAGCCGGGGAAGTAACAATGAAACGCCTGGGGGGATGTTTAATGATTTATCCGCGGCCTGAAACAGACCTGCCGATCACAAAGCAGAGGGCACTGCTGCGCCTCTCCGGATCCACCCGGGAGGCCAACTGAGAGACACTGTGGCCGTGCTAATGAGCGGCCGCTAATCAAAGCGGAATCGATAGCACTTTACAGAGACGTTTATGCACATTTAAGGCCCCACAGTGGACGGCCATGCCTGTCGCAGGCAGTAATTTCCCATGGAGGGAGGGATCACCCCTGCATCAGCAGCACTTTTCTGCTGTCATGACTGCAAGTACCTGGTACCATCAACTTTTTGTTTTATTTTGTTTTGTTTTGCTTTCTAAAACCAGCTGATGTTAAATTTTCATTTAGACACAGCTGACATTTGGTTGCTCTGTTAACAGAGAGATTTTTTTTTTTTTCAGGGGCCTCAACAATATAACTGGTTTAGTGCCTTTGATCATCTCAATCAGATGCATGACAACAGCACAATAACCAACAATGTCTAATTGCTTCAAAGCTAATGCTAAGCTAAATGCTTTCAAACATAGAACAAAATGCATTTGCATGTGGTGTATGCAGTCCTCCAGCAAATGAAATAATAACAACAGCGCGTTTCACATAAGTTATCTGAATGTCACCTTGCAACTTGCTTGTGCCGTGGCATAATTGATGTCCTTAGCTTAATTCAAAAATAATTTGTCTTACGTTATAATTGGCACTGTGTGGGCTACGGAGGTGTCTGGAACACATTCATTTTCATTAATTCCTCAAGATGCTCGCCATGGTCTTTTAGAATAAATGGCAGTGTAGACTGTGGAATTCCGAGTTCCACAGCTGCGTCTCCTCAGTAAGACTCATGTCTGTTGTGAGACTGAAGAAGGCGGAATTGCTGGTCTGTAGCAAGCGTCTCCCTTTTTCTTGCCGTGTTGACTGGCATCTGGTTGACGAGGCTAAATGCATCCAGGCACTTGGCAGCACAACTTTTTTTTCCTGTTTTTTTACTTGCTAGGTGCTTCAGTAGTTAGCACAAGGGCTTTTTTATATTACAAATTACGTATTAAGTATTATTTCACGTGTGAGTGAGCTTTAATTTATACAAGCAGACTGCTTGATTCTTACATGTGGAGCTTTTAAACCGTGTTAGTATAGGATTGATTCTGCCCTGTTGTTTCTGATCACTATAAGCAGGTGATTGGTATATCAGTATTGCTTACACTGTAAGTGGAATGCATTGTGTTACTTATATCCTCGGCAGAAGATCTTATGCAGGGTGAATACATATCATATTTTTACATTACACTGATTTATGTTGGTGGATATTTACTGCAGCCATTCAGGTTATGTATAACGCACAAGGGTGCAATGACACTGTCACATCGATGAATCAAACCTGCAGCACCGCTGCACAAACCTGGTTGCTTAACAGCTGTGTGTGTGAAATGTACACTTCAGTTTACTGCCGGCTATTCGGAATATGAACAGAAGAACAGAGTGATTGGACAGTAACAGCAGGCATTCGTTATGAATGCCCCGTGTTGCACTGCAGCATGCCGGTATATCTGCTGCTGTAGAGCTGTGCATTGAAAGACGCAGGTCATTGAGTCAGCTTGATTTCACTCGGTTGCATCAATCAGCCCTGCAGGTGAAAGTGCTCGATTCTGTGTTTTCAGCGAACAGCTTCTGAAAAGGTTCGCAAAGCGCATGTTGTCTTGATGAAAATATAGCCTCTGATGCACTAACTCTTTTGCGATCCGGTAGTCAAAAAACAAACCCGTGAGCATACCGGTAACGCTAATACTAACTCACAGGGCATCACTGTTTGAAAAAGAACATGGATGTTTTGAGGATGCAGTTTCAGTGAAGGTGTTTTAAAATTCATGAAGGCAAATTAAGGCACTTGCTATTTTTAGATAACCTTACAACAAAGGGTATGAACTCTCGTGCTTGTAGCAGCATTGTTTGCATAGCAGCTAACTGTATCCAGAGAAATTTGCATACCTCATATCTTACACACACTATCCATTTATCAGTTGGATAATTGCCGCAGCAGCGCCAGTACCTTGTTCAAGAAGACAACAGGAGTTGTCTACAGTACATTACATTATTGTTATTTAGCCAACATTCTCATCCAGAGCGACCTGCATAGGTAACAAGTGTATCCATTTATACAGCTGGATATTTACTGAGGCAATTCTGGGTTAAGTACATTGCCCAAGGGTACAGCAGTAGTGTCCCAGCGGGGAATTGAACCAGCAACCTTTTGGTTACAAGTGTTACTCCTTACCACTATGCCACACTCCTGTTTAAACCAGGATTCAAATCTGTGGCCTTCTGCTGACAAACCCTGTTCCACTAAGAATTAAGTAAGGCTACTTATGAATGACGGAGAGGTGGCACTTGATAATGTCTCTCTGTTCTGTCAGAATTTGCAGGCTTATGAGGCTGGATCTGTTGCGGCTAACTTGGGCTCCATTCACATGGTAGGATTGGAGTGAGGATACACCTGTAAGATGCAGACAACACTCTCATTTCAGACAACAGCAAGAGCTGTGCCAGCACAAGGCCGCAGTCGTCTTAATTTCTGAGCCATGTCTAAAAGCTTGTTTTTCACTGTTAATGAATGAGTTCAACATTTCAGTCATACATGAACAGTTTTTTTTTTCTTTTTTTTACAAAGTAGACAGGCTTTTCTCTGTTAATCTTTCATCCTACCCCATCACCTTTAGCTGTTAGATAGCCAATAAAGTCATTCTATCATATCCCTTTAGAGCAGTAAGAGGTACTTACTGTAGTTTTACTGCTGTGAGAATTATAAGAGGAAATGAAATATTCAGTTTATTAAATGTTTTATGTGTTTTGACCTCTGTGCTTATACAATTGAGAACTTCACAGTAACATTTAAGAAAATACAACACAGAAAGTTTAATAGTTTTGAGAATTAAGATTTTGTCTTGGAATAACTAAAGGAATTTTGTAAGGAATGTGGGTTAGTGAGAATCAGGTTTGTTTTTTATGAACTGACATGAATTCTCTCTTGAGATGGCACATCCTACTGTCAAAATGGGGTTCAGTAAAAAAAACCTAAAAGTGGGTCAAGTTCTTTTTTTTTTTTTTTGCTCAGGACATCCACCAGTTCACTTTGTGAGTTACACCACCCTTTTCAAAATGAATTTGCAGTGTGTAGCAGAGGTAAAAATTGCCTTGCTGTTGGAGCTTAAAGGTTCAGATATTTGTGTGTGTGTGTGTGTGTGTGTGTGTGTGTGTGTGTGTGTGTGTGTGCATGCATGCATGTGTATGCAATTTTCAAAAAAAAATCCTTGTGCAAATACTGACCTGCAGAATCTTTGATCAAAGTAGTATTGTCTGACGTCACAGCAGTCAGGCACACTTTACAACACTGTTGCGTTTAAGCGGGATGAGAGTAACTGCAGTCACTCCACTGAGCACGCTCACTGTGCTTAGTAGTAGGGATAACAAAGACGAACGCGTACTGTTTAGCAACCTAGTGTGAACTCTGACTCTTTTCCCATTACTACCTTTTAATCTCCTCTATTATGAAGAGATTTTACATCTAGAATTACAAGTCAGTAAAATGACTAAAATTAATTTCAGATTAGCTTAGTGATCCATCAGATTTTTATGAGGTGTTAATGTTAAAGACAATTAATATTTATAATACTAGCTGTCATGACATTTAGTAAAAAAAAAAATTGCATTTAAATGGCAAACACTAAAGTGGCACTCTGCCAACATAAGTCTTTTTTTTTCTAGTCTTGAATGGATTCTGGTAACCCTGAGCTGCAGTACCTGTCTATATGGCTCTCTACAGAGCTCTGTATCAAAAGAATATGAGTTATGGCACCTTTAGTTGTTTACTGTTTGTTGCAGGAGAGTAACTTTTTCAGTATTTTCTTTTATTTTAAAACATACCCTTTAAAGTCCTCAGTGGTTGCAGAAATAGTGAGCAATAGAATCATAATGGGTTTTGAATGTTGAATATGGGAATATAGCAAACTCTTTTTTATGAGCTTGTTTATGTTACAGAAAACAGCCCTTTGCCAAATCAGACAGAATAGAACAGAACCAGAAGACTTGCCCTATACAAACACTCTTGAATGTCCTCATACACACACACACACACACACACACACACACACACACACACACACACAAAGCTAACATCCACCTGGTGCTTTGGCTTTCATTCCCTTGCATTGTCTGTACGCTGATTATGCATAGCTGTGATTCTGTCTTGTCTTACGAGCAGCTGTTGTCAGGTAGAGTGGTGCGGGGAACAGGCTCGTGTGTTATGTGCCAGTTACCAACTTTGGGAAACGTCTCCGCTCTATCCTTGGACTGCGGTCACATTGTGTGCTCTTGGCAAAGAGCTGGCAGGGGGCCTCTCAGCGTCGTAAAGAACCCCTCCATCCGTCAAGACTAAAGCAACGCTCTAATTAAAACGTCCCTTTCCTCCAAGGTGCTCTGCTTATTCATTGGTGCGTCAGCCATAAATCACCTGCCAGTACGTTAACGGCAATGATACCAGAGTGTTTCATGAAAACAAGGCTGGCACACGCCCAAACTAATAGCAGTGGGTGTGCATGTAGTGAGTTGTTGTAATAACACATCATAGCAGAGATACCTTGAGAATTTAGAGGCAGTGAAGGAAATAAACCTCAGTAAAATTCACTGATTGCCAAGTGTTTACATCCCATTATATTATTGGGATTTAGCAGACGCTCTTATCCATAGGTTACAATTTTTACATGTTATCCATTTATACAGCTGGTGGTTTACTTTGCAATTTTGGGTTAAGTACCTTGCCCAAGGGTACAGCAGTAGGGCCCCAACAGGGAATCGAACCAGCAACTTTTTGGTTACAAGCCCTGCTCCTTACCACTGTGCTATACTGCTGTCTCAGTTTATCAATCAGGCTCATCAGAGCAACATCCCTGGAATATTCAACTGAGCATTTTCCTTGGGTTTCAATTACAAATGCCTATTTCTAAAGTACAGAAAAAGGTTTTTTGAGCTCCAATTACATATTCTGGCTGAGTAATTGTGAAGTTAAGTATTACGTTTCAACCATAGGAGTCCTTGAAGGCCAGCTGTGACAATGTCAACAATAAGTGGTGTTTTCCAGAAATGCGGGTGCATACTGTCTTCTTTGAAAGTGCCTTCACCCTTGAGTCTAGTTTTTTTCACTCTCAGCAAACATCTCCGTGTTCATTATTGTGAAAGCGAAGTCTCCTCAACGCCTCTGATGTCCTTTGCGGGCACAACGCTTTCAAAGACCACTCAACCCAATGAAAGAGCACTCTGGCGCGAGGTGACAGAGACAAATATTGCAAAATGGTCCCGAGTCGTGGTGCAAGTCCCAGATTAGACAACCTCTGCACCCGCTCCGAGAGGTGTATTAGGACTACATCTCGGCTCTCACTGCTGCACCGCTGCTAGACTCGCGACGTCGATGGTGAGGGTCAGCTCAGTTCGGCGTGATTAACAGACGCAATAAACCAGAGGAGCGAGAAGCGGGCTGATATACATTACTTGTTGCAGACCAAATGGTGCGTGAAATACCCTCATAATGATCTGTGCTGGGCTTTTGGAAGGGAGAGGGCGGCGGTGTAGCATAGCGGTAAGGAGCAGGGTTTGCAACCAAGAGGTTGCCAGTTTGATTCCCTGCTGGGGAACTGCTGTTTTACCCTTAGGAAAGGTAATCTGTATCTACAATTGTCTCAGCTATATGAATTGATAACATGTAAAAAACTGCAAACTATGTAAGTCGCTCTGAATAAGAGCATCTGCTAAATGACAGGAACGTAATGTAATGGAGAGTGCAGTGAGACAGGGACTCGGCCGTGCACGGCATCCGTCTGTCTGTGTCACCGGGGGCCCGCGTCTCTCTCTCTCCGGACGCACCTCCCGGGACCAGAGCAGGGATCATGTGCTTGTCACCAACACCTGGCAGCCTGTCCATCCAGGCCGCTGCCTGCTGACACACACCCTCTGTCGCTGGGCTGTCGCTGGCTCTCCACAGACACCCCCATCAATACATTACATATTAAATTACTGTCATTTAGCAGACGATACTCATCCAGAGCAGCTGAAATACAGTAGGTTACAGTTTCATCCATTTATACAGCTGGATATTCAGTGAGGCGATTGTGGTTTAAGTACCTTCTCCAAGGGTACAACAGCAGTGCCCCAGTGAGGAATTGAACTAACAGCCTTTTTGGTTGCAAGCCCTGCTCGTTACCGCTACGTCACACTGCTGTCCCCATCACTGTAAAGTAGCTCTGAACCTCTTTGCACCTTGTCTTCGGCTCTGAGTGAAGTTTGAACAAGTGTTAATTTTTTTTTTTTTTGCTAGCGCACACTTACGTTACGTTATTCAAACTCAAAGACACCCCGCAGAGCGGCAGGATTAAAAATAGGCCTGAGAGGCATTTCATTGTAATTATAGGCAGGAGAGGAGCTCTGATGCTCCCCGGCATTCAGCTGATCCATTGATCCAGGCACCCGGAGGCGGGCCAAATTCCCTTCCCTCCTCTCTGTGTGTTGGCTCCGGTGTCTCTTGCAGCATCCTGGGGTGGCTTTTTGCAGGCTCCTGTCGGCTTGCAATGTTCACCACAAATGAACTCCCGTGTATTAAATCACCAGAAAAAAAAGCATGTAAGAAAATTCATTGAACGAAGCCTATGAATATAGATATGGATTAATCGCTGGCAAACGATGCACAAGGGACATTTTGCATGCGTGCACTTTTGTGCTGGCGCGTTCTAAGAGTGTTAAATCTATACCTTTAGAAATGCCTAGAAACCTGGTCATATGAGGAACATGGTAATTACAATTTGTGAGTGGGCTGGAATATGAACAGCCGCTGTCTCAATGTCTGTAAATATGTTGACATCGCCTAGATGATGACAGTGTACCGTGGACCTTGTTTTAAGATTAGCTATAAAGCTCACTGGTGTCTGTAACACATACTGTCAAAATATAGTCTGCCGTCCGTGTTTCTGTCATCTGAACATGAGGAGTTTGATTTGTATAAAAATGGAAATGGGCAAAAAGAGGCGGTTAAAATAAATGAGTTCAGTTCCCTCCTGTCTCAATACCGGGACTATCTTTAAAGCTAATGCAGTTAAAATGACCAGGAGATCCATGAAGACCCGTGGCAGAGGTTAGGTCATAACGTCTCTTGTTGCGTGGCCCTGCATCTTTGTGTATAAGAGTACTGTTCAGGGGTATGACTTTGGAGTGTTTGTTTTCTGGGATGTGGGAAATTGAGCCTTATTATGGAAAGGAAATGGAACAGAGACATTGTGTGTTAGGATGCTTTCTCTGCTCTCACCACTGATAAAAAAAAAAAAAGAAAAAAACTGAATGGATCGCTGGCAGTAGCCGGCTGCAAATCTGTATGAGCTGAGTGGCAGTGTGGAGTATGGGATAATGGCGTGGGCTTGGACAGTCGTAACACTGCACCCTTGAGCGAGGTCCTTAAGCCCAACTGCGTCAGCTGTAAAAAAATGAATAATGCAGTATGTAAAATCTGAGCCGTTGAATTCAGCGCAAATAAGATGTCTGCCAAGCAAATAATCCCTTACAGTAAAGAAGAGCCTGTGTGTTTGTTACCCCTCACTCTCTCACACTCCACAGAGCTTTTGTCTGTGTCCGTGACCCTTCCCTTTCAGACCTAATCACCGGCCTGTCCTGCAGCCGGTCGGACTCCATCTTCATTAAGACCTAAGCCTCTCTCCTCTGTGGCTTTGTCATGTCCTGCCTTCCTCTGGATGATACCCAGACTCGCTGGCTGTCTGTCACCGTGTGTTGATATAAGTAACTCGCAATGCACTCAGACATATGGCGTTTGAGAGAGGAGCTGAGTTTCTGGCAGAAGTGATGACTGTCGCATAATTGGAGCGTTAGTCGAGACCCGGTGCGGAAAGACAACTCAGTCCCCTTGTCTCCTCTTTCCGGTGTCATGGCGAACTGTGGCAGTGCAAGGGAGATTCCCTCTAATCTGCTGGCACGAGGGCCAGAATGATGTATGGAAATGATGAAATACAGCGAAAACAGAAAACGGACTCCTTCACAAAGGGGTGACACAAGTCGTGTGTGTCACAAAGTTGTGAACATATGCCAGACTTCCTGCTTGTGAAAAGTCTCTTTGAGATGTTTATTCCATTTGTGAATGGAGAGTGATGCATTTCAGGAAGGGTGGGAGGAGGTATACCTGAGTAATTTTGCACACGATATACATACATACATACATGCATACATGATTGTCATTTAGCAGACGCTCTTATCCGGAGTGACTTATATAGGTATAAGCCTAACCTCAATGCTTATCAAATCCATAAATCCAAAACATAAAAATAACCCAAACCCTAATCTTAGTCCAGAAACCAAGACTAACTCCTTATGTAGGTGCAATTATGAAACAATGTGTAGTTACAGTACATGGTATTTATGTAATTTTTATTTAACCACAGTGCAACTATAGATGTAAATGGAAGATATAATGTGAACTGACCATGAAATTCAACTCCTTTTTTTTCGAATTGTATAGGCAGTGTATATGCGCGCCCTCCTTCATAAGAGTTTGATGACAAGCATCTACGTTTCAGATGAAGGCAGTTTTGATCTGTCTGTCTTACCTGCTGCGAGCTCCTGTTTATCTGAACCTTTAGCAGCATTCTGTGATTCATTAACGGTTCTATCACTGCAACGCTAAACACATAAGCAGATAAACTGAAGCTCCCTAAAGAAAGGTTGGTCTTGAAGCTCTCGAGCAGACAAATGAGGGGGAACACACCTATGTAGAGGGGCAGGGTGTGGAAAACACACACACACACACACAGCTGACATGCAGACATGCTGCATAAATATACATTTATCAGAGGCATCACTTTGATCACCGCTACAAAGACATCTCATTTTACTGCACCAATCCCCATACTGTGCACCGGTGCACGTGTCTGTAGGTGTTTACATGGAAGGTTTCTTTTGTGTGGAAGATGTCTTTGTATTTTCTGACTCAGTGGGAAGCTGTTTGCTGGGTTACAGTGGTCTTCGTGTCCACTCACAGAGTGCGTGGTTTGTGACAGAGGCATTATGCTCTGTCATCCTATGCAAGTTTTTCAATGCTGTGCAGCTCTCCGTTCCGCTCGTTTGTTGGGCCTGTTTGTGGATTGCCAGCATAAATCTCATCAGCCTCACACACACACATATACACACATACACATATGCATGCACACATACACAATGAAACACACATACACGCAAGCACGCACACACACACACGTACGCATGCACACATACACCAATAAACACACATAACTATATGTCATATGTCATAACCCACTTCTAAGTCTTACCACTAGACACTAAAACTGTAGTTCTAATGGGCTATTTAATCAACTTGAAACCAGACAATACAAACAAACCCACTGAGCAATCTTCGGAGGTATGGCCAACGAAGTGCAGTATTGCAAGGTAATAGTCATTGATATTGATATAGCATGTCATTATTCTTATAACTGGTTTAGGAATCAGAGCCATTAGATTTACATCTAGGTCATAATTTTTTTTTTTTCATATGACAGTTTCTGCTCTTTGGAAACATTTGCAATACTTTTGCAAAACAAAATCAATAATTGTACTTTTTTGGTGAGTATAATGTGAATAACAACATACATTCAACAGAGGAACCTTACTACATTACTTTTCTATCTTATGTTAAATGTTTTAAAAAGCTGAAACCCTTTCGTTTCTACCCTTTCTCACTAATAGGTTTTGATGTGGGGAAAATCCAGAATCCCTTGTTTCTGTGATATCACTTGTGTAATTTAACTATACCGTGCGGTGGATTGTTTCCTATTGTGTAGCTTTAATTTGTTTATGCTTATCATATTCAGGAAATGTTATTAATGGTCTCCCAAATTGTGTTTTTATGAGATTTGTGCCTATTGAGCTATCCACAGTTCACTCATGTGGCTTGTAATCGATCTTTGCAGACAGGGTCTGTTGAGTCATGCAGATCACATCTTTTCATTTGCGTGTTTCAGGGTTTGATTAAGAATTTATTATGTTTGGGTGAATTTTTATTTAAATTCCCATTAAATCACATTTCTACAAAAACAATTTAATTCAGATTCAAGGCAATATCATTAAACCATGTTACATGGTTTGCCTGATAAGACTTGTTCTTGAAGTACAGGCTTAGTTCTGCATTGATTTCTGACAAACATATTTCATTTTCATTCTGTGAGAGTTGATATTCTTCTTTTTGGTATGGAAAGACCCAATCACATGTGAAAGTCAACATACATTATACTTAGACAAGATAAATATTTCTCAGAATCCTCTGGGATTTTAACTGTGTTAGATTGGCATCAAGTAATTTCAGAGTCAGAATAATAGTGGCAAGGACACATTTTCATTATAAATTATGGGAAAAAAAACCTTGACAACAAATACAAATAGATTCTCTCAGTAATTACATCAAAGGTAACTTTGATGTAATATATTAGGGAGGTCAATATACAGGAGTGAAAGGCAGTGAGTTCATTGTATCTCCAGCTGGGAATTTCTCCTCTCAAATCCAGACCAATTACACATACCAAAATTAAGAACAAGAGATTGTGAAGGAGAACCTTCACCTGTTCCCCAAAACTGTTTAATTGTTTGAATGTGAATTGTTAAACATTGTTTAAGGGCGATCTTTATCTTCTATCCGATTCAAATATAACAATAGGCAGATTTTGCTTCATCAGTGTTATTCCAAACAGGTTAATTGCTTAATGTGTTATTGTCTGTGTCTGAGTGCGACCCAGCTATTGGTTAATGAAGCACACCTGCCCTTATCAGTAGCCATTAAATGCAGGTGTGTGGGTGCAGAGGGGATAACACTCTTTTCAACAGTGTGACTGTGTGTGCAGTCTGGCCATTTGTTTAGTGATTTTTAAAGTAAGCTTTTTGTCTTTCTCCTCTTTTTGGTGAGAAGTGTGGGCCAGCTTCTCTGCAGCAATTGTGCTGTCACTTTCTTTTTTTTACAAAAAAAAAGATTGCACATAATTTCTATGTTAAATCTGTTTTATTTTTCTTACTTTGGTGGGTTCTGAGCAGAAATATAATTTATTTGGTATGTTGTCTCTTTTTATAAAAAGAGGTATGTTCAATATTAGATCAGTATCAACATTCATGGAAAACCAAAGAGAAAAAAATACCAGAGCCCCTGTATTTTAAGAGCACATCTACACATGGAAGAATACAGAGCTCCATGGAGCTGATGAAGGCCACAGACATCACTGAAAACTCTGGCACATGTGAGCCTGTGACAATAGCCACTGTCACGTCCACCACACAACAGGAACAGAACAAACTGGTGAGGAGGCTTTCTGATAGAAGTCTGTGTGACTGTGCATCTGATGCACAACAGAGTGATTTCTCCTTCATTTCTGTCCCTGTTCTTTGAGATGACCTTGAGCCCACTCAGATACATTGTCAGATCTCCCCTGATCAGTTGCGCAAGAATGACACTGTCAGGAGGGGAGGGGGGGAAAGGAGTGAAACAATGGAAAAGTTCACAGTTCTCTGAAGTTAACTTTAAAGGTGCCAGAAGTGCATTTGAAAAGCATTTAAGAAATGTAAATATATTACTGGTGACGTGATGACAAACAGTATTAGAAGACTTTATCAGTGTTCTTTAGACTTGCTACTAAGATTCTCCAGGTTTATCCTCAATGTATTTTTTCCCCTATTTAGGGTAATTGTAATGTTGTGTTATTAATCTCACAATCAGCAGCACAGATACATTTTTTTTTTTTTATTTTGCAACATAGTATATATTGTTGATTCAGATGATCAGGCATTTATCCAAAGGACCATCAGCAGCAATAGCTGCATGTCAAGCAGTGACAAGGAACACTGCAACATCCTCACTGTGCAAATATGAGTAGCGCAAATGGTATCTCCTACAACTGAACTACACCAGGTGCTGGGCTGTTCTTTTCTGTCATATTGGTAATAATTCTCATGCTGCATGTAACTTTTTCTTTTCTTTTTTTATTATTGTTAATTTCTCTGGATTTTCAAGTGACTGCTGACCTGTACAGAGAAGATGTCATTTCTAAATGTTTGTGTGGGAGTTGTTCTTTGCAAGTTAATGAAGATGGTACTGAAAGTTAGGACATGGTACAGTGCTTGTTAGCATGCATGTGAGACTTTAAAGTAAAAGAGGGAAGAAATCTGATGCTGAAATATACCTTTGTCTGGGCTATAGCTTGCATCAATAGAATTTTTTAATTAAATAATATATGGATATTCTCTGCCTGGGAAATTCTGTGCAATTGCTTTTGCTTTAGCATGTCAGTGTAAATGGGACAGCCTTCTCTGTGGGATCCACAGGCAAGCTACCAAACCAAGGTTTTCCCTCCTGTGGTTTGGCAAAGCCTGCTTCCATCATTCTGCAGCTTTTCAGGATGATGCTAGTACCTCGTTCCACGCGGCATCGCAATATTTCTGAATATTTTAATGTGCCACTGCAAGGAGATGCCAGCTAAGGGTAACTTGGGTTCCTGTTGCTTTGGACAGACTAAGCATGTTTGAGTGTCACCATCAGAACACCGCATGAAAACAGACACAATCTTATATGACTTCTACTGCATGCATAGGGTCCTGTCCTGCGTGAGAGAATCTGTGTTGGACCATAATTTTCAATATTGTAGAGAATGATGTTTTCAAAAGTGTGGGTAATTTGTGTGTGTGTGTGTGTGTGTGTGTGTGTGTGTGTGTAACCAGAGTAAATGTCAGTTTATTTTCCCTTTGAATATGGGTACCACTTTATGTGCAACAACCATGTTTCACATGCAGTACTGAAAATGAGGAAGTGCACTCCTGTAACTCGGTAAGGAAGTCATGAATACCGCAAGGCTTTGAAAAAGACTACAGAGCAGAAAGGGTGTATGGATAGTATATTCTGTGATCCACATTACAGAGGGATTTACATTTATTTTTGAGGTGCCGGGTGACATTTCTTTTTCTGTGTTCATGCCCATGCTGAATAGTCAGACAGGAGCGCAGGCCAACTGTCATTCAAATCCTGATGGTTTTTACATGAAAGCACTTCAAAGTAACTTTATTTTTCAGTTATTCAAATGGGGTCATTTCTTGTCAGGTGAACTGCAAAATTAGCTTTTATGATCTAGACAATTCACCCCTGAATCTTCTCCAATTGCAGCAATGCAAGATGATAAGCAAAGGGTGAGATCCCACTCTGTATTGTAGTCTTGAGTTACTGTAATTAAATAAATACCATGCAAATGAAACATTGCGCTCTGTTTATAATTACTCAATATAAGAATCAACTACATATGGACACTGAGACAAGTTCACATCGCATGCAACTAAAATATTCTGTCATGGACTGCAATTCCAACTCCAACTCCCCCTCTCTTTGAGACCCCAATCATCAGCCCTTTAGGAAACTGTGCTTTCTGGCAGTAAGTAGTTTGGTCTGTGTGCCAAATGCAGCAGTAGCTATTTCCAATTGCATAGCGGTGTCTTACAGAGATGACCATGACCCAGGGCCGAGGGTCACTGTAACTGCAAATCCAGAACAGGCCACCTCTCCACAGCAGCATTTAACTGAGCTGTCCTTTTCATTTTTAGCCATGTTTATTTCCACTCATGATTATCACAGATGGTAACCTTCACAAACCATTTGTGCTATTTGATCTGTTATCTGCAGTGGAAAAATGCACCAGATGTGTTTCATTAGTATTATCAAATATTGGATGTTTTTATTTTTAGTCCTGTGTCTCTCTTTAAAATACCAAGTATACATTACAGTGCTTTCCTTCTAATAATAGTGATGGTGATAATAACAATGATGATGTCACAAAATGTCCATGTTTCCACACTTGAAACAATGTGTGCTGTCAACAGTAAAGGTGCTAGCATAGGCAAGGATTTGGCAGACAGTACTATACAAGAGACCACATGGATGTTTGATTTAAATCCTGGGCAGACATGTGGGTGTTTGAGCAAGATGTAGCATAATAATATATGATGGTGATGGTGATGATGATGATGCCCTTTTGCAAAATCATTTTCTGTCCATTTCTGCAAAACACCCTTGCAAGATTACTCCCATTCAACAGAAGATGCCTGATATTTGACTGTTGTTAAGAAGTCGCACATGATTTGCACTTCCAGGCATGCGTGTGCATGTGAGAGTGAAACTTCAAAGGGAAATCCTTCCACTGTAACCTGTAACCATCTGCCTGAATGTTAATACTGCTTATGTATCTGTACAGAAAAGCCTTAGGTAAGAATAAAAAAACAGCTGTAGAAAATCAATTAATTAAACCCAATCTACAGGGCAGCATATGCACGTAATGCTAATTAGCATGGGTAACGAGTGAAATTGACGAATTTTTCCTTCCTCACGTTCCAGTGGTACACAGCTCTGACATCTGTATGCATAGCTCTGTCTCGGTGTTTCTGTTCTACACTCGGGCCCAGACTCGTGGGTGGGGTCTGAGAACAGGCACCGCATGGCCAATCAGATGAGCTCAGCTGAGTTTGTGATCCTGGGGTCTGTCTGTAAGTGGCGCGAGGGGCGAAATGGCGTGCCACACACTGACCCTGGGTCAGCCCTAAGATGACATGAATTGCAGAGAGGCAGCAGGAAAGAAAAGGAAGTGAAATAAATATACAAAAGTATGAGAAGCTTTGATATCCTGGGTTCTGACGCTCAGCTTGTTGTAATAGTGTAAGTCACAGAGCTTCCCACATCAATAAAAAAGAGATCTTAGATTTGCGTACTCTGGAATGTGTTGAGAGGAGTATTTTCATCTTTGGTCAGTGTCCGTGAAATGATTGGAATGCTTTTTTCATTGCTTATGTAGAGAAATCACAGCTCTTTGAATTTGAAAATGGAAAAAAAGTGTTTCAATTAAAATCAAGAATGTCTTGATTTCCATCTTTTTCCAGTAATAAGCTTGAAACTGCATTCCTAATGATACACATGTCATGCCCTGTTTGTGCAATGCCTGTAACATAGAAAGCTTAGGCATTATGTTAAAATAAGTATCTTAGCAAATCTATGTTATATGCACTCCATTTGCTTGAATTAAAAATGCATCCATCAAAGTCATTGCTGTTAAAGATCAATTGCTGGGTGCCCATTCTATATTGTACACTGTGTCATTCCATGCACATTTGAATTTCTAATCTATTTGATTGTATAATCCATATTCTGTAGACATGTAATCATATATGTACTATATAGAAATGGCATAGTGTACAAGATTCAAGGCTTGCTTGTGAGGCTTGGGTACCGCAGTGCTGCTGGTCTTGTTGATCTAGGGCACTCAGCTGTTCTGCCTCTCATTCCTGTGGCAGTGGGAGTTAACAGAACTAAACTAATGCATAATGCTCTCACAGCATTGCGGCAACATTGTCACAATGCATCAACGTTGCCGCAACATTGTGTGACCTTTGCATATTAATTTGAAGGAATTGTCTCTTTTTTTTCCGGAAACGCTCTCCAGAGTTTCTGTAAAGATCAGACCATGCTCGTTATGTTTATATGTCCTCTCTGTCGTCGTTTGTCAAAAGTCGGGGGACGCCATGGGGATTAATCCCGTAAGTGTGTCTGCACTTTGTGGGCTTGAAGGTTACGGCTTTTAAACGACAATGAGGATCCAGAGAGGTGCCGTTCGTGCGATCAACGGCTGAATAAATCTGCATCTTTAAAAAGGTGGCGACAATTAGCGCTAGTATTAACAAAACATTCCGCACGTTTGCAAAGAAATCTTACGGGGCACGCCGTGGGCCGCCCTTTGTGTTTAGTCACTCAATACAGGAACCCGCTCCGAGCCGAGGCTCAAACGGGACACTCAGCATTCAGAGCTGCTCGTCTGTTCCGGAGACGAGTACAACACTGTGATTCATTCACTGATATATATATATATTTTTAACAATAACGTGTCAAAGGGTCAATTCGGGCAGCGTTTGATAAGTGAGCCACTCACTACGTGGCAGCATGTAAATGCAAGGGGAGCTGAGTCAAGACTGATACTTTCCCTGCCCACCTTACCTTATCCGCATCGCATAGCCTCTGAGGGCTGTGAGAGAACCGTTTGCTCAGAGGAGAGGGCTGACAGAAGCACGGGGAGGGAGCGCTACGTATAGCTAAATCATGCCAATCATGCTAAATGAAATATCATTTTGCAATTATCATTCCGAGCAGCGCAAATGAGCGAGCCTCTGGTTGTCTCTAATTGAAATGTGGGCTCCTCTGCCAATAAGTGAATTCTGTGGGGGAGATAAGCGATTTTGACTTTAGCGAAGAATGAGTGCTGGACTCAAATGAACGGCCCAGGTTTTTGATCATCAGTCTGTGTTTTTTTTTTTTTTTCCCCAGTGTTGTGTATTTGACATACTGTGAAACTGGCATCAATCGGATGAAGTATTCCTCACAATCCAGTCTCCTCTTTTCCACTCTAACCTTGAAATGGTCTCCTGCGTAGATTCTCTGTACATCCACCATTTATGTTTGATGGACGGAAGGAATAAGAGCATCTCCAGGCTCAGGAGTTCCATAGCAGGGTAGCTGTAGCAGCTTTTAGGACAGAGTAACATTGAGCCTATGGATTTACAGCAACACAATTTCCTCTGACCTACTCTGTCCACTTTTCACAGTGCAGGGCTATTGCATTCCTATCCCCAAAGACACTCTCTCTCCCACACACACACACACACACACACACACACACACACACACACACACACACACACACACACACACACACACACACACACACACGTGCAGCCAGCCCTGTGTGGTGTGCGTTGTTCCTCTACATGGAACTAGTATAAATGTACAACCCTTGGAGAATATCTGAAATTTTTGCAATGCAGATGAGAAGAAATATTACTTAATAATGTTAAATTAATGTATTTTACACAAATTTAAGAATAAATCCTCATACCAATGGTTCCTAAACATGATATTGTTCCTCTCCTTGTACAAAAGGCCCCTGCATAGAGGCAAAAAATACAATAGCAACAAAATACAATAGCAATAAAATTGTTCTTCTTCTTCTGCTTCTTCCTCTTCTTCTTCTGCTGCTTTTTCTTCTTTGTCATCGTCTTATTATTAATGCTGTCTTGTTCTTGTCAAGATAACGACAGTTTAAGTAAATGACCACCCTGGTTTCTGAGTAGGAATGATCTCCTCGGCACTTTAGAAGTGTTTTCAGCCCTAGAGGTTCCCTATGCTAATCTAGACAGGTGGAATTAAAACTGACTTTGAAATGGTTATTAAATGAAGCTCATCATGGCGTTATGAGCTTAATGAACACTTTTTTTTCTGTCTCACCTGTCATGTGCATGAGAGTAGTTTTTCATGTCAGCTTACAGAAGAGACTTTCTTCTCCTCGACCCTTCATCTCCTGTGTGACACTTTAAATGCCTGTCCCATTTGCATCACTTCCTCCAGCAATTCGCTAGCGCTCATCCCAGTTTCATGACTCGCACACGGTCAATTGGGCCTGATATTTAGCAAGCTTCCGCAAAGGTTCCCGAGCTTTTGAAGTGAGAGCAAAAAAAAGAGAATGTTTTTGTTGTTTCAACTAACAAAGAATGTGTGAGGAGCGAACTGTGAAGATTGCAGAGATTTGCAATCACTAACACCTATCACTGATTACTATGTGAGAGTGTGTAAATGGTGTATTTAGAGCATGCTCTACAGAAAGCATATTAGACATATTAGGCACATTAGAAACAGCAGCACCTATTGGTCCCTTTGATCTGGATGCAGGAGAAATGAAGTGCTCTCCTCTTCAAGGAGGGATCTTAAAATAGGCCACTGCCTGACCTAATTGCCAGTGCAGCAGCTGTCAGCGGATGCCATGCCTTGCTCTGATGAGGAGAGGGAGGAGGGTGACAGGAGAAGGCTGTCTGGGCTATCAGTCCTCTGAAACCCAGCATCTACGCACACACATGCATACACACACACACGCGTGCGCGCGCACACACACACACACACACACACACACATGCGCACACACAAGCACATGCGCGCACACACACACACACAGGAGCACATGCACAGACGCACACGCACACATAGCACGTACGTGTGTCACATGTGCAGACAGGGCCTGACCAAAATAGGCCTTCTATATTTTGCAGAGCCTCCTTCAGACCCAAACGGGAAAATAGGTTCAAGGCCTTATTTCCTGCAGCATCGTCGTGATGAGACGATATTTTGGTGTAGCCAATTCCCTTCTCTGCAAAGCTACAGCCTGATTTGAAACCCAAATCCAATACACATACAATATATACATATCTATGTGTGTCTGTATGTATGTAACATATAGACATACAGTAATTATATAATACAAGGTTGAGTACCATGTCTACTTAAATATGTGAAATCCCTAATTCCTACTGAAAAGCTAAAATTTCCAGCATGCTGTAGTTTTTCACACACTTGATGAAAATGTCTTCCTTAGATTTCAATTTTCTGTATTTCTCACATAGAAGTTTTATCTTAAGTTTTTGTTTTTTTTTTTTACTTGCCATTGCAGTGCTAAAAATCAGCCAATTTCTCTGCTTCTCTGCTTATTCATCCTTATTTGTGTTTGTAGGAACGTTGCCAGCCGTATATAAACAGCAACACTTCCATGACTCACTGTCTTTGACCCAGCAGCTGATAACGAGATAATGCAATGCCCCTCTGCTTTTTTTTAAGTTTGCATTTCATTTGATTAGAACTGTGTGGAATTGAGTGAGTGGCTTCAAGCCATGTTATGATGACAAAAATCTGTGTGTATTGCATCAGTGGGCTTTGCTCCTGGTGCTAGAAGGAGTGTTAGATTTAGTGAATGTGCTTGATTAATCCTCTCTGGGTGCATCTGCAGAGACTAAATCTCTTTCTCTCTCAAGACCAGCGGGCTAAAGGGGGGAAATTTATTCCAAACACTCTATGCCTACTAAATATTTGTATCTTGCCTGCTTTTCCTACATGCTGGGAGGAAAAAGGCATTTCATAAGGTCAACAGGGTATACAAGGTTGTTCGTCTGAAATGTATAGAGCTTGCCAGTGGATGTGTTCTGTGTTAATATCTGAAAGGGTCTCAAGGATGTCACAGAGCAAATGTTTGGCACGTGTTCAAAACAGTAATTGAAAAACCTGTCACATTTGTTCTAGAGTACCTTAGTACATCCTGTGAAATAGCACCAGAACAAATGCTGAAGGCCTCCTTCAGTACAAAATAGTACAAGTGCAGTGTGGCATTGTGGTAAGGAGCAGGGTTCGTAGCCAAAAGGTTGCTGGGGCACTGCTGTTGTACCCTTTGGCAAAGGCACTTAACCCAAAATTGCCTCAGTAAATATCCAGCTGTATAAATGGATAAAATTGTAAAACTTTGTAAATTGCTCTGGATAAGAACGTCTGCTAAATGACAATAATGTAATGTAATGCAATGGTACAAGCAGGCTTGTGCTTCAGTGTACAGTGTAGGAGCACTGCTGCTGCATACTAGAGAGGAACTCGGCCTGAAAGCAGTATGACTGTTTGAATTCGATCCGTGCTCTTTGATGGGATATTCTCTCTGCATAACCCCAGGCATCTTTCAGAGCAGCTCTTGATGCCGCTTTGTCCGAAGACGCTTCGATGTTGTCCTGTGGCAATATACCAGACGGGCTGACACCAGATCAGAAAGGCCTGCTGTCATGTTCCACGACGGCTTAATAAAAATCTGTTGGGGCGCATAATAAGTACTACTAGAACATGCTCAAGGGCCGTTGAAAGTTGTTGACCCGGTGGTGTGGAATACCAATGCTGCTTCAGGAAGGCCTGAGACCCACCAGCCGAGTGGATGTGACATGGTAAACAGATTAAGAAGGAGTCAGTCCATCACCTTCGATGGCTCAGGACAGGAAAGGGCCGCGCTGGGCCCGTGAGGGAACTGCCCTTGGAACTGATTAAGGAGTCCGCAGATGACAGCGCTGACACGAGCACTAACTCCATTGAGAGAGCTGCCTGCATACCTGCGCTGACTTTGACCAAATCGGCTCGCTTTGCAAACGTTTTGTTGAAAGGTTTAGTCAGGTGCTGCACTTAGCCAAGTGGAATTCAACCTTCACTGCATCCAAATCATTGAAATTGCAAACAATCCAATGGTATTGATATCCAACAAAAAACAGAAAGCGTGTAAAGGCAGTATTACATTTTTATAATGTGCTGTATGCTGTATTCATAATGCTATGCTATAATTGAAAAGCAAAAGTAATTATTGGTCTCAGTTTGTCTCATGTTGCAGGGGTAACAGTGGGGTCGACCCATGTGGATGCTGAAGTTCATATGAAATCTTCAATGCAGCATTGCACATGTGCTGCAGTAGAGTATTATTGATACTGTCTGTCTTCTGTTTACTGCAGACCGACATATGCTACAACAGACCAGGCTCTCACTCTGCACACAGTCACATTTGTTCCAACAGATCAGTACTGTAAGAAAATATCACAGAAAATACCCACAAACTAGATTGTTTAACTCTGTAGTATTCCTTACTTAGACTGTCAAGTGCTACACCAGAAAAAGGAAATAAAAGGAAGTGCAGGTCTATCATACACAGATGCAACAAAGAAACATAGAAAACTAGACCTTCAGTGTGCACCATGGTCCTTAGTGCTCAAAAAGACAAAGAAATGAATGCTTTTACCTTTGAAGGCTGCTCTTTGGACAGCTCTCAGGCGATATATATATAAAAGAGCTGAGTGGGTTGCCCTCAATGCCTACAATACAGTTCTGGTCTGGCCGAGTACCAGTCATATAAAGGTGACAGTTTGAACCTCTGATTATCTGTAAACATTACTAATTTCAAACCAGATCTAATTCTCTTTCAGTTCCAGTTGATCAGTACTCTCTCACTCTTGACCCCATTCACATATGTTTCAGCAGGCAAAATAACCCCTCCATGTTGTCACTCAGCAGGGGGTTATTCCCACTGTGTAAATTGAGGACTGTCATATACCACAGGGAAAGGTGGCACTTTTGCTTTTTGATTGTTACAGTAAATGTTCTAGTTAAAAATCACAGTGGAACAGTAATATGAAAGCCATAAGGTCATGCTACTCTATAATACTACAATGTGTGACTGTCCTTGCGATTACACTTCAACACTTGTCAGAATGTTACCATGTTACGATACTTGCCATTGTCAGTACTGTATTTTTTTTTTTGAGACTGATTACAAATGTTGTGAATGATAATACAGAGATGTAGTGCCAGCTCATTCATTACACTGGAATCTGTTACCTTCCTCCCTTTCACAGAGACAGTTGGACAGAAGTATGTTGCAAATTGATCCCAAGCATTTTTTTTTACATATTGCTGTTATATTAGGATGTTGGGTATAATTAATACTGCAGTTCAGACACTCAGTGTTTCCCCAAAAGAGAGCACTGCATGATGCTGCCAAAAAGTGACTTTTGTGCTAGCAATATATCTCACAATTCCCAGCACCTTGTTTGAAGTCCATTACCAAGCAATCCTTTTGCATTTTTGAGTCCGGAGCATAAACTTTTAGTTTTCCATTGCATCACTTTTGTATTGTTTTTACCATACTGCATCCATGTGAGTGTTGTAATGATGATAGAATATTACTGGCAAAGCACTGTTGGTCTTTTTACATGTAGTGTAAAGAGGCTTCACACATTCAAGCTTGTTTTGAAACTAAATGGGTGAAATAAATATCTGGATGCTGCATTAGGTTGCCTCTGCCTGTTTTTGAAGTACAGACTGTACTCTGGCCCATGAAAAAAACGGTGTAATTTTCCCACTTGGCATCTGTATCAGATGCGTCTCTCCAGTTAGCGAGAGGCTGCTGCATTGTCCCTGTGTCACGGGGCCCGGAGTCGTACTTGTCATTGCCAAGGTTGTGAGAAAGCGCAGGTGCCAGGGAGGTGTCTTGATTAGGAGGGGTGCTGCAGAGGAGAGTGTGTAAATTAGGGGCTCATCTGGGCCGCTGGCCTCTCTGTCTCTCACCCGGCCCTCAGACTCGGACTGAATCTCAAAGCACTTCTGTAGGCAGACCGGGTCTGACAGCGGAGTTTCGGGGTTCCTCGGAGGAAGGCCCTGCCTGCGGAGTTCATTTCCAAAGCCGCGGAAGCTTCCATGGTGAAAGCCGGATAATGGCCTCTCTGATCTGGAGGAAACAGGAAGGCCAGCGAAGCGAAGCTCTCGGGGCTTGTTTGTGTCTGTCAGTTGCGGCGGATTTTTTATTTTTCGCCAGAGAGGAATGCTGCATGATCCGGGAATGACTCAGCCCGCACAGAAACAGTAAATGGTATGTTAGGTGCTTGGATCATCGCACAGGGGACGAGGGACGTGCTCTGGGAAGGTCAAGGGTCAACATCGGCCCCCTTGCTCACATTTCACACCCCGGGAAGAGAGAATGTGGGGCACGGTTCAGTGATAAGACATCACCCTCCCCTGCATCACTCTGCAGGTCTGCAGGATGCTTCTCTGTTTGGATGGCAGTGTAGCGTACTGGTAAGGAATAGATAGATAGATACTTTATTCATCCCCCTGGGGAAATTCAGGAATAGAGCTTGTAACTGACAGGTTGCTAGTTCGATTCCCCACTGGGGCGCTGCTGTTGTATCCTTGGTTCAGGTACTTATCCCAGAATTGCCTCAGTGAATATCTGCCTACAGTAGATAACTCTATGAATGGACAACGTGTAAAAAATTGTAACCCAGTGAGTCGCTCTGGATAAGATTGTCTGCTAAATGCTGATAATGTAATGAATGTAATATAATGTCTCTGCAGTCAAAGTGCACAGCAGATGGAGAAATGTACAGTAAGTGCATTTCGGGGTGCTACCGCAGGCCAGGGCACATGAGGCTGTGATATATCATCAGTGTTGGCATGGCCTGGTGTGCTGTTTGGCATGAGCCAATGGGCCGTTATGACGAAGGGAAAAAACACGTCATGCAGGTTATTGAGGCATGAACGCAGTTGTTGTGTACAGTTAATTTTCATTCTGGGCATGTGCAGATGTCTATACAGGGAATCTCTTCCTCCATCTGCTAATAGAATCCCTCAGTCCACGTGTCAGCAGAAGGTCATTAAACTGCATTCATTAACACAGCTACATTCCTTAATACCATTTGAGATTTCACATGAGTCTTTTTTTGCCTCTATGGAGCCCTGCAGTACCCAGTATCTTCTGTTAATCTCAGTCAGGTTCAAAACCAGGTTACTGTTTTTGACCGATACTGCTAATCCTGCAGTAACTGCAGTGGGCCCCGTTCCTGTGAGAATTTGCGTAGCGTTGCATCCCTGGAAAGAGAGGCTTGACAGTGGCTATGACAGTGCCTTCAGGAACCATGGGACTCCAGCTCTGGATGTATGGACATACAGTCAAGCTTTTGTCTGTGGGCGCAGTGCAGTGCTATCAGAGCTCTGTGCATATCACACTTTAGGCTATATTTACAAATGTGCAGGTTTTTTTAGAGGTTGAAATGCCCTATTCAATGCATATTTATTTCCATATTCATACACAGCAACAGGGAAGATAGCAAAGTAGAGCAGAAATAAATAGGCATTTGCCTGACTCCTTATTTAATTATTATGTAATTCAAACAGACCTCAAGCTCCGACCCGCCATGTGTTTTAAAGGAGCTTTCTTATGAAAGCTTGCGGCTGCTCGAACACGCTGCCTTTAACACAGGCATATATGCACTTGTGTTTGTATTTTCTCATGTTCTTATTCAGCCAATTCACACTGAATCATTGTCTGCATTTCTAATACATGTTTTCTATAAGCCTGCAGTAATGCAGTTCATGTATGAGAAACAGCCTTTTTGAGTTGCATCTCCAGCTGGAGCTTGAATTGAGCTTTTCGAGTTAATAACAATCACATACTTTCCCATTGATTGTAGATAAATAAATATCTAGTCCAAAGCTCAAGTGAAGGGTGAGAGGTGAATATGTTTTATTTAATAGCAGAGAGAGCACCTCTGTACAAACCTTGTGAATAGATCATTCTGAGAACCTATGCATTATCAAGCAAAAAAAAAAAAATCACAACACAGACACCAGGACTTGAGCAAACCCTTTATAGTGAGGAAAGCACATGGGAAAACTAATGGTCTTGGAGTAGCAGCATGGAACAGTGCCCTTGGGCAAGCTATTTAACTGAAATTGCCACAGTGTTTGTATCCAGCTGTGAAAATAGCTAATATGTAAGATGATGAACTATGTAAGTCACCCTGGATATGAGAATCTGCTAAGTGAATATAGCATCAACAGAGAGCCTGTTTTTTCTATTCTGAAAGGGAACTGCTCTTCAAGCTGAGCTACGTTCTCACCACTACAAGACCTTTCCTTTACTATTGATGTCCACTGATCTGCAACCAACCAGAATACTGTCAGGTCACTCTTCTCTTTGTCTTCCTACACTGGGTAATTGTCATCAGCAACCTCTGGTAAAATTCAAAACTTGGGTTCTAGCCTACTGACCTGTCACAAAAACAGCTACCTTGTAGTTACAATCTGTCAGCAAACCATACACACCTGCCGGGGTACTCCACTCCTCTACCTCAGAATACCTCATCGTCCGTCCCAAAAATGGTTGCCCCTTCTTTTTTGCTCTGTGGTGGAGTGAGCTCCCTACAACAGCCAGGACACTGGGGTCACTGATCAACTTTCTGGTGAAGACTGAAAACCCACCTATTCAGACCGTACACTTTTTGTAAGTTGCTCTGGATAAGAATGTCTGCCTAATTAATACATTGCAATCACTTTAGTATACATTCATCACTTGTGTGTAAGGTACTTCTCATTTAGCAAAATAATACAAAAAGAAAAATGGAGAGTAGCTTTGGTGAGTCTGGTTTATCAAAAACAGACAATTGTACAGGCAGCTCATATGTTCCTTGTAAAGATATCTTCAATGTTTCTACTGAAGAAGGCTGTTGCTTCATAAATGCATATTTCATTCTTGTGCTTTTCACTCTCTTTATGTGGATGCAAAAAGGCACATTCTTTTTTATGGTATACCATTGTCTTTGTTATATCAGGAAAATCTCCTGGGAATGCATGTATTGTCTGTAAAAAAAAAAAAAAAAAAAGAAAAAAAAGCAAACTGTCTTCCACAAGCACTGAATACAGAACATTAGCATGTACTGCAGCAATTGTTGACAGTATTGTTTGTGTTATTTCAACCACTCATCGTTCTGTCTCCTTGCGGTACCCTGCGTTTTCAGCTGGTTTGTTTCTCCCCATGACTCATACTGTTGTCTGGTCTCCAAGTTGTGGTTTAATTGAATGTCATCCGACGTGCACTGTATAGTGTGCTCAGATCAGCCGGAGTGACAGTGTACACCATGTAGCAACCCAGAGAAGTGCCAGTATTACTTATGTTCCTTCCAGCAATTAATCCTAAAAAGAGAGTTCAGAGATATGAGGAGAAGTGACAGCGAAGAGGCGTCAAAAATTTGTGGTTCGCGTGTCCTTTAATCACGCATGTTTGGTGACACCTCATCTGCTGCCATGGCTGGTTTCAACTGCAACTTATATGACACAGATATTGTTGTCAGATGCACTACCTATTTAGTATGCACTTTTACAAACATTGCGTCGAAATTTCGGAGGACAGATGCCTGTTGAATGTTTAAAATGCATCAGAGATGGCTCTAGGAGAAAATAAATTTGGTTGTACTATGTTGTACACGTGCACTAGTATGACTGCTTTCTACCTTGTTTCCAGTGATTTTGAAATTGTCTGAAATTTTCATACAATCAGGGTGTAGATCATGATTTGACTAGCTGTTTTACTGTCCTATTTTTTCTACCACTAAACACAAATGGACAGATATGGACTGCCAACAAAACATAGAATTTACAAGGCTCCTAATTTTTTTAGCTTGTAGAGTTACCATTGAATGTGTGTCTTTTATTATCAATTTATTATTTATTAGTCAGAGGTTATTACGTGTTCTGGACAAAATCTGAATTGTCTCTGGGGAAAAAAGAATTATGCCTTGTTTTTGTTATATTTGCCAACTGTCTGCAGTTGAATTCTATGTAGAATTATCTAATCTGTCAACCAGGGATCAAAGTAAAGTCAAACATGCTTGCAGGACAAAAAGAGATAAAACAAAGACTGTAATGTTCTATGCTCTCTGTATGTCATGACCAGAATGATTTTGAAAACAGCCTTTCCAAAACCAGCATCACTCCACAAAGCCACACAAACTGCTCGTACTCCTCACAGTCACTTTGAGACGATTTTTTAGTTCAGCCTGATACAGACTTTCTGGCCATCTCCTTTCATTGTTTACAAATGATACATGTAAAGGCTGCTACTGTAAGGATCTCTGAAAGCAGTGATCCAAGAAAAAGAAATTAACATATTGTATTTCCTTGTATAAAATTATTCAGACGGCTCTCTTCTCTCCCACATAAGAAAACATGTGGATAATTTAACAGATGGGACAGTAGCATAAAATTAAATTTTAAAATCTCAATAAAGAGCTTAATTTTGTATTGTCTGATAACTCTTTGTTTATTTATTCAATATATACCTCTCTGTGCCTCTCTCTCACTCGCTTTCCATCTCTCTTGCCTCTGTTTTTTTTTTTTTCTCTGCCCAAAATTGACTGCATATCCTAAATGAGACATTAAACAGGGTAGATAATGTTAAGACTGCTTTTGAAGAGCCCCCATGGTGTTATATTAGGATTTTAATCGTCCTTTTAGAGCATGTGCTAAATTTTACTGACCGGGTGGGAATTAAGGGTGCTTTCTAAAGAAAAAAAAGCTGGAAAATAAAATCAAACACTGGCTGTACTTGTGAAAATTGTTCCCCACTTTCCAATAAAGGAGGGGTTACATGCTGCATGTTTTTTTATTTATTTCCCAAAAGCTCAGCTTGCTGAAAGCATTGAGGATGAGAAGGATGCATCAGAGCGAATGTGGACTGGACTGATGATGGTGCAGTTTGGTGCTCTGTGTGAGGGATTCCCGCTCTGAGACCCCAGTGCCAGCCCTCTCTCTCTCTCTGTCCGTCGCGCTACTGTCTCCAACAGCGGCCGCTCTCGAGTCGGGCCTCTGTCTCCATGACAATGGCTGGAGGCTCCGCTGTTCCGCCAAGGTCACCCCTGTGTAGCAGAGCCCCCCAACCCCCGCGTCTCACTTACCGCCCCATGAGGGGGGGAGATAAACATGTAAACACTGGGATATGTGCTGAAACGAGGGCTTGTTTGCAGCAGTCCTGGCAGAAACTCTAGAAAATGAACAGTTTGTCAGTGTACTTACTGCTCGAAATGTTTAGGAAATTGCCACATGTGGACTGAAACGTGTACTGAGAAATGTATTATTAAATGAACTGTTATAAATGTGTATTACCTTTGACGGTTTATCTGATGTATTTCAACTTTGGGCACTTTGCACACTGAACCAACATCATCCTCTATTAAGTGTTAGTAGTAGTATTATTAGTAGCATCATATCATATGTAAAGCTTTGAAGATGCTTGCTGGTCTCTGTGTCCCTGTGGTGCATGCATCTCAAAGCAGAGAGGTCAGGGAGGCCTTGAAAGTCAGGTGGCCATTGATAGATTCATTGCATTTTGTCTCCTGGAGACAGCTATAGGCTTGGGACCCTGATCGCGACATCAGCCTTAACACCCTGATGGGGACATTCACGTGTCCTCCAATAAACGCCAGTGTCAGGACAGCAGACCTTGCTTGTCAGCATTTGTAGCGATTTATCTGTAGCAGTTTAGTCCGATAAAAATTTCAACAATTCAATGGCCATTAGTCAGAGTTGTTCAAATTAAGGTTGGTATGCCTTTTGGAAATAAACACATTTTGGAAATGAACAAATTGTCAGTTTTGATATCATTGCTGGCTTTACCAGCTTGAAAGAAGCACTTAAATACAAATTTCAAGCACTGGGACAGCGCTATCGAATGCCCAAATACAGAGCAATCTGTCTTGCTGGCTACTTTAGCTGTGCCAGTAGTAAATATTTGAGCTAGACAGAAATAGGTTTTGAGCGTCTTAGGCAGTGTTAATTAGTTATTTTTAACAGAGGTAATGATATATTTTTAGGGACCACAGAAGTTATTTTTGGGAGATTTAGATGATGTACTGTGCCTTTAAGGAAATATTCTCATAATTCTATTCCAAAACTGGCCAACATTGGCCAACACTGGCACAGTGATAAATGTTCAGTTTGTGCACCTTTCAGAATACTTTTGGGATTATTTGATAGCTTGTATACTGTGTTTACAGGAAGCCCCTCTTACACAGAATGCAGTACAATGCTGGAATGGCACAGGTGTGAAATCAGAATCACACTTCTGTAAAGTGTTCCAGAATCTTGCTGAGTGTAGGTAGTTGGGTGCAGTTATGATGCAATTATGGTGGCATCACATTCTGTTGCAACAACCATGCACTTAACTAAAAAATATTGGCATTAGGGATGAGGGTGATAGTTCACCCACATAAACTGTTCAGATAAGTAACTTGAAATTCCTGCATTAAGGATTGACAAGGGTTTTTTGTCCTGTGTCCAAAATTGTACCTGGAATTTCCAGTTCCACATTAAGTGATTGTGTTTTGCTGTATATATGGACCTCTTATAGTGTTTGTATGTTTTATTTTTTTTTCTCAGATGCTAGTCTGTGGGAACATATTGTTATGTTGTTGAATCAAGTTTACAAACAAACATAAGCATAAAATTGTTGCCCTAAGCTCCTAGCCAACATTTCATCCATATCTGCCGCTAACAAGTAAAATTGAATGGTTGCCATTATTATTGGCGTAATGGATTTGAGTGGGTGTCTTTTATCAGATGATGCTGAGACAGTCATCAAGGCAGCACAGTGATTCGTTTGTGCTGTATTAGTCTGTGAGAAATCGGTTTATTAAATACCTGAGTGTTTCTTAACCATGCCAGCCAACATGTGGGTTAATGACATATGCTGACATGATCGAGACTGAGACAGAAACAGATCAAAAGAAATAAACGTACAAATACACACAGAATCTCGAACCCATGAGCTCTGAATCCTCCAGTCGTATTCCATCTGTGAAACTTCGAGAGGTTTCCATGAAAGTGTCGGTCTGCCTTCCTGTGCTCCCTGCCAGCAACTACTGAAATGCAGAAGGCTCGTCTGCATCACCCATCTTTGTTTTGTCTGAAACTTTAGTGTCAGTGTCAAGCTGTTTGGCTGCAAATGTAATGGTTGTCAATGCACAGACACCCCCACCCTCCCCCGCCCCATGGCCCATTTACTATCTGAATGAAGGTGAATGCCAGTGTGTTTGTTCCACCAAGGTAATTCTGAACATTACCCCAAGATAATGATGACCCTATGACCTTCCTGCTGCTGGAATACTCTCAGCATAACTCAACTAATGGCAGCATGGACAGTCTGCTTCTCTTTCAGTGCTTTCTCTCTCTCTCTCTCTCTCTCTCTCTCTTTCTCTCTCACACTCACACACACACACACACACACACACACACACACACACACCCATCCCATTCCATCAGGTGTGTTGGGAGGAGCCCTGGGTATTGATCCTTCCCTCATGGCAGGATCCAAAAGTTCAGCCGAGGGAGGGGATCAGGTGCTGAGAGGATGGAAAGAGGCAGGAGAGATTAATCAGTCATCACCTGTGGTCCCGCAGCTCGACTGCTGAAGTGGTCGTGGGTGGGGGTGTGTGTGGGGGGTGAGGGTTGTGTGTGGGGGGTGTTGGGGGATGGGGGGGTACAGAAGTGCTTCAGAATCCCGGGGAAATCGCTATGCGCTTGATGACTGAGTACAGTGGACCAACTTATGTGAAATGCATGCCTTTCACACCCATATAAGACCAAACATTAACGTTTCAGCTGTAATGCTTTCAATCATTGTCCAACACTCCAATACTTTTCTGTAGTGTCTCGCTTTGCATGCTGATCACTATAAAGTTAACATATTAGCCCTCATAGTCACAGTTTAATTTAGCATTTTGTGCAACATGTAAAAATCAAAAGTCAGGGACTTGCAGTGAGTGCACATCCATCTCTGTCTTCCCATATAATTTTATTCATGCATCTCACTTTCTGATCAGAACCTTGCCCCTCATCATTTGAATATTGAGCCTAGAGACTCAAGGGTCGGCAGGATTTACATAGCCATCACTGTTAAAGCTTCAGTGTTGCCTCCAAACAAAAGCAGCCGAGTGCTGATCTGTTCCTCTCTTCCGTTGATTAATAAAATATTACCCCTTCAATGTAACCTCAAAAAAGGACCATGACCTTTCATTATTCATATGCTGACTGGTTTGTATTAAAATGCCAAATGCAATTTTCAATTGGAAAAATACACATACAGTATTAATCTTGAGTGTGCTACTGCTGTTGTAACAGTAATTATAAGACGACATAATCACTGCAGATTATTTGTTGACACAAGACAGTCCAAAAGATCTATGAAAATTGACACCTTTACTGATTATATAAGTACAACAGATATGTAAGTAATGTGCACATTGTCACAAAGTATTTTGATGGCTTGCATAATCATATTGTAATGACATTGACATTAAAAATGTAACTGATTCAGCTGGCTTGCAGTATGATATAATTATATTTACACAGAAAGCACAACTGCTATGTAGTGTGTGTATGTATGTATTGTTACTGCATTCTTAGCAAGCTGGTATAATTATCCATGCTTAACAGGAAATATATAAAAATGGGTTCAGGTTCAGGGTGGGGTTAGGATGAGAGCCAGATACAAAATAATACTGCATACCCCAAGAGGTTATGAAGGCCATTTTATCCCCTCTCTGTAACAATGTAGAGGAATGTAGACAGGGAACATGCATGTTTGCTGACTACTAAAACGTGATCAACAGAAATTAATTACCCCACCATAGTTTAGGTCTCTGAGCCATCATCACTGATAGAAATCAGATGGCCCTAGGTGTATAACTGTTGAATGTCACTGCCAAAATCTAACCTTATCTTAACCTCATGTGGAACAAGAAAAATATATTTAAACAAGTTACAGAGATGGATATAGAAGTACACAGATACAATACATCACAATGTCCTCCAACATCCTTGTGGTGGAGTTAATGACGAGCTGCAATTATCACATAAAAAGCTATTGACCGTGGCAGTCATCATATACCAGTAACTGCCAAGAAGGTGAAATTATATTACACAACACTGAAATCCATACGAATCAAATAACCTATGTGTAGAATGAACTATGCATCAATTTTAAAACCAAAATCAATGCCATATTTTTACTGCAGCTCTTTAGATTTATTAAGAGTTCAGACTTAAACAGTATTAGCATTCATTTTGTACAGCTGTCTTGCACAGTGCCAGAGTCACTTTTTCATCAAATACAGCCCAGTAGGATCTGCCTGAGCCCACAGCAACCATGAACCCCTTAAGAAAAATGCCCTGCAGGACTATTTAAAATATTTACATAATACAACTTATTTGATTAGAAGACACCCTCAACCAATGTAACTTACCCAGATTACATGTATGCAGACAGATTATACACTAAAGCAAACCAGGTTATCCACCTTTCAGAGCTAACCTTGCTTAAAGTAGTTTTCATATATGAATATTGGTAGTTGTATTTAGTTTCTGAAGTGAATGCTACAGCGTCAGTTCTCATCTTGTACTGTTCCCGAGTACAAAACATTGTGAAATAGTATTTTGTAGAATACAATATGATACATACAAATACAAAACGATGTATGACGCAGTTCTCTTCCACATCACAGTCATTCAAGAGCAAACAAAAAGACCCGCTTACATGGTATCTAATGATTCCAAGTGAAAATGTGTTTAGTGTTGTGCAGCCAACTCCTTGCTTATGTTTCCTGATCGTAGACATAGCTGGGCAGCAGTGTAGCATGGTGGTAAGGAGCAGGGTTTGAACCAGAAAGGTTGCTGGTTCCATTCCCCACTGGGGCACAGCTGCTGTACACTAAGGCAAGGTACTTAACCCACAATTGACTCTCTGCGTAAATGGATAAAACCGTAACCTATGTAAGTTGTTCTTGATAAGAACGTTTGCTAAATGACAATAATGTAAAGTAATGGAGATGATTAGCTGAACACACCTACTGTATGTTACGTAAAGGCAATGGCAACATGCAATGCAACATCTGTTCCAAGCCACTGCCCATGAGCAAGCAGTGCGACTCTCTCAAGGACCGTACTTACCCTGCTATTGATTTTGTGCATACAATCAAGGGTGAGCTTTTCCTGTCCAGCATGCACAGACAGGAATCTGAATGGAGCTCTGCCTTTTGAATGCAGGTTGCCTTCCGCAATTCCATTCACCCTCAAATGCGGTCTAATGCTCATATATGCCACAGAATATAAAGATGCAGGAGCAATCCATATTCCACTGAAATTTCAGTAGCATGTGTGAATACACTGTAAGTACCCTGCAGGTTAGAGGTCATTCTTTTCCCTAACCACTGCACCACAGAAACCTGTGCTAAGCCAGTATGATCCTACAGTGAAATGGCCCATGACCCAAAGGGTCTTTCTTAGTAGGCTCCTGTACTTAACATCCCACAGATGACTGCTGCCATAGTGGATGTCAGTTCTAGGAAGGTCATTATTACTAACTAAAAGGTTATTTCATTGCTTTATTGTGAAAAAACTGAAAAACAGTGGTAATTTAGTTTCGTACCATACACCCCAAAACCAGCGCTAATAAAATCAGAACATCCTCTTCATTCTTATTCATTGTAAACGTAGGTAATTGTGATAATTGTAACAACCTTAGTCAGCTAATATCAGTGTCATTTTGTGGACATATTTTGTCTTGACACAATGGGGAAGTGGAAATTTTGTCTTGTGGTATAGTGTCATTATTCATTTTTTAAGCAGTAGACAAGGGAACAGGACAGCATTAATCAAAACGAAAATATTAATTGAATAAGTACATAAGGACCATTATTAGTCCTATGCTATATTATTAGTACTATTATATTATATTGTATTATATTATATTATATTATATTATACATGCCTCTTGAGTAGTGGAAGGGATGTTCTAAGCCTCTAAGGTAAATCCAATTTATGGCAAATCTGGATTTATTTGTATCTGAAAATGAATTAAGTGACTGTAAGTAATACAGTTGTAAACAGTTTTGGAAGTGATATGAATGTCTGCACCCAGATTGAAAAAAATGTTATACTTAATTAATACTTATTAATACTTATACTTATTTCATTACCTTATTAATTCCATCCATGTTGACGGGTCTCAGGTACAGTTCGGGGAAATCTGAATTATTAGTAAGATGTGAAAACCAAAACATACTGTGGTATTTTCAAATGAACATCATACGGATATATTCCAAGCAGAAAGAAAAGCCTTCAGTTGCATATGATTTGATTTTAATGAAGGAATGAGAGTTATTTATAAAGGGAAATGACCTCACTGGAAATGGGTGGCAGAGGGATGACTTGGTTTGAATCCACAGTGATTGGAAGCAAAGCAAATCAAAGCAAATCATCCAAGCATGTGCTTCATTTACACAACCCACTAATAAAGTCTCTCCAGCAGGGCCGGGGAGAGGGGCACATCCCTCACATGCCCTGACTTCAGGTATTTATGTCCATAAGGTTTTCCGTAGCTTTAGGTATTTGGTACTCTGATGTTTGCAGATTTTATTATGCTGGTATTATATATTTTATTATAGTTATTATAATCAGCACAGTCAAGTGAATTTAATGATATCAATACTTCAAATACATCTTTTATAGATACCATCCTTTGGCCTCAAGATTTTACATCAATAGATACGAGGATAATGGCAATATCTCCAGTACGACAACTCGAGTTTTTATTGTTTCTAAGTCTCAAGCAGGAGCTATGTGTATGATGTAAAATTTGGCCATTCAAGTGTGCCAGTGAGTCAGCAAAAGCGAAATGTTCACTTTGACTGTAATGAATGCATTTTGTGAATGTAACTCAGTTTGTTGCCTCATTAGCTGAGTAGCTTTAACTAGCTATGGCTAGCCGATTAAAGCAATCCATCTAGTTATCTATATGTAGCCTGTGTTAATTAGCTATTGGTTCTGTGGTGTTTCATATAGCATTAGATCGCAAATTCTCAGCATCTTGCTCATACGGTATCGTCCATCGGGATCGCTGTCTTAACAAGCCAATAACAAGACTAAGCTAGACTTAGCTATGTTTTTAACTGCAATCTTTTTTTTTTAACAACATTAACGGCACAAATCTGTAGTAACAAAAAGACATGAAACTGACGTTCAGCACGGATGCTGCGTATGTCCGTGTGCCATCAGTGCAGAGTTCCAACAGGGCCTTTCCTGTGAGGTCGGCCTCGCCTCCACGGACACGTGGACAGCAGGCAGGGCCTGGAGGGAAGTGGAGCCGGAGCCGGAGTCCCGCGGCTCCCCTGCTGGAGCCGAGTGCTGTTTAATAATGGAGGAGGCCGATTCCTCCCCGCGGGCTGGATCTCTGGCTCACCACAGCTCTCCCATTCCCGCCCGTGTCACTCCAGTTAAGCGTGCGCAGTTCAGATAGAAGGAGTAGTGCCGCCCCGAGCAGGAAGTGGGGGGGTGGGGGGGGGGTTGGGTTTTGAGAGCTGACCACTGGCTGTGGTTCGGCGTGGCTTTGACAGTGATTCTCACCGCAGGCCACGGGATGCACGGTCTCGCCCACCCCCCCCCCGTGCGCATGAGTGCTACTCTCCGTTAAGTTCTCATGCGCTTCTGGGACCGTCAGCGTCAAGCACTCACGCCCTCCCCGAGAACCCTACCCCCGGGTCACGTCTCTCTCTCTCTCTCTGTCTCTCTCTCTCCCTGTCTGCCTGCAACAGTAAATGACCAGCCCTTCCCTGTGATTGAAGACAGGCCTAACGGGCCCTGTGGTAGCCGACACTAAAGCCACGTGGCTGTGCGGCCACGTTTCTATGTGGCCGTCTTCCAACGCAGACTGAAGACCCACCTCTTCAGACTGTGTCTCAGTTCTGCTTCAGTCCCCACCCTCTAACACCTAGCCACCTGGTTGTATTACTTGCTGTTTATTTTACGTGCAGTATCGCACTGTGTTTTGCATTCTATGATCTAATGACTGTGATGTGTGGTAGCGTACTTGGCTTCCCTTGTCGAGTCAAGTTGCACAAGTTAACTTGTGGTATGACTTGAGTAGTGTTGCTGTGCTCATACTCATTGGTCTGGGAGTGTTGTTTGCCTCGTCTGACACTGTTGCTCATTTAACTTGAATGGATACGCTTATGTTCTATTGTGCTGCAAGTTACTCTGGATAAGAGCGTCTGCCAAAATAATGTAATGTAATAATATACGCAAACAAAGCTCGGCCAGTCTGATGTTTCCCTGTGGGATGGTAGTGGAGGTACTCAGACACACAACCTGCAGCACGATGTGGCATGAGGGCTTTTTACACACACCCGTTTGGAAAAGGGGGCATTTCAGGACTGCTGCTGTTGCCCTGCAGGGCAGCCAGAGAGGCCTACGGGGAGTAATTCCAGGGGTGAAAGGTGTACAGCCTTACACTATGGTTCATGGGTGGATTATGGCAGATGAAAATCAGAGGAAGAGAGGGTTAATAAAGGTTAAAGTGAGGTCTGTACAGTTCCTCTGCAGACCTTCAGATACATAATAAGATAGATCTGAGAAATGGGCCATGCTGTTTTAAGGGGCACCCTGAATGGTGCCATAAGAAATATCCAAGGAAATATTTATAGCTCAGCCTTCTAAGGCCTATTGACTTCAGTGCTTGGTGCATCAAACAAAATATATACCCTGAGGTTCATTTTCAAATGATTTTTCAGGAAAAATGGAAGTGAATTTCTAAATAATAAATATCTACTAAATGTTTAATAACTGTAAGATAAACAGGTATGTTTTCTGAAAACACCCCTAGGTGTTACATATTAATAACATTGTGAATACATATTAATCACACCCACTGTGCAGTTTATTTCCACCTCATTTTTCATACTTTCCCATGCATTGTCATTTTCTATATTCTAAGATTAAGTGTTGTCGCTTTTGTAGTCTGAAACACAGTTTTCTTTTTGACATGAGCGTTAGAGATGCCCTCTCTTTACTGCATTCCCAGGGTACTTACAGCAATTTTCAGAATGTCATGCTGACAGTGTTCTGAAGAACAGGTAATTGTCTCATTCTTGCTGGTTTTGAAGGGTCATAGGCAAGTGATAGCTACTGCAAGTGTTTTTGCTCTGATCCTTATGATAATATACAGATTTATCTGTGACACCAGACATGTTTAAAAGCACAGCTCCTTTTTTTCATGAATTTTATTGCCACGCAGTTGCTTCTGCGGGTATACAAAAATAAGTCGCAAAGAACCGTCTGACATAACTTCTCTCCTCAATGCGTATTTTTCCCTTCTCTGTAGTTCTTGTCTCTCCAGTGAAATATCAAGGCCCCCCTCTGATAAAGACCGAGTCTTGGTCGCGAGTGGCTGTTTATTGTATCAGTAAACCTCCTGTTGTGTCCTTCAGGCGTTTCTGCTCGATTTCTTTTTTGAGGCCTATTCATAAAAAAAAGACAGGAAAAAAAAACGTCCTGGGAGAGAATTGATCACGCCGGCACTTGTTGGCTGTGTCACCAGACGTTCTTTCATCTCTCGCGGGCGGCCGCGACTGAGGGTGTGCCCGCCAGCAGGCCTGGGGGAGTGTGGGTGGGCATGAATCAGCCTGTCGTTGTGTTCCCAGGGTCCTCGGGGCCTGGCCGGTCCGGCGCTGCAGCCGCCAGGCCAGGCGTAAGCACATCGGAAGCGCACATCCTTTTACGCCACCTAGGTGACGCCTTCCAAAAATCAATGGGTTGACTGTTCTTGACCAGCGTGCTGAGAAGAGGAGTTGTTTTTTTTAATTTTGTTGCTGTTGAAAGAAAAGATCTTGAGCTCACGGATGGATGAAGAAAATCACATTTTGAATTATTTAAAGACTACTGGAAGGAACGCTTTAACAGGATGACGACGGAGACCTTTAACATTGGCAGACAGAGAGAGCAAGCAGAGACAGCTGTGTTGTGAATTTTTTTTTTTTTTTTTTTTTTTTTTTTGGAGGGGAATGAGCTTATATCTGAGTGGATTGGAACTTTTCTTGCTGTGGGTCCTGAGACTCCTTTGAGATACAGACAAATTAAATTAACTTCAAATGGCCTCATCTGGAGTTGCTCGCCAACCTCAGGCTCTCTGCATGGGTGCAGTTGAGTCCAACTGTGCCTGAACTATTTTCAACTGGATGTAAATGTCATTAGGCCTCAAATTTCCATATTCGGTGCAACCAGGCCAGGTGTTCCTCTTCCTACATGGCAACAGTAAATGTCAGTATATGGACATAGTGGCAGCTGTCTCTCAGTGCTTGACTCCAAATGAATCATAGCAGACAGTGCCAAAATAACCATGAGAAAGAAAACAACACAAAAACCCATGCTGCAAAAAAAAAAACATTCTTATATAATAAAGTGTTTCACAACACAACGTAGGTAATGAGTAGGTAATTTCAGGTTTATAATTGCGTATTGAATACTATTTATTATATCTATTTCTATATGTATAGATGTAGAGCAGTTAATAATTTGGAAAAAAAAGGTTGTGGTTCATTTTAATTAGAATAATCCCACCCCTTCTTAAATTGACCCTAATCATAACCCTTTATTTAAATGCAGAAGTATCTGCTTATTCAATTACAGGGTGCCAACATTGGTATTTTTCAAATTTAGTGTACAGTAATGGAAACATATTGGGCGTGAGTAAAAACAGTATTTTGATATAAAAATTAGTATTCTGTTCTAAGATGTTCTTGTTTTTGTATGGTCTTGCTCTGAGAAAGAATATGTAATTTATGCAAAACTTTCACAGATAAAAGTATTCAGGAAAAAAGGCTGACTATCTCTGGAGCCATACTCTGAGCAATACAATTCCTGATTAACAGAAGAAAAGAGAGCCATTCCAGGAAATGAGCTCTTTTAATAATTGTCCTACTTTTGGCCTAATACCCTAATACCTTATGCATTCATCTTAAATGCTATATTAATATGACACATTTAAAGACCATTTAAGTTTTATGAGATACATCATTTCCTAATGAAGACATTGCCTGGCAGTTGAACATGATTATGTGCAGTGCATTATGGGAATTGTTACCATTGTCATCATTATTGATTGTTACATTATATTACGGCACGTTATTGTCATTGAGCAGAGTGACATACACAGGTTACAGTTTTACATGTTATCCAGTTAAGCAGCTGTATTTTCACTGATACAATTCTGGGATACCTTGCCCAGCAGGGTACAGCAGCAGTGCCCCAAAGGGGAATTGAACCAGCAACCTTTTAGTTACGAGCTCTGCTCCCTACCACTATACTGCACTGCCGCTCCTGTTAGTGGTGGTTAATGGAGAAAGGGAGACATTATTTTAACTTTGATGGCTCATCATGTATATGCAACATTAAGTGAGAAAGGCAACTGAACAGTATGTGTGCAAATGGGCAAACCCTGTATGTTGCAACCGTGTCAGAAAGACCTGTCCTGGAGATACTTATATATTCAAAAGCCCCTTTATTCTTCTCTCTTATCTTCTGTACAGCTTTCTGGAGACACAAGTGAAGACAAAAGAGGGCTTGCCTAATCGTATTTACCACTGAGTTTCATTGGTGCTCTCTGTGGTTTCTGTGAGTTTTATTGAGTGTGAGAGGCTTATGAACAGTAAATGAAATCATATTGTAAAGGTGTTTATTGGACATTAATATGAAAGCCAGGCAGGTGTAGCTGTATTGCTTAGCAGCCACCTTAATATCATTCCATCTTCTCATCCCCCTCTCTGTACCAACATAAAAAAGATCTGATTCTTGTTTGAAATAGTTAACAAGCAGTCCTACTGTTTTTCATGAGAAACCCAAACTTTCATCCCTGTAATAGCAAAAAGAAATGAATGTAAAATGTGAGACAAGTGGAAATAAAATTAAGGTAGATGACTAACTAAGGTAGCATGACTCAATTTCACAAATTATATCCTAGAAAAAATCGGCATCAATTTAGGAAAATTAAAATTAATTAAAAATTGAATCCTTCACTAAACCATGACCTAGTAGAATAAGATGCATTCAACCAACCACAGCATCATGTACTCTACAAATGTTCCCTCCTTCTGTTGCTTTTGTGGTCAATGTAACATTTTTTTTCTATGTGCGAGCTAGCACCAGCAATGTTAGATTAGCTTGACTACAAACACTACTTTGTTATTTCTCACCACTAGCTATCAGTTTTAGCTGGCTAAAAGGCTGGCCCTGTTGACTAAAAATGGGAGTGCATTAATTTGTGGCTCCTTATTTTATGGAATGACCCTTCTGTGTACATTCTGAGCCTCTGGCAGCTAGGAGGCTTCCACCCAAATATACACACCAGAAAGCTGCGTTAAATCATTGGCACAGATAACATTATGTGAGATTTGCATAGCATTGCAGTAAAAAAGTTTTTTAGCCAACTGTGTTTTAGTTTTTGTGATTTTGTAGTTGACATTGCAAAATACTGTGTTTTGAATTAAAATAGTTTCACCATTAAGCCTGCATTATAGGCTTTTTGTTGTGAGGATCTAGCTGTTGAATTAATGTTAATAGGAAGTAGAAAGCCCTACAGTAAAAAAAAAATCCCCACATGAACAGATGCTAAGGGCAGTGAGGCAAAATGCCCACATAATATGTTTACAAGACTGCTAAATCAGTTAATTTCATCTGTCATTTGTAGCATAGTATGACTGAAATGTAAGGAATGATGTCAAAATGTGTAAATTACCACATAAAAGTGTTTTAAAAACCCTGCATTCACACTCTATGATATGCATCCACTTACATTTGATATGACAGCTACTCCATTGACCCATCCCTTGTCTTTTTGGTCTAGTTCCTGTTCACATCTCTTTTTGCTAATATGCCCGTGTTGAGGGGACACCAATCACAATCCTCTGTACTGCACTAACTCCAGTTTATACACAATACACCTGGTTAACAATAGCTTAGCACCATAGGTGGGGTTAAAATGGAAATAAAAAAAAAAGTATGAATAACACTGAATTATGCATAGATGTTAATCCGTTAATACCCTGTGTACAAAGCAAAGAGACACATTCCCCCAGTGTTTACACTGTTCCAGCAACACATGAGATTTTTCATGACCTTGTTCTGAGGTCTGTGTTGGCCATTACCCCAGTTCAACCATGATGACAATGCCAACTGTTTTGCTTTCAGCACTGTTAATTGACTGTCTTGATGTTACGTTTAGCAGTATGATATGAGACTGGTGTAGCATCTATGTGAAATGCTAGAGTACATGCCTGAATAGAGGGCTTTCATATTTCAGATGTCGTTTATTTGTTGTTTTCACAGCTCACAGATAACACATTAGCATAGAAGAAAGCATCCAGACATTGTGTGCAGAACACTTCACCCACCCAAGTGCACGTGTGACAAGACTATATACGTCAGTGCATTAACTGTTCAGTGGATTTACTACAGTTGTTACGGAGCTTTTCTTAAAATAGACTTTCCTACATCAGGGCAGTTGTACTGTTGCTTTGAGGGTAGTCCTTCAAAACAGTTATGCAATGGATGGTTCATGTCATCAGTGATAATATTGCCTTCCTCCATACAGCACATTTACTCCAAACAGAAACATTTGTAATTTGTATGCCGGTGACTTTGGACAGCATATTGGAAATGTTAAACTGCTTTCCAGATCACTTACTGTCACTGTTGTGACCGTTTCTGAATGTCTGCAATGTGCTGGTTGAATGTCACTTTGTCTCTGTTGTCAGCCCCGAGTACCTGAATTTTTTGAACATCTGAACCAATTTTCCGTTTATGGTTTGAGGGCAGTCGAGTACAGCTTTTACTCCAAAGTCAAGGAGCATCTCCTTGATATTTGTCACTGTACGTGAAGTTGTAGGAAACAACAGCTCCACTCTGAGAAGTGAGACACTGACTTTGGGTGGCTGGTAAAGGAGTTTGTATCGCTAAGGAGAGAATTTGAACAAAAGGTTATGGCAGGATCTGGGCTTTGACAGTCATTTGTGTGTAGAATCTACCGGAAGGGGGTTGAGGACACAGCCCTAAGGGCACATCAGTGCTGGTGATGGCAGTTGGAGACCAGGTGTTCGTGAATTTAATACATTGTGGTGTCTCATTTAGAAAGTCGAACACCAGTTGTTGTGAGATCTGAAGAAATATTGAAAAGGTTCACTGTATCTTGCAGTTTCGAGATAATAGTGTGCTGTTGAAAACCACAAACAAGCCTCCGTGTGTAATGGCCAGGAGCTATAGGAGTTTGTGGAGGAGACTGAATACAGCATCGTCTGTACTGTGGAAGTTTATCATGCAGTCCATGTAGAAGTTAATGCAGTCTGACACAACCAAAACATCTTCATTTTAACCATTTAAAATGCAGGCCAGGCTGCCTCGAAGTTGTATAATGGAATCCTTAGACCATTGTATGTTGGTAGGCATAACCTTTTTCAGCTGTTGCCTATATATCAGAGCCAGAATGATCAGTGATACACAGTGGTGGGTGAGAGACAGCCATGTAGGTAGCCTTGACATTTATCAATATATTGGTGAAAAATGGACAAAATATTGTCCAACCTACAACTGTTATAAAGTGCCCATTATGATTGTAATGTAGTGTAATGTAATTCTGGGCATAATAGGAGCTGAAAAGTGCATTAGGCAATTACTCCATTACTAAATGACAGTCCATAATCTTTGACATCCAGCGCACATTGAGTGGCTGTATGTTCTCTTATAAACATATTCAGGTGCTGCATGCTACAGCTATTTTGTACATTTAATGATTAACCATATTTACTATAGGTCATAAGTGATTTCTGAAAGAGGAGATACATTGTATGGTCTGGTATTAGGTCTTTACAAATATAAAACACCTGTCAGTATATGGTAACATAAAAAATCTAAAATTTATATTTTAAAGTATAGGAAAAATGTCAATTATTACTTCTTTCACACAGTGCAAGGAAACTGTTGAATCTGGTGAGTGTGGCCAGTCAGAGGGCAGAGTAAATATTGTTTGAGAAGTGAGACGTGGAGGTAAAATGAGAAGTAGAGATAAAATGACTCCTATACCTCAAACATTACCCTCCATAAACTTTCCATAGACAGATTCCACTGAGCTATTTTATAACACGATTAGTTCTAGCTCATTATCACAGAGAATAATGCATGTTCTGATCCACAAGTGATATTTGAAGTAGTGAAATGGTATGATTTTATGTAATGAACACATTTTAACAGAGGTGAATGTGAAAAACAAGTGGTATCTTGCAGAATTCTGATTGCTAATTTCAGGGGAATTTTCAGTGCCTTATGAGAACCTTCTAATAAAGCAACTGAGGATGACTGTGATTCTGGAAGCAAAATCAATGTTCACAAATATATCCCTTGATAACCAGATGAAGACTTTGATAATGCAGTTTCAAGTGAGCAGCCATTTAAACAGAAATCAAAGCAAATTCTTTTTTTTATAATTTTTTTCCTGAGTCAGAAGCGTGCGAGTGCTTTGCATCACTGAAGAACTCTATCAACCCTCATGTGACTCATCACTCTTTCAAGACGAAGTCCAAATTACAGGATGTACTGTAGAAAATAGACTCCATTACAGATACCGCCTGTGTTCTTGACTCCGGTGACACAGAACCCTCCGAGCGTGTGTGCGTGTAAATGCGTGTGCCAGTTTGTATGAGACCCATGTCATTTCGAGTGGAGCGAAGACGCTAATCTCCCTCGTTTCTCATTGCAGGGTCTTTCTGGGATTACTTCCCGGTTCCTGCGGAGAGGATTATCCTGTCCGGGCGGCGGTAAGGTGCATGTGCCGGTCCTCCTCGTTCTCTCTCTCCTCGCTGCGGTGCGGCCCTGGCTGCCGATGCCGCTCCCTGACCTTGCGCTCGTCTTTGCTCTGCCTCTTCAGGGCCGCGGTTCCCATCGGTTCCCGATATAACCCCCCGCGGTAAAGGACACCGAAACCTCGGAGCGCGAGACGCACCGACCCCCCGGCCCGCCGCGGCTGGATTTATTGCGAGGGGCCGTTTGACCTGGGAGTTACTTTGCGGTTCATGGCTGTGAGCGGTGTCCTTGCGTAGGTTAAGATTTTATAGGTGTGATGGAGTGCCAGCTTCGTTCTGAGCGATGGGGTTGGGGGCACCACAGCTTGTTGTGTCAGGTGCCACATGGCCTCAGTGTTTCGGCAGCAGAACCAGAGGGAGCTGAAAACCTTGACTGGGTCTTCATTGTCAGAAAGATTGAAAGATGCGCTGATTGATTGTTCTAACGCTGCAGGGGATTTGGGCGCTTTGAGCCCGTAAGGTGTAGGGAGCGCCTCTTAGTCCACGGTCATCTGGTCTGCCTGCAGAACGCTTAGTGGAGCAGGTTGTCATGTTTCTCAGGAGGGTAATGGCACCATCTACCTGCTTTGGCAACTGAGTGATGAATTTAACACAACATTAAAAAAAAATTATTACTTCAATATCCAGACCTTGCAACCACCACCCCCCCCAACCCCCCATGAAAAAAATCTCCCCATAAATCTCCAGTGTCACTCTCGTTAAGGGCTGTTACTTTGGTACTATTTGGCTCTAGGTACTGCATAGACTTGCTCATGACATTGACAGGATCCTGAACTTTGCTTACACTGTCAAAGACAGCAGTCAGAGGAGTGTGGGACAAATTTCATCGGATTAAAAGAGAAAAGGCTTCTAAATCTTCCCTCCAGGATTAGGATAAATCCCACTGTGTGATACAATCTACAGTAGACACAAACAGGATAATTGAGATCTTATAATATAGCATGCAAATCCTATAGGATTTGATTGACAAAGGCATGGGCTCATTTGCCCAAAGTCTTTCAAACATTATCACCCACAGTGAAAACGCTGCAAATGAAAAGGTTTATTTAGATTTATGACAGGGAATAAAATGCTTAAATGGCTGCTTTAAAAAAAGAGCCCAGGATTACATGTTCACGATCCTTGCCCACTAGATCAGTTTAAACAACCAAAAATAGCGCTGTGGTGTTAGCTACTCTTTAATTGCTACCAGCAAGATATGGCATCTAATCCTTAGAGAGCGTGAGTACTGAGAATGATAAACACTCTTGCAGCCATTGCATGTGTAATTATTTGCTCTGTTGGGTTCCCTAACCAGATACGTACGCGAAACGCGGACCCCTTTTGAGCCGGCGATCATTGCAGCGAAAAACGTTTTTATTAGTAAAGCTGGAAGGCGGCCAAGTATCTAGCTTTAACATTGGAGGAACAGCGTGCGGTCAAGATGCAGTGTAGGTTGTGGGATTGGATCCGCCTGTGCTGGCCTAGCGCATGCTTACCCCCCCAACAACCCCCCACAGCGTGGTGCTGGGTCACACCATGCAGATCACACGCTGCTCCTCAGGTGTTCCGGACACCGAAGGATCAGTCTTCCTGCTGTTATCTCCAATTGCCCTGCAGAAGAGAGAGTCCATGATTAGGGCCCATCTTATAGTGCTGTTCTTGTAGCAGAGATGAGGTCAAAGACAAGGTGAAGGACACCTTGGAGCTGTTCTCCGGTGAATGGCGAAAATAGAGGAAAGATGGAGATGTTTGGTTGGTTGAGCATGCGCAAATCAGCTGGTACTTGCTCTCCTTCTTGGTGTGTAGTTTGCCAACACAATTTTCCTTTGAACATACAGATCACAAACTCTTCCTTTCATGTACGGTACATGAAAATAGACAGCTTCAGCAAGGCTCTTGCTGCCTGTCAGGATTGAAAAATCATGAATGGAAGGGGAAGACCATGTGGTTTCCAGATTTTTTTGTTTGACTCTGATTGTCTCTCTCTCTCTCTCTCCAGCTGCTTTCATTCATCACTAGAAATGTGCTTATGCTAATGCTAATAGTGTGTAGGATCCCCGTTTATGCATGGAATGAACGTCCCTCATTACTGTAGCCTTCTCTGGAGTAAATGCGGCCATTTGCAATCAGGGACCCACTTCAGCTGTGGTGCCATAAGTCATCATCCTCCAGCCAGTGGAACGTCTCTGTCCCCATTAGGAGGACTGAATGACCTTAATGCAGCTCAGAAGCACGTAGGCAGAGAGGAAGACCTCATTACACGAGCGGCATATTCTCTGGAAGGAAGAGTCCCTCTTTGCAGACTCTACCACAGCCCATCCGAGTGCCAGCCTGCTCTGTGCACACACATACACAATACTCCAGGTACAGAGGGAAAAAAATACAGTGCAGAAAAAGAGACACAAAATACAAGCAGTGATAGCTGTGTTTTAGTACTTTCGGTTAATTTTGATTTCATCAGGAATGATCATTTGTAAGTCTCGTACTATTGTTAATGAAGTCTCTAAGTAGAGGAGGACTCTGATGTTTTTAAGGGTTCATTCTGTTTCATTAGATATCCTATCTTAGCTTCATTTCTTCAACAACACCTGCATTTTCCTCAGAATTGTCTTTATGTTTTGGTTTGTTTGTTTTGGGAGGGCTCCTTGTCAGTAAACTACAGTTTAGTGCAGAAAAAGAGACAAGCAAAGGCTGCCCAAACATTATATTAGACAGGGCACCTTACAATTGCCCTTGGCACTAATCCTGTTTGCACTGAAATGTTTTCTCACGTGACATATCCTCTGGTGGATGCACGCTGGAGGGAAGCTAATGAAAAAGGTTCAGCACTGCTGTTACATTGCAGGTCAGGTCACATGTCCTGTAGCAGTAACACTGAAGTAGCTGCTTTCTGTGTCAGAAAAGCTTGTATAATTTGCATTTGCAAAATGAGGACAATCCTGACACGTCACTGTGTTACTGTTTGAGTTTTTCTCTTTTCCACATACCACATTGCTCCGCTGTTTACCGCAAAGCTGTGTGGTATTGCTTTCCTGTGACATTCTGGCCGGTGCACTCCTTTTGTAATCTAAAATATATTTGTGTCACTCTGAATATTTGCTGATTTTGTTAGTTTTATCATCTATGATAGCAAATTCAATAGTGCCCATAAATCATCTCTTTATAGACGTTTATGTATTGCTAAACAACAGAACCTTTGTGTCTGTCAGGTTTAGCATCACAATAAATATTCATGCATGTGTCCCACAGTGTATTGTATAACCAGCCTTCATAGTGGTGGCCGTGCATTTGATGGATTGTTTGCTGAATATAATTTGGATAATATATGCTCTACTTACATATATTTCCATTTGAAAATCATGACTATATAATACATTTGACATGTTATGCTGTTTCACATGTTATCTTTGCAAAACCATAAATACCACATTTGAAGGATATGCTTTTCCGTAAATAGACGATCTGATCATTTGCGAAGATACTCTTCAATTTGCGGTGAGCGACGCCACCATAATTTGTTTGATGTCTGAAATTGCTATTTTCTCCTGCAAATAAATGCGCTTGGGTGGCTTTGCGGTTACATTCAAAGCAGAAATGCTGAATTTGCAACTATGCTGCTTCATGCTTCGTCCATGTGCACATTCAAAATACATCAGATCCCCAGGCAGAATCGGTTAATCTCTACAGCAACCAATGCCACGGTGTCCCATCAAGCCAAGGGAAATTGTACATTCATAGTAGCAGTGGCTCAACAGACAGCTCTGTGTATGAGAAAATTGGAAGCCTTGCATTATTTAACGCTGATAGAAAAAAATGGTATTCGCCACTTTCTGTTTGAGCACTGTGCGTTTTTCAACTGAGCATCCCATTTGATGTGCAAGCAGCGATAGCTGTATTTCAGTACTTTCCATTAGCTTTGATTTCATCAGGAATGATAGTTTGTAAGTCTTGTACAATTGTAAATGAAGTCTCTAGGTAGAGGAGGACTCTGGTGTTTTTCATTCTCATTTTCATTTTCATTCAAGGATTCATTCCGTTTCATTAGATGTCCTATCTTAGCTTCATTTCTTCAACAACACCTACATTTTCTTCAAAATTGTCTTAATTTTTCGGTTTGTTTGTTTTGGGAGGGTTCCTCCCATGTATGCTTTTTTGCAGTAGTATTTCACAAAACAATGTGCATTTTAAGAATTCTACTGGGGCAGAAATATTAAAATAATGAAAAATTGCGCTATAAAAGCAACTAATGTAATTGGGGGTTTGGCATATGCAGACAAATGAGAGGCAGACACTTTTGCATTATCTTAAATCATATTTCATGTTCCTGACTCCCGCTCAGGTCATGGTTAAAAAAGATCAAGGAGGTATTCTCTGAAATGACACAGTCCATAAAACTCAGTAAGAAGTTGCACTCCAGCGCCATCACATTTTTTTTTTCTGAAGTTATTTTCCATTTGTTCAAAAAAGTACCTGAAACAACCCCATTGAAGCAGCCTTGCATGCAAATTGCTGAATCGGCCTGTTCGTTTCGGAGCTGCATTCGGGCTGCCCTCTTGTCATTCTAATGTGATGTAAGAGGAGTGGATGTTATTGAAAGTTACTGGTGTGCATCTGACATGGTCTTAATGCGGTTTTTTACCCTGCCGTCTGCCTCTTTTATCATATTCCCATAGGCCTCAGGCCTGCACACTCAGCAGTCTATTGGTGCAGTGAGACAGGGGTAGATTATTTGTCCCCAAAAGGACACAGTTTCAGTTATGTTTAGGAGTTTTGCACACAGAATTGCAGTAATTTGAGTTAAGAAGTCTCACGTTTAAGTCAGGCTTATTTGCAAAATAGCCATTCAAAGACCCTTTACTGGCAAACCTAGTATTCTTTAAACAGGTTCGGCTAGATGAGACTGTATGAAACCATGCATCCAACTAATTGTTATTAATAGTGTTTTATCATTTTCTCTTTAAATCATAAATCCAGATTACACAAAGAGGATAATGTCTGAAGTGGGTGTGTCTACATCATCAATTTGTGCCATAGAAAGGCACATTCCTCAACTGGAAAGCAAGCGAAGACCCCAGGGCTGTCACTAGCAATCCTTGAACATATTCGTTACTGGTGATAAAATGTATGGTACCAAAGCACGTAATTGTTGTATATCAGACCTGAGGATGCATGTTGTTTTGACACACCCATTCCATTAAACCTCATGCTGAGCGATTTGCTGTTGTAATATTTAAATTTGCCTCCAGTGAGCGTTTTTGTAATGAATCACGATTCAGATTACAGAAGTACCACAGCGAGTCAGTATAATTCAGAATGAGATACTTTGCATGATTCCTAATAAATGCAAATCTCAACAGTTTGGAGAAGGGCTGTGCTCCTCAGAAACACTTTGCTCTAAGGACATACTGCCTTACATGCCCTTGAGAAAGGCTATATTCTAAAGTGTAGGGTTTATTGTCGGCTTGTAGCTGTCTGTTGGCTGTTCTAACAAATTTCCACTGAAAGCATAAAGGAACAACAGAAATAATGGATTTTTTTGTCATTTTTGTTATGAACTACAAAGAGAAGTTAACATTTGATATTGGACCAAATTTGCTGCTGAATACCTTGAACACCAACAGTAACTTTCCAAACAGACACAACGATAAAGATAAAGATTGACAGATCTGATACATATTTTATATAACTGAGAGATGACAGTCAAGGAAGTTTCCTTCTTTCAGTTGCCAGTATTGATCTGAGAGCTTCAAATATCTATTCTTGTTACAGCTGTCACGCTTTGTGTTGGTGACTGTGAACTTGGATTATATCTAAGTTAAGTTATAGCCTTTGAACTGAAGTCGCAGGGGTTTGGTGAGGTCTGTAAAACAGCACGCTGTCTCTGTCAGGTCTGGCTCTTTTGTGTTTGCTCCCAGGGTAATATGAATCAGGAAAGAAAACCCAGCCTGCTGCCAAATTCAGAAGATAATGACGAATCCCTGTTACTGCGGCATGACACGCAGACGACTCCCTGAACCGCGCTGCTTTGACACACGCACGCCACTCAAGTGCTGGAGAACAAGTCAGCGCGTTGTCACCCAGTGATTCCTCCTTTGTCCTCGTTTACAGGCTCGGGGTGACCACCCCATGCTGTCAGTCACATCCTGTCAGCGCCCCTTAAATTCACTCACTGATCCGGCCCCGTCTGACAGAACACCTGGGGAAACAGGTTACACAAAACACGAGCAGTGCTCTCGATCGTCACAGGGAGCAGTTCACCAGGACACGGTCAGAACCGGCCATGCAAAACGCAAGTTTAGCTCCATACTCCATGCTCTTTGTAAGTGCCGGTACCTTCAGCAAGGAAGCACGGAAACAAACAGTGAATTTATTAGTGAATAGCACAGGACGTGGATGGAAGCTTATAGCAGTGATGGGAATCTTTCAGTGGGAGGATGCTCAGGTTTAAAAGAAGAGTTGAAGAGCTGCTGTCCAATGGTTGCAGCTCCTTTCGTGACCTCCTAGGGGTAAAAACTGCAAATGCAGGCACTGTTCATTCCTGATTTTGGTCAGGGAGTTAGAAGGGATGTGAAAGAGGGACCCCATTATTTCTAGGGCCACCTCCTCCAGTTCCAGGCAGTAAATAGTTGTTGGTAGCCAGCTCTACAGTCTGAAACATGGTCTGGAAACAGCAGCAGGATTGAGGCAGAAAACCTTCTAATGGGGCTGTTTTTGAAAAGGAATCCAGGAGGACAGTGATTTCTGTAAATTTTCTGTAGGTGACAGACAAGCCCAGAGGCAGCACCCATTTTCTGTGTGACTGGAATGTTAAATTCTGACACACAGCAGTCAGTCAGTACACAAAGTCTCTATTGACAGTGTTAATTCCTTATGTGCCACAGTTTTGCCTGTTTAAATAGGAAATCATCAGACGTTTCTCTGACACTTCAAATATTTGACTATAAAAGGGTTATGACCTGCCAGATGACTGTTGACTGCCCATTCACTGATTATCTCATTGAGTGCTTCTTATAATTTTATACGGTAGAGTGAAAAGGCCCACAAAGTCACAGGTATGGAGACTCAAAATATTTTAAGAACAGGAAGGTATAGTATGTGTTGTAATATATTATAATATAGTTGAAGAATTGGGCATTTTTTGAGAAGATAGAAGGTAGGGAATACCCGAGCAGTCCTGATGCTGGTGGCTTCATTCCACCCCTTGAAAGTGAAAGACAGATCACGATTTAGAGGTGGGAGACCAGGTGGCAGATGAGGGAGACCAGAGGGAAAATGGCAGTCTGAAGATGAAGAGCAGAACAGTTCACACAGCAGTGGTCTATATTGGATGAGAAGGATGTAAGGCATGAGGGAGGAAGACTAGAATAAAAAGAAATATAGCTAGACTGATGATCAAAGCATGAGGAAGGTGTTATGTAGGTTATTGGGATAAGGTGAATTCGTTTCTAAAAAAAAAAAAAAAAACTGTCCAGAACAGCTCAAGGAAGAAATACTCATTGAAGGGCTTAGATTTTGCACATGTGAGTGTGACAGCAGAAAGAAAGAAATTCTCTTCCTTGATAAAGAGTGAGGGGTCCATACATAAGAGTGAGCAGGGTTAGAGACAAGGTGACCTCCACAGCATGGGTCTCAAGACAGCAGCATAAAAATGTTGCCTTATCAAATGGATAGTAGTGCAGACAGTATATGTATATAAAGAGTATATTGTGTGTATCAAGGAGTTGACATATTTGAAGGACAAAAAAGCCGAGAGAGTCAGCAGTAGATCAGTGCCAGCATAATGTCCAGGCTGTCAGAGGGAATTGATGGACATACACAGGTAATCCCACAAAAGTGGTGACAGCTAGCACATTCCCTAATCTTTCCTTTTTCAAAACGGAAAGAGCAGGCTCTAAGCTTTCGAAAAATTGCCTCATTTCTTTTGATAGGTGATCTTTTTTTTGATGAAGGTATGACCGTAAAATCATCTAGAAAATGTGACCTCTGAAAAATAAGACAACCCAGAAAACTGGCTGAGGGTTTCAGTTCATTTTTTCTGGGGCACTGCTGTAAAGGCTTCTTGGGTACAGGCTTCTAGAATAAGAACAGAGGTTTGGAACACAGAAGCTATAGCGATACCATCATGTACAATACTTATACAATATACAATACAACACACATCACTGCTTTAAATATCACTTACTCTATATACGTCTATATAGTGCATATATAGCCTATATCTATATATTCTATAAGTACATAAATTCAAGGCCAGATTTGTTACAGGATTGCACATGCAGAAATGATGAACTGTTTCTTAAGGACAGTGACAACATGCATCTTTGCTTTGGAATGGTTCATATGCATGTATATAACTGAGATAAAAACACTGTAACTATTGGAGATTTTTCAAAAGCAATCAATGAATTATCCTGTTCAATTTACTAAAGCCTAATTAAAGGCGGCCCTTGAATTTGTGTGGAAATGTCATGACCTGTGAAACACAGGCATGAATGCTTGCTTTTAGAGAACAATATATGGCTGTATAAACTGACCACCATGGTTACATTAAGTTTATTCATTGGTTATGAATTTCTATGTTTAATTGCATATTTTCCTGTTTTCATGTTTTCTTATCTGTTACCACAGTACATTTGTCGCTTAGCGTTTATTAAACAGGCATGCATTTGATCAAAATGAATGAAAGTTTTATTACCCTCTCCAACATCCCCTCTGTGATGCCTTATTCTGGCTCCCTTGCTTTCCCATTTCTCTCTGGTTATCTTCAACAGCCAAAATTAAATTAGAACAAGGGCTTGTATTAAATCATGCCAATGGATGGACACATATTTTCAATCCAGAAGTGCTGTGCTAAACCATTATGTGTGACATGGTTTTGGACATAGGAAAAAAAAAGCCACATCACATAATCTGAGTAAACCTAATGAAGTAGTAACTATGCCTAAAAAATAAATCAGAAATCACTAGAGTGATGTTAGAAGCAACAAATTTACGTCAAGATGTTCATGTTTTTTAAGTCACAGAAGAGTAAGCAAATGACTTATTTCTGTTAAAAAAGCTTTCACAGTGCATTTGTAGTTGGCTTGGCAAGACCAAGCAAAAAAAGGAAATGGGTAGCAAGCGCAGGGAAAAATCCATTTCGGAATTAATCCATTCCCATTCAGCGAGCCCGCGGTTGGCGTAGTCGTCCTATCCGTCTCGTATAAGCCGGGCCAAATTGCTGATGGTCGGAGGAGATTGATTGGATCATGGTCTCTCACCGGCCGGCGGGGCTCGGAGCTGTTGCGGCGCCCCCCGGTGAATCCGTTCAGCTGAGATCACAGGGGTCACCTGTGTATTGCGTAGTGTGCAGCCCCCAACCCCCCACCCTGCCTGCCAAACCAGTGTCCAGTCAATGTAGCCATTGCATTAACATGCTGTAATCTGCCCAGGGCTTACTGGAAACAAATCCACACCAAAGCTTTTAAAGCTCCTGCCCTTTTAATTTCACCCGCTCCTCTATGTCCGGCGGTCCAGTTCTGTGTAATCTTCAGGGCTCACTGTGTGTTTGTTGCTTGGGTAGAGGGCTTGATTTCCTGTCTTGGCTTTTCCTCAAACCCAGGAAATTTCAGTTCATACTAGGGAAACAACATTAAGACAGCAATTTAGGGATAACTAAGGCCCACCTCCTGGCAGGAAGTGGGCTTTATAACCCATTAAATGAACCTTATACAAAAACATTTTGGATATCTTTTATAACAGCCTTATCCACAGAGATGTACATTTAAACTGCTTTACCAAATCTGCAAAAAAGGCAGAAGTTCAGAAATCTGCTTTAGCTTTCTCAAACTGGGTCACTTAATTGGCTCAAAAATAATGTGTTATTATTCTCATTTTGGTAAAGGTAAGAACTGATGAATGAAAATATATGCAAAGATCGGATTTTTTTTTTTTTTAAATCAATGGAAAGCTCAGACAAGGCAGAGGTACTGGACTGAGCTGGCCTTGCCTCTCGAAGAGAGACAGACATTGTGAGCTTGGACAGCATCCTGATCTGTAATCCTGAAGCCTGGTGTTTGCCTCTGTCTGCTTGTGTCTCACAGAGTGTGTCTATTCAGAGACAAGCTGAATATTCAGCCAAATTTCCAGGCAGGATTGTTAGAAGATGGCTCAGTTATACCCAGGACACATGCATATTAATTATATTTTTTGGACAGTGTACTTTTTTAAATCACTCTTTATTCAACCCTTTAATAACTGAGGGTTTTAAATGACCTCATAAGGGGGTGTATGCCCATTTACGTGCTCTGGACACTACGGCGTTCTGTGAAGGAGAGATGTTAGATGTCAATGTAGAATGTTATTCTTTTTAAAGCTTCTTCAAGTTCAATTTGTTTCTTGGACTTGAAACTGAAATTGCATCATGTGTGCATAATAAAAAATTATTATTGTTTTGGCTCCATTCTTTCAATGGTCTTAAAGCTCCACATGCATTAGTAAACATAACTGAAAAGCCATGTTATGGCGGGATCCATTCCCTTCAGTGATATATACTAACTGGATTAAAAGTGAATCTATAAAACAAGGCTCAATGGCAAAGAATGGCTGTCATGGTTGTTAACATATGACTGTAGAATCTTAATTGCTCTGTTATACAGAAGAGAATCTTGCTTTTGTTTCTAATGCTATCTTCATATATACATACAGCTTCCTCCTTTTGTCACTCTTTGGTGAGCTAGCAATAAACAAGAAAGAAGGGGCCAGACACTCTTTCACTACAAAACTTTGTTTTTTTTTGTTTCTTAATAAAATAATTTTATCTCACATCAGAGTCTGATGGATGTAGACTGTACTGGCAGACTGATACTTGTATATTTTCGCATTGGCTTATTTTACTGGACAAAGCCTGTGTACTGGCTTTTTACAGCAGCACCTAATAGATGACTTTATTACATTTACAAAAATACATTTTGTGACTGTTTTCACAAATGCAGGTGGCACTCCCTAAAAATGGAAAAACCTTTTTTGTGACTTTTTTTCTGGATCATGCGGACAACCTGATCAGTGTGAGGAGGCCTGCCTAGCTGGCCGCAGCAGGAAAAGCATCAGCGGGTTTGTCCACAGGGACCGGTAAGGCTGGAGATGTGCTCTACTTTAGATCAATACCCTACATAAAGGAATGTGAAACTGTATTCTAGTTCAGAAAGACTGTCCTAATTTTTGTCCTCTTATGCGTACAAGAACTGCCTGTGTGTAGTGGCTTGTAGCATGTCAGCGTGTCCCTGATAGAAACATCACTTTGAGATGAAGCTTTCCAAGTCACCCCCGATTGGATTCTCTCAAGAGGTGGCTGGATGTGGACACCTTTCTAGTACCAGCCCTTATTATTAGATGTGTCAGAAGTCACTTCATGATATCTGAAATCCATAGACCTCTGTAGTTGCACAGTATTTTAACAATCTTCCTTCATTGCTGCACTGCCTGTGCTGTACAGTGCATTAAATGGTCAGTCAGCATGGGATTGGCTACTAAAGCTTTAAATTGATTGGATTCATTTGTACAGATCCAGAACACTGTCCACAGTTCAATACCGAGTCTCCCTTTAATCAGCTGTGCTACCCGCTTCCTGTCTGTGGCAGGATGTGACAGTGTGGACGTAATGTGAGTCAGGTTTAGCACTGTGTCAACATCCTTCCTCAGCAGGAAGCTCTCCAGGGTTTTGCCACTCTCCAGTGATGAGACAGGTGATTGCCCAATTAAACACTGGCAATCAGCATGATGTCACATTGCATACCACAACAATATTTCAGATGTTTTTTTTTTTTCCGGAGTGGTAGGATGATGCGTGCTCTAAGTTTTAACTCTGTAGGCTGAAAAATAAAGAGAGTTACATCCTTAAATTCTTTTTTTTCTTTTCTCTTCCCCTATCCTTGTCATATAATTTCAGTCATATCCCTTTATCCACCTGAGTTTGTGTTGCAGTTATTGTCACTGGTGCTGCCTTTGCAGCTAACATGGGCAGGTGACTGTAAATCCTGCAGGGATTTGTTGTTTGATGTTCGGTGGGGTTGCTGAGCAAGAGCAGGAGCAGGTCCATCTTTTAACAAGCTCTATGCACAGTGCTTGGGATGAATTCAGTCTGTTTCTTTTTCCTCCCTCCTCTTGCCTGCACACCTTCCTGTGAACATATTGCAAACTCTTTGATTCTTCACAAAGCAAGATGTTTTTTTCTTAGATCATATTCAGATTTTTTGTATTTTAAAGCATTTTAAAATTAAGAATGTACACAGTAGAATTTACAACAGGACTATGAAGTATCTGTGTTGTATTCAAGCATAATTTACAGTAATAACTTCAGAAGAGGAAAAGGCCAGTTTTTATAGATATGAAACTTTTCTATACACAAAACCAACCTTTCATATCCTGTATGTTCCTATGTTCCAAATAAATATAAATATCTTGATGTATAGTTTTGTCTATTGGAACTAAAAGTGCTATTCTTTTTCTCGTAATGAAGAAAGATTGCTTTGAAATTGTGGCTGAATAAGTTAAGAGCAGGCCGGTCAAAAATCTTAAAGCACAGTGACAAACACCCTAATCACAGAAACTATCACTTGTAATGGATCTACACTGAGTTTTGCTGTTTTTTTCTCCTTTTAAAAAGAGTGATTCCAAATGCTGATTGTAAGCATAAAGTACCAGAGAAGGCATTTCCTTGGTGATTTTTTCCCAGTCACACTTAACAGTATTGTCTTAGCTGGCGTTTAAGTGCCACTCCAATCTGTTTGACCGTCTAGTCTTGAGGGCATTTGAGTCTCTGATCGGCATCTGCTTCCTGCATTCCCTCTCCACATAGACCATCTTTGATAAGATTAGGAGGACCGAGATGCAACAGGAATAAACTGCTCACTTCAACAGAGATTTATGATGCGATCAGATGTTATGTGTTTTGTTGCGGCGTAGCCATCGATCTCACACAAGCTGAATTAAAGAAGCATTTTGTATGACTTAAACTGGTTAGAGGTTGCTCCTTTTGTAGTGCCATGGTTATAAATGGCTACAATGTTTCCCTGCTTAGTCCTGCCGATGTAGAGATAGAGGATTTCAGTGGTGATTTTTTTTGTCAGCATTGCATCATTGCATCCTTACATCATTAAACATCAGTAACTTAAATGCTGACATTGTAACAGACCTTTATTCCTCCATCTTTGAAGGACCAGGCACTGGCAGCTCCTTGACTGAAAGTCGCTAAATGAAGTTACGTAAATGAATGGCACCAGTGGAAATGGAATTTTGTTGTCTGAAGAGGGGGTGGGCCTCAGTTTGAAACAAAGGGAACAACAGCTTAGTGCTGGAACCAGTTCTGACGTGAAATCCGGATTCCTGGACTTAGTGCTACTGCAGGGACCATCCATTGGTAGGTGGATCTCTGTTGTTTGAGATGAACTAGTAAGAATAAAAATAATTTATTCAAAATGTTTCACATTTTCTCAAAAAGTGTTCTTCACCCGGGTCTGTGATTTATGCTGGACAGATGGAGCTCATTTCCTACAAAATGTGTAGCATTGTGAAATGTTTGAACCATTTATGCAATGCATTTTGTTTCAGATGTAATAGTTATGTCAGCAATTTAAATCTCATAAGTGAAAAAAGAATGCACTTGCTAAATGTGGCATACATGGTGATATTTAGCCTAAATGTGTGAAACAATGCTTGTGAAAAATGTGTCCCATTATTTTTCATAAATCTGTGATTTATTTTGCAAACAACCTTCACATATATTGTACGCATTCAAGGATGTACATGTACATATTCATATAGAACATTTTTGGACCAATTTCAAGCATGTATTGTAGGTTTGAATGCATTGGAAAAATATAAAGCAATATATTTATTTTCTGTAAATGCATGGCCACTTAAGTTCACACTCTTTTAATAAAAGAGACAGAAGATGTGACAGAATTATTCACTGACTGGTTGCAGTTTACTCTGCCCAGCCTGTTCTGCTTTGAGCTCCCCATCATTCCAGAGTAATGCAGTAGTGAAATATTAGTGAGCACCCTGAGGCCTGTGGGCCCTGGGTGGATGTGGGGGAGGGAGGCGGTGTGATGGAGATGCGCTGTCATGTTTCGGAGAGAGGAGGCTGGGAGGAGCTGTTTGGGGGCTGGCACGGCCTTCCTCGGCAAGGCACACTCCAGGCACCGCGAGGGTCCAATCGGGCAGTGACTGCCAGAACCAGGGATCCGTAAATCTGAGGCCTGCTTGAGCTGTAGAGAAATAGACTGCAGTAAACGGAAAGGAAACAATAGATGAAAGGCTTCCATTGACGTCGTTTTGTATGGGGCGATTATTCGTAAGACCCGGATTCAATGTCATTGTGAAACGCTTTGTTCTTAACGTTGAATAGTGAAATCAAATGAGCAGGGTTTTTCTTATACAGACCTTTTACTGATATGAGTTTCCTGGTTGCTGGCATTTACCTAAAACAGCATGTCGTAGCATAAACTTAACCCTTGTATCATTTCATTATTTAAAGGATAAAACATTGCAGTTAGAATCAATCTGGTCCCAGGTGTGGTGTGAGAGAGCAGAAGGTGTAAAAAGCCTGTGGAATCATGGGTATTCACACAGTACGTGGGGGGGAGGGAGCTCAGAGCAGGGGTGCGTAATGGTAGCTCCCAGTATCTCTGCAGTCGTGGTCTTGATCAGTAAATAAAGGTAAAGTTATTGTCGACATTCCAAAGTTTTCAAGGAAATGTGACACATGTTGAGTAATATCTGGTCCAGATCAAAGCATCTCACTTCACAGCAATGTAGGAAAGACCCAATCTGCAGAGGATGCAAAAAATGGCACCTGTTGTGCAGTCAGCCAATCTTTCTGTATCTCTGCTCCCAGCTCTTTGGTGAACTATTTGTCTGGCCAGGCCATGCTGGCAATTTGGAGGAACAGAAAGAACAGGCTGCTAGGGTCAGGGACTATCGACCCCTTGCAAATGATGCTGGGTTTGGCCGCTGCTCGTTTGAAAGTAGAGTTCGCCCACTATGAGCTTACTGACTGTGTGGCTGGTTTTATTTCTGTATGGGGGTTGGGAAAGGTCATGCGCTGAGTAGCAGATGTCGGTGAGCTGTTTTTGAATTTTTAACCTTGTCTTTGTGGATGGCAGCTAGCATTCCACTAATGCATTTTAATTGCGTTGTAGTCAGGCTCAGCGCCAGGAGAAAATACAGAGGGGTGCAACTGCAATCCATGGGGGTGCACAAAAAGTCATAAATACTATGCAGAAATCGGGGTACAAAGAGACAACTGGGGGTGCACTGAGGTCTGTCGGGGGGGGATCTTGGCCCTATCTCACTTAAACCTTTCTCAATCATGACTTTCTTCATGCTAATAGTATTCTAAATGATCATTTTTGGATATCATTTTGGATCATTTTTGCCACCTCAGACATTTTATTGCCTCTGAAATCCTCCTTCAGAGGATGCATGCATTAAGGCTTGTATTAGGGGAATTTAACAGCTGTTTTCTTCAAAAGGTAGAGGTGATTGAGGTGATTGTTTGCTATATATGGATATTTTTGCCATGAACTTGGAAAATAGTAAGTGGTTAACCAGTGGTTGATATTCAAGACTGTACTGTCCACAAATTATGTTGGATGGTCGATTTGTAATGCAAAGTAAAGTCAAGTTGTTGTATTTTTGGAACTGTCAGTTATCATACTTGATTGATGAAAAAGTCAACTGTCCATAAACATCTATGCAGACAGACAGACAGACAGACAGGATAGATAGATACACAGATAGATAGATATTTCTAAGGCCCTGGGAGAGCTCTAGTTCTTGGTTAATCGATCCTTGCTGTCTTCCTTTCTTGCTTCCCTGCTGTGAGTGTGAATGCCAAGTGAGAGGTTTCATGCTGTTGGCAGGCTGATGTTGCTAATTCAGATCAGTGCACCCACACTCATTCCATCACAGACTGACCACACAGGCCAGGGAACTGGCCTCCATATTTACCTTCCAATCAGGATACCACGCAGTGACAGCTTATTCTCATTCTCCCTCTCCCTCTCTCTCTCTCTCTCTCTCTCTCTCTCTCTGTTTATTCTTCCAGAACAATACACCTTCCTTTCTACCATCTATTGTCTCCTGTTCAGTCTGGTTTCAATCTGGTTCAATCATATATGTTCAGTCTGGTTCAATCATATATGGGCAATTAAACAGAAACAAGAATAAACAGAATATGTTTATTTACAGATAAGTCGCATATGAAAGAATATGTAAATTGTGTGATAGTCTAGTTTTCCTATAGTCAGAATGTGTCATTCAGTCCTTACTCTGCATTCCTCTCATCTGTTTCTGTGTCTCCTCACATCACCTTCCCTCTTGTCATGTCCATCCAATTCTCCAATAAACTGAGATTAGCAATTCTGTTGAATGAGCTCAAACCTGCAATTTACTCATAGAAATATTTTAAGAAAACTTTTCCAGTATTTTCCAGGGAATATTTCAAACAAATTCTCTTCTCAAAAGTAACTTCCCCTAAATGATTGAAATGAACAGTAATTGGGGTATCATATCCTGCTGTTATCAAATCATGAGGTGAAATGTTATGATAAATAAATCTATGGAGAATCTCTATCACCAGAGCTGTTATTTTGAAAAAACTGTATGGTTGTGCAGTGACCTAGAGGCTGTAGACACATTTTTTAGTGTTTACGGTGAATACACTGTTACTCTATTATTCATCAGTATTCCTTTATAAATGGGATAATACCTACACTTGAGAATCTTACTGTTCTAGGACCTCTCCTGTAAAAAAACAATATGCTGACCCTAAACCTCCTAGAAGCTCAAAGTAACCCTTCACAGAATGCCTACCCTCTTCCAGAACTTTCTGACCAGTGGCTGCTCGTTCTGTTCAACAGAAGAAGACTTACTGTTTGACCACCCTTTTATTTTGAGTGTGTTTTGCTTTTAATAACAGGCGATGTCTTTGTTGTTTTAATTACTGACCCTGGAAAAGATCACCATGCCACTCGCGGTCATTCAGGCATAGGAAAAAACATGACAAAACATTACATTATGCATGAAAGTGACCTTTTGCTGCTACCCATGAAGATATAAATATTGTGTGGCTTTACCCTTTCTAACGGTGTAAAGACCTGAGGATTTCATTGGGCAAAATTCATGCAGTGTTATATCAGACACACACACACACACACACACACACACACACACACACACACACACACACACACACACACACACACACACACACACACACACACACGCACACACACACACACACACACACACACACACACACACAAAAACACACACACTTGCATTCCCACTATAAATATGTATGAGGATAATTTAAATCAGCTTTGCTTCCTTGTCACTCAATCCCATACTTGGGAAAACAATTTAACTTTGAGTCTCTTAGTGAGCCCATGGTGTTATTTACAAATAAGCCTGCAAAGTTCATGAGCCAGTGAAAACCACCGGGATTTGAATCTGTAATGTGTTATGTAAGCAATGGTGTGAGTTCATGGAGAATGCGAGATTTAAAAGCATTTTTATTTGGTTCTTTTGATGATATTGTGTGGAAGGACATTGCAAGGACATGCTCAGACCTCAGCGTTGGTGCAGTAAAGTGGGCATTCGTTGCATACACTAAGGTGTTAAATTGATTAGACTCAATCGTCACTCCTTTTCAGCTGGGTAGTATTTCCCAAGTCTGTGATGCATTCCAAAGGCCCACAATCCCTTTGTCAACTGTAATAAAAAGGCATTGCTGGATATATCAACTTTTCATCACTGAAGTATGCCTTTTAAGAATCTCATAAAACTACACTCTGTAGTGTAGTGCAGTGAGCTTCTGTGGGATTTCTCTCATAACTGTGCTTTAGAAACTACACTGTCAATACATAAATTGATTCCTCATATTAATCAGACATTAGACTTCTAACATAGAATGAGCAAATTGTTAATGGGAGTCCTTTTTTCCATTACTGTGATTGGCAAGAAACCTGCATTCAATTAGTTTTATGTCCTATACATATATGCATAAGTTCTAGGTCCATTTCAGTCGGTTACTATAGAGTTCTGCTTACTTCGTACAGCACCTGTCTTCTATATGTGTCTCCCTCCAGCTCATCCCAGATGCCAGTAACTTTAACATGAATATAAAGATTTTGTAATATTAAGTTTCTTTTTGTTTTCATCACTATAGAGCAGTAAAGCCAGAGCATACAGGGCCATCTACAGATGGCATTGCATTACATTTTATTACATTATTGTCATTTATGAGACGTTTTTTATCCAGAGCAACTTACATAGCTTACAATTTCATCCATTCATACAGCTGGATATGATCAATGTACAATGACCAAGTCAACAAAAATACTCCTGGTCTACCCTGGGGATGTGTCATGAGAACTTAGCTGAAACTTGTTCAGAGATTGGCAAACAGCCTTTAATTACTGACCCAATCAGAGGGCTGGAGAGTGTGACTTGTGGACCATTTCTGCTTATGTGTGAAGCAAACACTGTTGAAAAAAATGAAACATCACAGGCAATGCTTTTATGATTTTGAATAGGAAGAACTATTCTAGAAATCAATGGAAACATCCATAAATGTCGCTGGGCTTTTATACAGACACTCCAATGCATGGGCTCCATACAAGTAAAATTCATCTTAAATTGGATTGTTTCCCCTGAATTCTAAGGACCTAAGCAAAATAAAAAAATATAGATTCATGCAGACTGAGGAGAGAATGCCTTTGTCTTGTCTCAGCCCTGTCCTGACTCAGCCTGTTCTGTAATAGAATGGTAATTAGCCTCCAGGAATAACCCATCCCGTATTGTCAGGGGCTGCTGAGTTGATGTTTAGAGGCCTTAAGTCTGAGGACAAACACTCCTCTGACTAAGCCTTTACCTCCAACACTGTTGTGAGCTCTGAGTGAATTCCCATGCCTATTAAAGAGGCTCACCTCAATTAAAACTGCACTGTTGTTCAGCTAAATGCAAGCCATGGTGGAAACCTGTCTTACAATCAGAGATGACCAGCTGCTTTTCAGAATACTTTTAAGGCACAGTGTTGAACTATTTCTGCCTTGATATTAGGTGGCTTATATCATAGTATAGTTGGCTTCCTTTGCCTAGTCAGGCTGCACAAGTTAACTTGTAGGAGGGCCTGAATAATGTTGTGCTCACACTCACTGATCTGTGAGTGTTGTTAGCCTGGTCTGACACTGAATGGATACTTATGTTCTATCATGCTGGAAGTCACTCTGGATAAGAGCATATGCTAAATGCGTGCAATGCAATGTAATGTAATGTAATGTGGTGCGCTGGGAGCAGTCTGGGTGTGCCTTTGGTTGCCCTTGGTACGCAGAATCCCTCATATTGACCTCACATTGAGGTAAAGGAGACAGGCCTCCTTCTGCCCTTGTAAAGTTCCTCTCCTCGTTAAGGACCTCCAGTCACGTCAGCCTGTTTCATCATCGCAATTATTCACATGAAGGCTTCTCCATGGGCCCACTCTCTCCTGGAGATGTTTGCTTTGCAGGTACGGCGCTGGAATATCGGTCAAAGTCTACGCCCGCGCTGTAGTAGTTACCCTGCTCAATTATAAATGATTTTTGAAATAGTATGGTAAACATGTTTTCGTACTTTTGCAGCTGCTTGCAAAGAGAGGCTGAATTTGTCCTTGTCCTCTGGCACGGCTTACATGAGATAAGACGCAGCCTGTACAGATTTACAAGGTGCTGGCTCTTCTGAAGGGGGCATTTTTGGCCACCTCTCCAGAATTGCTCTAGGCAGGGCCGGCGCTATGGGGGTGCTTAGGGGTGCATTGCACCCCCAGACGGACCCCAGTGTACCCCCAATTGTCTCCTTATGTCCAGATGTCTACATAATGTTTATTACATTTTTTAAGATATGGAGTTTTATCTTTCATATCTTTTTTTGTTTCATTTGTGAACAGCTTTCTTAGTTTCCCCAGCTGCCCTGAACCTGTGCATGTACATAGCATTGCAATATTTAACTTGTTTATGAAACCAGATTAATTTTAATCAAAAAATCATTGTCAGTTTAGGCTTTGATCGATTTATCAGTCAACTGATAATTGTGGTTAATTGTATATTGGTGTTCCGCTTTGTGTACTGTATTACAGCTAGTAAGGGCATTGTGTACTGTTATTGTGTTCTACTTTATTGGTTTATTAGTTTGTTTTTGTCTCCTTTTTGCTTTAGTTCTTTCAGTCTGTCTTATTGAGGCTATAATTTTCCACCCAAATGACATATAAATTGTAATTTAAAGGGAAGGTACTTGCCCTGTATTACTTGCCTTGTATTATTTAATTATTCCTTGTGCAAATAAACAAATCAAAACAAAAATCAGATCCTTTTCACTGGAGGGGAAAAAACATTGCAGTAGATTGCAAATCTCATAAAAGATCAAACAGCACAAGGCACTGTGCCACTAAAGCACACAGAGAGATTTCCAGCACCTCCAGAATGTCAATATGAGTTCCACACTGAGATGCTCTGTCTTCATTTCAATATGTCGAAATAAGTCAGTATCTCCCCCTCATTTCTTTTGTTTGAGGGAGCTCTGAAGGCCTGTGGGTTTGTTTTTGAAAAGTCGCCCATTTTTTCCCCCAAAGCGCTTGGGGAAAAAAATGGAATCTCCTGCATTATTAATATAAGAGCGTCAGAATCTCGGCAGGGGAGGCAGCTGGGACTTGTGTTGTGTTATCTCCTCCATGTACTCCATCATTCACCATTACCCCATTTGCATTGTGTTTTGCCTGAGGTGCATGAGCCATGGTTTGATCCACGTAACAAATATCAAAGTGGTGTGAAATGCTGGCGCTTTCCTACCTGATGGAGGATGTGTTTACCGAAGGGGGTTTTCTGTGTTATCCTTTTCGAAATTTGAGTGTGTTGGTCTGTCGTGGTGAAGCTGGAGGGACTCGCACGTAAGCAGTGCTTGATTATATTTGCACTGACTGTAGCTTGGTCACCTCAGTGCCTGAAAACACAATTCAGCGGCAAGATCAGCTCAATACCTTAATCTCTCACCTTAAGATCTTCTTTTTGTCGTACGTATAATAGTTTGCTCAAATTGCCGCCAGCACAATAACATCCAGATATTTCGATAACATCCGTAAAGAAAAGGATTTTGCTCTGTAATCTTGTGTGCTTTAAGAACACTTTAACTGATTGCATTACCTTAGCACCCACTGAACATATGCCTAGCCAGACAACAACCAGATGTGGAGCACAGTTATCTTCTTCATAGCATTAACTCTACATTAAGCTTTCAGCTCTCAGTTCAAATATGCTATATTGTGAAGGATGGTGAGGAATACATTAGCAGATATGTAGCAGATATGTTTTTGCACAGTTCATCAACTGAACAGTTTTTTATATTGTTGTAATGTCAGTTTTTGTTGCCTTTCGGTTCGTTCTCCACGTATAACCAGCTTCCACTCGCTGAACATAATGATTTTTGTTTTGTAACAAATTCACAAAGCAAACTAGCCATGTAACAGCATTGTAGCTGAATGCGCTGGTGTTGAGGCCATGGATGAAAGGATATGTTTATCCACTCTGTGCACTTGAGTGCAGTTCATTGTCATCTGTTCTGGATGAAAAGTGGATGAAATGACAGCGATTCCTGTCAGGGGTATGTAGGTTAAATATAGACATACAGATACACAGACAGGCTGAGGATGGTCTCACAGAGTGTCTTGGCTGCTGTGGGGTCAGCACAGGAATTGAGCCAGAATGTTTTCCCTTTATACAGGATAGATTAGATTAAGGCTTGCTGACAGGCAGGATAATTGTTGTTGGTCCGAGCTAATACGTCACAGCGGGGTGTGCGTACGTCAGTCGGCATCTCGCAAAGCCTTATTAAAACAAGTCTGCTAGATCCGTCCTCTCTGAACCCACCTCCCTGCCAGCTTCACGCCTAAGGGTCACCGTGCCAGCACGATTTCTCATTAACATCAGAGCATTATACCTCTCTTTCTCTGTCTCCCACTCTCTCTCGCTCTCTCTCGCTCTCGTGGTATTGGTCTAAAATCACAATGTTTGTTCCTCAAACACAAGAAAGCATAATTCATCTGGAACAAATGACAAGTACTGTGCTGTTACTGGTCTTGCAGTCTCACCAGAAATTACTCATAAGGGGAAGGCATGTGTCTGATTAAGATGTCTCATCTAGTGTTTTCCTAGTGCATCCCCAGAAAAGGCCTTGCGACTTAGAAGGTATCATCATGGGCAGCAGCTGTAGCAGGAGCAGTAACAGCAGTAGCAGCAGCAGATTTAGCAGACTTGTTTTAATAATAGTAGTAACGTTGGCAGCAGCAGTAAGAGTAGTAACAGTAGTAACAATGGTAAGAGTGGTAACAGTGGCAAAAGCAGTAACAGTAGTAACAGCAACAGTGGTAACAGCAGCAGCAGCAGCAGTAATAGTAGTAGCAACACTAACAGTGGTAACAGCAGCAGCAGTAACAGTGGTGACAGCAGCGGCAGTAACAGTGGTGCAGCAGTAACAGTGGCAACAGTAACAGTGCTAACAGCAGCAGCAGTAACAATGGTGACAGCAGCAGCAGCAGTAACAGTAGCAGCAGTGGAAGGGAGAAGTGACAGTCCTGTTCCTGTCTGATATCACAGCTCCTCTAAGTGAAAGTGCCCTCCCACCACCTGATTCCACCTCAGGATACATGTAAGTGGAGAAGCGAGGGCACAATCGGGAGTCAGGTTCCACCCTGGGTGGCCGAGGAGGCGTTGAAACCTTTACAAGCGCCCCCTCCCGCTCCCCTGTGATGCACTCTGCTCCCTCAGCGCGTGGGGAAGAGGGCCCTGCTGGATACGTTAATGATGAAGCAGGCCTTTGCTGAGAGGGTGAGGGCCGGGGGAGGTTCTCTCACTTCAGCTCAGCAGAAGGAAATAAACATGAAATCAGTTTTTCGCCGCCATCCTGTGAAGACGCCTCAATCAGATACACAGCACACTCTCCAAATGTGCTGATTACCCTCAGCCCCCCCCCAACCCCCCCGGGATAAACCGGGCTGACACTGGCACTTTGTGTTAATGATCAAAAGTAGAATTTAACAGTTCGTCTGGGGAGACAGAACGGCTCAATATGATTACTTTATGATTTCACCAGCTGCAATAGCAGCATGTTTAGGTCTGCCCAAATACAGCCTGTTTGTAGACTTTTTCCTGCTAGTACCATTTACGAAGGAGCAATTTGCTGTTTCAGGGGGTGTTTTCAGTCCCAGCATAGGCCCTGACCCAGAGGTCTTTACACACTTACACACAATCAGCATCTGGTTCAGTACCTTATCTGTAAAGCTGTTTCAGTGCCCTCTGAGATCAGAACTGACCTGCTCTGTGGTGTAGTCCACCACACACACAGTTTCACATAAACACACAGACACAGACTCACACAACCATTCGCGCACGCACAGACACGCACACACACACACACACCCGTGCACGCACACGCACACAAACACACACACACACACACCTGCAAGTACATATATACACTTCTTGGCACAAAAGCCTTACTGTTAATTTATTACATTGTGTTAGTGTATAAAGCACTCAGAGATGTGATAGTTTTAATCTTGCCCTAATTGTTAATTTTGAAAAAGTGAAAGGGCCTGGCCATCTGTTCCACGCTGGAAGTTCTCTGTGATTGAATGCTGAGGGTTTCATTAAACTGCTTGCGTAATTTCCATCCCCACAGCCTCATTCAAAGAATCCATTAAACCAGCGCTTATCATTTATCAGGCTTACTTATTTAATATGCATGTCAAATAGATTTGATTGTAAGAAGATCAATCCAACAATTGGCAATGAAAAAAAATATATTCTCACACAACTTCTGATTCATCTTCACAGTACATTATTTTTCACGTTTCTGTGATGATGTGATTTTCTTTGTGCAAATATGAAGACGCATTTTGCATGTCTCCTGTGTGTATCAATTTAGCTTCATACAGCAGCCACCAACAGGCTTTTGTCACAACCCTGGGGCAAGAAGGTCTCAGACATTTGAAATGAATGTAATTACATTGTCCTTTTTTTAGGATATTAATGCCTTATAGAACCTGGGGACATTTTATAATTAAGAATGGTAGAAATAAAACCAAATCAGTAAGAGCTTCAGATGTGTGGATCATAAGTCAGTTGAGGCAGGTCAAGCAGCTTTACAGTGATAATCCACTGTAATTATTGCTCACAACTGGGCAGATTATAGGCCAGATGTAATTCTTCCTTCTTTCTTTTAAACTGAGATATAAATTATTTGTCAGATGCCCTTGCTCAGGTCAAAGGAGAGGCCGTGAGAAAACATAAAAAACAGCTGTACCTTATTGTGTAAGATAGTTTGATTGACACAGAGCACGCAACATTACACTGTTCCCCCATCTCCTGATGTGTGCCATGCTGAGTTTCCCTGAAAGCAAAGGAGATAATTGCACACACAAACGCAACTGCACCTGGGGTTTGTTGTTGTGTCTGACAAGGAGATTCAAAGGGTGCTCATCGTGAACACATTCAATTTTAATGAGAAAATTAAAATTTAAATAATGACAGTCTTAGTCAACTTTCATTCAGTGTTTCCTTGTCTGAAACCAATGTGCCTGCTTCACTACACTGCAACTAAATTTAACAAGCATTTTAATCAGCTACACAAAGACTATGATTGAATCAAAAGTGGTAGAAAAAAAATAAACACTGTTTGTTTCAAATTAAAAAGTTAGTTACATTATAAGAAGATGGCTCTTTATACCTGCAGAGGAAGGGATGATTACTTTTACGACGTATGTCATTCTGTGAAAATTGTGACGTACCAAGAAAAAAATATATTTTCTCAAAAAATAAAATCCACTTCATTTCGTAGTGAAGACATTGTCACAAAACATGATAATGAATGGTAATCAAAGGAATCCTTATTTTGAAAGATGAATTATCAATGATGTCTACCACTGTAATTTAGGTTCAGTTCCAGTTCCTGTAAAACCGGGAGCCCCGTTCTCAGTCATCAGTGTAATGCTTTGCATTTCATCAGCATAAGAAGCATAAGAAAGCACACAGCCCACTTGGAGTTTCAGAGCGTCGAGTGGCTCACATACTAGAGATAAGCAAATGCGGCTTCTGGGATCACTTAAAGACGAGAGCTACCACACACTTTCAACCACTAAAAGTAGTTAAGCAAAGCACCCAACAGAAGAAATGGATAATATATAAATGTGATAGTGTAAGCTTTACAGCGAGAAAGGGCATTTGCTAATGAATTAATTTCAATGGTAATGAATTAATAATGACAACAGCTTCCTATGAGGCTCTGTGAGGAAACATGGATCGGGCTGTGCTGATTCTCCCTCTCAGGATGTGACTGAGGGTGATGAAGCTCTCCATGGAAAGCCTTCATCCTGCCAATGCATCCAGCACAGATCTCCCCGCAGATACACAGGAAAGAAGGGGCAAAGAGAAGCATCATGGTGCCTCTTATGACTAGACAGTAGCAATTCATATTTACCTTATATTACATTACTGTATTGTCATTTAGTAGATGCTGTTATCCAGAGAGACGTACATAGGTTACAATTTTCACAAATTATCCATTTATACAGATATTTACTGAGGCAATTTTGGGTTAAGTACCTTGCTCAAAGGCACAATGGCACTTCCTCAGGTTTACAGATATATGTTTAACTGTATTATAAATGTAAATATAATACAGTATAAAGCATCTCACAACCTCTATTTTTAATTTTATGTTATTTTTTGTATTTTTATAGCCACATGTGGTGTAAACTATATGCATTTATTATGCATGAAGGAGCCCTCCGGTGAAGAGTAGTCTGAACTGGATTGGGTTACAGAACGTTCCTTTCACAGTCAGCATGACTATCCAGTGTAATAACAGCCCGAGTCAGGTCACCTACAGCTCACCAGGATGTGTGTTTCCGAATGCCGGGGTCGCACCCGATCCAGGATGCGCTCAGTGCAGCAGAGAGGGTACAGAGGGGGGAAATCATCGCTTGTTTAGGGTGAGGAAACACGCAGAGACCCACCCCCCCCCCTCGGAGGAACATCAGAGCGCCCTGCCTGAATCTGAGCGCCCCCGCGGCCGTCCTCCTCTGACCTCCTTCCGCGCTCTCCTGTCTCCACCTGCTCCTCCTGCGGGCCGCAGTGCCGGGCAATTATACCACACAGGAGCCATGTAATTGGATCTAAACGTTTCTGATCACGTAAAGCAAGGCCCTGGTCTCCCCGCTTTTCCACAGCTTGTTGCGGTCCCGCCTCCTGCAGGGACCGTGGCGGCTGATTGGCCACTGTCTGTCTGCAATTTATAAAAAAAAAAAAAAACTGACAGTTTTCATCCAATCCTGAATCTTCCTCTGGCTCTTTCTCCACTGAGGGAACAAATTAGAAATGCCTCACTGACCTGGATACATTATGTATTATTATTATTTTTCATTATTATTAGGCAGATGTTGATATCCTAAGCAACTTACAGAGCTTTATAAATTACCATGCAGGATATACAAGTAGGAAATATGTAAGCGCGTATTACTGGTACACTCCTGTGAGAGCTTTTCTCTTTTTCTCTTTTTTCATGGATTATCTATATTGCATTGCATTTTTTCCAGAGAGCAGGGCTCAAACAATCCCAACAAGCAGAAATTACAAGAAAGATTTACTGCCTGATCTGAATTGTGTTTTCAGAGTTTATATGACTTTAACAGAACAATGATGCAATAATGTCAGGGCATTCAAACAAATCTGCACAGCAGAGTGGTTACCAGGATGAACTGATTTCCTGTATCCCACAGTCATTTTTACTCCAAACACTTGACTGAGGAAGTCCTGACATGAAGCTGTTTGTTACAGTTGCAGTGCTATTGACATTGGGAGGGAAATGGAAGGTAAAAACATTGCTTTTCTTCCTGATTGTTGTTGATATGATTTTGAAAAGTATTTCTGAAATTGAATCAAGCTTGTTTACAGTAGAATCAAACTGAGTTTACCATCTGTAATACAGCAATACGATTAAAAGTTAGAGAGGTTAGAATAAAAAGATACCTGCAAAGAGTATTGTTCTGAGACTTCAAGCTTTAAGGTATTCAAATCCCATCATGGTATTGTACTATATGATGTCTATGTAAGTTTTAACATGCTTTCCAAAGTAATTTCAAGTATTTAAGCTGTTGTCTAGCAAAGCAATGTTATAAAGGGTATTCTTATGTTAACTAATTTTAGTCACAAACGTTACATACAATCCCATAATCCTTAGCCCTTACATTTCATGTATGCCTCGTGAACAGGCATTGAATAGTGAAGGATGCCTTTGGACAGACAGTTCTTTTCTCCTCTTCTATTTCTCTCAAAACCCACTTTTCTTCTCCTACCTGAGTACAAAATGGCTTTTGTGTGTGAGAGCAGGAAAACCTTAGAGTGAGTCTCATTAGGAATTTCGAAGGAGAGAAAATCAACCTGACAGGTCAGGCAGAGCTTTTATCCTTTAGAAGTGTGTACACTTGCCAAGGGGGGGTGAGGGTGAGGATGAGGTTTATTCTTTTTTAACTGAGGATGAGCAAAAGGTGCCTAATTCATTTAGTCTGAAATGTATATGTAAAGTCCATTTGGAGAGCAGGGTTTGAAACAGGTTTTGTCGGCTGGAGAGGACCAATAAGCACCAAATCAGGCAGTAGCTCTTTGAAGACGCCTGGTAACAGACTGTAGTCTGCTGATGAATGCCGAAAAGGAGGCAATGTAGGAATAATATTCATATGGCATCGCTCTGCTCTGTGGAACAGTTTGTACTGTGAATCCTGTACAGTAACTGCTCAGTGTCTCGTGTGTTGGTTCTTGAAAGGGTCTGTTCAGACATGGATGTGCATGTTTGCAAGTATCAGGCCGAGGGGAGCTTATAGCTGATAGCAGAGCTAGCTAAGAGAAGTGCAGTTTGACTGTGTGACTCTTCCTTCTGTTCAATCTTGCTGCTCCTCACTGAATGTGAGTTGTGAACGTTGTGATGGAAACTCAGGCCCAGCGTCAAAGTGACTGCAGTGCTCTTTGTTTTTAACATTGAAAAACAAATTGAAACAAATGTTCTTTGTTCTTACTTCCACCACAGTTTTTGTTCGTTTTGGTAATAACGCAAAGCATAGTGTTACATAAGAAACATGAAAGCAACGTTTGCTTATGTTGACTACTTAAAGCTACCATAAGGAAAAAGTGCATTTTAGTTAGGCTTAATGTGTACCTTCATCTGTAAAATAATTGACCGGCTATACTAAACATTATACAATGTGTTTACCACTAAGCCTAGACCACTGCAAAAGCCTGAAGTGCCACCAGGCTTTTATCTTCAATGCATAAATTACCATACAATTACCAGCTTTTATTACAGTTAGGAGGGGGAGAAGTCAGAGTTCTGAGAGTTCAGGTATGGACCGAATAGGTAGGTTTTGAGTTTGCACTAAAAAATGTACAGTGATCTCTGCCGTTCTGACAGTTGTGGGGAGCTTATTCTACCATATGGGGGCCAGGGTGGGGGAGGGCTGAGAACAAGACGAGGGACAAGGGAGGATCACTAGGTGACCAGTGGCAGAGAAGTGGGCAGTCTGGCTGGAGTGTAGGGTGTGATAGTGATTGTAAGTGTGGGGGGCTGGGACCAGAGTTTTGAATTTTAGCTGAGCCATAAGAGCTGACCAAGGCAGATATATAGATATACGAGGAGCGGTATAACAGTATTTTGGTTGGTTGTAAATCAGTTGAGCAGCTGCAGAGATACTTGCAGAGAGGCGAGCCAGAAAAGTTGCAGTAGTCTAGCCTGGAGACTTGAACCAAGAATTGTGCCAAGTTGGTTGTCAAACACAGGCAAAACCCTCACTGGGAAGTCACACATAGAATCATAATAAATAATTTGATTACATACTAGATAATATTTAATGGTTATAATATCTAATGACAATAAATCATGTATACATACGGTATATTAAACTATACTGGTTACATATCTTACTTATTAACATGTAGTACCTGTTCATAAGAGTTGTGGTTCATGTAAAGTGCAAATATAATTGTTTTCAAACTAACCCCATAACTGACATCTGTTGAGTGAGAGCTGGAAGTTCTGTGATCCCATCCTAAGCCTCCTCAACATCCATCTAAAGAGATCAGCCTCCCCCAGATAGCCAGCCACATGCTAAGCAGCTGAAGCTTTATTACCAGTGTCCGCCATAAGCAATTACTGTGCGCGAGAAGCAGATTGTTGAATCAGGCTCAAAATTTCGGCACCTACGGGGGGCCTCCGGCCTTACCACGCCTGGTTTATGTGCAAAATCACTTTCAGAGAGACTCTGTCAGACGGGTCGCGATGGCGCTGCGGCTTTGCTCCCGCCTAAGGCTTCTCCCCTCTTCTGATTTTATTCTCCTTTCGGAAACATGACTGTTTCATTACGCGGGCCTTAGTGTTTGGGTCTGTTTTTAGTTGTTTCACTTCGCTCCTCTGAAACATGGCACTCCTTCCTCTGAGAGGGCCGCAGGTCTGATCAATCCCCATCGGAGAACATGCTTCCTTCTGCATGGCTGTGCATGTTTGCGTTTTCCAGCAGGCCGAACAATATCCTTCCAACTAAATGGTTCACCAGTCTTCCCAGAGAAAGACGCATTCCCCCACACTGTAAAACCTCAGAGATTTTCCTGAGTTCATGTGACGTGGTCTAATCCACAAAACATGTCCCTAACATAATTGGATATGCTTCTTTTTCTCATGTTTTTTCCCATTTGCAGTTCAATCATTGTCTAGCCAAATCGATTCAGATATGATATCTGGAATAGTATGCATCGTGCACTGTATTAAAGGTTGCATTTTGTAAATGTTTTCTGTGAACCATTGTCAATCTGCCCGGTGTACTGAACCGTGACCCTCGTAATAACATCAGTCAAGCCGGGGAAGGCTAACCTTTTTCAGTGCAGAGGGCCGCACAAGTTTACATTATTTGCTTCTGTGCTATATCTAATAATTTAAAGTGCTGCCAGATACAGCTGATGAATGAACATGCCTCGCTCTGCATGCTTATATGTATAATTCTCTAAAAATACATTAAAGCCATCCCCAGTAACCTTGGCATATACAATACAGCAAAACAGATGGAAAAATCACTTTGGGGGCCCCACTTAATACTTAAGGCCTAATTCAATGAGAATAAGACAGAATGTCAATTAATCTCTCCATGGTACACAGCCTGTCTCTGGGAAATGTTGCCTCAGTTTAAGGCCATATATGTGACCTGTATGTAACATCCCCTGCTTCCAAAGGTTATTCATGGAATGTTTTGAAGTGGATTTTTTTTTTCTTTCAGGAAAGAAGTCAGTAGTGTGTCTGGGAAGCGATATCCTGGTTCGTGTTTATGGAGTCTGAGAATGAGGGGGGATCCAGCTTAGCTTTGCGGCGGATCTGACAGCATGCAGGGCTTCGGCTTTATGTCACTGTATGTGAAGACCTGTCTATGGGGGAATCGGCTTCTGCCTCTCAGTCACACGGGCTGGGGGAGAGAGAGAGAGGGAACAGGAGTGCGTTAGCTCAACCCACCGCGGCTCGCCGCAGTGGATGAGGTCATAGTTTAGAGACCGGCGCTGCATAGGTAACCGGAATACAGCAGCCGGCGGTTTCTCACGGGTGTGAACACTGTCATTGTGGAGAGGGATGCTTTCATTTTGATTTTCAACTCCTTTTTTGCGTGACTCTGACCATGGAAACAGTGCAGCTCCTCTCAGTTTTCTCACAGATTCAGTCAGTGAGTGTGCTCTCCAGAGATTGATCTTGCATTTTTTTTTTTCCAAAAAAAGCTTCCCCAACAAAGACGTAAGCCGATCAGTGGCTTTGGACAAATATTAAAAAAAGCTACAGTCTAATCATTTCAAAGTGGTTAAGCCTCGGGGCATCTTTAAAACCCTCTGAAAAGCCAGAGAGACAGGCCCACAGGGCTGAGCGAACTGAGTACTTATTTGAAAACAGCTAAGCCCAACGTCTACGGATACGCTCCCCCCGTTTCGTACCGGAGCTATTGAAGGTGCACGCAATATGCTGCCTCCCTGCAAACGTGTTTAAGCCTCGCATGTCATCTGAATGAGGGAAGAAACTTTATCTGCAGGTTAATCAGCTGTGAGGAAGAGAGCTGAAAAGCTTCTCTAAAGCTTCTTTCCAAGGTGATGTAAAAACCTCCCTGGAGTATGCACTGAATCAGGCAAAGGGACATCTCCTCTATATAGTCACTAGAACAGTTGTCAGCATAACTCTCTCAGAGAAGCGGCAGTGTAGCATAGTGATAAGGAGCGGGGCTCGTAACCGAAAGGTGGCTGGTTTGATTTCCTGTTGCCCCAGGCACTGCCGCTGTACTCTTGGGCGAGGCACTTAACCCAGAATTGCCTCAGTAAACATCCAGCTGTGTAAATGGGTAACATGTAAAAATTGTAACCTTCCTTATGATGTCACAATTCAATCACATCTGAAAGGCAAAATCTCCTACAGCACAGTGTCCTCATCGCTACACTCATGATTGGTTTTCTGTTTAGTTCAGAGGGAAGACATCAACACCCCTTCCAGCGGTAGGTTAGTTTCTCCAGGACATGGCCACAAAAAATCACGGGTCGCAGGAACATCAGCGATGCCAGTGTTGCTCGAGCACTTGCAAAGTTCACCCCGGTAATTCAGCCAATTTCCAAGAAAATAAAGCTCATTTGGGAGGTAGGAAACAGAATGCGGACTGACGTACTGTACGCCGCCTGTGGGGTTATTTCACTTTGTCCAAAGCCTTTACAGTCATATTAGCCTAATAGCCAGAGGTACACGGAGCCTAGGGAAATTTCTGGGACTGACCCGCTCCGAAGCTGTGGGCTGTGGCATACAGGAGCGGAATGGAGCGGTATCCCAGCATGCCCTGCTCCCCTCCTCCGTCTCCATGTGAGGCTGATGTGTGGCTGTGAGAGTCATGTACAGCTGCGCGTCTCTCTGCCCCGCGTCCCTCATTAGAGGCTCGACAGCTCTCCTCCTCAGCTGCTGGGCGCCTTTGTCCCGCGCCTCACAGTGACAGGGTGATATTTACGAAAAACGCCACGGAGCGGGCGCGAGGCCGGGCCCCCTCGCAGCCAAATGACGTCTTTTCCGCCGGATCGCCGCTCCGGCTGAGCCCTCCTCCTCCTCCTCCTCCTCCTCCTTCTCCTCTTCCTCGGAGGTCAAGGACAGCTGTGAACTCCCAGGCGCTGGTTGCCAGTCATCTCTGGACAGATTTTTTTTTTCCCCCTACATCTCCCCCTTAGAAAAAAAAATATAATAACGCCTCAGATCTGTCACTGGTAGTTCATGCGCAAACCCTGGTGGCAGCTTGTCATGAATAACTCAGAGAGCACGCGGGTGCCTTCTGTACATGTGAACACTGGAGGCAGTGTGGGTTAAGGGGGTGGGCTTTAATTATGTGGAACGTGACACGATATCAGCTGATATCCTCTAGCGATGAGGAAACCTCTAGCTGTCCGGCGCACAAAACGGCAAAACCGGAGCTTTCATTTTGAATCGTCTTGTCGTCTTGGATGTTGCTTAATTTTGTGCCTGTTTTATTCCTGTGAAATTCTTTCATTTCATCCATAAAGGAACCATATACAGTATGTGCCATTTGCCTGAGTATTTCTACAGATTTTTCCACCAAAGGGCCTGACACAGTCTAACTGCAAAGTATGGCAAAGTCTGTGCCATGCAGTTACACTATCCTACTGTACCAAAACTCATGGGACACGGGTAATTATGAATAAAACATTTCTCAAAAAGTTAATACTTTGTTGATCCACTTTTGGCCTTGGCCTAATTATTTTGCACTTCACATGAACCACAACCCTTATGAAAAGGTATTACATGTTAATAAATAAGACATAGTTAATTAAACAATAGTTTAATATACTGCATGTATATATGATTTATTATAATTAAATTTTAAAACCATTCAATATCTATTATATAATCAGTGACTAATTTAGTGCATTGTGGAGGACTTCACTAATTTCTAGTAAGAAAAAAATGCTAGTGGTGTTGTGCTCCACTCCTTCTATGAAGAATTAGTAAGGTGTGTTTCTGAAGAGGGTCATCTTGGTCTTTCCCTAATTCTGTGTTCCAGTTCATCGCAAAAAGTGCTCTGTTGGGTTGAAGTCAGGGGTCTGTGATGGCCACTGCAATGTTCCAGTGTAATTCTCTCAAACCCATGCATACTCACACAAATCGTCACACCCATTCTACTGCAGTGAGATGGGCTCGCCCATGACTTTTGGTAGGATAGCGTAGCTCGTTTGAGGCTGTGCTCTGATAACTCAGCAGCGGTCTCTGTGGGGCAGTTAGGGCCAGCTCTGGGCCCTCCCAGGGCCGGCCGTAGCCCTGCAGGCAGTGCGATCTGGCCCAGACTGCATCCCTCTGCCTGACAAATAACAATGAGAAGCTGCCTGCCTGAGCCGCTGAAGATACAGGGAAGCAATGAAGCGGCCTATCAATCCTTTAAACGTGCACCGTCCCGGAGCCGGGGAAGCTGTCTTAAATCACCTGCTAGCTCCCTAACCAACACGGGCTCGTAACCCAGCCATCGATCCATTCATCCCTCCACCCGTTCACTCAATCATTCTTTGATTCACTCATTCCTTCAGTCATTCCCCATCTGTCCATTTGTTCATCCATTCATTTATTAAGTTGTCGCACAAACAGGACGTTGGTTTTGAAATGTGTTTCGTTTCCCTTCAATGCTGTGACTTGGAGTGAAAGCTTTTGGATGGTGCAGAGGACTGTGTAGTAAGCTAAACCTATTCATTCCTGCACTTATTCATTCATTCATTCATTCATTCATTCATTCATTCATGTATTAAGTTGTCATACAAACAGGACATTGTTTCATTTCCCTTCAATGCTGTGACTCGGAGTGAAAGCTTTTGGATGGTGCAGAGGACTGTGTGGTAAACTCCCCTGACCAGCTGCTTTCCTACACTGGCTATGTCCCCCCACATACAGTACCAGTCAAAAGTTTGGACACAGCTACTCATAGAAAGTTTTTTTTTTTTACTATTTTCCTCATTTTAGAGTAATAGTAAAGACATCAAAACTATCAAATGACAAAAATGGAATCATGCAGTGACCAAAAAAGTGTTAAACAAATCAAAACTCAAAATCTTACATTTTAGATTTTTCAAAATAGCAAAAAAACATTTTTTTAATAAAATTTTTTGTTTTGGAAAGAAATTCCTGCATAGACATCAATATCACTATTTATATTTGTCTAAGGAACAAATTCCAAGCATTTAAGCATAAGTCTTTAGACTTATGCTTAAGTGAGGTGTGCCCAAACTTTTGACTGGTACTGTATATATACTCTCCACATGGTCAGTCTCACTGATACAGCAGAGCAGAGACTATCCTTATTGGATTGTTCCAGTACAGTGTTAATGAGGTCCTCTTACCCTCACAGCTGCCGATAATGGCCGCGGATAACTCCACTGATGTGCCACATTGAGGTTTTGTTCCTCTGTGATAAGGGCTGTCATTGCTCTATGCTTATCTCAGTGAATATTCCGAGTAAAAAAAAAAGAATTTAAATTGAAATCTGTTTTTAATTAATATTCAAGCTTCAATCAGTTTTCTGCAGTTGATGAAATCTGTACTGTAATTACAGAAGAATGGGCGTGTGGACTCTTTGTGTCACATTTAAGATTTTTTTTTCTATTAAGGAACAAATGGAAATTATGTAGTGGGACTCTAGGATAAATGTGAGAATTGTGCGTCATTTCTCAATGAGGACTTTGTCAATGTGAAGATTAGAGTTAATTCTGAAATCTTTTATTAAAATAGAGCCTAAGAAGTATGAGTACTCTGCTGTGTAAACCTGTTTGTTTTTTTTTAATATTTATTATAATCCATAACTTTGTGTTCTGTTTTTCCTAATGTGTATAATGTACAAGCAGCTGTTCAGGTGAATCTGTATTATTCACGTATGCTTGGTTCATGCTGACAGATACGTCTGCCAGCTTTGCCTTGCTTTTATTCTGTAATGAGCACTGGTGTTGTCTGATGTTTCTTTAAATAGATTGTGAGGATGTAATAATGAATCACGCCTTTGTTTCATAAAATGACATATAAATTGTGCATCTATGTCCTTTGTATGACATGCCTTGTAGACTTTTGACTGGATTTTCATTTTGTTTTTGCAACGCACAGGCTTGCTAGTGAACATTCTGTTATTGCACTATATAGTACCAGTATAAAACAACTAAATTGCTCTAGTGGGAGGATCTCACCCTATCTTACTGGGTTCATTGAAAATAATTTATAATTGGTTGACATATTTAAGGATAAAGAAAACAGACTCTGAAATCCTTAAATGTTATGCAGTAAAGCTATGGATCTAAACTTTCCTTGCAGTTATGTGTGTCACCCTGAATGAATTCAGGCATTTTGGGTGAAGCAGACAGCGATTGATGAATTCTGTGTTGATTCAGTATGTAAATTATTGACTAAAGTGGTTTATGAAATAGCACGCTCTCTCTGTCTCTCCCTTTCTCTCTCTCTCTATCCCTCCCTCTCTCTCTTTCTGTCTCTCTCTACCTCTCCCTCCTTCTCACTCTGTCTCTCCCTCCCTCTCTCTGTTTGTCTGTTTCTCCCTCTCTCTCTCGGACTCTTCCTCTCTCTCTCTACCTCTCAGTCCTTCTCTCTTAGTCTCTTCCTCCCTCTTTCTATCTGTCTCTTCCTCCCTCTCTCTCTGTCTCCTCCTCCCTTTCTCTCTGTCTCCCCCTCCCTTTCATTCTCTTTCCCCTTCTCTCCCTCTCTCTCTCTCCTGCTCCCTCTCTTTCTCTCCCTCCCTTTCTCTCCCTCTCTTTCTCTCTCTCCCTCCCTTTTCTCTCTCTCTCCCCTCCCTTTCATTCTCTCCCCCTCCCTCTCTCTCTCTCTCTCCTGCTCCATCTCTTTCTCTCCCTCCCTCCCTGTCTCTCCCTCCCTCTCTTTCTCCCTCTCTCTCGTTCTGCCTCTCCCTCCTTCTCTCTCTCTTTCTGCCTCTCCCTCCTTCTCTCTCTCTTTCTGCCTCTCTCCCTCTTTCTCTCCCTCTTTCTCTCTCTCTCCTGCTCCCTCTCTTTCTCTCTCTCCCTCCTTTTCTCTTTCTCCCTCCCTCTCTCTCTTTCTCTCCCTCTCTCACATCTATTTCTGATGTCGCTGGAGGAGCCGCAGTGTCAGCTTTGATGGGGGATGTGCAGTGAGAACACCAGTTTTAGATTTTTCCCACATCTGTTCCAGTGGTTATCAATGTGACAAGCGGCACGGTTCTCTGTCACGTTAACGCAGGGGTGGCTGCCTGCAAGAATAGAGCTGCAAATGAGACAAGCGCAAGAGAGCAGTCCTCTCTTAAAGACACACAGCGTTTGTGTCACGCAGAATTGTGAGATACAGGAGGAGAGTGTTCTGCACAGCGATTGGCTCCTCGGTGTCTGGAAGCTCTGTGCCTTGAAGTGTGCATCATTTCCTAGCTGTGTCTTATTGGCATTGGAATTATTCTGGCGTCTCTGCGGATCCCTGTAAAAGCAGTGATTGTGATTTCAGAGAGAAGGAACCTTCAGCTGAATGGCTGCGGAATGTGAATGAAATTTCTCCCTCAGGTTTCCATTCACCCAGGCTTCTGCATGCATGTACCAGCCTTCCCTGCAGGGGGCGATGTAGATTTCACACTCGTATAACATCCTGTCATACACCCGGGCATACATACTAACACCCAGATGAAACTATGCCCGTATTAATGGCTGTTCACTGATAAGAGGCGTATGTAAAGGAAAACAATCTGATTCCACAAAAAAGCATGCTTTCCCTTCTCTGGTAGCATTGAGTACTGTATCCTACTGCTAAATGGGCCAATACAGCCAAGCAGGGATATACCTGGAAGTGCATGCAAAAACCATGGCTATGTTCAGGCATAGATGAATCAAGACAAGAATGTGACTGAATCAATGACTGTTCACTGATAAGAGGCATAAAATTTCCTTCCCTGCTCCAGTCACATTAAGCATCTTACTGGAAACCAACACAGCCCAGCAGTGATATACCTGGAAATGAATGCGAAAATCCATGGTAATGTTCGGGCATAGATGAATGGAGGCTAACGTAATTGTATTCATTTAGCTCTCACTGGAATACAACAGGCTCATTTCACATGGCAAGCTGGATTAATTAACATGATGGGTAGAAGAACTCCAGCAGTTAACTTTAGCACTAACTGGTCTGCCACGGTCTGAGAAACATAGTTGTATCTCACTCAGAAGTCCTTTTAGCCATATCTGTCAGCAGCATGTTTCACCCCAGGGGAATGATAGAGTCTCTGGGGAGCAACATTATGTACTCACATAGTGGGAGCAAATGGCTTTCAGGTCCTCAGCCTTTCACAATATCCGCGTATCTGCTTTGAGTTGTTCATCCATAACTTCCCGAACAGATATGTTGTAAGCGAGCAAACATGTGGCATGATACCTGAATTCGTTATGGATGGAGGAGGCGTGACAGCAGTAGAGATTTACAGAGCGTTATATTTCAGTCGAAAGGTAAGAAGTTCCCGGTGAGGTGCGGCTGTTTGTGGGGGGGAGAAACTGAGCAAGGCTGAGAAAACCACATCTCATAACCGGGCCAAGAATCACACAGTCCCCGCAGAGAGAGTTAAAGGCCTGCCTCTCTGCCTGGTCCTGGCACCGCGGTGCCATTTGCCTTGTGCTCCCCCGTCAGAGACCCCGAAATTACACCCGCTGAGAAGCAATTAGCAGCTGTAATTGAGATGAATATCCGCGGCTCTCCCTGGCACCCGGCACTCCGGCGAGGCTGTCCTCCGCCCAGCCGGTCCTCTCAGCGCCGGTCGCCGTCGGCGACTGCTTGGGCAGAGCCGCGGACAATCACGCGCTTTTTAACACGCTTTCGCCTCTGTTAAGCATGCTGATTTATGCGGTCGGAACGCACCCCGCGCAGACTTCACCCATTATGAGGCTGACATTCACGCAGCCCCGCGCTCCGCGTCCTCCTCGCCGCTGATGCTAATTAGCGGTTTGCTCCAGCGCGCCCCCCCGGGAGAGAGAGAAAGAGAGAGAGAGATGTTGAGAGAGAGAGAAAGCTAGAGAGAGAGGGAGTGAGAGAAAGCTAGAGAGAGAGAGTGAGAGAGAGAGAGAGACAGCTAGAGAGTGAGGGAGTGAGAGAGAAAGAGAGAGAGTGAGAAAGAGAGAGAGAGAGAGAGCGAGACGGTGAGAGAGATACAGAGAGAGAGAAAGGAGAGAGAGAGATGGTGAGAGAGATACAGAGAGAGAGAGACAGTGAGAGAGAGAGAGGGAGACACAGAGAGAGAGACAGTGACAGAGAGAGAGGGAGAGACAGAGCGAAGGCCAGGAGGGGGCTCGAGTCTGTGGAGGATGATAAACGCCTCTGCCGCCTCGGGAGGCTGACGGGCGGCTTTTGTCTCTGACTTCCTCTTTGTGATTCCCCCGCCGTGTCGCCTGCGAACGGACCCCACAATGCAACAAAAACACGAAGGCGGACAGCGCTGTCGCCCGGCCTGTAACGCTACTGCGTGACATCTGAGCTCTCCGCAAGGCAGGGACAGCTGACGGTTGCAGTGGCAACACAACTGACCCCTGACCTGTCGCCACTTCTGGTTCATTATATTGTGGATAAAAAGGCTTTTTATGTAGAAAATGCATTAAATGCAAGCACTTTTGAGTGTTTTTTTGTGTGTAGCATTACAGGGGTTGCATGCTTAAATTACTTTTTGATATAAACCACATATAATATCATTAAATTTTATATAGAGAATATAGGACAGAAATAGAAAAGACAGGGAGGGAGGGGTCATGCATCTTGAGGTGCAAATACATCAAGGTAACATAAGCTGGTGGCTTAGCTTGTGCTGTGAAATGTGTCTGCTGATACGATTTGAAGTAAACTGTCCTCCTCAGAGCAGTCTATAGAGGAATATAATCATGTAAAATCTCCATCAGAGATTTTCAACTTCAGTCCCGCAGGGTCACAACCCCAGTAATTTTCATCTCTCCGGGGCAGAGGGGGAAACTAAGTTAATAGAAAAGCGGTTTAGTTTCCGGTCGCAGACATTGTGGGCCTTCCAGAAGGCTGAGTAGCACGATCTATACAAATAGTTTCAGGCAGTATTTAATCAGGGGTAGCTGTCTGAGCCGTGCATGGCTGGGACATACAGTCCCAGTCCAACCTTTGGGCACACTTTTCTTTCTTTTAGAATAATAGTAAAGCCATCAAAACTATGAAATAACTTTTTTGGAAAGAAATTCATGCAAAGGCATCGACTTCACTACTTATATTTGTCTAAGAAACAAGTTTCAAGCATTTAAGCATAGGTTTTTACATAGACACTCTTTTCCAGAGCAGCTTACTTCATCAATTGCATGTTTCTTTTACAATGTTATCCTTTTATACAGCTGGATATTTACTGAGGTAATTGCGGGTACCTTTGCCCAAGGGTACAGCAGCAGTGCCCCCCGTGGGGAATCGAACCAGCAACCTTTCGGTCACGAGTCCTGCTCCTTAACCACTATGCTACACTGGAGTGCTGTGACGGCTGTGGTAGGAGCAGCAGGAGGCGCAGAGGTGGCCTGTCTGTGTGAACCGTGGATCAGCAGCGACTCTGGAGAGAGCGGCGCCCCGAGTCCCATGAGTCACAGGGGGAGGTGACGCGAGCACTGGCACAGAGTCGTGCCGTGACATCACAGGGGCTCGGGGGCACGATCGCCGCCGTCGCCGCCTCACGAGGCTCACAATCCAACAAAAGAGGCACTCCTCCCGAATTCTCATCCTAGAGGAGTCAGAGGAGGAGGAGGAGGAGGGGTGGGATCCCCCCTCTCGCTCACACATCAGGGATGAGATGCCGGGGAGACGGTAGCCGAAGCCGGTCAGATTAGAGCTGTAACGTGCTTAAGCCCGGGAGAATGAAACTTTGAGGAGGCAGCCGAGACGGGCTCCCGGGCGCATTCACACAAAGACCGAGTGCCTGCGCGCGGCAGGATGGCAAGTCTGTCAAGCGCGACGGAGCGCAGATTAGCTTAGCCTCCCGTCTCTCTCCACAATCTCCCCCTTAGAGACCTTTCACATGTTCCCCAGAAAAAGGCACTGTCACTAAATCCCATCAAGGAACAGAAAAAATGTACCTGCCCTGTGTGCAGATCTCAGATCCCAGATGCCTGTCCCTGGCAAAGGTTGAAATAATGTATCCTTGTAGCTCAGGTGCCAAAGAGATCCCTAGTTTCATTTCAACAGATCTTTAAAAGTTGTCCACTGTGAAAAGATGAGAGCCAGGAAAAGTGTTTGGTTAGACAAATCAAAGCATTTACAAATCTCCCTGTGGTTAATTTCAAAAATACATTTTCACTTTTGTGATGAACACCTAAATTGAGATTTGCATGTTAAATGATAATCTGAAGCAAATTTTCCAGAGATCAACCCTTGGTACCTTTATTTATTCTGACTACTGTATGCATATTAACGACAATTAATACTGCATCTCCAGCAAATACGGCTGATCACGTGCCATGCCACCAGTAATACATTCTTGGAAAGCTGCATTGCACCCCTTCGCTGTTCTCTGTCGTTCTCAGGACCTAAAGAGATTTTTGTGTTTGTCATGCCTGTGCATTTTGTCTCTGTTTATGGTAAATCGCAGGACAGCCCTGCATCCGATTGCCAGCGCTGCTGATCTCCGTGACTAAACCGTACAGACGGATCACACTCCAGCCCATGAGCAGTGCTAGGCTCAAGCCATTTTTAAGGCTCACTGCATATGAGCATTCATCCTATTATTAGCATATATATTTTTTTTATCAACCTCCTGCCACCACATCCACCCCCCACCCCCTTTAATCAGAGACCCCTGCTGAGTTGTAACAAAAAAGATAAACTGCTTTAAAAGTCAACATTACAGTCCTCGTGCCCAGTGCCCATGTTGTAAATCGGTCAGTCAATATATGCAAAGCCTGGGGGCCTGGAAAGATGACCACCTGTGGCGTCCGCATGGGGCACCAGCCCTCGGTCCTGTATATAAATAAGGCTGAGTGGGTCCCTCGGCTCAGCTCTCCTCTGTAGTTCAGTTTTTAGCTCCCAGCTGCGTTTCACTTCCCACCCCTTCGATAGCTATGGAATTTCCACATAAGCTATGGCACAGGGCTGTTAATGACACCAGAGGAATTTACCTGAGCGTGGATTGATACGGGGAAAATAAGCCACCACAAAGCATGAAAATGGGATTTACTGAGTAGCTACATTCCTACACCCTGTCCCCAATACTAAGCTGATTCCAGTTACAGCTACACCTTTATACACGTTATAATCAGGGCGCGCTTCTCATGCTGTTCAGTTTTAAAGGTGACAGGCTGATCCTCGGCGTTGACCCTCTGTGTTTGTTCGCTCTCTGTGCGCCGGTATTTGGTTTCATTCAGTTTTTTCCCCCTCATTGCTGACGGTCACTGAATGTATGCGGTCACTGAAGCCCTTGCGACCGCAGCTGCGAGTGGAGGGGTTTGAAAATGACAAATGACCCTCCTCCCTTCTGTAATTATTCAGCTTTTTCTGCCCGCTGTTGAAAGACACTCCCCCACAACCCTCCACCCCGCCCCGTGCGGCTCTGGAAGGCAGATTCGGAAGTCCTCCAGCGTTCACTTAAAGCGGCCGCGTTCTCCGCAAATTGATTTTCATCTCTGCAAAAAAAAAAAAACCAGCGGATCCGATGCACCACAACAGATAGCATGCGCACAGCCCTTATCTAAATGCGGACCCCGTTGCTCCGAACAAAATAGCCCCGTGATAAGCGATTCAGCTTTTCAAAACAAGCCTGATTATGTGTAAACACTGCCGACGTTGTGTACCGCTACGGGAGATGGGAGTCGCCTCGGAATTAAGCGTTTTAATTACCGCCACAGGGCGCGGTAATTGCACGTTCGGCCCCAGAACACCTGCGCGCTGACGTCGGGCCACTGCGCCTTCCCAAAAACATCTTTTATCGCCGTAATCCGAAAGCAGCTGTTCGGAGAAGCGCTGTTAGGGGTGTCCAGATGTCTCCCGCTGCCTGCTCTGTCTCTCGGTTACCAAGGAGGTGGAACAGAACCCCTTCGTCTGTTCGGAATTTCGAGCAGCATTCTGTCCTCCCCTTCCCCCATCTGGACCCCCCGTGCTGCAGTGCGGGGCAGGGTCTGGTGTCACAAGCCCAGAATCCGTCGGGCTTCTCCCAGCAGGGCCTCCTTGATGACACCAGACCCAAAATTGGACATCATTTCTCTGCGGTGGGCCGAGAGCCCGGCGCTGAGAGCACAAACACATGGAGGCGGATCTCAGGACTCAGGACTACAACTCCCATAAGACACTCAGTGATGAGTCCCTTATAGGAGTTGTAGTTCACCGCTGATTGCCAGAGGCCTCAGGCTGTCACCTCTGCATATGGCTGCTGAATTAACTGAATTAACTGATCCATGTATATTGCCTTGACACTTTCCAGTTTGCTCTCCACTTTGTGCTGGGCATTTTTCCCTGGAACTAAAATGTTGCTTTTTGATTTCTGAAACTTAATAAGCAGAGACATTCTCAAGATAATAGCTTAATATTGTTCAGTTCCAAGAACTTTGCACGGCATCTCTGATGCTCTCAGTAATGTATCAATCCACCCAGTGCAGTAAACATGACACTCCAGAACTTGGCAATTGTAATAAATAATTGCAGCCACAAAGGAGAAAAGATAGTTGCAGTGATCACTATTAATGAGAGAAACATCCCTCTTAATTGCTGTAGATTTCCAACTGGTGGCATTCACTTCTCCCATGGGCCTTGTAGTCTTGCTGTCAGTAAGACATACGGTCTGGGGGGGGTAATCGCCACCACTGTAGCTTTTCTCATGTACTGGATGTAAACCCGCCATGGTAATTGAAAATTAAAGGTGACGCGGGGGGCGTTTTTTGTCTCAGCTTGGCTCCATTAATTGAGTTCTGAGGGGTGCCATGGGCCAGACGCACCCTGGCGTAGCGAGGCCTCGTCCTCCCGCGCTACAGCCGTCGGAACGGGAGAGCATCACACGCCTCCGCCCGTCTAATGAGATGCGACAGCCTCCCGGAACACCGCCTGGTGGAGCGCTCGTGGGACAGGGAAGACAGGCATCATCTCTGCGTCTCACACTGGACCTCTGGCCATTCGGCAGTCCCTCTGTGCCGGGGGTGGCGCTTGGGTCCTATGGAGTATGCTTTACACTGCCGTAGTGCAACTTACATTCACGACCTCGCCTTAAGCTTCAGGGGCGAGGGAAACGATCGCCAATCCCCCAAACGGCGCTGAGTTTTCATTGTTTCCCTGGGCTGTTCTCGGGCTGTCTCACGCCGGACTTGATTGAGAGCTTTAACCCTTTGTTGCATGAGTCCCACAGTTGGGCTTACTAACAGTCAAAGCAGATCTTTGGCTCATTTCCCCTTCCCAAAAAAACAAACAAACAAAACTATGTTAATTATTCTTTTAATTAAAGATTTAGTCAGTTTTTTTTTTAAGACAGAGAGACACCCCCCTGCTGTTTGAGGCCACCATGGTAAACAGGAAACTTTATTTCTAATTCAGTGCCTTTATGTGATTGTCCTTCAGGGCGCTTTGCAGCATGACTCTGCATCTTGCGAATGTCAGTGGAGTCGCAGGGTGACCTTCGCATTGATTTTTTTTTTTTTTTCAGTCATGGATCTCAGCGACTTGGGCCCACAGCAGCGATGCCCGGAATGAAAGCGAGAGAGAGAGAGAGCTGGTTGAGGAAGTGAGGTGATTGGTTAGAACCCCACCCCGCCTTCCACCTCCTCTCCCACATGGCTCCGGGGTACGGGGTGCAGGGGGACGGAGGGATGTTTTTGGGGCTCCCTGCTCTTGAGGAGTCGCTCGGGAAATCATGAAGCTGGGACATGCAAGGTTAACTTGCAGCTACTGGGGATGTGCAGGGCCTGCACACTGTGGAAGGAATATAAGACAAACATCTCTCAACTCCCTCTGAAGTTATGCAGTTATTGCAGAGCAATCCAAATACTCAAAAAAGCAAAAAAGCAGAGATGTACACAAAATTACTTTTCATCAGTGTACAGTAAATGATAATATAGTAAAAAAGTGAAATTACAGTCACGATGATGGTATTTATTCCAGCGTGGCACTATTTGTAGAACTGATCAGCTGTTATTGATGGTGAGACATAATCAAAATCCTTTCATTGTGAGGGTGAGTTGCTTGCATTCTCATTCTGTTTGAGGCATTTGTGACGATGCCATTAACCTGAGCTGCTTCTTGTGATCACTGATAAGATGAATGTATTTGATGACCCCTGATATCAAGTCAAGAGATTTATGCAACACAAACACTCATAAACCTGATGTAGTCTATCCTGCATGATTCATCATGTTATGTTACATTATTGTCATTTAGCAGATGCTCTGACCCAGAGCGACTTACATAGGTCACATTTTTATCCATTTATACAGTTGGATAGTCACTGAGGCAATTGTTGGTTAAATGCCATGCCAAAGGGTACAGCAGCAGTGCCCCAGCAGGGAATCAAACCAGCAACCTTTCAGTCGCTCCTTACCACCTACACCACTACTGCCACAGGTTCGGTCATCTTGTGTGGCCTCTTTTTGTTGTTGTCGCAGTTGCGCAGATTTTGGTGCGCCCCCCTGTAGTGTCCCCAGTCGGGGCGTCTGCGCTGCCCGCCCCGTGAATGGGGCCGTTTGATTCCCCCAGCACGGCGGCTCTCTCCAGATGTTCCCCCTGCCCGCCCAGCTGCTGGTGAGAGGCAGACAGCTGCTCTCCCGGCCGGAGACACCGCCACCGACGCAGCCTAATCCTTTTACACGGGAAAAATGTCTTTATTCGCTTTATCTCGTTTCGCCCATCTGGGCCAATTGGGCCGCGGTGCGGGCAGATGCAGCCAGCCGGCCCGCCCCCCAGTCTGGGCGGATCTGCCTCTTCGGGATTTGCTCAGCTTCGCGCCGCCATGTGATCCGGTCAAACGGAGAGCCAATCAGAGCCCGCACTACAAATTTGAGCTTAGTGTATGGCATGACCTCCCCAGCCAGGTGCTTCATATCCATATGTAGGCATATATATATATATATATATATATAGCATAGTGATTAGCAACTATTTATATATATAGGTAGATAGATAGATATTTATATTTATCTATCTATCAACCAAACCACCATCTGTGTATCTATCGATGTATGTATGTATGTAGGTCTATCTATCTACTGTAACTGTTGATCTATCTATATATCTGTCTATCTATCTGTTTATATTCATATTCATTGAAAATATTGATTTGTTTCATATTCAGCTCTATTCACTTCCTGGTTGACACAACCCCCTCAGAGTTGGCTGTCAGAAGTTCTGGCATGCTGGTATACTGACTTGCTGGCAAAGTTATTGTTTTGACATTTTCCTGTGTGACAGATTGTTGGAAAAATGCCAGAGCATTTAGAGATGAACAGAAAAAGGCAGTTGACTCTGACCTCCTTTTCTGATGCAGCCATTCTTCATTTAAATTGCCCTTTTCATTCCTGACATACACACAGAAAATCAGCAGAATTTAAAGACAGAATGGGTGAGCAGAAATTGAACCAAATCTGAAGTGTCAACTCTTCCGTTATCATGCCCATCAAAAACGTGAGTGACTCAGATTTAATTGATACAGACCTCTCAGAGGGGACACATAATTCAAAGTGGACAAATACTGGCCAAATCTGAAAAACAAAAACTTAGAGGATGGCACTGAAGCTTGGTAAACAGAGAAGGCAGCTGGGGACTGGATCACAGGGTGTGTTGCTAAAGGTGTTTAGCTGTTTAGTGCTGACTGAGGTCAGAAGGCGGAGTTCTGGCCCAGATTAATTTTGTTTGTGTTTTGTCTTTCCTTTTGTGTTTCTTGCTCATTAAAAAAACATCCATCGCTCTCTCTCTCTCTCACTGTGGAACAACGACTGTGAGTTATAAAGAGATGTCTCTTCAGACTGCATCTCGGTTCCACTTCAATCCCCAACCCCCACCACCTGCTACTTGTATTAACTGCTGCTTATTTACTTGTAGTAAGTATTGCAATGTGTTGTGGATACTGTGATCTAGTGACTGTGAGATATATGGTAATGTATGCACTTGACTTCCCTTCCCAGTTTTATAGGCTGTCTAGGTTCAGGTTAGCACAAATTATCCTGTGATAGTGTTTGAATGGTGTTGTACATGCATTTACTGGTCTGGGAGTGTTGTTAGCCTGGTCTGACACTGTTGCTCATTTAATTTGGATGGGTACACTTGTGCTGGACGTCGAGGTGGATAAGAGCATCTGCTAAATGAATGTAATGTGTTGTAGTGTAATGTAATGTCTGAACCATTAACACAGGTGGAGAATTTCTCTGACCAGATACAGTTTGCACATAATGGCTCCACAGTGTCCCTTTGGCAACATGGAATCTTGGAACCTAAGAATTCCTACTTGCATTACTTCAATGCACACACTATACTGGAGTTCCTCTTTTGTTGGGATTGAGAAATCACATTTGCATGCACGTGTCCTCCACAGCTTTGTTTCAAAGTCAGTACAGCCAGGTACTGTACCGGTTTCTCTTTGTGTCTTTAGCTTTGTCTTTGGCATCGTCTTCAAAACAACACTTGTGAAGTGGGAGAAAGTGCTTATTTCTTAGATCAAATCTATTCTGGGAGGAGCAGAACATACCGTCCTGAAAACGTCAGACGCGTGAGAGAACGAGCTCGGAATTCCGACTCGGTTCTCTCCTGCTGTTTCCACGGTCGCCATCTGGAGCATCCTATCGCAGTATCCTGGCAGCAGGTCAATGCTGTGCCGTCTATCACCCTGTTAAAAACGCAAGCTTTTGACCATCCGTACATTTCAGCCTGAAGCCCCTCCTTATCTCACCGGATTAAATAGGCTAGTCTGTGCCCAATTAAAATGAATGAAGGTCTGTTTGAGCAAAAACAGAATCATTTTGTCACTGTATTTGCCACTGTAATAACGCAACATATCTGAGCGTGTAGAAAGAGTGCTGTTTTTCCTAATAAACACCAAAGTAAATGATTTTTAAATCAGTTTTGCCACTGACATGGTAACCTAATGGTCAGATGTTCCACACAGACAAAGAATAGAGTTTGCCGGCCATTGAAAGCTGTGTGAATTTAGTGAGCACTGTGCATAAATTGATTAAATAAGGAAACAGTTGGCCAAGCAAAGAAAAGAGGGAATAATTAAAGATAATTCTGAAAAAAAGTAAAAAATAAATGATATCAGTATTTTTAATTAATTACCTAAGAACAGCCTCATGAGAGCGGTTGAATTTGTTCAGTGTCAACAGTAACCACCTACCTGCCGTCTGCTGTTTGGCTGGAACATTTAGCTGTGGTCAGGAAGCTCAGTAATTGGCATCAGTGCACTTTACATAACCTCAACTCAGTTAGCTGTAATATTCCTAACTAGGACAAATCAAGGTAGCTAGCAACATTTTGTCTGAACTATTGTGATTAACAACAAGCAGCTGACCAAAAATTGCTTTCTTTGATAACCAACTAATTCCACTATGTGGGCGACTGTTAAACGCTGCTTATCAGACACATGCTCTTGCAAATGTGTCATAGTTTACAATGTGTAATAACAGATTTTTAGCTGTAACATTCTGAAAATCTACATTTGTTTAGGAAAGATGTCATTAATAGATCACTAAATTTAACCTAAATATAATGTCATTTGTGTTGATAGCCACATTTGATTATAGTTGCCCATCTCCAAATACAATTTTGTTTTGGCTTTCTGAAATAAAAGCGTGACAACTGCAAAAGTAGGGCACAATAGCATGTAAAGTCTTTATCCTTCCCTACAGGAACCTGATACTGACATGTAATCTCTCTGTCATTTTTTCATTCTGTGTCTAAAATAAACGTATGATCTAGTCATCCTCCTAATTTTAATGGCAGTGACCTCATTTATTTCTCTACAATTACCTTTTTTAATGTTTGAATTTCATTTGCATGAAACATGAAAAACGCATTTGATTTTCCCGAGCAATACCTGAGAGTAAACACTATGGCAAATGTTTGAGGATTATAAAATAATGAAATCCATACAAAACCAAATACCAGAAAAGAGATAATTGTATTGAAATCGCCCCATGAGAAACGCCAGCCGTTTGTGTAATTACACTCGGTGCGTGTAGCAGTGAATCGAATGAGCGGTGAATCAGGGTTGTTTAAATGGGTAAATTGCTGCTGGAAACAAAAAGGCAGTGCTTGTTTCTCAGCAGATGATTTTTCCCTTCCATTAGGGGCAATGCAGGGTTCCTTACACAAGCAGCACATGAGTGCTTCATATTAGGACTACACAAACATGTCAGGGGCTGTTGGATCAGGCCTACACGGAGTGACATGTGTGTTTACCCCACAAGACCCTGCGTCAGAGCTGCAGGGAGAGAGAGAAAACACATTCTAAATCACTGAATGCTTCAGTGGGGTCTACTATCAAGTTCAATCAATCACATTTTATTTGTTATAGCACTTTTTTACAATCAAGATTGTCACAAATCGCTGTACATAGTGCATTTTCCAGAGGGGATCTGAAAACCAAAAATCCCAGGCTAATTGGGGGACAAAAACTGGAAAATTATTCCCTCACCCTGGAAAAAGGCGGTCAAGAGACTCCTGGAAAATAACAGTTGAAAAGATAACATCAGTGTAACGCAAGGCATCAGTTCATCTCAACGCTTCATCAGAACAGTTCCGTTCTATAGCCAGTGAGGTGGACAGGGGATGGAAATATTAGCCTTGGGCAGGTTATGAGTGGGGACCCTCCTTCTGAGAGTGGATGGTGCAGCAATGGTCCAGGTAACATATTCGTCTTGGCCGGTCTGCTGTGTTACTGCTGTACTACAAACAATCACCCATATAATTGACCGGCTGAACTCTAGAGCATGCCTGTAGAACACAATCCTCCACACTCAAGTGACGCCCGAATTCCTCTGTGAATTACATGCAATCTTATATGTATTTTCTAGACTGTATCATTTGATTGATTCTTTAAAATGAGAAATACACACTCTGGGACATTTCGCCCTTGTTTTTCATTTGGTTTTTCAAATTGCTTTTAGCGGATCCAGTTGCGTATCGATTCAAATGTCGGTCTGGACTTGCATGGCATCGACGGGGCTTATAAGTATGCCTGTTCTGTGACTTCTCCTGAAATTAGTGAATCATATTGAAGTAATCATATTATTTTCTTTTTTTCTTTCATTCATCTGTCACTCATGTATAAGTAATATCATGTACGCAGCTAGAATACAATAACACTATACATTTTTAAGTTTAGCAGGTAGGTTGAATAGCTCTCTGCACACGATGTCTATATTATTAAGTATATTCACTTTATTTAATAATTAATAAATAGACAGAGAAGTAGGCCTGACTTTTCTTGGAAGGGCCAAGGCTGGTATTGTCCTAATACAGAGACCAAATCTGTATTTGTTCTTGTGCATTTTCAAAAAATTGTCACACACCTACATGGCCAATGCTTAATAGATGGTTACCTAGTGGAAAGACACAATAAAGCAACCCTCTCCAAGCTCCTTGCTCAGAGGTTGCTCACTCATTCTGTGTACCATGAGCGGGTTTTTTTTTTTTCTTTCAACGCTGTACCTGGCATTCAATAAACCCCAAGAACACTTCACACGCAATGAATATTAACACATTGCACCTTGTCGGTATAAATGAGGTTGTGTAACCCCCGGAATAAATTTTGATTTAAACCTTCCCTGCAGCTCAGTCAGTGACGAACATTGGCGAGTAACACTGATTCTGGGAAAAGCGTTTGAATACAGTTCACATCTAAATCATCTTCAGAAATCGCCATTGAACGGGGCTGCAAATGAGCAGACCGCTGAATTTATGATTATTTATTTTCCATTTATTATTGCAGTGAACTGTGTAACCCCCCAATCTTCCTCTAATCACCCATGAGCCTGAAGCTTACAGGGTCCCTCTTGGCAAACATTCTGGCCTGTAGAGTGAAGCAGATGTGGCAAAAGTGTCTGAGTGAGACAGGGCAGCTATCTAGATCAACGGCGTGCATTTCCTTACGTAAAGTCCATGGACTTTGAAAGAGTTATTAGACTTTTAAATTAAAGGGATGGCTGCCGTGCATGAGAACCCTGAGGTCCTGCTTCATTTGCTTTCATCTGCTGTAGAATTGCTGGAATATTATATGGGATGAACCCATAATTGTGCATCAAAACTTGTATTAACTACTACGCTAGTAAACGCTGGCTGTTTACTTTAGATGGAAATCAAGTGGGGGGAAAAGGTAGCTTCACCCCAGCCGCAAGACAGGATTCAAATCAAAATTTACAGGTGGTTTCTATCATATATTACGGATGTAAAATGGCAATAAAAATTCTCTGACCACTCTTAAGAAACTGTTTATGGAAAAGGGAATGGTTTGAATGGCATGTGAAAGTGTGTGGGTTCATACCTAGATGTGAACATTTCACATTTGTTTTGTTGATGTTTGCACTTACTTTGACCTATTTGTGACACAGCTACTTGCAGATATGATGTCCAATAAAATCTACAAAAGATTTTGCTTTGTTAGACTTAGTACTAGGATAGCGGCAGGAATAGCAACTTTGTTTTGGCAGGTTGCAATAAAAAGCATGTCTTTTAGTTGCTCCCCTGAGGTTGAGAAAACAAATTAAAGTCAATCTCATAGAAGCATATTTGCTTATTAGTAACTCCCCCGTTTTTGATTGGACCCCACGGAGGCCAAATTTCTGTAGCATATTTTTACAGCGCAGAGTTTACCTCATTAGCGTCCTACTTCCTTGAGGATAAAGAGCTAATGCATCTGATTTCATATTTCCTTCCCTCTGTGACCCCCTCCCTGTTAGGCCCACAGCATGGATTGGTGGCTGGGCTGCGGAGTTCATTACCAAATCACAAATGAGAAGGACACTCTGCCCTCTCACACCCTCAGTTTCCCTCTCACATGAGGGACACATGAGCAAGGTCTATCAACACCTGGCATAGAACTGCACACAGGACAGGATTGACCCAATCCTTTCCAAAAATAAAAATATTTTTGGTTACATTTTTCATTACATTACATTATTTTCATTTAGCAGATGCTCTTACCCAGAGTGACTTGCATAGGTTACAATTTTATCCATTTATACAGCTGGATATTTACTGAGGCAGTTCTGGGTTAAGTACTTTGCCCAAGGGTACAATAGCAGCACCCCAGCAGGGAATCAAACCAGCAACCTTTTGGTTATGAGTCCTGCTCATAATATTTTAGGAATCAGTATTATAATAATATCTAAAGTGCTGGCTATAGTCATGATATTGTTAGTAAATGATATGGTTCCATGGCTTGTTATTGCTGAAATAATTTGTAATTTTTTGGAAATCCTCCTAATCTTTTATTGAATAAAGGGGAAAAAAGATGGTTAAATTTAAGAATCATTATGGGGGAATGATGCGACCCCTCAGAGGGGTGAAGGAGGAGGGGCCGTGGGGGGGTGGGGGGTGGGGGTGGGGGAAGCCCTACCGCCAGTGCTCAGCGGCTGTACTGCATATTCACAGCCAAACCGCCAGAGATTTTTAAATCAATGCCTTTCCCCCTGCCCCTGCCGTGAGCCGTAAGGACTGTGCATGATCACTGATGACATCATTTAAGATCCCCTGTAGGGGTGCGGAGGGGTTTATCCGGGCAGCTCCTCGTCCTCTGGGGTTGGGGAGGTGGCAGTCTGTGTGGGGTGTCACTGCAGGGAGTCTAGTCCTGGTTAAAGGATAATGTGTGCTATGCTGCACAGTGGAAGGACCTCCTCTAGTGCTGTAGCTGCTGAAGGTTTGTTGGCTTTATGGAACTACGTTGGCATTCCCTGCACAAATTTGAAAGTCAGGATTTCATTTTAGAGATTTTTTTTGCCACCCTTTTGTACTGTGGTTACAGTGAGTTACTAACAATAACCTCCTTAAAACATACATTTTCATGATTTATTATTTATTTATTCATTTATTTGTTGTTAATCAGCCCCTAGATGCTGCTCTATGGCATTTTAATCAGTTATAATCAGGTAATTTATCTGTAAATGGACGACCAGCCAGATTATTATCATAGTAGATTCTTGTGGAAAGCCAGGGCATAAAGAATGTTCTGCTCTAATTATGTAGTTTTTCTCGTTTGTATTTGTATATGAGAACTCTGTAGAGAGTCCAGTTTCCGTACCTTAAGACAGAACAAACTTCTAATTAGAGTTCAGAGGATCTTGCAGGGTTCACACTGGCATAAACTTCTTGTAGGTTAGATTTCTGTTTACATTCCTCCTATTTTTATCCAACAATCTCAGTATGAAGTACTGCAAGGCACTTAAGCAGGAAAAAGATGAAGAAAAATATTCTACTGCATTATTAATCAGCCATTATGAATTTCCTTTGTTTTTTTTCTTCTGTTTTTCTTCCACAACTAATCTTTGTTATCTGTAAAGTTCAGGCTTCTGTGAGAAACATTCAAACATTTAATCAAACCTTTAAATGAATTAAAATATTGTGTTGAGATGATAGATTGTGCATGGTAGGACTTTGTGGTGTGTAATGTTTATGGTTCTGTAAACTATGTTTGTATATTTATATTTTCAATTCGCCAGTGACCAGGAAAGATTGGGCTTTAACCTCTGAGTCAGACTGAAGACCTTAAAGCCGTACCCCGCCCCCTCTGCTCAGAGCTCAGCTTTGAAAGAGAGGGATTGTGGGTAAAGGTCTTGTGATAAGCTGCTGCTTGGTCCAGAGGGTGCGCTCGTAGATCAGCCTCGTTACGCCCGGGAGCCGCCGAGCGAGATCACGCGAGAGCCGCGGGGCGCGGTGAGATTTAGCGGCTCGCGCCTCCAGCGCCGCTCTGAGCCCCGCTGAGAGCCGGGCTCTGATCTCTGCGCACCGCAGCCTCCTCAGATCTCGCAGAAACCCCACACACTGCGCAGACACGTTCCCTGTCCCGGCGAGCCCGGCTCCGCGCCGTGCGGTCCGTGTGAGCGGAGTTAATCCCGGCCAGAGGGGGCGGATAACGCGGGCGTCCAGCACCAAGCCCGGACTGTGTGGCAGAGGGGAGCTCTGGATCTCACCGGGAGAATCCATCTCCAGCAGGGGGCGGCACGGAGCACATTATGTTGTCATTGTTGTCATTTAGCAGATGCTTTTACCCAGGGCGACTTACGTAGGTTAAAATTTATACATGCTATCCATTTATAGAGCCATAACGCTTATCCATTTTTACTGAGGCAACTGTGGTTTAAACACCTTTCCCAGGGGTGTGGCAGCAGTGTCCTAGCAGGGAGTCAAACCAGCAACCTGTCCTAGTGGTGAGCCCTGCTCCTTACCACTGTGCTGTACTGCAGTACACAGAACATGCCGTCATATTCGAGATGCGTCTGAGATGCGGTTGGTCCGACACAACGCCCGAGACCTTCGGTTATCCTGCTGAAGCGGTGACACAGATGCATTCATGCAATGGTCTTCATGTGCGACAGGCTGCGCACTCGAGGTAGCCGCAGCTTGCTCAGCTACAGGTCAGCGAGCACAAATTATTCTGAGGACCCTGCCCAGGCAGCGTGTTTTGCCTCCGCCCGCGTTGCCAGGCCAGGGGAGGCTCTGTTATTCATTGGCCTGGTTTCAGAGGTGTGAACAGCCAATAGCAGGTGGCTGCAGGACCTCAGAACCTCACACAAACAGACTCCTCTTCCCTCGGTCACAATGCGAGGGCTCCATGCTTCTATGCAAAGGCTGTTGCAGAGTGACCCAAAAACAGTATGTGAGAGAGATGGGTTTATAAACTCGCTCAGCTGCTGAAGGCAGCCGTCCTCTCCTCGGTTCACTCAGGCGGAAAGAAGTGTAAGTAGGACAGTGTGCTGAGGAACATTGGTTTGCTTTAACATGAAAGGCTGAGATCTGGAGGTTTGCTAATACAGGAGACACCAGCGATACTTTGAATGCGTATTTTCAGAACGCCGCTGTTCAAACACTAAAAGAAAGACAAGAATTAATTTAGTTTTCCCCCATCATTTTTATGTAATCCAGTGCTATCTGTCAGGACCATATTTACGCTGATAAAACACAACAGAACTGGGGAGAGATTCCCTGCTATCTGCTCTTCAAATATTGGCTCTGCATTGCCAGTATTTACGATTCAGTCTATTAATATGCATTAGAACACAGATTCCGAATTTACTGTAGTGCTTTTTCAAGATCAACACAGAGAACACTTCTTGGCTTAAGAAAGTGTATGATTTGATGATATTTGACTTACACTGCTTATTCTTTATTCTGTAGAAAAGCAAACTAGTACTGCAGTAGCACATTGTCAAAGCTGATTTCTCTGGGGTTGTCTGTAAGCAGCACAGAGTGCCGTGCTTTGACAGTATTCAAAGGGACACCGTAAACGGAGGACTTTATAAGTTTTTTAAAGCTGTTTCTTTCTCTCCTCCTTTGACAGGAAAGAAAACCACAAAGACCCCTCCTGACGTCAGCCCCAGAAGAATGCACCACCAATGTGAGTCGGTGCGGCCTCTCTGACCGTTAACCGCTTTCAGATACTGGCTGTGGGGAACAATGAGGAAGCTAGCCACAAGCTGGAGGGCAACAGCAGCAAACGCTGGCCTGTAAGAAGCGACCTCGTTTGAAATTTAGGGCACTGTACTGCCCTCCATCACAGGACAGAACCAGGGCTAGAGAGGGAGCTGGTACATTTGGCATTCTGTGTGATGGTGCTGTTGAACACAGTAAACATTCAAAGATTTTGTGCTAATAGAAGGTTATCACATAGCCCAAGTCAGTGGCAGACTATTTTGTATGATTGTATTATTATATTCGTTCACTGGCATTAATGGGTCTGAGCAACAGCAGTGATCTCCAAAATGGAAGATCTGTTCCTCGTATCTTCCCCAGATACTAATGCATCCATTACTGTATAAGATAGACAAACAATTCAGGAATGCCATTGTCTCCATATTATGCAGGTCCACCCTCCACTTCAAAAAACCTGGGGAGAGATGGTTCAATTATGTAATATCCTAGGTGGCAGCATTTAATTAGCCCCTCCCTTTCTCCCTCAGTACCTCTTTGAGTGAACCACCCCCATGTGTAATTATTTAAACAGTGTTTAATCATGTTGTAAGTAGATCTTGTTATACAAAACATGCTATCCCTGTATCTCAGTACTTCAGCCTACAAATATTAATGTCAATATACCAGCACTAGCTACCAGCCATGTCCTGGACACAGCTAACACAGTATGTTACTGTAGATGTCTGCTTTCATTACATTATGTTAAATTATTGTCATTTAGCACACACTTAGATGCTCTAGAGTGGCTTACATAAGTGTATACAGATGGCAACTGCGGGTTAAGTACCTCGCCCAAGGGCACAACAGTAGTGGCCCAGCAGGGAATCGAACCAGCAAGAAGCCCTTCTTACCACTGTGCCATACTGCTGCCCTTTCCTTTTGCACTACAGATCTTTGACTCAATTCTGTGCTCTGTCACAAACCATGTAGAGTTACAGAGAAATAAACCCATGTAAAAAATTTTCATCCATTTTAAAAAGTTGTAAATATCTGTTCTCCAGACCATCTCGAATGGTCCAGAGAACTTTGCCCACTACAGCACGAATACCATCACAATGGGGATTTCCTGTGGCTTGCATCAAGACCACCATTCAAAGACATTCTGTCTGAGTCAGCATCCTAAGGTCCCACAAAACAATACATTTTATGTGTTTTCTTTGTGCTCATGTTTCATCGCTCATGTTGGTATATCTTCTATTCATTATTTGCTTATAACAGAAAAAGATTGGTTGACAGAAAGATCAAAGGAAGGGGAAAAAACTGATGAAGTCATGTGCACATAATTTATTTACCTGTTTTGCGTGTAGTTCTCTTTCAAGTTAAGAGTGAAAAGCAAAATCAAAAATGGACAAGGGCCTCTTTCATTTCAAGGAGCTAAAGTACCTTCAGCCCTGTCCTTTTATGGTCGTTGGCTGACTCTCTCATTCATGAGTGATCAGGCCAAACCAGTGTGAAGGATCATTTGGCACATTAGAATACTGCGGTGTAAAGCAGCGTGCGATTCACAAAAGAGGACACGATCTGTGGTTACATGGGATTGAATATCCATTCAGGTTAATCGAGTACGAATGAATCTGAATAAATTTGAATGAATCTAGGTAAGGCTGACTGGTGTTAGAGTTCAGAATGAGTAAAATGTGCTACTGTGTCTCTTTCGTGATGAAATAGAGTTCTGTTAGAATTATGCAGGTGGGTAGATCATCAAAGACTCTGCCCTTATTAAAATTCCATGTATACAGCCTCATAAAACATGGCAGAGGTATAGGATACTGCATATTCTCCAACTTTTCTCAGCAACATGCAAAAGCCCTTATACCGGGCTTGTTTACTGACATCATGCGCCTGCAAAACAAAAGGCTAAAACAGCGTGTCTGCCGTGATCAATGAAGTCCCTGCCTTTATCGATTTTGTGTGTGTTTTTTTAACTGTGTGGAAGGTGTTTGTAAATGTGCCTTCTGTTGGTCAGCACTGGTTGTAATAACTTTTATTGTTATTTATTATTATCAATAAGACTGGCTGCTCAAACACGCCCAACCCACTCCATCTTCCATTACGTCACGTACCTTTTTAGCTTTGCAGATATTCAGCTGCAAATGCTCTCAAAGCAAGTCAGTACCAAACCCAGAGCCCAGTCTTACAGTTATTCCCTTCACTGAGTGTGCTTTTCACAGGCATGGACAGCGATACCAGAGCACCAAAGGATCAAAGCGTAGCTTCCCACAGGGAGCCGCAATTCCTGTGAGGAATCAGAGCTAAATTAGCTCATTAAGCGGATAGCAAAAAAAAAGAGAAAGACCAAAGCTTATCCACACTCCTGTTTTAAGCGGAACACATTTCTCTTACCCTCTCCCCTAAGCCCACCGGCATGTTGGCTCAGCCTGGAGGAGAAATGGCGACCATTTTGCCCTCTCATTAGCTTGCCCTTGGTATCCTGTGTTTTGGCACACAGCTGTGTAATTGAGTTTCCCGCACGCTCTCAGAGGAAACAGAAATTGTTGGCTTTGCCAAGGCTGATCAGGATGTGTCACAAAGCCAGGGTTCCTCACAGTCTTTTGTAATACTAACATTACCGATCTGCAGTATGTCATGTGCTCAATTTCAGCTGCAGAGACCTTACATTACATTTACATTATATTACTGTCATTTAGCTGACACTCTTATCCACAGCAACTTACATAGGTTACAATTTTTACATGTTATCCATTTATATAGCTGGATATTTACTGAGACAGTTGCATGTTAAGTACCTTGCCCAAGGGTACAGCAGCAGTGCCCCCATGGGGATTCGAACCAGCAGCCTTTCAATTACGATCTCTGCTCCTTACCACTATGCTACACCGCTGCCCCTTAGTTCCAGTCGGTCTCATAAGTCCTGCATACTGTCATTTTTCTCTCTCCCTCACCCCCTCCCTCTCGCTACGCCCCCCCGGTCCCCCAGTGTCGTACTCTGATGTAACACCATGATGTCAGTCACGTCGCTGTGCCTCCTCTTCACTCCATCTCTCAGATCAGATGGTTGGCGGGGCCAGCACCCCGTGCCCCCCGCGGTCCACGGCAGCCCCACCGTCACCTCGACTGGCATCCTCCGCCCGTGTGCGCGCCAGCTGCTGTCAGACGACCTGACAGCCGGGGGCCAGCCTCACATAACCTCTCCTAAAAGGATGTGTCAGTACCCCCAAACCCACCCCATACTCCAGCTGATCCTTAACTGCAAGCCAAAAAAAAAGAACTTCAGCAGCAAAGCCATCAGTGGAATTAACACTCTGCAAATCCCAGTCTGCACAGTGACAAGTTCAGAGGATTTTATGCTGTTTTCACAGAGCTGTCTCTGTGATGTGTGAGCTGGGAAGGCAGAGATAAGAAACCCACCTTTCAGAGTGAGGGGGCTGCATGAACGAGGGGTTAGGGGTGACAGAAGTGACAATAACAGCTGTCAGTAAACGCGAAATGAATGTCAACGTTTTATTAAGTTCAACAAAGTTGCGCAAGCCATTTTGTACAAACAGGATGAACAGGATAAGAATAGGTCTATCATCAATAAATCTAAATAAGAATCTGTGTAATTGCTACAGCATCAAGGCTTTAAGATATAAAACAACACTTACAGATTCATTTTAATTTTAGTGCATAATAATGCTGTATGTAATTTAGCTAAAGGCGTTAAGTTACATTCATAAATGTACAGCAACATTTCACCCCTTTTCAAATAAAATATTTGATAACCCAAAAAACATCACCTTTGAAAAATAAACAAAAATACAAAAATGTAGTGTACAGTAATATTCACATTTAGAGAGTTTTGGGTTGTGGCCTTTTTAAATCCTTTTCTGACAGAGGCCTCCTCGTACAGCACACCCTGGCTGTTCTGCTCTTTTCGAAGGCCACACAAAGCCGGGGAGGGGGTTTTGGTCTTTTATCAAGTGCAGCCAAGACCACTTTTCAGTCCGTGCAGATCGGCAGCACCCTGTGAATTTCTCATTCCCAATATTGCAGCAGGGAAGTTTACAGTCATTGGCTGGTGTGAGTTCAAACAGAGGTGCAGCAGAGACGCATAATAGTAGCACAACTGAGACTGCAGGTACTTTTACCAGCTGTGTGGTTTAGGTAGATCTTAGCCGTCATCAGATGGGATTTACTGTGATGTCAGATGGGTGCTAATTGATAGAGTATGCATTTAGTATGCAAAATTAATCTGATATTCTCTTTTGAGCTATTTTAATCTGTTTTTTGTAGACCACTAACTCAGCATTTAAACATTTACGCTAATTCTCGGATTTCTTGCTTAGTGGCATATTTTTTCCATAATCACAACAATAGCAGGGATGCGTTACATCTCTTACCTTTACTACATTGCCAGATTGTATTCGCTTAATTACAATGTGGCGTAGTGTTCAAATGCAATGCATGAAATGTTATAATGCAACTGAAAATTCTTTAGAAAGCAGTGTTCCAGTTTACCAGTGCCAGCTGTGGGAAGAGATAAGAGATACTAGAAAAGCTGCATTGTGCTTGTGTGGAAATAGTGCATAAAGTAGCAATGACACACTGGTATGAGGTTTGACAGATTATTTTGTTAAATATGAGTATTTGATGATGATGATGATGATGATGATTATTATTATTATTATTATTATTATTATTATTATTATTATTATTATTATTATTATTATTATTATATTATCCCCCTCAGTACTTACCTGTGGCCTGTAGGGAGAGAGAGGAAAGATGAACCTGAAAGGCCTGCTACTGCTGCATGTTGATACTGAAGTAAAAGGCTGGAGATTGACACTCATAATGCAATTTTTTTTGTAGTGCAACAGAGTGACCTTCTCCATCCACGTCTATCTAGGGCAGTACTGGAGCCTTTGATTGTGCACATGTGACAGGAGAGCTTACATTATTTATCTCCTTGGCAGGTGCCCTTGTCCAAGGTAACTTATCTTACACTTATACGCCAGGCTATTTTACTGGGGCAATGTAGGTTATGCGCTGTATCTTATTCAAGGGTACGACCGCAGCCTGTATACCCTCTGGTGGCAAGGCCAATTCCCGAACTGCTACCCCTCACCAGCATGTATAAACTCGTCTCCGCTGTGCAGCTCTGCAGATGAGCACAACGGCTCCTTGTTGCCCAACTTAGGGGGTCTGTGACACCATCTTCCCTTCGGGGCCCTCAGGCACCTCTGCGGTGCTGTTTTCAAGCCCTGCTGGGGATGGGACTGCTGTGACCAGATAAAAGAATGTTCAATTGTTCAATTTTTAGAAGTACTCAGCCTTAATATCGGGGGTGGGGCCTCTGCCGTAGCCTCATTGGCTCCCTGCCACTCGCAGGCCCAATGAGATCGCAGGACTCGCGGCACCACCAGTGGCTGGTCTGCGGAGGCCAGATAACCGCGTCGCTGTTAGCACCGACTCTGCAGAACGCGGGCCCGCGCAGACAGAGACGCGGCGGGCGTCTCCTGAATTGCCAACCGCCGCTGTCGCTACGGGCGCCGAGCGCTTGAGCGCGGGTCTTTTTTTGGGACGATCGTCCCCTCGGCTGTTATTGCGGCCGCGCTTCACCCCTTCTTTTGCTTGAAGAGGCGACTGCAATGATGAAAAGAGACACGCAAAAAAAAAAAAAACCCACCCCGCAAACCGCCAGCCCCTCTGCCCTCTGAAAGCCACGCGTCTGTGAGGCGAGGGAAGAAAATCTCGGAGGTGAACTCCAGGCGCTTTCCTCTGAAGCTGGAAACAGAGGAGTCCTCCAGCCGAGCGGCCAGCCGGCTAACACCGCCCCGCTCGTCAGACCACCGAGCGGAGTGGAGCTCCTCCTCAGGATGGCTCTGCTCCATCCCCCGGGACGAGTACTTTTACAGCAGGATGAAACCGGCGTAATCCTCGGGATGATCCCTGCTGGACATCCCGTTTTAGATGTTTGCTGCATAACACTGATTGTCAACATAAATTTGATTTAAATGTGGCTTGGGATGAGCAGTTCAGCAGAGCAGATTCAGCAGAGCAGACTGCCATGTCTCATTTTGCTGTACACTGGTAGCAGCATGGTTTATGTGAAATGTATTTATAGTAAATGTATTGCAATGGACAAGGCAATTTCAGCAAATCCACATAGCTGCTGCGTTAGAGACCCAGTGGTCAACTAGATACTCTATGTCAAGAAACAGATAATCCAAGTGGACCACACATGTGTAATAATGTTATTACAACACAGACGTGTGAGTGTATATTACAGGAATTATTTGAAACAAGACATTTCAGCAATTAATGTTAAGGTCAGGGATGAAGTGAGCGGGTTGCAATAAGGGGAAGAACACAGGTTATACAGTGTAATTACAGAAGTGTTTGCAGCCATTTTAAAGAGGAAGATACTTCTCTTTGTCAGTGGAACATACTTCCGTTTGTCAGTAATCTGAGGGCTCTGACAGTGCTCCTGTCCTAGAGGTGAACGTTCTGCTTGTTTGTCCTTTGCTTCTGCTTTAAAAGTCACTGTCAGTGAAGCGGTTAAGATGCCACTGTACCCCCCGGATGTCACCATCTCTCCATTTGTCTTTTCTACAGTGGAGATACAATGGAAAAAAAAGGTTTGTCTAGATGAGCATCCTGTTAACATGGAAAATGGCCATCCCGATGAAAGACAGGCCATGAGGGGCTTATTCACGTCACAAGAGATTGAGCAGCTGACCCACTTTCGCGGGAGCTTGGGTCACTGTACGTCATATTGCTTCTACCCGCATCACTGCCTTCGCCCCCCAAGCCAAATGGAAGGACAGACAGAATGCACCTCCAGCCCATTGGTCAGAGGGAGATTGCTCCATTCGCCTGATTGGCTGGCAGCAACGTGGCGGCCTAAAACAGGAAGGATTAAATGTGATGCCTCAAAAATGGGTCCTTAATCGATTATGTGACACCATTCCCAAGTGTTCCATCTCTTCACAGATTAGAGAAGCTGGTGCAGGTTTTGCTTTATGTGCAAGTCCAAATACCACAGTGTAAATGTACCTTCTGCGTAGTTTTCTCTGTATGTTTTTAGTGTTATGTTCACAGGGATGCAATATTTATTTGGGAGTCTATGAGCTAGATCTGAGGTTAGAACTGAAGTGTGCTCCCGCACCCAGAAGATGTGCTGCACGCCATTGGAGAGAGGCTTCGGTGGAGATGGCTCGAAGCTGCTCCCAGCGCTGAAAAGTGGAAGTTTGGGGCAGCAAAGTGGGTCACGCCCAGCAGGGCGAGTCGTGGGGGGGGGGTCCGCTCTGGCCTGAATAGGGAGACGGAGATGCTCTGCCAGAGAGCACAGCTGCCACTCGGAGCTCCGGAATGAGGTGCCCGGGTCCCTCTGCTCTAAAAATACCCGACGCATCCCGGGCCCGGCCCATGCGCCCCGCCAAGGGGGCCGTGAAGTAGCACAGGACCCAGCAAGGGGGTACCGCCGGGCATGGAAACGCCAGATCAGAGAAGGCCCCTGCACTGCACGGGGTGCCTGTTATAGGGCCCGCAATGCAAGGTGCGCTTATTGTAAATGCAGGTTTGGCGTGTCACTTTGCAGGGCGCCAGTGAAACTCGCTTTGTCACGTCGGCACGGAGGGCGTAGGTGAGAAGTGTGTGGTGATGGTCCAAGGCTGTCATCTCTTAATTGTCACTTCTTGTCATGTCTTTCCGTGATTCACATCATTAATGAGACGCTTTCTCAGAACCACAGGAGATAATGCATTGGTTTTGTAACATGGCATGCCAACAAAGTTTTGCCCTTGTTTTGTCACATTTTTTTCATAAATCATATCTTATTTCCTATTCATATGATATTATTTTGATTAATATTTATTTGCTTTGCCGATGCCCTTATCCATGGTGATGTGCATAGTTTTCATTTTGCATTTTGTCAGTTTCTACGGTGGGATACTCACCGACAGAAATGAAATTCCCAGCAGTGCTCCTCTCAGGGTTCTAAGTCTCAAACAGTACACCAAATCACTTCCCTACAGCTGATCGCAGCTGCGGGTATGAATGTACTCTCAACACAAAGCAAAGAATATAACTACAGTAAAGCCACTCTGGCACAGACACTGAAGTGGAGGCAATTCGAGGACAAAGAGTGCTGATAAAAATCATCAGTCCCTGCATTGTGACAGTTGTCTTTCCTGTCACATGTTGTGGTGTGAGGAAAGAGAATCCCTGAAAGTGGGAAGGACACAGTGAACCAGTAACGGTAGACGAATGAAAAATGCAGTCAGCAGCCTTCTTTTTTTGGCCTCCTCACCACTGGTCAAGGTTAATTCAAAAGCCTCTAGCAGAGAGACTCAAAGGATTGAGAGGAAGATGAATAAACTGTACCGGAAAGTGAGAAATAACAGCTCATAAGAGCGGCTCGGTCTGAAGTTCTGTTTTAATTCGTGCGCTGATTGTGCAGAGTGATCTCCCAGACCGGGACTCAAGTCTTCAGATGTGGCCTTTCAAGTTCCCCTCCGTCTCAACAATTAACCTTTATAACGCTGTCATGACCTTTACCTGGGTGTAAAATGAACTGAGCTGAGGGTCCATAGAGAGTTTGTTATTATTTTCGCAGGACATGTTTCACTCTGTAATGTTTATGTCGAAAATGGAGCTGATTGCAGCAATGGGGCAATTCCTGAGCTCCTAACAGCCTTTTGTCAGCTCTGAAAAGTGTAGGAATTAGAGCAGAGGCTGAAAGAGAATCCTGCAGCACATAGCAGACACAATCCTGTCTCATAATAACGTCGCACAATGGAAGTATTTTTTTGCTGTCGCTGCTTCTGTTTTTACCATGCCGGGAAAAATTGTCAAAGGCCTATTTGGAGTACAAAGCCGCACTGGTAATTTCACAAAAAAATTGAACAGGGGTAATTCTTTTGAAAATATGATGAACAATCAAAGCGTACAGCATGCAGAAGCATAGGGACATGTGTCTAGCCTGCTAATGTGTTGACGGAAGGTGTACGGTCTAAGGACAATATTGTACCTACTTCAAATTTTCTGTATGCAAGCACGGAACTGTTTAGTGTTCCAGCTGTGCTCCTTAAATTGAAATCATTTCTATCCACATGGCTTAGCAACCATATTTAGACAGATAGCATTAATACAGATTATTTCACATCTTAAACAAATGCTAAATGATCCAAAATGAAATCAAATACTATTAATTTAGTATGCTGTTTATGTGTGATTAGAGTAATGATTTCTGTTCACATTAAAAATCACTACTCGAAGGCGAGGTGCTGATTCACTGCTTAACAGATTAACTGACACGTTGACAAGCTTCGACGGGAGGTCTTGCAATTCTGCATTTCGCAGCATGCTCTGTCACTAATTCTTGCTTTCAGCAGGAAGATTCTTTTGCCCCTTTGCCAAATCCAGCTTCAGTGATGTTAGTTCATCCTGACTGGCCATCCGAAAGGCATTCCTTCCTTTCTTTTTCCACGATATCATACAACAGTGTCCCCTTCTATTCCATAAGTAGCGCATTGTCACTTTATTTTCACATTTTCAAGTGATGATGTTAAAATCATGACATTTTAAACCCAGTCGATAAGCGTCATAATTCACAGGTGCATAAGAATGAACTGTTTGCTCAATGACCATTTGTCCACTTTGTGTCCATCACTTGAATTACATTGTCCTTAAACTACAGATGTAAACTGCATGGGGGGACTGCCTTTCATTAGTTGCTTGGCTGGAGCTTTGAAGAGAGAAACAATGTGCACCATTTGTACTAAATCAAGTCCTTAATGCAAACACAGCTATTGAAATGGCCATTATTGAATTTTGCTGAAAACAATTGGTTGAAAGAAACAAAGGGTCATTGATTCTTCAGCCAATCTGATAGGAGTTCTGTGCTGACCACAATGAAAGGCTCTCTGGTGAGGTCTTGTGACAAGTGTACCCTATAGAGAATTGTTCTGGAACAGAAGAATGAGGCCAGACGTTTTTAAATCCTGAATGGAGATTTTCCTTATCTGCTTTGGAATAGCCTGGCAGCCTTAAAGTAGGCTTCTGTAAACGTATTTTGGGGGAAAAGAGAACATATTATTTTTTTCTTATTGTAAAATACTGCGTTCAAAGTGCATGAAAAAATGCTAGCCTAAATCCAAGACAAAACCTAAATCTCTCTGAGTCACACAAATGGGACTGTAACTTTTTAAAGCAAAGAAGATAAATGCATCAACTCGTGTCACATGACTTTTTTAGGGCACGAAAAGTTATCTGCATCCCTGTCCCTGGGTCTGAGGTGCCTCTATCTTTCAGAGATTTTTTTTTCTTGCTGGTCTTCGGAGATTGGCTAATATGAGGAGACCATCCATCACAACACAGAAAAGTTGTAAATTTATACCCGTGAAAATAGGGCAGAGCTGAGGAGTGAAGGCACTGCGGGCTGTAATTAGGACAAGGTTAGAGTGAGCGATGCAGCCCACGAGCTCGCACACAACACACTCACACTCCCCGATTCACTCACTGCCGACACCCTCATTCCCAACACCTTCAGCTGTAACACCCTCTTTCCCAACATCCTGAATCACAACACCTTCATTCCTAACACCTTCAACCACAACACCCTCATTCCCAACACCTACACCTCTAACACCCTCATTCCCAACACCTCTAACACCCTCTTTCCCAACACCTTCAACCACAACACCCTCATTCCCAACACCTTCAGCTGTAACGCCCTCATTCCCAACGTTCTGAATCACAACACCCTCATTCTCAACACCTTCAACCACAACACACTCATTCCCAACACCTTCAGCTGTAACGCCCTCAGTCCCAACACCCTAAATCGCAACACCCTCATTCCCAACACCCTGAATCACAACACCCTCATTCCCAACACCTTCAATCACAACACCCTCTTTCCCAACACCTTCACCTTTAACACCCTCACTCCCGGCACCTTTAACTGCAACACCCAAATTTCAAACACCTTCAACCACACTCTCAACTCCAATAGCCTCATTTCCAATACCTTTAATTGTAAGACAAAACTTAAGAAGCAGAGCAGCTAACTGGTAGTCATTAGTTTCTATGGGAGAGCAAAGAACTGTGTTTGTTAAGCCAGCACTGCTGTCTGTGTGCCTGGCCAGCTCAGCAATCCCAGCCCAGATCACGGTCAGGCCCAACATCCCCTCATTGCGGTACCCGCGCTCCCATCGCACTCGCTGTTACTGTAATGTCTGTAATGACTGTTCTCCCTCTCCACTCCCTCTCTCTCTCCCATGACACCCCCGGTCCCCAGCGCTGCGTCAGAGGTGACTGGCAGAAGCAGCACCCCCCTCTCACACCCCTCTCTCTCTCCAGCCCGCGGAGCAGATGTCCGCTCGTCTCATTAACATAAATACAGCACGACGATGCGGCACGCTCACACAGTGGGCGCATGAGTGATTGTGCTGGATTTGCACTGGAGCAGGGCCTTTATAATGAACTCTGCAAGATCTGCGTGCATAAGCTGCATTCAGGCAGCCCTAATTTAGATATATAGGCCAGTTTTACCTGAGACAAGTGGAAGCATTTCTACAGCTAACTGACCTGGCCTGACTGCATGTTGACCAACACTTCAAATGAGTTTATCCTGTAAAATCCCATTGCTGGAAACCGCACCTACACTGACTCAGTAGAATGGATCAATCCACTTATTATCAATGGATCAACACCTGAAACCTGATATGTGCCTTCCATGCTGTATACCAGATCGGTGTATAATTACATACAAACAAATGCGACAAAACAGGCTTTGGGTAGTACAAAAAAATTAGCTCCACGGATGATCAATTTAACTCTCACTGACTGAGAAACCACCCTCCAGCTCCATCTTACCCACTGTTCAGGATGCACTAAGGAGAGTAACATCACACACTCTGTGTAATGACTTAAGGACTTGAGCTGAATATGATAAGCTGCATTATGCTCCTGTCAATTGCTTCCCGTGCAGGGGGGATAGACACTGAAAGTCGCAGTGTCTGCACAGTGCTGGCAGAGAGAGATGCCAGTTGCTGGAGGGACTGTCGGGACCGGCCCGAAAAGATCAATCTAATCAATACAAAACTGCGCTCATTGTTCTCATCCGCTGCCGTGCAGTATTGGCAGCGGCGGCCATGATTCTCAAGGAAACAAAATGCTTCCGTCTGCAGTGGGACAGAACACGTTGTTCTGACTCGCTCCCCTCTCCCCCTCTGACATCATTAGGCCTCAGCAAGATTAGAGTCCTGCCCTGTAAGTAATGACCGAGCTAGCTGATTTATTTTTTGCGTTTGTAAATGTGACTTTTATAATTATGACGGTTATTTGATGGCTTTTAGCGAGAAGAATTAGTGAGGCATTCAGGCATCGCTTTAATTGGCAATAAAAGTCCCGCTACGATATTAAAGTAATAATGAAAAAAAAAAGCTGTGGATGGATGGTCAGTCTAGACCTTCTCAGTGTAAAAAAATGCCCTTGATTGGTTTGTAGTTGTTAATAACCCTGTCTGCAATAAATGGCAAATTTTGTTTGCTTTAATTCATATTGCCACCTGGTGGCAGCCTCTGAAATTGCAGCTCTCCTCATGTACGTTGCTTGTACAGCACCATGTAAGGTCAATGACTGCGGGGCAAGCCAAGCACTCACTCACTGTACTGACAGATGGCTGCTCCCCCAAACACGGGGCAACAAAATCTGCTTCAGGAGCTCAATGCAAGGCGCGCAATCACAGATGCTTCTTCTGCGGAGGGGCTGTCGCAAAGCCCTTCTTCGCCTGGCGTGCGGCTTGCTTGGACGTTACTTCTGTAAATGTTGCAGGAGCATCTGGCGAGCCAATCACAGGAGAGGAAGCACATGCACACAGAGTTCCCCCGCCTCCCTCTGATTCGGTACAGAAGGTTCTTTTTCTCAGAGGTGGGGCAGCGAGCTGTCGGAGAGTGTCGTCACTTTGCAGGGGGAATGTGATGTTTGTTCTCAGCGTGTATCAGCTTCGGTCTGGAGGGAACACTGTTTGGGCTGGTTTTTGTTACAACTGCTTTTAATTATTCAGGTGTGATTGAGCTGCGTCTGATTTGTTTTTAACATTCACTGGCACTTCGTCTGCTGTAACCGCTGTGTGAGAGTTATGTGCTGTTGGAAGTGCGTTTATGACAGGAAAATGATACTGCTAAAGTGGTTTATTAAACCTATTCAACTATTTATTACTAGATTATAATTTTTAAATATGGGTGTTTATAGGTGTTTCATGGGTAGCTGTCTCAGTTTAATTAGCTTTACAGTGAAATGTTCTAAACCATAAATAAACCATGAATTAGTGGATAATTATAATACTTTCATATTAATTAATCATTATTTTATTTGTATTGTTTATTTGTCTAAAGAGCACAGTTGAAAAACTGTGTTAAAGAAACACCTTTGCTTGGCTCTCTGCCAGCACAAACACCCATTTGGCAGCCCGTTTCTCTCACAAAAGACAAACAGTGGGTCACCCGTCAAGTGATGTAAACCCAGATCGCTGTTCAGCGCATTTAGTCAATGATGAAATCATGAAGCAGTCAGCTGGAATGGAAAGCACATGTACAGTGTGGCCTGAGGACAAGGGCCTGCAAAGTGCTGGACAAGGACACCTTTCCAGCAGGTGTCCTGAGGAGCACTGTCCCTCCTCGTCCCTCCAGTCCTGTCTATGTCAGTGCTGCTGTGTGGCTCTGGCGTGGTTATTATAAAACAGCTGCTCAGTGCTTGCTCACGGATGTGTGTGTGTGTATGTGCATGTGCGTGTGCGCGTGTGTGTGTACGTGCATGTTTGTGTGTGTGTGTGTTCATGTGCGCATGTGTGTCTGTGCGTGTGCACACAGGTGTTTGAATGTGCATGTGTGTGCATGTGTGTGTGTGTGTGTGTGTGCGTGTGCGCGCATGCATGTCTGTGTCTCCTCGATTCTGTTCACAGGCAGGAATACTAATGCCACTTGTATTTTCACATCAGCCTATCTGAAACGGCACAGCCACAGTGGAAATTATCATCATTATAACAGTGGTGATTGGGCTAAGCTCCTGCTGTTTAACATTCAGCAGCAGAAACTGTGTGGCAGGGTTTAATAGCAGCTAATGCACAGGGATTGCTGGAGTCTGACCCTTCAGCCATTCATAAAGCTCCTGTTTGAAGTATAGCAGTAATGACATCATATGAGTTTGCATTTGCAGATCATTCATGACAGGGGACCAGGCATCATTTGCATTTTAATATACTTTAACTGATGCACAGAAAGGCCCTTTTATTCTGAATCACTCCCAGTGAATGGCATTTACTTTACCAGCTGATTTATTCATATGGTCTGTGTTTACAGTAGGATTTGTTTAGCATAGCTGTTGTAAGGTATGACATTCTTTGTATTCTTCAAATTTTTTGGTCCGTATTGATTTCTTCTTCATCCTCTTCATTTCTCATCTTCATTTCTTGTCTATAGTCTCAGACATTGCTGCCATGTTTGCTGTATATTTAGCAGCAGTAGGCTACTAGGAGTAGCAGCATCAGTAGTAGGAGAAGGAGGGGCGCTAGAGGCTGCAGTACTGTGTTTAATGTATTTGGTGTAGGCCATTATTCAGGGGTGATTACATGGCACAAGACAAGCGGCAAACCCCAGTGCCACATCAACCAATAGAGAATACAACTGCATTTCACTACGTCATAGATCTTACACGGGTGGACATGAAAATACAGTACAATTCAGAGTGAAAACAGCCAAATGAGTGGAATTCTCAGAGGAATGCCGGGGTTGTTAGAGAAGAATACGTGTTCAGAGTGTGGCTGCGGCAGCTGATGGCACCTGAATCTGAGGTACGTAGATGCAGGTAAACACCAGGAGGCACAGGTGGGTGTGTGGGTGGGTGTTACTGCTGAGCATTCAGATTAATAAGGATTGCCTGCCACCAGTAAGTCACAAAATATTTTCAAAAATACAGTCATAAATGTGTTTTTAACAATAAATACCTTTTTGTCTTTCGTGGGCAGTCTTTATCCTATCTTCCATTACCTGCTGGCTAGGTATCACACACTGTGGAGAAAATTGAGGGCTACAGCGAGGCTGTCGCATGGCTATTGATTGTACTGCATTCAGCGCCTTAAAGATGATGCAGTATTGAGCTGGTAACAATTGGCAGTCAGTGTCAAACCCACAGTAAGATAAACACATTGTGACTGCGTACATATGAGGAACTGTGTGAGCGTTTACTCCAGAATATCATCATGTCTGTGGTCATCCAGTGACACAATGATTTAACCTTCAGCCTTCAGACTCTGAAGTGCCATCAAGTACAGCACAGTATGATCCTTTATCCGTAGCGGCCTCTCTTTAGACTTTTCAGTCAGCACACAGTCCATACAGTTGAATCACTCTTTTGATATATTGTGAAATTGTGATGTTGTTGAAGTGGATTATTTTTTCTTTTCTTATCTTCTCTCAGTACTGAGGAGGGAAGTGCATGCCAATGCATACTGCTATTTAAAGGGACTGTGAAAAGTGATGAGTCTGTGCACTTGGCCCTATATTACAGTCTAAATCCATGCAGCTATATGCAAAGTAGGCTGCGGGGCCTCAGAATGCAGCTCGTCTGTTCATTGATGTGTGCAGCTGCGGAGAGGAGAGTGGCTCTGGCCGGGGTTTATGCTGGCCACAGTGCCACTACTGGCCCGTATCCCCATCCCTGAGGAGCTCTGTCCACCCATGTGGCACTGGCATTAGAGAAAGATTTAACCCGGGGGCAGTTGTCTGGTTGGGCACACAATAGGCTTAGCTCAAAACTCTAGCGTGTGCTTTGTTGGCCTGCTTCCTTTGGGGACCTCCCAGTCTGGGGGGTGGATTTCACAAAGCTAGGGATAAAAGGCTATGGATAAAATTTCTGCACTGGTTGGACATTCAAAGCCTGACAAATGTTTTTTTGCGCAAAGCTGAGAGTTATCGTTATCTGCGCAGTGTGTGGCGTCTGTGAAGGATCAGGCGAGAGCGGGGAGGGCGGCGTAGCGGGGTGAGCGCGCGCGGAGATCTGAGCGAGGCTGGGTGAGGCTGCCAACACCAGGGGCTGTCGGCATGGCAGGCCGGGAGCCCGCGAGCGACTTTCGCTGAACAGAAAAGTCAGCGGGGCTTTTTAACAGGAAGGAGCCCCTCTAATCTCCTCCCAGATTGCCTTGGCGAGTCACGACAATCGGCCGCCTTGCTCCTGCCGCCTGTCAGAGGGGATTGCTTTCTCTTCAAGTAGGATGTGGAGCCCTAGATCTCCTTTCAATTGTAGATTCTGGGAGACAGACGGCACCTATTCACCGGCAGCAGTCGGAGTTGGGTATCTGTGTGAGGAAAGGGGCTGGGGAGGCAGCTGTTAACAGGGTTGTCTGTCAGGTGCGGACAAGTGACCACTGGGCTGTCGACACCTGAACCAGCTGTGCAGCTACAGACCTGTCCCTCAAGCCATTGTCCTCTGTGTCACCTGCCAGTGAACGCACAGTCCAGGCTGGCACAAAGGGACCTGCCTCCCTTACATTACACTACACGCATTTAGCAGATGCTCTTATCCAGAGTGACTCCCAGCGCAAAAGAACATAAGCGCATCCATCTAAGTTAAATGAGCAACAGCGTTAGACCAGGCTAACAACACTCCTAGACCGGTGAGTGTGAGCATAACACCATTCAAGCCCTACCGCAAGTTAGCTTGTGCCACCTGACAAGGCAACGGAAGCCAGGTATACTGCAATACATCAGTCACTAGATCACAGAATCCAAAACACATCATGATACTACGCTTAAGATAAACATCAAATACTAGAGGTAGCAGGTGTTAGGGGACGGGGATTGAGGTGGAACCCAGATGCAGTCTGAAGAGGTGGGTCTTCAGTCTGCGGTGGAAGATGAAGACCCACCCCTTTCTCCTCAATCCTCCTGATGTTTCAGTCAGGCACTCCGCTAGACAGCCTCGACTAACCCATAGTGCCCTGCAGTCAAGGCGTCCAAGCTAATGCCAGAACTGCCGAGGTCCCCGGTGGACTCAGGCAGACACAGATGGGCGACCGCGAGAGGGCTTGCCAGGAATAAGGGCTCCCTCAGAGGGAAGCTGCTGGCTCCGAGGCAGGAGTAATTATCCATCTCTGTTTGCCCACAATAGAGAGGGGGTGGGAGTGTGGGGCGGCTAGATTAAGAAGCAGGTTATGGGAACGTTGGAGGTGTTCAGGGGGACTGGCACCAAGTGTACTACTGCTATTTCAGCACTACTACTACTAAATCTGGTATCAGTGTTATGTACCTCCTCACACCATTACCCCACACACACACACACACACACACACACACACACACACTCCCAGCAAACTCATGTTCTTAGTCAAGGCATATGATGAGCTGTAAGATCCATAATGATCAGAGCAATCGAGGGGCATCACTTTGCAGGGGTTTCTGTTTCATGCTTTCAGTTGGAGCCAACTGAGTACAGAGGTCACTGTTCAACAGTGGATGCTCTTTGTGTCTGAAAGGCCAGCTGAGCTCCTGGACACCAGGGCCTAAACATTGTATTGTGTCACACTTTGTTTGTTCCTTCGATTTCCTCTTTACAACGTGGATGTTCGCTGAAGGAGGCTGGCTTATCAAGATCAATATGTCTCCTACAGAGCTGTTTGATGTAACTCCCTGTTCAATTCTACCATTTTTCCAGTGCAGATCCTAGGACCTCCTGATTCTCAACAAATAACAGATTTAGGGAAATCGATCTTGTGTATATGTGAGAACATAAGCTTTCACTCAGTCTTTGTGTATTTGTGTGTGTGTGTGTGTGTGTGTGTGTGTGTGTGCGTGCGTATCAATGTGTGTGTGTGCGTGCGTGCGTGTGTGTGTGCGTGCGTGTGTGTGTGTGTGTGTGGGGGTGTATGTGTGTGCATTTGGGTGTGTGTGCGTGCGCTTGTGCATGCGTGTGTGTGTGTGTGCGTGTGTGTGTGTGTGTGTGTGTCAGTGAGGAGCTCACCTCCCTCTCCTCTTGTCTTGCAGGAGTAGCCCACCAGGGTTGTAGTCTCTCCCTGGCTGGGAGCATGTTCTAAAGGGGGACTCCCTGGCCGCCATGAAAGGGTTGGGAGCTAACCGCAGCCGACACCTGTCCGACTCCTGTGACCCCTCGTCCGGCCCCCCGGAGCCCCTGTACCCCCATCCCCCCATCCCGCCCCGCAGCCCGTACCTGCTGAGCCCCACCATGGATCACTACGGCACCCTGGACCCCCACCACTTCCCCTCCTCCACCCCCGGCTCCCTCCCCCCCGACTGCATGCTGCCCCTCAACAACCAGCTGTCCAACAGCAGCACCTTCCCCCGCATCCACTACAACTCGCACTTCGACCAGGCCGACTTCTCGCCCGGCTCCGTCCCGGGCGGGGACAGCATCGGTGGCATCAGCACGGGCACCCTGGGCACCTCCATGTCCATGGGCATGGGGATGGGGATGGGCATGGGCATGGGCGCGGGCATGGGTCTGGGCAGGACGCCGGTCATCACCAGCGGCTCGGCCACCATCTCGGCCGGCGGCCGCATGAACCGGCTGCCGCCCAACCTGCTGGACCAGTTCGAGAAGCAGCTGCCCGCGCACCGCGACGGCTTCAGCACGCTGCAGTTCCACCGCAGCGCCGCCGCCAAGCAGCGCGCCGACAGCCCCGGGCGCATCCGCTACCTGGTGCACTCCGTGCAGAAGCTCTTCGCCAAGTCCCAGTCGCTGGAGAGCTCCGTCAAGGGCAACGTCAACGGCCGCTTCGCCGGCGGCAACGCCAAGGCCGCCGAGGACGGCAAGCAGGGCCGGCGCAGCAAGAGCAAGGACCGGGCCAAGACGGAGGGCGCCAAGCGGCGGCCGCGCTCCAACATGTCGGGCTACTGGAGCTCCGACGACCTGGACGGCGACATCGGCGCCAACTACCGCAACCCCGCTGTCGTCATGACGCCGGGGCGGGCGGGCCCTGACAGCCAGGGGCCCGGCAAGTACTTCCAGCAGGGCTACGGCACGCTCACCGAGCACACGCTCAAGGTCTCCAAGAGCAACAGCGAGATGGAGTACCCGATCTGCCCCGCCCTGCCTGGCCCCGGGGGGGGCAGGGTCGGAGGGGGCGGGCCCGGGCTGGACGCGCCCTTCCTTAAGGGGGGCTCCTGGTCCACCCTGACCCTCAGCCAGGCCAGGCAGGTGTGCCAGAAGGGGTCGGCCACGGTCGACCGGTCGCTGCTCAAGTCCAAGTCCTGCCACCAGGATCTGGCCTGCCACTACCTGCAGGTACGGGGGCGAGTGAGTATTTGGACAGGATACCGGGCCCTATCTCCAGCATTTTCAGGGTCTCACAAACTAAAAGACACCCCTAATCTTAGGTCTCCCTCCCCTACAAGTCTTTTAGTTTGCTACCTTTCCTTCTCCATCCCTTTTAGAAGTAGGTTCTGTTAAACTGCAGAGCCCGGTTATAGAAATAACAGCAATCCAGTTAATACAGTATCTTGTTAGCTGGAAAGCAGTCTTGAAACTCAGTCCCAGCACTTTATGGGTTAAATGCAATTTCAGGATATCAGTGACTGAAGTTATTAATTAGTAGATGGTGTAATGACATTAATGAGCCTGATAAGCGTGTTTAACGACTCTGGCGTGGTGCTTGAGTGAGCTCAGCCTTCGAGTGAGTGATCAGAGCGTCGTACCAGCAGATCAACGATGGCATCCTGTGGAGTCACTGACACGGGGGATGTCTGGGCCTCCGCAGGTGCCCCTGGGGGACTGGAACAGCACCCTGGGCCGGGGCGGAGGGGGGGGCTCCAGCGAGATCCCCTGCAGACGCATGCGCAGCGGCAGCTACGTGAAGGCCATGGGGGACCTGGAGGACAGCGAGGACTCGGAGGGCAGCCCCAAGCCCTCGCCCAAAACCGCCGCCCGGCGCCAGAGCTACCTGAAGGCCACGCAGCAGTCCCTGAGCGAGCAGCTGCCCCCGCGCAAGTAAGGGCCTCGACCACACCTGCTAACACCACGTGATGGGGTAGAGTTATCACACACAAAGCTATCACATTACCCACATACACAGATCACTGATATTACCCGCATCCACCTGTCAAATCATCCATATACTGTACCTACACACACACCAAGTGGCACCGTGTATATCTCAATGCAGACTTTTCAGTGCTGCTACAACTTTGGTACTCCTATTACTACTACTCAGTCTGGTATCAGTGTTGTGTACCTCTCCACACCACAACCACACACACACACACACACACACACACACACACACACTTCCAGCAAACCCATGCAGACACTGTACCTACACACAGACAGTGGCACACACACTCACACTTGCAGGAAGCTGCATGATACTGTAATGAGGACATGAAATGTATTTATGTGCTTATTAACATTGTCATATTACAGTCTAATGAGGGTGCCTCAGAGGTATTAGGTTGCGTGTGAGTGGTGACGTGTTGGGAAATGATTGCAAGGCGATAGCTCCATACACACCCTGGAGAGCAGGGGTGAAGGAACGCTGAGACACTCCCACTCACAGACACGGACGCACTGTCAGATTTCTCACCTGTAGCTGCGCTCACACTCAGTTTGACTCTCTCACGGTCAGTAACGTGGACACTGAGAGTCACGCCGGGCCCCACAGGCCACCGTCCAAATTTTTCCAGCTCCTTTTCCGCACACCTCATGTTTCCTGTGGCTCATGTCAGGGCACACAGAGAGGAGCAGGCTGAGGCGTGGTTTAGTGAGGGGGTTTATGCCAAAATGTGTCATCCAGTCAAATGAGAGCCTGCAAGTCACAACCTGGGAGATTCTAAGTGTTGTTATTGTTTCCAGTGTCCATAATGACATAGAAGCACGTTGAAACACAATACATCCAGTTTCATTTTTTTCTCCTCCTCCCACTCAAATACCAGCATCTCCCCTGTTTTAAGCTCAGTGTCAGATTTCAATATTATAGGCTTCCATTACATAAAGTACGCCAAATGACAGATGTGAGTGAGAGAATGGGGGTTTATTTGTTGTCTTTGCAATTAAGGATCAAGAGACGAACAGTTCCTGTTTTCTGTCAGGAAGTCATTAAAAAATGTTTGTTTGAAATAATACAGCTCACAGCTTACTTTTTGTTGAGAGTTCAAACTCTTTTCGTTATCAGATGAAAAAGTTTAATTAACAATACAAACAAATGATTGAGTAAATAAATAATTGAATTAATCAGGGATTAAATACTCAATCCATGTAAATAGGCTATTGTGAAAAGGTCACTACAACAGCAACAGCTACGCGGAAAATTTATTCCTCAATAGCATCCTTTCTGTTGCGGCCTATGTACATTCTTATTGATGATGTTGTGTGCGCTGGGCTTGATTGTTTGGCTGTGCCCTTGAATGAACAGATGACAGCTGTCGTTTTATTGTCAGTTCACTCAGGAGACACTAGATGGCGACATCCCAGTAAGCCTCCAATGAATGCACCTCCTAAGGACCTTTTATATCTACTCTACTCCTCACAGCAAGAAAGCATGTGCCAAATAACTGCTCCTGTGGCCTGTTGTTTTTTATCTCAGATTGTATGTTTGTGTTGATGGTTGGTTGTTGGTTTAGGGTCTGTGTGGCAGGTTTTCAGCTGACAAGAAGGAAGGATAAAAGGAATGTTTTGGTACTTGTCAGCACTGGGTCTGCAGTGCTGGATAAGTTGTCAAGGTCTGACAGGTTGGCGTTTGGTTGTGATTTAATCTTCCTCCTGCACATGCCCCAACCATGCTCCTCTTCCTCCCCACCGCCCACGCGACCCGCAGGTCCCGGGCCTATGCACTGCTGCAGGGGGACCCGGAGATGCTGTGGTCCCCAATGCAGAGCCTGTCCTCTCTTCACCAGCTGGGCAGGTCAGTGTCCGTGCCCACGGGGGGGAAGAGAGGGGGGATGGGGGTAGGTGGCGGGGGCTGCTTCAGCGTGTCCGGGGAGGGAGAGAGTGTCCGATCACCCCGCCGGCCCTTTCGCTCGCGTGACCTCACTCGCCCAAGCTCCAGAGCGCTTTGTCCTCAGCACGCCCTCCCCCTTCACGCTGCAGATGCCTTTTCTGTGCCCACACCGCGCATCGCCACAAGGGGGCGCTGATCAGTCGCGCAGTGGGGCGGACTGACTGGCTCTGATTTCCAGGGCGCTGTGGGGCTCTCACAGCCTGCATCACGTTCCTGCAGCGCCGCCTCCCTGAGGATGACGCAGCCCATCGCACCTGCTTTCCTTGTTTTCATTTGCTTCGCTTGTGCGGGGACATGCAGGCGAAGCCTCCCAGCGAATTAAGGCAAGCCCTGGAGGCTTCCAGCACCCACGGGGGTAAATGCAGATGCTGCGCTAACTGTCAGGGAGTGATTTTCGGCCCTACTTTCCCTGTCCCCCACAGCTGCCTCCCCTCTCTGCGAGAGATGTCCAACAACCGCAGCCTGGACAACCTGGACTGCATCGGCGTCTCGGGCGGCTCGGCCTTCCCGCGCTGGGACGACGATGACTTCAGCCAGGGCTGCAACACGCTGGGGAAGAGCAGCTGCATCAGCCAGGTCAGTACCACAACCTCACCAAGGGGGGGCGCCAGATCTGTCACAGCCTTGAGCACCATATTACCAGAACCAGGCGTGCTGAGGGTGAGGCTCCTCCTGGTTTCCACTGTGTTTTATTGTTTTGCTGAATATCTCTCCTCTTATTCCAAAGCAAGCCTTATCAGCCACACCCAGCCTGCCTGCAGCCCGGCTCACCTTGTCACCTTTACATCACAGAAAGATGAAGCAGCACAGGCCAAAAACTGACCTTCTCCTCCCCACCCTCCTCCTCCCCATCCTCCACCCTCCACCTCACGACTGTAGCGTACTGTCGCTGCAAATTAGCGGCTACCGTTCATTTCAATGTGACCTGAAAGCACAGCCCAAAATAGCCATGCCACACCCGCCTGCACCCTTTCCTTAAAATGCAGGGAAAGAAGCGCACCAGTTGAGCTGAGGAGTCACACAGCCGTCTTCACCGGGGGTCAAACAGAATCACATGCACGGGCTCTCATTTCTCCCCGTCTTTCACTGTAATTCACCGAACAATGAAGGATAGCGCTTCAAAGGAGTCTAATTAGTACCCTGAAAACATCCCATTCCTTTTACTCTGACAGTGTCACCACGGTAATTAAAGAGAAATTGCTCTCTGCCAGAGGAGTCTTCACTGTAATAATGACTGTAAAAATTCTGCTGTGCCACATCGCTGGTGAATACCAGTGTGGGTTTTTCAAATACTATCTACATACTGTAAGTACAGCTTAAAACACACAATGCTACTTATGCTCAATTCTGTAGGTTTCCTTGGTAAAGAAATGCATGTGTTTAGAGAGAAAATATGTGGATTTAAATTCTGTGCAAATACATGTTACTTTATTATTATGGCCTCTGAATTTAGTCTTGACAGTCATGTCATCTGTAATAATGTGTGAGGCAACATATGGAGTGTATTGTACTTCATGCAATGTGCGTTGTACTCCAGGGTTAGAGCATAACCGTTGAAAATGAGCTCATAGGATTACCAGCCTTGAAATTTCTGGCTGATAACCGTGTGCAAAGTGTGATATACAGTAGAGGCAGGGAAATATTTACACCGTAGGTCATTTAAAAACTAAATAAACCTGGGACTCCCAGCTTTACCTAATGTGGAGTGTGCTGCTTTTTGCCAACAGGTCTTTCAGGCTCATTATAAACTGAAGCCTTTTAAGACACTGTTAGAGATACACTCACAATATGTGTTGTGTCTTGTTTTAAAACGGCAGTACTCCTGGTGTAGACTGGAGGCGTTCTTGTGTACTGTAGGCCTCAGGAGGAGACGCCAGTTACTGAGGACAAGTAGCTGCTGATCAGGACATTTGTGGATATTTGAACCTTTAACAATACCATATACAGAGCCATGGGGACTGGTTTCCTGTTGTGCTGTTGTTGTGAATGAGATGCTCTTGTGCAAAAATGGTGAGTTTTCCTCATGGCCCTGCCAGCAGCAGTAGATGAATCTGTTATTATCCATGCTCCTGTTTTGCTGTATATCCCTCCTCTTTGGTCTGGTCCTGTGGTTTTCACACTATCATTGTGACATATTTGGTAGAATAAGCCTGTACTACTCTCATGTTCTCTCTCTGTTTGCCTTGTCTTTAAACATTAGCTCCACAGAAGAAATTTACCCTCATATTTGCCTGTTAAATTTTGTTGGGCAAGGTGTCTCTCAGCCTTCCTGATCACACAGTAACAGAGGGGATGTAGGCCACTCCCGGATCTAGGATATGTTCAGGCTCCCTACTCCTGCCCTGGGAACACTAAACAACCAAAAACCATTCAGAGCTATGTTTGGTTTCTAAGGGTGACTAATAAGTGTGCATTTCCACCTCGTATTGTTCAGGGAGCTCTCAAGTTTGTCTGAGGAAGACCTGGCTCAGGTTAGAAATGTATCTGCCTCCAGCCAGAGTCCTTCATTGATATGGGATTGGTATGATGTTTTTTACTGAGATCTCAACATGTACTGTTTTGGGCCAGAAATGCTGTCTCACAATTTAATTTATTTAATCACAACAGATTAATATGATCATAAAGAACTCAATAAACACTACACTTATTCAAGACCAAATGTCAGTACCACTGACTGGAGGATAAGCAAGCCCAGTATTTAAACAGAACAACACTTTCTTAGTAAAGTAGCACTCTCCACTTCCCTACACCATAAATTTGCATTTGTGTTGACAGACGCCTCAGAATTTGACGATTTAACTGCCTTTCTCTTCAAAATGTAGGTGCATAGACTTTCTGTCACAGAGGTGTAAGGGGGAACCACTGGGAAAAACAGAGATAAGTCCATCCAGACTATTTATTTTCTTTGGGTGCCTCAGAGGATCCCTAGTTAATGTTACTTTTAGCACACCATCGGTTAAAGAGCAACTGACCCACAAACAGAGGCTGAAGTGTTGTTGTATGGCTCTGCTTTCATGTGGTAGAGGCGGTGTTTGAACAGCGGGACCAGGCCTGTTGGTTTGGGGGCGGTGGTGGGCCGGTGGGAGGGGGGCGTTGTTGATTCAGCTGGGTCGTCGCTCAGGTGGGACTCCCGGGGGTGCCGTCAGCGTCTCTCTCGCGCTGTGATTTGTCGGCATTGATGAAGTCCGCGGCATGACTCAAAGTCACAGAACGCTAAAATGCGCAAAGACAAATAATCTAGCCTCACTGCCTAACCAGAAAGTGCTAGTATCGCTTTCTGTTGCCCTGAGAACTGCTTTTACCCTGTGTACATGGCGTACTGAAAAAGACAGTCCTTCAGTGGTTTTGTGAAGTGATACATATCAACCCCTTGGTTATACAGCTACCCCGTAATTACAGCTGCGAGTGCCAGATTTTGTGTTTGTTTTGGGAGTCCTTTCGGACCAACAAGTGGAAATTGGTGCTGTTAAACTGTGTCCATTTCCTCTTGAAAGCGCAGCTATCTTCTGATGATCTAAGCCAAACACAGCTCTGGTCATATATTCCAAGATGAGTGGTTGCTCTTTGCTCTGCCTTTCAGCCATTTTATGACAGACACCATCTTTAATAGAAAAAAAAATCTGAAATTACAAGAAAGGGATTATATCAGTTATACGTGCCCGTCATTAAAAGATTCAAACAAAGTTTCTGTCCATGGAAATGATCTCTGTGCTCCAAAATACACAAGCATGTGAAGTCAATCCCAAAGCCAGTGTAGTCATTTTGTCAGAAAGTTCCCTTAGTTTCTAGACTGCTTCCTTTAGTTTTTAGCCTGTCTGGTCAGGTTAGCACAAGTTAACTTGTGTTAGGGCTTGAATAGTGTTGTGCTCACACTCACTGGTCTGGGAGCACTGTTCCCCTGGTCTGACACTGTTGCTCATTCAACTTGAATGGATACACTTCTGTTCTCTTGTGCTGGAAGTTACTCTGGATAAGAGCGTCTGCTAAATGAATGTAGTGTAATGTAATGTAATGTAATAAAGACCGCCAGAACATAGTAGATTCCTGAGTCTAAATAAACATAGGATTCAGCCCTTTTGTTGTGGAATTATTATATCCCCATCCAGCTCTTGCACACATGGGCCTGATACTGTCAGACTAGGTTGGTTGTGCGGACTGGATCCAGTTCTGAACATAAACAGCCAAAGAGTCTAACTGAGGATATCTGAGGATCCCAGACCCATCACCCCCTGCTGTGGGGGGAGGGCCGGCAGTACAGGTGCTCCCTGGCCCCGCCCACATCGTTTCGCCATGCTTCCCCCCAGGTGCGGGAGATGGAGGTGAGTCAGCGGTACGAGGAGATGTGCTCGGAGTCGGTGTTCGGGGAGGGCGACTCGCACGGCGTGGAGGCCCTGGACCTGCCCCTGCCCACCTGCTTCCGGTCCCGGAGCCACAGCTACCTGCGCGCCATCCAGGCCGGCTGCTCCCAGGACGACGACACCGCCTCCTTGGATTCGGACTCGCCCCCGCCCACCGGCACCACCGTCCGCACCTACAGCACCAGCACCGGTGAGTACCGACGGGCCGGGGGGGGTGAAGGGGGATACGTACCTGACTGCTTGCTGCATGCTGACTTTACACAACACCTCCGCACAAGTCTCACGCTGAATAAATGTGTCAAAAGCCTTGTGGCTTTTATTCAAAAACTGCACTCATGGTTAAGGAGCAGATCTCAGGAAAGGGCTTCCATGAATATACAAGGTCATTGTGCTGTTTAACTGGAGATCATGAAACGACTTGGGACGACAGCCAAATGTGGACTGGATGAACATCCACTGTCCTACTGTTTACTGCTGCATAAATGTGTTTTTTTCAGTGATGTTTGTTTTAAGGTCGTTTCAGGTTCCGTCCTTCTTTACTCATTATTAGGCTTATAAAGCAGAATGTCTGAAAGCCTATAGTTCTGCTCCTGTTTCTTTCTATTTATGCCCACTTCCTGTATTCCTTCCACATATGACTCTTAACAGCATTATTGGCTGTACTGTAAAATACAATGTGTTGCCCTTGGTAAGGCATTGTAACTCTAGATCTGTGAAAGTATCATGGTATAGCTCTTCATCCCTTACCACACTCAATTACACCTACTTTGGTTAGATTTATACACCTCATAGTTGACACACTCACCAGGCAGTATCTTTAGGTGTACCCTCAGGTATTGTGCCTCTCCGCTCCCTGACATGCACCATTTCCAAACTTCATTCAGATTTATTTTGCTAAAATTTTTGATTTATTGATCATTGTCTCAAGATGTGTATGCAATTGTTTTCAATGGCCTAGCTTTTAGATTGTATGTGACAGAGGGCTAAACCAAAAACTGTATTTCAATATTTACAACAGAATTTTTGCATCAATAATCTACTGTCAAAATTAAATGTAAATGTGTGCAAACTGATGGTCATGACTCCATGTCCCTGCTGAAATCCAGACATCCCCATTATGGTGTCTCTAGATGCACATATGTGTGAATTTTATGTGCATTCATTCAATCAGTTTGCCACATTTCTAAAACCATGTCTCAAACCTGGTTTACTTTGAACCGTAGCTCAAAGTCATCAGCCATTTAGCTTGAATTTGGTTTGCTTGAATTTAGTAACCTGTGGGTGCATTGGAATTGCTTAGCAGGCACCTTCATTCAGGAAGGACAGTTCCTCAACTACTATACCATGTTACTGCCTTATCTGATCTAAGAGCTTTTACAGGACAATTAGTGGTTACCTTGGGTTACGAGGCACAACATTTGATAGTGAAACCATAAGGGAGAACTTTCAGGTTGGAAACTAAGGTCAGAGTAAACACACTCCCCTTATTCCTGCATGTTTAAAGGATTGTGAAAGAAGATGTAACCTAAAGCTATGGGAATGCTTCCAAGGGGCGTTGCACTAACTTGACAAAAGGACTTCCGATCGCACTCAAAGCTGAGGCTAAAACACTCAGATAAAACTGTACTTGAATGAAACAATAGATTGAATGGAACAATGGATTCAGCTCTAGCTTTGGAGATGCAGGAAAACCGACAGCAGTGTTTTTGTATCATTGTTTGGCTCAGCATTAAAAACTATCCCGATGCCTTTTTAATAAGCCACAGCTGTGACAAAAGACTCAAAGAGTGGCGTGTGGGTAAAGGTCAGCATTCCCCTTCCACCTGGGTAAACCACAGACAGGTATCAAAGAGTCAGCAGTTATCCCTAGTGCCTCGCTGTAATGATTACAGACTGGCTGTGCAAAGGGAGGGTGTTTGGGGGCTGTGGATCCTCCGTCTGGCTGGTGATGCTGAAAGGCCGTCTGCTCTGTGTACAAAGGACGGGGAGTCTGGCCAATGGTGGCCCCGGGCTGGCTCCAGGCCAGCAGACTCATCCTGCATGTGGGGACTGGAGCCTTGCCTCTTCCTGCATCAGGGGGCTTCCTGCCTCTCGCGCTGCACGGGGCCAGGCCCGGGTGCGGTGAACTTGCGGGTCTGGTGAAGGGTAACCGTGTGAGTGGCCAAGGTGGTGCCTAAAATAGCCAAGGAGAACACATTCCGCTCTGCCTAATGCATTCTGACAGGTTCCCACTGACACAGCCTTTTCCATGGCCCTGTGTCTCACATACACACACACACACACACACACACACACACACACACACACACACACACACACACACAGGCGCACACCCAAACACACAAACACTCACACACACACATACACACAAGAGCGCACACACACACACACACATACACATCCACACACACACACCAACACCCCCCCAACGCACACACACACACACGCGTGCGGCATAGACTGACCTACATACCGCCAGCAGAGACAATAGCAACTGCAGTGGGGGAGTACCAAAAGCAGAGCCAAAATCTTGCTGGATGACAGTCTCCCTTTGGCAAATTAACAGTAAATCTGAGCGCTGTGCTGCTGGTTTTTAGGGACAGCCTATGAATGAAAACAGAGCACTTTGGCTATTGGTCAGGTCAGAAGCAGAATAATCTCACATGGCTTGCCTTACAGCCACCTGTTTGAAATGCTTTCACAAGAAACTGCCTCTGTCTGCACCTGAGATAAACAAGAGAAAATCTAATAGAAAGGTTAGTCATTAATCACATGTATGCAATTTTGTCATTGTGCAAAGATCCTTACTCTCAGTCTTTCACCTTGAATTCAGCTCTTTGCTGTGCATTACGATCCTGGGTTTATACATGTATATGTACACACATAAATGCACACACACACACACACACACACACACACACACACACACACATGTTACAATCACACCACTATGCCAGTATGACTCATTCGGTACCTCATTATGTGTCCCATGGCCAATCAAAAGGACCCTCAGTCTGTGATTAAGGAAGTGAAAAGGTTATAAAGGCTGGCAGAGAAACGTCCCGGGTTAACTGCCCTGCGTGAATAGAGTTTTTACAGCACAATGTGATCATTGACTGGTGGCTGGATTCAGCCTGAGGCTTGTTTACTCTGAGAGCGGGGACTGGTGGAGCTGGTGTAAATGGTGCATGCTTGGATCAGCTGAGGGAAACTTGCTGATCATGCTGTTGCTCTAATATCTGGCAGATGAAAGTGCAGTATTGTTGAAGCATGTGGTGGGATAGAAAAAAACAGTTGGAGTATCCACTGCAATCTGTGCCAATTCCTAATTTGGCTATTTATGCAGAAAAAAATAGAGTGCATTACTGTTGCAAAGAAATATAGGAGGGGGAGTTCATTTGCCCTGCTTATGACCTTGCCATTACTAACATTATAATATTTGCCATTGCCATCCTTTCCTTTAAGGCCAGTTTACATCAGCTGATGGTGCCCAGTGGGGCTTCTGTCCTAATTTATCCCATCAATGTGTGTGGATAGTTGGGAGTGATTACACAACACATCTTGACCAGATTCTATGTGTAGAATCTCAAAGACTCGTCATACAGCTCTGAGCCAATCAGAGATGTGAGAAACACCAGGGGTACTTCTAATGGTATATTTGGGCTGGGGGACCCTGGCACTAGTATATACACTGCATTCCACATTCATTCATTCCCTGATTACACATGAACAAGAAATACACGGCAAAAGAAAAATAGGTATTCATTAAATCATTTTTCCCAGTAATTCATTTTTTATATTTTAATATTGTTTCATAGAACAAATTCACATTATTCATAAATAAAACACTTTATTCCAAAAAAAAAAAAAAACATATGCATCACAGAGATTCACACCTTTAAATAATATTTTAAATAAAATCCAACATAAACATATCTACACCAACATTTGGCATTTTGGAAGTTAAGTGAGATAGGTGTTATGGGAGGCAACTGTAAGGAACCTACCAAGAACCAGGCTGCAAGAAGCCATTTCTGGAGGCATACATGGTAATTACACAGAGAAAAATGTAACATTCAGATGACAAGAGTGTATTGTTTTGCTCACTATTTACAAGGTTGCGGATAGTTTATGTGGGTTTGAGATTATATACCCCACCCCCTTTGACGTCCTCGGTTTCTCCGAGAACTACACCTCTATTTCTTGCTTCATTTCTGTTCGATTTGCGACATTTTTATCTAAAAGCCTTTTGCAATGCAGATGTTTGTCGTACCAATGAGCAGGTACTCGGTCGTGAAATTCTATCGAATCAAAGTCCGCTTGCGCTGCTAGTTTCACGACTCGCTGCTGCACACTGTCACAACGCATTGCCTTTCCTTTGCAGTTCATCGACCTACCGAGGCTATTCATGTTTAACACACCCTCAGAAGACAGACAGCGGAACCACTTCGGGTTATGGTGTCCAGTCTATATTTTTCTGCGGACAATCGTGAGCCTGAAGCCAACCTCGAATGACAAGCGATGGGCGCGCTAAAAAGGCAATGGGCTTCGGGTGGAGATTTTTTTCTCTACAGGCATTGTATGTATTAAGTGAGAAATAAAGGCGAGTCAAAGATGCGAAACGCCCAATGAACGCGCGAATGCAACGAAATAACCCATAGATATGAAATGTTAGGGTGGGTTCGGGTGGGAATTTGCTCTGACGCACATCTGTGAGGCAGGGCTGTTGAGAATTTAGCCCAATCAAACTCGCATGTATGTAGGATTGAGGGCAGATGAGTCCCAATAGTAGTACGGCTGTAGGTGGGTTTTGCAAAGCCTGTTCCAATCCTGTTAATCGAAGGTGGTTACCAAATGGCTTCTTTCTTTCCGCGACGTGGAGCATTGCGTTGGAGACGGAACAGATTTAACGTTACCGTTAACGTTATTATAGATACAAAGAAATAACTGGGGAAAATACGGGATCGTTGGCTACGTTAACGACAACAGCGGTCCGAGGCAATTTATGCGATCTGTGCATAAAGGAAGATGAAGTTGAGGACACGTCCGTCGATCATCAATGAGGAGGAGAAAAATATTGTAGTAGCGAGGTAAATTCAGTGAGTCACTCTCTGGAGCTTGACGAGATAGGTGGCTAGCTAGTTAGCGAGCCAAGCCATTTGATGTTCACGTTAAGAAGCTGTGGCTGTTGCATTATTCCAGTCATCCACATATATCGGTTAGCTAGTTGGTTGGTCCTTTTGGCACAGGTAACTAGCGTGTGATTATGGTGGTGTTTTTTTTTCTCTACACCATTTAAGATAGTTAGCTAGCTGGGTAGCTAATAGGAGCATATTTCTGGAGACTCCGAGTGAACAGTATTGCAGGCTGGGTTGACTAGCAGCTCCCATGGTCATACAATGCAGTGATCACTAGTTAACTAGCTAGGTTGTCTCCATGTCATTTGGTTGCAAGCTTTCCTGGCAAGCACTGTCTTGCACGCGTTTGCTACTATTGAACTGATTGAAATATGCAGATTAACGAGGATGACCGCGAACTAGCAATGGGTACAGGTACAGCTAGCACTAACGTTAAAATGCGACTAGTTAGTGCTATAGTTATTTGTATGCTTTCGGGTGGCACAACGAGCGTTATTTCGTGCCCAAAGTAGGTATTTATGTAGCGGGGTTTCTAGGTAGACTAACCGTTATCTATTCATTTCTTTTAGTAGTTTTTATGTTACGTTAAGGTAGCTAACGTGAGGGGGGTGGAGGGACTCTTAAAACGAAAGTACTGCTTGAGCTGCATTTGCAGACTGTCTCGCAACAGTTGGCATGTGTGTGTTAACGTTACCTTAAGCGACCTAAGACAATCCATCTTGTGCTTTTTATTTCCCAAAGGACACTTATTGTCTGTTATCCGCTAGCTAGCTATGAATAATGAACACGTGTTTGATGGCCGGAGTAGGGATGGAGATATGTATCCAGCTGGATAACAATGTAATGTAATGTTATACCTCTATGTGTGTCCCCTTCCTTCCATTTTGTAAGTAGCTCTGGATTAGAGCATCTGCTAAATGACAATAATGCAATGTAAATGAGATGCCTCATTGGGCTGAATCCGCCAGCTGGCGTGCAAGATGACTAAGGTTAAGCTACATGCATTTTTGGGTTGTCACATGGTGGCGCTTTACTCTAAGTCTTTATCGCCACACCTCTTTCCCAGAGTCTGCAAAAACCGGGTTTAAATGGGTTGTTTCCTGGACACAACCAGAAAGGCACAACAAAAACTTGACATTTGTTCTTCTCACGGCTAAAGTGGCGTTTCTTTCCGTTTCTGTTTTGCTTGCCGTGTCAAAGTCCGAGTTGAGCCCGTGTCGGACCGAAGAGAGTTGTGGAGAGGTATCGTTGCTAGATTACCGAAAATCTTTCTGAATGTTGAACAACTTCACCGCATTTCGAGGATGGCGAAAGCTTCATGACGGCTGTGTTAGAGGGTGAGAACTTACACTGTACTGGAAATACTGACCTTATAACCACTTGGTAACCAGCTCTGGAGAATCATAGTGACACTGCATTGTCACTCGTCAAACCAGCTCTCCGGTTTTACCATTTGGGTTGACTTTTTTATATTCGCTGACTAGCGATTGTGGCTAACGTTAGCTAATTTAGATTGCTTTCCTGCCTCTGTAAATCGAGGTATGAACGTTGCTATTCTCATAAAATGTAGCTAGCAATCTTAATTAACGTTAGCTAGTGAGATAGCTAGCTACCCCCACATTCGAGTAACTTCTTTGCTTTGTAGCTGCCGGTGCCTTAAAGATTTCCAAGGTGGATACCATTTGATTATATCTGTCGAGGAGGGGGATCCGCATTTGTGCGGCTAACTACACGACGAAGCTAGCAACTTAACCACTTAAATTCATTGTCACACAGATTTGTCACAATGTATTATTATTATTATTATTATTATTTTACCAAAGAGCTCACACTACTGTCGACACCATTGGCCAGCGGTCTCACTGATGGCAAATATCTCTAATAGAGAATCCTGGGTGTGAGTCCCATTTGCGAACTATTTGTTTGGCCATTTGTAATATCTTGAACCCCAAATCACGAGGAAAGGCAGAACATGCACGAGGTGCTGTAGCCTACTAACACAAATAATCCAAAAGTCACCCTTCTTCCTGCCTCATTAGTCTTTACAGTTTGCATTGACTTCACATCTCATGGTTCATATGTTTGCATATACTTCATCGTTTACTCACTGTTTATAATATGTATCGCTCTTTGATAACCTTCGCTTTACAAAATTAAATTTCTGAATGAATTCATGTCAATTTGCTAAGGTTCAATTTCGGGCTCTGAAAGCCGCTCGCTGAACCGCCGTAATCTCTTTGGCATTCTTCCCGTGTGCGGGTTCGCTCTCGTGAAAATTAAACGCTGGACTGTGATTGTTTTAGGTGTCTTGCCAGGTTTTAAACATGCCCCACACATAATTCAGTAACTGCCTCTCCGTTTCGTCCTGAATCCATTTTACAGCTGAGCGAACATGGAGAACTTGGGTGGAAAATGACTGTATAACGTGGTGAATGGGCTTTGATTTTTACGTGGGATTGAGGAAACCGAAAGCTGCTGGTCTGATTCCCTTGAGGATCTTCACCTGTATCACTTCAGTTAGGATCCCTCTTTAACTGGACAGACCTGCTGTTTAAAAGTTCAGTCTGCTCATAATGTCGATTGTTCATTTTAAAATGCTGCTCACGGTGCTTGCTGGAAGAAGTCAATGGTTGCGGTTGGAACTGGCACTGGACTGGCAGTGCATTGTGGTATCGGTGGCTACAGTGACCTGGCAGAATGCAGGACGCTCTGTTGTGTGGATCCCCAGAGCCGCTTGGCAGGTATGCAGCTGTATCGCTGGCATGTTGAAATAAGGCAGCAGCTGTGCTGCAAAAGAGAAAACGCATCAATGCTGCATCCATGGTAGAAGCACACGTGCATGCACCAGGATCTTAACAGCCAAAAATCCACCTTGTCGCGTTATTCAAGAGTGGCCATTGTGGGGTAACAGTACAGGAATATTTTCTGACAGTCCAGAATTCTCTCTGTATAAACCCCAGAAATATTGAAGCTGAAGTTCTGATTGTCTGAGTGTGTCAATGTTCACTCGGTACTAACCCCCATCATTTGCATATATCGATCTGTTAAACTGTGTTGTCAACATGTAACCGAACGCGGAAGGAAGAATTGTTGGACCATTATCTTCGTTGATGTTTGATTGACAAGGAGCAGCTTTGAGTGCCCCCCAACCCCCAGAGAGCAGAGAGAAGGAGCAGGCCTATCCCCCACCCTTGTGCTTGCCCTACTTCTTCCTGAAGGCTCGGTGGTGCTTGAGTTTATAACAGCATTTATTTAAATTGAAGGATAAAAGCTATGTATTTTTAGCCTGGCAGTGTCATGGCTTTTATTCCAGAAGTGCATCCTCCTGGAGTTATTATGGTAGCAATCAATAAAAGACAAAAAAATACCCCTGTAAGTGAAGGGAGACAGTAGCCCACACAGTTCACCGCTTACAGCGAGTGTAACTGATGGTTTCACTGATGTCTCCAGATGCACGTTTGCCAAATGAACCAGAACTTATCTTGAAGATGTTGTTAAAATGACCAGGAAGTATTTACCAGAGGAACGCAAGCGACCAAGGTTTTTAACAGAAACTGTACAGCTAGCAGTATCCACCGTGGGATAGCCCCGTTCATAAAGAAACGGCCGCAGATGCAGGGACATCACTGTCAGTAGTGGCGCTATCCAGAGCTTTAGCTGAATAATCTGATAAGGCTCAGTAATGATCCAGAGGAGATGGGATATGAGAAGGCTGTGCTGAAAGCCTGGCCTGAGGCGATTTTCAGCTTTGTAATTAGCCTCCATGCCTCTGCTTTTTTTTTTATTAATTAATTTTTTTATTTGTGTCTTTTTCACAGACAGTTCTGAAACCATGCTTTATTCCTAACCGGACAACAAAAACAAAACTACACATTGAGCACTGCAACCTTGCAGTTGCAGTAACGATATACTTGCCATTCACTGTTTCCATGAAATTGTCATTATAGGCTGTATTTAAGGTTGTACTGTTTTGTGTAATTGTGTTTGCTCTGTCATTAAAGATCTGAACACTGCTTGAAATAAGATGTAGGCCTAGACATTGCATCATCTTCTGGCTAGTTTATTAATAGAGGGTAATTCTTTATAGAGTAGGAATTATTTACAGAAAGCTGCAGATAATTTCTGAGGGAAGACACCTACATGACTTGTATAATCCATAATCCAGTTGCCATTGGAAGAATTGTGGGTTCAAATCTGATAGCAGCCTGCCTTGGAGGGGAAAAACCACCTCGGTTGTCTTCCACATAGACTGAATATTAAATGAATATATACACATTTTTAATAAATTCCATTTCTGTGCTAATTGGCCTATTCAGTGTTGAATTATATACCAGTAAGTATCTCTGGTGTCATCAGTATCAGATATGCTAAAATAATTAGACTTGGATTTAGTGGTGATTGTAGCTGTGCTTTGTACATAGAACAGATTTTAACTGTAGCAGTGAATGCAGATTTGCTGAGTGCCTTTCTCCCTTTGTGGGTCATGGGAACTGAAAGCCTGATGGATATTCCTGGCACCGTCATTCCATTCACGGTTACATTGCTGTGGAGCACTGATGGTGGTCCTGCTTTGTGGGTTTGTTTAACTCACGAGTCCCAGATCAATAATTACGTATTGTTCCTGCACCGTGCTTTCAGAATTGCTGCACAGCAGACATCGGGAGCTCGTTTGAGAGCCTCTATTCCTGGACCCTCTTCAGAAGCCCCTTTTCCTTGCTGTAAATGGAGACTGATGACATGAAGTTCTCCTGAGGCATCATGGGATAGCTAATGGTCAATGTGGGTACCTGCAATAAACAGAACTGCACATAAAAATTCTGGCATGTTACCAGGACGCAAAGCAATTGATAGGGTTGTTGCTCAACAGTAAAATGCATCTTAATTATGTTCTACAGATAAATTCATTTATTCTTTTTGTATACCATTCTTATTGCTAAATTTTAAGACGCCATGTTGGTGAATGAACACGACAGAATCTTCAGCACAAAAACGACACCCGTTTGCTTCACAGTTTAAGGTCGTTTTAGGAAAGATTCACAGCATAAGGCTGTGTGAATCACTCAGTCTCCCTAGGCAGAAGGTCCGTGTCGTTGTCACTTATCTCAGATTTAATATAGCACCTTTGGCATAATTCCATTGAGTGAGTCAGTAATATGGAGCGTCTGCTCTAATTGAAACTGCCAAAGAAAAAAAAAATGAATCTTCAATATTGTACATTTTTCTCCCTGGCCCCGGGCAGGCGGGGAGAGAGACGCAACCCCGTCAGAACGACAGACTCTCAGCCTTACATTTCATTTTCCATGTAGTCATTTAGCAGACGCTTTCAGGACCCTCCAGAGTGACTCTCAAGGAGAGCGTTCTCGGTGCATCTGTTAAAGCGGCATGAAAAACTGCATAGGTCACAGCTGACCATATTCAAACAAACCCTACAGCAAAACTGCACAAATAAGGAAAGGTGAGTCACGCCTTTGTGTTGCACAGTTTTGAAGGCTGCACAGAGGGGTAGGAGAATCAGAACGGCTGAGTTGAGGGCAGCTTTTGCAGAGTGAAGGGCATCTGTGATGGAGGAAAGAGCCCTTTCGCTAGAGTGGCCAGTCTTGAGGCTTGACCGGATGGGTTGTTGCAGTTGATTCCGAGTGAGTAAATGGGACATTTGATTTGAAACGATGAGTTGTAGGGTTTTGAAGAGGAAGGGAAGACCAGGGAGTAGTTGGGTACAGCAGAGGAGATCCTCAGTGGCTTATGGAGTGGGGGTGTGACGTGGGCCTGCTTCAAGGCAGAGGGGACGGCCGCTGTTCCTGGTGAGGAAGGTGACGAATAGGAGAAGGGCGAGTGAGATTGTCACCTTCCCTAGCCTGCAGGAAGCATACCTCTTCAGGCTATACCTGGGTTCCTCTCACCTTCTCTAACCTCTCTAAACTTGTCTTGGAACTGTTGCCGGTGGACTGTAGGCTACTGCTTAACCTGTACCTGTGAGGGCATTCGGTGGGATATCTGAGGGTTTTTTTATTTATTAGCAGTGAAATGTTCACGTTTCATGAGAGATTATGTATTTGAACACCACATCTGGGCACTTTGGTCTGCATAAACTAGTTTCTTACCTGCACTGTTACAGGAGAACGGCAGAGGTTTTATAAACTAGATCAGCTTCACATAATAAATGTTGAGTTAAAAATAATGTTTTGAAAGCTACCACTACTGCACCCAGGCATGTGTTCAGATTTGGAGGCATTTGCATGTGTCTTTAGAACTGCCAAAACAAAACATTGAATATGGTCTTGCATAAAATTACTGCCGAGTGGATCTTCAGGATCTGTCAGTCAAATAATTTGACAGATGTTCCGGGTCTGCTCCAGACAGTCATTGGCCTGGCCTCACACTGAGTTCTATGAGAGTCTTTTCTCTGTCCTGCTTTAACATCAGGCTGAGTAGTACATTAAAAGATTGGGAGGTGAGAGGGGAGTTTAAAGAGCATATGTATGTTTGAATGCAACCTTGGGTGAATGGGTCTGTCTGGGTCCGGTCCAGCTGGACAGACGGCAGCGTGGCGCGATGCTATTAGCAGTCGCTGAGGTTAAGATTTAGAGTTGCGTGGGTGTTGGAAGGGGAGGTCTCTCGAGCCTGCCAGACCCTGAGCCCGGCGCCTGCAAGGACGCACTGTAGACCGACCGGCTGGCCGGGTCTGCCGGCCCTGGCACCCAGGAGAGGACTGTTTACAGCGGAGGGAGGCAGGAAGGAAGGGATCCAAGGCCGCTCCTCTTTGTTCACATCTGACAGCCTCTGCAGAGCCAAGGAAAGAGGCTGCCAGCGAAGCGACCCGAGACACTGCGTGTAACATCCACACCTGCTGCTTATGCGCAGTATTAAACCAAAACCAACCCCAGAATGCTTACAATACCACGCTCATCTGAAAAGGACAGTTACAGGCGTTAAAAAACACAAAGGGCAAAAGCAGCAGGTCTTTGTTTACCCCCGGCATATGGGTCAGCGGCCAGCAACAGAGCATGAAGCATCGATTTTCTCTGGATACACTGCAAGGAATGAAGGACTGTAATCAGAGCGGCGAAATATCCCTCTGCAGATTCTGCTCCCCACCCTCTCAGTGGTCGTCCCCCCGTTCCCAGTTTCACAGGAGCTCTTAGCGAGAGTCTTAATCGCTGCTCTACATGTCCTGTTATTAATCAAGCCCGCAATTGAGCTACCACTGCGGCTTCTCATTTTCCAGACTTACGCCGTGTGCGTATGTCAGAAGGAGGGTCTCCCTAGTCTCGCTTTAACTCTGGCTGCAGAGGGATAATCAGACAGCAGTGGGAGGCAGGAGTCAAAGAGACCCACCCTTTACAGTGAACGGCGTATCACTACTGTAATTAGCAGAATAAGGGGTTGGAGGCGTTTCTGCCGGGAGCTCGAGAGAAGACTGCAGCTGGCCTCCATTAAGTCACTAGGCGTTTGCTCTGTTCTGTTTGTGATAATACACGGGTCACCTTATGGAGATTTGATGTGGCAGACAAGTTTTTGCCTTTTTCAGGAATTTAAACCCAGCTGGGTTACACATATAATCAGCGTAGAAATGCATTACTTGGTAAGAGCTCTGGCCAGATTCTGTGTAATTGCTTTGGAACGTTGTCCTTCACTGTGAGTAACAAATTTTAGCCAGTTTTTATTTATTTATTTATTTTAGTTTCATGCCCAATAATTTCCCTTAGTTTCAGTGACCACAAAATTTGTGATGTCTTGTAAGCACCTAAAGGACCATAACAACAGGCTTAAATTCATCACTTAAATTATAGTACAAAACTATAGTTAAATTGTTGGACAGCATGGTTCTAATGAGTCTGGATCCATGACTCGGTAAATAGCTCGAATGAAACGTTCCCAGACTGGCATCACTCCTTCACCCCGGTGCTGTGTCTGAGCAGAAGCGGGCGGGAGGCAGGTGTGCTCTGGTCCTCGCCGAGTGCGTCCGCGCTCTCCGTTCGGCCTCTCGCGCCGGGGCCCCCGTGCACAGGCCCGGCGCAGACGCCACGCGTGAGCGGGCATCGGCTCACTCACGCCGCCGCTCTCATGAATGGCGAGCTGGTGGGAGCTTCGGCTCTGACGCACAAACCCGTGGCGGGGAGATCAGCGCCGAGCCATGTGGGTAATCTGTGAGTTCATGCGTTTGTGACGGCTGCGCTCTCTAACTGTCTGTCTCGCCACATGCTTCTGGAAGGCAGAGATCAGTTTCTCCCCACGTTGCTGTGTAGAGGTTAGTCGCCCTGTTCCCAGAATGCATCTTAAAGGTATTTCAGGCTTGGCTGCTGTTGTGTACACATTGGTCTTGGGTGGATTTTTTCATAAATTATTGACTTTTTTCTCCTGCTTCAAGCAGCAGTGCATCATCTTGCATTAGTGAACGCTGAAGTGAATGATCTATTGCATTAATGTGTTTATCGACAAGTCAGGCTTTGGGCAGAACTGTGGGTGTCGAAGCGTAGCTCTCTCCATCATCATCGGATGCATCACCAGAAACACTCCCACTCATCCCAGGATATTAAGGAGCTCTCTTAAGAAGTAAGCACATCACGGGGCACTGCTGAAAACATCAAATGTTCTTTTAATAAATGCAGTAGCTTGTTAATATCTCTTAGGAATCTGCTACAGCAGCTCTCTTAAGACAAGAGTAGTCTACCACTGTTCTGGTCCACAGGGAAGGACCTGTATTGACCTGTATTGGCATACAAGCTTACGAGCTTGCTGTTGTTTTAGGAGCTGGGGTAATTAGTGGCTTGAACAGTAGGAAATAATGGCAGTGTTAAAAATGCATGACCCAGTAGATGTAAGCCCTGCTGTTGTAAACGTTTCGGGTTGTTAATTTGCGTTGGGGTTTATGCTCATTGTATTACATTACATTATTGGCATTTAGCAGACACTCTTATCCAAAGGAACTTACATAGGTTAAGTTTTTACATGTTACCCGTTTATACAGCTGGATGTTTACTGAGGCGATTCTGAGTTAAGCACCTTGCCCAAGGGTACAACAGCAGTGCCCCACTGGGTAGTTGAACCAACAACCCTCCAGTTTGGAGTCCTGCTCCTTACCACTGTGTTACACTACTACCCCCGATGTAGGATGAGGTCCGAGGTTCGGGACATGGAATTAATCAGAAATCCTGTACAAGGTGTGCTTAGGGTTTTAGAACTGCTGGATGTGATTGGGGTTCCTGCTGAAGCTGCCGTTAGCTGAAGCTGCCGTTAGCTGAAGCTGCCGTTAGCTGAAGCTGACGTGATTACGTTCCAACCCCTGGTGAGACACAGCAGTCACGTGCCGGTCCAATGGCCAGGGAGTTTCTCTGAAGTGGTGTAAAATCAGGACTTTTTCAGCTCGCTGACTGCGGCCTGGTTTCAGTGAGAGACCGTGTATGTGGTCTGTGTTCTCATCCATTCCCCAGTTCCCCTGCCTGTGGTCTGAAGTGCACAGCAGGTGGAAAAATACAGTATTCTGTACATGCGTTTTTTCCCCACACATTTCTTTCTCTTCATTCACAAAAGGCACAACTTGCTCTTGTCTGTAATACTGGAGGTCCAATTATTCTATCCTGGTCTACGAAAAAGTCATGGCAATAATGAGACTTGCAGTTAAATTGGGTACTTTTTAATGAGTAAAAAGGAAAATGTATGAAAAATACTGTACAGAATATGCAAATAATATTGTTATGCTTGTTTTGTTATTGATCACAACATGTGATCTGTAATTTGGCTATTGCTAATTTGATATGTTGTCCCAGCCTTAAGGCTTAATCACCTGTTATTCGTTAAGGGAGACACCCAGTTACTGTAGCAGCAGACATCCTCCATCTTTGGACTGTAAACATATACCCAAGCACACTGTGGGTCTGTCCAGCTGACAGGATTGGCTGGTTTCTTGAGATGAGGAGGCTTGTGAAATGCAGACAGATCTTCTGTTGTCTTCTGGGACTCTTTGCCAGTTTCTCAGCCCATTTGCTGTCATACTCTTTCTGCCATAATTTAAACTGGGTGGAGACAAAATGGAAGAGTGGCTCCTCGGGTCAAAAGTAAGCACAGCTTTGTAAAAACTTGGCAAGGGGCTGTTAAAATCTCACTGCCGGCTGCTGATCGTAGCTGTAATACAGCTTTCATTTTTAGATTATCGCATAGATAATCACGGTGGAATTTGTCTGCACTTGTGAAACCGCCCACATCAAGAATGGTTTTTTTTGGAAGTATTCCAGCATTTTAAGCTCCCTAACTCCCTAAAAGCAGCACAGATTTTCTTCTTCTGAGTTCCTTGAGTATTTGGTTGAAAGCGGTATTGATCTTTGCAGTACTGCAAATTGAGTAGATCCAAACGCACAGGAATGACTGGTGCATTAGTCGCCATTTTTCAGTTCACTGTGGTGGTATTATTCACCAGTACTGTAACTGTATTAAAATGTCTGTGCATAAGCTTTTATTAAGGGAGGCAGGTTATAAGGCTGTCCATGTCTGAAAAGTGCAGAGGCCTTTGGGTAACCTGGCCTCCTGTCATGCTTGCCTGGATTAGCGAGTTCTGGCAGAGTTCTGCTGTCTCCAGACCCAGACTGCCCCAGAGTCCGGAGCCTCTCACAGTCCTTTCATAAACTCCTCAGCGTCTTCTGTTTCTCTCCAGCTTGTTTTAATGATGGCTGCACCCGGGAGGGCTTTGTCCGTTCCCGACCAGCGGCATTCAGAAGCGTTGACCCTCGCAGCAGTAAATATCCTGTTGAATATGAACCTGCGCTGAAAGCCGCTCTGAAGATTCCAGCCGGGTTTGTGTTTCTGTGAATGTGTGACTGTCATGCAGGCGGATCAGGAAGTGGCTGGGTGACTCCCAGAGCTGTGGTTCCACATTCTGACAGCAGTCCCCAGGTTCGGGTTCCCTGTAAATGATCCAGGGGGCCTGATTCTCTCAGTCTGAGGGCCCTGCGTGTCACACGGAGAGCGGACTCCAGTGAGCCGTGGGAGGGGTGCAGGCAGGATGCCAGAGCCCTGAATGTGTCCCCCACCACAGCCAGTGCACAGCAGTGGGGCCTTTCCTCTTCCTTCTCCTTTACTGCTCCAAAGGCTGACTCCTTTTGTGTTCTCCCATAAAGCACCTCTACAGCAGACAGACAGACAGTCCTGTGGATTGAGTGTGACTCAAACCGCAAGCAGATGCCCTGAGTCCCCTCCCAGGCACGGAGCTGCTGTAGTCCAGCACAGCGAAGGAACAGCACCGTTCCCAGGGCTGCAAGGAGCCGGGCTCGTAACCGAAAGATTGCTGGTTCGATTCCTTGCTGGGGCACTGTCGTTGTGCCCTTGGGAAAGGCACTTATCCCATAATTGCCTCAGTAAATATCCAGCTGTATAAATGGATAACATGTAAAAACTGTAACCTTTGTAAGTCACTCTGGATAAGAATTTAGTGTAATGTTATTCCTCTATGTGCATCCCCCTCCTCCCATTTTTATATGTAAATGTAATAAATAACTCCAGGGCTGTTTTTCAAAAGGAGAAATATAGGCTCCTTTTTATATGTTTCTTCTTTACAGATGAGGTCGTGTTTGAGCTGAATGCCGTTTCCCTGGTGCTGACGCAGTTGTCCCATAAATACATCACTGGTGTTTAGAGTGGAGGTTGCTGTAAACATGTCCACAGAGAGGCAGTGAAATGACTGGGTTTCTCCTCACTCGGCGTTCTGTGCGGGGCTCTGAGAACGTCAGTGTGGGCTGGATCTGAAAATGACGCCGTAATGAAGGGTGCCGAAATAGCCTAGCCTCTTTAAACACACTATTCTTCAGAAAATTACATAACACAGTGTGCCTCACTGCTTTTCTTGGCAGGGAAGACTTTGAGAAAAACGGTTCCCCCGCTCTTAAGCGCTGTGTGAAAACCAAGTGTTTCAGATATCGGGAGCGTGTGGGTGAGTGGTCTGCGTTTAGCCAGCAACAAAGCGTGACTAACCATCCAGGCCTAGAATAGTACACGTGTGGACTCAACTGTGTCAAAAAGTTATGGTGTTCTTAAACCAAGGGGTGGTGAATATTTTCAGGGATGCACAATGGCTCAGTCAGCTGAGGCCCTCGGTCCAAGCTCAGTGGAATTTGACTGGAATTAGATTTGGAATGGGTCTGGCTCCATATATGAGTGTATAACAGCACAGTAGCACCAGTCTCTTCTTATGGTTTATACCCACTGGTATAGCGCTATAGCCCTGTGAAGGACAACCTTCACCTGTTCCCCAAAACTGTTTCGTTGTTAATTGTTTAGTGAAAGGATCTCGGCTTTCAGCGTTCAGCCTCGTCAGTAATTGAGCTCATTTCACGTCTAACCACTAATTACAAGGCGTCTAACCAGTTAATTGTTTCATTATCACATGTCAATTTGTTATTGTCTGTATGTAACCTGCTACAGGTTAATGAGCCTAATTGGTCTAATCAGGCAAATTAAATTAATTTACATTATTGTCATTTAGCAGATGCTCTTATCCAGAGCGACTTACACAGGTTACAGTTTTATCCATTTATACAACTGGGTATTTACTGAGGCAATTGTGGGTTAAGTACCAAGGGTACAGTAGCAGCACCCCAGCGGGGAATCGAACCAGCAACCTTTGCTCCTCACCACTACACCACACTGCTGCTGTTAAGTACAAGTGTGGTGGCTACAGGGCCAGGGAGACTGAATCGGTTTGGCTGTTTCCCTTCGCTTGTTGGTTTTTAAAAATCAATTTATCGGCTTTTTTGAATGTCTGCTGTTTCTGTTTCTGCCAGCGTCTTCACCAGCCCCACCCTTAGGGCTGAACAGGCCCTGCTCCGCGTCTCGCATTTACTCTCCCAGTTTTTCTGAACAGCAGTCTGCTGACGGCAGGTAAACCCCGCGGGGGTCACGAGCAGGTGTCAAACGGACGCCCGTCGCCGGGGGAACGCAGCTGCGCCGGCGAGGGCGTGCTCTGGCATTCCGACACCTCTCCGCCCGGTGTTCCTGCCGCGTGGCCGCCGTCAGCCTGTCAGCAGGCCTGTAATCATCTCTTTGTTTACGGCCGCAGATTTAGCCAGGGGGTCTTGGTGGAGAGGGGGAGGCGGAGGGGCAGCTCGTGTGCATCTGTGCGTTTCATTGATGCTCGTCGCTTGTACCTTGTCTGGCCAGCCATTGAAGTCTGGTCATGCAGCGCTTCTAATATTGTTGACTCCTTATGGCTTTTTGCTTGTGTTGTACTCTGCCTGACCTGTAAGTCGTTTTGGATAAAAGCATCTGCCAAATGAATAAATGTAAATATAATGCCGCTAGCGCCTGGTTCAGCTCGTTAGTCGTTGCTTTCTGGGTGTGTTCTATTGTTTTCCCCTGTCTGTGCAGTGTTGGTGGTGTACTGCAGTGTAGTGAACCATTCACTAAGGCTGTGGAAGCTTCCTCTGTGCTATGCAACACTATGGAAACGCAGCATATCAGAAGTCAAACACGCTTATCTCGACAGACAAGGCGAAGGCTTTCCTGACACGCAGATAGCTAAGAATGGCTTGCCCCCTGAAGCATTCCTCTTTGATAGGTTTGAAGAACAATGGACTGATTTGTGTTTTGTAACTGCAAGAAAAGAAACGCTGCGTGCTCAGATCTAATCAGATTTCAGTTCGGTAATCCAGATTCCGGCCAACAAGTGCACACGCTGTGGAGTTTTATCGAACACAAACGGCCTTTGAGTTATAGTCGTTTCTCGACACTTGACAAATTGGTCTGGACCTGTGGTGCATGTTTGCATTTGCATGTGAAGCCTTACACTGAACACATGACATAAAGGCCCATTTGGGCTCAAGACGCCCCTGAGCGCCAGTCAGATTATTGTTTACGCTTGTTGGGGATAAACTAAACGGCCTAATGAGGTCCAGTGGGAAAGGCATGTTAAAAATGCGAAAATCTGACCCATGGGAAGTGTTTAGTTACACATACCAAGCATACATAACCAGCGTGCCTCTACAGCGCTGACAGAAATGTTAGTCCGGCCAAACACTTGCCCTGAGTTTATTTCAAAACCGGACGCAGGAAGGAATGCATGCTGGGATGCTGGCCAGCAGTGGTGAATCCTGCTCCCTAGGGAGACCCTGGCGTTGTGTGTGCGCGGTGACTGTGTAACACCCACTGATGTCACCTGCGGTGGCGAGCTGTCCAGCAAGCATGCCCTTCCTCCCTGACCCACAGCCTGCGTCACAGAGTGCCTGGGCTCCAGGATGGCAGAGTGGAGCTCCTCGCTCCTCCACAGAGCGTCCTTGCCGTTGCCCTTTGAGGACCGTGTTCCGGCGCACACAGGGGTGACCCCAGAGGCACTCTGCCTTTCCCTGTCACTTCCTGTCCCCGAGCCCTGTCCTTGTGACTGTCACCGTCCCTCACAGTTAAAAGCGCATGCACGTTCCATTATCTTCCTCCTGTGACTGAGTTCAGAGCAGTGATTGACACGACGGCTTAGCGATCTGAACTTTAACCGTTCGAGGGAAGTGAGGGCTGCACTGAATTGATTGGATGACATGTAGGCATCAGTGTCTGCACAGGCTTTGTGTTTTAGAAGATGGGTGTCAGCCGCAGAGATAACCTGGACTGCGTTAGTGAAGAGGGAGAGCTTTCCCTGTCTTTGTTATAAAATGAGTCTGTGATGAGAAAGCTGATGCTCTTTTCCCCTGAAGGCTGTATCTTTTGATCATCAGATGCCCTTGATGGATCTTAGAGGGACTCCAAGGTCAGGGCGGAGATGCTGACTGTGAAACTTCAGCAGCAAAACTCATCCAGGTTCTGTGTGTCTGCTGTGTGTCTCTGGTGTCTGTGTGCAGTTTAGGATAAGATGAAGATTAGTTTTACCTAGAGTGTGTTTCTGTGTACCTACAGAGGAGAAATCAAAGCCTGGTTTTACCTGGAGTGTGTCTCTGTATCTACACAGTATAGTGTAAAATGAAAGCTAGTTTTACCTGGAGTGTGTCTATTTGTACCTGTATAGTGTAGGATAAAATGAAGACCGGTTTTACCCGGAGTGTGTTTCTTGATACCTGCAGTGTAGGATAAAGTGAAGGCTAGTTTTATCTGGAGTTTGTTCTGTGGGGGCAGAGAGGTAGAGACACTACATTCACTTAGCCAGCACAGCTGATCTGGGGTCAGTGTGTCACCTGCTAACATGGTGCTGACAAGTTCCTTGGCCCGAGGTTTGTCCCTCTCTGGAGTTGGCCACCTGCACAGTGATCATCTTCACACCACTCAGCTATTGATGGAGTGAGGAGGGCTTGCCTTTCCCTGCAGGGCGTTCGAACCCGGGCCACCAGCCCAATGCCGTCTGTGCCAGCGGCTAAATCCGTCCGCACCGCCGGCACCTCTGAGGGCACGGGTTCCAGAATCCTCACTTCTCCTGGCAAACCGCCGCTCCACTCAAGACCAGTGCCGTAACTCATCTGTGCAGGGCAGGCGACAGCTTCTCCACAGAATCCCTCCAGTTTGTGAAAGATTTATTAAAAGGCGTAAAAGGGACTCTTCCTCAAGGCCTCAGTGCTGAAAGTATGTAGGCCAACAGCGGGGGAAGAATCCCGGGTTCGAGAAGTGGAGCGCTGATTCATATCTTTACATTTTGGAGGCTTTTTTTTCACCTTTAATATTATCAGATTGTCCTCCCAAGTGGACCAGTCCCAGCAGCAGGCCTGTATCTGCAGTTTCCCATCACTCTGAAGAGGAGCAGGCATGATTCTCCAGCCCCACTCTGTCAGTTATGCTAGCAAATGCCAGGTGGATGTTTGAGTAGAAGTCAAGTGTTTCCTTCCTTATACAAGGAAGTAGAGAGTCAGAGTCAAGGGTCACAGCTCAAGGTGAGGCGGGGGGGTGGTCAGTGTGGCAGGAGCATTAAGTGAGGCAGGGGGTTGGGGGAGTCAGGACTTTGGAAGCATTAAGAGACGCTCCTCACGCTGCACCAGTCGGCCGCTCTGACCGCCTCCGCCTGCTCCAGGCACGAGAGGAATCTGCCACTCTCAGTGAAAGTTTCCTTTTGTCCGTGGCTGGCGGGCGTCCCACGGCAGGGGTTCCGGAGTGGGTGTCGGGGCGTGGCCTGGGGGACAGGCCGTGCTGTGGCGGTTGGGCTAGCAGCAGGTCGCTGTGTGAGGCATGTCAGTGTAATTTTGGAGAAAGCAGTCCAGGGGACAGGTGCTGCACCTGGCTTTTGCTGAACAGCGATGACACAGCAGCTTCCTTCTGTTTGTCACTGCTGTTAAAGTCCTTCGGAGAGAGCCAACAAAGCAAAACAAAACGCGGGGGAGGAAATGGATCAGTTACACCAACAATTAACTCCCACGGGAGAAGCAGTGGATGTTTGTGAGCAGCTGCTCACAGTCCTGTGGCATGTCGAGCTCTTACCCACAATGCCACGTGCCGAGGGGTGGTGATTTTTCCACAGAGCTCTCGTATTAATATGGGCGTTCTTCCTGTTGGTCTAACAGCATTTCCTCCTCAGGGATGTCTGGCAGCCCCACCCGCATGTGTTTACCCGGCCTCCCACAACACGTTCCCCATGCTGGGAGGTGACCCTCTTTCGCTGGCCCGTGCTAACTGCAGAGAGACGCCCTTCAAAAAAGTGGAGAATAAGAGTGAGGCCATTGACAAGTGAACACAGTCATTCTCGCATTAAAACCAGTGGGACATCCAAGGGAAAGGAGCGTCTGTTGTCAGTTAGATTGTGTAGAATTTAGCCAGTACTGGATTAGGAGACCGGTACCTGCTGAATGGACACGCACTTCATCTCTGTCCGGCAGCATCCAGACGTCATGTCTAACACTGACTTGAAGCCGTTTTTGTATCGTCAAATATGCTGTTTGAAAGTAGCTTTTGTTTTGAAATGAGGAAAATGTTTGCTTGTATAGGTTGTATATAGGTAAACAAGTGGACAATACAATTGAAAAGGATTTCAGGAAAAAATTACTGGTGTCTGGTGTCAGTCATATTTGAGTCACATCATGAAAATAAGATTAAATGAAAAGTAGTTTATGAACATCTGTTGGTTGTGTAAATCTGCACTCTGGGGAGGAGGCTGGAGAGCAGGATGGGAGGAGAGAGGAGAATGAGACAAAAGATGAACTGAGAGAACCGATCAGGAGCTGTTCCATGGCTGGGACTACTCTGGTGGCTTGTTTTCACTCTGATGTTGTCAAAAGAGTGGCACAGTAAATGAGAGTCAGTCAGTGAGTGAAATTGGGACATTTCTACCATATTTTAGGCTACCCCCCCCGTCACAGCAGAAAACATAGGCATGCAGAACTTGTACACGTGTCCAATGTGACACAATGGGACAATTAATCAGGAGAGCTCTAAGTGCAAACGTTCAGTGGGAAGTGCTAATATATCAGCCCTGAGAGCCAATAAAGTTAACTGGACAGCTGGTGTCATTCAGATCACAGCGTCTCTGTCTCTGTGGGTCCGGCTGAAGGCTCCGTGTACAGTGTGCTCCTGCTCCTGGGAGGAGTTCACCAGCAGAGAGAAACACTGCACCTTTAGCAGCACGACATATATCCAAGTGCCACAGTGTGAGAGACAGTGGGCAGGGAGCATCTGCACAGTTACAGTTACACACACACACACACACATCTGTGTGTGTGTGTGTGTGTGTGTGTGTGTGTGTGTGTGTGTCCGCGAGCACGTGTGTGTGTGCGCATTTATGTGAAATTTGCTTAAGCAACACCATACATCTGTGTGGTGAAGATTCTCTGAATTGAACTGAGAAGCATGACCCCTGGGCCTTGGCAGGTAACAGGAAGTGCTTTCCACAGAGGCAGACATTCTCAGCTGACAGGAGGCGGAGTGTGTTCGCGACCGCGCTGCCGAGTGACCACGCTTTCACCTTCAGGTGGCTGTCTGTTTTTAACCCCGCGCTTCCCGCACGTCTCTTCAGCTGCGGGAGGCTGTAATACCTCACGCTGATGAGCCTGGATGCAGCCTTTTCTCTGCTGTAATGTGAGCAGCGTGTGGGTCAGTGGGAGTGGCCTCCCTGAGTCAGCTGACCCTGCGGGTGGGAGAGGATTGGCCCTCAGGCGGCACCTCCGTCAGCACCTGCACCGGCAGGTACAGAGAGGAGGGACCGCAGTGCACCTGGTGCTGAGCCGTCCTTCTCTGTGCAGTATAGAGGCAGGGTGGAGTCTCTGCTGATGGGGGTTACTGCTGCCTTTGTATTACTGTCTTTGTAACAGAACAGTCTACTGGCTGGGCACTGTTACAGCCAGTTTCCTTTTCTGTCTTTACAGTGTAGGTCAGAGATCATCGCCTCCCTGATTGATCTCTCTAGTGACAGTCTTTCCTCTGTCTTCCAGTTACTGTGGCTTCTCTCTCTGATCATTCCAGTGTAGTCCAGTGACTCTCTTTTCTCTTTCTCTGCAGTGCATTCCAGTGTCAGTTTCTTCCCTCTATCTGGATTGTAGTCCAGTGACTGTTTAAACGTACAACCTACATCTGCAAATATTTTCTCCATTTCAAAACACAAGCTACTTCGAAACAACATATCTGATGATGTCACTTCCCGCTTAAATTTCTCCGGTATAGTCCAGCGATTCTCTTTCCTCCATCTGCAGTGTAGCCCAGTGACCATGTCTTCCCCTCTCTGATCTCTGCAGTGATCCGCTCGCCGGCTGCCCGGCAGGGGGCTGGCTGGCTGGGGTTTAGTTTGGTGTGTAATGAGTGGAGTCGGGGGGGTCGCACAGCTGCAGTCTGAAGGCCTCTGACCGGCGCTCTCTCGCCGCGTGAGGCCCGCTCCTAATGAGGCCACCAGGAGGAAATTAAAGTCGGCAGCTAATTGTCGGGGCTTCCTGTCTCGGGCCATTTGTCTGCGCTGGTGCGGAGTGGAGCCCCCCTCCCCGTGCAGCGGGCTGAAAGGCTGTACTCAGGGATCAGTCAGACCGTGGACGGCACTCTGCGCATCTCCTCAGTGGGAAATACGCTCTCTCTCTTCCTCTTTGTCATTACTGACATTACTGTACCCTTGCTCCATTCAAGTACCTCACTCCAGGGTGCCATCTAGGATTCAAACCTGTAACCTGGTAGTCAGAAGGCCAGCTCACTCACCACCACATTGCAGGAATTCCTTTCATTACATTACATTATTGGCATTTAGCAGATGCTCTTATCCGGAGATTACAATTTTCTTTACGTTATCCATTTATACAGCTGAATACTTACTGAATAAAATTCTGAGGCAAGCTGAGCTTGCCCACGGGTACAGCAGCAGTGCCCCAGCAGGGAATCGAACCAGCAACCTTTTGGTTATGAGCCCTGCTCTTTACCCATGTGCTACACTGCCACCCCCTAATGTTCTCCTCGTGAAGGCAGTGCAGCTGTACTTGCATAGACGCTTCCATGTCGGTTGTGTTGTGTTCCTGCTGGTTGACGTCCTCTCTCCCCCTCTCTCTCTGCAGTCTCCACCTGCATCACCACCTGTAAGAAGACAGCCCCGCCCCCCGTGCCCCCCCGCACCACCTCCAAGCCCTACATCTCGGTGACGGTGCAGAGCAGCACCGAGTCGGCGCAGGACACCTACCTGGACAGCCAGGAGCGCAAGAGCGAGGCCAACAGCCAATCGGGGCGCAGCAACTCGTCGGACAGCCTCGACAGCGCCCGGGCCAGCAGCCTGGCCAAGGGCCACCGCGGCCCCGCCCCGGCCCCGCCCCCGTCGCCGCCCCCGACGACCCCCGCCGCCCGACGAGCCCCGGCATGACGCCCTGAAGAGCGCCAAGGGGACACTGACCGCCGAGGAGCCCCGAGCCGAGATCGTGCCCCGGAGGAAGCTCTCGTCCATCGGCATACAGGTCTGCACGCTCGCAGATGCGCTGGCGGCCCTGGGTTTGCTCTCTGATCTGGGGAGGCGTAGCAGCCGGTGCTGTTTACGGCCTGTTGATTGGCTGATTTACCCGGCAGGGAGCATCCCAGATTGGGAGTTAGACTCCAGCCTGCAGCATGTCAATGGCATGAAGATGATGTTTTCTGTTGGTGCTGTAACGTTGGGTTAGTGCTTAAGTGCTGGGTCGGTGCTGTAATGTTGGGTTGGTGCCGTAATGTTTGATTGGTGCTGTAATATTGTGTTAAGGCGTTGCTATATGATTGGTTGGCAGGTGGACTGTGTTCAGGCAGTGCAGCAGAAAACAGAGGAGACCCCACCGCTGACCAGGTTCCAGTCCATCGGAGTGCAGGTGGAGGACGGCTGGCAGTGAGTAGAGACCCGTTTCACTCTGCTTCCCCTGCTTCCCCCTGCTTCCCTCTGCTTCCCTCTGCTTCCCTCTGCTTCCCTCTGCTTCACTCTGCTTCACTCTGCTTCCCTCTGCTTCACTCTGGAGCTCACACCTGCGTGCAGCTTTCTACAGCCTTCTTACTTCAGCCACTTCTGAATGCAAGGGCGAGAGGCAGAGATAAGTCTGTACTGCCTGTGTGCAAGTGTGAGTCTCGCAGAATTCAAACACACTTATGTAAGTGCACTTACGTAACTGGCTAGTTTTGAATGTGAGAGAAGTTTCTTCAGTTGTGTGAGCGACTCTCAAGCAGAAGATTTGAAAGCCTTGTTTTAAATACTGCTCACCTTGGCTAAGCGTGGTGTTTCTGAAGTGCAGTGCATGTGAAGAATCCCTCTCTTTGGGTCCAGTAGATGCAGATTCATGCACTCTTACTTCCCAGCGACTGTCCAGAGTGTCATGTTTCAGTTTAGATTTCCGCCTCCCTTTTGGGCCGTCCTTTTCCACTCGAATTTCCAGCGATGGGACATTTTCCCCCGTTTGTCACCTCCCGCCCGGCGTCTGAGCCGCGGGCTGCGACGGCAGGACCGGCGCCAAGGTCACCCGGCGGTCGCAGACCGCGCCGGCGGCCAGGCCAGTCTGGGCTGGGCGAGGGCGCCCCGCTGCTTCGGTCCGAACCGCAGCGTAACGGGACACCCCGATACAGCCCCCGCCGCTGTCATTAGACTGACATCGATCGCTGATAAGACCTAAATGGGGCCCCTGATAGTGTCACTGGCAGAGTGTCAGAGGACTTGATCGTGTGTCCCCTTTTAGTCTTTTAGTAGTTTAAACACGCACGCTGTTTGGAGATACCTCGCTCTGTGTGTCACGGACTCCCTCTGTCCTTCTCTCTAACTCAGTTTTCCTGGGGGTGTGTCTCATGCATCCACAGCACCCCCGGCCCTTGCACACCCAGGGTCTGCTTCAGTCCTGCTCATCAGTGATGGTTCTGGGTGCTGCTGCACTGCGTCCTGATGAAGCCCTTATCCTCTATTATTCTGGGGTGGCAGTGTAGCACAGTGGTAAGGAGCAGGGCTCGTAAATGAGATGTTGCAGGTTCAATTCCCCATTGCGGAAATGCTGTTGTCCCCTTGGACAAGGTGGCTCAGTAAATATCCAGCTGTATAAATGGATAACATGTTAAAAACGAATTGTAATCCATGTAAGTCGCACTGGTTAAGAGGGTATGTTAAATAACAATAATGTACTATTCATGTGTGTCATTTAGCAGACACTTATCCAGAGCAACTTCCACAGGTTACAGTTTTCATGTTATCCATTTATACAGCTGGATATTTACTGAGGAAATTCAGCAACAGCACGGGGAATCGAACCCGCAACCTTTCGGTTACAAGTCCCGCTCCTTACCGCTGTGCTACACTGCCATCCCTTTTTGCTGTGTCCCTCCACCCCGCGTCACTCACCCCCTCCTCCCCGCGTCCCTGTGTACACAGACTCAGCCGGTCCAGCAGCATGGCGTCCAAGCAGGAGACGGACTCCGACACACAGGACCTCCCCAATGCCCGGCCCGCGGAGAAGACCACAGCGAACAGCGCCTGCCAGTCGACGGACTGCCCCACCCCGCCCCACCACCGCCCCCAACCCCCGCAGGGCAACGGCGAGGGCGGGGCCGGCGCCCGCCAGCCGCCCAGCCGCACCACCACCCGCAGTAGCTCCTCCTCCTTCTCGGAGAGCCTGGACCCGGCGCTGGACCCCTCCTCCCTGCCGCCGCCCGACCCCTGGCTGGAGAGCGGGAACAGCAGCGCCCCCTGCGGGCCGGCACAGCCCGGCTCCGCCCCCGCTGCCTGCCGCCGCGACGGCCACTGGTTCCTGAAGCTGCTGCAGGCCGAGACCGGCCGCATGGAGGGCTGGTGCCAGCAGATGGAGCAGGAGACCAAAGACAACCAGCTGTCCGAGGAGGGTAAGGGCCTCCGGGGGTCGCCGAAACCCACTGCGCCTCAGCACAGTGCAGGCTGATCCAGGATCAGTTTCACCATTGGTGCACTCAGTTCATAGCCATCACTACCTACACTACTGACTAGGGCTTTATAGTGGGGGTCTTTGCCATGGTTGATGGCCAACCAAGGGTACAACGGCAGTGCCCCAGCAGGGAATCGAACCAGCAACCTTTTGGTTATGATCCCTGCTTCAGCCCTGAACCTGCTACTCTCTAGCACAGCTGTGGGCTGATCCAGGATCAGTTTCACTGAGCTACACAAAACCAGAACACACAATAACATGGCACAGATACAGCATAAGAAGGCCATTTCACCATTGGTGCACTCAGCTCATAGCCATCAATACCTACACTACTGACTAGGGCTTTATAGTGGTGGTCTTTGCCATGGGGGATGGTGTAAAGATTACTTTTTTTGTTTTTGTCACAGTTTTGATTTATACTCTGCTGTAGCTGAGTGGTTATCACCGCTCTTCGAGCTACAGCTGTTTCACTCTTGTAACTGCTGTGTTCAGTAAATCATCTCAGACGAGGTGCTCAGCCAAATAAGGAGAGGAGAGGATTCAGTTCAGTTGAAGTCCTCATGGCCAAGTGATTTAAATGTTTGATTCTGTAATCCCCAGTAAGATGTAAAACTCTGTGGGTGGGTCTGCAGCCCTCTCTCTCCAGGAGCTCCAGATTGGATCCAGCCCCCCCACAGAGAGGAGTCTGAGAGCTGGGTGGCCAGACCACTCCATGTCACTACACTCACTCCTCTCTGAATGAGTTTCTAATACCTGAGCCCAGCAGACAGGGCAGGCGTGTAAACCCCAGAATTACAGTAATCTGCTCTGGGCCCGATTAAAGGAGCAGATTAGGGCCTAAACATCAGGCTTGAGATGGCAGCAGTGTAATGACCATCAGAGACCGGTCCTCCCTGCTGCATCCCCCCCAGGGAAAGGGTCAGACGCAGGCAGGCGCGTCTCACAGGCCGAGAGGAAGGCGGTCGAAACCGCACGGCATTAAACTGGTGAGCTGTCGAGAGGGAGGAACGGCAGGCGTCAATCAACATCCGCACCTGTCATGAATATTCGATCAGTGTGACTTGGCCTGTCATGAATATACGATCAGCGTTGCGCGGGACCGGCGAAGCACCTGGTCTGGCGCTGTAATTTCATTGCCCGTAACTCCGTAACGCTCTGATCTGATTTCAGCGGTGCAGACTCTTGGCTGACCTAGTTTTCCTCCCAGAACTGAAAGTGTTGAGCAAAGTATTTGCCCAGGCTTATGTTTAAAGTGGATAAAAAAATCTCCACCTCGCTGTTTAATCTACTTGTAGACATTGGTGTTCCCAGTGAGTCGTGTTGCCTTTAGAAGGACAGTCTAAATGTGAACTATAGTGTGTTGCATTTGTTTGGTGAGTGTGGACCCGCAGTATAGTTCAGAGTAGTTTATACAGTAGAGTTTAACATACTGTTGCGTTTGCTTCATCACCTCTTTGAATTGTTTAACTGTGCACGATAAGTGATCTGTTAAGCACAGCTGACAGAGCTAGAACATTAGCCTGGGAGGATCTCACCAACTGTTAGTCCTCTCTTGATTCTTCAAAGGTGTGACGAATCCTCTAGATTTCAGCTTTGCATTTTCCATCTATCCCATTAGGCCCAAGAGGTGATTGGTGTAGGTCCTGCACTGTGTGGGGGGAGTGTGTGAATGTCAGGCCTCATTTCCGCAAACGCACCAATGTTACAGTAAGCTGTGTCCATTTACAGATGCACCAGTGTTACAGTAAGCTGTGTACATTTACAGACACACTAGTGTTACAGTAAAATGTGTCCATTTACAGATTCACCAGTGTTACAGTAAGCCGTGTCCAGATTTACAGCATCACTGCTCCACCTCAGGATGTGTCTTTGCTTGACTAACGCTGACCGTTCCTCACTGTATAATGACCGGAAGAAATAGGAAATAAGACACCATTAGCGTCCAGCAAACCTCCCCCCCCCACTCAAGATAAACGAACACGGTTCCAGACAGGCAGGAGTCAGTTACCCGTCCATTCTGTCTGCTTGAGTTTCTAATCTAATCGGGCCTGTAACGGCTGCGGACCCTGCGTCCTCCCCATCGACCGGGATCCGGCCCCCTCTCTACCCCCTCCACACCCCCCCCCCAGCCCCTGCTGCAGCAGGCCCTGCTCCTGGGGAGCCCCGCCCCGCTGTGGGGCTATTTCTGTCCCGATCGCCCACCCTCTCTCCAGGAGTCTGGCTGCCGCATCATGGAGAGACAGAGAGAGAGACCAACACAGACACGCCCAGAGAGGAAGGATGCTAACCTTTAAAAGAGCTGTATTCAACAGCTGTTAACAAGAAACCTAAGCCATAGACACAAATAAGTGACCACAAAAAACCCAAATGCATGCAAATCCAGATATCCAGATAGGAGACGGAGAGAGAGGAGAGAGAGACTGGCAGGGATGGGTTGTGTGAGTCGAGATATGGGTCTACACTTCATATCTAAAATGAACAGAGAGGGGGGATTTTGATTGGAGTGGCCACTCATGAGGACGGCTCAGTCTTTGTGAATGCTTCCATTCACAGGTGAAGACTCTCCCTGCAGAACTTGCCACCAGTATCAGTAAAACCAGTATCACAGGCACCACCTTGAAAGAGTTTATTACAGACAGACCTGGTTGCCTGGGCTCGGACAGCCATGTTTGTGTGTCTGTGTGTGTCTATGGGACAGCAGTGTAGCATAGTGGTAGGGAGCAGGGCTCATAACCAAAAGTTTGGTAGTTTGATTCCCTACTAGGGCACTGCTGTTGGACCCTTGGTCACAGTACTTCACCCAGAATTGCTTCAGTAAATATCCAACTGTATGGATAAAATTTGATAAAATTGTAACCTATTGCATCTACGTGGCTCTGGATCAGAGCTTCTGCTAATGTAACGTAATGTAATGTGTGTCTGTGTGTTTTAGGGTTAGGGTTAGTATATATCCAGCTATATAAATCAATAAAATCATAACCTGCTGTATGTAAGACGCTCTGGTAAGACGCTCTGAGCGTCTGCTAAATGACAGTAATGTAGTGTACTGTAATGTAACGTAACGTAATGTACTGTAATGTAATGTAACGTATTGTACTGTAATGTAATGAAATGTACTGTAATGTAATGAAACGTAATGTAATGTATGTGTAATGTACAGTGATGTAACGTGCTGTAATGTAATGTAATTTGTCTCTGCAGTGCTGGGGAAGGTGCGCAGTGCGGTGGGCAGTGCTCAGCTCCTCATGTCTCAGAAGTTCCAGCAGTTCAGAGGGCTCTGCGAACAAAACTTGGTGAGTAATCTCTTCCGCCCCGCCCCCAACCCCCGACACGTCACATGACCGGCCTCGCCTGAAAAAGGCACCCTACGTGGACAGTTCCGCTGAGGAAACTTTGAGGGAGGCCGCTCGGGAGTATGAACAGGCCTTTGCGGATGCAGTGTGTGTTCCCTGTTTTCCTAACTCAATCAGAGCAGGAGCAGGCGGTGTTAGGGTGTTACCCCCAGGTTTGTTAAAACTTCAGCTCTCTCCAGTTGAGCTGTCACCAGGGTGACGCAATGCCATGATGCTTCTCATTAGATTTATGTTTTGAAAATCGTCCAACATCCTTTTAAAGCTAATTATGCATGCGCAAGGTAAAACTGGTCTGACTTTGCCACGTGTCACAACCTTGTGTATCAAAAACATGAATGAATAAAGGAATGTCTCGGAGTGCTGAAGTCTTTTAAGAGCAGATGGCTGTCTGTCAGGAGGTACAGCTGGACACGGACTGGACTGGACTTAGGGAGCTTATCTACAGAGGGGGTGACGAGGAAGATTAATAGACCCCCCAGCTGGCTGTGACCCCTGACCCCTTCAGACACTCCGCCCTGCCTGCCCCGCCCCTCTGATTCATTCCGGGTTCTGGAATGAGCTGAAGGCTCCACCGGAATCGCTTGCTCCGAGCAGTATGAATCTAGGCCCACTGAAATGGGTTTCCTCATTCCTGCCTGTCATTAGTTCACTCCACTAACTTATCTTTAAAATCTGCATAACCTTGTCGCCCAAACGGTAGCTTCCACTGAACAGGCAGCATAACATTACATTACATTCCTTTAGCTCTGCTTTTATCCAGAGCGACTTACAGTACAAAATAACAGAAGTGTATCCATTCAAGTTGAATGAACCACGGAGTCAGACCAGACCAACAACACTCCTAGACCAGTGAGTGTGAGCATAACACCGTTCAAGCCCTACCACAAGTTAATCTGTGCAACCTGGCTAGACAAGGGAAGCCGAGAATACTACCATACGTCAGTCACTAGATCAGTGCCAAGTAAATCCGCTCCAGTCAAAAACCTCCATGCCGCCTTTTCCTTCCCCCCCCACGGTTCTCGCTTTAGCAGCATTATGCGTGAGTGAGTCACGGCACAGTTCAAATGCGTGGACCGCTCTGCACTTCTGCAGGTCTCACTCATTCAAATGAGCGGCCCTGGATTCTGAATGGCCATTGTATCCTCGGCTGTCAAATGCAAATAAAAGCGGGAGAGATTAGATTACGTGATCCTCTGGCAGAAGACGGGGATGTGTCGGTGACCGTGACCTCTGAGGCTAACCTCTGAGGCACCGCCAGCTGCCTGGAGTCCACTGTAATGGCTTTGTGGAAGTGTGGGGCTGTGTAGCATAGTGGTTAAGGAGCAGGAGGTTGCCAGTTCGATTCCTGCCGGGATGCTGCTGTTCCCTTGGGCAAGGTACTTAACCAAGGAACTTAAGCCTTGGTAAATATCCAGCTGTATAAATGAATAACATCGTAAAAAAAAAAATAATAATGATGTAAGTCGCTCTGGATAAGAGCGTCTGCTAAATGCCAATAATGTAATGGAATGGAATGGAAGTGACCTTGGCCTTCATCCTTGCCTTAGCTGGAGTGTGTACTGATGACAGCAGTGAAGGTCTCCCTGGAGCCACCCCTCAGATGCCCTCAGAGCGTGTGCACCACCGTCAGGGAACTCAGAGAATGGGAGCACACAGGAGCCGTCTGGCTTGTGATGTTCTTGACAAGGGCATTAGCATAATAAGGGCTTCCTGTCTTCCTGGAGGCGTGTCAGGGCGTGGGGGCGTGTCAGGGTGTGGGGGTGGTGGCTGATGGCCACGCCCTCTGTGTCTGTGTGAAGCAGGGTGGGGGTGGGTCATACAGGTCAACATAAGAGGACCCATAATGCCTTCCACAGGGGTAGAATGGGGGCAGGTTTTTACATATTATCATGTCATTCAGTCTTACCTCATATAAAGTGGAGCTTGTGCACCATAAATTATATGAGAAATTCAGGAGATGAATCTTTGGAAGGCTTATCCCATTATCTTTGATTTACACTGCTCTGCCTTTTGAACTCCTCCCCTCTGATTACACTCCCTGATCCCTGGGAGTGTAGATGTGCAAATGAAGGAAAGCGGTGTCTTTCACTTTATCGTTCAGCCTTAACATTTCTACCTGTACAGGTTTTTCCTCATTGCACTGTTAACTCTCAGTGTTTCGGTGACATTGCTCTGCGTTATATTAAAGCTCACCCTCTCACTTCCACGTATTGAAAGGACACTCTGACACACATCCTGTTTAGACTTAAGCTGTGCGAGAGTGCCCTCTGGTGGTGAGGGGTGGCGGAACATGGTTAGGCCAACCAAACCTCCTGCAGACTTGAACAGATTTGCATCTAACATTTCCCATTTCCCATAGTGACATAAAATTATGTGAATTAGTCCCTTTTTTCCCTTTGGGAGGAAGCACACTCCCATAGAAATGCATTATCCTTCTTCTGTTGTCACACCTCTTTTTAACTCTCCCCAAAGGACGGACCAGCTTTGACACTAATATGGATTTTCAGGGTTTTTGGAGAGATTAAATCGTTCTTGTATCTGGCTTTAAAAAGAACCATTTTCAGCTGATCCCTTCGGTCCCTCCAGTCTAACCGTGTCTCCCCTGCTCTTAACCTCCCCCAGAATGTGAACGCCAACCCGCGGCCCACTGGCCAGGACCTGGCCGGGTTCTGGGACCTGCTGCAGCTCTCCATCGAGGACATCAGCATGAAGTTCGACGAGCTCTACCACCTCAAGTCCAACGACTGGCAGCTGACGGAGTCCCCGGACAGGAAGGTACTGCCGCCTCCGGCCGCCCCTGGCCCGGGCTGGGGTAGGGAAACCCGCCGTTCTCGGCCCCTCGGTCCCCCCACCCCCGGCTTGGCAGGACGTCCCCCTCCCTCCCCGCCCCGCTCCCCATCCGCACCGCCGTAAAGGGGGGGCAGATGGGCCTCTCTTTACACATGCATGGCTGCCCCCTCCCAAAAGGAGCCGAGTGCCGGCCCTTTGAGCATGCATGAGGCCGCGGCCCCCGCGCGGGGGTCTCCACGCGCCCGCAGTCCTCACCGCCTCTCACTCTCTCTCTCGCGGACCGCGCCTGACACTGCGGAGCTCTGGATTGGCTGCATGTCTGACACTGCTGTGATGACATCATTATGTGTGGCTGGAGAGATTGAGCCTGATTGGTTGGATAAGTCTTCAGAGCAAGCCTAAGGCTTCAGTAGAGCTTCCATCTGCACTCATTTCACACATAACCCAGGTCTGTGTGTAGCTTTCGTTTCTCTTAAATTAGATTTGTGATGTGCTGCAAGAGAAGACACGAATGTCTGTGATACTTTTAGGTATTTCTTGCGTAAAATAAGCCCGTTTCCATGACGGCAGGGACTGCTGTAAAGTAGGCCTACTTCAGCTGTGCATCCGCGCCTTATATGGGCGTGCTAAGCCTCCATCGTGATCTACATTCTTTTCGTGTTCATCTGCTTCGTCCCCCCAGAGCATGCTGGGTAAAGCTGTGTGACTGTGCATTCGGACTGGCTGCGCCTGCAGTCGCAGTGGCACGGGTCTCTGTAATCCCGATGCGCTCTAACCGCCTCTCTCACTCTGCGCCCCTCCCCCCCCTTCCTCCCCCTGCTCTGTCGTCTCAGGAGGACAAGAAGCCGGCGCCCCCAGTGCCAAAGAAGCCGTCTAAGGCCAAGCCGGCGGCGGCGGCTCGGGAGAAGGCGGGCGGCGACGCGGACAAACAGCGGCAGGAGGCCCGCAAGCGGCTAATGGCGGCCAAGCGGGCGGCGTCGGTGCGGCAGAACTCAGCCACGGAGAGCGCGGACAGCATCGAGATCTACGTCCCCGAGGCCCAGACCCGGCTCTGAGAGAGGGAGAGGGAGAGGAGCCGCAGGGGTCAGGGGTCAGGGGTCAGGATGGGTGGGAGAGGGGGAGTTCGCCCTCACCGAAGGCCGAAGGAACGCGGGGGTAGGCTGGTCCTTGTGGCAGCACACACGGAATGACTTTGGGGAGGGGGGACACACACGAAAAAAAGCACTCCTTTTTGCATAGCTGCCATGGAAAAACCTCAACAGACTTTGTTATTGCTATTAATAATAATAATGATAATAATAATAATGATATTATCTCCGTAACGATATCAGACTGTCTTTAAATGTCATAATATCTTGGATAAGAGATCTTCTACCGTGCGGACTGAAGCGTTGCCACGGCAGCCCCTTGCCCCGCCCTCTGCCACCACTCCTCACATCCGTTTGCAGACAGACAGAAACACGCGTGTGCGTTCACCCATCAACCTTCGTCTTCCTGCACTTTTTTTAGTTCTCTCTCTTTTTTCTGTTTTTTTTCGGCATTAAGCCTTTGTGCGTGCCCTTCGCTCGCCTTCAGATCCAGGATCAGGTAGTTTCTTTACTAACTTTGGGAGTGGGGGTGAGAAGGGGAGGGGGGTGGGAGGGTTTGGTACTTGTCAAAAAAAAAAAAATGAACCCGTAAACAAAGCTGAGGACCAGCAGCAGTGGCAGAAGGACCATTGAGACCGAGACGCAGACAGCGGAATCCATCACTCCTCTTTTTTTAGCCTTTTTTTTGTACTTCTCCAAGGCCCAACCACCCTTAAGATAGTGTCTCCGTCTGAGTTTCTTTTTATATATAAATATATTCCTTTTATTTTTTTTTTTCTTCATACTTATATCGGCTTTGTTAAGGAACTTCAATGCACATAAGGATGTGAGGTACTTCATGTAAAACTGACACACACACATAAGCATACTCATGTGTACTTGTTGTACTGCAGGTATGAGAGTGTAACGCTCCTTAGGGACAGTGTGACGGCCAGTCCTGTGTTTGAATGTACCCGTCAGCCGTGAGCTCGTGGAGAGCGACGAACTGGGTCCTCCTTCAGTTTGCCTTTTCTCTGCTCCAGCGCATTAAAGCTCGGGTGCGTCTGTCCCCTTATGACAAGTCATTCCTTCCCCTGTAATTAAACGGGACACTCCTTTAGTGGGGGACATTCGTTTAGTCTCCAGCCGACCGGGGGCAGGGACCAGGGACACATTCCATTAATCAGCAGTTCTGTATTGAAATGATCCATATTTTCCTTATTATGAATTTATTTAATCTTGCTGAAAAGCGTCAGTATTGTCCTCAGTGGCCTCTTCGCCTCCAGCCAGTTTGCCTAAGGTACCACCCGAGCAGCGCAGCCACACAGTCACATATTCATAGTGTGCATAGAACCGTGTCGCGGCATGTGGTGTAACGTTGCCGCAACACCGGGTCAACGTTGCGACGACGCTCCCGAGTCGGGCAGCCAGTCACGAAGCGTCAGCGTTTGCTTGCATGGGCGCGTTCTCCTTCGACCGTGAAAATCGCACTGGTCCTCTCGTTGTGTGGTGGTGCTGCCTGCAAAAGGAGTTCAGTTCTAATGAGCTGGAGAGAGAAAACAGCATTCAATGGGGACCAGACTGTGGACCACCAATGTTGATGTTTTTTTTTTTTTTTAAACTAGGAGTCATGTTCCAGCATCTGCCTGCATTGACTTTGAATGCAGGGTAGTTTAGGGGAAAGCACTCTGCAGAAAGGGCTTCAGACACTACACCCATGGGTAGGAGGACTATCAACTGACGAGACTATCGACTGTGCACACGACTTTTGTATGTCAGAGCAGAGAAAAGGACCTCAGTGTCCCCCATCACACATTGCACTCCAGAGTCTGTCACAGAATTGCTGTCAGTCTTTTAATTAAAAATGAGTTTGATTAGATCTGACATCCCATTTCTAGATGAGCGCAAACCCATGGGACACAGTGTTCAAAGCCCTTTAAAACCAACTCCCAGGCGCCACAGCCTACGTGGTTAAGCAGGCGAACCACATGGCTGTTCGGCTTGCACAGTAAGTGGTGTGAAACCTTGTTGGCTGGTAGGATTATCCATGTCTGGCTGGTGCGTTATGGAGACCTGGGGGGGCCAGGCCAGAGCAGGACTTTCTTCAAAGCCATATCTCGTGGTGGTGCTTTCTCATAGCAGCGGAACCACAAGGTACAAAGCAGAGCAGGAGGCCTGACTTACAGTAGGGAAGTATTATGAATGAAAATGCACAGCCCTTGCAAAACCCCTGTCTTTTTCTCTACCCTGGTGGGTGGGAACCTGGCCTAACCAGCAGCCAGCTTTGAACAGCTGCTCGTTTCTGCCGGGTGTGATTTCTACTGACGTCACCGTCCTCTGGGTCTCACCTTAACCCTGCTGTGCAGACATTAAATGACTGAAGCCAGTGTCCTTCACATGGCAAAACACGGAAGGTGATTGAAGTAAAATATTTTTAATGCACGACAGCTGATAATAGCATGTAAACTGATTCTTAGTTTTTCAGGCCAAGTCAGCTAAGGTGAACATAAAGTACAAAGTGAAGATAGTGTTATATGCTTATGTGTGTATATTTATACCAGTAAAAAAATCCTGGTGTTTAGCCTATGCCAGCCATGGATAATCCTTCCCTTCATGAGTATTTAATTTTAAATTTGTATGAGAGGGTGAACATCCCCATGCCTGACTGTTGGTGCAGACTTAATGTTGTGAATGGTAGTTTTGACCCCTGGTCTGGATGGAATTTCAGAAGAAGCAAGGGCTCCCCCTTCTGGCTGATCTGAGCAGCTGCAGCTCACCTCCATTGTCTTGAAAGACTCAGTTGGCAGGACCTATTGAGCTATACTGTGTGGTGGAGCAAAAAAGACAAAATGTTTGCAGTGGGGGTGAGGGATGGGGGGGGGGCATTCTGTAGTTGTGCCCAGTCTGCCATGTAGCTATATTTTTTTTTGTTTTGTTTTTTTGGAGTCATTCATCAACCAGACTATCGCCATTTACCGACCATTGTTAAAGAAATCATTAAACCTCCGTTATGCCACATGCTTTTGTCATCATTATTTTTTATGACCATTATCAATCATGTATTCTGTAGCTTATGTATTACAGATGACACTCACAAATGATATGTAAATTAAATTTTCTGGTGCTGCAGCACAGTTCTGAAAAGGGTAAGCCTGGTTCAGAGGCTAGAATTTTGATGAATATTTGCCTAACACGATGATGCTCATTTTTTTTTTTTTTTTTTTTCTCAAATGGGACACCTTCCTCATCTGAGTGCGGGTAGGAGGTGCAGATCATTTCAGCCTCTCTGTGGTGCTGTGGTGGAGCAGTGGGAAGGTGATCCAGGTTCGAGGCCCTCCCCTTCCCCTGTCCCTAACCGGGCTGTGGGAGGCTGGTTTGAGCCCTGGGACCATACGGTTCATCCACGGGATGTCTTAGGGAATTTTGGGGGACATGAATCACCTTTTGAAAATTTTTAAAATGGGTTTGCAATTGTTATGAAACCTTCATTTTCTTACATAGGGGCGGGAGTTGAATATACAGGGTATTTGAGGACTTATGCTTTATGTGTTGAACACAGTTCCTTAGTGAATTTCTGAATATGTCTGATACCAAGCATTAATTGAACTGGCAGCTAAAAATGGGGTTTTATATGCTCCTTTACTCTGTAATATTGGGTGCATGGGAGGTTTTGGTTCTGTTCTGGAGATAGGACATCCCTTTCCTTTCAGTATACTGGTACAGAATGCAGAAAGAACAGACTGAAGTCTGTTCAGTTGATACATCAAACAATATCAAAGTCTCCTAGTAAAACAGCCAAAATGTGATGTATTGTATTTTTTCATGGATCGAAATGCTTGTTGAATCATGTTGAAAGTAGGACAGGTGTTCACCTGTACTAACTGAATATCTGCAAACATATTCATATAAAAATACATGGTGAAAAGTAGAATTGTTACATAGCTCTTTCGTAAACAGAACTCTCTCACTTTTGTGGCATAAAATATTTATGTCATACAGTAATATATTGACAACAATGTGGATTAAGTATAGACTTATTTTAGATGTTTTTAAAATGCATGAAATTACATAATGTAGGTTTGAAAGGGTTCTTTGTTTTAATATGCAGATTTGATTAATGGAACAGGCTAGAGGCTGCATACTCTTCAGTAGCACTTCAAATCCAGTGCATTATTATATTTGCAAACATCTCACAGGACTCATGTCTGCACTCATCATTATGTTGTATGCAGTTGAGGAGAATTCTGCTTACAATATACAACATGAATACAGTGCCTCAGCACCTATAAGTTAACAGCACTAAACAAAAAAATTGCATAGGCCATATTGAATTGGAATGAACACGTCACTTAAAATCTCAGTTCTTCAGGTCAGCTGCTCTCAGCTGTGTTCCAATAATGCATTATATGTTGAAATTCACTCTGTATATAGTTTATTATTCTCAAAATTTGTATGTCAGCTTCTATGGAAAACTTTCCAAACATGACTGTAGTCTTACCATGGTTTAATTACAATAAGCATATAATTATTAAATATACAGTGTAATTGTTTTTGCATTAGAAATGCATCTATTTGTATTATTAAAGTACATGTAAAGCAAAGACTATGAATATATATTTGCATTTGTTTCTTTATATAGCTAATCAGTCAAAGCTGAAAGTACCACTTGCATGACCAGTTTCAAGCTGTAGTGCTGTTTTCATCCATTTTTGCAGGATAGTAAAGGTTTCCAATACAACCCACAGACAGTGTTTCAGAATATACAGCTCATTTTTCACCAGTGTTTCTCACATCTAGAATCTAGGTTTTTACAGCTTTACCACTGAAACTGCAGTTTGGAAGCTGCTTTGGAACAGGTGTCGGAGTACATTTTCAGTGCATTCAGGTATATCTAAATAACTGCAATAAGAATCAGTTGTTCCATGCCGAAAACTAAGCACAACATGGGACTCAGTCACATGCAAGATCATGTTATTAAGGCTTGTGTGTACATGAATTAATGATCTGCTTTGGCGCTCGCACGTAAGGATATCTCACAAAAGACAGTGCGAGTAATAATTACAGGAATAGCAAGGGGGAGGAAACTAGCTCTGAAAAAAAAAGAAGCAAAACGGCATTGACCCGATGTTTATCTGCACACCAAGGCTCGAATTAGCACTGTGGCTCACCTTTCCACTGCTGACGGCACCCGGCGCTCAAATGAGGAAGGTGTCAGAGCCAGAAGGGCTCCTTTTGAATTGGCTGCTTGTGAAACGTTAAACGCGTTTGGTACAGGGTCCGTGTGGTAAAGGAGCCGGGTTTTAATCACCTGATAAAGGAATTAACGTTTACAGCTCGGCGTAGGCCACGTTCCTTTGCTTCACTGGTAATGTTCCGACAAAGAGCTAAACTGGGTTACAGAGCAGACTATAAGTGTTGAAATATTTTAATCTATATGACCAGCATAACTTGGAGTATGGGGTGATTTCATTTTCTACATACATTCCATTGCTTTGCGCCACGTCTCCATTCTGTTGCAGATAAGGACCACGGCACCTTCCAGGCATTTTTTTTCTTTGTTTTGCAGCTTAGCATCTTGTCAGCAATTGCATCCTGTCCTCTGTGAGGAGTCATCACGTCATCTACTTCCTGTTAAAATTCAAGGATGGATAGGCGCTGGATACCCCCTCTCAGCTGCCAAAGATCAGGTGGCTCACCCCTTGGCCATCAGACATGACAAGATTAATCCGCTGATTTGCCACGGACTCTCCTCTCTCACCCATTTCTCCAATTTTCTCAGTCCTCAAGGTCTGCTAATAGTAGCACTATCGTGCTGATTGATTATCGAGCAGACACAGGCGCAGTTCGGTCATCCGCAGTCCTTTCCCTCTCTTTTTAGTGGTTCGGTGGCAGGATGTCAGACTGAAGGTCTGTTTGCCATCAGTCTCACGTTGCTGCAAGCCGCATGTAGCTCTGGAAGCAGGCTGCATTTGCTGCATTCTACAATAAATGCTCTGACATTTGCCACATGGGTACTCTCCGTTAGAGCTGAAGCATCCAGTTTTCATCTTGTGATCGCATGCGTGTTACAATTTCATTGACATAAGGTAGGGTGGGAAATCTTTCTTTATCACTGGTCAAACCAGCCAATCTCAATATTCGTTATTTTGAAACTCTCAAGTGTTCACAGCCTAAATCTTGGTGAAACGCCACAAAATATTTGTTCATCGGTCCCTGTCACAGAATTGCATGGATCTTTTATTTTAGTACAGTTTGACCTCTGAACTCTGCATTCTTAATGATGGTGCAACTGCAAGTGAAGGACCATATCAGGGAAGTCTGGCTTAAAAAAGAGCTATTTCCATCATAACATCCCCTAGTGATGCTTATTGTATAAAATTCTGTAATGATGGCTGGTAATTAATTTAGAACCTTGAATGTCCTTACATTGTGATAGATAGAATCGTGGTACAGTTTGTTATTCATTCAGAAACTGGGTACTTCAACAGAAAGAAAAGGACAAATGGAAACTCTAAACAACATTGTGTGCAAGTACACAGGAAATTCCTCAAATCAAGGCAGAGCACAGCAATTAAGGAGTCGTGCTTGCCTGTAAATGTTGAGTTATTTCACGCAGATGTCCTCCTGAAATGATGCAGACAGATGGACGTGTCAGCACTGCCAGTGGTACCGTGCACCTGAGCAGAATTTTAATCGCCTAATACACCTCGGCACGGAGACACTTCGTCCTTGCAACACGAGTCGCGGATTGATAGACACACATGTCATTATATCGGTACAAGACTGAGAATAAGTAAGTGGCATTATCTCCTCCTCCGGAGTGGAGGGCAAGCTCACCTTATACATGCTAACCAGGCTCTATTAAAATTACAAAAGCACAATCGCCCGGAGACGCTTCGCCCCGGAGTCTGAGCTGAAATGTGTCACTCACCTGTGTTTTAACTAGTGTCAGCAGTCTGTTTAGACCACCTTCTATTCTGCAGGAACAGCCAGCTACGAGTAGAAACACCATGAAGCCTGCCTTTCACGCACTCAACATCATGCGACTGTAGCAGTACATGGGTCAAGTTATCTGTGTTACAAGGGTGCGAACTAGAGGTGCTCCAACACTGGGATTTTGCCGAGCCTGGAGTAACTTTTTAAATGTCATATCATACTGTACGTTCCTTCAGCCGTTCAGAGGTACATATCTGTGTAGTCTCAAGCAAGAGGTTTCATACTTTCAAGTTGCACTTTTTCAATGAAATTTTTAAAATTGGGGAGTGACCAATTTTAGTATAAATTCCTTTTGAGGTTTGGTCTGTTCACAAAATGAAGACTGTTGAACAAATATATTTGCATTAAGTATTCACCTTTGTTATGGTTTCCAAATATAAGCCCTTCATGCACATTATGATCCAACAGTCCAGCTGTGTTACATTTTCATAGAGGGAAACGTGCTTAAACAATTACAGATGATTGACAGACAGCACACGCAGTGTTATCTGTCACTGCAGCGTGAGTCCAGGATTTCTGTTTTGTGTAAGGGTGTGGTCAGATTTTCCTGTATCTTTAAGTTAAGGGCAAAATGGAATGATGTAAATATAGTTCAGTCGCTGTCCTGTAAAAAGAGAGGACTACAGATTCTTTCCTCAAAATGCATAAACTTTTTTTTCCACCTCAGTCATCCATGAATGTGCATTTTGATCTGACACGTCTGGAACCTTCAAACCTAACCTTTGACTTACCTTCGTTAATAAAGGGCTCTAGTTGAGGTTGGGTTCTCAAACAGGTCAAAACGGCTGTACTCGCAGTTGGTTCTGTCCTTTTTGGAAACATCAGGGGACAGTTTTTGAAGAAGAAAAAAAAAGGAATGATAAAAAAGCCTCTATCTGTAGCATGTGGTTCCCATTTGGAGTATAGGGCAAAAGGAAGGAGCCCTCAGCTCCACACTCTTCAGGTTGATATTGCACACATGCAACATCATTGGATTGCAAAGAATTTTTTTTTCCCAGGCAGGAATCTGTTTGGCTGACCTACATTGCTCAAAAGGACTTGCTAAAGCAGGGGATCCCTGTTATTGCCGGCTCAAGGGAAACCTTTTAGTCCCATCTAAAAGCAGTCTATAGCAGTACAGAGATATTCCCCTGCTGTCCTGGTCCAATGGACTCTTTCTGCCATTGCTGTCCTTCTCTGTTGGGTTTTTTTTGCCACTGAGGCACAGTGAAGAAGCCAGTCTTACCACAAGAGTTAGTAGCAAAAAATGATTAATATTATCAATAATAACTATTTTATGAAACAAGCACATATTTTACTGACTAAAATTTGTCCTATATATAATGCTATACTATTTAGACTGTGTATGTCAGGGTTTTGCTGTTTAGTATGAAAATAAAAAAGTTAATAAAAAACGAGTGGATGTTTTCTGGGAAGTTAAAAGGTGCACTGGGTATCTTAGTTTATTATTCTACTGTCTCTAGTTTGTTTCACAGCCTTTTTCTGTGATGCATTCTGCAAAGTGTTCTATGGCAACAGCACAGCAAAAAGTACAATTCCAATAAACATAATGTGGCTTGTTAATATTTGAAGGCATACTACTAACTCATGAACCCATCCAGTAACACATGAGGATTATATAATATTTTTTTCTTTCTGGTTATGTATTTGTGAGACATTACTAATTGAGGACACCATCCCCTCAAAAGCAGTTTTGGAGAACATTCAGGAATTGGTGTATGGCAGCCTTTATGATATCTGTAGACAGAGTAAAATGTTAAAATGGTGTTGGCAATGTTTACCACAAAGGAGGTTTAACCAGCCTGGACCACTTCACACTTGAAAACGGCAGTGTGTTGCACTGACATAATGTGAGGAATGTCCCAGCTGATACTAGCATTCTAACCCACAATTCAGTGCTTCTGCCTCAAATGTGACGGTTTTGTGACATCAAGAAATTGTTTTCCATCTATCTCTCTGTGACATTGTAGTGCTAGTACATTTGTATTTCAGTGCTTCACTTGATTTCCTGGGTGTACAAAACATAATACTACAATCCAAATAAGAGGTTGATATAGCATGTTTTCCCAATGACCTGCAAACTTTAAAATTCCCTTTTAGCTACTTCATTCATTCAGTTCACAAAAAGCAATATTACACTGCTCTGTCAGTGTTTTAATACATGCCATGGTTGCTCCCAGATAATGACAACAATGAATTGAAGTATCTCCACTCAGCAGCAACATACTGGTGATGTTTTTGAAAGCTTAATTGTTTGATTCACCCTTATTATAAAAGTTTTCATACAGCCCCAGACATCCTTCTTTTTCCATTACATAAGATCCCTGCCTGTTCTACATCTGCCTCAGGACTTGTCACAATAAAACAGTTACTTCACACATAATCCATGTTATTTCAGAAAACACAAGGGTCACATTTATTCACACCATAAGGATCAAGTAATCCTTTAAATAAAAAGGCAACAAACCTCCTTCCACTGCAGTATCCATTATTAAAAACTATACAGTGGTGACCAGAAGGCAGACAAAAGTACATCTCAAAACCACATGCTCATAATCCAAAAGCAGCAGTTGGAGACCTCCCATGCAAACTGGTATCTACTGGATATCAACATGTCAAAAAGTGCCATTTGCCTTTGGCTGTGTAAATATGGCAATCATGGCTGGGTTGCAAGGAAGAAGCCTTATCTGAAGACATGCCACAAAAGGAGTCTGCCACACTATGTCTAAATGACAGTTTGGAGTATGTCTTATGCTTAGATGAATTGAAAATGTAGCTTCTGGCATAAAAAGGTGAAGGAGTCATTTTGCATCTACTTGCATCTTGCCAAAAACTGGATTCCCTCTGCCAACATGGAAAGATGCCATTCCATCTTGATAATGATCCCAATCATTCATACAAATCTGAAAAAAAAGTTCATGTAGCACAAAATAAATGGTCTTAATTGGCTTTTTCATTGTCCAGACCTCAGTCAAATCAAACACTTCAACAAAGTCCACAAAAAAAAAAAAAAAAATCTGAAGGACTTCAGGCAATTTTGCCTGGAGGTCAGCTTTGGTCTGTGCAATGACATTGAAATTAAAGTATAATATTTTTACATGTTTTAAGCAGGAAAAAACATTCATGAATATATTTTTTTCAGTTATGGCATGTGCTTTGTTCCTGTTGACTCAGGTTCATGAATTAATACAGAAGGCACCGTTTATAATTTAATTTCAATAATTGAATTGTTCCCTTGCAAATACTGAACCCATATCGGTATTGTAGGGGGAGGAGGGGTGTTTGCTGAGAAGTTTGTACTCTATGTGGTGATGCAGCTATGTGTCAGACAGGGGGATGGGGGTGCAAGCTGGAATCAGGCTATCTGTGAGTTGTAACGCAGCCTCTAAATCCTCAGCTTCTTGACTTTCTGTAGAAAAAAAAAAACACAATTGTAAAATAAAATTGTATGCTGTTATAAAGAGCAACATTGTTCATGTTAAGGTACGTATCAGCTGGCATGGAACAGGATAATTAAAGCCACCAAATGGTTATTTAAATATTATATTATTCTTTGTTTAATGATTTTTCTCTTCCCCAGGGATTTCAGGTGCTTTGTCTCAAGTTCCACAAACAAATACACCATAATTTGCCACGATAATTTAATATATTTTAATTCAGGAACATTGCTGAATAAAAGAAATAGTGCAGCGGATACAACAGTGCATTATTTTCACGTAACTTTGCCTCACCATTTAACTTTAGCTTCTAGGTGAAACAATTTATTTATTTTGTTTACCGTGTCTAAATCTCTCTGTATTGTGGACTATATTTCTAGAGAGGCAGAGTGACAAATAATAATACGTTTTTTTACAGTGCTGGTGCACACAGGCCACTGTACGTGTAGCAATTTAAAGTGCTTCGCTTTACGTTCCGTAACACATGTATGCGGCTTGATTTCCAGGGATGAGGCGAGTAAATAAACACATTAACTAAGGGTTATGTTTAACTTCTACCGCGCAAAATTGAAGTTAAAAAAACATACTTCGGTCGCCTGTTAAACAAATCGTCGTTGAACTCAATATTTCACCATTAATCCGCACAAAACAGTTCCAGACGAATTTAGGCCCCTCTTGACTTTTTGAATGAGGTGCTCTCTGTCAGTCACTCAGTGATGCCGTGGGGCGTGTCTAAAGCGATTCCGGGGCGCTGATTGGACAGTGCGGGCACTGGAGGAGGGATTTTCCCAGCTGCGACTGTCAGATTGGCAACCCGAGCAACTAACTGCTTCTGCCGCACGCAGGTAGACAGCTTACACAATTGGAAAAGACGGGAAAATTATTTTTTAAAAGGAAATTAAGGTTTAAAAATGGTAACCCACGCATGATATCGAGATCATGAGAAGAGCGCTTTTGGAGTACTGAAAGCGGAAGACCGAAGCAGTGCAAACGCATGCCATACCTTGTGCGCCTGGAAATTCCCGTTTGTCACTCAGCTATCTTGTTAGGGGGCACGCATTTTTTGTAAGGAACTTCGAAGATCGCAGTCGGCCAGCAAAGGATCCCTCGACCTCGTCAAAGAATGAAACCCTCTAAGAGAGGTAGGGGAGGAATCTGGGTTTGTTTAAAAAAACATTTTTGTTTTTATTTCTGATTTTTTTCTGGCCGCGGTTTTGTGAGAACGGCGAAGTGCGGTCGGCTGTTGATTTTAAAAGGAATGCGGCTTTTTGTTGCGAGCAAATGCAGCGTGTGTTTGTGTTTGAATTTGGAGGGACAGTTATCTTGGGAGCAAGCATGGTGTCCATCTGGCGGAGTGAAGGAGAACAGTCCGGTTTGGGGAGGGCGTATGTTTGGAGGGTTGTTCTTTGTATTCGCTAGTTAGCAAACTAGCTAACGTTAGCTAAAGTAATCTGAGCTACATAACGTCACCCAGATAGCTTGCAAAGTTATGAATCAGGGGTTTGCTTTGAAAGTCAGAGTGTCGGTTTTTTTCTGTGTATGGTTTCATTTCTCTTTTCAGTTCATAACACAGCCATTTAGCTAACTTGCTAATCTTAACCGACGGTGCATAACCCAACTCCGTAGGTAGCTAAATAAGGGTTAGCAATCCAGATAGCTAGCTAGTTGTATCTCAATGTCCTATCCTCAATGCTCTTAACAAACGAGGAGCAGATGGCTCCAGTGTGCCGTTAAAAACTTTCACGACGGTCTGCTTGGTGTACCTGACTTGTCAGCTATTTTTGTTGTTTATTAGCCAGTTTTACTACCTCTATATTTATACAGAGAACTAATGTTAGATATAGAAGCATTCCACTATTATCTTGGACCCATCAAAAGCATGACGTTCAGCTAAGCTTGTTGGAATTCCTACCCAATTTCACGTTGTTATACACCACGTTTGCCACTTTGATACCGCTACCTAGTTCGCAAGATAAAATAACTAACTTACAGGTTATTACGCGTTGTGCTTTCGTTTAAACTTTTGCAGAGCTTTTTGACAATTTCTGACCCAAGACACCCCCCAACACAGGCCATATGTCAGTTTTTAATGGTAGTTAGCAACCAAGCTAGCTAGGCCTTTTAAATTTTCTTGGTCATAAAGTATATACACACATACATGCATAATCAGTGCAACCTTCAGGTTGCAACAAACACGGATTTTAACAGGCCAGTGATCCGTTAGATAACAAAAGTTGTTGGGTCAGCACGGTTAGATGATCTTCCTCTGCAGTGTAAAACGCTGTGATTGACAAGGCAGCGAGAAGTATTTGAGGAAAGTGCAACCAGTTTCTTCCTTTTTTCCTCTTTTTAAGATGCTCCTCAGCATTGATTCACTCATTTGTTGCACTCGCACCTGTTCATTTTTTTTACCTGCCTCGGGGCGAAGAGAACTTGCGTCGTCGTGCGAGACGTGCACGGTTCCCTCGCCAGCAGAAATGTTGATGGGCATTGTCCCCCTTTGTCAGCAGAGAGGACGAAGGAATTCCCACAATCTTAACTGCTGCGAGAGATCGGATTGCACGGCGGGGTAGGACGCATGGCTTTTCCGCGCACGGCGATCTGCGAAACGCTCTGTTTGCGAATGTCTGTTGCACCCGGGATCATTTTGGCGCTTGGCTGTTATTTTTAACCATGGGAAGCATTTATGAAAGTATGAGGAATTACAATTCGACGTGCCTAATCCCCGTTCGCCCCGTAGATGGGTTTAGATTTTTACTTGGACGCGCAGGCTTCAAATATCAATTCAAGCACAAAGCACAGGAAGTGTATTGCCCTCTGACCTCCTAAGATGTCAATGGTCGCTATTTTTGCAGGCCATTAGGTCTAAACCCTTATTGTTTGCGTCCAAGTAGTAACTTCAAAGGCTGTAGCAAGAGTTCGCCTGAAACTGAGTGTGTGTGGTGTGTCTCGAAAACCAGCTGATATTTTTTCTCTCCTTGACCTTTTTCGTTTTAAAAGTTTTCCCATGTCCGATTGAATCTTAGCCTTGAAATGATGGCGTGCACCGCAGTTTCCACACACGCGATAACGGTAGCACAGGCGGTCAGGGCGGTTTACCGACGTGTGTTTTCTGTTCGGCACAGCTTTGGAAGGGGATCCGGAGTTCTCGGCCATGTCGGACAGTGACCCGTGTGAGGACGACGGCGGCGGCTCCCCGCTCGACCTGTCGGGAGGCTCCGGGAAGCGCCGTCGCCGCGGCAACCTGCCGAAGGAAGCCGTGCAGGTGCTGCGGAGCTGGCTGTACGAGCACCGCTTCAATGCCTACCCCTCCGAGCAGGAAAAGCTGAGCCTTTCCGGCCAGACCAGCCTCTCCGTGCTGCAGGTAAGACAACGTCTCCCACAAAGTACATTCACACCAGTCTAAACTTAGTTACACTAAGCATAATTCTGGCATAGTATCTTATGAGTCATCAGGCCTGATTTGCACTCTGCATGCTCCAAACTGTCTTAGATCTGGCATGCAAGTGCTTGTCCTCTAGTTTTGTTGCATGCACCATGACAGGACAGTCTCTGCCTCAGAGATGTACATTTCCTGCACCCTGTATCATAAAGTAATTGTCATTGTGCTTCTGCTTGTCATGCAGTACAATCTTACAAGTCTTGTACTGTGATTTCAGAACTGAGTCCATGAGGTTTGTCCATGGTATATATTGAGTGCCTTGGGTTCCATTGTTTCCTTTGTTTAAGAACACCTGTGCTAACCAGTGTATTCCTCGCTGAATTGTTTGCCATGCAGTTCTGTTCTACAAAAGTTCTGTTGTAGGCATGGGTAGATATATAAATGATTTTGTTTGAAAATTTCAACTAAGATCATAGCTTTTTGGATGAGGACGCTGGGTCAGGCTTGGTCAAGCTGTATTGCCCTTGTAAATTTATCAAAGCAAGTATGTTAATACCTTTTTGTTTTCAGTAGGTATCATAATACATTGTAAGGGGCTGGTTCTGTCATGTAATGAAGTTGCATGAACGATGGTGCGTATGTGTGCTTTGTTTTGAACCCTTGCTTTGTAAGTCTCTGTGGATAAGGGTGTCAGCTAAATGACAAAATGTAGATGAAAGAGCACCACCCACAGCTGTGTGGGAAATGCCATCAACTATAATGAAATGCAAAAAAAAAAAAGCTCAGAAAATGTTGTCATTAGATGGGGCAGCCATGTTGAGCAGCTGAAGGAGGATGTGAGGGTCTTTGAGTTTTGCGCGTTTATTTGCGTACCTTGCAAGGCAAGTGTTGTCGCTCTTTGAGTGTAGTATTCTATGATCACGTCCTTGGTTCTGAGATATCAAAACCTGTGTCAGAATCAGTGAGTTGCGTGTTGATGGGGTCGGTGTGGCCTTGATTGCTCTGCCGTGTGTTGTCTCATGCAGTCTGTGTGGTGGAATTCCTCAGTCTGGGCGTTTGCCTCTCTGTTGCTCAGCATTTCTGACACAGGACTTCATTAATGCCAGCTGTCTGGGGGCCTCTCCGAAAACTGCACGTGGGAGTCTCTCCACTGGAGGGAGCTAAATTGTGATGCTTCACTGAGACCACGGATTGCAGGAGGAAGAGAATGTTACCCTTTTTTTTACCTTACGTAACATTTGACTGTGTCCAGAAGAGCTAACCCGATAAACAGTTTGTGTTAAGCATTACCAGATGGAAGAAGAGCCGATTGCACACACAGTTTCTCTCCAGACTCCACTAAACAGTTGTTATGAAGTACATGTTATCTGTTGGGTTGCTGTCATTTATATATTCAAGGTTATATATTCAAAGTTTATATTCTTAAATCTATGTACACATTGTTTATAAAACTTATATACAAAGTTTATATACTTTATATATAAAGTATATACTTATAGAGTTCTCTCAGGCTGCACCTTTATTTGTGGTATGGTAAGTCATTTATGGTGAAGCCCATTTGCCATGGTATTATTTGTCAGTTGTTTTCTTTAGTAATCTGCAGGTATATGTGTGGAGCTGAAATATAGTCAGCAGGCTCCAGAAAGTTGGGAACTGTGATTAATGTAAATTTTCCCCATTTTCATGCTGTTGTCATTGTCTTTATCTGCATTTCCAGAGTGTTGTTCAGAGAGCATACTAGTATAGTAAGGAGCGGGGCTTGTAACCAAAAGGTTGCTGGTTCGATTCCCCGCCAGGTCACTGCTGCTCTTGGGCTGGTTCAGTTCCCCTTGGGCAAGGTACTTAACCCAGAATTGCCTCAGTAAATATCCAGCTGTACAAATGGCCGATATGTAAAAATCAGAACCTATGCAAGTCGCTCTGGATAAGAGCGTCTGCTCAAATGACAGTAATGTAGAGTAATGTCGTGGGGATGAGTGTTTTGATTTGTCTTCTTTCTGCTGATTTGTCTCCCCGCCCTCCAGATCTGTAACTGGTTCATAAACGCCCGCAGACGGCTGCTGCCAGACCTGTTGCGCAAAGATGGCAAAGACCCCAACCAGTTCACCATCTCGAGGAGGGCAGCGAAGGGTGAGGCGCGGGGGTCCGGGGGAGGAGGAGGGAGAGCCAGCTCTCCGGAGAGCGCCCCGTCCCCCGTCCCCCCGCGGCGTCCCTCAGTCATCCGGCCCGCCCCGACTCTGGACCTCAGCCTGCTGGGCAGCACGGCCTCCGCCATCCTGACCGGGGGCGCGTGCCAGACAGACGCTCAGAGCTCGCTGAAGAGAGCCGCTCAGCCCGGCGCCAAGAGCGAGGCCCCGCCCGCCGCGAGGGGCGGCACGGTGAGCCCCACGGGGGGCCTGTTCAACACGCCGCCCCCCACGCCGCCCGAGCTCTGCCTGCAGGACTTCAGCGACCTGCGCCTGCTGGTGGATGCCGCGCTGCAGCGGGCCGCTGAGCTGGAGCTCCAGCAGAGGGCGCTAAAGCAGCTGGCGGGGCCCGGCCCCGTCTCCTCGGCCCCGGAGAGCAGCAGCGCCCCAGCGGGGCCCACCCCGGCGTCCTCCGGGATCCAGGCCCGCGCGGGGGCGGACTCACCCGGCGGCCGAGACGCGGGCTCCCTCCCGGCCCCCCGCCTCCCCGCGGAGGAGCGGACTGTGGAGCCCAGCAGCCCGGAGAGCGCCGCCACTGGGAGCCCGCCCCCGGCCTGCGGTGCCTTCGAACCCGGCGCCTGGACCGAGGCCGGGCAGGCCAGCGCGTCTCCCGCCTCCATACCCCACGTCTGGGGCCCCCAGCACACTCTCTGCCCCGTGCCCGAGGCCGTCAACTAGAGCTAGGGCGCCGCCGGGACCGCTGACAAACCTACCGGACATGACACGGCGCGCTCCGGCGTATCCCAGCATGCCCCTGTCGGGTATTTCCCTTTAAACGCGAGTCCGCGCTCACGGACACGCCCCTCGTTTTTTTTCCAAAGCGGTGCCGCTCTCACTGCCGCATGCAGTGGCTTGGAAGGACAGCGTGCTCACAGGGGATCGCACGGACGTTTTTATCTGGACTTTTTAGCCGTTGTTTTATTCTCTGGGGGTGGGGGGGTTGGGGAGTTAGTCGGTCATTGTCTGTAAGACCACATTCCAAAGGTGTTTAGCGCGGAAGTTGCGGCGGAAGTCAGCGCTCACCATGCTGTGAATCTGGACAGGAGCTTCACGTAGAACTTTTTGTACATTCCCGTTTCAGCTGGGAGTCGCTCCAGAACAGGCGTTTTCTACAAAAAAGGGTTCTTTTCTGGTCTTTAAGCGAGTACCAACAGAATTTGCCTTCAATCAGCAGAGCCACAACAGCTGAGTACGTTTGGTTTCACCCCGAGAGACATTTTTCAAGCTTCTTTCTATTGAGTGTCCTGATTGGTCAAAGGTGAAAATTCACTGGATCTGAAACTGTCCTTGCCTCAGCAGGAGATATTCAGCTTTGTGTGGCATATTCATATGCACTTTAAACAGCGCCAGTTAAAAAAAAATCTTTCATTTAGTCTCTGCGTCTGACCTGAGCATTCCATGGCTGACCTCAGCTCAGCCTGCCAGGAGATATCGGAAAGGAAGGGAAATAGATGATATTGTGCGCATAACTCTACAATTACAGCGGCTTTCGCAACCCTAATTTCCCGCAGGCTGTTTCCCAACAGACGCGCAGTTCCCTTCAATATGAGACCCAGACGTTTGTGACCAGGGAAATCGGCTGGATGTATTGGCATGTTCTCTTATTTCGTATTACCGAGTACATTTCCAAAGCGTCGTTGTGTTGGTTAAGTGTTTGTTTAGATTTGGATGACTGGTTCTGTCTGCAGTCCTATGTCTCGTGTTTTTTTTAATGTATTTTTATAGTTTCCCCAGAGTTCAGTCACGTGATGGCTTGAAGGGGATGTGAAGGATGTAGAATCCCCTTCAGTTTTACGTTAAAACTGGTGACTGCGGTGTGACAGCTTGTCTTTGCAAATTTAAGTGTGTCAGTTTTGTTTTGTTTTTTTTTTTTTTTTTACACAACATGTTCTGCAGCTGCTGAAATCATTGGGCTGTGTAACAAACAAAAAATACAACATTTCCTTGAATTTGGAGTAAAAACTGCAGAAGTCTGAATAGAGGCCTCTGGTGAGTGTTGGAGCAGGTGCCCTGTCTGTGCTGTGACTTCCTCCGGTCTCTGAGGACTGTCTAGTCTGTTACTAACTAATCATCTCAAACATTCAGAGGCACCTCGAATTATTCTCTGGAGAAGCACAAAAATGTTTGGAGGGCAGCACCTCAAATTGAATCTGTCGTGTGAGGGCTTTCTGCTTTAGATTTGTGTCCAGTCAGCTGCTTTCCCAGGCTGACCATTTCAAGTAGTTATGGCCTTTTTTTCCTGAGAAAACCTCCCACTTTTCAAGCGTAGGTGTGGAATGACAAAAGTTCAGGTACCAATGCTTGGAGACCATCCCTAGTTGTGTCGCCCCCTCCACCCCCACAGTATTCTCAGAATGGAGCTGGGGCTAACTTCTGTTACTCTTCTCTGAACAAGACTGTAGTTTCCGTGAAACTGACCAAATTTATCTTTTAATATCACAGGTGATGCTGCTCCTTGGTTCTTTGATTTCCTCCTTGTTGTCTTAGCTCAGTTACAAATATGTGAGATGAAGGGGTGTTTTTGCCTGAAGGTAAAATAACTTGGACTTTTGTTATCTCTTGGTTATTGTTACAGAGTAATGCAGGGGAAAAATCTTAAGTGATCATGAAATTGCATAATACTGAATATGATGTCCACCTCAGCTTTCTCATAACATTAGAAAGTGAGCGAGGGTGTCGTTTTTATCACTTAGCCTACACATTAGTGAGTGCTCAGAATCTCCGTGTTCTTTCTGATAAAGCCAGGCGTGACAAACGCTAGCGCTAATGAATTTCCCCGCGAATTCGTGTGCTCGTGTCGTGTGCTCTTCCTGTGCGCGTAGCCATGATGCCACAGCGTTTCTGATTTTCCACGAGAATGTCAGTGCGGCACTCGTCTCGCAGGTAGAGACGTGCACAGATATAGCTTTAGTCCTGGTTTTCATGGGGATTGGGGGGTGGGTGGACAGTCGGAGTATGTACTATATGAAGTGAATGTTGAGAAGCAGTCTGTGTTCTGGTTGTTGTAAGTGCATGTACAGTGCCTGTCATGCTATGAGACTTGTTTCCCACCACTCAGCCCTATAAAGTGTAATCATGTTACTTGCTGTGATACTGGAATTTATTTCCGTTTTTTTTCCCCCCTCTCTAGATTGAAAACTGTATTTCATTTGTAGCTGCTGAATGAATTTTGGACCATAGATGCCAATGTGAAACGCATGTATAATTTGTTCAGTTTTCTTGGCATGTACTGTGGCACAAATGAACTAGTGTAGCTGTTCTGTATGACCAAATGCATTATTATAAAGGTGTTTTAACATTTCACTTTAGCATGGGTGAATACTGACCATGAACTGGCTGTTGTGCCTTACCTGGGATCAAGAGGGGACGTAGCTACCCTTTCTTCATGTAAACTTTTGGATAGTCTGTGCAATATATGGGGAGAAGTCTTTCAAACCTTTCATTTGTAGCCTTAATGTGTTTTGTACAAGCATTTCAGAGAATAAAAGTTCAATTTTCATATCTCTTTAATGTATTTATTCGCTGTGTTGCTGTTTGTTTTCTGGTGTGTAAAGTCATTCTCTTTCCACAGGACTAGAAAGTATAGACTGAGCTTTTAGTGTTCTGTGTTTAGGAGTAACACCTGAACTCGGGTATGTTAGCAAATATGCCTGCAAGCTCTTTGCTTGTAGCGCAAAACTAATAATGTGATCTGGCTTACCTTCACTAAATGCACTGCATTGGTTAGCTGCAAAAAGCATTTCCACTCCTTGAGCAATAGAAAACAAGGGTACACTTGTGTGACTCAATGTAAGAAAAATGCTAATAAGCCTTTGGCTTGTAAAGTCTGCCTCCTTGTAGTTCATATGAAGCTGGACAAAGCCAAGCTTTTCTGATGTTCTGTGTTATACCCCTCAATAATAATAAACATGACCTCTCGCTGAGGTTACATTGTGTTAGGTACAAGCAAGAATCATCTATGGGAATGCTTTATTTTTCTAATACAGGATACCAGTGGTAAACTGCACAGTATACAGAGGTAACATCATTCCTTCATGTTGTGTAAATGTGGCAGCTCAACATATGTGTTTGCTGAAAAGGCTGGTCCTTCAATGGCTGAGAGATTTTCAAATCCACAGGTACCCGATGTGGAATCCCTGGAGTGTGCTGTATGATGATTATCAGTAATGGTTATGGTTATGTAGACTCAAAGGATACCCCAGTCTGTGTTGCTGTTACTTGCATTCCTTTAAAATGAAATGGCTGCTATCCCTTGTGAAAGGCAATTGATCTGTGCATGTAGAGGTTTAGATATTAAATTGTGACTGCTGAGTTTCTTCATTTTTATATAAATTGCAGTCTTTCATTTTGCTTCCAAGGTTATCTGACATGTTCTGATGCAGCATACAACATGTAGCAAGCCATGTGTGGAGCTAAAACCCAATGTATTCTGGGAGAGTATGTGGAGTACTTACTGCTGGGTATGTTCAGAGTAATGGTAAGGAGTAAGCGTAGTAGTATTGGATGAGTACAAAGGATATTTGGAGTAAGTGGGGTGGTGGTGCTTGAGTGCACAGGGCATTTGGACTAAGTGGTGTGGTACTGGGTGAGAGCAGAGGAATAGGGGGGAGTGAACTGAGGGCTGGGTGAGGACAGTGGAATGGTGCAGTATACATGACCTCTGAAATAAGACCTCAGCAGAGTCATTACTGTAATCATAGGGCACAAATCGAGGGGAAGAAATCTGGATGTACTGCACCGAATAACAGTCATCAGGAGCGAGGGTTGCTGGGAGAGCAAGGGTTTTTGAAGGCACAGCTTTTCTGTGGTTTCAGCTGCCGATGTAGGCGAGAGGAAGGGAGAGGTACAAACGGGCAAGATGGTGTTTGTGCTGTAGGGAGCACATCGGGTCAGATGGGAGTCTTTAAATATCGTCCTTGTCCTTGGCGCCGTGCTTGAGAATGCGGGTGAACTCGGCGTAGTTGAAGTTGCCCTTCTTGTCGATGGGCGCCTCGCGGAACAGTTCGTCCACCTCCTCGTCGGTGAAGCGGTCGCCCATGGTGGTCAGCAGCTCCCGTAGGTGGTCCTCGTGGATGACCCCTGCACAGGGAAGCGTCGGATCGAGTTACTTGACCAACAGACAACCATGAACCAGGACATTGCATCTACATGTTAAGCTGCGTGGGGCAGCAGTGTAGCGTAGTGGTACGGAGCAGAGCTCATAACCAAAAGGTTGCCAGTTCAATGCCCTGCTGGGACACTTGCTGCATCCTTGGGCAAGGTACTTAAACCCAGAATTTCCTCAGTAAATATCCAGCTAATAAATACATAATGTGAAAACTAACTTATGTGAGTTGCTCTGGATAAGAGCATCTGCTAAATGACAATAATGTAATGTAAAGCAATGCCCATTTGAACTGTTTTGCTCCTACATGACAATGCTGCTGCCTTTAAATGTATCATCAGGTGCCTAGTGAAATTTCCTTCTTTTCAAATTTTTTTGAGTTGAGCTGATTCCTGAAAAGACGGTTAGTTTAATACAGGTGCATCTGTAAGAAAGCGGCTCTGGTGAACCTGTGACCTTACCGGATCCTTCCTCGTCGAAGCAGGCGAAGGCGTTGCGGATGACGTCCTCTGGGTCGGTGCCGTTGAGGCGCTCCCCGAACATGGTGAGGAACATGGTGAAGTTGATGGGGCCCGGTGCCTCGCTCATCATGCCCTCCAGGTAATCATCTGACGGGTTCTTACCTGGAAATGATGGGGCATTATTAAATGTATATCATTTTAACTTCTTTTTAATGATTTCAATAACAGAGAAGTCCACATCCACCTCCTGAAGCACAGTTTGCCCATCACTGCACAGGAGCATTGGATTTACTTCCAGGAAGAGTGCACCCTACTGGCCCACGAGGAAACTCAACACAGAGTTGTTTTTGTGAGTGTTTTTTGCGTTTCATCCAAGATCTCTGATCTTGGGTCAAATGCAAAACTATGTTGGTTTAGTCATTAGGCATGAGAGGACTACAGGCTGCCATGACTTAAATTAGGACAGGAGAGCGGGTCAAAGATTTTGTGTGGTCAGAAGATTTAACAACTGATATATTTTCTGTTGCAAATTCTTTGCATGCCATTGCAGAACTGACTATTACATCACCTCACCTACATAGCAGTGGAACTTCTTAACTCCTCAACATCAATAGTGTGTGGAGCTCCATAGCAAAACCAGTATCATATGATTAAACTACTTGTGTGCCCTCTCTCTCTCTCTCTCTGTTGACCCTTTTCCTGAAACATGTGGAGTCGGTATGGTTCCCAAGGGTATGACTCATTGTTGCTTTTCTCTTTTGTTCTGGGTCTTACCCAGCGAGGCCAGCATGTCGTGCAGGTCCTCCTTGTCGATGAAGCCGTCGCGGTTCTGGTCGATCATGTTGAAGGCCTCCTTGAACTCCTGGATCTGTGATTGGTCGAACATGGCGAAGACGTTGGAAGTCGCCCTCTGGGGGCGCTTCTTCGTGGTCTTCCCCTTGGCGCGTTTGCTGGACATGGCGGCGGTTTCCCCTGGACCCTGAGCGAGAGACAGACCAGAAGGTCAAGAATGACATGACAGCGCCACTAGGGCTGAGAGGTACACCGGATGATGCTAGAGAAAGCTCGGTGAAAACAAGCGCACGATAAACATCAGAAGGTACAACAGAGAAGCACGGGAATAAAAAAAGACGACGACACCGAGAAGTCTGTAATTGCTCTGCCGGTTCCTCTCGCGCACACAGCGCTCAGCTGAAATGTCATCCTGCCGCAGGACTTCCTTTGACAGGTGTGTGCATCGCGGAGAACAAAGGCCTTTTATTGTTCCGCGGGCCCGCCCCCGTGAGACCCATCTGTCAGACGCAGCCGCGGGACACAGCTGCCGTGCGTCACTGAGGAAGCCAGGATGTGCCCCGATGCAGCTGGGTGGCCACTCGAACCACAGTTTCTGCTAATTGCTCTCGCAGGAGGGAATATGTCATTTAAACTCTAAAGACAGACATTTGATGCTTACAGACCAGTGTAATTGCCAATGCAAAGGAATGAAAATGAACAGGCTTTTTTTTCGCCTCTGTGTGATGCCATAGCAGCCACTTCCACGCCAATGTTCTGTATCACATCGTTAAAACAACACATGCCTTGCATAATTTATCATTATTTTTAATGCACTCTCAGCATATTGACCAAGCTCATAAAGGGGTATGCAGATAACAAGCAAAATACACCTTGAACAGTACAAGGTATGTCTACTTCAGTGCTTAATTATCTTACTACTACACTACACGGGTGGCAGTGGTGTAGTGGGAAGGTAGAAGCAGTGTGCCCAACTGAAAGGTTACTGGTTTGTTTACCTGTTGGGGCGTTACTGTTTTACCCTTGGGCAAGATACTTAACCTGGAATTGCCAGCAAATTGCCAGCTGTATAAATGGATAAAAGTGTAACCGATGTAAGACGCTCTGGATAAGTGCATCTGCTAAATGGCAGTGATGTAATGTAATTCACACAATTTGTTTTGAGACAATATTGCGGAAACATGACAGAAAGCTAAAAAAGGGCTACTTCACTGGGAAAAAAAATGCCTGCAGAAAAGGCCCTTCCTGTTATGAAATGAAAGGGCAATTTGAACAGGCTGTAACCAATTCCTCTGACTCGTAGGAAACCTCAGTTCCCCCAGGACAGAGTCAGTGATGGGGAAGCAGCAGGGACCCTTGTTTCAGTATCATCCAGCAGATCAGGACTAGCCTTTGAGCTCATCCCACCCCTTGTGGTCACAGTGTTTAAACCCATTGAGAGAGGACATTTTGCATCGGATCCAGCACACTATATGATCCCAAGACATTTTTCATACACACAAACCCTGGTGAAAGAGCACTGTCCCTCAGTAATTCATTTCAACAGGGTTCTTTACGCACTCGCTGATAAAGGGTAGACTGATAAAGGCTCTTTTTTTTCCTATCTTCACCTGCCTTCATGCCCTTATCAAGAATACAGAAGCTCACTGTTTCTCAGTATCTCCCGTAGGCTGGATAATAAACAAAACAAATTGACTCTAGTGTGTGCGATATATATGTAACCGTGTTCCCACAAAGACCTAAGAACTGATGCAAATCCTGTGTTCACTGCAAAGCCTTTGGCTCCATCTCTTCCCTCTTCTGCTGGATCACAGTAAGGTGCAGTACTACCTTGTCACCCTCCAAGGTAGTACAGGAATAGAAGTCAAAGGTGATTCCCACTTGACAACCTCAAATACACACACTAAACCGGCTGCTCAGAGAGCATTGCACTTCCTCTTTGACTTGAATACTTGAGACATCTCAATATGGCACTACTATGTGCTTACTATGAATGCGTTTGGCGACGCATCAAGAGAAATACAGGGGAACCTGTAGGCATTGATCTTTATGGCTGCTTCTAAGCAGATTATATTTTTAATGTTATCGTTTCCTTTATTTTTTTTCTTTATTATTTTGTTTTAATTTTGGCTGGTGAGCCCATCGGGATCTAAAGACTTGTGCTGGCAAGATGCCTGTTCATTCTCTCAAAGGCAGCCTAACACGGTAATTGAGGAAGCTGAAAACAAAACAACGTCCAGCTCTTTTCAGAGATAAGGAATTCTGAGCTGATTACAATTTTAGCCCAGGGTCCAACGCTTAGATACATCTGAGAGTTTGTTCTCAGGGGCTGTAAAAATCCCCTTCTATGATGTCAATCATTATGGGAGTACAGAGTTATGGCACCACCATGTTCTCAGAGGCTATTTTTCCTCCTGTAAACACGGAGTCGCCACTCTGAATGCCATGTTGTCTTTCTCATTCCAGTTCATTTCCAATGGGGCAAAGACTGGCCCCTTTGTCTTCCAAAGGCAGCTGGTGCCTAACTCAGAGCAATTAGCGCTTCATTGAAACCTCTTCTCTAACCTGAAACCTACTCACTAACTGGTACTGTTTATTCACAGTGGCCTGTACCACACTGTGGATCCATATTCACAACTAAAAGCCCAAAACCATGTACATGTTAAGGTGGATGCATATGTTTGTATGTAAATATAACAACTCCATACAAATGATCCTCTTTTATTTACGCGTACACAGCTGTGCAGAGCTATAACTCTAGATAGTTTGCCTATGGTGCCGTTAAAGTGGATGTCAGACATTTTCCTTTACAACTGAGGTGTTAATGCTCTCAGACTGTTCTATCACTGTTGCATCCTATGCTGTGCTAGGCCCCACTGCTTTGATGTACTCCTCTCTGGCCACTGATCAGCTTGCTGCTCAGTCCTTTCTGTTAATCACAGATCTCCACGGATAATACCAAGACCAAGGATCTTCTACCAAAACGGCACTGCTTGCTGGACTACACCGTAGTGTTCAGTGTTGAACAATCGACCGGTGAGGAACCATGTAGTCATGACGAAGCTTTGAATCTCGGGGAGCCAAATTGGATCAAAAAGCTGGAAAATTGAGTCAAGTATCACCCGAAGTAAGCCTTCATGTCAATCAGTTGTGAAACGTAAGGGGCCTCACGCAAACAACAAAAAGATGTACATAATAATGTTGTTCTGCTCTCCCTTGTCTCTCCCTAGATCCCACCTTTTCCGTTGACTGGTATGTAAGGGTTATTCATTCACTTCAGCTTGTCACTCCACCCTCAGTGCGGACAGTTTTTACCGGGAAATGAAACTGCCCTTGGCTACAGATATGCAATGCGCTAGTCTTCCCTGCAGGCAACACCAGGAAAGAGAAATAAAATAAAACTCACCTCAGTTTTTCAGGCGGTAATTATTTTGGAACCCTCTCCGCTTTTGTCTTCTCCTGCTCCCAAAGAAGGCAGTCAGTTCACTAACGAAAAAGTTTGTTTAAAGTATCAGCCTTGTGCCACACGCCCTCCCTTTTCCCTCCCAGCCAATCAACAGCTGGGGCTCCTCCAAACAGAGACGGCCCACCTCGGGGATTTAGCCATACAAGGAAAAAGAATGTGCAGGCAGTGGCCTGCCGCCACCACAGCGGGTTTTGGGATGTTTGGGAGTAGCGCAGAAATTGCAGGACCTCAGATAAGTCAGCCTTATTTAGTTTTGTTTTGGTGGTTTACATCTGGCTGAGGGTGAAACAGGGGGGCAGTGTCTACTCTGCTCTTTCACTCGAGAAAGAGCAGATGAAATTGTTTGTAAGGCCGTGGACTCCTTAATAAGGCAGTGGCTTCACCCTCCTCTGAATCTATGGGGAGATATTGTATAATGTCATTGCTGTTGCACCTTTTATTTAACTTAGAGATATAATTAGCCAAGGAAAGACTTTACAGTAAATTAAAAAAGCTACACAGAGACAATACATTACTCAAAAAATCTTGAATTCAAAGAGTGGGTTATATGCCTTTGAACTTCAAGAAAGGAAAAAAACATTTTTTGAGATTTTGTACATACGGTTTGATGTTCCTCATATTGGTTGAATAAAATGTGGGTGCCAGACTCGCATATGTTTTTTCCTGAATGAAATCTGTTATTTGACATTATTCTGAAGAGTTTTTTTACTACTCTCTGAGAGTGGGATCTCAGTATGCAGACATAGAATACATTTTCATCATTCATGTTGTATAAATTTACATAATCCTCATGTTTAACGATTCTACCATCTTTCTGAAAGAAAGGAAATGTGTGGCTCATGAAAGTGCTGCTCAAAATGAATAATGGCTGTCATTTTGAATGCATTTTGAATCTCCAAACATTTTATCTGTCCCAGTATTCAGGTGTCATTTTGCTGCCTTTGTTGTTTCTTCACAGTACTCAAATGTGACAACAGCACCTAAACAGAAAGAAAGATAACACCATGGATACTGAGTCACCCACCAACTGTTTCCAAAAGAATGATTGCATCTTCAGGAAACTGACACTGACTGCAACCCAGAAGAAAAGATTGGAAAAAAAGATAATCTTACCTTTACAGTGGGCTGAAACAGGGCCAAATATGGCTCCCGAAGGAGTTTCCCTCTGAGTAGTTAATTGGAAAGCAAGATAAATTATGTACTGTGTGTTGTACATATGAATTTTGTTTTGACGTCTGGCCAAATATTGTAATAAAAGGCCTCCTTCCAAACTCACACAATATCTGGAAGGTCTGGATTTACTTTCATCTCTGATTTTCACCTTTAAGACGCAATTACTTTCTAATCACTAAAATACCTGTAAATGTTGTTGTATCCTGTTTACTTTAAAAGTCTTAATTGAAATCAATCCACTTTTGATTTAAAACGTAGCCTACCTCAATACTTTTAAAATCACCTAGTTGGTGACTGGAATAATCATACTGAATCCAGATATTAAATGGGTCAGTTCATTTTGAAGGAAACATCACATGCCATGAACAAACTTATTGCCTAAAAATCAATAAAAATGTGATACATTGTTCTGAAAACGGTGTGCATAGATGTAATTCATATTTCCATGCACAGCTCATCATAAAGATACCAGCGTGAAAGCGTTTACGAACTATGAAAGTAACAACACTAGGAATGTGCTGTCTTTAGACTTTGGATGTCCTCTAGCGGCAATGCCTGGTCCTTAACAATACTTGTGCGATGCCGGAATGCCAGATGGCTCTTGTCCTTTTGATTGTTCGGAACATGTAGGTATATTATCACACAGTGAACGACTTGGCTTTAAACATTTTGGTACCATTTTTATTTCATTTCATTTTGTTTTGTTTGTAATCACAAATAATATGGACAAAGGCAATCATGGCCCATGGTGATGAAATTAGGTCATTATTTAACTTACTTTGGCCTTCATATGGAAAAATAGTACGCTTATCATGTTCACTTTTATCGAGTCTCAAGCAAAACAAAACAACCGCCTGCCATCCGCAATATTCCGTCTTTTGGACATATTTTGTTCACATCTTTAATAATCCAAATATTTTGTAATACTCTGTTACGATGCGGTATGTTATACACTATCAACAGACTAATCATGGAAAAATTCGATTTCCTGGAACAACGATCAAGTCCTTACATATGACTAGCTTAAACATTTAGACGTGCTCTTGAAAAGAATATATTGTGACAGTTATTGTGGTCGCTGCTTCTGTACTTTGACAACAATAAATAAGCGCTTTAAAATGACCTAGTCAAACAATTTTAATTTGGAAAATCCTTTCTAGCTTTGTCAACTGTAAATATTCTTAACGGAACTTTCGCTTTCTACCGTTTCAACTTAACCGGAACTTCTTATTTTAAACAGGAAAATGCCCAGATTAGCTAAATTTCCAGGTTATAGTTTGAATTGGAGTGTTTCAGCGCAGATGGTCGGTTTGCGCAGGCGCCAGAAAGTAGGAAGCGGCGGCGAGGCGCATCACAACAATGCTCTGGAGAGTGCGAGGCTGCTGATAATGTAAGTTAAAACGTTGCTGGTCGGAACAGTTTCAATGAAAGAGCTTGTAAGCCATTAGTTATATCGTGGTATTCTAGTAACTGGCTAGTTAAGTGCAGTATTCTGTTTGAGGCTGGTGAATTGAAACAAAATAGCAATATAAAATGGGTGTGGGTTCAGTAACGTTTTCTAGCTAGCTCTCATTTAAACGGTATCTATAGGCAGCTAGCCTTGTTTGAAATACAATTTCCACAACTATTTATCTAACTGCGTCAACATATGAGATTGTCGGATTTCGCTACCTAGCTACAGCACTAACTCCCTCGCTAAGTAGCTACAGTGCTGTTAGCTTCTGGTTAGCGAGTTAGCAAGCGAAAAGCTGACGAGTCCAGTGCTAGCTATGTAACATTAGGTAACGTTAGAGCACTCAAACTAACTAAACAGCTGGCGGTTACATACCGTCAATATCTCGGTTAAGGACTCTAGCTACCTTGCTTCTTTCCAAACACAGAGTGAAACTTTGTGACTGATTTATGATTCATGGGTGATCCTGCACCGCGCTAAACGCCACGTCGAAGTTGGGTTACTCCAGGCTACTGAGATTGCTGGCTTGCCAGGGTCCCAGCTGCTGTGTCACCGCAAGAAGACAGCTCACTCAAAAGTGTCATAACCATTATGTGAAGAAACTAGATCGGCTGAGAGTAAGTGAGCGTAGGATAATGCTTTGTAACTAGTTACCGCTAAGACTGGTTAGTGGGCTAGCACGAGTGACAGTTACATTTAAAGACAAAACTGTCGGCGAGTTGGGTAGCATACTTAGTAAGACTAGGTATCAAGTTAACTAGCTATAGATCTTATGAAAACACAAATTATCTTATCAAGTAAAATGTGAATACAGCTGGATACTTAGCAAGAAAGCTGTAATAAGTATAGTTTTTTGTTTTTATTGTTAACGCAATACTGTACCAGCTAGCTTGTGAATTCATGTTTATAATTGTTGGCTTGCTGGTTGTTTTGTTAAAGGTGTTGTTAATGGGAAATCATGGGATACTTTGTACATTGAAACAATGCGATCTGGGGTAATGCAAAGCTGTTTCCTACTTACTAACAGAATAATGGAGGCCAGGCTTTTTTGTCAGCGAGCTAAAGAGGGTAATAGAAAAACTGCATTCCTTTGTTTTAAAGGAGGTCAACCAAGCAAGTCTCCCGGACAAAACTCGGGCGTTGCCTGTCATTGCGCTTACGTTACATCACATTATTGCCATTTAGCCGATTCTTGTGTCCAGAGCGATTTGCACAGGTTACAGTTTTATCCGTTTATACAGCTGGATATTTACTGAGGCATTTGTGGGTTAGGTACCTTGCCCAAGGGTGCAACACCAGCGCCCCATAAGGGAATCGAACCAGCAACCTTTCGGTTCCCAGTCCTGCTCCTTACCACTACACATCAGTGTCTCCCACCCACGTTAAGATGCTCTGTTCAGTTAAGTTAGTCGGATCAATGCAGGAGATGTTTGTGGTCCCGTACCACACAGGATAGATGCATTGCTCACGAAAGCAGCGTCTGTCGGAAAGGAAATGGATACGCCATCTTCACTGGCGCAGTAATGCAAATCAGTCACATGACTGCCGGATGAACTCACCCGGTAAGTCAGGCGTGAAACAGGTTTTGTTTCCTCAGCGGGGTTCACGTTCGGGGACGTTTCAGGTCTCATTATTTTCAAACTTCCCATAAGAAGGAAGGCCAAGGCCGATGCAAAAAAGCCCCCATGCTTTCAGCCTGCTCGTAAAGTATTGGTAAGGTCTCTTACTACTCTCCGATAAAATAGACCTAGGCTACTATATGGTTGCTGACATTCCGTGAATAAGCAGTGGAAGCTTCTTGCGGCATTCAAATGTGTATTATAGAAATTAAATTTAACAAAACGACAAAATATAACATGTTCACGTGAATATTTACAAAACACACACAGACACACACAAAATTACAGTGTAATAACTTCGTGAACACTTGAGGCAAAGTCATAGTCCCGTTGCTCTCACATGGCGAAGTGTCGGAGTTCCTGAGGGCGCTAGCTCGGTCTTGCCCGGTGCTTTCCCGGCGTCTCCCTTTCCCTCGCTCCGTTCCCCTCGCAGCGTCCCGGTCCCGCGGCTGACCCTGTGCGTTTGGGGCTTTGTCGCTGGGCTTCGAAACTGCTGGCCACAGCAGATCCTTTTGCGAAATCATGTATCAGAAAAAACCCACAACCAGAAACTCCTGACAGAGCAACTAGACCAAACAATCGGCATCATCCGATGCCGGGACGTTTCCAGCGGGCTGCTAACAGGCACTCTCTCACATACCCCTTCCAGAAGCATTCTGTTTTTTTAACATTATTATTATTATATACATTATTATTTGCATCATCCATGTCACGCAACCTTCCTGCTGCCACCATCCATCAGCTTGCCTCTGTGCTCATGACTGTGGTCCTCTCGGGACCGCTAGCAGTTCCTTTCAGGTGCCATGAGGTCGTTTTTGGTTTTTCCAGTGTGGCTGATGGACCGGTCTCCAGCGTTCACGGTGGAAAGGAGTGACCCGGTCGAGCTCTCGCTGGAGGCGAACGCGCCCGGACAGCCCGCGCTCACAGCGGTCGTTTGCGGAGCCGTGTGAAGCCCATGTGAGTGCCGTGTAACGGGAGCGGCCGCTCCGCTCGGAAACTGCTGGCTTGCGCAAGTGCTGCCCTACTGTCATGTGCCGCCGCGCGAGAGGAAGCGTGAATGTGTGTGTGTGTGTGTGTGTGTGTGTGTGTGTGTGTGTGTGTGTGTGTGTGTGTGTGTGTGTGTGTGAATGAAAGGTGGGTTGGGATTGTGTGTGTGTGTGTGTGTGTGTGTGTGTGTGTGTGTGAATGAAAGGTGGGTTGGGATTGTGTGTGTGTGTGTGTGTGTGAATGTGGATGAAAGAGGTGGGTTGGGATTGTGTATGTGTGTGTGTGTGCGTGTGTGTGTGTGTGTGTGTGTGTGTGTGTGTGTGTGAATGTGAATGTGGATGAAAGAGGTGGGTTGGGATTGTGTGTGTGTGTGTGTGTGTGTGTGTGTGTGTGTGAATGAAAGAGGTGGGTTGGGATTGTGTGTGTGTGTGTGTGTGTGTGAATGTGGATGAAAGAGGTGGGTTGGGATTGTGGGTGGGTGAATGTACTGGGACTCTCTCATACACAGCAGCTGATTTCATACCGCAACAAGGGTTAGACAGACTGGGGGTGACAAGTGTGTTTGAGAAGCCTGCTGTGGGCAGCACATATAGGCAGGACACAGGCAGGAGGTGACACTGCACTGCCCATGGGGCACGGACAGAGGGACGTGACCCGGAGAGGAGGGGTGTGGATTTAGGGTCCAGAGAAAAGACGACTCGGGAGGAGGGACAGGACACCCCCGGGGGAGAGCTAAGTTTGGGGGATGCTGGGAGTATCGGGGTGTGATGGCGGCTCGGGGGTCCAGGAGACAGGGCTTAATGGGGAAGGGTCACCTCCACCCTTCTCTTTGGGTAAGCACTTAAACAGCTTACATTCCCTTTGATTCAAGTTTCGATTTTTTTTTTTGTGTCAGTCCAGTCTGAGTTTAGTATTAATTACAGATTATAGATGAATTTTCATCTTTAATCTTGTTTTAGTTTGGATGATGGTTCATCATTGTATAATCCAATTTCAAGGGATTTTTTTCTTACTTTCTGTTACAGTAATTTGTGCTGTGAAGGGAAGTTATCAGCAGAAACAAGGACTGTCTCAGCAGATGTTGGTGTGTTCATTATGAAACTAGGAAACATATGCAGACTCTGCATATATTAGATAGTGTTTTGTGGTTGCTGTCAGACTAAAAATGTATTATGCTCTAATGTATTATACATCTCGTCGAACACTGGCTCTCAACCAATCAATATATGGCACCACTTGTGCCTGAGGTTTATGGAAAAGTAGAATAGAGAATAAATGGGGAAAATTAATGAAGGCCAGGGCTGTTGGTCCTGAGTGACTCAGTCAGTGAGGTGTTCATTCTGAGTGCTGGCTTAGCCCTGCGGCCTGGAACTTTTAACTTTCATAGTAAAGTGCTTTTTTTTTGGTATGTTCAGGTTTTGCCAGCAAGCAGGCGTCTCTTGGCAACTGGGGCTCTTTTTGAGCAAGCAGCTCGTTTCAGAGCACCTGGGCTAGCGTGCTCAGACCTGCCGAACATTTTCATTATGAAAACTGTTATGCTTTGACTTTATCTGCCTCATTCTTCACACTGAAACAACAGAAGCGAGACTCAGATCCGTGCTGTTTGAAGTTAACACCTGGTCCAGTGTAAGTCATACGGAACATTTATGATTTGCCCCCAGACGCTGTTTTTTGCTGTTATAGCTGTTTGGTGAAGTTAAGTTAATGCTGGCATTGCTATTAGTGGTTACACTGCTTTGAATGGCTGGCAGATATAGTTATGCCACAGGACACATGCTGTATTTCATATTATATTTTTAATTTTTGGTGTCTAAGTATTGCAAAGAGGAGGTGTTCAAAAATGAAGTGCAGTGAAGGTGTTCAGTGGGAAACGCCAATCACACATCATGATCTGCGATGTTCTGCCTGTTCATTTGCATATATTTTCCTATCATTTATTTATTGTAGTTCAACCTAAAGTGCCACATTTAAACCACTTTATGCATGCTTGTCATTTAGTTTTTGTACCATCTCAGTCTCAGTGATTACACCTCAAAGGCAGAAAAGGCTGAAGTGAATGTAGATGCATCTGGATTCCTGTCCAATACGGATTTCAGGAACTCCATATATGGTATGGCCGTGCGTCATCTGTGCCTATAGGATATGACATCATCCAGGCTTGTTTGCTGTTTAGTGGTAAACTGTAGATAAGTGTTAGACCTTCACCTGTGAAGCCATGGCGGCTGCTTACGATTTGGTGTGACTTCAAAGGTTAGACACTTGCTCAGACTAACGTGTCTCGACACTGTAATAAAGGTCTGAGAGCACTTAAGGACGTCTAGCTGAGAAAAATGTATGTATACCATCTTCGTTCTTTTACCTGTTAGTATTATCTTTAATCCTGTTGTACTTTATTCTGTTTTCACTGATTTTATATAGTTTTGTTTGGTCAGATGTTTCTTTTTTACATAGTTGGCAAGAGTAGTAGCAAACCTTTTGTTCAGTAACCTGTTGCACAGTTTTTTCACATTGAATATCATTCTTTAACCACTGCTTTATCATTGCATTGTCTCTGAGTAAATATGGCCTTTGTGCTGTGTGTTTTTTCTAGCCATTTTAGAAGAGATTCGAGTGCTTGTTGTTGTACTGTAGTTATGCTCTAGAGCAACTACAGAACACTAAGTAATTTGAACTTGTTACATTTTGGCCATTTTTGGCCTGGCTTTGTGACTATGCCTACTATGTTCATTTTTTATTTATTTCAGGTAGTGCTAAGTGCGTTTACCTTCACTTTAACGTGAATGTTAAGCCCATTAACATGAAGTAATTTGAACTTGTTACATTTTGGCCATTTTTGGCCTTGTTTTTTGAATATGTGTATGGTTTATTTCTCTCAGATAGTGAGAGGTGTGTTTACCTTCACTTTAACATAAAGATGTTATCCTTGTATTTGATGTACTTGATGGATGTGTCCTGACTAAGAGCAGTGCTTGGAACCCAAGACATAATAGTGGTGTTCTGTTTATGTTGTCATAATGCTGCATATTCGGTAATACAATGTGTGTATTCAATATTTTAATGCCTAAAAGATTCTACTGACAGTTGTCAGCTGAAAGTGTGAATAATGTGTTACCCTGCGGTTGTGGCAGCTGTCAGGGTTGCGCTGTCATCGTGTTATGGTGGTGTAAACACAGCCTTGTACATTCACGGCTTGTCAGTTTACACCACCTATCAGTGTCTGGTAAGCAAATCTGGACTCCTGCTGCTCAGGTGTGTCATTCCTCACCCCTCTTGTCTCTTTCTCTGTCCCCCCCGCAGTCCCAAACCATGAACTACGTGGGGCAGCTGGCGGAGACGGTGTTTGTGACGGTGAAGGAGCTGTACCGAGGCCTGAACCCGGCCACTCTGACGGGGGGCATCGATGTGATCGTGGTGCGGCAGCCGGACGGCTCCCTGCAGTGCTCCCCTTTCCACGTGCGCTTCGGGAAGCTGGGGGTGCTCCGCTCCAAGGAGAAAGTGGTGAGTGCCGGGGACGCAGGGGGCTGTTACTGTCTCACTCTTTACAGGAACCTCGGGGACACAGGCCTCTGTTACTGTCTCACTCTCTACAGGAGTTCTGAGGACACAGGCCTCTGTCACTGTCTCACACTGTACAGGAGACTCAGGGATACAGGCCTCTGTCACTGTCTCACTCTCTACAGGAGTCCTGAGGACACAGGCCAAAGTCACTGTCTCACTCTGTACAGGAGACTCAGGGATACAGGCCAAAGTCACTGTCTCACTCACTACAGGAGACTCGGGGACACAGACTGCTATCACTGTCTCACTCTCTACAGGAGTCTCAGGGGCACAGGCCAAAGTCACTGTCTCACTCTCTACAGGAGACTCGGGGACACAGACTGCTGTCACTGTCTCACTCTCTACAGGAGACTCGGGGACACAGACTGCTGTCACTGTCTCACTCTCTACAGGAGTCTCAGGGCCACAGGCCAAAGTCACTGTCTCACTCTCTACAGGAGTCTCAGGGGCACAGGCCAAAGTCACTGTCTCACTCTTTACAGGAGACTCTGGGACACAGACTGCTGTCACTGTCTCTCTCTCTACAGGAGACTTGGGGACACAGACTGCTGTCACTGTCTCACTCAAAAGGACAGTCCTGCTCACCTGCGTTTGTGTTGCAGGTGGACATTGAGATCAATGGTGAACCCGTGGAGCTTCACATGAAGCTGGGAGACAATGGAGAGGCCTTCTTCGTGGAGGAGAGCGAGGATCTGGAGGTCAGTATCTGCTGGGACGGGGGCCACACCTGCTGGGGCTGTGTTTATGGATGATGCTCAGAGATGTAAGTACAGAGGTAATCTCATTTTGGAGATGGCTGTATGCCGTGTCTGCCATGTGAGTGATGGTGCCTTTTGATGTTTGGACAGGAAACTTTTGAGATTTTTAATGGTCATGCTTGTTTCTATGCTCCTGGGCTTACCTCAGCAGCTGTAGCTAATACCAAGGTGAATGAAACCTGTTTTTTTTTTGTTTAGTGTACACCACCCTTCTAATTACTAGTTACGGAAGAAATGAACTAAATCTGATTGTTAGTTATGGAAAAAAATGTATTGAAGCAGTGGGCCGTTTCTCTCCTACAGTTTGTAACAAGATATTACTTGCTGTGTATTACTTGCTGTTTATTTTACGTGGAGCACCACAGTGTATTTTAGATTCTGTGATCTAGTGACTGTGATGTATGGTAGCGTGTGTAATTGGCTTGCCTTAGTTTCCAGGCTGTCTAGTTTCAGGTTAGCACAAGTTAACCTGTGGTAGTGCTTGAATAGTGTTATGCTCACGCTCACTGGTCTGGGAGTTGTTAGCCTGGTCTGGTTACTCAGTCAACTTGAATGGATACACTTCTGTACTGTTGTGCTGGAAGTTGCTCTGGATAAGAATGTATGCTAATGTAATTCAATGCAGATAAATTACTACAATTTGTTACATTCTAATGAGTTAGCAGAGGGAAGTTGGTCGGTCCACTCACGCTGTGATTAGCTGCCACTCACTCACGTGGGCGTGTCCTCCTCCCCCAGGAGAGGGTCCCGGCGCACCTCTGCACCTCCCCCATCCCAATCGAGGTCCCGGAGCTGTGCGAGGCGTCCGAGGGGCCCCCCAGCTCTGTGTCCCGCAGGAAGAAACGGCGCCGCAAGCGGGCGCGCTCAGACACCCACCTGAGAGAGGAGGGCAGCTCGTCCTCGGACGAGAGGGACCCCGGGGAGACGGAGGAGCTCAGGGAAGACCCGCTGTCTCCCATGCTGGCCAGGTTTGCGTTTCCGAAATGTTGTCAGAAATGTTAGCAAATCCTTGGGGTAAAGGCATTCTTCCTGTATGCACACTGTGACATTTGTTCTGAAGGGTTTTCTCTTTTCCTTGTCATGCCCAGATTTTTCCTTCTGGTGTTGTGCTTTATATTAAATTTAACATTGTGTTATATTTAAAACGTCTGTCCTTACGCAGTAAAGATAATTTGGTAGCTGACACAACAGGAAGTCTTGATTTGCCGCTCTGAGAGCCATCACTGAAAGCCTTCCTCCTCTTTTTGTTTGGGACAGCAAGTCTGTGTACTACTCCCTTTCAGAGGAGCCGTTTGAAGAGTTGGGGAGCACCCCGTCCCGAGACGTCCACCCCCACTCTGATGGAGAGTGGTCCCCCTCGGAGAGGTAAGGGTGAAAGGCTCCTTACGTTACATTATATTACTTTACATTACGTCATTTAGCAGATGCTCTTACCCAGAGCGACTTTAAAATAAGTGCATCACAATGCTAAGAGTAGTTATCGAAAAGTAAAGGTCAGTAAGATACTGAGTTAAGTGCTAAACTAGTGTAGAGTGCTTTTTTTAAATAGAAAATTGGGATAGATAGGATAGATAGAGAGGAAGGCAGACTGGAGATGAAGCTTGAAGAGATGAGTTTTCAGCTTTCTCTTGAAGGCAGGGAGTCTCTTGCTCTTATGTTTGCAGTGTGTGAAAGGGTGTGGGGGGGGGCGCGTTTTGGGTGTGAGGGAGGGCGCGTTTTGGTGTGAGGGAGGGCGCGTTTTGCAATACGCGGTCAGCCTGACACCTGTGTGTTTCTATGTGTTCCAGCGTGTTCTACAGCCGCCCATCCTCCCCGAAGAGCGACTCGGAGCTGCTGGTGAAGCCCCAGGAGGCGCTGGGCCCCCAGATGCAGTGGAACTGGGGGGGCTTTCCGAAAGTAAGGGCAGGACGGCCGGGGAAACTCCCGTTCTCAGGCCTCCTAGCAGTACATACATACTGTCCTGTCTCTGTGTATTTTCTCACGTTTTTGTTTGTTTGGTCCTGTTGAATTACCAAGTAGCAGTAAGCAGGATTCTTTGCTGCTGCCAAGATAGGTATCGAGCACTGAGAGAACATTAGGAAGTAGAGGAGTGTGTAGGTGTGCACTGTAATGCATAATAACTTTCACTTTCTTTCCCGCCATTGCATGTATGTTCAAATTTGCTTTTGCCATTTATAGCATCATTCTCATATCCCCCCAGATCTTAGGATATGTTTCATAAGAGATCCATTGCAGTGCTGAGATATTTGGTTTGTTTTAGTCTAGATCGTGCTGCTCTCTGAAATATCTCAACAGGATTTGGTGCTGGGATTTTGGCAGATTTTGGAGTGACTGTTTGAGGATCAGAGATACACGTTTTAGGGTGTAACCCGTTGTCCTCCTCTGACAGGTTTGTCAAAGCGAGAGGACGCTGGTGGAGGTGCAGCGGGGGTCTCCCCTCCACCCCTCTGAGAAGACGCACTTCCGCACCATCCAGCGGCAGGACTCTTTCGACATGGGCTCGGATCCCGGGGCCAGTGCCGGCCGCGGGGTCAGTGTGACCGTTCTGAGGCCCGAACCCAGGCCCGGGACTGCCGAAACCCTGCCCACGGGGGACAGCCTGCCCCTGGAGGAGCCTCAGTGCACCTCCCACTCCACCCCGAATCAGTCCTCGCTGCCCCCGCAAGCACAGACCCCCCCGGAGTCCCGGAGCGCAGAGCTGGAGGTGGAGACCCTGCAGGCAGAGGAGACCGCCCCCCCCGAACAGAGCCCTACCTCAGAGCAGGCCGAGGGGCCTGACGCGCCACGCCCAGAGCGGCCGGCCAATCGGGAGGCCTCTCCGGAGCCCGGGGAGGGGGAGGCAGAGGAGGGAGCGGCTCAGGGGCGCAGGGACTGCGTGGGGGGGTCAGAGGAGGAGGCGCTGACGGAGGCGGCAGCAGAGAGCTCCCAGAGGGGACAGGCCACAGAGGGAGCCAAGGTGACGGACGGGGCTGAGGCTGAGAGCCCGAGCGGCTCCTCAGAGACAGCAGCCAAAGCAGACGCGCAGGAGAGAAAGAGAGGTGGGCGGGGCTCGCTGTCCTTCACTAGCAAGACCACTGCACTCACTCATCCTTCACTAGCAAGACCACTGCAATCACTCATCCTTCACTAGCAAGACCACTGTATTCACTCAGTCTTTACTAGGGTATGCTGTAGGATTAGCATGACTACTGCTATTATTATTGTTGTTAGTTGGTATACAACAATATTCCATAATACTTTGTGATATTTTTGCCTTTTATTCCAGCCTTCACTTGAAATCTTGAAATCAGACCTCTGTGCTTTGATTGAGGTGCCTCTGCAATCAGAACCGATAGTTCAGGTCCAGCAGCAGTGGATTTGTGACTGCCCTTTGTTAAGTGTTGCTCTCTGATGTAGGTAAAAGAAGTCAGCATCTGGGGCCCTCAGACATCTACCTGGATGATCTGTCCAACCTGGACCCTGAGGTTGCAGCCCTCTACTTCCCTAAAAGGTACAGCATGTATACATTTCCTGTCCAAGTACAACCCCCTGAAAACCACATCCTTTTTATGCTAAATGTACATTTATGCAAAGAATGGCAGCTAGTAGTCAAAACCTGTTTTGGGATACCACCACATGAGTCCAGTGGGTAGTGATAATAAGACAAAGAATTTGCTAAAAATATTCATGCTTACTAGTTGTATTCAGAGTTAGTGGAGATTACGGTTTACATAGGACAGAGTTTTTTTTCTTCTCAGTGTTATCCATTTATACAGCTGGATATTTACTGAGACAGTTGTGGGTTAAGTACCTTGCCCAGGGGTACAGCAGCAGTGCCCCAGTGGGGAATCGAACTAGCAACCTTTCGGTTACAAGTTTTGCTCCTTAACCACTATGCCCAAGTGTAGCAAATGTATTTAATGCACACTCGCTGAAAGACAAAAGTGCACTCACACTGAGTGTTCTGAATTGACACGCAATGACGCGCATCACCTCCTGTTTCCCACCCGCAGTGAGACTGAGTCAGGGTCGCGGATGGGGGCGGAGGCGGGCTCGCAGTCGGGGAATCAGTCCCCCCAGTCGGTGGGCAGCGGAGCGATGGACAGCGGCACCGACTACCTGTCCGACTCCACGGCCGACCTGCTGGATGTCACCATGTCCCTCTGTGGCGGGGCGGTGGACACCAACCACATCAATAAAGGTAACGGGCAGGTCACAGAACACAGCTATGCTTTATTATTCTGGAAAAACAGCAAAAAGAGTCTCATCTTTCCTCTCTCGTGTTGCAGAGAAATTTCTGGAACACATTGTCAGCTTCCAGGATTTCGCCAAGAACCCCGGGATCATCGAGGACCCCAACCTGGTCATCTGCATCAACTCAAAGTCAGTTCTCCTCCTTTGGCCTGTGCTGTTGGGAGTGTTTAAAGAACAGGGACAATAAACCTTCACAAATGTAAAAGATCAGTATCTATTAAGGGTGCACTTGAACGATACAAGTATTGTATTATTGAATTAAATACAATACTTGTATTTAAACTCATTCCCTGCTTCAGCTCTTCGTTATTAGATTACTCTGAACTGAAACATTATGTAAGAGGAGGAAAATGTCAGTAACACTATATGACAGGATAATTTGCATTGACGTAATTTTCTGAATATCCTCTAATCATAATCATTTTTTGGTTGACCATTTCTAATTTTCATTTTCATTCTCAGTTTATTTCACATTGTGCAGCAAATTTTCCATTTGAATTATTCCCAATTTTTCTTTTCCTTTTTATGTCCTTTTCAAGTCCTTTTTCCTTGTCAATCCTTCACCCATTCCGAGTCATTCTTACTCTGTGCTGTTGATGTTGCTTCCTTTTCGTATATGAAGTCACTGATATTTGCAGTCTGTCTAACAGAACTGCTCCCAAAGCCAGGCCCCCCATCATCAGCTGACTCTTTCTTTACTGTCTTGTCTGCAGTTGGTAATTCTGTGCTCTGTGCTGTAATTCCACTTCATCTCCTGCATTTCCTCTTACATTATCGCATCTCTTTATTTAATATGGTTTCCCTGCTTCTGTTAAATTGGCCTGTGTTACACCTCATTAAAAACACCATTATCGATCACTCAGATCTAAAATGCTATCCATCAGTGTCGTCCCTCCCCTGTTTACCTAAAACCCTACAGCAAACCGTCCATCACCAGCTCTGCGTGTCTTTCATGGTCTAATGCATTTTAATCCCTTCCATTCTGTCCTGTTCCTCTCTAAACGCAAACTGCTCTTATGTCCATCACAGATAATCAAATAACGACATTATAAATGTTTCAAATCACATCTTCTAAAGTAGTTCTGGCTTGTCAAGTGGACCACCATTTTCTTCTGTAGCTCGTGTTACAGTGCTCCTGTGAAGCCTATATGCAGCTAATGGATTCTAGCCATTGCTGATTGCGGTAATAATCGATTTTTTTCTTATTACTGTATATCTTCCAGATATTATAACTGGGCTGTGGCTGCCCCAATGATACTGTCAATGCAAGCCTTTCAGAAGAATCTGCCAAAGGTATTATTATTATTATTGTTACTGAGCTGATTATGAATCTGGTGGTGGTTATTAGTGGTTTTTACATACAAACAGAAGCCGACGATATCGGTAAGGTTAGCAGTACAACACAGTGATGAACCCTGGTCCTCTCTCTCCAGAGCAGCATAGAGCAGCTGGTGAAGGACAGGATGCCCAAAAAATCTGGGCGCTGGTGGTTCTCCTGGAGACGGAAAGATATGGACACTAAACAGGTGCGGTCAGTCATGAGGCTACATTGCATAAAAGAATAATTTAAAATTAGAGCTAAAACAGGAGTGCAGTCAGAATTCTTCGCTATAGAGAGAAACGGCACTGTTACATGAAACCCCTGGCTAAACAACAGCAGTTATTAATTTAATTTAACTCATGACTCATTTGAAATCTTGCTTACTGGCAGATGTCTTCTCACTTTCAATTTTACATCTATACACTCGTGGAGCTCTTTGCTTCTATTTATAGAAAGTGATACAGCAGGCTGCTCTTATCTGATCTTATTTCTGATTTCCTGAGTTATGATGAGTAATTTTTCAGAGGCCTTCCTCTTCGCAGATTGAATGTAGCATAAGCATGTTTTGTGTGAGAATGGGCTGGTATTTGCTGTATGTAGCTTGTTTCAGTCTGGAGGTTTAGCTCTCATTTTTTTCCCCAACCTGCAGCAGCCAGATTCTAAGCTTGACCAGGAAGGAGCCCAGATGGGAGCTTCTGTGTCAGGCCAGGGGGCCTCCAGCTTACAGTAAGCAGTGTTTCCTCTGCGTCCTCACAGCGCGGCTACACCTCGCTTCTGCCCGTTTTCCACCAACAGCCTTTAGCCATGTCAGGAAATGCAGCACCAGTCAAAAGTTTGGACACACCTGATAAAGACAATGGGAAACATGCATTCAAAGATATTTTGATTGAAAGACTTAAATGCTCGAAATTTGTTTATTAGGCATCAGCTTCACTATTTAAATTTGTCTATGTGTGAATTTCTTTCAAAAAAAAAGTTTTAAAAAAGTTTAATTTAAAAACTATTTTTTAGCTACCTTGAAGAATCTAAAATATAAGAGAGCGTTGATTTGTTTAGCACTTTTTCGGTCACTGCATAATTTCATTTGTGTTATTTCATTTATGATGTTTTTATTATTATTATAAAATGTGTAAAATAGTTAAAATAAAGAAAAACGCTTCTATGAGTAGGTGTGTCTGAACTTTTACCTGTACAACTGTACTGTAGTTGCACAGTGGTCTTTTCAATAGAAGCTTATGTTTTCATTAATGCAAATGACTATCCATGTGTGACTGTTATATTTTTCAGCTGTACATTAGTATTTGCCTAAGGAGTTGTGGGGTAATTGTTTTCCAAAAAGACTTTCAGGAGGAAATCAGTGTTTCTTCTAAACTGCATGCTACAGTGGCGCCTCCCTGTGGTGACCTGAATGAACTGCGTCTGTCGTCCTCAGGGAGAAACGGGGCGAGACGTCCAGCGATGACGACGACTCGGGGAGGGCGCGGGAGGGAAGCTCCTCTGAGGCCCTGTCCACATCGCAGTGTTTCAGCCAGATGTACCGCAAGTCTCTGCGCCTCACCTCCGAGCAGATAGTAGGTCACCATTCTCTCTGCATTACATTACATTAATACAGCAGACACTGTTACCCAGAGCAACTTACATGGGTTACAATTTTTACATGTTATCCATTTATACAGCTAGATATTTACTGAGGTAATTGCGAGTTAAGTACCTTGCCCAAATGTACAGCAGCAGTGCCCCAGTGAGGAATCGAACCAGCAATCTTTTGGTTACGAGCCCTGCTCCTTACCACTAAGCTACACTGCTACTCCCAACTCATCCACTGTCTGATCTGTTTTGTAGGTTTTTAGTGCTGGCCAGGTGTGGGCAGCTCCGGACATAGAGGGCCAGAGTCTGGAAGGTTTTAGTGGCCCTCAGTTAGCCACCGTCCAGCCCTTTTGCCCGCTGTTGTCTGGGATTGGAAGAGACTGATCTAACCACGTGTTCCCCTCTTCCCAGGGGCGTCTGAACCTTCGGGAGGGGGCCAACAAGGTGGTGTTCAGCGTCACCACCCAGTACCAGGGCACCTGCCGCTGTGAGGCGGCCATCTACCTGTGGAACTGGGACGACAAGGTCATCATCTCTGACATCGACGGCACCATCACCAAGTGAGCGCCCGGCCCGTCTCCAGTCTCACCTGTGAGGGAGAGATCGGTCCACTTACACAGGCGTGGAGAGCGTTTCAGGTGCTCTCAGGTGCTGCTCTGTGTGTGAACATTCTCGTGGCTTCCCGCAGGTCAGACGCCCTGGGACACATCCTGCCACAGCTGGGGAAAGACTGGACTCATCACGGCATTGCCAGGCTCTACCACAAAATCCATCAGTACGTGCCAGTCCCACACCTAGCATATAGTATGAGTGCTCAACATTTAACTTTAATCAGAGTATATACCAATCCCATACCTAGCATTTAGCATACGATCACACATGCATAAGTCCCCAGTTTGCATACATTTCGTCAGTCCCCTGTTGAAACAAGCCCTGCAAAAAGAGTATAAATGTACTTGTGAATTAGTTACTCTGTTTTTACTGCCCTTGAAAGGATAATGATAATAAATATAAAGGTAATACATTTATTAATATTATATTACACCTTTCAGTCATGTTCCCAAAGTGCATCACATTAAGTAAGAAAACTGCATAAAAAACAGGCAATTCAAAAATGAAACCTCATTTACAGGAACAGTAGAGTGGAGGAGAGGTAATATATGAGCAGTAAATGAGATGTTGACTAAAGCCAGACAAACAGGCCATGCAAGATAAGACCAGACAGTCAAACAGACAAAGACTGCCTTTGAGGCAGTAATTTTTCGGCCAAGGTGCGACGTAGGACAGTCTCAAAAAGAGAAAGTGCCTCTTTGTTTTTTGATGGCTGGTTGATTAGGCTGGCGATCCACGGGGGTTTGTGTCAGTCCTGAGTTGCATCGTTGTTGTTGTTTCCGTTAGGAATGGCTACAAGTTCCTGTACTGTTCGGCCCGGGCCATCGGCATGGCCGACATCACTAAGGGCTACCTGCAGTGGGTGAACGACAGGGGCACTGTCCTGCCCAAAGGCCCCGTGCTGCTGGCCCCCAGCAGCCTCTTCTCTGCCCTGCACAGGTGTGTCTCGCGAAAATCTCCCCCCCCGCAGCGGTCTCTGATGCGCCAGACACTGGAGTCAGAGAGACAAACCCCAGGCCTGTGCGGTGTCCTTACAGGACACTGAGTGGAAGCAGCAGGCTGGGGAACTACTTTCACATAATCAACAATGAAAAGAATATAGAACTGGTGATGGAATAGAGCTGGAGCTAGAAAAACGGCATACACATAGGTAAGACCATTCAGCGGTACAGTGATGCTAAGTTTTAACGCTCTGTTCTTTGCCGCAGGGAGGTGATTGAGAAGAAGCCTGAGGTGTTCAAGATCGCCTGTCTCACCGACATCCGGGACCTCTTTAACCCACACAGACAGCCCTTCTACGCAGCCTTTGGGAACCGGACCAACGTAAGAGCCAGGCCTCTCGTTCTGCAGTGTGTGTGTATTTAACCTCATTTCTGCGCTGATTAGCGAACGCCTTTTGTCAGCAGTTGTTGAAGCATCTACATTTTTGGTCTGTCTCATCCGTCAGGGAATGTAATGTTTGAAGAGCCCAATGTGGAATTTTCAACAATGAAATAACCTAAATACACAACTCGGTCTAACAGAGATAATATACAGGATGTGGTTGTAGGCCAAGACTTCTCAGCCACTTCCAGCATAGCATTGTACTTCATACTTCATCTTCAAACTTCCCTACTTGTTGAACTTCACACTCCAGTTCTCAAGCTCACTTATGACTTTATCTCATTTTTGGGCCTTTCCATCTGCCATACTTGTTATTGCAAGATATTAAAATGCATTTGAAAGGCCTGGTTCATACACTTCACGCTTTATGCCACTGGGGCTGGAGGACTAACACTGGAAACTTTGAAATAGATAAAAGTTATTATTAATTATGACACAGATTTGTATTCTCATTAACTCCTTAAAACTACTGACCAGCAATGCAAGCATTTTACTGATTCTTGCTTTTCCAGATAAACCATGCCAATTGAATCTTCCTCTGCCAGTTATGTTAGAGATTTTATGGAGCAACTCCATTAAAAGTAGTCTTCCTTCCTAGTGTAAGTGAAAAAAGGAGGATGGAGGAGAAGAATGCGTGTTGCAATGAAAGTCTTTAATTCAGTAGAAAAACAGTATTGAAGCACGTGAAAAACACAGACTTTGGGTTCAGCGGTGTTGGAGTGAACCCCAATTGTTCAGACTAATTCCCATATATACAGTTTAGGTTGTTTTTAATGTAAATGAACCAGACCTGTCGCCTGTATGATCATGAAGTCAGAGTGCCGGTTTTGAGTAAGCCAGGATACCCCTTTGTGTGAGAGAGTTTTCAATTACCCACTCCCTTTCCCATTCTATAATTGTTTGCCACCTCGCTTGACCAAATTGTTAAGGTGTCAGCAGAGGTGTGGACCATCCTGTCGGGGTCTCTATGATCTCAAGCCCTTTGGAATGCTGCAGCTATTCAAATTAGATCATGCCTGGTGGAATACACATTCTTGGAGCAGAACGCTGTAATTTCTTACACTAGCTTAAATGAAAAGATGCATATGATTATATTTTCATACATTCTGTTACCTGTTGTGCTCTGAATGAAGCAGGTGTCAGTACAAGAGTTCCCTTTCCTTGCAGGACGCGTATGCCTACAAGCAGGTGGGAGTGTCGGAGACGCGGATCTTCACTGTTAACCCCAAAGGGGAGCTCATCCAAGAGAAAACCAAGGGGAACAAGTCATCGTAAGTAACCAACTACAGGGGACGCACTTCTAGAGCAGCTCATACGTGAACCTGCACATTTTTTGTCTTGCATGTCCCCAATTTGCATACATTCAGTCGATCTCCTGTTTGAATCAAGTTCAGCAAAAGCATTAGAAATGTACTTGTGAATTAGTTACTCATTTTTTACTGGACTTTAAAAGATAATAATGATAATATTAAAGAATGTAATACCTTCATATTTATATTACACCTTTCAGCAATGTTCCCAAAGTACATTCAGTAAGAAAACTACATAAAACACAGCCAGTTGAATGGTGAAACCTCATTCACAGGATCAACATGTAAAGAGCAGAGTGGAGGGGAGGTAATACATGAGCAGTAAATAGGGTGTTGACTATAGTGGCTGTGTGGCAGGTACTCTCGGCTGAGCGAGTTGGTGGAGCACGTTTTCCCCCTCATCGTGAGGGGCCGGACCTCCTCCTTCGACTACCCGGAATTCAGTCACTTCTCATACTGGAGAGACCCCTTGCCAGAAGTGGACCTCAATGCCCTCCTGTAGCTGCCCTCTCATGTGCCTGATTGTATTTCTACCCCTCCCCCACACTCCCATCCACCTAAGTCTTCCTCTTCCTCTCAGACAAAACTCTGAGAAAGAGTTCGGTTGTAACACTGTGATGGGGAGCTCCGGGCCTCTTAGTTTTTAACCCTCTTTTAGCGGTTATGACTCTGTTTTTCTGCAATGACTGACCAAAGATGAAACGGAGGACACAACTAATGAAGAGCATCCATCCGGTCTTCTGCACAACCTGATCCACGTTGCAAGCCGAGACCAAAAATGCAGCCAACGATTGAAAATGTTGGGTCACGGCCAGACGCTGCACAGAGAAAGTGCTCAATGTTAGATTCTGAATGCCACATACTGTAGCTCTGACTATGCCTTCTCCCTAGCACTGAAATGATGCAAGGGTTATGCCTTTTTGCACTTAATATTGGCATTTTCTCAAAATGTTCATAATAAGGGCTGTGGTAATGTTTTAAAGAGAGCTGTAGCATTATCAGGGACCGTCACCTAAATTGACAGAGTGGAGAAACCAGACAGAAATTTGCTTTTGTATTACAGTGTCGTCGTGGGATTGTTTTTAAACAGGTTATGTTATATAAATTAAGTTAAGCCTCATTTCAGTTTGTTATTGTGTAGCGTATAGTAAATTGTGTATTTATTTGCAACAGTGACATGTTGCCAAATAATTCAGCTATAAGCCTGGCCAACAACATAAGTAAAATGAGTCATTTTAGCCTTTATTCTAAAAGGTGATCAAACCTGATGAAAAATCCTACATCCTGAGGTACAACATAGCCTGAACTTCTCCAAAGATTGGAATCTTTGACGTTGTTGTCCATTAACTTAGTTTGAAAGCATTATTGATCTGGGCAAAGTCACCAGGATGATTCTTTTCTTATTTCAGTGCCTGTTTGAAATGGATGTTTGCAGTGACGCAAACTATTGACAGGAGGAAAAAAAACAAAACCAAAAAGAATTTACTATAGCAGTGGTGATAATTAGCTCATGCATTTATATATCTGTGTAAATTATTCCCTGTAAAGGAGTACTGTGTGTATTCTTTCACCTAATATACTATTTTATACTTTAGCAAACCTCTTTGCTACCTTTAACTTTCAGACCTGAATGTGAGAAGTCCACTGTTGGCGTGCAGTGGCATTGTAAACACTACAGGGGGCGCCATAGACCCGTGTGACTGATACAGATCAGTATGGTGGATTGTTGATAGACTTGCTAAAGTGAGACAATACGTGCAGATTACTGTTTTAAATTGTCACAACACTTGGCTCCCCATCACCCTCCATATTTTAGTCTGTCAGTAGAGTTAAGTTTCTTCTGTGTAACAAGAGACTGTATGGGGAAAAGTAAAATACATAACAGGGTTGAATAAATTGACTCTTGAAGGAAACTAGTGTCTGATGGTTATTGAATGTGCCTTCATGTGTGCTAGTCTGATGTGATTTAAACGCTTTCAACCAATTTCATTTATGCCTAATTAATACAAATGTTCAGGCAATGTTTAATGACAAGGGTTATTGGTGTCGGATAAATGTGCTATTATTTTAAAGTTACCATATTTCTGCCGGAGATACTTCAGATCAGTCTAATAATACAAGTTACACTTCATTTCAGCCATCAATCCCACTGTGGTGTAATTCACAGTCCAGACTGTGTTATCATCTGAGTAATGTGTTTCATAGAACTATTCAATATCTTAGGGCAGAAGTGTCTGTTTACCTCCTCGTTCAAATCAAGGTCAGCACTGTGTGGTGTGACATCACCATTTGTATACAGAATCTGTCCTTTTAAACATCCTCCATGATGCTAAAGAAGCCCCTTTCTAGCAGCATATCTGATGGAATGTCTTAGACATTTTCTGTCCAAGTTTTAGTTCTAAACTCTGGATGAGTTCATCATTTGAAAAGTGAATATGCATGAGTCAAGTGTTTTAAGCTTCAGAATTTTTTCCCCCCATGAGAACCAGCATTCTGTATGGCATGGCGACCACAACGGCAACAACCTACAGAAACAAGGAACCACGTGTAGCTGTGATTGGTAAGGCACATGTAAAGCTATTTGTATGTAATGTGTTCTGCGTTCTGTGAATTGTGTAATTTAATAAGTGGCAGCACAGAATAATTTATAAAAAAGTATTGACATTTAATAATTTCACAAGTTGAAAGACCAGACATCTTTCCAGACCAAGGCAGTGTAGAGTGTAGAGCTCTTATCTAGTCATCAAACAGTATACCCCTACAGCATTCTATATACAGAGTCTACAAAACCTGCCCTTTGCATTGCATGTTTATACATAAAAACATATGTGCTACTGTACCTTTACTGAACACCTTTCATTTGCAAAGGGTTAAGGCATTTTGCACAGAGTGGGCACTTAAAATGTATCAAAAGCCAATTAATTGCCCATTGATTTAAGTTAGAACACTTTTGCAACTTGACATTGAAACATCTCAACAGCTTTGGGGTCCAGTTAAACAATGTATGGGTAGGACACTATATTATATAGAAGGAATGCATTTACACCACTTCCTACAGAAACAACATAAGTACTATTTATTTTTGTTAAATATTAAAAGCAGTAATATTCCTTATAATACATTAATTATGGAGTACAGGAGAAGAGACAGTTCTGGGTCAATTCCTCAGGGAAATGTAATGCTTACATTCACCTTTAAAGAAAAAGCCTAAATTAAACCTGAAATGATAATCTAAAACAAATATCAAAAAAAAGAAAAAATGATGAATTCAAAGGCAAGACCAGTGAGCCAAGGTCAGGCAAAGATTTTGTGAGGCAAAATGAAAAATTTTCACATTTTCAAATGCAATAAAATAAATGGATTAAATGGTTTTAACCTTACCTCCAGTTAGTCTTACAAAAATATATTGTAAGCACTCACATTAAAAAATGATTTATTTGCTGGCCTGAAAGCATGTTTGGTGACATATACAGCATACATTGTACCCATTTAAACAGCAAAATGTTTACTGAAGCAATTCAGATTCATTATCTTACACCAGTTTGAGGAGCCTATGCCATAGATTGAAACCAACAACCTTCAAGGCACAAGGTCCCCCTCTGTGGCATATTCATATTTAAGGGCTACCAATACATTTGCTATGCTTTTCTGTTGTAGTTGTAAGCATATTAATGTGACTAGCTAATAATACAACAAAATGGTTTGACATCACTTCCAACATACTTTTAACATGATCATAGGTGTATTTGCATTTATTCCCTTCATTACATTAAACAATCCTGAGTAATATACAACAATGGGAATAAAGCCATACAAATAATTCATTTAGGTTGCTCCTGATCTGTGGGGATTACGTTTGTCGGAAAAACAGAAGCAATGAGTTGTAGTCAGGAGCTACTCTTCTACTCGAGTCTTTGTATTAACCAGTCATCTCTAAGAAAAGAAACAGGATCAACAGTTCATTATAATTACAATGTTCATAGACTGAAAAAATCCAGCCTTAGATGCATGTATCTACTTTTTTATGTATCAGAAACACACACATACACACACATACACACTGCTGTGCAAAAGTCTCTCCATATTTTGAATTTTTAGTCTTTTTAGTCCTAAAACTTTAAGCAAAACTTTTATTGTTACACCTTAAAATGGTGAAAGTTTTTTTTTCCCATTTTTATGTAGTAACAACTCGGTAGTGTACTTCTTATCCATATAAGAACATACACACACTCATGGAATGGAATGTGTTTAAGACTTTTGCACATCAGTGCACATACAAGTATATATTTTGCAACTGTTTTTACCCTGCACCCTGTACAACAACAACTCTACCATAAGTTATTTGCACAGCGGTAAGCTGTGCCCAGTTACAGTGGGAACCTGAAAGAGTGGTGGAGGAGACTGGAAGGAGGTGCTGCTGGGATGGTCACATGGCCTCCTGTTTGGTGATAGTGGCCTGAGGGATGGAGGTGGGTTGTTTGGGTACCATGGCGATAACCCCCGGGGCCAGTTTGTAATGCTCCGAGCTGGAGCTGACCGGGGGGGAGGGGAGCGGAGTTTCGGGAGTGGCTGCGGGAAAGAACATCACAGCATCCAGCTGATCATCACCTTCCACAAATCACATCTTCAGCAATCGGGGAGTAAAAATCATAATACCAAAATATTTGATCTCATATCTGTAAAATATTGTGAAAGGTTAAAAAAAACACCATGTAGAGGAATCAAAGTACAGAGATACCATTTGACTGAATATGGCTAGCATTTGTAAATATAATATTTAAGGTCTATTTGCCCATGTATGTGATTTGTCCACTTTCTCTAAAGATCATATCATGTAAGACTATCAAACAGCTATGAGAACCCTTTCCAGACAGTACAACAGGTTTTCTGAGACATATAAGCCAGATGTATCACACTGCTGGTAAAAGTGAATTGGTCAGCTCAATTTTCTTTCCAGCAACTTCAATATATTGTATTTAATGCCCATACAATGTGTGTTTACTTGTATTTTGACAGCTGTCACTTAATATTACATGGGCAGGTACTCACAGAGCTGACCGTTGTGGATTGGAGTCGGCATGTTGTTGCTAATGATGATGTTGCTGCTGAGGTGGTCCTGGACCAGGTGTGGATGCAGAGAGTGAGGGGTGTGGTGTGTTTCATGAGCAGAACCTGAAATAGCCATGGATATGTACATATTCAAGCTGCATGTCTCAACAGCGCCCCCTGTCAAACATATAGGCAGATCCAGGTGTGACAGGCAGGGAGGAAAAGCATCCAGAACATGTCCTCAGGCGCAGCAGGTTTTCTGTAGCTGCAGAGAATGCACTTTAGCGTTTAAGAACACTTTAGCTTTTACCCTTCCTGTGCCCAGATTCATTTTGGTCTGAAATACTGTCATACACCATTTACGAAACAACGGGAGCATACAAATAAATTACAATGGACGTTCTAACAATTTGCATGCTGTTTGCTGACATGTCCATCACACCTGCATTTCCTACAATCAGGGTGTTATGTATAAGTAGGTAGGTGAAGTTCTTTTCTCTTTTGCCTCATCATTTATATTCTTCCTTAGAGAAATATAAAAGGCTTGGTTCTATAACTGCAATGGACTTTTTTTTTGTAACTGCACATACTGCTTTTTTCAGGCACTCGGCCCGTGGCCTCACCTCCCAGCAGCATCTCCTGCAGCAGGTTGTCGATCTTGGCCAGGCCGAAGAGCTTGACGAACTGGATCTGCTCGATCATCTGCCAGGTGATGCTCTGCAGGGTGGGCAGCAGCAGCAGCAGCTCGCCGAAGCGCCCCCGCGAGTCGTACTGCCGGTCGTTGATGTAGTCCTCCAGGCTCACCTGCACCTGGTAGCGCATGCGCTTGATCTTGCCTGGGTCGCTCAGGCCTTTGGCATCTGGTGGAGGGAGGTGAGGAGTTGGGTCACTGGGATTTCACTCTGATGCATGGTATTGAACGTATCATGTGGTCAGTGCAGCAAAGTGGTTAAGGAGCAGGACACGTGACTGAAAGGTTGCCGGTTCAATTCCCCACTGGGGCATTGCTGTTGTACCCTTGGGCAAGGTACTTTACCCACAACTGCCTCAGTAAAATATCTAGCTGTATAAATAGATAACATTGTAAAAAAAAAAAACTATAACCAGTGTAAGTTGCTCTGGATAAGAGCATCTGCTAAATGCCTATAAGGCCATGGTACATGATATTTTCATGAGACGGAGAGAGAGACAGCCAATGAAAATTTTCCCATCCTAACATGCTGTTTTCATGCTGACATGAAACAGTTTGAGGTGTTAGTTATCACTGTACCTGGGTCAAAGAAAACGATGGCCTTCAGACAGGCATATTCGTTGTCATCTATCTGAAGCTCCTGAAATGGCAGGACCAGCTCATCCAGAATCCTCACTGCCACTCGACTCACCTCCAGCTCAGGGCAGTTACGGGGAATTATGTGGTCATTTCCTGTGTTACAGAACAAGAGCAACAGCTTGGCACTCAGGAAGGACTGTCACTCACAGTAGCCCATACAGGCAAATACATTTTTGTAAGTATTTTATTTTTATTATGCTAAATATTAAAATTCTATGCAAGATGTTGTTTTATATATATTCAAATATAGGCTTAGGCTTTCAGGAATGACTTTGCTGCCTCTTAACTCTTCTCCAAGGCGCAGGGTGCAGGGTTTGATAGGACTACAGCAGTGTAGTGACTAGATCATTTGGCTTGCTGCCAGAAGATTCTTTGTTGAAGCCCTGGTATGACACTTGAGATAATCTGATTTGGATTGGTAAATTATTCACGCATCTATATGGATTATGCATCAGATTTCAACCGTTTAAACCACTCTGAATAAAGGTGACTGCTAAACAGTAAAAGTAACTCTTTAATTGATGTTCTCTTACCCAACAACAGCAGGTCTTTGAATAGCACTGAACGCTTCGCTACTCCTAGGAGGAGATGTTCACCTGCATGAGCACGCAGTAATGCCACCTGAAAGAAATAACACCTGGTTCAATTCCCAAAACTGCATCATGTTTCATAGACAAGGTGAGGTACCTGTCAAATGCTTACTTTCAACATAATACTAATTATTCACAATATTTACAAAAATAATGAAGTGGAATAAAATAACTCATCAAGCACAAGTTCCTAGGGAATCAGTATGAAAACATGCTTTCTGCTCTGTCTTTGTCTGCATGCTATACTGAGACACCACAGTGCCAGCTATAGCGAAGATTTACTGAATCTAAAGAACAGCTGCTATTTGAGACTGGAAGGGTAAAAACAGGAGGTTTGGTAAGCCAGAGGTTCTCCCAGAGTTTCCACCTGTTTTTGCCTCAATTAACTCGGCATCCACGAATCAGTTACCAAGCCCTGTTTATCAAGACGTTAATGATTCTGGACAGTCCCAGGAAAGACTTAACCTCAAACCAGCTCAGCGTTTTCTGAAGGGAAACACCAAAATACATTAACTATGCAGGATTGGGACTAGCAGACATGGGGCCACCTTCCCATAAACAGACTCTTTCCATGGATGCTAATGTATCCAGTGAAGGCCTCTTGCTCCAGACAGCTCTATAGACAACCTGAGGAAGCTGAGGGCTATTCATTTACATTTCAGTCCATTTAGCTTAAAATGTCATATGACAACAGAGCTGCAATAATTTGCCAAATTTATTGCGCTTCTAAATGCAGCTCAGTTTAACTCTATGGTGAAGTGCCCTAATGACAGAACGGTGACAGAGGACTGTTTGAGGAAGCTCATACGGGTTGGGGACTGCTTATCTCTGGGTTCAGATTAACTGCATTCAAGAAATGTCTTCTGTGCAGAAGCATTGTATTCATTTGTCCGTCCATTTGCTATTCACTGTACTCACACCTGCAGTGCTTGATGAGTCCGGGAACCGCAGCGTGGCTAAAGTTATGTTGCAACACTGTGGTATAGTGGTAAGGCAAAGGGCTTGATTCCTCACCGGGGCACTGCTGTTGTACTCTTGGGCAAGATGCTTAACCCAGAATTGCCTCAGTAAATATCCAGCTGTATAAATGGGTAACGTGAAGTTGCAACCTGTGTAAGTCAGTCTGGATAAGAGTGTCTGCTAAATAACAAAAATGTAATGCAATGTAATTACAGTTACTTAACTCACAGTTTCCTCAGTAAATATCCAGCTGGATAAAATAGTAATCTGTGTAAGTCACTCTGGATAAGAGTATCTGCTAAATGACAATAATGTAACGTAATGCTTGCTGAACTCTGGTACCATGCCGTGCAATATGGATATGAATGGGAACCCTTTTGTTTAAAGGTACTGTCTGCCTTTAAAAAGCCTTCCTTACAGGGTCAGTGCTGTTGTACCCTTGGGTACTTACAAGGTACTTACAACCCACAAGTGCCTCAGTAAATATCCAGCTGTACAAATGGATAATATTGTAAAAACCTGTAACTGATGTAACTGGATAAGAGCGTCTGCTAAATGCTTATAATGTAATGTAATGCAATGTAATTCCTGATTGGCTGCGTTGCAGTGGCTGGCCCTCACCTGGTCGTCCAATGGGAGCTCACAGAAGGCAGGGATGTACTTGGCCCACTCCACCAGCACCAGCAGCTGCTGCTTCATGGACTCGCACACGTCTGTGATGGCCGCCATCTTCTTCGCACGGATGTCGCCGTTCAGGATGGGCACCGGTGAGGTTATCTGCAGTTCCGCAGACGTCAAAATAACAGCTGGGTCGCTCAAAGAGCTGAAAGACTCACACCTAATGCTTGATTCCAGTACACCAGTGTTTATGTTCATGATGAGGATTTGTTTAGGAAATGCTGATTATTGGGATATTGGCATGTGGAGAACATGTCAGACATGTAACATTGTCCTCTCAACATTGACCATGGAAAGCCTGGTTGACATCTGACAAGGGTTTATACAGCAAAGCTAAAGCTAAGAAGCTAAAGCAATACACAGATTGTTGCTAGCAATTAAAGCACATTAAAAGAGATATCTTCATCTTGTTGGACGGCAGCCATGTCTGTTATGTCCTTGTGTCCTCTCATAAGGATTGACCATGTACCTGTCTGGACAGAGCTTCTGCCTGGATGAGTGCATTGATGGAGGGCAGACTGCTGTCCTCATAACTGGACCTTCTGGTGCTGATTCTGTCTCTCTCGTTCTGCACAGCTGAGGAGGAAGTGGAGCAATTTGTTAAATTCAAATTCACATCCATATCCAAATTCAAATTCAAATCCAAATGCATTGTGTCACTTTGCTGCCAATCCTTCACATTAGCCATAGGTCGCAAACAGTGTCATCATCTTGAAATGACATATTAACATGATATTTACAACAGAGGAGGGGTGGTTTACATTAACTTCCCAAGGTTGTGGTGTTTTGGCCTATTAGTGTTTCATGCTGTTATGATGCTTCAGAAATGTTTGTTCAGCAGCAGCCAGTCACAGACCTTAACATGCTCTTCATCGAACATTAACTAAGTGCTACCCACTGTCATCATAGCTAGGACAGTGTTTTCACTCAACTCTGCTTCAACTCACACACATTTTGACTGAACTCTAATTAAAACCCAGAGTCCTTGTATGTGCAGATAGACAGATGGATAGATGACCTTCTTTTTTCATGCCCGCTCGGAAACATTTCTTCAGTCTGCAGTATCGGCACTGATTCCGCTTGTCTTTGTCCACAATACACTGTCGGTTGAACCTGGAAACAAAACAGAAGGCAATGTACTGCATGTACAGAAAAACAAATCTGTAAAACCAAAACACCAAATTAAGTTAGACCTGAAATACTCTTGTGGGTGAGACTGTAAAGTACACGGCTGAATTTAGATAATGGAAAAAAAAACATGCAAAGGAATCAGAAGTTAAATTTAGTCCAGTTAGCAAAAATTGAGGTTGAGGTCAGAGCTCACAAGCTTCCTGAATTTGAGTGCCTCCATCTCTAGCCTGAGCTGGTTTGGGAACACTGTGGACGAGCTGATCTCAGGTCAGTAAAGGAGACCTGTCAGGCCCTCACCTGCAGGAGTAGACGTGGTTTTTGCGGACGCTGCGGCGGAAGAAGCCCTTGCAGCCGTCGCAGCTGGACGCCCCGTAGTGCTTCCCCGTGGCCCGGTCTCCACAGATGGCGCACAGACTTCCCGCCCCCAGGTGACCGCTGGCATTCAAGCTGGCACTCTCCGCAGGTGAGGAATCTGCGATCACAACCAGGAGGAGCCACACATCAGACCACGAGAACATTCCGCGAACAGAATTCATTCAGGAAAAATTCCTAACTGACTCACAAACATATTCTCTAATCACATACACTGACAAGGGGACACTCTGAAACGAATGCATCCCCTTTTCTGTTGATCATTCCCGAAGTTAATCCATTGTGAAAAAAAAAAAAAAAATACAAGTCCCAATAGCACGAGTGAAATTTAGAGAAATTGTTTTTGTTGAAGTAAAACCCATGTATAATGTTTAACACACTTTATTTGGTGTTGAGGTGCAACACTCTCAGTAAACAGGTAGGCGAGTGGGTGTGGGAAACAGATCATAGAAGATAGGAACTATACCTTGCAATATTTGTATTGGCTCAAAAGTTTCACTCATCAGATTGCAGTAGACCTTTTTGTTTCAACCAAGTATTATTTTGAGGACCATGTGTCCTACCCTTAATTAGTGTACATAAGATACCCTAATGTGCTGTGTTATTGATGGCATCCAAATTGCATGGTATTTCTTGAGCCACAGCTCAAGACCAAGAATACCTCATAATTTTGCTTGATGGAACAAAGAAGGCATTCCTTTGTAACGTTAAGTAAAATAATGTATTTTCTGAAGATAATTCACAAAGAGATGAAGAGTGACAAATTCAGAAGAAATGAGAGTGACAAAATTAACACAGAAAGTATAAGGCTGTACACATGTGATGAGATGTTAATGTTATGTAAAAGCTTTGCACCAAACTATTTTTCTCAAACATCAAGGGATTCACCCATTACTTACTTGTTCTTCTAAGTTTCTGGAATTTTCATGAAATAAGAAGACCGTTATTTTACCACAATTGACTTTCTCTGGCCAAACAATTGACTTCGCACTCTATTCATTTCAATTTTTAATGGTGGATAGGTGAGCTCCAACAATGGCAACTGTGATTGCATTAATCGATAAGCTGATTACATTCAGGATGATCAAAGGGGAAAGCAAATCACCATATTTAAGCTGCAGTCAGTTGGCACCAATGCTGAGAAATTTCAAAGCGTGATGGGCTTTTGAGACAAGATTGTATCAATCTGAGCTACCTCGACACACGTAAAATGCATAACATGCTTTGGATATTTGTTTAATGAATTATGTAACTTTTAAGACAATCAGTCAAACAGTCAAGTTAGTCAGTCAACAAGACAGTCTTCTCTTGTTCAGTCATTATTTTCCATGGTTAATTACTAGTCATTGTCATGTAGTAATGGTCATAACTAGTTCAACGTTAGATTTTTTTCCTCATAAAAATAACTTAAGAGTTAAGCATTACACTGTTAGAACTAATAACAATGATTGAAGTAGATAACGTGGTGCTTGGTTTTACAGGCACTGAAATGCACTGAATGGAATGGAAACAACATTTAAGGGAAGTATGAGCATAGAATCCATTGAACACTGAAGTTACTCTCATTGAGTTGGACACTGGAGTTAGACATATGGGAAAACCTTTCATATTCCCAAAAACTTGGAATCTTCTGCCAAGGAACTGGGACTGGAAGTCCTGTATGTACATTTTTGAAATAGAAGTATTTTTTATTTGAAAAAGAAGTATATTTTGGAAAAGAAGTATCTTATACTATGGTATATTGTTATATCTGTGTAAGCAAAAAAATTCTGAATACTAAATATATTGTTTTTTTAAACTGTCACCACACAATATAAAATCCAAAGATGCAACACAAGAATGAAGAATATCAAGCTGAGTGACTCATGTTGTTTTTTGCATTTTGCCAAATTGCGTCACAGAGGTAAGCACTTCACTTTGTAGCCCTACTAAAATTTGAAGTGATAACAAAAAAAAAAACAACAACAACCCACAGGCAACCAAACTTCCAATCACCAAAACCATGCCAAAGTTCAGAGATGAGCCCCCCAGCAAATGACTCACCCACACCCATAGCGAGCACTTGCATGTTTTCAAACTCCAGAGTGGTGTAGGCCGGGTCCAAGGCCTCGCTGTAGTCTGCCATCTCCATGTCTGCCAGAGCTTTTGACAAACGCATTCTCAGCGCCCCGACGGTGGGCAAAAAGACTTGTCTGTGGGGATGCGTGTGACACCCCCCCACCCCTCCCCTCCTCCCCACCTCTCCACCTCTCCTTTCTCACCGGCCCCTCCCTCCCGCTGGTGAACACCTCTCCGCGAGGTTGGTGTCCTCCGGTGAGCAGGGGAGTGGAGCCCACTAGTGACTGGTGGAATGGGCCTCTTCCCTGGCCTCCCTCCCTCAGAGGTGGGGAGGCTGGGCTGGGTTAATGTTTAGCCCACAGCCCCGGTGGTGAGTCAGGACTGTGTATCTGTGAGATAGCAGAACTGAGATTTCTCTCTATGTCCCTCTCTCTACTCTTTGATAATGATAGTCATACAGTTTCAAACCACTGTTATATCACTACGTGCTAGTCGTGCAGCCCGGTTTTTTACCTGTTGTCATTGTCTGAGTGAAAAGTGTTTTTCTGCTCAAATATTTTTTGCAGTGGACTCCTCAGAACAGGAAGAAGCCAGGTTGAACATGTTTGATATGTACAGCATCTTACTACACTTCATACATTATACTATCACATTGCAAAGCACTGAGAAAGAGCTGCTCATTTATCCGTATGATTAATATTACTATATCATGATAACACAACTGGGAAATGATAATGATGATACAATGATGATACAATGATACAGACCTTAATGATCATCTTGAATTGCAAGAATGAGTCTAGACATGGCGGAGGTGATTTCATCTGAGACAAAAGTATGACTATGCTATCTCTATCATTGAATAAACTCAAAATGTTAACCAAAACAAATGCTTATCATAAAATTTCTTAAATTCTGCACATGAAAATCTAACAAAAATCAAACAACTTCACTGTGCAAGTAGAGGAGGCATAGCAAAAAAAAAAACCTGGCAAACATTCTCTCTTTTATTTAAAGAAGGGAGAGAGACTGTACAAAGTGACAGGTCAATGATCTTTGGTGCACACAGACCTCAGAGCTGTAAAGCCAAGCTGGTGAATTTGATTGCTTTGATATGGGCAAAATAAATACCGGTTCATTTTGACCTGGTAAGGCTGGAAGAATTTCAGGTGCAAGGAGCCAATATTTCAGCTTGGTCACCATCAATAAAATCCAGGGCGGCCGAAACTGGTTGACGTAACACCATATTCACAGAAATTCCCGCAGGAATAAATGAATAAAATACGCTACAGCTGGATAGCAATATAGAAATTGAGTTAATGTTGCTAGTCTTTATTGATGACTTTAAACCATAACTGTCCTGATGAAACCTTTGAGGTGAATTGCTGGATTGTTTGTTATTATCATGTAGCAGATGCTCTTATCCAGGGTGACTTTTTTATACAGTTTTTACAATTTTTACATGTTATCTATTAATACAGCTGGAACAAACCCTCATTTCTTAAGCAGTCATTTATTTATATCATTATATTACATTATTGTCATTTAGCAGATGTTTTTATCCAGAGAAACTTACAATTTTGTCCATTCATACAGTGGGCCATTTACTGAGGCGATTCTCTGTTAAGTACCTTGCCCAAGGGTACAACGGCAGCACTGCTGCGGGAATTGAAACGGCAACCTTTTGGTTACGAGCCCCACAAGCCCTATGCCGCCCCAGTTTTTATATGAAGAGAATTCATCCTCCTCCATGTCAGTTAGCCACACAGCTAATAACATCAATGTTTAAGACATTTTGTCGCATCAATGTTTAATGTTTAAGACATTTTGTTAACTTTACGTCATAACATTGGTCAAAGCAGGTACTGTTTCCGCTGTTGTTGTTTTTTTTTTTTTGTTATTGATAACTTGTCAATAGTCTTCACACTGATGCAAAAGTAAAATGATGAACGTGTTAGCTCCTTCCCTCTTCAGCGACCTCACACCCTTTGGGTGCAATAAAATCCTACAACACAGGCCTGATAAAGCTGATAAACAAGTGGAAACTGTAAGCATAAGATTGCCTATGTCTATTCTCTACTATATTGCTGCCCATAGCTCCTATCTGCTGGAAGGACTTAGAATCTGAAGAACAGCAATGAAGGGGGAATGAGTCTCCTTCACGGAGTATATCTTATCTTTCATGTCATTAAATACCCTATCGTCACACACATCTTAATTTTGCTCTGAAGTCATGAGAACAGCAATACGCGGCTCAATAAAATGCAATCTGCAAGGTTAAGGCTGTGGCTAACTATAAAAAGGATAACACATCCTGATAGCTGCTTTCTGATTGTAATGGGAGACATTAACTCACCAGTGCTTCTCTAAGCACCCCTACAGTGCATTTTGTGTTTTGAAAAAAAAACTAATCAATTTACATTACTATCATTTAGCAGACACAGAGTGAATTACATAGGTTACAGGGGTTTTTGACATGTTATCCATTTATACAGCTGGATATTTACTGAGGCAATTGTGGGTTAAGTACCTTGGCCAAGGGTACAACAGCACTGACCCAGTAGGGAATTAAACCAGCAGCCTTACCACTATGCTACACTGCTGCCCCTTTTCTTACAATTTGTTACAATTGTATGCATATATTCATCACAACAATCAACTCCAAGTGATTATCACCTCTTTTGCACTGTCCCACAGGTGTGAGCTGAGCACAATTCTATTCAAAGTGTTGAGTTGTCTCAATTATTTTGAAAATGAAAATAAAAATAAAATATAATTCACCAAACTTCATTATTTTCAACTATGTGTTTATAGACAAAAAAGAGTTTGAGGGAAAAAAACAGGGAAATTACAGTATACTAAATTCCTACAGTATACTAAATTCCATCACATAGTTATAGAAAAGAACTTAATCTCTTCTCCCCCTTAAAGCAGGGCTAGTTATTTTCTTTTACAGGGGGGGCTCTCTTACCCAATATGTGGGTCACCAGTGTACTCCATTAATGTGAAAGTTCACTGTAATATATCACTTAACTTCTTTGTGTCTAATATGATTTTGTTATAGTGTATCATATCCTGAAAGTGATCTGTGGGCCTCATACATCAAACGACATAAATTCAAGTTCAGTTTCTGAATCTGTACAGTAGTTGTGTTTCTCTGCCCACTCTGAAACCCGCTGATGTTTGAGAGCCTTCAGCTTCCATGTATGATTATCCGAGTAACAAAGTGAGTGGATGCAGGGTTTAATGCAGTTTATGGCTGCAGCTGTAGGTTCCCAGTTTCACAAGCCGTATTTAACATGACATCATCATCTTAGCGTGCTGCAGATGCAATACGCTTACACTGCAACATGCACACACTGCAACACGTGTGTTGGAGTGTACGCAACACCTTTTCACAGCCCCCCTTTTCATGTTGTCATTAGACTGTACTCTGATGTCCAGCTGCTGGGGAGTTAATCCTTTCCCATGATGCATTTGTGCAGAATTGGTTTAAAAGTTGTTTTTTTGCCGCTGTAACCTGTTAGTATTTTGTGCCACATAAACCAGTGGTAACATATATATCATGGTCCATACTCCAAGGATCCACTTCTACTGGATCTTTGTCATGTACTGGCACACACTTTGTCCCTTAGCCACATGGCACATCCATTAGTGTGGGGGGTTTAATTAGTAGGCATGTTGCCTAAAAACTCAAAAATTCTGTTTGGACTGCTTTTATTTTTATCATATTGAAAATGTTACAAATGTAGGACAAAACTGGGTTATATAGGAGCGTGAGCTGATGGTCATAGCACTGATGATGCAAAAATTCACTCAGTTTCTGGAAGCCAACAGCCTCATTCTGCACTGGTTGTTCCTTAACTCTAAGACGTGTTCCACTGTTCAATGGCAATACCTACAAGAAATTCTTCTCTCATTTCGATGAGAAAACAGAATTCTCTCCTCCCTCCTTAGCCAGAATCTGACCACCAAAGTTGAGAGGGAAAACTAAGCTGTCAGGCTCTCTGTGATTTTTTTTGTCAAGAAATCCATGAATACAGATCAAAGAAAAGGACTTGTGCATGGGTAGACATAAATTCTCTCTGTACATAAAAGAGACAGAGACATTATATGGAAGTAACAGTTTCTGTTGGAAGAAACCCTCAGTTCTTACACAGACATTTATTTATATCATTACATTACATTATTGTCATTTAGCAGATGCTTTTATCCAGAGCAAATTACAATTTTGTCCATTTATACAGCAGGATATTTACTGAGGCGATTGTGGGTTAAGTACCTTGCTCAAGGGTGCAACAGCAGTGCCCCAACAGGGAATCAAACCAGCAACCTTTTGGTTATGAGCCCTGCTCCTCACCACTCTGCCACACTGCTGCCCCAATCATTTTATGGTCTAGGAGGCGTACACATACGTGTAATTTAAAGAAAATTTTCCACTTTATTCAGAGACAGATAACTCCTTGTGATATATAAATATCAAAAGTAATAGCCACTTAATTTAACTGATTTGGTAACTCAGACATAAGGATGGAATGGCAGAGTGGTTTGACTGTTTCTCATTCCTCAGAGACATATTCAGCTCATGACACTCGGCGGACAAGTTTTGTCCTAGGATCATTCACCCACTTTGCCCGGGGCTAAAAGTCAACAATAAAGGCCTCTATTTCCCCTTCTGAAATTTCAAACTCCAGTTTGTGAACAAAGTCCTGTCTGTCTTCTGCATAGGAATCTCCGACCACTGACCAAACTCCATTTCAAACCACAGCCTATTTGTACTTTCCCCTGAAAGATACCTTTTCATTTCGGAGGCATGATCAGGCTGGAAGGTGGAAGAACCGCAAAATAAAAAACGAGTCAGAGGGAACAAGCACGGAGATGAGCGGGCCTCTCGGGGACTACCGAATATGGAATACATGGGGACTGCTATTTCTCTCAGAAGGAGCCCGTCTACAGCAAAACAATCCATTTTATGGCTTGGATGTGTTTGAATATTGATAAGAGGGAAAGAAGGACAGGGACAATGTGCTTGCCGCAGCATATTTGGAACCAGTAAAAAGCCTGTGCAGCCTAGCTCTGGTAGATGGCGGAGATACGTGAGTATGTTACGGAGCAAGACCTTGTCAACAGATAACTGTCTGCACGCCATTCAGCTTGTGCAAGTCCAGCTTGGCTGCTGTGAGAATATCAGTGCGATACAGGTTTTCTGCTGGAAATATTAATCTGCCCTTTTAATCTCTTTTCATATTGGAATCTGTTCAGTTCTGTCTTTCGCAACTGTTGGGAGGAGTGCCCTCTCTTTGTGCCAGAAGGATTCCAGAATGTAAAATAAATGAATGGCGTGCTGTGAGAGTCCAAATAAATTTAAAATGTGAAGCTGCTCCCTGCACAGTCAGTGTGTGTCCACCCTGCCAAGGTCTAACTGTGATCACAGATTCCCTGATTTTGACTCACAAAATAAATCAATCAGAGGGAGAGCACTGTCTGCTAGGAATGTTTCAGAGGAGACAATGCAGAAGAGAGCATTTTTTTTCTTAGGCACAAAATCTGAGTGGAACTGTGCACTATTTTGTGGAAAAATGGGGAAATGCTTTGAGCCCAAGAAAAGCTTTGGAAAGCCATGTTTGTGCGTCTTTTATTGGTCTATGATTTGGCAGAAGAAAGTGAAAGTACTGTGTTACAAAGGAATAAATCAATCTTTACTCTTTCCATCATAAAACTGTAATTTGTGCACTATATTTGTCATGGTGTGATATCTAACAGCTGATATAATGATTAGATGTGGCAAAACCCAAATTTAATTGGTCAGTTTAATGTGTGACCAAGATCTGGAATTCTTGCCCATCCCTCAGACCTATAACAGGTGAAATTATTCATTATTCATTATTCAGTATTCATTATTCAGTATTAAGAAACTGGGGATATCAAGTGATTGCCTCTGTGTTGACTTCTCCAGATCAGTAATTTGTATTACCTTCAGGTTTAATATAATCCAAAATGAGCACATTTTTTGTTTTTTGGGCAAAAATGTTAAGATGTCCTGTTAATACTCACCGTGCCATTCTCAGGTAGATAGTTAATTCAGGGAAATGATTCCAAGAAAGAGCATTCCAAGGATATCAGATTTGTTTTACTTTTTCTTTCTCATTGTTTATTGATCAACTGCATTTCTATGCAGATCGTAATAAACAAATATTATAGAGGCCTGTTCTTTACACCGTAAGGAGCTGTTGGGTAACTCTGTGGTGGAGACTGTGCTTGAGCTGTGCCTTCCGGCTCACAGGGTCAGAGCTCAAGACCAAAACACAAAGCAGCAGCATGAATGGGTACCCAGAGGACAGGTCACCAGGCTATCGCAGTGCCAGGCAAGAGTGTAGGGTATGATTTATGATTATGATTGAACCCCCAGTGTTATGATTCACAATGAATGCTCTGACCACAAGGACACTGAACCAGATATATCCAGTTTCATGGTCTTGGAGCTAGAGTCACTGCAAGTCATGTAATGCACACTGTATGAATCATTTGGAAAAATAAATGCCAGTGCCAGCTCTCAAAGTTTTTTCATGCAGACATTTGGCCAATAGGTAGAATACAGTATGGCCCATTTCCTCTTCGTGGACCTATTGCCTAATGTTGCTACAATATATTACCATTAGTAGTAGTGGCAGTGTTAGCGTTTGTGCTAATACAGGAGTTGTAGTATTGATCATATTATTTCAATTTGCAGGCTGTGTTGTCTTAGCCCAGATCCCTCTAAAATATAGTTAATTTTAATTTTTGACCAAATGTGTACATTTCTACACATCTTCTGTTCCTGCCATAAACTAATAAAACCTCAAGTAGCCTTTTGTACACTAAATGAGTAAACAATTGCGTCAATAAACTCTTGGATCAATGCCTTCTGTAAATCAATCATACAACGTGATAACGCTCCCGTAATGATTAACTGCTGTTTTTGCTGAGAATTAATGTAGACTGCAGGCCAGCTCTCATCTCTGCCTGAGGGTTATGGACAGCTATCCCTGTCCTCCCCTGTAAGTCTGCGGTCTCTCAGCAAATTAACAGAGGTTACTTCAGCCAAGCTAGACCTAGCTTTTGAGTTGCTCCTGAGGAATTCAAGAGAACAAACCAACACAACCCTCTCTCAGATCTTTACTATTCCAAATATTTAATCTTTACATTTATAAATTCATCAAGGTGTGGTGAGAGACAGAGATGCGTAGTTTTATTGGCTATTTGGCAGTTGGACCTTGTAAGACAGTCTGACAGCACATTTGTGAAGTTCCTTACAAAATCTAAAATCAATTCCACCCCAAAAATGTTCCACATGATACAGCAAACTTAGTAACTCACAAACATTTGACCATTTGACACAAGCTGTCATGGCGTTTGATATTCAGTGGATACTCGGATTCCAAGTGTCATGTTCCAAATATGAAATTCAGCATGCATAATTTTGCCTCAATGATTACAATCACCCAGCACTGAACATTAGCATCAACCAGTATTAGATACATCATCAGGAACATTCAGACAGCACAGGATAAGTTCATATCTAACCCTGTGAATGTTTTCCTTTCCTTGTGTTACCCTGGCCTTAATTACTCTAAGCCTTTAAGGTAGTCCTGCCTCATGGGCCAAGTTATTGATACACTAAAACTGCTGAACTATAAATATGGTCTGTCAGTAGATCTAATATAATGGTAATATTAAATGAATTCATGAAGGCTTGGGAGGGTTTACAACCATTGATAAACAGCGCTACCCTGTGGACAGGGAACACATGACATGCAAAAAAAATACTCATGATTACCTCTGATTGTGTTGATCATGTAGCACAACTGGAATGTGTATAACATGTATAAACTAAGACATTAATCACAAATATGACCAGTGAAAACGTGGGATGTTGGTTCTTACTTGAGCTTTAGAATAGTTTTAAAGTGGGATTTTCTATCACAGTCATTGAAAATTTCTTTTTTCTTTCCTGCATGAGCACACCCTTATTTCTGACATGCCAAATTCAGTCTTAGTTGATGATTTCACTTTACTTAAGCTTCCTTGTATTAGTTATGGTGTTCTTTTGCCATCTTGCTGTTTGTACTTGTAAGTTTTACCCAGGACCCAGGGCATGTGATCTTGTGAGGCTTTAGGGATGCAAACAAGCATCCTCTATTCAATCAAAGAAAACAACATGAAACATCTCATGGAGCTATGCAGGGCAAAAAATACCTGTCACCAAAATTACATTAAAATCAATTAGACATAGTCCAAAAGAAGTATCAACAGCTGCTGCCTCGAGTTACTTCAGCTTCCCACCTCTCTTTCTCAAAAACCTATTCCTATACACTATTCTATCCCCCTGAAAAAAAGGTCTGTGTGCACACACTGAAAATAATAGGAACTCAAGCGTGATTTGCATATTCTACATTTGCTTAGTGTGAACCTAATCAAAAGGCTGGCATGAGAAATCTTTACTCTCTCTGACACAGATTTCTTACAATACTATGAGTCATAAGCTAAACAATGAGATGTTTTCCATTTTTCACTCTCATACCTGTTAAAGCGTGCAGTTCCAGCTAACAATATCAGTAGCATGAGCAACAACGCCTGTCATTGTTGTGATACTCATTACTGGGAGTGCAAAAGTGCAGAACTAACAGAGGGAAAAATCAAACATGCAATCTGGGGGAAAAAAAAAGATTTATTATAAGTGGCATGCGTCTGGCTTTGTGGTGGTGGTGATACATGTGTTGGCTTGTTTGTATTAGTTGAGGGAAGGACCTGTTGTTGACACTAGCTGCTGTCCATTCTTGTCCCGTCCTGATTACAGCACTGACGCCAGCGTGGGTTATCAGTGGAATGTTCAGGCATTGAGACTCTGCTGTGGAATCATTCAGTGTTCTGGACAAACAAAAAGGTTCCAGTTCTGTTTTCACTCCCCCCGTGCCCGTGAGGCCTGATTACTGTCCACCAATTAACCCTCATAAATACAGCAAACAAAAACGGCCGGCCTTTTCTGATGAAGGGCGTCTGTCCGATTACAATGAGAAAGTAAAACCTGAGAAAGGTGTTTGGTTGAACAGACCCAAGTATCTGTAAATCTGCCTGGGAAATGCACTGTTACTCAATGTGTGCTTAGGATTGTGTGCACTTGCACTCCTGGTTCTTCTTTCAAATACCTTCAGATTTTCTCCAGTTGGATTTTCACGTCATGTCAAATGATTCATGTAAAAGCAACTTCTGATAAATTTTGCAATATACATGTGGCTGAGGTTTTATCTTGGCATCAGCCAATGATGACTGGCAGTCCACAGTGGCGGAACAATCATCATCATCATCATATACTTTATTGATCCCTCATGGGGAAATTCATCCTCTGCATTTGACCCATCCTACACACACAGTGAGCTGTGACCACACACACACACCAGCAGTGAGCACACACACACCAGGAGCCAGGAGCAGTGGGCAGCCACAGTGCAGTGCCCAGGGACCACCTCCAGTTCTTTTTGCCTGGTCAAGGGCACTGACAGGAGTATTTTACATGCATGTCTTTTGATGGTGGGAGGAAACCAGAGCGCCCGGAGGAAACCCACGCAAACACGGGGAGAACATGCAAACTCCACACAGAAAGGACCTGGGACAGCCAGGATTCGAACCCAGGACCTTCTTGCTGTGAGGCAACAGTGCTAACCACTGAGCCACCGTGTTGCCCAAACTAGTTTTGATCCGCTGGGGATGAGATGGGTAGGTTGGCCAGGGTTTGTCCATCTTATCATACACCAGCGACCCCTGCTGGTTAATTACATACCCACAGTATAAAGCTTCACATGAAGTGTCTTCCTCCAACTCATGACAGTGCAAGCTTGGCGTGAGGACTGCATTGTGAGAATAAGCATGTGCGTGTGCAGCCATTTTATTCACAAAATGTTAAGGCTTAACACATTAATGTTGTCAAAAAAGAAAAGCTTTTGTTTGTAGTTACATTTCAATGGGCAGTTTTAGCCTAGTAGTCCATGTTAGAACATGCCTCACAGACACCTCTTGTGGGTACCAAAATGTCTGCAAGTGTGTCTTTGAGGACCACTGATGCAGATTATGGCTGTGAGAGTTAAATAGCTCAGTCTCAGCATTGGTAATGAAATCACTCTAGTTTATAGTAGACATTTCAACAAATCCTGTATTTAGGTCCTATATTTAAAATGCATGTGAAATTTTTAATGTTTGTAAAGCACTTTTCAAATTATCAGCTCTTTCTTGTTTATATATACGTGAAGGTAGCTCATAGTAATGTTAATTATTTAGTTAGTGATTTTTATTAGATGCAAATTTTGTAGTATTGTTTAATTACTTATCCATTCTTTTATCTAGTTAGTGGGCAATTGGGTTGTTTGCACGGGTTAAAAAAGAGTTAAACACAGATTACGAGAAAAACAGCACTGTAACACACAATCAACAAAATTGCTCGTCCTGAAGATAGACAATACAATACAACTCAAGCCAGTCAGTTTACACAGAAGTGCTTATCAGGACGTGTGAGATCAGAGCTGGAGGCCAGACTTACTGTATAGTAAAAGGAAAGATCTGTGTGAGGGGCGGTGAGGAACCAGAGGAACATGACCGGGCAGAGCAGTAGGCAGGCTCACGGACCTCATGGAGAAGCATTGTGGTGTAATGGTAACAAACAGGGCTCCAAACCAGGCCCGGTGCTATGGGGGTGCTTAGGGGTACATTGCACCCCCAGACAGACCTTAGTGCACCCCCAGTTGTCTCCTTATATCCCAATGTCTGCATAGTATTTATGATGTTTTATGTACCCCGTGGATTGCGATCGCACCTCTCTGTATTTTCTCTAGTGCTGAGCCTGCTCCAAACTGAAAGGTTGCCGGTTCTAATCCCTGCTGGCCAACTACTATTGTGCCTTTGGGCAAGGTATTTCACCCACAGGTGCCTCAGTAAATATCCAGCTGTACAAATGGATAACATAAAAAATTGTAACCTATGTAAGTCACTCTGGATAAGAGTGAATGCTAAATAACAATAAAGTCGCGTAATGTAATAATTCACGCACCGGGACACACTCGTTAAACTGCTTTAGACCGCTCAGCCTTTACACATACATTATCTCAGTTCCGAGCACAGTTGTCACCAGGCGTGTTATGGTGGGTACTGTAAGTGAGGCTGCCACATGTTTGGGGCACACCCACAGTGGGGTGCAGATCTTGGGCTGGGGGACCCAGAGAGGGGGCAGCCTGAGGGTATGTGATATGTGATGTATGTGTGTGTGTGTGTGTGTGTGTGTGTGTGTGTGGGGGTATTACGCTTTTAGAGGCACAGCACACCACTGGCAGAATTTTTAAACCAAACGTGGCCTTACCTCAGTATCCAGGGAATGGACACGAGGTGACTGTAAGCGTCTGGGACACCGTGACAGGTCGATACTCTCTCTGCCTTCTGTCAACAAGGTCCTGTTTGTTGACCATGCCGGCGAGAAGTTTCTATGGTACTTGTCTGCAATAAAAACTACGTGAAGGGCTAGTGCTGTATAACTTGGTCATAAATAACAGGGTTTTTCAATAATGTGATGGACAATTAGATTTGAATTATCTCATGACAATAAGGAGGAGGAGAAGAAGGAAAAGAAGATTGTATTATTACATATGTTTCCCAGGGTGCAGATTTGACCGTTATTGATTTGTGAAGTTTTTAAATTTGCCATTTATGTGGTTATAAATGTAAAATTCTAAAGACATATCCAGGATTAAAGCTGAATCTTTTTAAAATAGTGCTGTTGTGGCCCAACAGAGACAGACCATGCCAGGAGTCAGGGATTCCAACCATAGGCTGTAATGTGGGTCACCTGTACATATGCAGAGAGGAACTCAGAGAGGGCTCAGGCTTCTGATCCACAATTAGGAATGCATGCTGGTGACAATTCAAAACCAAAGTCTTTCCAGCAACATGTATCAGTTACCGTTCTAAGATGTCTGGGAGGACTGAATCATGCTTAAAAGCTATAAATCGATCATGGTGCTGATGGCCGGCCATCTGTTCACAGCACTGATTTTGGCACCACAAAGAGGCCTTTTTTAACACTAAAACGTCCGCATGGACTCCAACACTGCACAGACCTGCACATTTGTTTAGTCATTCAAGCACATTTACTGTTACTGTGAGAGCTCAACATGTGTCTTTTAATGAGGAGTCACCTACAGCAGACAATTACCTGAGGCATACACAGAAAGCTCAGATAAATGGCAGCAGGCTAAAGAGAGGCTTGCAAATTGACTCCAAGGATTGGGAAGAATTAAAAGCATGTGATTGTTAACAATATCAGGGAGGAAATGTGACTATTACATCACAGAGCTCTTTCACTTTTGGGATCTGATGCAACTATTACATCACAGAGCTCTTTCACTTTTGGGATCTGATGCAACTGTTACCTCACAGGGCTCTCTTGCTTTTGGGATTTGAATTCTACCCTTTCGCGCTCTCCTGCCCCACTTAGGCATGACACACCACTCCGTGTTTCAACGGCAGCACATTGGTAGTGGGGGAATGAATGGACAAAGGGGAACTACAGGAGCGTTGTTTCTCAAACAGCCGTGGCTTCCCTACTGATGGATTTATTGGAGGATCATAAATGTACCTTGCCACCTGTAGAGAGGAGTGTGGAGAACAGTACTTTCTGCTCAGAGTGCATTCGCTACAGAATGCGTTTGCCAATACATCTGACCAGGAGAGGGGTTGCAGTTAAATCCCTCCGATTGCCTCTGGTCTCATGTTAGCCTTAGTAAATGCTTCTGATTGGTTGTGGTTTCACATTAGCCCTAGAAGAATGCCTCTGATTCGCTCTGTTTTGACATTAGCCCCAGTGTCCTCATTCTTGACACAAAAAGTCATTTCAGTGCTTTGGGTATGAGTGAAAGGCCTCTTGATGACTTTGCTAAGATATGAATCAATTGGAAACGCTAAACATAAGAAAATATGCAGTCGATCCCTTTCCCGAGCAAAACGAATGCAAACAAACTTTATACCATGATGATACAATATACAGCCAAATTCACTTTCTGTCTGTGATTTTTAATTAAGCCAAAGGAAAAAACATCAGTTTATTTTGTACTTCCCCAATGCTAGACATATTCGTAATATTCGTAACAGAATATATAAAATGGAACATATGTCTAGAGCAGACAATGATACTTAAACTAACTGAAAAATGGGGTATTCCACACATTTCAAATTAGTTTGATAGGAGTGATGTTGAAACAGAAATTCTCTGTTTTACATGGATAGAACTGTTGTTTTGTTTGAAATGAATAATATTGCACACATTCCCTTACATCCTAACAATCAAATGTGTTGTTTCACTGGTGGCAATTCCATTTGCATCGTTCCATTTTTTATATTCAATATTGTGTAGTAAATATTTTACAGATGCCAATTTCACTTAGCTCATATTATTTTAGAGATGTTTGATTCTGTACTGTAATTCAGTTATTTTACTTGTACATTAAACATCATGGAAACCCAAAAAAAAAAAAAAAAAACCCCAAGAGAGAAAAACTAAACTAAGAAAATATGTATATGGCAAACAAAATACACTGGGAAGAGTTTTATTTAATTGAAGGGAATAATAATAACAATAACAATAAAATGTTAATTACTTTAAAAGCAGTACTCAGAATTTTGTACTTTTTGGGGATCTTTCAAGTTTTCACTGTTCCTTCACTTTTTCCTCTCATCACAATGGCAATGTTTACTTTGCATCATCTGATTCCCTTCTCACCATTATTGATAACACCTTATCTTTTACTCATCCAAGTCATCATCCCAGAATCACTCTAATAAGCTGAATTCTTCAAAGTCTTTTTACAGCATTTTCATTCTGAATTACATTATATAAACACAGAGACAAACCCGAAAAACCATCCCTGGAAAGAAGCCGTGCACCAACATGGGATAATGTGAGTATATGAGGCCTCAAAACACTTTTTTAACGCAGAAAGATTGTTATATTTGACAATAATGTATTGGTGCATTTATAACATGTTGTCTGCATCATATTATGTCTCGGTTTTTTGAGAATATTTGAATATTATCTGGATGACAGGGGTAATAAAAGCAAACTAGGCTCCAATGACAGGTTTGTGTGGCTCAGAAACAGTATGCACATGTTTGTTATTCACACAATTTAATAGGTCATTTAATAAGCACCCACTCATTGAGAGTCTGTTCCTCTAAAGTAATACTAAATCATAAACTATTACAAATCATCTTGTTTGGTCTTCTGCTGTCTCCCAGATCTTACTTTCATACTCATGTGGATGGAGTATCCCCAGCTTCCATTGCGGTTACGCGTTTTTTGGGTACATAGCGGGCTTTGTAATAGCTTTAAACTCTCCTAAATGGACGATGATGATGTGTCTAACACCCACAAACATGGATGCGGTGTTTTCTCCACCAGGTGGACAGCCGGAGAAAAACAAATGCTCCCCTCCCATCTGCACAAGTTCCTAAAACATCAGACTCAACGCACAGCTAAAAGCTAAAATGCAAGTTTTTTTTTTTTTTTTTTTACAGAACAACCCGTTCCAAAGTCTCTTTCTTTTCAATCCAGCTCAGCGCAAAAAAATAATTCAACGTAGCAAAAACTCACCATATGGAGTGTCCATACTCGTGTTGACCTGTGAGTTAACATTGACCATATCTTTTCGCCTCTTCTTCAAAACTGGGGTTTGTCTTTGGCGTACTTTTTAAACGCTGTAATGTGTGAAATGTAGCAGTCTGGCCCAGCTTGCTTTGCTTTACGGAAGGTGTTGTTGGCGCAAGGTAAGGCCCGCTCTCCTGCTGTTATCTTATTGATTTTCCTGATCTGTACAAATGTGGGTGGAGAGGTTAAACAGTAACCAGGCTCTTATGGAGACCAATCTATATGGCAGCCGTAGCTATAGCAACAAGAGAATTGACATACAAATATACTTTTACTGTCATTTTTTTTTTTTTTTGCTTTGGTCTTCATAATTTGTTCACATTTATTCACATAAAAGACAGGGGTTTCAACACGCTCTTTGGGATATAACCCACACCACGAGTAATCCTATTTCTTCCCCCACACACTCATTAGTGTGATAAAGGGTGACGTTTGCAGGTGAGTTTCACTTTTGGTTTTTCTGTTTAAATTCTGTGGGTGCCGAATGTTTAAGCTGCGTCACTCAGACTTCACACTAACACATTTCCTGGAGAAGTATAAATTAAAACAAACTGGCACTGAAAAAGGCTCAAATAGGCACATAGACAATGATCTGAGGCCTGCAACCTGAGTATAACTTACACTAATTGGCCTTTCCATTTGTTAAAATACAGTACCAATTTACATTCAGTGTTTCCTTCAAGTTAAATGCTCTTAAAACTTTCATCAGCACAACACATATAATATAAAATATATAAAACAAAGGGTTTACATGAAGCAGTGCATCGTTTCATGCTGAATGCTGTCGGTCATTAGCAGAACGTTTGCACTGTCTGGCTTACAACTGCTTGGTATGCAAAGACTTCCCTTTATAAAGAGCACATTGTGGACCAGTCAGTGCCTGCATTCCATTGGATTAGACTCTGAAGAGCTGAGAGTTTCGCTGCTTGTAAGACATGAGGATAAACATGGAAAGTACACAAAAAGATGAATGAATCAGAAGACAAGTGAATGCAGATAATAAAAGGGCCAAGCCTCACAGCATGGACAAAGCACAGAGGCTGAACACAGACAAGCCTGAAAAAAACAGTTAATGTTTATGGACTTTCCAGGTTTAAATATATCAGCATGGTCCAAAATAAAATATCCAAATACAGTACCAATAATACTTATGTAATGCTTGTAATGATCCTTAATATTTAAGACACATTTGTACACTAACCTCTCATAAATGAAATTGCATTGCTTATTGGTTATTGGTGGTCAAAACTTTGTTGATTGAAGCTTGTAGCAATGTAAGCTTGATGGCTGAAAATGACAAGAGTACTATGTTTGCTCTATGACCAATGGCACTAATAATTCAGTTTCTATACTAAGCATCTGTCAAATTAATAAATGTAAATGTAAATGTATTTGTTATGTAGCAGCCTTGTGTAAGTATACCTAAACCTTTCTATATTCCCTTCTACAGCCTACAGAAATTAATGAAATATCTGGATTTAATGTCCTTTAAGTGTAGAGGTGTGTAGTGTGAAAATATTGCTTCAGGAAATTGGCTTATAACCAGAGGACTGCTGTTTTGAGTCCCAGACAAGGCACAGCTCTTGTTTACTTGCGCAGGGTTCTTTGGATTTCTTGTGTTACATATCCATTTGTATGAATGGGTACAATTTAAGCTGAAAGCTTTGTAAGTTGCTATGAAGAAGGGCAGTCGACTCTATGCAGGATTATTAAGGCTGTTCCTAGTACAATCCAACCCCGAAAACAGCCTAAACCCAATTACAAGCTCTCCAAATTTCATTTATTTCCACTTAGCCATTTATTAACAAAACAAAATAAGCACCTTTGTGTATTTTTATATGGTAACAATCAGTCAATCATAAAATAATAAAAGGTTTCCTTAGCATGCCCTAAGGTCGCCTGTCTAAAAACCTGTCCTTGGGTTAAGTCACAGGAACTTCATCAGACCATATTGTGGTGAAAAACAGTTTTTATCAGCTCTTTATGGCTTAAAAGCATTTTAAATGAGACAATTTTACAACATAAATGCCCCGGAAAGACTTGACTGAGGAGTTGATGAGGCGTTATAACTAGCCGCTCCACATCATTCTATTCTCAGCTTGTCAGGCAGAAACAATGAGGCTTTCTGAGCTGACCGCATGTGCTGCTAATTCTCTCTATACCTTAGCTTTAACAAGATGTACCTCCTGCATCTTAGTAGCTGTTTGCGGAGACATAATATTTTTTGTTTAATGCTGTGGTCATAATGGCCATGGTAAAAACTGCACCTGGGTGATGTGACATCAGGTATCCAGTGAATTCTGAGTGTAACTTCTGTTCCTTTATATCATTTTCCTTTAGATCCTTCATTCTATGAGAGGAATGTAGCACCTTCTGTCTATCTAGTCTTGCAACACTATACATGCTTCATCCAAATGCACGCTTAATTTAACAATGGCACTTTGGAAAAAAGTTCTTTACTTATGTTTATTTTCTATAATCAATAATCATTCCATATATTAATAACCAAAATGTACCATGAATAGACAAATAATAAAAAAGCAATACAACACAAAACTGGTTTATCCATTAAACAAGATCCAATACCTGCTCACATATGAAGTTCACCTACTCACATGTGATGATTGTAAATAGTCTAAAAAATATATATTCAATAGCTCAATAGCTATAAAATTATATATTCAATAATCACCTGAAAATTTTCCAGGGTCATATGCCTGTCTCACTGTCCACATTACAGTATGCACAATGATAGTGCATAATGATAAATTGCAGAGACACCCTATGTGGCTATGGAGCTAGCGGGCATTAGCAAACACATGCTAGCATTGCGTTTGAGTGAGTGAGTGAGAGAGTTCAGGTCTTGCTGCTGTATATAACCCTGCTTTCAAATTGACATGGACAATTATTTGTTTGGTTGGAGTATACTGGATGGAAAAGACATAACTATTCATTTTTTTTTTTTGCTGCAAACGTTTTTTTCCAATACAGCCTGGACATGTTCCGTTTTCCACTTAACTTTTGTGTCAACAAATGACTGGGTAAGTTATCACATTATCTTTGGAAAATATTAAGGCACCTGATTTTTCAGTGCATTGTATTTTTCAGTGTTAATAAAATGTAATGTGATATAATCTATGTGACTTTCCTGTGAACTTAATTCACAGTGTATTTTTTTACTTATGAACTGGGGAAACAGCCAAAAGCTTATCTAGATGTTTAAAGCCGTGAGCAAATATTACACTGGAGCACTTTGGAAGCTGCCCTGGAGAAGTCCTGATTGTACAGGTAAGAGCTCACTTTTCTCCCCAAGGATGAAATTTGGACATACTCAGTTCCCCCTTTACACTGGCCTGAGAACCTGGGGTTTTCCTGGGTTTGATTTTAGCACAACCAGCTCTTCCCAGATTATCGGACCTGGGGGGCCTTCCCAGCTCTGGTAAAATTCCCAGGCCTGTTTCAGTGTAAAAGTGGATCCCAGGATTCATTATTTGCATACGTTCCACTTCTCACTTTCTGTCCCACATGTCTATAGCCACTTCTGCATAGAAACCCAGCTTCAGCCTGGGGTTGAATGCCTGGGTTTTCAGATCAATTCATACAGTCCCTATACTTTCACAGATCTTAAGGCCTGTTTTGCAAGAAATCACTAAAGCTGGCCAATGGTCATATAATTTGTAACAATAATGAAAGATGTCAGATAAAGAGAGATAATAGATAAAACAGTAAACAAAAACTAAAAATAAAACACAGACTATTACAATGAGAAAGAGGAAAATACTATCGGACCACAGAGAGTGATGGAAAAATATTTCCCACTTCTCAGTCCTTCAATGGTCTTACATCTAAAATGAATTCATATTAACTCCTAATGCTTCTTAATGAGTCATAATATAATATTACAAATACCTTATCTACAAGTGAAGTAAAACAAAAGGACAGTGTTCAGCCATTCTTCCTACCTTACAGTCGAGTGCCAGTATGATGGTATCGTTTCAGAGAGCAGGACAGCAGCTGTTGGCATGTTGGAGTAAAACCTTTGGAATTCGGAACACAGGGAATATGACCATTCCACCACACCACACCAAAACATTCACCATTCAAATCAGAGTAAACACAAGTATTTAATATCCATAAATTCCGCAGCTTATTTTATTGTTTTCATAATGTACTGTAAATAGTCACATTTAGAGATCTTTGTACATAATTTTCAAAAAATTGTGCAACTCCCAGCAATGAAATTAAAAAAAAAGGTTTAACCACAGCTGAATTCATTCATTTTATTGGCATTATTCTGAATGACAACATAATTTATTTAAGGCTCATGAATAAATATTTATAAACCACCATAAATAAATGCTTATAAAAATAAACAGGTACAGATACAAGTACAAATAAAAATACAATTATAAAACATAGTACCTTCTAAAAACAACTATGATTTTAGATCACTAATCACACACTACTGATACGACATTTGGTATGCTTAGAGGTACCCCAAAATTTCCATCTTTGATGTTAAAGGGGTTCTGGTTGCAATTAAATATTGCAGACAAAGTTTAGATAACTAAACTCTCAGGTCTGCTGGGCATAGATATTATGCTCATTGTAAACTGCTTCATCATTCTGCATATGTTTATGAGCTGATATGTGATTTGTACTTAAATTGGAGTACTAAATTTTAGCAGATCTTATTTTTTCACTCCTTATACATCATTAAGGGTACCACTTGTTGAATCAAAAATGTGAAAGACACAAAACATGATAACACTTATTCGGATTTGTTTCTCAAAATGACAAAAAGTGTTGTTGTTAGAACTAATTTTAATCTTAGTGTCTTTCCAATTGATGTGACAGTCTCGGAATCCACGCCATTATGAAAACACAACACATAATTTACACAAGAGAATCAAGTACACAGACACATATGTTAGCTGTTGCTCATTCTTATTCATTGAATGAGTAAAATGATTCCTTTTTCACTCCTCTCAATATGTACTCACATAGTATTGTACCAGCCGGTGTAGTTTTCTCAGACACAAAATCAGCATCTAAATATTGCCACAATAGGGAAATTTCCATAAAGGGTTAGTTACTCTTGTGGTTCCGTGGTAATAACTGTCACAAGCTCTGTAGATCAATACAATATGAATCAGGTTCATTAAACACTCAAACATCATGTCATACACCAGTATTCTAATCACAATTTTGCAATATGACATTATCATTATCTACATACCAAAACAATATTTTGAAATTTCCTTAAAGTTTAATATCAGAGGAATATGGCAGAAGTCAACCCCAAAAGTTGTAAGTATTCCCTGTTAACTCATTAGTCATCAAAGACACTTAAGTCTTTGGTATTAAAGTAATAACTTTCTACATGTCCATAATGCTTCTAAGGTAAGTCATGTGATCAATAGGAAGCATGTTTGAAAGAAAAACTACCGTGCCAATTAGGAATTCATTTCAAATTACATGAGCCAGTAAAACAATAATTATTATTAATCTCTGTGTTAAAATTCCAAGAAGTTTCTGGGAAGGGTTATTAAGGGTTATGTGCATATCAGCAGGCATGGAACATCATTTAGAGTGTGCTTGCACAACCACAATATTGCAGACTTGAGACAACATGGTGTCCACTTCTCAGTCACCTATAGAACTCAGACAGCCTGAAATAAAATTAAAAGTTTCCCTCCATTTTAAGACTTGAGTGACTGTCAGCTTCCAAACCCTCTCCTTTTCCTGTGACATTTCTGCTGTTTTATTTATGCATTATCCTATTCATGCATTTTATATTCTGTATTTGTGTTTGCATTTTTTTGGGGGCGTTCAGGGGAGAGCAAAGACGTATGCAAAACTTACAGAAGCAAGACATTTTGTTACATAAAGAAGAGGGGGACCTACAGTGCAAGTCTATGAGGCCTGACATCATTGTGGTTACTGACAGCAAAGGTATTCTAGGCTGTCTTTGGAGGCTGTTCCAACAGTTCTCTCAGTGCACATTGTTGAAAGGAGTGGTTATATTTTGTTGCATGCATTAATGTATACTGAGTGCACTTGTGTCACAGTGTTATGTTAAAAATGCTAATTTTGAATTGTATCTGTACACTCAATACACCTACACTTAAAGGGCTGTTAAATGTTCCTGGTTTACTGTTTGTCCTTGACTTTGATTAATTCATTACAGCAATTTTTTCCTGTTAATCACTCTACATTATGAGTTCAGTGGTCACAGTGATAATAGAGTATTTGTAAGAATGAATAAAGAAAACTTCTATTTGTAAGTCAAAAGTAAAGACAAACTGTGAGCATTGAACAGATTCCATAATAATGTCTGGCAGTATTACCTGACAGCTGGAAATTAGTACAAATTAAAATTGTCTTGTTAACTGACACTTTACAAAGGGGAAAAATAAACTCACCTCTACCAATAAAGTCACCTCTACCAATATCAAAAGACATGACTTGCCATGGCTAGCACTCAATATCTAAAATAGCAGACAATGAGGAAAGACTACTAGCATGTTTCAAAGTTGTTTCAGCAAGGCATCCAACTTTTCCATATATAAGAACTACATTCATGCTACCATTTTTCATTAAAGGGTGATTCTTCAACTACTGCAAAGTAACATTGAGAAAATAATCATGCAAAAAAGCATAAGCTAAATTAATTTAATCTGTTGTGCTAAGGAATGTAATTATCATTACAGATATTAAATTGGACTTTAATCAAATATTGTAATAGGAAGTATAGAGAACAAAAAGAGTGCCAGTAGTAAATGTAAGTAAACTAAAATATGATTTTACTTAAAATAAAATATAATATTCTGTCTCCTTCAATATATGTTTTTCTCTGTATATATATGCGTTTTACCATCTAGTCTATATATATTTTTTCTTTAATTTGACTTAATTTATACTGCATTCTGAAAAAATAACATTGTTATAAAAGATAGGCTTATGATTGCACATTTGATGTGATAGTAATGACAGATGAATTGCAATAATGGCAGTCATTTTCAGCTGTAAACCTTAACTATGTACTTCCTACCTGTTTTCTTTAAGGCTCCAAAATGTATATTCATGGGGCGCCACACAAAAGTAAAGTGTGAAACAATGCTAAATTCATTACCATCTGATCATATTAACATTCAGGTGTGTTACATACTGAGTGACACTTCATTTGCTAAAAATGTATACCAAATGGGCACAAGTGGGCACAAATGGAAAGCATTGCAGGTTGAAACCAAAATTGTGTCAGAATGTGTCATATTCTAAATATGAATGCTCTTTGTGGACATTACTATTTCAAGCAGCGGAAGAACCACCCATGGACTGAAAGACTTCATGCGTCCCTCAAAAACGAGGGGATGCCAGTGGAAGTCCCTGACAAACCAAAAGGTACGAACATCTTCAACCACCAGAATGTCAGCCACTGATTCCATGTGCGGAAATGCCCTTATTTTCACCCTGGTACCTGCATACTTGCCTTTATCTTACCTTTCATAATTAGCACATGATGTCCTCAGACATCACTGCATAAACGTCGAAGCGACAAACAACTGCACTGACACTGAATCCTGCAGCACATCGTTTGCTATATGTACTTCTTCTTTAAAAACCAATAGGCGAAATATCCCATCCCTCCCAGGGAGCCCATGAGGAACGAGGCCCCGAAAAAGGACGGGGGCTTCTTCTTCACCATCCGGAACGCATTGGGGAGCACCGCAGAGAGGAGCGTGGTGTGGACGTCCCCCAGGACCTTGCGGAAGGCGTAGCGTCTCTGCACCCTCTCGAAAAACGACCGCAGGTTGGGCCGGCTCCCATCCTCCCAGTACTTCTTCGAGAGTCCTAAGAACTTCAGGCGGTGCAACGTGGCTCCCAGACAAATATCGGCTAAGGTGAAAGTAGGTCCACAGAGCCAAAGCTCGCACTTTTGACCTGGAGCGCAGAGGAAAAACAGCAACAACAACAGCAAAAAACAGATTTACGGTTCCTGCATCGGTCCCTAATCACTTCCACATTCCAAGTAATCCACATTTTGTGATAATTTCAGTTCCACCAACCTTCTAAAGACTACTTTATTTCATTCATTCTAGACACACTGTGAGACACGGATTTTGTGAGAAGTAACTTACAAATAACAGACATACTGTAAAGAACAACATGCATATATCATGAATGTATAGGGATCTTTGTGTCCAATAGAGAAAACCAGACACAGAATGTATGAACAATAGCATAATTAGAAGTAGTAGGGTGATTATCAGCAATGACCAGCCAAATTAGATGAGCTAATTTAACATGAACACCCTCCATTTTCTTAGATAACATTGCACTCAAATCCAATAATATCAGGTGACTTGTGTGTTTGCCTTAAGTCGCCATCTATAGGCAGTGAATTACACCCCTTTTTTAGCTAGTTAACAGCTGTGATTTAGGGAGTAATGAGATGACATTCTGTTTAGGCACACCAGCAACCAACCTTGATATTCCAGTTTCCTTTTTTCTAGCTCAGCTTCCACTTGATCCAACACCATCGCCAGCTCCCCAAGGATCTTATTTAAGTAGTTTACATTGTCATGGTCCAGCATCTTCGCCTGCAAGCAACAGTGTTTATGACCTCCCAGTCAAGGAAACGACTTGATATGATGCAAAGCCAGTTTCAATTTTACAGCCCATTCCCTCTCAGACCCTCGGGGGCTGAAGGCAGTCGAATGACTTTTCTGGTCTCTGTTAACAAGTGACACGCTTCAGTCTTGTGGGGTGCATCAAGCATTTTGGGAATCTCTGAGGCCAGCTCTTCCCTCTGTCTGTTTATGTGACACCTCACACAAACAGGCACATACACACACATGCACATAAAGTACAGATGCGATAATAATTTAATAATGTCCTCTTAAAGGGAAAAAAAGAGTTACCTAATTCAACACTGACATATTTATTCTTGTCAAAAGAGTAATGCATTCCTTATGCTTGTATGTCTGTCTGTACACAACTGATCTCAGACGTGAATTGTCTCTTTCAGTCCAAATTTTCCCATGAGGGAGACTGTGCCCATGGCTAAACATACAGCAGATCTAGCGCATTAAAACTGATTGACATCCACTCATGGCATATGAAAGTAGTGTAGATTTGTTAGTGCTGCATTTTGAGCGCTAGAGGGAGTCTGCAAAGATAAGAGCAGCATCGGAGGAGAGGCAAGACTGTACAATTTCTGACTGCTCTTGTGGTTGCTGTTTACTAGGTATATGATGGCCGATGATCATTTCCATGGCAACGCTGATGTCGCTCGTCCAGCAGGGAAACGCTGTATCTCACCATGAGCTTCTTCTGCTTTGACAGATAAGGCTCCGTCAGCGACGACTCCTCGTGGTCCAGCTTCATTAGCTCAGATGCAGCGTGGGCCAGGTGTCCTGCAGGGAGGAAACGCAGTTCACCACCGACTCCTCCTAAAACTGCCACTACACTGCTCTTTATGCACTCTCACCCCCAAATCCTCCCACTCCTCTTTCTCAACAACAGCAGTCACCCCAAAATCCTCCCACTGCACTTTCTCCAGAAACCATGGCCACCCCCAAATACTCCCCCTATACTTTCTCCAGAAACTACAGTCACCACCAAATACTCCCCCCATTCTTGCTCCAGAAACCAGTCACCCCCAAATACTCCCCCCTACTTACTTCAGAAACCACAGTCACCACCAAATACTCCCCCCATTCTTGCTCCAGAAACCAGTCACCCCCAAATACTCCCCCCTACTTACTTCAGAAACCACAGTCACCCCCAAATCCTCCCACTGCATTTTCTCCAGAACACCACTGTCACAAACTAACCCCCCCCCCCACACACATACACACACACACACACACACTTTCTCTACAGCACCACTTTCTCCCTCTCCACCCCCGACTGTTTTTCTCACAGCTCCTACATGCTCTCACCAATGACCAGACGGAGAGTAGGAGAGAGTAGGAGAGTGTCGCACGTAACATGGTGGGTCTGGGCCACAGACCAGACAGGACTGTATTAATCTGTGACCCTGAAAAGCCTATTCTTTTAATTGCAAGCTATAGTGGGGCGTTTGAGCTAAACACTAAGCAGCTTTGTCCTTATCTCTGAAATTAAACGTTTAAGTATTAAGTGTATCTTTTTTTGCATTCTTACAGAATGTTGTTCACTAATTACAGTAACCGCCAAACCTGTGTTCATGCAAAAGTAATGCGTATATGTGATTGTACCTTAAATTATTCACTCAAAGTTCATGCATCATCATGGACAGACTCCTTCCAAACAGAGGAATATGATGCCTGATTTTAACTAAACATTCAAGCGCACCTGCTTCTGCACCTGTTTCTGCACACTGCAAATGTTTTTTGGCACAGGTTAAACAAGATTGATAAGATGTATTAATAACCCTATTCTAGTCCTTAAGTAATTGCATAAGTGCATGTTTTTTTCCCACATAAATCTCATTAATGTTGTTAATGAACTTTCATCTTCAAATCCCTTTGAAAAAAATAGACCATCAACTTCATTTACTGCAAATAATATTGCTTTCCCAGCACTACAACACTTCTGGCAGGGCTAGCTCCTTCGACTGATTTATGGAAAGCTGAAATCCATTAAACTGTATTACAGAAGCAGTTTGGCAATGCTCTGCAGGGAAACAGTATGGAAGCTCTGATGTTAGGACCCTCACGTTACTGCTAGCCTCAGAGCAGTCTGCAGTGACTGGGAGTTCAATCCTAACACACTCAGGCTACACATTTTTGTTAAATGCTTACACATGGTAAGCCTCTGGTTTCTAGATTCAACAACTATATTACAGTACGACAGCCACGTCTCCTATTATGAGCTGTTGTCCAACACATACACAGAGATTGCTGGTCTCATGTTTCAGTCACCTGGGAGGTGACTGCAATGTAGCAAAAATGCAATACAATGCAAACCCACACATTATCTGAAACAAATACAGAAAGCTTTGAATCTGTGTAGCCCTATCTTGTCTTGGAATTGGTGATACACAGCACAGAGCCGCAGTCATGTACTGTAATATTAAAATTGAAAAGGCATGCTGCAGTGTGAAAACACCACACTTCATAAATAATGCACAACAGCCTAAAATCATGTTGCGGTGAACCAGTCTCTGTTATCGGCCTCCATAATAATGTGACTGCCCTGGGTACGCAGGGCCCTTCCTCTCACGGTGAAACTCCCCCGCGTTCCCGAGCTGCGGTCACTCACTGCGTATCTCGGTGGTGGCGTACTTGGGGACCATGGAGTCGGCGGTGAGCTCGGGGTGCAGGATGCAGCCGTGGGTGTAGGCGTCCATGGGCAGGCCGTCCAGCAGCTCCCGGTACTGCTGCACGCGGTCGTGGAGGGGTGTCCCGGCTTCCGGGATCAGTGGGGCCACCATCTCTGAGAAACCCACCGGGCCACACAGACACAGTCACCCCCTCCCCTCAGTACTCCCACCACCCCCCCCCCCTGCAGCACCTGCACAATGTAACGGCAGGTCACTTAACTCAGTGTTTCTCAATCCTACTCCTGGAGGCCCACTGTCCTGCATATCTTCTATCTATCCTTGCTGCAAACACACCTGATTAACAGTGTGATTAACATGCTCTTGATTAAATCAGGTGTGCTCGGCTAATCAAAAGTGCCACTGATGAGTTCAGTCAGGTAGGTAGAGCAGGGAAAGATGGAAAACGTGCAGGACAGTGGGCCTCCAGGAGCAGGATTGAGAAACACTGACTTAACTGATTCTGAGGTATGGCTACCGCTTCAGTCGCGTCTAACTGGGTGAGTGTGGCTGGAAGTGGCTTGGTGCAAGTGGAGTATGCTAATGATACTGAAAAACTTTAAATAATTCAGCCTTTGTCTTTTCGGGGCTAAAAGGAAAGGTGCACAAGCTCTCCTGAAATGTCAAGCACTTCATTACCATTTTGTAAGTTCAATATAAAATTTCCACAAAGCCCTTCTCTACAAAATTCTCCTTGAAGAGTTTATTTTTGATCCTCAGTGCCAGTCTATTGCTTGCCTAGTGTAATTGCTAGGTTTGGAAAGACTTGATAAAAAAGCTTTAAGTGAACATGGCCTTTGCCTTTTCTTTAGTCAGTTACTGCTGTTTGAACTTTTTTTCTTTTGAACCATTTGGATGATCTTTTTCGATTCAGCACTGAAAATCAAACAAGACAGTACTCTCGTTTAGCATCTATTAATTGGTCAATTGAACGTGAAGCATGTCTAATCTAATCAGAGGCCCTTATTTGATCTGCATTGTTCAGTCCCCTGTAGGGCTGTTGTGTTCATTTGTCTGATGATGTAACTGTACACTCCTCCCACATAATTTCTGCAAGAGGAGTTACACAGGATATAGAAGCAGTTATTATTTAAACATTACCCATGGTATGATTCCAGCGTTGTAATAAAAGTAATACATTGAGCTGTAACATGGAAAATCAACAGACAGCACCTAACCGAAAAGATGTACTGTCTTGGCATTGAAAGAGGGAATCATAACAAAAGAAATTTTGGCAGGAGCAGCTACTATACTTTAAACATTAGAGAATTGTTGTTCTCCTAAAGATTCATACGAAGTGAGTCTAAAGTGTGTAATGTTAGAGTCAGATTTAACTGCATCAATATTTTGTTCTAAAAACGTTTCATTTTCTCATCTGTCTGTTTTCAGTAACCACATTATCCTCCTGAGAAGTTCCAGTCTATCGAAATGCAGTCGTGGAAGGTGGGACTATGCATAAACATCTGTGAACCTGGACAGGTGTGCCTGATTAAAACCTGCACAGACACGGAGAAAACAAAAACCCAGACAGAGCGCGAGAGATTCGAACCCTGGACCTTGAAGCACAGAGGTAACAGCGCCTGCACAGTTTGTGACAAAGCATGAACTGTAATATATTAAAACCACAAAAGGCGAGTCTTCTTAGAGAAGTACTAATACAAGACAGCAGGCACATAGTGGCAAACCACAATGTTTCATAACAAAGGATACTACAGAAACCAATGGAAATAAATGGCATTAACAGGCCTACAGGTCTTCTTTGAAAAAGAACAACAAAAAGGAGCTGTTATTTCGAAGAGAAATACCTCCCACAAAGTTTGTCTCCAAGTAATCGATGATCTGGTTGTAGTCGCTGACGATGGTGTCTCCGTGGAGAAAGACTGGCACCTCCTCGACCAGGTTGAGCCTCATGAACCAGGGGTCATTCTGTTCAGTCAGCGGGAGGCTTACGTCTCGCTCCTCGCACAACAGTCCCTTCTCGTTGATGACCAGTCGAACCTGTGGCCACAAGAGCAACCGTACTGTCATCTGCATGCAAGCAAGAGAAGCACCCATGCAAAACAAAGTAAAAACCAATGATTTCTCTCAGATGGAACCTGGTTTCAATTCATTCCCTTTTACAGCTATATTTTTGTAACTACTTTATGGTTTTACATTGGCATTTTAGCAGATGCTCTCATTCAGAGTGACTTACATAGGTTGCTATTTTTACATGTTATCCATATTTACAGCTGGATATTTCCTGAGGCAATTCTGGATTAAGTACCTTGCCCAGGGATACAGCAGCTGCGCCCCAGGAGGGAATTGATCCAGCAACCTTTCAGTTCCGAGCCCTGCTCCTTACCCCTGTGCTACACTGCTACCCCAAAAAAGGTTTGAGAAAGGAGTATTACATTATGTTTTTGGCATTTAGCTGACACTCTTACCCACAGTGACTTGCATAGGTCACAATTTTATATCTTAAATATGTTCATCATACCAACATCCATAAAATATTCTATGGAGCAGTGGGGTGGTGTATCAATAAACAGCTTGTAACCAAAAGGCCACTGGTTTACTCCCCTCCTGGGGCAATGTCGTTCTACCCTTGGGCAATGTAACTGACCCACAATTTCTGCAGTAAATATCCAACTGTAAATTGATAAAAAAAAATTCTGAGTTGCTCTGTATAAGAGGGTCCACTAAATGACAATAAGGTAATGTTATATGTTTTCCCTTTATTCCCTTTAAAATGATCGAGCCATTCATCATTCGAAAAAATCTTGCTCTCTTAACTGACGCTACATGGCTTCTTATGTGGTGGATCTGAATTAGCACAAGTCAGTCAACCTCATATACCTCAGCTTTGCCTGTGATAATCCATAGGCTGTTTGCCAATTCTTAGCCCCCTATAATTTGGGCCTCTGCACGCATGTGTTTGTCTGGGAGCATGTGTCAGGCCTCTCTCCCCTGTGTGCCACACACTCAAAAGCCTCCAGGGCTGTGACATATTGCTGATGTCATAGCTATCCTAGGCCTCCCTGAGTTTAGTGCTCAATGTTCCTATCACTGCATGCACCCCACAAACATGGCCACAACTCAAGAAAGGTTAGGCCAAGCCATAAACTGCCTGACGTCTGTTTGATTGTGCTGGTCCAGCACTTTACCCTCAAAGATTTAACTTGTCGTTTCTCTAAAGAAAAATCACTCACTAAATCATGTGGATGAATTCAAAGGACTGTAAGGCACTCATCCAATCTTATGTGCTTTGTCCTTAACCTTGAATGATGAATTTAGGCAAGTGCTGCATACTTGATTTATTACACAGCATAGTGAATTTGTCAGTTGCCATTTTTATTGATGTTAATTGCAATGTTGATGTTAATAAGTAACTACAAGAAAAAAAAAATTTAATGAAGAAAAAAGTCCATAGTTAGACTGTATGTAGGCATGACTCAGAACAAAGCTACTCAAAAATGACTAACATTCAAGGAAATGCTGCAATGCTGATTAATAGTTAATGTTTGATTTAATCCATCCTAATTAAACTAAATAAAATTCTCAGTCACCTGTTACTCATCTTAAAGACCATATTTAACATATTTGTCAATACAGACAACTACATATAGTATCCAGACCAAACCATGCCAGATATTACCTGATAAATATAATTCCTCAGTCAAACTTTTAAATTGAAAAATATATACATAGAACTCTGGTTCCATTTATTTGTGAGTTTTGAGTATAATAAAATGCAACAACAAAAAAAAAACACCTCGCAGCTCTCCTGCAAGTATGTGCCTTCCCTTTTCACAGGAGAGCTCATTTCCGAAAATTACTCTGATGCAGGAGAGAACCTGCAGCAAGAGGATGAGATGCCAAATCACTGATATCACTTTCTACTATCATCACCTCTGTGCTGGATGATTGTAGCTGCTGAGGGTTTGATATCAGATTGAAGCATCCTTAGTGGTTCTCTGCACGAGCTTCTTATTGGGACAGGGCCTCACCACAGGAGAGGCCCTTAAGTCCGACTACTATATTTCTAATGGGGCAGCAGTGTAGCGTAGTGGTTAAGGAGGAGGACTCGTAACTGAAAGGTTACTGGTTCGATTCCTCACGGGGACACTGCTGCTGTACCCTGGGGCAAGGTACTTAACCTACAGTTGACCGAGTAAATATCCAGCTGTATAAATGGATAACATTGTAAAAACCTGTAATTGATGTAAGCTGCTCTGGATAAGAGCATCTGCTAAATGCCAATAATGTAATGTAATGTAAAAATGAATCCACCCAGCATCCACACTTTAGTCAAACATTGTGTTGTCTGGGAATTATTTCGAGGGAAGAGGCAACTTAGATATTTTTAACCCCAGTCAATTTCCTGAAGCTATGTCAATCATACCAGGAGTACAGAAAGGAAGAGTCTCCATGGTGACACTGCTAGCTGCAGTGTAATCAAAGCTCATTGGAATTCAGTTGCAGCAGGCATCCACCCTGTGAAACCAGTGTGACCGCCCAATGCTATTGATGCTAACAATGTGCTTACTCCACTGATCACACCACAGTCACCAAGTTAAAGAGTGATCTTCAGCCACCAATGGCTCTCTGGCCAAAGCTGGGATCCATTACATTGCATTATTGGCATTTAGCAGATGCTCTTATCCAGAGCAACTTACAATGTTATCCATTTATACAGCTGGATATTTTACTGAGGCAATTGTGGGTTAAGCACCTTGCCCAAGAGTACAGCAGCAGTGCCCCAGTGGGGAATCAAACCAGCAACCTTTTGGTTACAGGTCCTACTCCTTAACCACTATGCTATACTACCGCCCACATTGGGATCCACTGCACAAACAGCATGGTGACACAGACAAGAGCAGGGAATTATCCTGACAGATGTGTGAACCACACAGCAAATCTGACACACAGATTAAACCCATTGGCTTGTTCCAAAACCAAGACAGCTGAGACATGTGAGTCTTATCAGGGCAATGCCCTCCACATGTTTTTGTGCCTGGTGGGATAAATCCCATGAGAACAAGTCTCTAGAAACATGTTCCATGAGGAAATAGAGGCAAATGATCCCCAAAAAGCGAAGATGCGGTTCTTTATTACCAAATGTGTGCACTGATACTGTATGCTGTATATTGGCCGTTCCATTTAGTCTTTCCAATAGACCTTCAGGGCAGCTTGCTCTCTTCATGTAACTCCTAGCCACGGTTCTTTTAGTGTGCATAATCACTACACAAAATTTGTCCATAGTTAATGAAATTACTTGCTCTTCATTTTTGGTGTTTTTTGCATGCCTATGTGAGATGTTGACCAGTTTTGAAGGTTTTTTTTGTACGTTATGTATTCTTGCATCTACCACTTCATGGAGTGGTGGGATGTGTGTTAGTCTTTGAGCAGGACTATTGCAAAAGTTGTGGATTTGGTCTAAATTCTTGCCTATGTTAAGGCTGCCATAACAAGTCAAGCATCTATTGAATACACATAATTTAAGTACTAAGGGAGATGGAGATCTGTAAAAGTACCAGCTGACTATGTGAGAGAGGCCATATACACTTTTTACAGTGAATGGAGACTGTAAAGAGTCTCCTTATATCTTTATATCATTTATGCGCAAAAATGACAACTGAAAAGGAAGGCAAATGTTATTCTCTGATTGTGCAAAAAGTGTTAAGGATATGATGATGATGATGATGATGATGATGATGAAGATTATTATTATTATTATTATTGCTTATCAATGTCGAATAAGTCTGATATTTATATCTGTTAACGTAATTAACACAGAGTGGTGGTAGCACTTCTATGAGACAAACACTGTTCGTTTGCTTATCCACTTACCCTTACCTCATTTTAAATAAATTATTAACATCACTTCGTATTTTAGATCCGACATAGGCCGTGGTTCCATTGGGCGTTCAAATGAAAAAGACATTCACACTTGGGGAAAAAAACACCCTTCGCCCATATCGTTAAAAAGCGCTTTGAATAGAGAAGTCAATATTGATCATGATTCTTAAAGTAGCCTAAGGATTGACACATGCGAGCAAGATGTCTTGTTACTATGCCTGCCTGTGGAGAGATGTCAACAGAATATTACTGTAGCTGGCATGAACGGGCGACCATAAATCAAATAAAAAACACAGGAAACGTGTATCAATAATTGGCCGTTTCTTTGCGAGCTGAAATGACAGAAAGAACCGCAGTTCCCTTGCGCGACTTACCTTCTGAGAAGTGAATGACTGGGTCCAGTGGTACAAAACGAGCCTGTCTTTGGAGAAGGCTCTCTTGGGCCCTACAACGGCTTCCTTGCTCTCCTCTTCCTCTGCAAATTTGCAGTCTTCATCCACAGCAGATATGGGCCACCAGGTACAGCTGGTGGGGGTAACGTTGTTGGAGGACGCCATGACGGAAGAATTGTGTGTGTGTGTGTGTGTGTGTGTGTGTGTGTGTGTGTGTGTGTGTGTGTGTGTGTGTGTGTGTGTGTGTGTGTGTGTGTGTGTGTGTGTGAGAGAGAGAGAGTGGGAGAGGAGAGAGTGGAGTAGAAGCGAAAGGGAGAGCGAGAGAGATTTCAGCACCGCGAAACCAATATCATCCTTTTTAGCATGACAGCGTCGCACGAAAGGCGAAGTCCTTGCAGATGTCCACTTTTGGCATTCGAGTCGACATCCGATACCGTGCTCAGCGCCGTGTCACGATCACGGCCAAAGCACAAGCTCACTCATGCATCACGGCAAATACACTATAAAATGCAACCGCGTATTACATCATAACAAGTGAACATGCGCGGTGGGCGTTTATTTAATTCATTTATCTATCTGAGACGGTGTCCCTGCATTTACGTTGTAGGTGCTTCCAATAAAAGCAAAATAAATCTGTATCAATGATGAAATATGAATGCTTACTAATGAGATTAAACACAACCATAAGGGATTGTCATTAGTAATTAACAGCCCACTGTTTAAAATCATGTGGCCTCGGTATGCTCAAACAAACTGAAGAGAAAAGAGTTAAAATCTTTCTTAGTAAGATATAAAAAAATGAGCTAAACATATATTTACAACAGTCATAAATTTCAGTTTTAAACAATTTCATCGGGATGTGAATTCAGTAGCCTACTCAACGGTTAATATATTTACGTTTAATGGGCTCATAGGTAACCTTTTATATGGCCTTGGCTCTGTGCTTCTTGCCACATCAGCATTTTCCAAATGTATTTTTCTATCTCAGAATTTTCAGAGATTTTATATGATGTGGGGTGTTTTGACGCATAAAATCAATATACTGATATTTACACGCCAGTAGAGGGTGCTATTCGATCTGAATAAGGGTACCACTATAATACTACTGTAATACTGTTGGAATACAGCGAAATGTTTTTTTTTTACTTGGTTGTTTCTATAGGTTGACGTGTCGCTTTCAAAGTAGTTTCAAGGGCTGCGATGAATTCGGGATTGTGTATTAAATTAATGTGTCCGTGTGTTTGTGTGTGTGTGCGCGCCCGCGCGCGCGCGCGTTTATGTGAGTAGCCTACTGGAGGACAGTGCGCCAGACCACCAACAGAGTCCTTGAATTGATATACAGCCAAAGATATCACGCTTAGATGAGTCAGTTACTGCAACCACAATCTGAACCAAGCAAGCAGAGTGCATTTAGCCCCACGTCACAATAACAGACAACGCTGCCTTCACGTGTGGTATGCCACTTGGTGTGAAAGAAGAGCATGCGTGTGTCCCCATCTAAAGAAAAAAGATCAATCAGTCAGGTCAATGGAAAGTCCTGTTCAAATCATCTAAACACTGTCAACCTCTCACTGTCTGTAATTTATTTTTTTTTCAGTCATGGGCCATGTACTCATTCAGGCAGAAGTGGAACCTCTACCTGTTCACCACTAAATGAGTGTGGCTTCACTGTATGTATGTGCACCTTCTTTGATGCTTTCTGTGGAAAAGGAGACCCCTGACAGATCAAGCAATATGCAGCGAGTAAGATAAGTCAGCTTGCCAAGTGCTGCCAATTTGTTTGATGTATCAGTCAATTCTGAAACATACGTGAAGCTTATCTGTGTTCCTGAAGAAGCAGTGGACAACATAGGAAATGGCAACAGGCCTCTGCAGTACATTGGACAGTGAACATTCACTGCTTGATTACAGTCTCACCAGGCACTTTGTGATGTTAGTTACTGGTGCTCAGGAAAGGTTCTTGTTTGTCAGTGCTGCTACAGTCATATCTTCAGTTTCAACCTCCCATAGGTCCAGTGCACCCAGCTCTCCAAACTGAGCTGCAAAGCCTGATTATAGAATTAATTAATGAGCAATGGTCTCTCCTAAATTGCTTTGTAAATTAGAAAAAAAAATAGTTTCTGTATAGGAAAACATACACACAAAAACTGTTATAAGTCCTTTTAAGATCAATATGACAAACTACTGGCACATTTATTGTTACCTTGTATTCTCCCTGAGAAATGAAAACGATTGTATAAATAAGTAAACAAAAAACTTTTCTTTACAGTCCAAGAGCAAATTGTTAATGGTTATTAAAATCAATATATTTTCAAAATTTAGTCTTAAAATTTGCCATGTCAATTCTGTTATTAATGTCAACTTTGCTACCTGCAAATACTTGTGGATTCTTAAAAAGGAATATTACATTACATTATTACATTATTGGCATTTAGCAGATGCTCTTATCCAGAGCGACTTACGTGTCCTGTCACAGTTTTTTTATAATGCAACTTAAAGTGAAAGTGAATTGAAAAGATTTTAGGAAAACTACCACAGTAACCAAGAGTCCTTATAGATCTTTAATTGAAATGGAGGTTTATGTGTAAAACTGTTAGACTGGACCTGAGAACCTGAATATTCTCCGTAGACTGAACTGGCATGAGAGTATTCGCACATTTGAAAAAGATGCATCAGTTAGTAAATAACCTTTTGAAAACTTTACACGTTACTATGTTTTCCATTAATATATACTCAGTTTGAAATATAAACTGCAACATCAAAGTTGAATGATCTAAATGAGACCTGAATTAAGTAAATGAAAGTAATATGTTCTAGAAATGTGTTTGGTCCAACTTTCCGTCCGCTTCGATGATTTGGGAGTTTGCGGCATCAATTTGTACCCTACACGGGCTACGCATAGCTATTCGAGAAAGTGGGAAGAGTCCCACAGAAACGTGTGAAGTAGGCTACCGACTGGTCATACTGCTATTAACAACTGTTTCATAAGTCGAAGAAGTATGGCCATGTTGTGAAGAAAATTAAAAAAAAAAAAAGAGTAAAGCAGAACGGTTGTCGGAAAAAAGGTCACACAAACGTAGGCTAACTGTCTCGGGAGTTTAAATATATATCCGCGTGTGATGCATTAACTACAATTCTGATGATGTCCAATTCATCAGACAGCCTCTGCTTTTCTTGAAAGTTCCACACATTCCCACCCTGTCGAGCCTTGACAAGCAGGATTGGATTGTATTTTTGGATTCGCCTCTGGACCTGATAGCGGTGCGGCTCTTGTTTAACAGTCCCACCATATCCAGAGGCGACAGAGGACTCTCCGTGGGGAGATGAGGCAGGAGGAGGGTTTTTATTACTCCCTTTTTAGTATTGAAACAGGTCCCGGGCTGGTTGACAGGATGTAAAAAAGATAGAGCGTAATGACAACACGGATTTTCCATCCGAAACTACAGAAGAATCGCGATTTCAGAGCGCGTTTTAAATGGACATGTTTAAACTCGACTACCCGACGGTCGGTGGAAAACATTGGGAGTTCATCGCAACTTTTAAACTGGACTGTATGAGAGATGGAAAGAAGTACGGAGTAATATGCGGGAGGAAAATAAGAAACGGAGATAAACCGTCCGTTTTTACACTAAATGGCAAATTGTGTCACGAGAACACAATACGATGGAATAAACTAATGAATGGATAAGTGGAAACAAGAATTGCCATTCGAAGAGAGATGACCCAAGACCGCTAAACACATAAAAGGGAGGGAGTTCCAGGTCCTTACGATTAAGTATTTGGGTGGGAGTTTTCAAATACATAAGGCAAGTCTACTTGATTTTACATTCATCGCAAAAAGTGAAATCGCCTGCCTTTAGTTAGGTAAACATGAGTGGAGGTCGCTTTGAGTTTGACGATGGCGGAGCCTACTGCGGCGGCTGGGAAGGTGGCAAAGCGCACGGGCACGGCATCTGCACCGGACCCAAAGGACAGGGAGAGTTCTCGGGCTCCTGGAATTATGGCTTTGAAGTTGTTGGGGTCTACACGTGGCCCAGTGGAAACACGTACGAGGGCTACTGGACCCAAGGGAAGCGTCACGGTCTTGGTGTCGAAACCAAAGGTCGCTGGGTCTACAAAGGAGAATGGACGCACGGTTTCAAAGGAAGATACGGCACGCGTATAAGCCAGGGCAGCGGCGCCAAATATGAAGGAATGTGGAATAATGGGTTGCAAGATGGATACGGGGCAGAAACCTACGCAGATGGCGGTAAGGAGGTTATAGGCATGGCTGAATGAAACATCAGCAAGTCCCTTATTGGTTCTTTATTATCTTTTTCTGAAACCTTAGGCAAGGATATGACAACATACCCCACTCTTGGCTTTGAGGATTGGTTAAGACGCTCCAAGTCATTTGTGAGGACATTTAAATTGTCTATGCCACACCAAGACAAACCTATGGCACACAGGAAATGGATTGGCATAGGTGACTATCACCTGCCCATGGAAATGCTTTCAAACTTACAAAAAAAGTTGTCAGTGAAGATGATATTTTCAGTTTAGGGAGGCATTTTAGCAGATTTATCATTTCACCCTGAAACAGATTTATCATTTCACCCAGAGTAACTCTGTGCTCTTGGTGTCGTGTGCATTATCAGAGTGAAAAAGCAGATCTTTTGTTGCCTCAAATGACTCTGGACACAGCAACGGGCTTGGTGTGAAATTATGAAACACGAAACTGCTGTGTGGACACAGATGTCCATTGGTATCTCACTCATTACTAGGGAAACACTAGCTGCTGCGAAGTGTCAAAGAGAGAGAGAGAAGTTAGAAGTGATGATAATTAGTATTCTCTGTGATCTGTGGTGCTGTTCACAGGCTGTGCTTAGAATTCATATAAAATAAATGGCATACATTTCAATATTTCATAATACGAAAAAAATGCATTCTGCACCATTCATTATGACTAGGAAACGATGAATCATGAGGAGATAGTGTAATAGTTGATGATTTCTCACATAGCAGTAACTGGTTCAGCTGCAAACTCAGTTTAACAGAATGGTGTCCTTTAAAGTTTCTGCATATCACCATGCAGACCAGAAAAGGAGAAAAGTTGCTCTTACCTCTATTTAGTGGGCTCTGTGTGAGTGTTAGTGTGTTGAAGGCCTGCTGTTCCATGCATCATGGCACGGTGTCCTTGTAAGTCACTGAATGCAGGCCTCTCCAAAGTAAATACATATTTTTGTCTAGTGCAAAGCTAGTGGCATTTTCTGCCCAGCAGGGTTTAGAAAGGTTAAAGTGATACTATTGTCTTGACTTTCTCTGTGTGTCCTGAAGCAGATTTGTGTCTCCCCGGTAATATTTTTGGTGACTGATGAGATTAACCTCCACTGGTACAGGGTCACTCCCTTCAGAGCTAAACCCCTTTGAAAACTTGTGCTGTCATTGCACTTAGAGACACTAGATTTAGTGTTCAGTTCAAATGACAAATCATATGTGTGGTTTATGTCAAATGGAATCAACAAGGCTTACGTTTCAAAGTGCGTGGATGAGATATACTGTTTGTATATGCTGATGTCTTCTTTGAGTAACATAAGCACAATGGTTTGATGCTAATTTGTTGTGCTGAACAATCAGTAAAGGTCCCTTTTGGCCATTTTTGTAGTTGTTTCACACTACTGTGTCTTTTTTAATCAAAATAAGATGTTTTCACGTAGACATTTGTCTCTGACTTTATATATTTAAAGAGCTATGCTGTTCTTTGTAAGAACAATTATGAGATGTTCACCTCTCATATGTAGCTGTTGACCATCTTGACTCCAAAGACATCAGCCTGAGAGCTCATAGATGATTGAGATTGTGTAATGGTTTGTCTGGGATAGATAATGAGAGCACATACTGTCCCTTTGGCCTCGTTCTCTCTGTGATAAGGAATTCAGACATGTGTAGTTCTACACGAGGAACACGATCATTCATGCTCAGTGGCCAGTTATATGGTACGTCACACCTAAAAAGCGTTCAGTGCTTGGTACGTGTGACATACTGCTTGCATTTTCTTGTACCGATCTTTACAGCACTTAGGACACAGCTTTGACAGAATAAAAATGGTTAAATTTGGTTTTTAATCAGACATGGTGTTTAGTGTAAATTCAATGTGGGCTTAGTTCTGAGTAGACAGTTGGGCTGGTGTTTTATCAATCATTTTCCTTCAGCGTATGATGTGTTTAAATATTTAATGAGGTGCCTGCTCGTTTTTCCTAGATATTATCTAATGTGTTCTATTTTTGTTTCTCTGGTTTAAGAACACACTGTACAGGAGGTTTGGTAGGTCATATTATTAGCCTACTGTATATTTGTCCTCATCCAATGTCATTGTTCTGTTTAGTATTGTATTCATAACACCACTTTTACGATTATGGATGTGGCAAAAATTTATATTTTGCTTTTCAAACTTTAAAATCTGAGCAAAATATGATGTTGAAAAATAGAATCTTTGTGCGTTTTGAGAGCACATACTATCCTTTGTCTAATACAGATAAAGCACCAGTCTAATGTGAAAGGTATAAGTAAGTATAAGTGATGGATAAAAGTCTAAACCCCTCAGTCAAAGTTAAGGAGACGCTGTATTTCAGTGGAAGTGAGAAGCCCTGTGTGTGTGTGCGTGTGTGCGTGTGCGTGTGTGCGTGTGTGTGTGTGTGTGTGTGTGTGTGTGTGTGTGTGTGTGTGCGTGTAACTGACCTGTGTCTCTGTGTCCGCCCAGGCACCTTCCACGGGCAGTTCACGGGCGGCATGCGGCACGGGTACGGCGTGCGTCAGAGCGTGCCGTACGGCATGGCGGCGGTGGTGCGTTACCCGCTGCGCACCTCCCTCACCTCCCTGCGCAGCGAGCTGAGCAACGGCGCGCTGCTGCAGCAGGAGGTTCCCGCCGCGGGCGCCGCCGCGGGGGCCGCCGGGGCCGCCGGCCAGGACGCCCCCGCGCCCCCGCCCCTCCTCCGGGGCCCCGCCCGTGGCGGCTTCGCCCTCACCCTGCAGGCCGACCCCGAGGCGGCCAAGCCCAAGAGGAAGGGGCTCTTCCGCAGGGGGTCTCTGCTGGGGAAGCTGAGGAGGGCCGAGTCGCGGAGTTCCCTCTCCAGCCAGAAGAGTAAGGTCACCTTCCTGCGCTCCGACTCCACCGTCAGCTCGGCCGCCAGTGACGCCAACTCCACCGCCAGCCTGGGCGAGGAGGCCGAGGCCGCTGAGGACTTCCCGCCCGTGGAGGCCGACATCGACGCCACCACCACCGAGGTCTACATGGGCGAGTGGAGGAACGACAAACGCTCGGGGTACGGCGTCAGCGAGCGCTCCAGCGGCCTCAGGTACGAGGGCGAGTGGCTGGACAACCAGAGGCACGGCTACGGCTGCACCACCTTCCCCGAGGGCCGCAAGGAGGAGGGCAAGTACCGCAACAACCTGCTCGTCAAGGTCATCAAGAAGAAGGTCCTCCAGCTCAGGGGAAACAAGATCCGGCAGAAGGTGGACCACAGCGTGGAGGGGGCCTTGCGGGCGGCGGCCATCGCCAAGCAGAAGGCCGAGATCGCCGTGTCCAGGTAGGGTGCTCATTAAATTGCATTACGTTACGTTACATTACATTACATTACATTACGTTATGTTACGTTGCATTACATTACATTACATTACATTCATTTAGCAGGCGCTCCTGTCCAGAGTGACCCCCAGCACAGAAAGAATGGAAGTGTATCCATTCATGTTGAATGAGCAACAGTGTCAGTGGGTACTCATATGGAGGTGTGACAAGGAGCAGGGTGAACCCAAATAATCTAAGTCATGCAGTTGTACTTATAATTCACAATTACAAGCTGACATACTTGCTCCAGCAACCCTCTTAAGTAAGATATTAAGACATCAGTGAATTCTTGCAGAATATATATCCAGTAGGGTATGAGTAGGGAATGCTAGAGTAAGAAAATTTCTTTTGTCCGTATGTAAGAGCTAAATTTTTTTGTTCCAAGAACCTGAAGTCATATTTTTGCCTTCTCTCCCATCAATACATTTTAGCATTACTCGACCATGCATTTAGTTCAGTGTTTACATTATTCACTTGTATGAAAACTGTACCCAGTAAGTGCTTGTCCTAGAATAGCTGTTTCAGGATAAACCTTAAGATATTTATTGAGTGAGGAAGACTGAGCTGTACTGGCTCGGGTGATTTGGTCACAGTTAAACACAGACCACCTAACACACATTCCGCACATCTAATCGCGACACTTACACACACGGTCTGATATCTGCATTTATGGTGTTTGCCATGGAAAGTATTTCATCTGTCAGCTTTAAGGGAGAGTTCAAAGGAGTCAGTGTGATTAAATGTCCTTTGGTGAACGTTTGGCTCATCCTCAGGTTTCCTGGCTTTGGCCTCTGCCTCTGCTGAGAGCCTGTAGGTGTGATTCCACCAGCAGTGCAGTCCCAGGACAGTGTGTGTAACCACAGAGACAGAGCGAGCTGATATTATAAGATGCGTGGAGTGGAATACGCACTGAAAGAGACGGTGGTCTTCCGGGTGACTTCATGGCTACAATAAAACCCAAAAAAAAACACTCAAGGAGAAATAAAGACTTGAGGGAAATAAGTTTCTGTTCAGTCCTGCATCAGTCTCCTGCTGACAGTGCCATGGCTTGCCATCTCACCATCGCTAGACATCTAACGTGTCAACGTCAATCACTTTGAATGCCAAAACAATGATCACGGTGACTCACAACAATCTATATTTGCAATGTTAAGTCAGCAGAAGAAGACAGATATTCCTGTCGAGTTCAATAGCCGTGCCGTGGTGTCAGGTTACACTGTCCCCCTCATAGCTTAGCAACCCACGCATTCTCAGAAAATAAGCTTGCAGTGTATGGAGTCTTCCCACCGCCTCTCATATGTGGCCTCCATATCAGAGATGGGGAGTGTCTAAGAGACATACAATATAAGCACTTGCCTGTAGCTTTAGTGCGAATTTTGGCTATGCATAGTCCTTATGCAATGAACAGACCCTTTTTAGTGGAAAGGCTAGTGAAAGTCGTGTTTGGGTGTAAATATTGTTCTCCATGTGCTGCGTGCTTATATTCATGACCACACTTTACCTTTAGTTATAGTATGTCTTGTCTATCACAAAAGCTATGTTTCACAGAACAATGAAGTGATCTCATGGAAATTTAAAAGAAAAACAAATCAATAGATGTGATTAATTGTGTGTTGGCAGTGTGTAATTATACATATAATTATCTTTTTATTCAATCACCCGATATTTGAACGGTCACTTTGGCTTTTAATAACAATATTTACAACAACAATAAAAACAAAAAAAAAACAATAAAAAGTGTGGTGGCTTTGTCTGTGCTTCTAGCAGTAGGGTAGGTGAGGTGGGGGCATAATTATGCGTCAGTCATCCTTCTACATTTCAGCTGCTGTGTCAAAGCACATACAATGTTCAAACCTGCTGTCCTCTGAAAATGACTCATATGTCTCCGGATATTGCTTTCCAGTACTTTTGTCATTGTAAAACAGGTACCTATTAAAATGTGACCAAAATGGTCTGTCTGCACACATGGTTTTAATCAAATTGGGAGTAAAAAAGAAAATCCAAAATCTGAATCTACACCAATACAAAGCAGTGAATTATACAAAAAAATGCCCATTATTAAAAACAGAGCAAAGTTTACTTAATACACAATAAAAACACTGGATGCTATGCTAAGTATGAATCTGGTTTTGTCCCTGCCAGACTGAGTGTGGCTACAGTACGGAAAAAGTGAGTTGCGAATATCAGTGTTCTTTTTACAATCCCATTACGCTCACAGTGGAATTACTGAGTGAGGACTGTCCCGTTCTGAGCGCAGTTCTGGAGGCCTGAGTCGTAAGGTCTGGCAATTACCTGAGAAACGAGAGGGAGCAGAGTGCACACACAATGGAAGTTTGCTTAAGCAGTGAAACAGCAGGCATGTGAAGTTTAGTTACGTTTTCCAACAGCACCTTGGCGTTAACACCTCGGGTTGCAGGCAAATAACTGTCCCAGAGCGATTTTACTTCGACATTTATTGTTTTTCTTTCTGAATGTACTGCTGGCCGAAGAATTAATTGTTTTTACAATACCAAAGGACCAAAGATAGCTTTCTGATAAATCTTTTTTTTTTTTTCTCCAGAGATGTGGACAATGCACATAGCTCCATGTACGCTCAACGCTTAACTTCACACACATGTTGAATTGCACTTTGTAGACAACAGGCATCTGCAGTGGTGAGAAGGTCAGGGTAAGCAGACCTTAAAAACCAGTAATAAGTAAATGTAGACATAACGCCCTGCGTGTAATGGCAGCTAGCTACATCATTTCCATTCTGTTCTCCTTCAGCAAAAAATATCAAAGCAAGTGATCATTTTGAGCCAGATGTGAACTAACTAGCTCCAGACACACACACACACACACACACACCCCAAATGAAATGAATGATGCACAAATGCCTTCAATTTTCCCAACTGCATTATTGTATAATACACTGGAAAGAACATTGATGTGTTAAACAAAATAGCAAAGAGATGGTTTTACCAGAGGCTTGAGTGTTAAACAATATGTATTTATATACCATTTATATTTCTAACGATATTTTGTAATGTGTAAATAGGTCTTTAAATTTAGATCAAATTTCCAGCAAAGAGTGACTACCAAAGTGGAGCACGGACTCATTTAATACTTTCCTAATTTAGGAGCCGTCAGAATCCGCCTTACTCTGACCAAACCAGATGCAACGCGCCTACCAACTTTCCATTGGTCCGTACTTCTCCATAAAAGGACGGAACTCTTGATCAATGCTACAGCACCTGAAATTAGCGCAACATCGAGGACACTAATGATGTACACCAGACTGTGTCCTAAATAGCTGCAAATATAAACATTATATTTTTTTTTCAGGCCAGCTAACAGCCCCAAATGCTCTTACATCATCTTTGCAGACAGTTAGCCTTAAAGACTCCATTAAAAGGCATTAGTAACATCCAGGAGCTTGGGTTCAGCTGAGACTGAACAGACAGCTTGGAGACAGAATTTTATCAGGACCCAAAATGACCTCCGCTGAACACAAGGTGAATACCAGTACATGTGACACAATGTGACAGCTCAAGGTTAAAAGGGCAGCTTTGAGCGTTGCTTTGGGACAGGTGTTTGAACTCCTCATGGTGACTGAATGTTTCAGTTCCTCATGTTTTTTTAAAATTATTATTTCATTTTGTGTATGGATCTGCTGCAGGTTTCTCTTCATCTGTATGGGATATGAACACTCAGTGTTGTCTCTCTGACTGAGGCGGCTCTCAGGGCACTATTGGCACGCTGTTGTGCTCTCTAATGCCACTCAACCCCACTACACCTGTCCTCTGCATTACATAAATGATGTTGCATTAATCCTAAAGATTAAAAGCACCGACCCTCTAGCCACTTTGTGTGTGTGTGTGTGTGTGTGTGTGTGTGTGTGTGTGTGTGTGTGTGTGTGTGATGGACTGTACTTTGTGACACTTTATAAGACGCGTCAGCTTACATATCTGAAGAACTAAAAAAAGTGCAGTGGCACATCGTAATCCAAAGTAAATTAGCTTTAAAATCTGAGCAAAATATGATGTTGAAAAATAGAATAGAAGCTTTACAATGAATGGATAATTGTCTTTGTGAAAATACACCATGAGTCTGTGGCCACCGTGCTATTTTCAGACAGATTGCCTTTGAACGACCCAGACTGAGTATGACAGATAAAGTGAGGCATGATCAAATCTATGGCCTCTAGGAAGACTAACAAGAAACGTTCTGGTCACAGGAAGCTAAGAAGGCTTGGAAGCCAGGCAGCAGACCATTGTGATGTAATCAGGGAATGTAAATGCATACATTCCGTCCGTTCAGAAACGCACGCCTGTGGTAGCCGACGGCTCCTCCTCCTCATGAAGCTCTGTGAGGCTTGCTGCTGCTGTACGGTTCCCGGCCAGCGCTGGAATGAGGCTTCTCTGAGGTCTCTGCGCTGAGTGTAAATGACGCACAGAGGCCTGTGTCAGAGAGCGGGACGGACTAAATAAGGAGAGGGAGAGGGTTAGTGTCACAATCACAATGGCAGGGGAATGCAACAGCTGATATATCCCCCTCCCCTGCTCCCCGTTACAGCGCCGGGCATGCAGATGTTTCTGCTGGTGTCCGCTCTCTCGCGTTCGGCCTGATGTATGCTCAGAGCCTGAGCTGACAAGGACTTCTAAAACATCTGGAAAATGTAAGGCATAAATAGGCCATACAGATGTATTACCTGATATGCACTCTGTTTAACAGTGTCGAGGTGAGGGGTTCTATTTCTATCTGAAAGAGTCTACAGACGGCAGCTCCGGTAACGTGTCTTGAAAACAAACCAAAAATATGTTGTGTTTAAGGCTTTTTTAAAGTTATTTTCAGGTAAATGACAACCAGCATATCATGGAAATATAACTAAGCCTTATGTCAGCAAGGGTGTCATATTTAAATATGAATAGGGCAGAGGGATTTTGAAAGGATTACAGTGTAGTATGCTGAACATCTGGCCTTTGAATATGTTTACACTTTGCTGATGTAGGTTTTTTTTTGCCAAGGTAACGTCTCCCAGTGAAGTACTGTACACACAATGGTAAATTATTACTGCAGATTGCATCTGATGTTCCATGATTCAAATCTTGTAAGATTAAACTCTATAATTCCCCTTGCCACACATAAAGACCCATTAAGACATACATGGCTACACTGGTACTGTGGTCATTTACATTACTGAGTCAGAGGGCTAATGACAGGAACTTCTTAAATCCAAAATCTGTTCAATTTACTCACTCCCTGCAGAGCTGAACTAAAGAAGCTGTCACTACATGACGAAATAGGAAGATATTCTTGTGTTCATAAGGGGAGCCGTGTCCCGATATGAAGAGGACTAGTCTCAGGTGGTAGATACAACAGGCAGATGCAATCATGTGATTCCTACCAAGACAGTAGGTTAGGGGTGATTTGGTCATGAGCAGTCCTAATCTGTTGAGAGAGAGAGCGATCAAGATCAGTGGAACAATCTGTTACCATAGAGAACTTATGCACACAAAACAAAACAGAAACTTTGCTCTCACCAAGTCTAAAAGGAGCCATCTGGCCAAACTCAGACTACAAATTGTAGCAGTGTGGCGTAGTGGTAAGGAGCAGGGCTCGTAACTGAAAGGTCGCTGGTTCAGCTCCCCGCTGGTGCACTGCTGCTGTAACTTTGGGCTAGATACATTACCAGAGTTGCCTCAGTAAATATCCAGCTGTATAAATGGGTAACATGTAAATTTGTAACCTATATAAGTCACTCTGGATAAGAGCATCTGTTAAATGACAGTAATGTAATTCAGTGGCTTTTCTAATAGCTAATTTTCTACGCCTTCACAACTTCCTGTAATGATCAGGGAAAAAAATCATTACATCATGGTTTAAAAATGCTTATTCAAAACCACATTACACTGAGATAAACCAATGTTCACAGAATGCTGGCAGATTCATTTCTGTTTGTGGAACTCATACATATTTCACAAGTGGACTCCAGGGTTTGGATGCAAGTGTCTCATTGAAACATTCCAGCTCCACTGATGTTCTGCCACGCTGTTAAAAGACAGTGCTTTGAGACTTCGAAAGTGGTGGCACCTAAACTGAGACACCAAGTTAAATGCTTTGAAACATGCTCATCAAAGTTCTGAAACCGCTTTTATCAAATTTAGCAACCTCACCAGTGTTTGTGAAGAAGTGGACTCCTACAGGTTAGAACAGGATTTACAGTAAACACTATATCACAATATCATGATGCTAATTTTCAAAATTGATTAATAACCTTTCAAATGTATTGTCAGATGCTTTGAAATCAGGATACTGCCCAGCAATTTTATCAAAAGCCATTTTCTTTCCCCCATGCCTTGGGAGGTGTAACTCTGTAACTCTGTCATTGTTTACATTTATCCATCTCGGATGCCTCTCCCTTAAGACCACACAACTTGTAATGTTCTGGGTGGAAAGATCTAAATTCAACAATTCTCAGGAGTAAACAGAAGTCTTTCAGCTAATCCACTGATCCTCTAATTCACTAATTCAACTCTGCGGTGCTGGACCGAGGCAGATGGGTTCCATCTTTGAGCTGGGTTCCGCTCAAGTTTTCTTCCCTTTAGTAAGGGACTCTTTCCTGGCCACTGCTGCAGCAGGCTTGCTCTTGGGGCATCAGGCCTGGGGTCCTCTGTAAGGCTGGTAAGTGACAAATTATCCTGTAAAAACCCGCTGCAAGAATAAAATTGAATTGAGCTGAACTGAATATACGCATAATGTAGCCTGCACGCTGAAGTTAGCTGACTCCGCTGCCTTTTTAAGAAGTAGTCGGTACTGTAACTTTTTGCAGGAGCTGCTAATCCCATGCCCATGCTGGGGAAAGGGCTGGCGGTGCTGCTGTTTGATGTAAAAGTCACCCCTGCTCGTCCTGCCCCCCACCCCCACCCGCTCAGCAGTGGATGTTATGAGGATATTAGTGCCAGAGCCGCGGGTCCTTTGGGCTTAGAGAGAATCACCAGTCCTAAGCCTTAAGGGTGGGATTGATGACTCCAAGTGGCCAGCTGCTTGTGGATGTGACAGGGAGATCACGGCACCTCTAATTGTTCCTCGGGGAAGTTCTGTCTCGTACGGACCTCAAGTGGGAGCGGCTATTTCGGGCACAGTGTACCATTACAGTATGCCAAGTATTCATGGAGTAATCACAATCAGTAATACTCCCATGTGTGGAGCGGGGATTGGTAGCGCTGAGTCGGACCCCCAAGGTCCACAGAGAGGCCTATTATTACACAGAGAGGAGGGCAGCACAAATGCAATAGTATTTTCATAAGGGACAGCAATGTAAGCAGCTGTTGAGCACATCTGGCTGAGACTGCCAGGCAACTTCTGTATTTTCTGTTTTAAAACAGAAACGACTCAGACCTATTTCAGTTGATCAAAGCAAGCAAGTTTGTAGAGGGAGAGACTAAGGAGTTAACTCCTCACTGTTTTCTTTCTGCAGTCACTTGCAGAATGTCATTGTTTCCAGCATGCAATAGCTCATCTTTAATCGGTTTATAGTTTGAAGGGGTTCCCACAAAAATTTAAACTGGTAGCTCTCATTCAGTGTAATGAGCACCTTCTCAGACCTGCTGAAAACAGGTTTCTGCCTAAGTCAGTCTCTGTCCTGGGCAGAATGTCATTGGTGGTCCTCCCACATTTAGGTTATCTAATCATGCTGTTAATGGCAGTCTGAGGCAGAGACTAGAGCCCCAGTGGGAGTAGTTTACAGAAACGTTACGGAAGATGTTTACAGATGAACAAAAAAAACATTTTAATCAGTTCAACTTAGGTCAATGTAATATTCAAACCGTTGACTTAAAACTTGGACAATTTCGTTTCTGATACAGTTCATTTAAGGCTTACTAATTTAATTTATTATAAGGGCAATTTAACTAGCAATTGTCTCTCAGTTGCCTGTTTGTGACTGAGTTTACAGATTTTCAACTAATGCCAATCCTGGGTGTGTAGAGAAAATGAAAGGGTCGGCTGTTTCTGGTGTCTAACACTGACGACACATCCCAGTGTCATGTTTGCTTATAATATGAAGGGTCAGATTTAAAATGATTTTTTCAATGCATGTTGCGTAATTATAACTATATTCCCTTCTATCTTTTCTCTAAATTCTAATATGTCTCACATTTTTTCGTAACATAACTTTGTATGCTTTATGCTTTTAGCCTCAGCTATGAGGACATTAATGTCTAGCTTTGCCTTTACTGAAGGTGTTTAACTGGTACATCAGAGATTTCATTGCCATGAACCCCTGCAAGAACTGGAACCCACATGAAGATCTAAAATTCTCTAAAAATTCTCTTAAAGCTGCATCCATGTTGCTGGTAGACCATAATGTGCTCCTCTGTAATAGGAAAATAAACAGAGATTGTTTCAAGATCACGGAGTACTACAGACTGGATGTTGGGATGGCAGCACATCCTCTGAAATAAGTTGCTGTCAGGACCTGCATTTTAAAACTGATTTATTCCTGCGCTAGCAGATACCTCAAACAGCTCTCTATCTGAGCTAATAATACTGAGTCCCAGGATCACAGTACACATCCACCTCTGCTGTTAAAATGAGAGACATTTTGAACACAGGCCCAATTTTATCTTTTATCTGTCTGTCTGTGTTAGAGGTCAGCCTGGGTGTTAAATGTGTTGTGAACTGGATATAGCTCTCTGCAGAGTACTTTCATTGAGCAGTGGACTGGTGTTAGATACAGCCAGGGTTTGGCGTGCATCTGGTTTGCCTGTTGCATCATATGCGATTGTCTTAAGATGGTGATATCATGTTGTTGATTCTGTTGTACTTTATACAGTTTGTGCTCAAGTAAATTGAGATATTCACCAATGAGAAACCAGGAATACATAGGCATCACTGCACTTACTTCCCTTGACTTGACAATTGACGAAATACAAATTACATACATGCTGATTTTGCAGGAACAGGATTTATTACGTTTGAGGGTTTAATTAGTTTAATTAAATGAATAAATAGGTAGAAATGATTTTGTTCTGGTCTTGTTATGGTCATCTAATTAAATGCTCTATGGCATGTGTAGCAGTAGCAGCTTTTTCATGCCATTTAGTAAGGAAAAACAAACTGCTCTGCATAGAAAACGACATTTACTTTTCCTGAGTGCAGCCAGTGACTAGAACAACTTTTCATGTGCAATATTAGAGGCACAGAAAGCTTGACATTATCCTGTGGCAATCCTTTTGCACAGTGTTCATCAATATTGATGGAGGTAAAGGTTATTCCCCATTGAGCTCCTCAGACATCTAACATCTATGCAGATGTTTTGCTTTCCGCATGCTTCAGTTCATTTGGAGATGAGCAGAACGTTTTGCATCTGCTCAGAATCTGCTGAAACAGCACCAGCGTGCACAACTGTGACAGACCGCATAAGTAGGGGTGTGGTTTATTTCATTGTACTTTAAGATTATAGCCATGTAATATGTGAATGTGTATGTTCATGGCTCGTCAAATATTTAAAGCTGATGAAACATTTGCTGTACAGTTATGCTGATCATGAGATTTGGGCCAACATTTACATTACATAATTGGCATTTAGCAGATGCTCTTATCCAGAGCAATTTACATAGGTTACAATTTTTACATGTCATCCATTTATACAGCTGGACATTCGCTGAGGCAACTGTGGGTTAAGTACCTTGCCCAAGGGTACAGCAGCAGTGTCTCCGCAGGGAATAAAACCGAGTCCTTCTCCTTACCACTATGCGATGCTGCTGCCCCACCGCTGCTGTTAAAACTGTTCATGTTCGTTTGGTGACGCATCACAGAGAGGTAACAGTCAGTTCTCTCTCCCCCAGAGCCATTCATGCAAAGGGCAAGGCAGAGGGGGCGGAGCAGGCCGCTTTGGCAGCCAACAACGAGTCCACCGTTGCCAGGAGGGTGGCCAGGGAGCTGTCCCCGACCTTCTACCAGCCAGGTACAGTGACAGAGCTTTACAAACACTGTGCTACTGCAGTGGCCACCAAGGCAAAGCTGTGGTAACACAACCAAAGCTGCACCTCAGATACATCTGGAGCTGTGTTCCATATAACAGTGAACTTTGTCCCTAACTTTTAGTAACAAAAAATGTAAAAAATATATATTTTTTACATTTCTTACACAGCATTGTGGTCAATTTGGTCAGCAGCTGGGTAGATGGAAGAATAAAATAAATGAAAATTCCTTACATGTTACTCAAACGCATTGTGGGTAGAATGAGTACAGGCACGTCAAACAAAAAGTCTCGAACTTGAAAGAAAATATGATGCACCAGGAGCTGTTCATATTGATGTTCATTATTTGGCTTGGATCACATAATTACCTAGATTTGTCTGTTTTCTGTTGTTGTTGCTAATTATACCACCACCTTTTTACAGGTCAAAACAGGTTACAATCATATGTAAACTTAAATGATGTTAAAATACTTGGCTCCAGGGTTGAGGGTTTGAACTGGGCCTGTTTATGCTGTGCTGTGCCACCACTGACTACAGGCTTGCTTTCTGCAGTGTGCACTACAATGGACTGCTGTACAGGCATACTGTCACTGCCTGCTGCATTCAGCTCTGGCTCACTGCTGCCCTCAACTGGATAATGTGGTTACTGTACAAATATGGCTGGGTGGATGTGATCTGATTTAATTTTATGAGAATTTTGTAATAATTTAAATGTAAGTTCTCTTTATTGTATCATATGTCTCTCTTTTTTGTCACTTTATCGGTTACAGGTCCTGAGTACATTAAGAAGAGAGTCCTGCAGGACATTGCAGAGAGCAATGAGAGTGAAGGGAGAACTTCTTTGCCTGCGGAGGAGCCCTTGGACACACGTCCCGAGACTCCGCAGATACACGAGGTGGAGACAGCAGGGCAAGCCTCCACCCACGCCCACACACCCTCCCCAGCCCGTCCTACTCCCCGCCGGAGTCACGGCGCTCCAAGCAGAGCCTCCGCAAGGAGGACCCCCACCTGCTGGGCCCGGGGAGCTGGAACGGGGACCAGGGTCGGGGCGGCGGCGGCGGCGGCGGCGGCCGGAGCAGGAGCCTTCCCGGCAGCAAGCCGGGCAGCCGGCCGGCCACGCCCTCCCCCACCGGCGGCCAATCCCGGCTCTCTGAGGGCCGCGGGTACAGCCGCAGCCCCAGCCGGCAGAGCGACCGGGCCGAGCACGGCTACGACCTGGAGATCGAGCCGCTGCAGAGGAGCGAGGCGGAGCCCAAACCGCCCAGCGCCACGCCCGTCGCCGCCCACCCCTCCGCCGACAAGGAGAGCCAAGGCCCCGCCGCCAAAGCGCCCCCCAAACCCGCCCACTCTAAATCCAGATCCGATTCCGGAGACGGGACGGAGACCGAAGAGCTGCCCCGTGAGGAGCCGCCGCCCGCCGCAGAGAAAGGGGCGGAGTCTCAGGCCGGAGCGAGGGAGGAACGGAAGTCTGCACCGAAGGTGGAGGCTAAACCAATGCCAAGAGCTGACCCCTCCCTGTCCCCAAAACAGGCCCCAAACCCCGAACCCCTGCCTGAACCCCCGACACCGGAGCTAAAGACCAAACCGGAGCCCAAAACGGTTTCCAAGCCTGCTGCCAAAGCAGGGGGTAAGATGGAAACAAGAGCCGATTCCAGAGGGAAGGCCATGGGGATGTCCGCCAGTGAAGAGAAGCGTCTGTCGGAGGAGGAGGTACGTCTCAGGGTTCCAGCACAGCAGATAACATTTAATTCCCTAGTCGGACACTTTTGCAGTTTTTGCCGAATTTTTTCTCAAGTCTTTTCTCTTACAAAAGACGATATGATGTGGTTCGTCTCTCTCTCTCTCTCCAGGGCATGTGTTCTGTGAAGGCTAGCTAGGTTAGGCCTATCCCCAGCGCTGTATATAATTCACACTAACCATGTCACAGCCATGAGAGCTATCCACCCTCTTGACGGACAGTTTCTGGCAGTTGTCATTTGTTTGCACCTCCTGTCTTGAATGTGCAGCAGATGGGAATGACAGTAAATGCATGCGTATTTGTGAGAGGTGCCATTGTTTCTCCTCAGAAGTTTGGGTAGGTAGTGTGAGTGGTGTGAGTCAAAGTTATGTAGCGCCTGGCAGAACCACAAGGGGAGTGGGAGCTGGGGAGGGATTGTTAGTAATACAAATAAGATGCTTGACTTAATAATTTTAAAACCAGAACTAACAAATATTAATAATCTACTTAGAAATATAAATGAAATAATAAGTAATCTAAAAATACTTAGTGAAGTGTATCTTGAAGGTAATGCATATTTAAACATACTTTTAAGACATTCATGTACTGTATGTGCATTGCTTCCACATGAGCCCTTACTGATATGTATTCGTGCCTCATTTTTTCACTGAGATTGTCATAATTCCCCAGCCAATCACATCTGAGGAAGGAGGCAGCATAAGTACATGTTTCACAGCCCGCTAATCAACATGTACTTGAACGTCAGCCATGAGGGTGCTGTTGTTGCCAACTGACATTTGGACTGTGTTTATACTATATGCAAATTGCCTAGCAAAGTTAACAGTCCAAAGCCATGACTTAATCCATTTCTGTAATCTTGGTGATTTCTGTTTTTGCCAGGACAGCCTGCAAATCCTTAGCCTTAGAAGCACATACACTATAAGTAATATTTGCTAGTCCATTCATTAAAATATGATGTCAAAATGATTGAATGTTTAATTATGTTAAAATGATGTCATCGGCCAATGATGACCAATAGCCTACAGCGGCATCCCAGGATATAGCGGTGGATAGGTTGGCTTGCCCGTCTTATCGCACACCAGTGACCCCTGCTGGTCAATTGGGTGCCTGCAGTCTGCCGGCATAAAACGGCACATGATGCCCATTACCCTGATTCATGTCTGTGCAGGGGGACTGTGGTGTGAAAAGACGTGGCACTTAGCATCATGGGTACTGGAAGACAGCATGTGTGTTCTTGCAGGCTCCTGTATGTTTATCGTGGAGTTGCAGCGATGAGCGGCGTCTTTATCATAAGATTGAGCATTGGGAGAAAAAGGGTAAAACAGGAATGGGTATTCCAGACTTAAAAAAAGAAAGCCACCCTACATTGAGAGGAACATACTGTGCAAAAGGACCTCACAGCTGACTGAAGACGCTTCCAGACATGACAGTATTTACTCATTATCAGCCTCGGCAGAAATGCTCTGACAACATTATCTATGAGCTAAACATAGCTTGTGTAACAACGCATGCGCTGGCTTCTTCTGAACCCCAGAGCGTGAATGCAAGGACTCGCTTTGAAATTAATTCCTGGCAAAGTGTACGCTCCTCCTCAGGTTTCACCCCAGTCATCACTTTGCATGGCTAGATAATTATGAGGATCGGGGCAAATGCAGCACTCTTGATTGGAGGGTCAGTGAAGATGGGCTGAAGGCTTTCCAGTGAAATAGCATAAATAGACTTGCTGTTTTGACACTTGTGTTCTGCCACGCCAATACCTTGAATACACATTTATCGGGGACTGTAAAAAGTGATTGGTAATTTGTTTGAGAGACAGTAAAGACATTTTAGGAGCATAAAGATAAATTGTATGTTTTAGGTATTAAATATTCTTTAACAATATGTTTTTATTACTAGTATTACTTTTTTAGTATTAGTATTTTATTACTACTAATGCATTCAAGAATTGTAGGCGCAGTAGGATCTTTGCATTTTGTTGTATGGCATAACAATTCTAATTGTAATTTTTCAAACTGCAGTAAAGCTATCTGTGATTGCCAAGTAGCGTTCATACATGAAGAAACATGCATCTGATTTGTTCTCTCTCTCAGGGCCCGAACACAGTTGTGATATGCATGGTAATTCTGCTCAACATTGGTCTGGCCATTCTCTTCGTCCATATCCTGTCCTGAGACACTGGGACTGAGGTAAGACAGCTCTCCTGAATGGGTTTCCACTGAATACAGTAGAGTGTTTGTTTTGGGTGTTTGAGATAGGATGTGAACACTATTAGTCTGGACTGTTTTTATGTTGTGTATTTTTTCTGCATTTTCCTGAGACGGGTGACCAGACGTTCTTCTAAAATTGGGGCAATCCCAGTTCATGAACGCCCTTATTAAATTGCCAGACATTTTAACCACCTTCTTTCTGTTGGGACTGGAGTGTCTTTTCTGGGAGAATGTACTATCTAGGTTATGTGTTTAAACACTGTTTAAACACTGCAGCTTCATACCAGCTCAGTGTTAGTGTCTGTTGCAGTAGGGTATGCAGGCAAAGTGAGACCATAAATCTGAACTTTATTTTATTGCGGACCACACAAGCATTGGTGCATTCAAGTAAACCTGTTGTCAAATAGAGATCTACCTGTTTTTTTTGTTACTGTCATCCTGTGGTGTATTTTTTGCAGGGCAATCAGTAATATGTTTCTTGCCAGCACTGTTGGAGAAAGCTGGAAGCTGGACCTTTTCTCCTATCTTCATCAGCCACCTGCGACCAAGATAGTGGTTTTTATAAGAAGACTGCTTCAAAACGTTTCAGCTGAGATAGTTCAAACACATCTGAACACAGAAAGAAACAAGCAGAATGAAATCTGATCTCTTTTTAAAACCTGGCCTATTGCTTACAGAACCAAAGTTTCAGGAAGAATCAGGAAGATCTTATTAGAAAAAATATGTATGAAATGAATCAGCAAAACCATGCCTCAGGATACCTGTGTGGGCTTGGTAGTCAATGATGCTGATGTAGACTTTTTCAAACTGCCATTGGTTTGGTCATAATTTAGGGTTGTTCTCTGACATATGATCACAGTTTGCCTTACAGGTATTATTAATATTAATCAATATTAATTATCAAATAAATATGTGTTTTCCCCATTTAACCACCCTAGGCAGTGCCATTTTAAATGTATGTGGATTTAAGATAAAAAAAAAATACAAGTAGACACAACCTGAAACCCATTCAGTTTTTGCTTTATATGGAAAAAAGGTTTGTCAGTACTCTTAGTAGTACATAGTGTAAATGACACTGAGGTACTGAAAGCTATCTTTAGCCACACCTCCATGCATACTCCACAGTGATCTGACTGGATGAAAAATCACTGATAACACATAGCAGCTCCACGCTGCTCTGAGACACATTGAAATGAATACAACCAATCTGAAGACAGGAGAGAAACAAACCAGAAACGCTGTTAAAGCATAAGACACATGGAGCCTTCAGGGAAGTCTGCTAACCACTGTGCTGCAATACATTTGAGAGGCACAAGCATATTCATAATATTCAATGCTTTTCTTAAGAGTGAACAGAAATTTCAAAGACACTAATCGGTTTGTTTTTCAAAAATATCAGTACTGTGGCTTTCTTGCAATGCGACAGAGATATGCAATATAATCCAGGTCACTTAAATGTACAATAAGGGAGTGTTGGGTAAGCATCTGTCAGTATTTCTGTTATTTTATTTCAGGAGTAGTTGTGTGCAATGTTCTGTCTGATAGTTATAAAGAATGCAATTAAATTGTAGAATGGAGGAATGTATAATTTGCACATGGAAAGCAATTTGCAGAATTATGGTGTGCGCAAGGATTGTTGATATGTGGACTGGTCACTTTGGCTCTAAAATTATATTTAAATTAATGCAATGTCTATGCAATATTTTATATTTGGCAGAGTACGGTGTGTTTGTACACAGTTGTTTTGTAATTCTGCACTGGTCACATAAGGTTTGGGTTTGTAACATTCTATTGTTGCGTGTTGACATTTTGTAGTTTTTTAAATATCTTTTTTAATAACTTTTTATGTATGTGTCTTTTTATGCACAATGTAATATTACATTTTTCTGATTATAGTAATAAGTATATCCTTTTCCCCCCATGGAATCTATGACATTACTTCAGGCTTCTGAGGTGTCAGAGGGGAAACAGCATATACTTTGGTGGAACTCCAGGTCTTACAAAGTGCATTAGTAAGTAGACAGTTCTCAGATGATATGCTAAATTCTTATTGGTGCCAAAGGAATATTGATTTTTGTGCTTGCCCCTGAAGTCAAATCAAATAAATTTGTTTTGGTACCATATCAGTCATATTAAGATGTGTCACTGTGGCACCCTTATTAATTACTATTGAAAGCAATGATTAAAAAATTCAATTACAACTGAAAGCTAAGTAAGTTTGGAAACATCAACCAAGTAATGAAGTCTGTCATGGCCAACTCATGTACTAGGAGTTTGGACAGCGAATATTCAGATGAGAAAATGACCAGCATTATTTCCACAACAATTACAATCAAATCAAATTTAAATTTTCCAGAACACTGCCCTCAAGCTTTATCCGTTTAATATGATGTTTCACAAATATTTGCTTTATGTACTTGTATTCAGGCGAATCATGTCTAATTATGAACAGCTTCAGTCTCGTACACAGCATATGTTAGATTGATCACTTTGATCAATTGATTTCACATAGTTTGTGTAGATTTGAGCCCACCGTTTGTGTATTCTTCATTTTATGTTTTGCATTTTCCTTTTGGCAATATGTGCAATATTAGAGTATTTATTACGTGTCCATGTAATTGACCATCAGATAAAATGTATCTTAAATGTTTCTGAGGCAGTTTGCATCTTTTTGTTTTATTACAATAAATTGTTATAATTGTTGGTATTGGAGTATGGAGATTTAAATAATAAAACATATCTCTCTTATGTTTTATCATGATTTTGACACCAGTATTTGCCATTTACAGAACAGAATTCATATGATTTACAGAATCATTTGAAGTCATCTGAAACTCTTGATTAATACATATTTGACACACAAACTTATAGCCTACCCAGTACCTGCAGTCTTTTCAGTTATATTTCATCATTCAATTACTGAGCAGTGATGCTCCTTAAAATTTATAACATTCTCCTTTAGAAATCAGCTTTGACCTATGTAATACTGTAGCCATAGCAACCATAATTTGAGCAGCTCAGATAATGATTCTTGTTATTATTGTTAATTTTCTCAGCAGACACTGATACAGTACAGCAACTTGCAAAAGCATTTTTTATATGTCCTCCTAATCTAGATACAGGTTAACATGCTGCTTAACACAGCACAGATCAGCTTGAATCATGAAACAATGAAAATCTCTTTCTATAGTGTATGCTATTTCATTTTACAGTTTTGGTTGAAAATGTTACTCTGCAAAAATGTATTAAATGCAGTGAGTGATTAGATTGAATCTAAGTGAGTGATCTGTTTTGTTGAAAGACTGGGAAAATTCAACAAAAGTGACTAGAGTAGTGTAGTCTAGAGTAGTACTTCATATCACATATGCCTGTGAACAAGAACTGTCTTGTCATTTTGTCATTTCAGAACTGCAGTGCTGTTCTGTTATTTGTGGCCTGTTTTTATACACATCAGCAGTGGCAGAGGGAACAAAGAAAGTATTTTTAAACCCCACCTGTCTGCCAGGCTGACAGATCCTCCTATGACATGGCTCGGACACTGACACATACTGACAATTATAGACCCTCGCCACGAACACAGTGCGTTCAGGCCTTTCCCTGTGCATCATGGACAGTCTTGCAGTCTGAGTTGCGGTGAAATAATGGAACTGCAATGAAATAACAAACTGTTCAAGTTGAATGAAGATGTCTCTCCTTTGATGCAGTTAAATGACATTTTAACTTCTCCACAGATCTAAAAGAAGAATGTAAAAAAGCAAAACTCTTAATTTAATTTATCACTGATGGTTACAGCTGGCCAGAACCTGGGCACTATAATCATGGAGGTTCTCCAGGGTCAGCCACAATGATGGAATCCTGATTTTCTCCTCACCTCCTTGTTAAAACTGTGCAACCTGAAGCAGCTGTAGTTCACCTGTGAAAGAGGGAGGAACATTTTCACAGCGTCATCTGAATCCTCCTGGGGTTAAAGGTTTCCTAGTGGAAACAGGGACACAATTCAGTGTTGTTAGCCTGGTGTGACACTGTTGCTCATTCAATTTGAATGAATACCCTGTTCTTTTGTGCTGGAAGTTGCCCTGGATAGGATTGTCTGCTAAATGAATGTAGTGTACTTTCTGAATTTGACTCTTCCAGGAGTGCACATTTTCAGTATAACAAAACCTGCAAAGTATCTGTATACCTGACAGTGTGGTGAACTGCTGATATTGGAATCCAAGTTACTTACAACGTCATTTTTCCCGGCAACAATTTAACAAAACCGCAGATGACTTACTTTTTTCAATGTGATTCAAGCCACATTGTTGAATTTTGTGTAAACCCCAGTAATATTGCACTGGTATTACTGGGCAGTGTAGCATAGTTGTAAGGTGCAGGACCTTGTAACAGGTGGCAGTGTAGCACAGTGGAAGGCACAGGACCCTGTGACCAAAGGGATGCTGGTTTGATTCCCCTTAGGCCAGATACATAGCCCAGAGTTGCCTCAATAAATATCCAGCTGTATAGATGGATAACATGTAAAAACTGTAACCTATGTAAGTCGCTCTGGGTAAGAGTATCTGCTAAATGCCAATAATATAATGCATACCAGAAACAATTGGTTGGTTAAATTTAGCTTGGCTGGTGTGGTAATGCTGCTTTGTGACCACCAGGTGGCTCTCTGTGCCCTTGCACTGAGGCAGTGTGTTATCAGTATATGATTTGTAATTCTCAGCAAATGATCAGTTCATAGAATGTGGCTTATTCCCAGCCCTCATCAGACCCAGCCAATAGTGAATTATTATCTCTGACTAATTTAGCTAAGGCGTGGTGTACAAACCAATTGGAATTGATTTATTTATAAGACCCCACAAAATCCCTTTTCATTGTTGATTCCCTAAAATTGGCCACATACTGTGATGTTGCTATGGAAGTGGAGGGCGAAACCCTGAGGCCAGACAAACATGCATGCGGTGCATAAAGTATTGTTGTGAGGTTAGTGCATATTGACTGGTTATGAAAGCACTGCTCTTATCACAGGGCCACACCTTTTGTGCAAAAACCAGGAGCAACCGCAGATAATGGACAGTAAAAATGAAAAAGCTTTGCCCTCGGTTACATACAGCATATCAGCTGATTGAGTGACTTATTACAGCCTGTCATTACTCAAGACCTGAACTAACAGATGACTCACAGCTGAATTTTTTTAAACATTATTATTTTTTATCCATCTTAAAGGAGCATAGCAGGTGGAATCTCAGAACAGGATGCAAGGTTGAACACTGATATATAATTAGCACACAATTAAAGAGATGCACATCTCTGTGCTGGTTTTAGTTGATTCACAGCCAGTGTTATAATCAGACCTTAAAACAAGCAGTCCTTACGTGCTCCCACATATGTATTTTCAGATATCAGTGTGTTTTATTGTACCCTTAAAGAGGCTGCCATGTGATAACTTTCCATATGCTGTTTAAAAAGATAATTCTACAAAAAACCATCACTTAAAAACATGGTGCCTGTGGCAAATGTTTTACAATTCTTCAGAAACTGTGTTTTAGATAAATAAGTTTTTAAAAGTTTCAATAGTATTAATCATCATTTTAACTTGTTTTCCTTAGGTGGATATAGTGCAGCTGTAAGGCTTTGTACTCTGTAAGTATATAAAAAAGCAGGCCTTGAAGAATTGCATATCATGAACATTAATATGGGTGTGCTTTTGCTTTCAAAACCCAGCTTTCTTAAGTGACTACCTAAAAGTGTGGGTATCACAACAGAATTTTGACTACAACCAGAGACAAAGCAAGGATCACTGCAAAATGATGTTATGCAACCTTAATGGAAGAGGTAGAGAAAAGCAAAGCATAGCTGTTAGATCACTGCCTATGAAATATATTCTTTCCTTTCATGATAGAGGAACAGAGAATTACAGAGCACAGGCTATTTAAGTGTTCCTGAATCATAGCAGGATTATTGAGATAATATTTCATCCCTGCCACATGGACAGTATACATAAAATTATTAAATGATATTGCATGTTACTCCAGTCTGAGAGTAAAATATAAAATGCATTCCTTTTATTTTAGTCTATATATTTCCTGACACTCCCATTGAACTTCCAAAATGCAGAAATTTTGTTTGGTTTTTGAACAATTTGAACTTTCTCTACCCAGTGCTTTTAAGATTATAACATAACATTTTAAAAATATATGCAGGACAAATTATCCAATCATAAATTGATTTTTGATCCTATGTAATCAGGAGCGCATATAAAAAATATGGAGGGGCCGTATGCATTTAGTATATGTTATACACTGCAGACAGAAATTCTCTCTATTCCAAAGTATGAATGACCACATAGGGTGCTTCTGACTGTAGGTTTCAGACTATGGAATCCCACCACTCCTGTACTTTAGTGAAAATCTTAGTCTTTTCAAATGAAAAATCTGCATTAACCAGCATGATTTACAAACCTTTGAAGTAGCGGAACAGCCCCCACATAAAAACGCATTTTGAACAATTAACCCTAACCAAAATATTGTGTGTAACATCCATTCAGATGAAAAATGTTTACCTTTATTCAGATTTACCTTGTGTATGCAGTATCTCTCTGGTTTTTATTTACCACGCTGGACTGTCACCAGGCCCATAAAAGTGCATTTAAATTCATTACCAAATCACCACTGTTTCAAACACTGCATTCACCAGGGATAGTGAGTTATTCTGTTAAAAGAACATAAGTTCAAAGGAGGAGACACCAAAGGGGTGAGAAAATGGAGGGAGGCCTTCTAGATTTACAACTTTAAAGCCTAAAGTGAGAAGAAACAAATGAAAAATTCAATGTGAAAGAGCTTTACAAATCATATTATCTCACTTAAATACATTTGAGGCAATGTGACCAGCACTATAACCAAATCTTTTTTTAATTTTCACTAGTCTCTTAGCTATTCACTACAAGTTCACAATTTTTACGATACCATTTCATGACAATTTTGAGGTCATTTTTGCCCTTTCTTGTCCTCTGTCGATGTTGTAAAGTTTAAACCTATGCGATGCAGCTGATTCACTTCCCAGATTGGTTCTTTTTCCTGTTCCTTTTCTTATGCTCAGTGAAGTCTGATGACAGTGTGAAATACAGCTTTGATGGTGCATTACCACCCCCTACTGTACTGGAGTACGGGGTGGGAGTCTGAATCTAACCAGGTAACTCTGTGGAATAAAGAAAATAATGTAATTATGTTAACAACAACAACAACAACAATAATAATAATCATCATCATCATCATCATCATACATATAGTCAAAGACTTGTTCGAAATACATAACAGCCCTGTGAGTGATAAGTCTGTCCTTTCTAAATTTTTAGCTATCAGGAACACTCTCTCTCTCCCTCTCTCTCTCCCTCTCTCTCTCTCTCTCTCTCTCTATCTCTCTCTCTCTCCTCCCCTTTTCTCTTCAGTGAAGCTATACATGACTGACACTGACTGAACCTGGGCCATGTGCACACAGACAGCATCATGTTTCCCTGTCCTAAGTAATGACAATCTGAGCACTGTAGGCCCCTGATGCAGTCTGGAGGTCAAGGCTTCCTCCCTTCAGCTGCATCCCAACGCTCCTGCCACTGTAACCTCCCTCTCTCTCCTATTTGTCCCAATACCAGACCTCAGTAATTGCTTCCCTGATGGGCGACTCAGCTGCTGCCCTTTCTAAGTGGTACTTTTATATCTATACACGGTAACTTTAAAGGTCTCTTAGCCAATATGTCCTCAGGCTGTTTGGATTCTGCCCCAACAAGTGCTGGACCCCAGAAGAAACAAACATCGATCCTTATCAAGCGTGATCTATGGAGAGCTTGAGGTACTTCCAGGAGTACATTCTGTCTGCAGCTAGACGGAGAGGACTGCAGATTCATCAGAGCCGCTGTTTGAGTCCGAGCAAACTCCCGAAGTCGATTTCATTTGTTTTTACCTGTTGAACCGTGTTTGCAGTTGCAATGACCTGAAAGTCCTGCTGCTGCATCAGGGTAACACATATCCCGCCCTCACATGTAAGTGTGTACAAATATCTATGCCCAGCTGGCCTGTGGATGAAAATTCCATTTCCTTTGTGAATTCTGAACCTCATTGGCTGATTAAATATACTCATGATCTCCCTATTGGCTTAAGTTCTTAATTGACCTGCAAATGTTAGGACTGTGTCCCAATGTTTAATGAATGTTTTAAATAGTCTGATTTAACTCATAGTAGCACAGCATATCACCCTGACAAAGGCCAAAATCTGTTGGCAGTTTTACCAAGAACACTTTTTTTGTACTGAAAAACACCCCTGAGTATTGCTGAACTTTGCCACGAGCCTCAGGTTTTGCTTGTTGTTCGATCACCTCGGAGAGCTGGGGGGGTAGCGCCAGACCTGTTCACAATTCAAAACAAGCCATTACTTGAGATCTGAAAAAAAAACAGTCTCAGAATCAGTCTTTAATAAACACGTCCACCACTATGCAATTATTTAAAATTGGCTACATATTGTGTGTTCTGAAAAGATGTACTTGAACACATGCTGCAAAGCACACAGACACACATCAAAAGCTGCTCTCATTTCATTAAGCCCATGTGAAATAAAACGTGTGATTCTGAGCGCTGTGTAATTATATCCCCGCATTCCCAATTTTTAACTCAAAAGCCTCTTCAGTTTGTTATCTTGATATTAGCATAATTATATCAAGCAATCTCAATCATCTTATTTACTTCCAGTAGCGACGGGGAAAAAGAGAAGTCCTTTGAAACCATATGTAGGGCTTTTTTTAATAAGAAAGAAGGTAAGAACTCTGTTAAGATGCAGACAACCCTTTGCACTCGTGCCATTATCAGATTGCAGTGAGTGTGACATTACCTAGCCAGCTTACTGATCTGCATGTACAAACAAACAAAATCTGCAACTCGCCATAAGTATAAGCAACACTCAGCGGGTTTAAATTATGTTAAATAATCTTCAGCGACTAAAAAGTAAATAAATAAACTCATTAACACACTTCATCCTTAGACTTCCTCATGGTATGCTATAGTCTGTTGCATGGCAAATTTTTAAATCTCAAACTAATGAAAAACAATTACTACATTCAAGGATGCAGAATGTAGTACACCTGACCTACACCTGTAATGTACCTGACCACATACCCATACAATGTTTCTTATAACAAACGCTGTGTGTGCAACACCTGTAAACAATACATTACACGCCCACAACCCTTAATGTCAATTGTTTGACTCAAACAATCAGATGCAAAGTTTTGTATTTTACGAAAAGACAAATGGGATAGTAAGTGGACAGTCCAATGTGACTGGTCAATGATTATGTTTGATTTCCCATTAGATTGAGTAGAAATGTGGAACCTTGCATTAAATGTGACAGTGTGTTGGATCTGGCTATCTTCAAATAAGTCACGGTGGTTGGTAAGAAAGGCAATTTATGTAGTATAGCCAACTGACATAGAGTTTGTCAGCTAACCTTACTTTTAATTAGTTCACTTTGTGATAATATAATCATATGATGAAAATTTTTGACAAAAGCTGGTAAGATTTCAGCATTGTCACATCATGAAAATCCTATACATTTTACATTTGAATAAGTTTGTTAAATTTGCTGTGGCCAAACGTACTGTGCCAGGAATAACCTATGTCACTGCTAATACAGTATTAATTATGTTTTTATATGTCTCTTAAAAGCCATATCTAAGAATAGGCATTGGATATTATCACAGGCTATAAATGCTGTGATGCATTGCATTAGATTGATGTTTTACAGTTTATGCTTATATGTTTATATGGATCTGTCCCTATCAAATAGAAATTAAATATATATATATATATTTAAAAAAAAATGTCTAACCGGAGCATAACATTACAGTACGTTGCATTAATTATATTCATTTAGCAGATACTCTTATCCAGAATGACTTCCAGCACACAAGAACAGAAGTGTATCCTTACAGTCATTAGATCAATAACACAGCTGGTTTTGAACCCAAGTTGTAGGGCTCCATCTACATTTTGAACAAATGCTTCTATTGTCTGAGTCACCCAGGAGCATTGCTTGCTATTTGTATCTGTGTGGTTACATTTTTAATAGACACTTTACAAAAGGATAACAGAGAATGCATAAAGAGGACTAAATCACATCAACACCTGTGCAAGCAGAATAATGGGTTTTAAAAAACAACTAACTTCATATTATCATATTTAAGATGTTACTTGTTCATGAAACTGCATCTTGACTACATTAATCAAAGTGCAACAAAGTGCACAACTATAGGGTTTCAGCTGATATTACAGCTCATATTCGTCTTGCCCACAGTCTAATGTCCTAACCTATCCACAATGTTTCCCAATTTAACTACCTCTGTACCATACTGTTATTGTGTGGATGTTAGCATATCACTGAAAGTCTCACTACAGCTTTGTTTTAGTGAGAGAGATAGTAAATTGGAGAACAATGGTGACTACAGGGGATATTTCACAATGCTTTAAAAAATGAGGAATAAGGTATTAAGGTAATAAAGTCTATTAAACAATGCTTTGAAAAGACTATGAGAAGAAAAGAACTTTAGTCCACCTCACAGTTTTCCCCTGATTCATGCTCACTCAGTCATGCTGGGTACTGTTCTTATACTACCCATTTTGGAATACTACATTTAACTCAGAATTATTTTTATGCCTTAGAATTTCACATCACATGTCACACAATGTATAATGTATAATTAATAAGTTCCCAGTCTGTTATTACCACCAGTACAGCCTGCGCATGATATTCTCAGAAATGGACCGAGTATGCTCGACAGAAGGCCACAATGCATTTGACAGGTAAGTATGTAATTTGGTGGCCGAAACACATGATTATACAGCATGCTGATGTCACATGGTGTGCCCAAGTGGTGGAAATATGCCTAACTGAAACTTTGGGCTGAAATAAAGGCTTTTCTGATGTTGTGAATTCTGAGCATTCTGGCTGAAAAGAAGGAAAACATCTTACATTTCATTTAGCCTATTGATACCCAATCCTCAACAGTGTTTGAAGTGACGGACAAAAAGCTTTGGAGCTCAGTAGTTACTTCTGAAACAGATCCCAAAAGTATGTTTGCAAATGTCAAGTCCATTTCTTTAGAAAATGCTAGAGGTTTCGTATGAGTTATTAGCCTGTGCATTTATGTTCCTCGGCGACTAATGCATTGGTGGAGTTTATTTCACAAATTGCACATTCACTGCCATTTCAGTAAAGAAGTGGCCTGAAAATGACTCTTAGCTTTGGCATTTGACGAAGTGATCTCCTATTACTCATCTATAATTGGTTACCTCTATCTCCCACTGTCTGACACTAAAAAAGCTAAATTATATGTGGACTTCTTGTCCAAACCTACAAAGTGACGGTAAAAGATCCCCAAACCATGAGGTGCAATGGGTTTCGCAAGGTATAGGGAGAGTTAAACTGATTGTGCTGCATTTAGCTTCTGTTTGAATATGAGCTGTAATTTTTTTTGTCCACTTTTAATTACCCAAGTTGACCAAATGCTTTCAGCTACTGCCCATTCCCACTGTTTTGACTTTGTATTTTGGCCAATAGGTGGAATAAATGTAATGTAATAAATGTAATAAATGTAACTGATTTGTCAGGTGCCAGACATATAACTGGCCTTATAATAGACCTATTCCTCCATTTTCCTCACATTTAAATACAACAGATGTTTCCAATATGTCCAAGGATTGAATCATTTAATATATCCTTGATGTAATGTATGTGAACAAACCACACTTAGAATGTGGCATATTACATTACAAAATGCATAAGATTCTGACCTTTATAATACCAAGCATTTATGTACTAGGAGATCATTGGAAATACACCATATGACAGACATTCATGTATATAGCATAATGTGGACATAGAGAATATCTTGAGGATGTCACGATTCAACCTGTCTCATTGTCTTCTGGTATATAGGACCATACATTCCATGTCTTCTGTAATCTGTTACTTTATTTGTATGTATCTCCAGGTATGTGTCTACATGCAGAACTTTGAGATGAGACACTGCTACTCCACTGCTGATTCATTTGATTACAGCAGATCCATTAATTGTTGTACTTGTTTGTGGGGAATAAGAGTTCCACACTGAATTCATTATCGTTATTAGACCCACTACCATTGCATCTTATTTCACACTTAAGAGGTCCTTACCTTTTCAGCCATGCACATATCCAGGTGAGACACAGCAAACTCAAATTACCTCGTGACTAATTTAATTCAGTACAGCGCTTTCATTAAAATGAGATGAGCCGAGCTACAGTTCAAAGTAATTTAGACCCACTGTAAGGTCATTTTGACTAAGTCAAAGTTGCATCAAAGCCGCATCAAAGTTACCCGTAACATTTAACATTTAGGACAAAACATGTGCCATGTTCTATATTGTATATAGTCTAAATTATGAAGGCATATGAAATGGGTAGTAAAGTTTGTAACATGCAGCAAATAATAAAGCAAATTTGTAGGGGGAACTTAACTTTTTCTTATGACCATATTGTTATCCCTTTGTACAAAACTGAGAAATAAACATGTCCTTCTATATGATATTTTACCTTATATTTGGCCAAACATGATGGGAGCATTTACCCTGATGGGGAACACCCCCACCTGCATACTTGCCGTTAAATATATAGAGGACTTGTGGCTGTAAAAAGGAACTCAGCCTTAGGAAAAAAAAATGCAAACTTGTGTATGAGTCCAACATGATTTTAAACTTTGATATCTTTGCAGCTTTATATTTACTCTCATTTCTGTTTTGAAAACAATGTTTAAGTTTTGCCATTCTAGATGGTACTTATTCAGAAAATGTCCACACTTTATAATTTCATTAGCCTGAATGGTTTCATGGGTATGCTAATTACCATCCAATAGCAAACAAGCAAATAATGCTGCAATAGCTCAACAACAAGTAAGCCATGCAACACAAGGATCAGTTTGCATTCATAAAAACATCTATGAACCTCTCCTATAACACAAAGTCCACAGCATCTGTACCTGAAATCACCCTGATGCTTTATTTTTTGCCTCCGTCTTTGATCCATCTCCTTACTCAGTCCTCTTTTTTGAATATGCTTATATGTTGTTTTTCTTTCACCCTGCAAGCAACATATAAACCTGCAAGGTAAAAGAAAGTTTAAAGCTACATCAATGTCTATTCTTAGTTAATTCTTTTTTTACAGTGTTTAAATCCTATTGGCCTGAATCTGATACCAGTTAAACTCTGTAATTACCTGTTACAATAGCTGATTGTTGGGAGTCATTGCTTCTTGGTAAGGCAAGGAATTTTCCTGTAATGGCGACTAAGCTGCAGTGTGTGACATACATGACCTTTGCAGAAGCACGCTTCCTGCGCCTCCAGCATCCTGGTGTTCACAGTTCCACCGCGTGTCGTTCGAGGTGCGAAAGGGCAACCGCACGGGATAATCAAAACGGCACACATGACTGCTGTTTATTATACTGCTTGGCTTCTAATTATGACAGGCTGCATGCACCTAGTAATTACAGTTCTTATTGGATTTGCTATACGTAGGGATTTGTAGTTAAAATTGCATTTTACAGCTCTCTCACTGCCTTAAAGTGTGTAGGTATTTGTTGAGTAGCGTGTCACGGGGTGTTATGCTACTGACAGCACTGCACTTGCTTGTCTGCCGTTTGCATTCTTCACTTCTTGATAATGACACTAATGGTACATTTTATTTGATTTGAATGACTCTTTTCTTGGACTCGAGGTGCTTAACATGTCTTCACAGGAGGCATGTAGAACTGCCAACATGTCAATCAAAAAAAAAGGCTAATTTCATGTCAGCCTCCATCAGCCATCAGCCTATGCCTCCTTCCAGTTCCTTGCTCTCACGGAAACATGGATCGCACTAGACAATGCCACTGCCCTGCCACCTTTATGCCCTTTTGACCATACACCCTGTGGGTGGGGTGGTGATAGAGGGCTGCTTATGTCCTCTGACTTAGACTTCTTCATCCTTTCTCTAATCTCCTCTTTTGAATATCAGCCTATAACTTTCTCAGCTACCCAACTGCACTGTCAATTATTGTTCCCTACAGCCAAACAGGTCCCTTAAGAAGATTTTTGGGTTAGTTGGATGTCCTCCTGAGCTCCTTCCCAGAGGATGGAACCCCACTGATTCTTCTCAGAGACCTGCACATAATCCAAACAGAGAACTCTCAGACTTCTGGCTTCCTGCCCCTGTCCCACTCCTTTGACCTCAACCTTTATCAGTCATCCTACGTACAAAAAGGAGGTAACCAGGTGTACCTTATTTTCCTCAGGAGCTGCACCACCTCCCGTCTCACACCTCCCGGCTCACAGCTCCCCCCCACCCCCACATCTTTCTAACTACTATTCCATTTCTTTCACCCATACCCTTTCCACTAAACTGTGTGACCTAAGTCCTCCTCCACAGTCACCTACCACCATAACGTTCATAATTTCTCTCCCTCTGCCCTTTCTTGCATAATCGTTTCTTTGCTCCCATCCATCGAATCATTCTCGTTGAGGTCAGTTGACGCGGCAGCATGCTTCCTCCTGTCCGCAGACTGCATGACCATCTTTCCCCTGTCCATCTGTGTCTGACACACTCCGACAGAGCAAAACTACAGGCGGTGGGAAGAAAGTGGATGAAGACCTGTCCGCCCACCAGACTCAGTTCTCTCTGTCTTTTCACCCACTCTCTCATCTACTAAGGCGTCTTATTATCATAGCAAATTTCAGGAGTCACACTCTAACCTTCACAAACTGCTCTTCCCCTCTCACCTTGTCCCTTCCTCCATCTTCCCTCAGAAGAGGAATTTTCATTAGACTTCAGTGGGAAAGTTGCTGCCATTTGCTGCTCAGTGCAACTTCACCACCCCATGATCCAGCCACTCAGCCACTGGCCTACTGAAGTCCACCCCCAGCCTAGCATCAGTCTTGCAGCCTTCAACACAATGAAAGCTGCAATTCATCTGAGTTTACATTTACATTTATTCATTTAGCGACGTATAAAAGTGCATATAGTGAGCAAACAATTACATTACGTCATTTAGCAGATGCTCTTACCCAGAACGACTTACATAGGTTATACTTGTTGATTGTAGGTGACAAGAAAAGCTCCGAATACATAAAAGTGTAAAAGGTCGCATCATTGACTTCATCATAAATGTGAATATGAAGTCAGGATATTGTCATTTTGAATAACTTAAGAAAATAAATATCACAGTGTGAAGCCTTCATCCACCCAGCCTAGCATCATTTATGCTGCCTTCGAACGGTGAACATCATGTCCTTCTGTCTACCCTGGCGGTAAAGTGCTCACCTTACTTCTCCGGGCATTCCTACCAGGTGTCCTGGAGAGAGAGGAACCTTATCAACCCCTCACAGACCTTCCCCAGGGCCCCTCAGGGCTCTGTTCCTAGCCCCCTTCTGTTCTCACTACACAGGAGATCACTCAGCTCCATTATTTCTTCACATAGTTGACAAAGTTATAGTTCACAAAGATGACACTCAGCTGTTTCCTTTCCCCCATCTGACATTCAGGTCTTGTCACGAATGAAACAATGTTACCATGAGATTCCCGCAATGGTCTGGAAAGCGGAATCACTGGCCGTCTTACATTACAGACCTCTTAAGACTACACCTTGGCTCCACTCCACCAAGCATAATTCGCCTTCCCTTATTTGTGTAGCTTTACTGTAGGGTATGTTGTAGTCTTACTGTAGGTTAGCACAGTAAGTTACCATAACATTGCATAAACAGGTGATGCATGTTCAGATGTGGTGAATAGTGTCCTGTGTGTACTGTCTTTCATGCAACTTTACGAGACACACATTGTTCCCTTTCCTTGTATGTTGCTCAGCTTAAGAGGATCTGTGAAATGGCAAACAGTAATGTAAATGTAAAATAGGACATTCATGTAACACAAGCACAATAGGAAACTGGCACATGCATAGAGCAGATTGGTTGCAGAAAACCCATCTATATATAGAGGTAATGCTGAAAGCTCTGTGGGAGCACTGAATCACACCCTTAGTAGTAATAATGAATACAGTACAATGGCACTATTTTAAGTGGAAATATCCATTAAGAATGGATAAAGAATGGATCAATAAAGAATCCATTTCTCAAAAACATATCTAATGTCTGCGCATAGCTGATTCACATGATTTCCAACATGAATCCACTGGGTTTCCAAGACATCTTTACATTAAGAAAAAATAGCTATAAACTGAAGCTCGTCGTCATTGTTTGCACTGGAAAAAACAGTGGTGTGAAATATAATGCATGTGTACACTAGGCAAATGACATGTGTGGATGACTGATATCGCAATGCAGGTTTGGTTGGTTGCATTTGTACTAAAATGTGCAATATGGTAAGCAGTCTTTATTCCATTTTTACCTCTGCGGTTGGGGTTAAAGCATTAAGATTTGGGCTGCCCAGCGAGGCAGCATTTAGCTAGATCAATGGAGCAGCATACACCTTTCCAACACACCCTTACCATGGCTAAAAGCTCAGATTCTGAACTATATCCAGCACTTCAACCTGTCTCATAGCAACCAATAACATATTAGGATACTGAAACACTAATCCTTCAAACACAAAGGTCCTCACTGACATAGACAGCCACTCTGAAGAATTAATCATAATTCAAATATTGCACATAAGACAGTTTGTCCTGTCAAACAAAACTGCACGCGATGTTAATGCCGACCAAAAGAGATCATTCAGAACAGATCAAGTGTTCTGCAGTGACAAAGAACTGATTGAAGTGATTGAATATTATTTTACATCAGGACAGGGAGTGCTCAAGCAGCAGAGTTAAAATGATTTAGTGGCTTTCCAAAAATTTACCAAACAAAACAGGGTATGACATTTTAGTCCATTAGACTTCCCCTATAAGAGCAGGGAAACAGGTCCAACTCGAGAACTACCTTAGCGCATTATGACATCACTATGCCCGACAGATGTAAGCTTTTCCGACTTAATGGTCAGACCTGCAGTTTAGATGGGGTGAGGGTGGCAAAAGGAGCTATACACTTGCCCCAGAAGATTCTTCCTCTACAGAGAGCATAGCCTGGCATTTGAGGCATAGTCATTCTGTAATTATAGCATAACAGCGCACGGTTCCCTGCCGGCTGGTGTTAGAATATTTTTTCGGGGCCAAGGACATTATTGTGATTTATGCCGCATGATCCGGTGGGTGGGCCGGGTGCCGCGCTGTTCTCGTCATTCTGCCTTCCCACATGGGGTCAAGCGGATCAGAGGAGGTGCCAGTCTTGCCGCGTCTCCCTCTCTCCTCCTGGGGCACGGCATCATCAAACGCCAGCCGGCGTACCGCAATTCTCCGAGGCCCACCCTGCCCCTGCTCACGCTGGAAGAGCCTTGATCCCTGCAGGTGGCGCTGGTGGGGGGTGGTGGGGGGCTCCCCCAGAGGCACGATAAGGCTCTTGTAATGTAATTAGTTTTCCTCTGATTAACATATTCATGCTTCAGACGGCTTGTGTAGAAGTGCATGATTATGGAAACATTAATCTGCCTGCCACTGGGATTTGCTGGAACAGTGAACATGTTACAATGTTGAGACTGTTTCCCACTTTACGACTGCACCGTACCTCCCTCTTTCTCTGGGGCACTGTCACTTGCCTTCCTCTTCTGTGCATTTGGCTTGGTTTGATAACCTCTTCATTTCTTCAACAAGCACGAACTGACAAGACCTGCCAGTTTCATATTTTAGAATGTGACTTATTAAGAAGTAATGTAACGTAATTAATTAAGACATTAAAAAAAAGTTCCAAGAACACCTTTTGTCATTTGAATCTGACACATGGGGCACAGTAAGAGAAGTCATAGCTAATGAAAGTATTCTGATTTTTAAAAATGATCCAGAATATGAGCTATGTGTGTCTTCTGTTTGTCTCATCCCTTAAATATGAATAATATAAATTAAGACCATTTTGGTTTCTTCAATTTTTAATGTAATTTAACACATATTTCTGCACAAAACCATCTAAGAAAATGACAATTAAATATACACCTAATCACCTAAGCAGAACTAAGCACAAAAAACACATAATCATAATGAGAAAAAGGCTGAACAAGAGCAATTTAACTTAACATAGAACTCCATTCTTCTTTTTCAGAAATGCCCAAATACAAATTTCCTTTCTGGAACTAATATACACAAGAGAAGTTTTAACAGAAAATAATTATATTACAGAAGAAGATAATTAATTCCCGTCCAGAAACGGGATTCAGCCTTTCTCATATTACACAAATTTTGCCATCAGGAAATGGTGCCTTCACATGACAGTAAACCCTCACATCACAAAGTCAAATTGCACAATGAGACTTTGACACTACAGGAGTAGCACAACCATTCAGTTACAGTATTTGTCTTCTCTCTCTCCACTGAGTTTTTTTTGTTGTTGTTTCTGCAGTGGCCTGTCCACCATTAACAGAAAACAAAGGGATCTGTGTGAGTTCGTAAATGGGTTTTCATCATTTACATTTATTCATTTGGCAGGCGCTTTTATCCAAAGCGACTTACATAGGTTACTGTTCCTTACAATGTTATCCATTTATACAGCTGGATATTTACTGAGGCAATTGTGGGTTAAGTAGCTTGCCCAAGGGTACAGCAGCAGTGTCTCCAGCGGGGGCTGAACTGGTAACCTTTCGGTTATGAGTCCTGCTCCTTAACCACTATGCTACACTGCCACAACCTATGTGCTGTAGTTCCAAGTGCAGAGCACTCCCAACTATCTATTGGTTGGGCCAGGCAACATGCAGCCCTTCATGTGTGCCCCATCAAGTTTTTTGAAGGGGAAAAAGGAACTTTATTATGAATTAGAATGATTCTATGATTAAAAATGTTATTTTTGTATCCTGTGAAATGTCAAATACTATTACAGCATAGACAAGCCTGGTGTAGTGTAGTGCTGTAGGGAGTGTTCAGGTTAGGCCTGTCATCTCACAAGGACAAAACCACTTGAACTGCAATGTTTGTTTGGCAAAACATCCACACCGCAACATGTCCCTCTGTCTCCTAGCGTGGTAGTGCCAAAGAGAATTGGACTTGTATTCTACAGCATGAATTACCACACACATTAACTGAATCTGTTTGAATTCAGTTTAAGAATGTTAGATACAAATTTCAAGTCTAATTCTTTTTGGCACTGACATCACTCCATAGAATTGATTTACCTTTTAATCAGAAGGGTTCAGCAAACAGCAAAACAATACATTGAACCAGACAATCCTTTCCCCTGTTGTCTGCCTCATGAAAATTACACAGAAGGGTGTTATGTTCAGCTTTTGGGCTGAGGTTTGAATCTTCAGATGATAGTGGTAAAGTTAACTGGCTGGTCACGATGCTATGAGCTTTTCTCATTTTGGCAATATCTGCAAAGAGTCATCTCTAATACTATTTCTCTCACTTCAGCAGTTTAAACTGTAAGTCCGACACAAGAGACCAAGGATTTCATTGCATTTCTGTAGTTCATTTTGTGTCCAATGATACAAGCAGAAGTAATCCTGTTAAAGGTGATTTTTGATGCTCACAATCATCTGAGCATGCAGTATTGTGGCACTGGAGTGAAGTGGACCGGTGTATAAGGATTACCCTGGACTGTGATCCTTATAACACATAAGCCAATCTGCACACTATCCTCCCAGACAATATGCACTTAAAGGACAGACAGCATAACACAAAGGGTTGAATATGCTGTATCTGAACATGGTCAAGTTTAAGCGTATGTGAGATACAAAAGACAACCATAATGACTTTTCCATTCGCAAACTCACTACCTCCAAGCAGATTTGCTTTTCACAGGTGTTACTTCAATGAAAAATAGTGGATATCGGGTCACAATATGTTTGATCTCACCAGAACATGTTCTGTCTCTAATATACTACTAACAAATTTTACAGAAAGTTGCCTTTGTACTTAAAACTCTGAGAATATCTAGATTACTGAAATGAAAGACAATTGTATGATAGGTATAGTATATGCTACTATAGTATGTATATATAATATACAAATATAGTATATTCAAAACAACAAAAGAAGCATTTGGTACCCATGTGCACCAGTGCTCTGTCACAAATATGTTTCAGGTATTAAATTGTTCCCAAATGACCCCTTGGACTGTTTGTTTACACTTTTATCCACTTTTGACCTATAATTTTAGAAGTTGTTTATTTGTGTTAGTTATATGTATTTCTGTAAAACTGAATCACTGTCATTAATTTTGAGAAGCATGCTATTTTCATTAACAATTTTCCCTATTTATATTATCAATATACTTCATTAACTTTGCAAAACAACTGTATTGTCCTTGGTATTATTTTAATTTCTGCTAGTGAAAATTAAATTAGAGAGCTTTAATGAGTTGATTATGTTAAATGAAATGCATCAAAAAGACTGAAAAAAACCCCCAGCTTGTATAGTATAAGATCAAGTCTGGAAAAAAGCCAACTTTGATAAGCTGATGGTAAGCAGTAAAACAATTTGATGTGTATTTACAGTGGTTAGCTAATCCATCCACAACCGTGGCTCCAGCTTAATCGTGAGCAGGATCTATTCTGTAAAAATCTATCCTTTTGATGCTGTTAGATGATGCGTGACCTGCACACAGGGCATGCTGATCCCATCTCTCCTCACAGGTGTTCCTGGAGACGCTCGCTGTCCGCCTCCGCTGTGGAAACCTGGCCCTGATGAGGGAGGGAGGACAGGCACCGGTCAGGCAATGCTGAACATGGCGCTGACGTTGCCGCGCTCATCCGTGAAGTTGACCCTCTTCCCCGCGCCGGGACTGCCGCCGACATCCTCCTGCTCGGTGACGTCGTGGTCGGTGGTGCTCTCGTGAGAGGAGTCCTTGATGGCGCTGTAGTACACGGGCACGGTGTACCTGGTCACCTTCTCCGGCCGCTGGCGCTGGCGCCGGCACCTGCACAGCTTCCGGAAGGCGGCCCGGAACTTCTGCGACATCAGGTTGTAGACGATGGGGTTGATGGCGCTGTTGGTGTAGATGCACATGCGGCAGAAGAGCAGGAACCAGACGTTGAGGTAAGGCGGGTCCATGAGGGAGTTGACCACCACCAGGGTCCGGTAAGGCATCCAGAGCAGGGCAAACAGGACCACCACCACTGCTAACATCTTTGTAACCTGCAGGGGTAGGAAACAAAGAGAAATAAAGTCTGCCTACAAAGCTTGACCTTTGGAACTATGATTACACTTTGGAAAGCTCTGTTGTGTCCACCATGGCATGTCCCTCTTCAGAGATATTTAGTCAGATAAAGTTAGACAGATTATACCATTATACTAAACTTTCAAATTACATTATATTATTGTCATTTGGCACACGCTCCTCTCCAGAGCAATTTATACAGTGCATCTTATAAAGTGGCATGAAAAGTCGAACAAACAGGACATCACTTACCTCACATGAACAAGTGTCAGTACCAAATGCAATGCTGACACCACAAATGCCTGCCTAAATTGACATGCAAGTTCAAAGCAATATGTACGACTTAAAGACTATACCATTCCAAATATGACACACACCACATGCAAGTAAACCTCCACAAACCCAATTACATTAAACTCTGAAGTACACTCCCGCATATATAATTGCACATAAGCAAGAAAAAGCATCAAGCTTGGGTAGGGGGGGTTGAGGTGTAGCCTGGGGAGGTGGGTCTTCTGTCTGTGATGAAAGATGGCCAGTGTTTCAGCCATTCTGACTGAAACAAGAAGCTCATTCCACCACACAGAGACCAAGGCAGACAGTGGGCAAGAAAATTTGACTGAGAAATAGTTCCATCATTTAAGATAAAATAAGTAAATATCAATACCAGGGTGTTTACATTTAAAAAAACCACAGTGGTTCATGGATGGTAGAGTACTCAAATAGCAGAAAATTTGATTTAGGACATCTCCACAGAACCCAACATTTTCCAGAGGACTGAATAAACCACTGGTTACCATGACATTTTGTTTTTTTTTAATTTGACTCCAGTTTTATTTGACTCCACATAATCAGCCAGCATAAAAAATCAGTGTTATAGAACTGGAATAGAGGAGTCTGTCCCATCCTTAGCTGAGTGATTAATCCATTTTCTGACATCTTGATGCCACTTGATTCGCTGTCGCAGCATTTCTGATTCAGGGTTTAACCCTGCAGTGCTCCTGCGCTCACAGTATAATTGCAGTAGAAATCATAACAACCACGGTTTCACGAGCTGTGATGGATCAAGAGGCTGGCCTCGTTATTCGGCGAATATCCCTCCTTACCCTGGCCATGACCAAATGATTGCCATGTCAGTCTATCTCATTAGCAAGCAACTGCACCAATGGCAATGGACTTCCATAGCCATTACTGCCAACAGGACTGTGATTACATGTGTTACTTGTAGTCTACTACACACAGCACTGGCCATATCAATCTTACATAACAAGCAGTTTGTCAAAGAAACCACTCCAGGCTTTAGAAATTCAGGTGGTGGTAGTGTATTCTCCAAACCTGAGTTTTGCCATCCTACCTAAAGAACAGGGAATGGGGCATTTCACATTGAACACAGCAGGTGTCCACAGGGTAATTTTATGATAAGGGCCTGCTCCCACACTGTCACACAGTGGCATTTTAAAAAGCAGATCAATGTCAGGTTTACCTGTCTGAATGGAAATGAATGCATTCTCTGAAAAAGAAACTGAAACCAGCTTTCTTCATGTGAATCTTTCTTAATATTCTTAATTCAGCTGAGTAACCATTATTTATGCCCATCTGACCATGCAATTGCTCAACACAGCCATGCAATTTTCATACTTGATATTAAATTAAACAATAAATTCTAAGGGTGGCCGGCAAAGCATTTGTATGTAGAGGTCTGTCCCATTGAGACAAATGGGTAGATCATGTCAATGTCCCTGTTTTGTAGGCACCTTGTTGTACATAGTATTTAGATTCAGTCCCTGACAAAGGCTGGCCTTGGTGTGAACAGATTAAACAGCTATGCACACATAACAATGTCTCACAACCTCAAAACACAAGACATGCAGCCATATACAGTGCAATACTGCCACATAAGATGTTCAGCAGAAGATGTTAGCCTTATTACTTTCATCTCAAAAAACTCTAAAACTCTGACCAGTAACCACAGACTTTACAAAGACAGAGCGGATAAAGCACACATTGTAGGTAAAAATCTTTACAATCTTCACAAATGACAGGAGATGCACGTGACACTAAATTACTCTATACTGAATGTCCCTACTCTAACGAAGGGACATTCAGTTGTTTTCTTGCTAGATACACAAGATAAGAGATAACGAAATTATACCAGTTGTATTTATAGTACATTTTTATATACTAAAACCAGTGATGGTGGGAATTTTTCTACTAAAATAATTGCCCGTAACATTTATAACCTATGTAGATATGATATGTGGAAATAAAATGTAACTTTTATTTGTGAACTAAAGTAACTCATTTATTGATTTAGCAGAATTAAACTCAGTCGAATAGCGTTGCTTTAACATTTTTGGGCATCATGCTTTCTTTAAATGTATGTGTGTGAATAAATTGTGTACAATGATAATTCATAAACTCTAATCTTGCGTAATGAAGTCAACGTTGAGAAACATCAACGTAATGTACCCCTGTCTCACTATACCGATATATGTAAACGAAGGTTTTGTGTAGTTTGGTTCCAACAACTGACAATCTCATCTATTCTTCTGAAAACGAGTTTATGCCAGATAGGAAGACTACCTGTTTCCTTGATGACACTGCTCCTCTGTTGGATTTGCAGGACATCTTTACGGTGCTGTTTGTCCGTCCTTGGTGAAACGAAACGTTATCAGCTCTGTCGTTGAGATCAGTGGGCAGGGGGTTCATGAACAAAATTCTGGCGATTAGACCGTACAAGACGGTGGCCAAAATAAGTGGTATTACATAAAACAAAGTAAAGTCCAAAAAGTATATTGGCATGTAGAGGTTTCTGGAGACACGATAGCCACACCTGACCACCACCCCATCGGCGTACACCGTCTCGTTGGTATTTACTAAAAAGAACCACATTACGCAATATACAGATGTGAAAATCCAAACGCAAGCGATGATCTTCTTTGCGCGGGACACTGTGCAGATAAATTGCGCTTTAATTGAGTGACAAATAGCAATGTATCGCTCAACTGTAAATGCAGTGATAGAACAAGAGGAGACGTTAATGCCCAAATATTGTAGATAAGTGATGCAAAGGCACCCGGCGTAGCCATATACCCAGGAGGCGACAACTTCAGAGATATTTGGCAGACCCGCGGCGAACAGGACGATCAAGTCCGCAATGGCCAGGCTGACCAGATAGTAATTCGTCGGGGTCATCATGTGTTTTGTACGGAGCACAACGAGTACTACCATGATGTTACCCGCAATGCCAATTCCACATATCACTAGCGCAAGAAGAATGGTGACAACCTGCACAGCGAGTGAGTTCTGGGGCATCTTGGACAGAGCTCCGGCTTCGTTTACAGTGGCATTAAATTCAAACGGGATAGTCACAGAAGTGTTCTCCATCCTGAGCGCGGTCGATATATAGATCTAGCTGTACACGTTCTGTCAATGATGCGCTGTAAAGACATCACAAGTTGTCATATGGAACGAGAAACCTGTGAAGAGAAAGAGAGACAGTCTGATACAATTAAGAGAACACAAATCATAGCGGTCATGTTGTTTCAGGTGATGTATAAAATGACACCAAGTATATATAAATGAAAACCATGCATTTAAATTCTGTCGTTACAGAAAGGAAAAATAAAGCGCATTGACACATTTAAACTCCTCTTATTTCGCTGTGGTTAAGAAATACTTTCCTGTTTATTTTAATGGTTGCGCGCACGCGCCAAAAAGCAGCAAAAAGCAACAGGATAGGGAAAAGAGAGTGGTAAATTTAGTAGTAAAACGATTGCACTACAATTTACCATGGCACAACAGGTTTATTTCTTCAGAACAGCAGTCCTTCTCAGGTTCCCTCAGTGTGCGATGTGCAGTGTGTGACAGTCTGCGTTGGTTCAGTGCTGTTTCAATCTTCGCAGACTGGAGACCTCTCCGCATGATGCGTCGTTCCAGGTTCAGAGTAATGAACAATGCTTCTCTCCTGCGCTCACTCCCTCTCCCTCGCCGACTCTGCCTCCCTCTCAAAAATGCTGACATTAACTCTATATTCATTTGGCGTTTTTCGGGGCTGTGCTGCAAAACAAATAAACACTGTCCCTGCCCTCTTCCCTGATAGGCATACATACTCCATTGCAATAGGGGCCCCGTAGGTGGTTTAGATACCTAAAAATGGGGAAAAAACCACACATGTAGCTAACTTTAGCTTAATGTTTTACACTGAATTGGACCAGATTAAATGATTATTGGGGATCAAAATCTGTGAAAATGTGATTTGCTAAGTACGGATTAGTTCTCCTGTAGTGGGAAAGTGCCATTTAATTGCATCTATTCCAGTGACTATCATCACCCTTCCAGGACAAAACATATAACCTTTTAGGAAACACTTTATGTAATAGCATAGAATGTCTTTTTACCAGTATAAATATGGGTATCCCCAACCTGAAACGTAACCAATGAGAAGTAGAGTACATAAGACATCACATTGTGACCCCTTTTCAACATTTTGAGGGTTACGTAGGTCACAGATGAGAAAAAACTGGCTTTTAATGCACATACACCTGTATTCATCATATGCAGTATGGCTGCCAGAAAATATGAGGAGGAATATAACAACATATTTCAAAGGAATGTCACAATATGGGCCATTGTGCAAAATGTGGAGATTGCATGAGCAGCAGATGAGGAGGCATAACTCTAATTTTATGTATATTCACCAAACAAAATATTGCTTCTGTTGTTCAGTAATGAATGTGATATCACATTGATTTTTCTGGCAAAAATTTAAGGTAATGTGAGTGGCAGATCAAGAGAAATAGCCCCAAACACTCATGCATGCATTTACCACATGAAAAATGGCTTCCATAAAATGTGACATGCCTGATAACTGTCACAGGATAAAGTGCAGGGATATACACTGGCTATATGCTAAATGGCAGGGCTCTGCAAAGGTTAGGAGAAAAGCTATATGCTAATCCACAATAAGATGCATTTCCCATACACTATATTTTAATTTTAATGGGAGTGACCATCAAACCAAACAACACAGTTACAATCCCTTTACAGTTTAATCAGACAACCAAAAAAGGTATATGCACAAGAAATTTAAAATCTCACTTTGGCCTAACAGCCTGGAGGATTTGAGTAGTGTCCAAAATAAAGAGATATGTGGTAAGGAAAAGATGGCATGGCTATCATACACAATGACATAGTGTGAACATGACAGCCTAGAACATGAAAAACTTGTATGTCTGCACATTACATGCAATTTAACAACATATGCAATAACAGAGCAGGTATTCCTCCACAATTCCATTAGGACACTACTGACATTAATGACAACAAATATTAAACCTCCTGCATTTTTTCAGCAGGGAGTCACAGTAATTGTAGGAAAGCACAAAAAGTATGTTTTTGACCATACTGGACATTAACGGGGGCTGACCACTTTTTTAGTTTTAGGAGCAGCTACATTGTATGCCTGATCAAGTCCTATCCAGAACAGCCCCTCTGTTTTTGAGTTATGTCAGGCAGACTTAAAACTAAAAACGCACAACAACAAACAAACAAAAAAAAAAAAAAAAAAAACTTCTCGTCCTCTGGGCCTGGGAGACTAACAATAAAAGATTAATATAATGGGAAAAATCTTCTTTGAAGAATGGGGTGGCATTGATATTAAGCAAATATGAATATTTTTATGATAATAAACACTGAGTTTAAAGAAGTCATTGTCAGGTACCTAGACAATGTAATTTGTGGGGGCTCTGGCCTCATTTACAATACTGGCTGTCATTTAAAATGTTTCTGGATTAAAAAGAACTGTGACCCCCCAAGAATATAACTCATTTAAAATTCTACTTTAATCAGGAGGTTTGCAGTCCTGCGACCCCCTCTTAATGATTTAAATGCTGCTGTAAATATGGAGTCTATTAATTTGGCAATTTAGTGTTATTAAGAGTTAGTCTGATGCATCAGCCTTCAAAGACTGTCTGCAGAGCTTTGAACTGCGATAATGCATCAAAGACTGTTCCTTTTTCTAGATTTCCTAGAATTAAAACAGCATGTGGCCCGAGTTATTTTTGACTTTAGTCTGAAAACACCCTTGAAGAAATGTCTGTATACTGCATTTTATGATGCATATTGGTGATAAATTATTCAGTACAACAGACTGTGTTTCGTGGAAGAATCCATCCGGACAATAATTCAACACTGAAATGCACAAGCACACCACTAAAAATGCCTGTACACACATAAACTGAAAAAAGCTTGCATGAACACATACGCACACATACACCACAAAACACAAACAGCTTAAAAAAGAGCTCACATCTATAGAAAGGCACCAACATTGTACACATCAATAAACTAAACAGTAAGTATAAAATTGAGTGGGAGTCTTTGAGAATTGCAACTAAACATGAAATACTAATATCGAGTAGAAAGTTCATAATGAAATATGAACTTGGCAAAATAAACTAGAACTAAAACACAAAACAAAAAATGATTAATGTACAGTTTACCAGTCGGTTTATGCCCAATATTTTGCTTCTCCATATGCCCTCTCTGTACCCTGTATGAGCCCCTACTTATCACAGGAACCTCTAACTCAAATAGTTTTTTATGTTTCTGGTTTTCTGACAAAAGCTCTTCAGTTTATCTCCTGCAAATTGCCACCATCACCCATCCCATCCCTGCCCCTGATATCCACCCCTTGACACAGTTCAAGGTTTTCTTCATACGCTGGCAAAAAGCTGTCATTTTGGCTAAACGGCATGCCATCTCCATGTTCTCTCTCTGACCCCGTATTAAACTTTGTTTTTTGCCTTTTCCCTTTTAATGGAGCCCTATTTTGGAACTGGCAATTGCACATTAGGCTCCTCTCACAGCAACAACTGCCAAAAACCACTTCATTGCATTCAATGCAGTCATCTGATACACTTGCATGCGGCCAACGGCTACTTTTCGAGCTATATGGTGCATTACAGCAGAGCAGGCGCTCATTGGAGGATAGGCGCTACGCCGCTGACATCATCTGAGCAACTCGCAGGCGCCTGACAAATCGAGTCGAGGAAGCCCCGGCCGACCTACCAACCCCTGTCCCCTGCAGAGCAAAGCCACTTTGTTTCATCGCTCATTATCGACAAATGGCAAGGCTGGGATCAAACCGGGGCCATGGACCTCAGCTTGCACTCAGAGTGAATGGCTCAGCCAATGAGCTACTCAGGAGCCCCACCCATTATACTGTCTAATGCTCTTCTCCTCAGTCAGCCACTGCCGATACGATTGGCAAGTCAAATCAGGACGTCTGACTCAGACGTCCGGCGACCGACAACACAACAGCAACGTCACGAGTGCAAGCTGAGCGTGTACTCCCTCTCCTCTGGCTCCGCCAGGGCGCTGTGCGCCACCAGGCACCTGAAGACAGCGCCATGGTCCTGCTCCGTGGGAGTCAGCCGGAGGAAGCTCCACAGGGAGTGGAGGCCGTTGAGGTTGAGGACAGGCGGGGAGCTGAAGACGCCGCCGCGGACAGGCTGGCTGTCCCTCTGCCAGGTGACGGAGACGCGGTCGGGGTGGAAGTCACTCAGGCAGCAGCTGAGGGTGCAGGCCTCGCCCGCTCTGGGCCGCGGCGGGTCACACTTGATGAACATCACGTTCGGAGGCATGCCTGACAGGGGCAGAGGCAGTAAGACAATCTGAGAGTGCAAAGACTGCCGGTCCATAGAGGCAATCAGCTCTGTGGCTTGACATTTATATCTCAGACACAAAGTCATTTCTATATAAAGTATATAAAATCAAAAGATACTTGCTAATTAACTCAAGGAAAGTACTCAATCCAACATGTTGAAGCCCTTATAAAGTAAATGACCTATACATGGCGCAGTTTTAGATGGTTTAACGCACTGAATGCTCAGTGTATTAAATCAGGCCTCTATCCATTTTACAATGCCCTTTGCTTTTAACTTTGAGTAATGAATATTAGCAGGGGTTACTTTTTCATTTGTGACACTTGATTAACTTAGCCATCATTGGACTTACTAAGAGCTGTTGCATAAAATGTCACATAAATTCTTAATTCATAGATAGAGTTAACTTAGATAGAGTTTCCCACAGTTTTTCAGTTTGTAATAGTCTGGAGAGACCTGGATCCTTAAAGCTGTGTTTTATTCTGTGCTCTGCATCGTAGTTATTTTCTGCATGCTGTTACAGAACATCCATTCAAGGCCTTCTAGAAAATTCTCCTCCTTCCGCACTATAAATGCACAGACATTGAGATGGTAGAGATTCTCAGCCTCACCTTGCGTATTGATCTGATAGGTGACGTCCTCATAGCCAGGCTCAGGGAAGCTGTCGTGATAGACCCGGCAGATGAACGTCGCCTTGTCGTCCTCTTTGGCCACCACCAGCTCGGTCTTGCTCCACACACTGTGCTCGCTGTCGGTGTCGGAGAAGGGCCCGAACTGTGTGACGTTCTTCACCGGCTCTCCTTGTCTGGACCACTCCACATGAACATCCTTCGGGTAGAATTTTTCTACGCGGCAGCACAAAACCAGCGGCTTCCCCATTTCCGGTGTATGAGGCACGCTTGTGATTTGAAGAAAGGATGGGCGCACTAAGGAATCCCAAAGGGACAGTTTTAGCAAGTGTGGCAAGTGCATTTTAATGCTTTCACCCCTAACCCTAACCCTAACACCCAGGAACCCTGTTTTGGAATGGAATAGCCAATTGTATCAGCTCATCTCACCACAACATCAGAGGATAGGCCATACTCCACTGACATCATCCCAGCAAATCATAAGCCCCTGATGAATTTCACAGTGCATCAGAGCAGTGAGACGAGGGAACCTCGGCTGACCTACCCACCCCCATCCCCAGTGGAACAAGTCAAGTTGTTCCACCACTATGGGCTCCTGATCATCATTGACTGAGATTGAACCCAGCTTGCACTCGAGATGAGCACCTTAAAGATCAAGCTACTTCGAAGCCCCGCAAGTACATTTTAAACCAAAAAAAAGCTCTTTATTGTGACCCAGCCACTTACTGCTTCTTTCAGTCATCTTTGGTAATTCAATTGATAAGATAAAACGTTCCACTGACCTTTAACATCCAGGACGGTCTCTCTTGTGATGTCTTTATTACCGTAATGCACAATGCAGCGATATTTCGTTTTGTCCTCGAGGATGGTCAGCTGGACACTGAGCGAGGACGTGACATGCATGCTGTCTGTGTGCAACACAGCTCTGTCACTCAGGTCTTCCCAGCCATTTAAAGAGGAGGTCTCTGAGCACATGCTGCTTGTCGCTGTAGTGTCCCTGCCAGGATCTGGCCTCAGCTTCAGCCACCTCACTTTGACATTTCTCAGCCTGTAACCTGTGACGTTGCACTTCAACTCCGTTGGCGCTTTGGCAAATATTATAGCTGGCTTGATAATCTCTGACACACTTGGAGGAACTGAGGAAAGGAACACAATGCGATTCTCGCCTTAGCTGAACCATCATTTTCAGGAGTTTGATCTTGATGACTGTCATACTCCCTGCAGGGAGTTTTAAGCAAAAGAGAGAGCTCATCATTTCATCATGTTCAGAAATTACAGTCTAAAAAAAGTAGCGTTAAATGAAACTTCATGCCAACTACATAAACCTCAATAAGCCTCAAGTTCTGTAACACATCCTTTACAAATAATAATATACCCTGACCCACAACATGGACAGGAAATGGCAACACACAAATGTAACTAAAGACATATTAAACTTACCTTTCTGAAAATATTTCCAGTAGATGAATACTAATCCGACTACAAGCAAAACCAGAGAAATACTGGTGACCATGGTACCAGCTATTAATGCGGTGATGTCATAAGGGAGGCTTGGAGCTGAAGGTAGACCACATTTTTCAAGATTAGTGCAATGTGGGTGGCAAAATTTTGAAATCTAATTTATCCCATTATTACATCATGATGAATGTCTCACCTTGGACTCTCAACATGACGTTCACGCTGTGAGGCTTAGGGTAAGACCTGTGCTTTATCTGGCAGGTGTAGGTCGCCCCGTTGTTCACCGATGCGTTACCTTGCACGGTAAAGCGGCTGAGGGCACTAAAGATGCCGTCGCCGTTGGGCCCCAGGTTATCCGTGCAGACGCCCCGGGAGACGGCCGCATGCTCCGGGCTCCAGCTGTACCTGACGAACCAGGCCACCTCTATCTGACTCGGGTAGAACCTGTCGATGTCACAGCGGAGGGTCTTCTCCTCACCCTCCGTCACTGTGACCTCATCAGGGAGCGCCACCGTTGGTGCCACTGTTGGAACACCAAAGAAGCGCCAACGTTCCGCTCTGCTCAGAATGTGCTAATGGCTATGTTCTATCCTTTTCCATTCGGAATGCCCACCCCCCATCCCGCCACATTTTGTTTGGACGTAACAATTCAAACACAGCAAGCATGTGGCTACATTAAAACTAGCAACTGCACATCTGTGACGTCTGCAGAAGTGTTAGAAAATCTTTCGGTATCTGAATATACAATTGGAGATTGCAATGATTCATCCAAGGTATTTGATACAGTCAATCATGAAATTCTGTAGAGATGTGAAATCCTTGGGATACTGGGTACTGAAATTACTATTAATTTACCACATAAATCTCATTTTGTGTGTATACTAAGAAACAAACAAGGTGAATATTGCAACTAACCCATTCGCACATTGCCTCAAACACAAATTGAAAAGCAGCACTATTTAGGAGATAAATCGATTGCTCAAAAGATCCTGCTAGCTTGATGGAAAAAAGCCACACCGAGGTACTGAATGTTATCAATGGTTCTGCATGCTGAATAGGTTTGAATGAGTAAACATATTAGATGAATGAGTATGCATGCATGTGGAATAGAATGCATTATCTGTGAGTAATCTCCATTTGCGCAATGCTCCCACAATAAAAGTATAATATATTCTTTTCAAAGCAGAATTTTTCAAAGCACAAGTTATCTAACATGTACATTTTTTCTTTACAATATTTTTATTTTTTTATTATGAGTATTCCAGTAATTATGAACCAACAATGTACCTCTTATTTAAAGTGGACATGTTGGTGACAATATCAGGGGCTGCATATTTTACATTATTGGCATTTAGCATATTTGTGGAATTGAATGCAGTGTCTGCCTCTCTGATTATCTAAACACAATGGATGATCTTGACCCAATCACGAGAGCACACCGAGTACAGCTGCATTGCTTCACACACCATCTAAATGTAATGGATGAAATATTAGAACACACAGTTATAAGAACACACAAAGTACATAAGCATTGCTTTTACAAATGAGCAAAACCTCATCACACAATTACCTGACACTTCCAGCATGACCGTGGCCTGGTAGGTTTTGGGCGTTACTATGACCGTACAGGTGTAGAGACCTTCATCTTGCACGGTGACGTTGGACAGGTGCAGGGAGGCATCGCCACGCTGTAGCCCGCCCAAATCGACAGCAGCTCCTACCCGATTGACCTCCAGTTTATTCCCCTCAAACAGATACACAGTGTACCCCCGCGGACCCTCCATCTCCCACTTCACTGCGATGTCCTTCAGCTGCGTGCCTGAAGGCTCCATAAACGTACATCCTAAATCCACATCATCCCCGGCTGAGCAGTGTTTCGAGCTTGACCTGTCCAGGGAACCTCAAACGTACACAGAACATACGCACTTCAATACATTGTCAATAGTTGTGAATTAGAATGTTAGTTCATCAGTGAACCTTGTCAGCATGACAACATTCATCTAGAATGGTATAATGTGTAATTATCAATAATATTTATTAGTGATGTTACAGCACACACGACTTAATTGTTTTCAGTATAGGCTTCTGTTGCCAATTGTTTCTTCATGTAGGCCAGATGATTGGCAAGAATGTTAAAAATATCCCTTTCAACTTCTTTTAAAGAAGCCATTTCATCTGAAATAAGCAGTTAACATTTGGTAGCACACTACAGGTGAACAAATTAATTTTTGTAATCCTGCAAGCCAGCCAACTAACAGTGTTTGCTGCGTTTTGGGATATACCTGACAGATGTGCTAGTATGTGAACGTAAGTAAGGATAATACCTTAGGCAGCGCTGCTGCTTCATTGATAGTTTATGTAGCCGACTACCTTCTAAATCAATAAACAAATGTCTACAAGACAACAAATGAAAGCCAAAGTTCAATGCAATAGGTATGTGAAGTTAAACATGAACCACTCGAAAACGAATGAATATCCTAACACTCACTAAAATTACTACTAGTATTTACTGAGCAGATAAGATGTTTTACTTCAAGGGAAGAAGATATTCTTACAATTTTTAGAGCTAACTACACCTGTGTTGGTGCACTGCTCAATGATAATCTTTTGCACGTCTCTCTTTCAAAGCTTCTAAGTTTGTCATACAACAGCATGAACCACAGAACAGTCAAGAACAAAATCCCCTTTTGTTTCACACTGAAGCAGTTATCAGTTTCAGGTTGGCTTTGGCATTTAGTCAGCAGTAATGTTTGTAATCCATCTATTACTTCATTCATTTGCCCTACAAACACAGACATACAGAACATACTGAAAAGTCCTGCAGTAAACATAAAACAAAAGGTTAATCTTTAAAAAGGCTGAATAAACAGCGTATGCATAACTAAAATTGACCTTTGTACCCAACACATGGACACCGTAGAGCTCCTTTTTCTGCCAAGCCATTTACACATAACATGCAGAAAAAAAATGAACATTTCTGTCCTTACCTCCACATACTGAACATGTCAAGCTGATGAGCATCATTAAGGTAAGTTTCAGTGTCTCAACCATTTGAAGATATGAGGCACATTCTTCCCCTTGTTAGCGTTTTGAAAGAGGAAGTCTGAGTGAGACTACACACATCCGGAAACACCCATTTATTAGCAGCAATCCTAGTCCACATGCCCTTTGTGACGCATGTGCAGATTTGAGTTACACTGGATTGGTTAGGACAGACAAAGAGCTACGCCTTAAAAGCACACATTTTCAATAAAGGCCAACAGCCTAGCCACCTCCCAGAGATCCATTCCTGTGCAATGTTTTAATATGCATGTCTGGGGAGATGCTTTTGTTCAAGAACACTTAGACAGCTAAAAATTTACATATCAACCATTTATCCAATTGGCAATTTACAGAGGTAATTCAGGTCAAGTACCTTAATGAGGAGTGAGGGTTATAACAGCACCCCAGATCTGAACATGAGACGTTCTGTTCCTCAATCATTGCTCCACACATAACACTAAAGACAGACAGACTGAACTGCAACATCAGGAGCACAAAACAGTTCTATTTTGATCTTCTAAAAATGACAGCACTGTGTTCCAAGAATGTTCCTTGAATTTGAAGGGCATTCCTACCTCCTTTTGGACTTGCATTCAAACAATAAAATGCAGACACAATAACACAAGTAGGTATTTTTCTCACAGCCGTTTACTCAATTTTGTGATACGTTCCCAGACATGTTTTGATGTCCATTTATCTGAAACATTTTTCTTGTAAATATCACCCCAAACTGGGAATGAAATGGTAAAGAATGAGAATGCCACAGTAAATCAGCTTTACAAAACCCTGCATTAAGTTTAAGGTTGTCTCTTCTGCCAGGATATTGCTTTATTTATAGAAGGCTACTTACTTGTTGCCTAGTTTCTTTTGTCAGAGTTGAACAGCATCAATTTACTGCACTTTGGCACTTATTTGATTTTGCTGACATTACACACAAGACCACAATAAAAAATATAAATCAAGTACTGAAACCACTCATTGTAAAATACAATACACTGCTGTGTTAAGTGTCCCTGAAGTAGTGCAGTCATTTGACTTGGAAGAACAATAACAGTTCTAATGAGTGCATCTGTTTACTAGGGCTCCCAGCACCGTTAGCCAACCATTGACCTCTTTCTTCCCCTTAGCCTCACTTCATCCAGTTTCTTGATGACGGCTGAAGACTTTTTTGAAGAGGCAGCGTAACTCTTCAGCAACGTCTCAAACATGACCTCTGTGTTGGGATGAGTGCTCAAAAACGCCTTCTCCAGAACATAGAGATCCACGCCTTTGTCCTCCGGCAAGGCGGAAATGTAACTGAGGCCAAAGTCGATCAGCACCAGGTCTTCATCTCTGTCCACAGAGCCGTTTCTCAGGAGCATGTTGGATGTTGTTAGATCTCCATGGATCAGATCTTCATCATGCATTTTCGCCAGAATCTGCCCCATCTTCTTAGCGAGCACCTCAAGGCACAGAACATCCTTCTGGGAGACCTGGGCAGTGTTTATGTAGTCTCGGACAGTGATGGACCCCACCATATCCTCTAGAAAAATGCAATGGGTTGTATAATCAACAAAGTACACGACCGGGGCGGAGATGCCTGCAAGGGAAACAAAACACAAAATGCACAGCTGAATGTGCATGTACTGAAACAGTGACATCATTACTTATACAATTCGCCTTCAGTACGGCTGTGTCAGTAGTTAGCTGGATGTTAGCTACACACCTGAGTGGGTGTGTGCTGCACGGTAGCTCACTGAAGTTGCCACCCCCAGAAATGTCACACGACAAATCATATATGTTTTTTGTACCAAATCTGGGTGACAGTAGCTTCTTTAAATGGCTAGGCACCACGAAATCTTCCTTGCCCTTGCCCGCAGGTGGGGGAATGAGCTCCCCAAAACTGTCCGAACAGCGGGATCACTCTTCATCTTCCGGTGCATACTTAAATGGCACTGATTCAGACTACATTACATTTACCCTCAAGCAGTTGTACACCGGATGGCGATGTAAGCACGCGAGATAAAGTCCTGGTGGCAGTTCGCCACTTTTGCAGCTGCGAAAGATCAGTGGTAGGCACGTTGTTATGGTACAAGCTTGTGAAAATTGGTGGTAACAGTTTAAGGCCGTGCGCCCTATGACAGCACTTACGCCTTTTGTGGCAATTTTCCCCACAATCACACTATACGACAAGGACGGTGCCAACGATTCGTTATCTGCGCATCTACTTGCCCAACTAAATGAATAAATGTAAACGTAACCTTGTATTTGGTTATAAATGGACAATTGACTGCAACGAAGTGGTACAGTATTATTTTGAACCTTAGGTACTGGCTAGCTAAAGTTATCTGGGTTTTGTACTCTGCTGATTAAGGGAAACGGCCGTTAGCTGTTAGAACTGCAAGTAAAGTGACAACGTACAAGTTAACCTCCTGTTGCTGAGAAGCTGCTCTGCCTGTTCTCAGTATGTTAATGCTTCCAATTATTACAGCATCGAGCCCTGTCTTCAGGGTGCCAAGTTAGCTAGTCACATTTATACCAAACACGCCTTGTGGAACACGACCTGGCGAGACATGTATGATGCACAAGAGGGCAGGCTAGCTACAACAACAAACCGGGCCCAAGAGGCTGATTTACCGTAAGGCACAACTGTTGGCTAGCTAGCTACATCCACACGTGGGATTCAACGCTTCTATTCCATAGCTACCATGCTAACGTTATGGAGGTTTATTGCACCCAGTCGGACATGCAAGCCAGGCTTTTAAACTCACCTGCTTTTCTGCAGCGCAGTAGGGAGCGCACCTCCTGCACCGTCCTGCGGCGGGTAAGCTTCTCATCGAGGGCCGGGTGCCGGTACAGCTTCGGGAACCGCTCCTTCATTATGGCCGGCTTCCCCAAAAACTCCCCCCTGTAGACGCGCGCCTCGGCGCCCTGCTTCAGCAGCTCCACGCGCTTCAGAAACTGCAGAACGTGACTATCACCCTCCGCGGCTGCCATCTTTACAGTCACACGAAAGTTTGCTATACGTAGATATTTCTTTGGTATTCTTCAAAAAAAGGCACTGAGCTGAAGGGTGCGCCACCTGCTGTACTGGCATGGACATTGTGCAACGGTGGCGGTTGGTCGAAAAGAGCGGTTAACTCCGATTCTACGGGTACTCTCACATACAGCAAACGTTCGTTATGTCCTCTGAGCCACAAAGCCACACTTCTTCCGTAACGACAATCAAAAGCAAATTTGGGTTAGCTGGTGCTAACGACTTTATTAATGAGAATACGATTCGCAGTTGCATCGTGTTACCGTAATATCGATATCAAAATTGATGACTGAATGAATGATTTCAGACTTCAATTTGAATTTATTTATTCATGTATTTAAATCTTTGAATCATCTGAAGAGTATGATCAAAAGGAACTAGAAATGCAGTTGATCTATCTAGTTTTTCACTCATTTCCTTCGTAGGCTTTACTAAGATATGTGTAACTTCAAATACATGTTTTAAGGTTTTTTTTTTGTTTTGTTTTTTTTTGAGGAGTGACGAAACATGCGCTTGTCACCACTCATACGGTTTACTCAACACTATGTGTTGTATTTTATTTCTTCGTTTCATTTTTTGAAAAACGGTGGTCACACTTTTATGGTGTCATCGGTATCATACAAATAGGGAACTTGGTTAAGTATTTTATTTAAAATGATCAATAAATGGTTTACAGAGACATAAAAAGTCGTAGAATATTATGATTTTAATGGCTCACTTCCAAAACACAAGTCTAAAAAATATCTTTCCGTGACATTACATTAAGCTACAGTTAGCTACAAAAGACCGTTAGAAGTCAGCCCCTAACTGTGGGCAGAAATTAGTGTATTACAATACAAGTTATGTTGCCTGTTAATCATTACCAGGCTAATTTAATTAATTAAAAACAACACTTGAATTAACTTTAGTGTTTACTCTGAAATTCTCTTTAGTGCTCCATATCAAAAGTAGTTTCTATTTGTGGGAGATTGAAATACCGTGAAGTGCAATCACATGATTTTTACATATATAACATTATATTTTACATGTATTGGCACTATACAACTGAATTGGTACAATGTGCTGAAAAGTGTTGTTTTCCAGAGGGAATCAAAAAACCAGAAAACCCAACGCTAACTGGGAAAAACTGGAAAATTATTCCCTGACCCCAGCAAAAGGCGGTCGAGAGACTCCTGGAAAACAGTGGAACAGGAGCCAAACTGTGGGATGATAGTATATGAGAATTAATGAAAGAACATATGCATGAGTGCAGGGACCGTTAGGTGGCTGGAAGGATGAGTACGGTAGACTACGGTAGACATCTTGGGTGTTCTGATGCAGTGGTGGTCCAGGCGTCTTGTCCACTGAGGCAGGGCAAACACTGATCAGCGGTGGGTTCGGGCCGCAGGAACACTTGTTGCTCAGATGGAACGAGGGACAGAGAGAAAGAGACAGAAAGGGAGGGAAAGGGTAGTGGTTAGAACAGGTGGGTGAGGCAGTTTGAGTGCAGACAATACAGTGCCCTGGCCAAATCGAGACGCAGACCTCTTCAACCCCACCTCATCTATAACTGGCAATGCACACATACAGCATTAAAACACAGCCACATTCAAGTGTATCTAGACACAGATTATTTGAAACAGGCCATTGGCTATTTTTACGAGGTCACCACTGCAATACATGGGAACAGCTGCACAGGGAAACACGATTCACTAAATCACTGTTTTAAAAAAAATCTTTTGAGATAATTTCTCAAAATCCCTACTTAGTAAGTCAAATGAATAAATTATTATTATTATTATATTCTATGATATATCTGTCATTTTAGACTATGAAAAATTTGATTTTCAGTGTTGTTAAACAATATTGAATAATAATTATGAAAAGTCCTAATTGAAAAAAGGTCATATTTACTATATGACACAGGAAATCCTTTATTCCAGGTCACAGTTGGGCTGTCACTGCCTTTTAACAGCTCAAACTACTTCGAAGCTGTTATTATGCTGAAGGTGCAGTGTATTACTTTGAACACTAGAGGGCAATTGTTTTCAATGTATATTGCAATATATTGAAATTACTCTGTTTTTCAATCACGTTTTCAGTTTGATGATAGCACTGACACAGCTTTGGTCAAAGAAGCTAATGACATTAAACTAATCACTGGTGCCAACAATCAGTATTGTTTTGGAATTGCTACTCTTGACACTAGACTATTTGTATATAAATTAATGGCCCAGAAAACAAGTCTGTGGATCAGACACTGTTCTTAACTGGTTTTACAACTATGTAACAGCCCATTCCTTATGCTGCATAATGCATAGTGGACACATGCCTTTGTTTTAGAGAGGCAGGTTTCTGTTCTTATGCACCAAAGGTTTGGAGCACATTGCCTCACGAAATCAGACAGGCTAACTCTGTGAACAGTTTTAAAAATCAGCTAAAGAGTATTTTTACTTTGGCTTTTTGTTAGAACTGTTATTTTATTCTCTAATTTGATTTTATTCTTTATTTTCTGTTTATTTCATTTAAAACTTTTTAAATATTTCATCATTTTTTTTCTTCTATATTTTTAGATCCATGTTATTTTATTTTATTCTTCATCTTATCTTCCTTTCATCCATCAATTTATATTAGATATATTTTATCATACATATATACATATATATATAGCTTCCCCTTGCAGTGTTCTGTGCTGTCTAAATTTTGCTCGTCTATTTATTTTTATTTGTAAAGCACTTTGAGCTAAAATTATTGCATGAAAAGTGCTATATAAAGTTCATAGATATTATTCTCATTAATAATAACAATTTATTTACATCTAAAACTATGCGAGCCCCTGACAGCTCTCACATAGTAACTGTACAGCCTTTTACACAGACTTCCCTGTGCAGTCTGGGAAGGCAATGGGGTGTGGAGGGTGTGGGGGTGGGGTTGGGGTGTCTCCCTGGCAGATCCATCCCCCTCTGTGTCTGTGGAGTCCCTGCTTGGCCTCTTCTCCCTCGCTTGCTCGTCAGCACCTCTGATCAGCAGTGTGGCTGCAACAGACACCAGCACAGCCATGTTGCCTGTGAAGCTCGTCCAGCAGAGAACTGTACAGCGCGTGAGACCGCCATCGCCGATAGGTGAGCTCCTACCTGTAGACGTAGAAGAGCAGGTAGGCGCTCTTCTCCCTCAGCTGCAGCACGTTCTCCTGGGAGGACCTCCTGACCGTGCGGTCATCGAACGTCAGCCAGCTGTCTCCGTCCGCGCTGTCACTGACGTAATGACCTGCGCAGTTTCAGACGTGTGAGTCCATGTGAACCCCTACTTGCCTGTGCATTCCTTGTTTTTTATCATTACACACAGAAGTGTACATATTAGTTTGAGCATGTATGTGTGTGTATGTGTCTTACCACAGGTCGTGCTCTGGCCAAGGTGGGACAGGATGCTCTTGATGGTGTAACGATGACCCTAAGGAGCAGATACAAAACAGCTACAGTCAGAAAGGGTACAGTTTCCCCACCTCCCCTTTCTTTCCTTTACTGTTTCACTCCCTTTACTCTGTATTCTCATTTTAACTCTTTCACTCTCCCTTCCTCTCTTTCTCTCTCCCTCTCTATCTCCTCACCTGAGCTGCTGTTTTCTCTCCCTGTCCCACACGGCCCTGATCTTGTACTGCTTCAGGGGAAAGTACAAAAAGATCAGAACTCATCTCTTCACTTTGACTCATGTTTTTACTTTTCTACTAGTCAGCTGTCCTGTCAGGTTCTGAACATGACCTACTTTCTGCTCATTAGCTATGCTGTTCATCTCACTAGTTGTTGCCTTTCACCTGTTTTTCATAAAAAGGCTGGAAATGAAACACTTATCATTACCTGGAGGAGGGGCGGAGCCCTTCAAGCTGAGCTCAATGGCCAGCTTTATCTGCTCCTCCTCACTGAGGCCGTCAAGAGGTCCAATGCTGTCACTATAGAGAAAGAGGCAGACAGTCACTGACAGAAGAAGTGGGGCTGTCCTCCATTGGTGACAGTGCTATATTTGACTGTGTGTGTATGTGCGTGCGTGCGTGCATGTGTGTGTAAACAGAGGCTTACCCTGCTGTTCTGTCCGCCTCACGTGGAGGCTTGATATTCTGCACACAGTGTAGGTTTAAGGAAAGCTCCTGAGAGATCTTCACTTTGTTCTCGAGCTTTCTCATGTTCCAGCTGCTGTCCATGCTGAAACGCTTCAGCTGTATCACCAGCACGCTGTGCAGAAACAGAAAGGTGAGTTTAACACCAATAACAAATGGCCGTCATTTCAGCCTCTAGTCATAAGCGATGCTCTTATGCTGGATCTTTCAGACATGCTGAAAGTGAGGGGATGAGGTGGTGCTTACCGAGGGAGGGACTCAAGCTTCATGCTGACAGAAGCCTGCTGCCCAGGACACCTCTCACACCGACACTCAACCTGCGTCGGCTTTAGGACACAAATCACAGCACAACATCAGCACTTTGCTCAGAGGGAGTAGCCAGTGTAGAATGAACAAGTGAACGATGGTGGTAGCATACTGCGTGTGTGGAGGTGGGGCTGACCTTGAAATAGTGTCTCAGGCTGTCCTGGAGTGTGCCCTGGGGCACTATGTCCAGGGACAGGTGGCTGTAGACTTCTGTCCTGAACACCTGTGCCCCACACCTGACGGAGAAAGAGAGAACCACAGGGAAACATACATTAACACTTACAAAGCAAACACTGACACTGTTTTACCTTACACAATGACATCAACTGAACGAGCCCACAGGCAAGTAGTGAATAATACTGCACTCCAGTGAGGGCTGCTTACCTGCAGCAGGTTCTTGTAACCTGCAAGCGGAAATCAAAATTTGATTCCACAGGGCAGGCATGGGCATCCAGGGCACCTCTCCTCTTCAGGGACTCCCACTCTTCTTTCAGCTGCGAGAGCAGCACACTTAAAAATTCGTGTGCATCCTGCAGGCCGACAAAAAGAGATGCCATGAGGGATGGAGCACACCTTACAGTGAAGTATGATTCATAAGGTGCGCGTGAGTGCATGTGTGTGCACCAGAAACGGTCTCATCTCCAACCTGCTGCTCGTCGCCGCTGAAATCCCCAAAGGTGTTCGCTACAGCCATCTTGAAGGTCCTCAGCAGTTCTGCCTTGTGGTGCATGTTACCACTGGCTCGTGCTGAGTGCACATCTGAAAGTGACCTGCAGGGGGAGATAGAGGGGCAGCAGAAGTAAGATCTCCACCCACACACCAAAAAACAACCCTTTTCTATGGGTGGAACCTGGCCAGATATGCCTGTGAAGGTTTGCTTGGGTCACCAGTGCAATACTGGGATGGAATGTACCACATAAATTTGAGTAAGAAAAGACCTTTCCAATGGAAAAATAATACAACTTTTGTAGAGCTCTCAAACTTTGTGGTTTCACATGTTAAGTTTGCCAGTTAATATGAAAAAATACTTGCTGGTATGAGTATTTTGAATTCATCCTATTTTAAATTAACATCGATGCTGATATCTCCATACTTGAAAAGGTGGCTCCCAAGCTCCGGCCTCCAGACACCTGGCCTCCTGATCTCATCGATGAAATGGTGGAGGCCGAACAGACACTGCAGCGTCGCGTTCATGTAGCAAGTGTTGCCGATGTTTGGCAACCTGTAGCAGAAAAGAAGACATGGATTTCAGTTTTTACTTCTTGAGTACTTTAGACTTCCATCCGAGGGCAAAGTAGTCTTTATCTCTTTAACTTCCACTGAAATCGTCTGCACACTGATGTCATCGAAACCAGAGATGCCTAAAGCCATGAAAGAGATCTTCACATTCTTACCCCAGCTGAGTGTCGTCCCTTCTACACCTGTTCCAGGCCTGGCTTCTGATGTCTGGACGGTGCAGGGAACCAGATGTGCCATGGTGAGAACTTGCTGGGACGTTTGGAGATTTTGGTGTCCTTTCTCCAGGGACGTCCCAGATGGATTCCCCAATGATGGCTGTTGCTGATCTGTAAGAGGGCAAAATCTCATTTTGAGTGATGGCCACAAGAGAATCGGTTAAACTACATTCACACTGGTACATAGCCTCACATGTCTTCTTCTGTGTTTGCTCTTCAATTCTAATTATTGATAAGATATAGTTTTCACAGAAAGCATTTTCAGAAAGTGTTACTAAGGATTACTATCTACAGCAGTACAATTTAGATAACATGTACTGTGGAAAAAAACTTAACCAATTACCTTTCCTTTGGCGCTGACTTCAGCGTGTTGATGGTGAGAGTGGGAGATGGGGACACAGAGGGAGAGGGTTTTTGTGCCCAAGCGTTGTGGGCTTTGGGCTGCAGGGAGGGAGATGGTTTTGGGGGAACGGGTGTAGATGTATTAGGGATGGGGGTGGGTTTTGCGGGGAGGGGAGAAGGTTTTGGCCATTGGGTGGGGGTGGGATTACGGGGAGGGAGAAGGTTTAGGCCAATGTTTGGGGGTGGGTTTAGGGGAGGGGAGAGATTTTAGGCCATTGGTTGGGGGTGGGTTTAGGGGGGAGGTGAGAAGGTTTAGGCCATTGGGTGGGGGAGGGTTTAGCGGGGAGGGGAGAAGGTTTCGGTTGCTGGGTGGGGGTTGATTTAGGAGGAAGGGGAGAGGATTTAGGTGGCTGGGTTAGGGTGGGTTTAGTGGGGAGGGGAGAGGATTTAGCTGGCTGGGTAATGTCAGATTTAGGGGGGAGGGGAGAGGATTTAGGCTGTGGGGTGGGGGTGGGTTTAGGGGGTTGGGGTGAGGGTTTAGGCTGCTGGGTGGGAATGGGTTTAGAAGGCTGTGTGGGGGCGGGTTTAGGGTGGAGGGGAGAAGGTTTAGGATGCTGGGTTGGGGTAGGTTTAGGGGGGAGGGGAGAGGGTTTAGGATGCTGGGTTGGGGTGGGATTAGGGGGGAGGGGAGAAGGTTTAGGATACTGGGTGGGGGTGGGATTAGGGGGAGGGGAGAGGGTTTAGGTTGCTGGGGGGGTATGGTTTCAGAGGGGAGAGGAGAGGGTTTAGGTTGCTGGGTGGGGGTGGGATTAGGGGGGAAGGGAGAGGGTTTAGGTTGCTGGGTGGGGGTAGGTTTAGGGGGAGGGAGAGGGTTTAGGTTGCTGGGGGGGTATGGTTTCAGAGGGGAGAGGAGAGGGTTTAGGCAGCTGAGTTGGGGTGGGATTAGGGGGGAAGGGAGAGGGTTTAGGTTGCTGGGTGGGGGTGGGTTTAGGGGGGGGGAGAGGGTTTAGGCAGCTGAGTTGGGGTGGGATTAGGGGGCAGGGGAGAGGGTTTAGGTTGCTGGGTGGGGGTGGTTTCAGAGGGGAGAGGAGAAGGTTTAGGCAGCTGAGTTGGGGTGGGATTAGGGGGTTGGGTAGAGGGTTTAGGAGGCTGGGTTGGGGTGGGTTTAGGGGGGAGGGGAGAGGGTTTAGGAGGGTGTTCAGGGGAAGGTTTGGGGGAGGGGCCGTGGAGGATTTAGGAGTCTGGCCCACAGAAGGTACAGGGGGTTGGGTCAGGGAAGGTTTAGGCTGCTGTGCCTGAGATGCCTTCCCTTTCTTGCCCTTTTTCTGCCTCTTCTTTTTTTTGTTTTTTTGCTCTGATGTGTCAGGCAAGGATTCAGAGGCCTGGCAGAGCTTGGGAGAGGGCTCAGAGGCCTCAGGAGAGGGGTCAGAGCAGGGGTCAGGAGAGGGGTCAGAGCAGGGGTCAGGAGAGGGGTCAGAGCAGGGCTCAGGAGAGGGGTCAGAGCAGGGCTCAGGAGAAGGCACTGAGGAGGGCTCGGGAGAGGGCACTGAGGAGGGCTTAGAAGAGGGTACAGTTGCGGGCTCGGGAGAGGGCTCAGAGCAGGGCTCAGGGGATACAGGTGTGGTCGCGGGTACAGGTGTTGAAGTGGGAGAGGGTGGCAGGATCATGGGGGTGGAGGGACGGGGAGGGGACAGAGAGGAATTAGAGTTTTTTCTCTTAGACCTCTTCTTCCTCTTGCTTTCCTTGCCACCTTTGGCTTGAGCCTCAGAGGCAGAGGAAAGGGAGGAGGAGGGTGTCTGAGAGAGGGAATCAGAGGGGGTAGAAGAAGACGGGGAGGGGGAGGGATTTGAAGGAAGGGGCGGAGTGGGTTTGGACACATGGAGGGCGGGGGGGGTAGGAGACACTGTAGAGGAGAAAGAGGGAGAGGGTATGGGGCAGAGAGGAGGATTAGGAGAGGTAGGGGGTGCAAGATTGGGAGAGGCAGAAGATAGAGGTTTTGAGGTGGGTGGGGGTGGAGCGATCATCGAGGGGGAGGGAGAGGGTGGGGACAACGAGGGAGAAGAAGAAAGGACGAGAGAAGGAGAGGACGGACAGGAAGGGGTCTTTCTTTTTGACCTCTTCTTCCTGTTAATTTTCTTTCCATCTTTGCCCTGAACTTCAGAGGCAGTGGAAAGGGAGAGAGAGGGTGTCTGAAAGAAGGAATCAGACGGTGTAGAGGACAGGGAGGGTGAGGTTTTTTTAGTGAGGAGTTGACTGGGTCCGGACATGAGGAAGATGGAGAGAGAAGAGGGAGCAATGGGGCAGGGAGACAGAGGGGATGACATGGTCAGGGAGGGAGAGGGTCTAGCGGAGAAGGAAGGAGGGAGGAGAGAGAGATCGGAAAGTAGTGACAAGGAAAAGATGCGGGAAGCTGGGTGGGAAAAGACACGAGGAACAGCGCAGCACAGAGTGTAGTGCGCACTGTGGGAGAAGGTGTAGGGGACGTGAACGGGGAGGGTGCAGAGAACGTGGAAAGACAGCGTGCAAAGAGCACGCCGGGACAGGGTACAAAACGCATGAAAAGACAGAGTACAAACGACACGACGGGAGAGGGGGTACAGCACACGGGAGAAAGCAACAAGAACACGAATGGAGCCAGTGTAAGGGAGGGAGAGAGTGTGGGGGACAGGTTGGGAAAGGACAGAGGGGACAGAAAGGATGATTGAAGGAGAGGGGAGTGGAGGAGAGGACAGACAGGAGGAGGTCTTTCTTTTTGACCTCTTCTTCCTCTTACTCTCCCTTCCATCTCTGCCCTGAACTTCAGAGGCAGAGGAAAAACAGAGGAAAGGTGAGGACACAGAGGGGGAGGGATTTGAAATGAAGGGAGGAGTGGCTCTGGACACAGGGAGGGCAGGGGGTGAATGGGGAGAGGATACGGGACAGCGAGACAGAGGCGGCGAAATGGTCAGGGAGAGAGCGAGTTTGGAGGAGAGGGAAGGAGGGAGGAGAGAGAGTTTGGGGCGGAATGACAGGGAAAAGATGCAGGGAACAAGGTAGGAGAAGATGCGGAGAACAGGATGGGAGAGGATGTAAGGAAGAGAGTGGGAAAAGATGTGGGGAACAAGGTAGGAGAAGATGCAGAGAACAGGGTGGGCAAAGATTCGGGGAACAGCGCAGCACAGAGTGTAGTGCGCACTGTGGGAGAAGGTGTAGGGGACATGAATGGGGATGGTGCAGATTACATGGAAAGACAGCGTGCAAAGGGCACGCCAGGACAGGGGACAAAACGCGTGAAAAGACAGTGAACACACAACACGATGGGAGAGGGGGTACAGCAAACGAGAGAAAGAAACAAGGACACGAACGGAGCCAGTGTAAGGGAGGGAGAAGGTGTAGGGGACAGGGTGGGAAAGGACAGAGGGGAAAGGACACAGCGTAGGGTACATGGAGGTGCTGGGAGCAAGGGCGAGGGACAGAGATGGCGAGGCAGAGGGTATGGGGCAGAGAGAAGGCATGGGAGAGGCAGGGCGCACAGAATTGAGAGAGGCAGGGGGCACAGAATTGAGAGAGGCAGGGGGCACAGAATTGGGAGAGGCAGGGGGCACAGGTGTTGAGGTGGAAGAGGAGGAGGGAAAGGCAGGGGACGGCAAGAAAGAGGAAGAGAGGGTGAGAGAAGGAGAGGGGAGTGGAGGAGAGGACAGACAGGAGGAGGTCTTTCTTTTTGACCTCTTCTTCCTCCTAATCTCCTTTCCATCTCTGCCCTGAACTTCAGAGGCAGAGGAAAGACAGAGGGAAGGTGTCTGAGAGAGGGATGCAGAGGAAGCAGAGGACACAGAGGGGGAACGATTTGAGGGAGGAGTGGCCCTGGACCCAGGGAGGACAGAGGGGAGAGACAGAGGGGCTGAGATGGTCAGGGAGGGAGAGGGTTTGGAGGAGAAGGAAGGAGGGAGGAGAGAGAGTTTGTGGCGGAATGACAGGGAAACGATGCGGGGAACAAGGTGGGAGAAGATGCGGAGAACAGGGTGGGAAAAGATTCGGGGAACTGGGCTGGACATGAGGAAGATGGAGAGAGAAGAGGGAGCAATGGGGCAGAGAGACAGAGGGGATGAAATGGTCAGGGAGGGAGAGGGTGTAGCGGAGAGGGAAGGAGGGAGGAGAGAGAGATCGGAGAGGAGTGACAAGGAAAAGATGCGGGAAGCAGGGTGGGAAAAGACACGAGGAACAGCGCAGCATAGAGTGTAGTGTGCACTGTGGGAGAAGGTGTAGGGGACGTGAACGGGGAGGGTGCAGAGAACGTGGAAAGACAGCGTGCAAAGAGCACGCCGGGACAGGGTACAAAACGCATGAAAAGACAGAGTACAAACGACACGATGGGAGAGGGGGTACAGCACACGGGAGAAAGAAACAAGGACACGAATGGAGCCAGTGTAAGGGAGGGAGAGAGTGTAGGGGAGAGGGTGGGAAAGGACAGAGGGGACATGGAGCAAGTGGGCAGAACAAGCGAGGGAAAGGGTGTTTGCAGGCGCCAGGGGGAGAGTGTAGGGCACAGGGAGGGAAAGGGTGTTGGCAGAAACGAGGGAAAGGGCGTAGGGCACAGGGAGGGAAAGGGTGTTGGCAGGAACGAGGGGGAGGGCGTAGGGCACAGGGTGGGGAAGGGTAGTGCGAACAGCAACCGAGGCTTTCACACGGGCCAGGAAGGGTGTGGGAAGGGCGATCGGTGCAGGGTACAGGGAGCTGCTCAGGGCCAGGGACAGAGATGCCGCTGGAGTTGAGAACAGGAGCGGGATGTAGCCTTCTCTTGATGGGGTCCCTGCTGTCACCTCGGATACGGTCTGGGCTGCAGTCTCATTTGCAGGTGATGCCGTTTCCATGGAGGGAATTGCCACGGAGATCAAGGGAGGAAGGGGAGTGTAGCTCTCCACTGCTGGTGTGTCTGTCAGCACTTCCGACACGCCATGGGTTGCGGTCTCACTTTCTGGTGGTGAAGAAGATGCAGTGGTGGAGGAGGTAGATGTCTCCGAGGTGCAGGATGGAAGGGGAGTACAGCTGTCCGTTGACGGCAAGTCAGACACATGATTCGCTGTCTCCTCTACTGCTGGTGGAGATGCAAAGCCGTCCTTGGTCTTGGCTGTCTTTTTTCTCCTCCATTTAAGCTTCCATTTTTTCTTCGGTTTCTTTGTTTTCTCCTTTTCCTGCACCTCCTCATCATCTGAATGCTGCTCCTGCAGCCATATTAGATATTTCAATATTATTACTTATTAAATTCACAGATTAGATACATTATTCATGATATCAAACTATCGGAAATATTGAATTTGGTTATAGCGCACTGAGAGGTGGTCTATCTTTTAGGTGTGTATTAAAAAAAACTGAAAAATGACTGCAACCCACCCATTAGTTGATTCAAACCATTAAGCCATTACAAAAAGCATGAAATCAGTGCTTAGGAATGTTTTTCTCCCAGCTCCTGTGTGGTTTTATATTTATGAAGGCAGCCTACCACTTATTTTTTATTTAAACCTGCATCTTTTGAACATATCATTTGCTGTTTTCTTTTTAATAAATGATAAATACATTTTTTCAGAAATGGTGATTGTAGTTTGGATTATTTTAATAACCTTAGACATCTAGAGAACAGACTTAAAAAATAATGCTCATGCTGCAATAACTACAGCTTATTTACAGCTAAAAGAGTATAATGTGTTTTCTGAGATATTTGGACTTTTTTTCCATAATTTGCGTTGCTTAAGGTTTGTATGACGCCACAACTGTTGTTAGACCCAACCATTGCTTAACGCAATCACATTATTACAAGATGTTCATATTGATCTGATCTTCCCCATTACATCGTAGAAAATAGCTAAATGATTTTGTTTCGTTATCAGGTTATCCCTGACCCATAACAAACAAAATATATAGCTCTTATCAATTGTGGTAAGCACAGCGAGCAAAAGTTAACGTTTTTGTGAAAAAAACTGTTAATGAGAATTGAAAGTATGAAAGATAAAAACCCTTGACAACAAAAACCAATTTAGTTTTGTGAAATAACTATCAATAACTACATACCTGATACTACATTCTTTTCTGAATTTCCAGATGCAGCATTTAATTGCATGTGGAATGACTGATCAATTGACTGGCACATTGAGTGACTGACTAACTTTCATTTAATCAATTGGATTGATTAAATAACTGGATAAATATTCAGTGGATTTGCTGGTCAACCAACGGATTGACTGTCTGATTCAATCAATGACTGGCTGGATGATGGATTTTTTTTACTGATTGACTGTAATTAATTGACTGATGGATTGATTTGAAAGTGGAATCAATTGGTTGATTCAGCCTGTCAATTAATATATCAAACTTGACAGCCACATTTTTGTTTTAAAGCATGACTTTGTAGAGTACTCCTGAAACAATTCAGTCTTCTGTTCGGGACAGCCAACCAAGCGACTAGATTATATGACATCTAGGGCCAACTGCCATGCTCAGTGCAACTCCCTCTCCTCCAAACTCGCTCTCTATAAGTTGCCACTTATGTTGCAACTATATAGTCCAATTTTCCGATAAAGAAAATGTAAAAACCTCTTTTATGTCACCCTATTGTACCTTTTCATTGAAAAAGTAAAACAAAAAACTAAGATTTGATTATTTGTTTGATTGTTGATTGATTATTTAAAAAACTGATTGATTTATTTATTGATTCAATTGAGTCACACAAGATTTGATTCATTTACACAAAATTGAATCAATAAATCATCCCATCATTCATAAACTAATTCATTGACCATTTGCCTTGTGCCTGGATTGCCTGATAACCATATTTTTGATTTGACTTTTGATTGATTCATTACCTTTTTCATTCACTAACAGCCTATTTAGTCGGTTGATTGATTGGTTGATTGGTCAACAGATTGATGATATATTGGCTGATTGATAAGGTTATTTGTTTATCAACCAATGCAGTCATTCATTTGCCTATATTAACTTCACTGTGTGAGTCATTAAGTCACTATTGGTGGTATGGTTGGTTGATTGATTGATGGTCTACTTATTTGATCCATTCGACAATTTATTGACTGATTAGTTAATTGCTTGATTGATTGATTGATTGAATAACCAAACGATTGACAAATTATTGGATCAAATCTTTTGTAAAATAATTGTTTGAACCATCATAAAACTACAACTACAAAACCATTCCCCAAGTTAAAAATTGTCCAACAGGGGTTAAATACCCAATTAATCAACCTAATCATCAATAACCAATTAATCAACCTAATAATCAATAAAGACCATTTAACATTAGAACAGATAATTCTGATTGAAAATGTACTTACCGGACAGCAGCACAAAAACAACTGCTTCCAACGCATTTTGTAATTGATCACTTGTAAATCGCTTTGGGTAAAAGCGTCTGACAAATGAATAAATGTAAATATAAAATGTAATGGTCGATAGGCTCAGATAATCTCTCTGCGATAATGATTACAGTTGAATTGGTCGCAGATAAATATATTTCTGTAGGCTACCGTGGCGTCATACGTGACCTCACAATGCCAGACAGTCTGTCAGTTATACTGAAATTTGATTGGTTTCGAGGGCCCCTGTGACGAAATTAGTTCGATCTCAGGTAAGCGCGGACTCCCAGTCAATAGAATAGAATTCCAATCCATTTGTTAAGTCATTGATCCAAGTAGTGCAGTGACTCCATACTGTAAACGTGACCATCCAATGCATAGTGATTTTACACTGTTGATTTTCTTTGCGTACCACGACAAACAAAGCAAATTAAACTGCTTAAACCGACATGAGAGCACCTTTATGTTAGTGGCAAAGAGCCAGCCCGTTGCTAATTGTGATCTATTCAACTGATCGAGCCAGACCATACTTGATGAATAAACAATTATAACGTTACACCATACCTGATTTTCATACCGCCTATAAGTATCACATCTGCCTCGGATGCTTCTCTGATTTATACAGAGGGGTTTCACTGACCTGATTAGTCCTCACTTCTGCATGTGGAAAAATTAATTAACCAAAATATTTTAACAAGGGCTGTAGCTGGCCCTTTTGACGTATTTTAGCTAGATCGCTAGCAAGGAAGTAAACGAAGAACATAAATGCAAGTTAGATTTAGATTTCTGAAAATGAAGGGGTCAACGTCGAAGATAACTTCTGAATATAAAGGCAGGGATGACTCGATCATATTTCACAAAAGCTTTCCCCAGACAGTGCAATGCACCCCTAAGCACCCCCCTAGCGCCGGGCCTGCCCAAAGAATCTCGCCGATCATCTAGATCGCTAGTTAGCGAGCTAGCTGCATTTCTTCATACCTTGCTAATATGGCAGTGTTGATTTTAGCTGCGCACAGATTCAATGATTCGATGAGATTCAATGAGATGAGAAAGAATGTGCATTCGGTGAAACGGTGAGCATGTTTCAGGGTCCTTACAAATACAACATTCACCCGGTGTAATTGCACGTCTACCACAGGGCCGCCTAATAACGGATGAAGTTGGGAAAGTGTCGGCCTCTTGCGTCCACCCTTGGAAACGGCCTTCTGCAATTTGAGAAGTTGACAGAAGTCTTTTTGCCACGTAGTATCTACTTCCTGAAGAAGTTTAGGGGCATAGCGTTGCTAGACGGGGAGAGAAGAAGAAAGAGGGCATCGTTTCATTAGAAGACATTTTAAGTCGTGGGAGGTAATAATTTTCTCGGGAAAATTTTAAAAGTCATTATGAAAGCTGCTTAATTTGTTTGTGTGCAATTAGCTAGCCAGATCTGTATTCAGTTGGACCATTCACTTCAGTGGTTTGCGTGCATTTAAGGAATCCTGGATCCTCAACATAGGTCTAAACTGCAGCGTAAACACACCAGTTACTGTTTGAATGTGATTTTAAAATTGTTGTAAGTCTACGTGTAAAAGTACTAAAACAAAACAGAAAAAAGCAGGAACTGCATATATGCATCCCGTAGGAATAAGAAATGTGTTAATCTATTTTCCTATTCATGTATCGAGTGTTTTTCGTAATGTATTAACAAATAACAGATTTTATATTGAATTGTATAATTTAGAATCCGTTATTTTGCATTCCTGATCCAGCCGTGTCTGGTTGTATTTTTAATGTCACATTGTTACCCTTATAGCTTTGAGAAAACAAGTTTTTTCCCTATTTCCATTAGTTTTCTTGTGTTCTCAGAGAGAAACTTAAATTTTAAATTATGCAGGTCATGGCACAAAATTTCACATTGTTTATAATAAACATTGGAAAGTTATTTGGTTTGTGTGAAAAGAGGAAAATTCTTAGTGGAATACGTTGTATTGTTAAGCCCTAAATGATCCTGAAAAAAACACTTAATGGAATGCGTAATAATAGCAGTCTATCAGTAGCGCATTCATAGCCTGGAAAACGCATTCCCTCTGGAAGATGTCTGATTCTTTGACCACAGTTATCCTTCCTAAAATGGCTGTATTATTAAATTTTGGTGTGATTTATTTTGATGCGGAACGAGAAAGCTGGCAATGGAAACATTTGTTTGATTGATAGATTGCCTCTGTTGGAGTTGTCTCAAGTGGAAGCGTTTAATTAAATCATGAGCATCAACAAGAGAGTCGTCATGGTTACAGAGCTCCAAGGTCTCATTTGCTTTCCCCCAAAACCCTGTCTTTGAACCATTGGACATTCGCCTCAGTTCATTAATTTCTCATTCATATAATGCGTGGCCGGTGATATTATTGCAGCGTACTACAAAAATCACCTTTCACTACGCTTTACAACAACACTTTTTCAATGTTTTAGGGGCGAACATGTTTCATGTTTTTTGGAGTGGTCTCATCATGAAAAACGCAGTCTCCGCATCACCACTGAGCCTCAGACGAGAAATGCCTTTGAAGAATTAATTTTATACAAAACAATACAGATGGGTAAGTCGTGACAATTAATTCTTTTAAAACAGTATTTATCGTAGTTTATAGCAATTGTTTTTATAGTATCTACATGGAGTATCTTTTTCTCTGGTTCCTCAAAATTGAGAAGCTAGTATTAGTGCATTTTCCTCTGATATGATTGTGAAGAATATTCATTAAGTTGTAGTGCTAAATGTGAATATCTCTTCATCTGAGGCTATTTAGTTCACTTCCTGTAGTTTATTAAGTGTCCATTTGCAGCTTTGTTTCTCGCAATAGCTGAGAATTGGTTCCTGTTGGGGTAAATTACAAATCAAAACTGAACTGACAACTAGCTTTAATCTATATGGTAACAATCTTGGTCAGAAAAACACTTCAGTACGTCTGCACATTGGCACAGTGTTTGTCTGATCAAACAAGGTTGTAAAATCTGTAAATGGACTGAACTGAAATGAAACTGAACATATTACAGGAAGTAAATTGTGCATTGTACAGCATTGTGTCATTGCGTCAATAGCTGTCATAGATGTTATTTTTTTAGACCTGTGTGTGTGTGTGTTTGTGCTTGCATGCATTTATCTGTCCCTAATAGTATAGACATCCGTGGCAATAATTGAAACATGTAACAGGTAGGCATATTCTATTAATGCTACAGTGCTTCAGAACTGATTATTCAGTTTTTGAATATGAAACAGAAACCTAATAAACAGCAAAACAAAAGCCTGTTTCCATATTTGGAAGGCATCGGTATCACATTCGTGAACATTCACATGGCTTTTCATAGTAACAATGTGAGGCACACGTCGCTTCCATTTGAGAGTTTATGCCAGTCCTGCACCTGAAGATGCTCACAGCAGCTTAACGAATGCACCCCTGGGTGCACCTTTTTCAGTGAGAATGAATTTCAAGGCTTAAGCACGCTCTCAGATGTTACACTGAGAATGTTCACGAATACCAGCCCAGATACAGAGGGGCTGAGGTTAAGATGGTGGCTTCACTGATATACTGAAATTCTGTGGAGGAAGTGAGGTGTAGAGAGAACAGAAGTGGTCCTAAAACAGTACCTTTGGGTGTGTTAGTGAAGAGAGGGTAAAATATTCAGGCACATTAATTCTTTTTTATTATTCCTTAACAATTCAAATAGGTTTCCTTTTTTGTTGAACGTTGTGACCTATCAAGATTGATGAAGGATGTCGGTAACTCATAATTCATTCATGAATAGTGACTCTTTATTTCAAAACATAATCATTTTTATGACACTTTCTTAGTTCCTAATCCTACAGTTTTTACCTGTGAATTTCCAGGTTTCTCCGTGCTGGTTCTTTCCTCTGTGGTATCCACATTTGGCGGTCTGGTGTTTGGATATGAGCTGGCAATCATCTCTGGGGCTCTTCTTCAGCTGCAGACAGAGTTCCAGCTCAGCTGCTTCCAGCAGGAGGCCGTTGTGAGCGCCCTTCTGATCGGGGCCCTCCTGGCCTCTGTGATTGGCGGGGTTCTGATTGACCGGCATGGCCGGAGGAACTCCATCTTGCTCAGCAACGCGCTCATCCTCGGAGGAAGTCTGCTCCTCCTCGTCAACGGGTCTGTCTTTGCGCTGGTGGCGGGGAGAATCACCGTGGGCTTCGCCATGTCCATATCCTCCATGTCCTGCTGCATCTTTGTGTCCGAGATGGTCAGTCCCAAACGCAGAGGTTTGCTGGTGACGCTCTACGAAGTGGGCATCACCATTGGCATCTTGGTAGCTTACGCTATGAACTACTTCCTATCAGAGGTCAGAGAAGGATGGAAATATATGTTTGGACTGGCGGTTGCTCCAACATTGGTTCAGCTGGTCTCAGTTTGGTTTCTCCCAGCCCGTCCTGTTACCTCCGTGAAAGACACCCAGGAGGTTCAGAGCCAGGCCGGCCTTATTCAGATGACCAGTGTTACTGAGATGGAGGACGACGCAGTCAACGTTAGAAGAGATGACCAACAGTACAGTGTTCTGCACCTTTTCCAAAGCAAAGACAACATGAGAACTAGGACTCTGATTGGCCTTGGTCTGGTGCTTTTCCAGCAGTTCACCGGTCAACCCAACGTCCTCTTCTACGCCTCTACCATCTTCCACTCGGTGGGCTTCGAAAGCGATGCCTCTGCAGTGCTGGCCTCGGTGGGCTTGGGGGTCGTGAAAGTTGTCGCAACCCTGGTTTCCATGGTTTGTGCTGACAAGGTGGGCAGAAGAGCACTGCTTATCGTGGGATGCCTCGTCATGACAGCGTCTCTGTTCGTCATCGGACTGCTGAGTGAGCACGCCCTGCTCAAAGCCAGGAGACCGTGCGGTACTGACGACCCCTTCACAAACAGCACGGCTCTGTCAAAGAGGCCTGTAGAGCAAAAAATACTAACTGTGAACATCTCTGTCAATCAGAGCCATGAGCATTTTGAGAGGTTAAAGTTTACAGCTCGTGCAGACTCTGCTTTGTGGTCACCGGAAATTTCACACACCCACCCCCTTTACCCAACTCCAGAACCGCACGGCTTCTTAAATCCTGGGCCACCTGTGCCTTCTAAGACTGTAGGCCACGGAATCGTGAACTGGATCATCTTGATCAGTATGATGGCATTCGTTAGTGCATATTCTATTGGATTTGGGCCAAGTAAGTACATTTTTCTTCAAAATTCATTTTTGTCCAATGTGCCCACTTAAATTTAGTCCAGATTAGATGTCACATGAGTCAAGGGTTTTTTCTTCTAGTGAATCAAAGCAATGAGTAAGATAAATAATGAACTTGTAGGTAAATTTTACTGTATAAGCCATTGTAAGTTACTGAAAAGTTCCAAATGAAATGCATTTATTTGTCCATGCCTCATTTAAAATTAGATGTTATTTTGCATGTTTTAGTTTCTCTCCACCTACCATTTCCCAAAAGCCCTTTCTTTCTTTAAGGTTTTATATGTCATTGGATGCATATTTTGCAAGGGAAGCTTGACACCACAGAACCTAGAGCTGAAAAAAGAGAAAACATTTTTTTTGTGTTAAAAAGGAATATATAAGCTTAATTATTAGGCATTATGCCTAATCAATATCATCAAAGGAAAATTGTTACGACATAGGAAAGAAATTGATGATATTTTGAAATACTGTAAATGCTTGCATCCTTTCGAGAGGGAGTTCATCATAACATTTGCCAGTGTGGTGGGGAAACTATATGCTAGTGTTTCTTAAATATGAAAACCTTATCTGATCTGGTCACACTGAATTACTTTATTTGTGTTTGACAGTCACCTACAGTGATCATTCCGAGCTGCAATTACACATTGTAAAATAACTGCCAACAGAAATACATGCATTGCTTCCGGATACAAAGTGGAGGTTTATTTCAAGCACACAGAATTTCATTTAAAGCCCTGTTGTTAGTTTGATTGCCTCTATTAGTTTTTTTTCTTTTCTCTAGCTCTCAAAACGATTGATTTTGAACCTTTCTTTTTCTCTTTACTGTCCTGCATAGTGACCTGGCTTGTGCTGAGTGAGATATTTCCAGCTGGAGTGAGGGGAAGGGCATTCGCATTTACAAACTGCTTCAACTGGGTGGCTAACCTACTCGTTACTTTCACCTTCTTGAATGTAATTGGTTAGTATGAGCACTGTATGACATATACTTTTGATTTGGTGATCATTTTAACGGGTCAGATTTCATATCTACATACATCAAGGTAAATGATATGTTTTGTCCTTATGAACAGATGCACTTGGCCTGTCCTGGACTTTCCTGCTGTATGGGATTACTGGAGTGGCAGCTGTTGTCTTTATCTATTTCATGTTGCCAGAAACCAAAGGAAAATCTCTTGAGGAAATAGATAAGGAACTCTCCATGAAAAGGTAAAGAACAAAATTGATATGGTCAGTTTTTGCGATTTTCTTCTTTCTTGCCAGCTATGAGGATTTTTTTGAAATTAGTCACCAAATACCTGATTTGACTTGATTTGCAACACTTGATTTGAGGCATTTCCTAAGACTTGAGTTGGCAGGACATTTTGGAGGCAAACCATAACAGGATAACCTGTCACTGACCTGTTAGTGTTTAGGAATTTATGGAGCAAGGCACTGAGGTTACACTGGGTTGTTTATCACAGTCACCTAACTTAATGCCCACGGGGAACCTGTACCAAACCCGGGTACCAAATTTCACCATCAGCACAACCCTGGGAATCTGCAAGAGCTTTTGACTACTGGCAATGCTGCATTGGGTTGCACTGCTGTAGACCTTGTTCAACAGCATTCCAAGGTGGTGTGTAGTTCTAACTAAGATTAAAGGGTATCTACAAGGTAGTAAACTAATGATTCACTGTGTGAATGATATAATGACATAATCATAAAAATGTAAATTTTCATATTTTATTTTAAAACTAGTTTTTCCAATGTATAATTTACCAACCAGAGTTGTCATTAATACATATATACAAGGATATACACACAAATTAGAAAGGAAAGTTTGAAGTCAAACTTAAAGTTGGCTTGAAAAAGCCTTGAGTGGTAGGCGCGAGGAGTAACAAGCTTTGCTCGAGAGACGTTCTGTGTCTGTAACTTCTACAGCAGGCCCACGGTGTCATCAGATGCATTTGATGTAATGTTCAGTTTCTGAACGCTCTGTCCATGTTAGTCGATGGGAAATTTCTCAATATAAAATCTTAAATACCTCAAAAAGCATTTTAGGTATTGACACGAAAAGCAGAAGCAATGCACACTAGCATTGGCCAGGTTCCGTAAGTGCAGCCAAGAAGCTGCGGGAGGAGTTACATACTGAAAATCAGATGGAATGAGAAGAGGAGGAAACAATAAGAACAGTAGTAGGTTGGCTTTTTCAGGCCAACTTAATTATTCCTGAAAAAAGTCCAGGTGAATTCATAAAGCAAAAATGAAGGCCTTTTGTCATCTCATAGAAAATCTTGTCATCTTATCATTTCTTTCAGGATACACAGCAGAGACTCGTGCTGTAACATTTTGGGAAGCAGAAGAATGTTTTCAGCTGGGTATCAGAGAGTCCACATATCAAGTTCAGCTGTCCAGTAACCCACCCTCTCACTGACATACTACTAAAAGTACTGTGAACCAACCTAGAGTGTACCTGCAGCAGTCTGCATGCAGCCATAAACCATTGTTGTGGAAGTTGTTCTGGACTGATGCAGATGCCTCAAGTGAATCTCAGGGTGTAGCATTACCTATGACCTCACAACTAATGCCTATACTCCCTGCTGTCAAATGCGAAATCAGCTTCGAGTAATGACTGACAATCCCACATACATGAAGAACAAAACACTTAGGGGACAAACTGCTTTGAGCAATTTAGGCATCCAGAGGCAAACTAAATTAAGGACAGACTAAAGATGATTTTAGTCTATTCTAGTGTCCCACTGATTTACACCAGTTGGCTGGTGGAATATTTAAATTCACCTCACCAATGTGTGGTGAAAAAGCCGCTACGCCCCTCATGACCTAAAGCCCTTGGCTCAGGGAGTACCTGAGTGACGGTAAAAGCACTTATTTAAGGACAGGCTGAGCCCTGTGGGTTTGGGCTCAAAACAAGGCGTTTCATTGGCCGACAATGACCGGAACTCCATTCCCGTGGAACAAAGCCAAAGCTTTTTTTTTCTGCCAGGGAGTGGGATAGGTAAGTTGGTCAAGGTCACCTCACTGCTCTGCTCTTGAAACCCTGGGACTCGCGTGGGCACCGATGAGTCAGACAAATAACATCAGGGGGATGTGACTAACCCCTGGCTGTGTTTGCCTCCTGATGCATTGTGGGACTTGTAGTGTGAGAAGTAGTCACAGTTGCCGTGGTATTGGAGGAGTCCACGCACCTTGTCCTGTTCTCCTATGTGGGTTCAGTGGTTGGCGTTGTGGTGCTGACAAGCTTAAATGCATTACCAGCAACTACTACAGTTGGGTGAAAAAGAGGAAAAATGCAAAAAATGTAGAAAAAAAATACAAAAAGATCATGGCTGTGAAATTACTCGAAGATTTTGAAGATTGAATGTAGTCAAAATAGTATTGCTTCGTTTTGGTGCTTCCATCTGGGTCAAGGACACTTACACAGATGCAGTTACATTTGGCAGTTGCCCCCACCTCTCCCAAGCGTACAAAATCAGAGGATTTCAATACTGAGCACATGCATAGGGACAGGAAAGGTGAAGAATAGACTGACTTTTTTGATTTTTAGAAATAATCTAGATTCCTGGCCAGAAGCCAAGCAACTGCTAACCTGTATGTGTGTGTATGTCTCCACAGCTCAGATGGAAGTGAGCATCTCTCTGTACTGCAGTTTGGTAAAATTCACATCCTAATATTACTTAATTAATATATAATAATTATGTTCTGATGGTCACTGCTAAGTTACAAAATGTTGGTGATTGAAAAATGGATCTTCAGTCTCCAGCTAGGCCACCTGTGTCTTTGCGTCACTGAAAGATAAGCATGAGTAGAAGTAGTGATATCTGGAGCTGAAAGGGGCCGGCTCCACATTGAGGCCTGTGTCAGTGTGTTAATCTGCATTGCAACTGTTGTGTCTGTCGTCTAGCCATAACCACCATCATGCTCATTTAACTGAATCTGCTGCAAGACAGTAGTGGTTACTGAACAGAGGTTATGACTATTGTCCCAGACGGGATAGAGCAGTTGCATGCTTGAAGATGTTACTGAAGCCAGTTTGCCTCAATAACTTGTTGTGTAAATGCATTGATGTAATTTTTGAATATAACTGAAATTTCTCTCCTTGGTGATTGTGTGTGTGTGCATAAATACACAAGTGTTGAGTCACAAAAATATGGGATTTTGATCTTTTCCCAACACCATCACAACAGAACACCTTAAAATGTCGGCACATGAGGTACTGTTACGCATTTCTGCATATAGAATGCTCTCATGAAAAAATCCAGTGTTAAAATTCAGTTTCAGATTCCCCACTCCAGCTGGTTGGACTGGATAGCCGATTTGAAAAGTAAAGTTCATGTTTTCAACCCCATGACACAGCAAACGTCACCGAAACCTGCAAAGCAGGTTTGTGCTCTCACACAAGCCGGTCTGAAACAAGGTTGAAAACCTTGCTTTCATTTTAAAATAAAGTCTGCATTTCTCCACACGTACTTGCATTTGGAAGGTTGGTGGAAGGGACAATCACAATCAACTCCTTGACAGCAAGCTATTCAAAAGGAAGTGCTACACTTCTCAAACAGAGAACCTTAATGCGTTTTGAAACCCTGTGGTTGTACCCTGACCACATGACATTTCAGGACTCCTCCCACATAGGTTTTTGTTTTGGAATAAACTACCAATCCATGGTCCTCAGCATATTGGTGGCTATAGAGTCTGAAATGGGCATACTCTTGTGGTCTTAAAAGGACCATTCCACCAAAAATATATACAGTACCTATAAGAATCTCCATTCATGAAGCTAATACAGTGATGCAGCATAACCCAGCATTCAGATCCTGCATCTGGAGGACTAACAAACTATTCAAGTACAACTGCTGCAGCTGAGCAGCTTTTCGCATATTCTTTTCTCATTTTTAACTTTCATGAATCTCATATTTATGCACATGTTAATTGCACTAGCTCACCTGCACCTTCCTCCAGATCACTGCAGTCATCAAAGTAAGGGTGACGTCACCAGGTCCCAGATGCCCTATGGCCGACAGTTGCCTCGTTCAGAGCGTCAGATTTCTGCCCCTTGTGCTAATTTTCCTTATCAGGAACCCAGAAATTCATGTCCAGCTGGTCTGCTCCAGTTTCACCTCTACTGTTTGTTGCATTAGCATTGAGCTCCACCCAAGACAAATACCAAAGCTGAAAGCATCCCACCTCACCCTAAACATTCCCCTTTAGCCTATCTAAGGTGTTTATGACACTAGGAACATGACACTGTTGGGCAGGAAAACAGAATCTTGGTGTGTAACTGTACGAACTGCATGCAGTATGAACACACTGAGCATAAACAGAGTGGCAAAAAAAAGTGGTAATGACTGACGGGTAGTTAATATTGTAACCTTGATAAATAAAACGTGTGTTTATTTACACAAATATTCTCAAATACTGGTCTTCCACATAAGAGGACATAAAAATATATACAGTGATGTTAAGGGCTCAAACAACTTCATTATGATGGTGATGTATAAGTATTCTCACATGTTTCAAGATTTCAAAAAAAAAAGTTGTAATATGCATATATACAGCAGGGTCTAAGCTTACAAGACCATGTGTTACATGTTACATGTGTTTACGAGATTCCCATCGATGGCACAAAAACGCAGAAAAAGAACCCTTCAAGTTCAACGTGTCCTTCAAAATGTATGCAAGAGACGAGTCTGAATGCCTAACCAAAAATGATCACAAAACAAAAACAAAACAAAAACCCTGATACAAAAAAAAAAATTGCTGTTTTACCCTGAACTTCTTCACAACTGAAAGACCAGTAAGGTTATGGAGAATTTGTATTTAGAGAAATAAACTTTCAGGGATACCAAGGAAAAAAAAACATTCTCCTTTGATCTAAACAGCAGACATAACAGACACGCAGAGGCGCAACACTTGTGCTCTCGTATTCCCTCCTGGTTATTTAAAATCAGCTACAGGATTTTCATTTCTCTGAACAAAAGGCAAGTGAAGTATTTTAAAGACAGTATCCATTTCTCAATGAACAAAAAAAGGATTTGGTCAGTCTCTTCCCAAGTAATTCAGTATTAACTTTGGTTATGCTACTTGAGTGAAGTCAAGAAACTGAAGCAGCGGGTTAAAACGTAACAGCAGAACAAATGGCTTTGCTTCAGCAGGCTCTGAACACACAGATTGATGGGATACTGCCATTAAACCACATCCACCGCAAGTTCAAATGCGTACGGCATTCCAGATGCTCAAAGCAACGGAGAGAACATTTCAGATCCAGGGCCCCCTTTTTTCAGGTTATTAAAAGAAAAAAAGTTGTGCCAGGTTTCAACGGACTGAACAGCCTTCAAAGTATTCATGGTCATTGGTGTAGTCAACTGCAGCAGCTTCAGTTGTAAACTCACCACAGCACCAAACACAACCCATCACAACACCAACCACAGCTACCTTCCATATAACAGGTGGCGTGTCTCTATACAGGGGGAGTAAAATAAAGAGAGGAACAGCAGTGGAATTGCTGAAGGTGGCCCTTCTTGATCTTGTTTGTTAAACATTGCATTTACGGGTTTACAGTATGTGCTCGTTTTGGTCCAAATGCTGTTTTTTCCCTTTAGTCTTTTTAGCTAACTAGTTTATGTTTGTTGTCTACATGTTTTTGCATATCTAACCAGTTGCAAATCCCATTATCTATGAATTCTCAGCTATTTTTCTTGCACTGTGAAAATACGCACACGCACACATACACTCATACACACACACACACACACACGCACATTTACGCATGTGTATCATTACCAACTGCCAAATGCATGGAATACACCTGTATAGGACATACAAAACATTCAACTTCTTATTCCAGGTTCATTGAACTCAAAAAATCCACAAGCTACACTGCCGCGAGGCAGGTGTTGCTGGGCCTCTTCCACAACTGGCCCAGGTGAAGAGGGGGGGTGGCGGGGTGTTGGGGGGGGGGGGTTGGGTGGTCAGTGCTCCGGCCGGGGTGAGAGGTGGCGGGCGTGGGGGAGGGGCCTGTCACTGCTGGGCTCCGGCCGCCGCGGGCACTGGCGTGCCCAAGGTGTTGGTGGCAGAGATGACGGGCGAGCCGGCCAGGGGGCCCAGGGGAGAGGAGGTTGGCAAGGCAGAGATCCCTGTGGGAAGAGGAGGGCATTCTTACATCCTTAAAAAACCAGGGCCTGGAGAGCAGGACTCCACACAGAAGAGCTCAGTGTTAAACACTTTGCTTTGTTAACATTCATTATTCACTCCTAGTTAACTACAAAAAAATGAATAAATAAATAAAACAAAAACTGACTACAACTGGCTACAACTACTACAGGACTACTACAATGACTACAGAAATTATTTTTCTCTTACAGCACTTAAGTCTCTTGTACTCTGTAATGAAACCATTAACATAAAGGTGCTTGTGTCATGTCAAAATGCTTGTGCTGACTTCCAACAGACGTATAAATCCAGTTATGTTAAGAACCCCAATGCTGCCTGGGTAAGAGTCAACGGGATAATCGGGCTCCAACGTAAACCCACAGAGAGGTGAAAGAGAGGCCAGCAATCCCGGCTCCCTGTGCCCTGCTGGGGGGCGCATGTCCTTACCTGACATCATGTTAGCGGAGCTCACAGGTGTGTTCCCACTTGGCAGGTTGGCCGACCCCCCCATTCGAGACTGGTCTTTTACAATAGGATCTACAAAGCCAGTGAAAGACACGGTACAGATTGAGTATATCAAATGTCTCTGCAATTTGTCACAGGTGATGTAACAGGTATTTATATACAAGCTTCATCTCTAGTCTACCTTCCTCTCCATCTATCCAAACTATCCCTATTTTCTATTACAAAAAGCACTCTTTACTAGCTTAGCACTAAACTCAGTATATTACTGACAGCTTGTAGTACTTTTCAATAACTACTTAGCATTGTGATGCACTCATTTGGAAGTCCCTATGGGTAAGAGCGTCTGCTAAATGACGTAATGTAATGTATATCCTAACACATACGGGCAGGGAAAAGCACACGGACTAGAAAGCAGACATTCGAACAGCGAGTACAATCCCCTCAAGGGCGAGGGCGGGCGGATTTCGGCCACACTCACAGAAGTAGGGGTGTTCCATGGCCTCGCGGGCGGTGAGCCGGGCTTGATGGTCGTACCGCAGAAGTTTGTCCAGGAAGTCCAGGGCTTCGGGGCTGACGAGGTGTTGGTTCTCGCTGTGAACGAACCTCTCCCATCGCTTACGAGAATGCCTGTTCGATTACAGTCAGCGAGTCAGCGGCCAGCACACAAGCACGGCTACCATGGCATTCATAAACAACCGTTCCCCGTCAGCCTTCTTTAAGGCAACAATGAAGGAGCCGACAGGGTGCGCATGTTTCAGGAAGTAGTTTCAGGCACTTTGCTATTTAGTTAAAACTAAACTAAGGAATCTGAATATACGCCAACACGCCAAAAAAGTTACATTACATACAAAGAGTGAAAGCCTTTTGCCTAGAAGATGGTTGAGCATTAACTGTCTTTATCCCAGGAATCTCCCTTAAATTCACGCGTTACTCACCTTCCTAAAATGTCATTGAAGCGAGGCTCCAGTTCGATGTTGTACTTGTCAATGTAATCGTAGAGGTCCTCAGTTCCAAGGACTTTGGCTATTCTCACCAGCTGGGGGATAAGCAACGCACCGCTGTAGTTGGTCAACTCCTTAATTTTGCTCAACACCTTGTCTCTTATGCAGAATCACTGCTGACCAGTTTGAGACACGGTCAATATACAAAACTGCACTTTGCCATTGAGGACTGCATACCTGGTCGTAGTTGTCATGACCATGGAAGAAGGGCTCCTTCCTGAAGATCATACTGGCCAACATGCAGCCCAGACTCCACATGTCAAGACTGTAATCATACATCTGCAAAGAGATTAAATGTGTCATATTCCACTCACAAATCCATTTAGTCATAAGTATTTGTATTAATTTCACTTGCCCCCAAAATGTAAATGATTACAGTAACATCATCTAATATCTCAAATTATAGACATCAAAAGCTACACTACCTTACAAATACTGTCTGTGGTTTGTATTAATGTGAAATATGAATTTAGAAGTATTAACAGAATGTAAGCCACACGCTAACAGACAGATTGGACCTGAGTCTTCACAGGTGAAAAGTAAGAGGACACTTCAAATTTAGAAAACATTTGTGACTTTATCACTTGACAACGACTTGCTTCAGGGAGTGAGAGTTAATGTGTCAAATCATCACTCGTGAACTGGGCAGAGGTGCGGACATCTTCAGCTGTCATCAGAGTGTAACTCTCCTTGCTCTTCAATATGTGTATACACACTGAACTACGTGGTATGGACAGACATATTAACATTTGGCTTTCCAGAGATGTCACCCTTTATGTCTGACAGCCCTCTCCACACACAATTAAAAAATGAGCAGAATGCACTGATCGTATTACTTTGAGTAAGTACCCTTGAGTCAAATTTTTAAAGTGCAGGAAAGGCCCTTTGCACCACCCCTTGGATAAGATACCACTATAAATACATTTTCAGTTAAAGGCTGAAAGAAACCGTGTGAAAGAGCCAGGAGACTCTTACCTGATAGTCTACCAGCAGCTCCGGCCCCTTGAAGTAACGAGAGGCCACTCTGACATTGTACTCCTGCCCTGGGTGGTAGAACTCAGCCAGACCCCAGTCAATCAGTCGCAGCTGCAGAGTGACCAAGGCAATACATTACACACATATCAGCAACAAGGTACCAGTAGATGACCCCATCTAAACAGGAACGCTTCTATTTGAGAAGCTACTGGCACAATCTTGGATAATAACTTTATACATGAGGTACTCAATATTTCACGAAACGGAAGAAAGACCCAGTATTGATGGGCCAACGTGATCGATCAAAGACGTCTCTGTGCATGATTCCCATGCTGTGGCAGTAATCCAGGGCCTGGCGGAGGAACGGCAGAAATGGGATTCATTAAACACAGCCGGAAGAACGAGCTCATCGCTGGCTTCTTAGCACAACACAGCACTCCGGGCACTTCAACAAAAGGTCGATGAGGAAGAGACAGCTAAACTTAAAAAAAAAAAAAAAAAAAAAAAAAAAAAAAAAAAAACCCTCACCTCATCACTTTCCTTAATCCAATTTGTTCAGACCACTCTGAACACCAGTTCAAGGCTTCGGTGACAAATGCGTAATTAAGATGTCAATTTTCAGAATGAATCACTGAGCATCTGCCATTAGAGCGCCCAGGTTTGACAGCTCGGTCCTGTTTGTACCAGCGATTGAGGATAGGACCAGCTGACGGGGAAACAGCCTGGTACCGAAGACATTGCACTGGCTTCACTGTTCCTCCGTACATTACACACACGCGTACCAAACAACAGCGCACATGCCAAGAAATGGAGGACTAATAACTGCTTCATAGACCATGTACCCCTGGCAGCCATTTTATTCAAATCTAGAGGATATGGGCTGGCCAGGCCAAGTCTGTTGACTATTCTGAATATGGAACCTACAAACAGGAAACAGAATTTACTAAAACTGTATCAAGCTCAAATCATTTTTGTGCGAGTGAAGGACTGTTTAAATGGTATGCATTTTATCAACCAGCTTGTTAGGCCTAGAACACCAAATTAAGTAGCCAAATTCACCACGGCTCTATGTTGGCAACAACTTAGTATTAGTTTTGAACTCTCTGCCCATTTTAAGTTAAGTGGTATTCACCCACACTAAACACATGTTAAATGCTTACATTTAAATCAATGTTGCTTAATATGCACATTATTGAAATTTACTGCACATGCCTAGAAAACAGTACTCGAGAGCTGTAAGTTCAAACGTCTCACAGTGTCACCACAGACTGAATTCTTTCAACCATCACAATGATATTCTGTTTGCATACACACGCATTAGTGTAATTAAAAGTAGGTTTATCTCAATACTTATTCTTGGAATAAACATCTGGGTGGTCACCGAAGTCACAATTACAAACAGGTTAATTTATCACTGTACATCTACAAGCAAATCCCCATGCAAGACTTCAGCTGTATTGGCAACCAGCATACGCTTGGAACTAAAGCAAGTTAAAGCAACTAAGCCATGCTAACAACTGCACTGACAACTTAAGCCATCTTGGATATTGCTTTGATGCCCTGGTTAGTTTGTACAACAGCGTATTAAGGTGCAAAGGGGTTTTTTTAAGCTGTGTTCCATCTGGTATAAATGCAAGGGTGCATGAGGTCTGAGTTAATGTGTGCTCCAGGGGGGTCTGCTTCCATTTTCATCATTTAGCATGTTCAGCTCTGAGGGTCCTGTTCTTATATATTGAGAAATTTTAGTTATTCAAGGTAACTGCTGCATGAGGTTTACCATGAGTCAAGTCGGTCTCACCTTAAGAATCTCGTACATGTAGAACCTTATGTCGTAGTCCGTTAAGGTCTGGTACAATTGCTGTTAAGACATGATCCATTTTAGACATAATGCAAGGAATTTAAAAGACTATTAACTATCAACTATTAGTAGAAATAACAAAGATTATTTACCAGAATACAAGTCAAATACCGTGCTTAATGTAATTGACTAATATACTTCTTCAGAAAGGGGCGCATGCAGTTAACTTAACCAGAGCCACATATGATCAAATAACGGATAAATAATCTGAAAAATTTTACATAGGCTGAATTTGGGATGCAAATGTTAACTTCATATTTAATATGCCCAGACATATATAAACAATCACTAGATACATTCAACTGAACTTCAGTTGTTTTGGTAAAGACACACAGAAATGTATTATAAATATATGGTGCACTTCTGTCCAATCCAGTTTGAGAGTGCAGTTGATCTTACCTTAAAATCTGTGTTGTTAACATGTTCAAAAACCAAAGCAGGTGTCCGAGACTGCAGAAAAACATGGAAGAAAAAAAAATCATCAATTGGAGAAGTTCTGCTTGATTTTGCCAAACCTTTGATTACTTTCCACCAAATCACATCATTACATTCATACTTACCACAGGGTCTTTGACAATGTCTAAGAGGGAAATAATATTGGGTCCTCCTCTGAGATTCTCCAGAATCTTAATTTCACGCTTAATTTTCTTCTTCTTCACAGGCTGTGAATGAGAATTTTGACACATCACAACACTGAAACATAAAAGCCAACAATCTTGTCTGTGTAACTGCCAAAAAAACGAAGGAATATAATACCCAGCATCCCTCAGTAAAACATCAGCTGTTAACACCTCATGACATCTTGTACTGTAAAAACGCATGTGTGGTGCACAAGCATTCTGATGTTCGAAACAGATCTATGCAAAAATCTGCAATAAGATAATGTACCGTGTAACCATTCCTGTCAGAGATGCTACCCTCTGCGATCTGATGGTCCTTTCAAATTTACATCCAAAACATACATCCAAATCTCAAAAAGCAGGAAATGGCAGATATAGATTTGTCTAGACAGAATGCATCATGAAAGCTGGGCATCACTGGCACTGCTCAATACATCTAAGATGGCTGATGAATGATTACTTGTCAATTGGGACTTTATGATTAAAAGCAGACGAAGATACTTTCTGCTGACAGGAACACTTCTCACTTCCTGAGTTGCACACTTTTCATTTTCCCTCTGTAAATATAATCAGTACCTGAAGGTCACATTAGCTGATAGAAAGATTGCATAGGATGCAAACTATGGGAGTTAGAGGTGACAGACTGAAATTTTTTTTTACTGAAGACCGGAGCCTAGCGCAAGAAAGTGTTGCAGATAATGCATACTGTTCTTTATACACAGGGAAACGAAAAATCTCAACTTCAAAATTATCGGAGTAGCTAGCCAAACAGAACAGCATTTTGAAACCAGCATGGGGAATGGCTAGCAAGTGAGTTATTTTTCGCACTGGGGAATAGCGCCACTAAAGTTCATGTGGCAAAACAGGGTGGACTAAAAGGAGACAGTAATAAAAAAATATTGATATTACCATCAAACCATTTACATTAAAAAATACTCTTTGTAATTTACCCTTATGGTACAACCTATATCTAGTTCACCATTAAATACACATTTGGTCTTATGCAGACAACAGTTAGCTAGAAACACTGGTAAACTGGGTTGGTGAAAGTCTGAGCTACTACAACCAGCTAACAGAGATGGCTTAGCTGATAATGTCTGCTAGCTGGTTAATAGAGAGCTGGCTAGCAGAGCTCATTGATAGAGATGGCCTAACAATGGGTTGCTAAGGTGCTGGTTTGAAAGGGCCATCTACCATCATGACAGATGATCTGAAACCGTGCAGCTCCACTGGCTAACATGTTTAGGGTTTCAATGCAGAGCATACATAATCACAAACACTACCCCTGACATAATTATATGCTTTTGTCCTTTGTGATGAGTTGTGTCGCTACAGCGGTATATCTGAAAGGAGTACATGTAATATCAGACTGATTGCATGCTAATCTTGGCACTGTTTTGTCGGTTGACGTTTTATCACCGATGTTTTGCTTGCTGTTCTGTATTCCTATGGCGATGTTATGTGAGATCTCTTATGATACTTTATCTTACAATGACAGCCTTGCAAGGTGTTCTGAATAAGTGCCCAGTGAATAAACAAGAATAAAAATAATATCCGTATTAATCAGTATAAACAGTAAAAACAAAAATAACTACATAAGTAATTAAAAAAATACTGTAAGTGAGTATTTCACTATGAGGGAGGCCCTATTTTCTCTTGTTTTAACCAGTGGCAACAAGTGGAAGACACTCAACTTAAGCAACCCAGACAGGTGCATTTAGGAGATTCAATGAAAGGCAAAGCCATACCTTGAGTATTTTCACCACCACCTTTTCGTTGTTGGTGATGTTGATTGCTTCAAAGACTTCGCTGTACTTGCCTCGCCCCAATTTTCGCACCAGCTGAAAGTCATCTTGGTTTCTGCAATAATGGCCAGTGGTTAATAAACATGTAACATCTACATCATTCCGCTCCCCCTACTCAAAAATAATGACCAGGAAGAGCTTCCAACTGCTTCGTCGTCATTCTTCCATTTGAACGAGCACACAAGAAAAAACACACACAGAGCGGTCACTGTTCGCTTTGCAAAATCACGCACAATCCACCATTGGTTTCTGGGATAGCGGTCACTTACCCCCACTCGACGACGTGGGACTCGTAATCCCAGTACTCCCGCGGCCGATGCGTGTTCACCTCGGTGTACACTCGGGCCCGGCTCGGCACAGGTCCCGACATATCCGACAGCTTGGCAGCGTGGGTAGGTCGCAGCTTCCGGTGAATGGGCGGGAAGAGATGGGCGGGGGCTCAGAGTCTGCCCCTCAGTAGTGCACCAATGAGAGGGAGAGGGCGAGGTCAGGGGGTGGGCCTGGCTGGGAGCAGGGGGCCACAAGTGGCACCTCTGTACAGCTGTTGCAACGGACAGAAAGAGCAAGGGATCAGCTATAAATAATCAGAAATATACTAATAAGTTGACGGACAACAGTGGGACCCGGTGTGGTGAAGGGAAGCGGTTGAGGCCCCTTAACTCTTCTATATTAAGAAGCCTGGATCCCTGGATATCCACTGGCTGCACTGACCCTCGTGCTCATATTAAATTATAACTGGCATATACATGTAGACAGCCCCTTGGATGTGTTTATGATAATAGGCTAAGTCTGATGCAATACCTCAGATATGTGGACTAACACCTTTGAACTGAGCACTCAAAACTGCTATGAAATAATCAATGGTACAGTGGTGCTGACATTCTCAGAGACAGAGCTGCATCAATCGCCACGAGGGCCCATTTGGGACCTGTGAGTTAACCTTGGGCCAGTGCATCAACAGGCACATGGCTATGCATGAAATCTTTCCATTTCGTTAAAGTTATATGATCTTCAAAAACAATGAACAAAGCTGCAGTAAATCACCATCTGAGATGGCTGCACTTTGAATTCAGACATTACTTAGTGATGGCCATTTTAAACACTAGTTTTGTAAATGAGCTTCTGTATTTAAAAATATGCAACAGAACCATATTGCAACACAGTTAGCTAGAGAGCTAGCTAAATTACAAAGAAATAAGAGTGGCGCTTAGAGGCAGACTTAGCTAGCTCAAGAGAATCAGTGACTATATGTAGATACAACATGTTAATTACCTCCGTATCTCGCATCTATAGACCCACTCATCTCTACACATCAGTCCAGCAAGGCTAAAATCATCAAAGGGTACAGTACTTCATTCATAAGTAATGAGTCAACTTGTTGGCAGTAAGTCATTGGAAAAGGCCACCAACCTAACAGACTAGATACTAGCTATCCACCTAAATACACAGATTTGACACTAGGTGAGAAATATTCATACTGGCACAGTATCTAGCTAACTAGTTACTTCAACAGCACAAGAGGCATGGGTCCCTTCCCTACTACAGTGGTTCCAAAGAAAACTGTATCTAGGCTGATAGTGTGTTCTGTAACATTAATCTGTTTCTGCATATCATTGATGTCAGATGGTACATTAAATACAATGAACAATCCTCATTTCCCATACATACTACACGTACAGGAAATAGGGATTTGTCTTAGCAAATACTACATGCACAGGTCACCACATACTTTTTAAAACTGATAACTTTGTGTGAGTGAAATAGGAGTTAAAAGGCCAGGCTGATGAGTGTGTGGCAGTTATGGAGTTGGGTTTTAACCAGGATGTTGTATGTTCTAGCCTGGCTTAGGACAATGGTACTGTTGGTCCCACTAAAATGAGATTTTTGCAGGCATTTATTAATTGTGTTTAGTATTTGTGCTCGGCCTTCATTCATTGATGCCTGCAGCCATAATATGTTTTTGAACCCAAACAATGTTTGTGTCAGACAAAATTTGACAATGAACATCAGTTGTACACAGTGTTAACTAGCAACAACAATTAGCACTGCAATATAGGTAATTCGTTCTCATTGTCTTTTCAGATACTAATTGCTTTAAAAAGGAACAAATATCCTACGTTGATATGCTTTAGTCACCGTGAGGTGCAACAATGTAAGTGGCCGCCTATTGCTGTATAATGTAACCAGCTAGCCACCTAAATTTAACTACTGGATTATAGATTGCTTTCTTTAGCTTGTTATCCATCTAGTGCTCGCCACTTCAAAGAAATCTAACGTTAACTATGTTAGCAAGCTGTCTGGCCAGCTGGTATACCCTGCCAGCGATCCTTATTACCAAAACTGTTGCAACGCAGCCAGTAAGCGACCCATGGTACCCAAATTAACATTAGCTAGCAAACTACCCATCCACTTAAGCAATCTGACTAACATTAACTAAGCAGTATATTCAGCTACCGAACTAATTTAACTAGCTAACATTAACAGACACCGTTTAAAAATAAAGCATTGATTAGATGACTACCTACACCGGTCGTGTGCGCAGGGTGTGATCATTACAAATGTGAACTCCTGTGCTAGGTAACTACCTAGCTATATACTGGTAGATTTAGCAGTTACCCAACGTTACCCGCTGAACTGCCTATTTACCTTAATCACGTTAAATTATCTAGGTTTAGATCAACGCTGTACTAATACATTGAATTCGTCCATCATCACGGCCAACTGCAGTCCGGGACAAGCCTAGAAGACTGATGTCTCTCAGCGTCGTTCCAAGTTTGCTTACTAGCGAACTAAAAGGCAGGTGATCTCGAACCTATTGCCTAACTACCGGGACAATGAGCTAGCTAACGTTAGCAAAGTACAGATTCAATAACCAGCTACCAGCCTATCCAATAAACTTACGGCCCAATGGGTTACCAGCGGGGCCTCGCCGAGCGAGCCATCATTTCTATCCATATCCGACGGATACTTTCATCGCTAGTTAGTTAACGTAACCAGTGAGACGTGTGAGGGGCGAGTAAGATTCAGCCAGCGTTAGCCAGTTAACTCCTCGGGTGTTTTTTTAAGCCCGCTGTCTGGCTGGATAGCTAATACTGATCATTTGGGTAAAGATCCAGCTGGCTATCGAACTCTCAGTGTCCGCATGTGCTGCAAAATCATTTACAGGCAACTAACTACCTAGCTAGGCCTCGACTGATTTAGCCAGCCGGCGAGCGACACATCCTCGAAACCGGCTTTGAGGCTAACTAGCAGACTAGCTAACACTAGCCGGCTCATCGTCATCATCACCTCGCCCCTACCCGTACCGGATGCCGCCTGTTACCCTGCTTAGCCACACTTGCTAGCAACATGTAGCTAGCTAAAACCATTACATTGTATTCAGCATCCGAGCTTCCCCGCGCCCCAGTGTACCCGCTCTGTACCTCCTCGTTAAGATCTCCGCTGCGGACCCCTCGATCGTTATGGTTGCGATTTCCCTTCTTCTCGCCGGTACCGTATCGACTGGGAAGATTTCTGCTGTCTCAGAGACAATATGGCCGGCCCCCACCACACACTCACCACAAGAGAAGAGAGGCTGTTGGGACAGGAAGCGGAAACAGACAACGCTGACGAAACATACCAACAGAGAGTTTCATTCAACTATATCGTATTTGAGCGTAGTGTCTGTGACTATTCTGCAGCGTCCTCTGGTGGACAACTCAACACCAACGCGTTTCCTGGGGAACAAAGCCAGCCCGATAAGAGGATGAACACAAAAATGTTTTGCTGGATAACAAAACCGAATTTACGACGAACGATAGTTCGTTCCAAACAATACCTATGAAAATAACAATACACGAATGGACTGTTATATAGGTTAATGTGATTTATTGTATGAATGTTTTCAAAATAGTCTTTTGAAGGCTGCTTTGTGATAGTACCTCAATATGAACATAGGAGGGCATTGTCCACCTGTTTCCGCATAAGTGTTTACAAAATGGTACGCCGATGTAAGAATTGCCACTATTTTACATTTTCTAGGGGAATTCAGATGCTGTCATTTTCTCTGGGGTAAAATCAAATATTATCTTAGTTTCTTTTACCCACCTTTGTCTGTGCCTGTATCTTAACCAAAACTTTAAACTAAAAGAAATACATTTGTGTGATTTCTCACCTGTAGACTGTATTTCAGACATGAAATACCCAGCCACAGGCATTCACTGTACAGTTAGTCACTAAAGCTAAAACACTGAGGAGGTTGCCTTCCTGCTTCTTTTAATGTTTTATTATTATTCAAAATTCTCTTCATTGTTCTCCTGCACTGTATACATATGATGGAGATGCCAAAGAGGCTGCTACACCAGTATTTATAGGAACTGAGCACATGGAAAGAGGAAGGCTGAGGTCCTGGAGTTGAACAACCCGGAGGACACAGCAATAAGGAACAGACACAAGGAGCGATTATTGAGATAAGTGCTGTGGATGATTTTTTGAGACTGTGGACCGTTGACATACCATTGAAACATGGCCATTGCAACCAGATGTGTATATTGATGACACTGCTACTTGATTTATTTTGTGCCATTAGCGTGATGATTATAAAATGATTGATAAAAAGTAAACTTGGTGTTTCTTTGACATGCTAAGGTATACACACAAAGGTAAAAGACATGCAGCAGTTCATTTCTACGATAGCGAGTGGAGCTATTGGTGTAATATCTGATATTATCAAGATAAAGTAAGGAAGACTCAGATTCAGTCCAGTGTTGCCAGCTGTCATTCTAATTTAAAATTTAGAGCACATAAAATATATAATACAAAATGTAATCATTTGCCGCATGTTTATTTGAACATCAAATACACTTGATAACTGTTTCAGTCACGAGTAGCACAGCTGTCCAGAAAACTCAAAAGTGTATGATGTAGCAGTTTTTGATATGCAACTGCCTCACGAGCTTGGCACTTGAAACTAGCACCACTTTTGTGTTATTCTTTTCAGACAATGCCAAATCACTGGCTGTGTTTTTGGTTGGAGTTTTGTCATTCCCACTGTCAGATGTTTATCATGAGTAAGGTAGACATGTTGACAGAAGTTAGTGAGCAATGCTTATGTACACAGGGAGGAGTAAGAGCTGGAGGATCTTTCTGAATGGATTTACATTCATTTGCTTAGGACACACTCTTGCCCAGTGCAAAGTGCATAGCATCCGATTATACAGTGGGATATTTACTTAAATAACATGTTAAGTACCTTGCTCAAGGGTACAACAGCAGTGGCCCACCTGGGAGTCAAACTAGCAACCTCTGGGTTAGAAAACCTTCTTCTTACAAGCATGAAGCACTGCTGCATGATGCACTCTGAAGGACAAAAAAGGTATAAAATTGGTCCTTGAGGGATTTAAAGGGTCTGAAACAGGATCTCCTCACGAGTCTTCAGTGCAACTGGCTCATCCTGTGTGTAATTCCGCTGAGGAGGAGTACTGTGCTTGTTAACGCAGCCAGCTGCGAGCTCCACGTGCGACACGGAGCAGGGAGAATCCAAATGCAGAGATGACTCAGCGAACAAGAGGTTCGGTTCAAAGAAAATAAAATCATCTTTACTGGAGACTCAGGAGACACAAATCAGGCCTGGTACAAGCATCCACACGCACGCACGCACGCACACACGCTAAGCGTAGCAACTCAAGACTGGGCAAACACGTGAACAAAGGGCAGGGCTTAAATAACAGAGAACGCAGGTGAAACCAACAACTAATTAATACAGCTAAAAGGTGTTAACTAAATGAGACATAGAACACAGGAAGTTATTAGGCCATCTGGTGGCCATCCGGGGAAGCAGCAGCCATAACCCGGGCACCATGTTTCTGTCACCAAGGCTGTTCATTGTGCTCCGTGGGCCCTTGATTGAGGATATCCTCCCTGCGATCGCTCCTGTTGTTGAAAGGCAGTGAGTGCCTCAGTTCCTCATCCAGTCCTCTCTGCCAGGGCATACCCAGCTGGACGACTTTCCCTGTGAAGTAATCACACAGCTGGAGTGAAAGTGTAGCGTAGTGGTAAGGAGCAGGACTGGTAACTGAAAGGTTGCTGGTTCGATTCTCTGCTGAGGCAATGCTGGTGTACCCTTGGGCAAGGTACATAACCCACAGTTGCTTCAGTAAATATCCAGCTGTATAAATGGATAGCATGTAAAAACTGTAACCTACGTAGGTTGCTCTGGATAAGGGTGTCTGCCAAATGCCAAGAATGTAATGTGAAGTGTGCTCTCTCCCATCCCCTGTGTCAGAGATGCTGTCGACCACGTGTGTGTAATCAGGGGTGATCCTGAGTTTAGGAGCTCACCTTGCTGTTCATATATTTTCTTGACATACACCACAGCCACACAAATGGCACCACAAATGTCATTTATTAACTGGTGAGCTGCATTTGAAAACCTTCAAACGTTTACATAGATAGGAAAGTCTGTATACATGTTTATTTCCAAAAAATCAAGGGTCTAGGAGCATGGACTACTGGATGATCAGGACTGTGAGGAGAGCTGTTCTTAAAAATTGATTCCAAAGGGCACGTAAAAGCACGAAAAGCACCTATTGTACGTATGCCACATTTCCGTCTTACCAGGGAAATTAACTTTTATAATTTTGACATTCTGGACACACGACCACTGTCTAGTGAACACGCAACAAACACGCATTGACACACTGGCATGGATACAGGCATTAATGCAGGTGCACATGCATGTATACATGTGCACACACACTTCTGTACATACAACGATATACTTACACTAGCTGTTTGTCCACCCATTCATGTATTATCCAGGGAAAAGCTAATGGTTAAAATTCTTTCCTTATTAGCGTAGGTTTTCAGCTTTCAGTCTCTGTTGGTGTGTCTTCCTAGAAAGCTTAAACTGCAACTCACTGCATTTCATCCAGCTGTGAACGAAGCTGACACTAAACATGAAGCGAACATAGAAAAATGAGATAGAAACATAAAACATACTCTAAAATGAAATCATGAAGTAAAGACAATGTACTTAAGCTGTTGGTTTGTTTTTCTTATTTGTATTGTCCTTGGTAGTCATACTCACTCCAATGGTCAAGGTAGGTGCAAATGTACACGAGTGGTACACTATCTGATATGGAAGATAATTGTATTACTTTATTTATCGGCACACATGCCAAATACTGTACATCCACCACCAGGTATAGCTCCAAAAAGGGACTGTGTTAATCACATAAAGCTGTTTCAACAGCTAATTCCATTTATGAACCACTTTTGACAGTACCTCATTCAAGTTTGTTGAGCATGCGGAGTTGCAATGTGAAAACAAATTAAACAGCGTTCATCCTTAGAACCCACACATGTGGCTACAGGTTCTTCTCACAAACACCTCCCCACTTTCACGCTGATTTGCAACCAAACTGCAGCGATGGTTTTACAAGCAGCCATTGGCCAGATGTCAGCTGCAGGGGTCCATGAGTGTGTGTGGGTGTGTGTGTGTGTGTGTGTGCGCGTGTGTCTATTTATGGGCTTTCTGTCTTTCCATGGCTAGGCAGGGCCACTCGACCCCACCACCTTTCCCTCATCCTGGAAAAACAAATGACTCCTAATAAAATGGACCAATCAGTGATTCCGGTTTAATTGATGCCTCTAACGAGGGCTATCCTCCCCCTCCCACAGAACTGCTTGCGCACACCGCTCTTTCCCTTATTGTGTTATTGTTTTTACAGGGAAACATTGACCTGAAATTCACCGCCTTTTCACCATCCTTCTCGGAGACCCCCCCCAACCCCCCCGCTTTTGCGTGAACCGGGACACCCAGCGTCTGGGCCTGCAGAGGGTGAGTGGCATTGTCTGTGATGCCTTCTGCGGGAATTCCTCCACTTCCCTCTCTGCGCCTTGCTGAAACAATGGGGCCTGTGTGCTGAGGCGTGTGCGGCGTCTCTTTCCACCCGGCGCTCTCCCTCCACACCCTGCCCTGCCTGCCAGCCGGTGGGGGCCCGCTCCCACCCTGGAAGAGGATCATAAAGACTCGGAAGCGGCCCATCCGAGACCCTCTGGATGAAAGCAGCCGAGTGCGTGTCTGATGGCCATTAATATTCCCGACCCCGCAGGTCGAACGGGGGGCCATCTTGCCTGTCAGGCCGACTGAAATACGGCACAATAGTGTTTATTTCGAGTGGAGGGCCACGGAGAGGATGTTATTAAAATGTTATCCCTGAGCGCAGTTGTTCCAGGAGTTCTGCAGCGGGTCCTGCAGTGTTGCATATGTCTAGGAGCGCGTGCGCAGCTGGGAATATAAGCAGATCTCTGCAGGATTTTGAAAGGATGTTTTACTTTTCTGGTCATTTTTTTCTGAGGTTCAAATCTTTTCAGATTTGGTTGCTTTAAAGTAGGTGGAATTTCCCCAATGTATGCGTGTGTGTGTTTGCCTACCTATAACTGACCCAGCCTTGCTGGAGGAAACACATCTATCAAGATTTATTGCATTTTACACGTGTTGTGCAGCCTGTGAAAGTTACATTATAAAATGCTATCTTTACATCTGAATAGCTTTTTTTTTTCAATTGCTTGAGCACATTTCTCCAAACAGAGATTACTTTTGCAAAACAGTCAACGCAGACACCCAAAACTGAATCACATTTGCAAAAATGGCACATGCACGAAGACACTCAAAACATTAAATACATAATCAAATAATTCTAGGAAAGCAGAAGAATTTGTCATACCTTAGAACGTATTTTCTATCAATCATTACACAATGGCCCAATAAATATACCTTAAAATGTCAAAAGAACTAATATTTACCCAGCTGATGATGAAAAAAACTTTTTCTGCGAAAACAAAGCAAGGTCAAAAGGGCACAACAAATGCATTGCTGTCCACTGTACTTTCAGTCCACACCTTCAAGTCCATCAGGCCACAGGTCCTCATTGATATCACACTGGAAGTTTTCCCTTACAAAGCGATGAAGAGAAAATCTCCTGCAGTGGCACATCCTCAGCTGATTGCTAGACAATCATTCATTGCATCAAGGATTGGCATCTTGTCATGTGGACAGTGGTCAGATACCTTCCACCTCCACAAAGAGAATCATTTCTTAATAGAAAATGGAGAGTATTGGGGGGAAGAAATTGCATCATCACACGTGGGTGGGGTGCAAACCATTCCGTGACCTGACAGGAGTGATGGAATGTAACATTGTCCCATTACAAAGTGTGACATATCAGGATTTACCTGCCCTCTCTCTTCTGATGGCACAATGTTCTGGTACAAGGAATCAAGGAATGTCATTAGACTCTCTGTGTATTAGTTGTGAGAATGTGGAAAAGAACACCCTCTCTGGAAATTGCAGCACACTTGATTATGTTGGCCCCTCATTTACAGTGACTCTTTGACCAATGATGTTCTCTCCACATCTCCATATTATTGACAGGTTGAAGCCTGCTTCATCCAGAGATACATGGAGTTGCATTGACTTCAAGCTCCATTAGTCTTTAAACAAAACAAAGGCTAACACATAAAACACAACACTGTTACTGTATATTAAAAACAGTGTTTCCTTATACAAAGTAAATGTTAAAAGCCAACGAAGGCAAGTGTTCCAAACTGTGGTAGCATAAAATAAAATCCAAAAAAGTCCTCTGTCCTCTCTGGCCACATATTTTCATCCGCATCACATCCGATATTGTCTTGCAGTACAACATAGCCATTCCCTTGCATGATTCTTCTGTGATGTCCTTGCAGCTAGTGCGTTCACTGTGTCCAGCTCTGAGATTTGGTCTTGAGGCCAGTAGCGTAGACCTTCCACTCCACGCAAAGAAGAACTCTTCAATGGAGTTGAGGAAGGGGAAAATTGTGGTAGGAATTTTATTTGTACTGGACAGTGGGCAGCAAACCCAGCGTCTGACAGCGGCAGACTGGTTACATTGTCCCAAGTTACCACATAATTTTGACCTCATCAACTGTCCTCACTCAACAGATATAAATATTGTACAGCTCCTTCAAAAATGCTGCAATGAAACAGATATTTTGTTTTTCAACAATCCCATACAGCTGCCTCAACTTCATTGAATTGTTGAGATATTGATTATTGGTTGAATCATTTTGCGAGAAAGGATTATAAAAAGGATCATATGGACAAATGAAAGAGAGTGGGAGTAATAGCCTGGTTAACGAAACCTACTGGATTGATTTTGTGTCTATTGCAGAGATATGTACTGTTTTGCAAAAATGTGCTTCACATATGCATTTTTTTAAAGCAGTCAGAAATTATGTAGTGTTTTGAGGAAATGCATTACTGTTTAGGGGTTTGTGCTCACTGTTTTGAGAATGATGATAGTGTTTCATGAATTGCATTTACACAACTGAAAAAAGTGATTTTTGTGCCACTTGTATAGCATCATATTTACTGTAATTTTTGCAAACGTGTACAACATTTGCATGTTGTATGTAAGCAATGAGAAATGACACTGTTTTGCAAAGTGTCTGGTGCACTTATTTGGCAGTGGTAAAGTAGACAAAAGTTTCATTCAATGTGACTTATCAATTAAGAACAACTGTAATATATATGTTTTCACAGACAAACTTAAACAGATCTACATTAAATGTCCCGCCTGTCTAAAATGACAAAGATTACAAAAGGAAGTCTTTGCAAAAAACTTACAAATTAAATTGCATACTACTGAAATACTGCTGAAACAAATCCTGAATTTCAGGGTGAAACCTAAAGAAAGCAAATAAAGGACATAAGTTACATAAAGGACATAAGTTCGACAAATAAAATTAACATGCTAAACACTGAGGCATAAAAGTACTTATATCCATTGTTAAACATTTTATATATTTGTCTAAATAAGTTTGCTTGGTTGTGCTCACAGACCACTGAAAGGGCCAGTACTGTATGTCTTGAGGATGGCTTCCTGAATTTTTTAACACCAGAAAGAGCTAGTGATTAATACACAAAGGCCTTGGTTTTTACTGCAGGTCCGGATTCTCTGTGCTGGTGCCTTTTTGGCTCCTCGTTCTTCGGGGTCATCCTCTACTTTCTCCAAACAGGGGAAGACACATGCAAGTGATTTTTCAGGCAGGGTGTCAGTGTGAGGGCCGGTGGAAGTGCACTGCTGCTCCTTCTCAGTCTCACTGCAGCACATCCTGTGCAAAGTCTCTCTGGGAAAAGGGCAGCGGTTAGCCTCTGCTGGAGAAACAGAACGCATATAAAATTAAAACAGGTTCTGGGGTCCCGTGAGCAAGCACATCCTTGTCTGTCAAATGGACAGGCACGAACACACACACACACACAGACACACAGGTGCACACACATGCACGCACATATCCACAGACACTCACACGTGCTTGCACACATGTAAGCACCGACACTCACGCAGACACGCATACATACACACACATGCACATGCACACACACACACTCACACTTGAGACACACATGCACACACACGTAGATGCACACATGCAAACTCACGCATCCTTTATACACACTCATGCACACACACACACACACACACACACACACACACACACACACACACACGTGCACACTACAAACATACGCACACAACCCACACACACACTCACACAAAACGCATGCACACATGCATACTGCACACTCAAACATACTGTATACACAGTCATGCACAAGCACCCGTACACATGCACACAAACTCACAAACACACACATTGACACACACACACACACACACTGACACACACACACACACACACACACACACACCTTCACAGACGCACACACTTATTGAAAGATCTCAGCATTAACCTTTTCAGGGGCTTCCTCAAGTGTCTTCCTGTCTGGCTCAGATTTTGGACAGGGGCTCCTAATTGCTCCTTGTTTGGAGCGCACCTTTTTTTTTCCGCCCCTCAGAGGAATTAAATTTAGGAGTGGACATCTGGGTCCCAGCGCCGGATGATGTCAGGGACTGGCGCTGACCCAAAACGGGCCGCACGGAGAGTGCCTCCGCTCGGTCGGCCACACAGGGGGCTTCCTTCCTGCGCCTCTGTGACAGCTTCCTGCGCGGCCCGAGCCTCGGGGAGCTGTTTGCCGAGGCCCCTCTCCGCGGCCCCGCCCGCTCGGCCCGGTGTGGCCGGAGCAGATGGAGAGGCAGGATGAGACACACGCTCGGACCCCCAGATCGCACCGCTCACGGGCGGATAATGGACTTTCCATATCTCACACGCAGGGAAACTCTCCCTGCTCCACTTAGCACGGTCTGCAGGCTGACGGCCCTGAAGCAGTCCCAGACAGGGGGGCGGGTGCGTATGACCAGACTGCCGGACCCCTTGTAAACACTGTTACCCTCAAAGCAGAGCTGGGTGGGGCGGCGTGGTGGCACAACAGCAACCCGGGAGAATGAGGCAGCGAGGCAACTCCCACCCAAAGCACACAACGGGCCCGACGAGTAAACGACATTGTGAGAATATTGTGCTTATGGTTTTATAACTTAAAATTCAGCGCTATTAGATCATGCTTTTTTGTGTGGTTAAATAAAATGAATGTATTTAGAGACTTAAAAATTTTAAGACTTGGACAAGTTGGACAGTGTTGTTGAGAGAACACTGAGACAATATTGCTCTTTGCCTTGTGGGCAGCAGTGTGGCATTGTGACTAGGATAACTAGACAGATCCATCAATAAATAATGAGAGACGTTTTCATAACTTGCACTCAAATGACATAGCTGCACACTCCTCTGAATCTACCAATGGAAATGAATTCAGTACTTTAAAATATGTTATTTAAAGCCAGTTTTTAATATTATTATTTTTGGCTGTGCATTAAATGTATATTGAAAAACGTGGTCATTAGAAAAAACAATTCTAACAAATGATCTTAC